>CM075773.1:10000-1314166 GCA_037974665.1 Ehretia macrophylla
GAACCCTAAACCCTAAACCCTAAACCCTAAACCCTAAACCCTAAACCCTAAACCCTAAACCCTAAACCCTAAACCCTAAACCCTAAACCCTAAACCCTAAACCCTAAACCCTAAACCCTAAACCCTAAACCCTGAACCCTGAACCCTAAACCCTAAACCCTAAACCCTAAACCCTAAACCCTAAACCCTAAACCCTAAACCCTAAACCCTAAACCCTAAACCCTAAACCCTAAACCCTAAACCCTAAACCCTAAACCCTAAACCCTAAACCCTAAACCCTAAACCCTAAACCCTAAACCCTAAACCCTGAACCCTAAACCCTAAACCCTAAACCCTGAACCCTAAACCCTAAACCCTAAACCCTAAACCCTCAACCCTAAACCCTAAACCCTGAACCCTCAACCCTCAACCCTAAACCCTGAACCCTCAACCCTAAACCCTGAACCCTAAACCCTGAACCCTGAACCCTGAACCCTGAACCCTAAACCCTAAACCCTAAACCCTAAACCCTAAACCCTAAACCCTAAACCCTAAACCCTAAACCCTAAACCCTAAACCCTAAACCCTAAACCCTAAACCCTAAACCCTAAACCCTAAACCCTAAACCCTAAACCCTAAACCCACACTTTACTTCCAGCGGGCTTTCCCTTTTGCTCCGTTTCAGTTCATTTTCATTCATCGTGGGACTTCATTGCTCGATCCGATCCTAGAACTGTGTTTGAGTTCCATTCCGCTTCTGTTCATTTAGAGGGAGGGTTCGCTACTTCACTTCTTGGGAAAGCAAAGGAACTAATGGCTGGCCTAGCTGGCACTTTATGCTAATAAAACTAGAAGTGAAAGTCAAGTTCTTTGAGTTTCATATGAATAGACGATGACTGGACACAACGGAACTCTTCCTATCTAATAGGGGACGGGGTCACTGACTCAATTCAATTTCTTAAAGTGAGGTGATAGCTGGGACGGATTCCGCGGAGCTACTATAACTATAAGATATAAGAAGTAGAAAAAAAGCCTATTTTGAGCATGTTCATGTTCCTCTCGTACGTTCATGATATTGCTTTCACATGGCTCTTAAAGGCTCAACTAAATGAACTCTAATGGACTTAGCTTGCTCGTGTAACAACTTCATATCGTCTTGCTACCTCGACTTCAGACTTTGAGTATATACCTTTGTCCTATTCTTTTATCGTAAACTTGGCTATTGCCAGAGAAGACATCTATGTTATACCAGCAGACGGAGCAGACATGGCAAGATACATATTAAAAAAAAAGAATGAGCCAAAACCGAACAAGCAAGGCCAAAGCCAAATGCCGACCTAAGAAGGACGCTTGCGGGAGACTTTCTAGTTAGTTTCCCGACAGGTCGATGTACAACCGAAAGGTGAATGCTTTACCAAACTCGTGTACAACTCCTTTCATGTGTATTGATTTCCGCTTATTACATGTTTGGTTTCCTAAATTCTTTCTCCACAGCACCCCCTGACCAAACAAAAAACCAGAAAGCCAAGATCTCTATAAAGCGAGGGAAAGAATACAGATGTGCAGCAGAGAAGGAAGAAAGACGAATGCTATGAGAGCTTAGACGGAATAAGGTCTAGGGGAGACCGCCCATTTCTCAAATGGGAGGGGAAGACTAGTAAAACATTCGAGCCGCAATATAGACATGAAAAAAAGAAGATATTGAGACGGAATATGAATGAAGGATTGAAGCATCTGACCGGGCTCTGGAGATGAATACCGAAGGAGCTTACCGGATGCACCATCGACCTCAGACAGCTCGACCGGGCGGGGGAAGAACTAAAAAGAAAAAAACGTTGTGGGTAAGCTAAAAGCAAATACCAATGAAGACCAGACCTGGAATTTCAAACAAGAAAACGTAGTTAGCCTAGCCGGGGAGGGAGATTCTCCAGCCCCACTCCTATATATAGTTGAAAATAGAGTAGAAAACTACGCTTCCAAATCAAGCCCAAAAAACAATCCTTTTGAAAGGTCCTACTTTTGACCCATTCAAGCCATGAAAGTGACCTTTTGGATTAGAAAACATGGCCTCTGAGACCAAAACCTGGGTTGATCGAAGAGCTGCTAACAAAAGGGCGAAGGCAGGATTGACAATAAAATAGCCGTGGACGGATGGAAAGACCGGAAGAAAAGATCCATTTTTGTTGAAAAGACAGAGATGAATGTGGACAGAGCACAGACCTCAGACCGATCGATTAAACCTATTATTGTAGAGTTTCAAGGGGAAGTATTGAATTAAAGTCATTCATGTGTACCGATTTCCTTATGGTTGACTTAACAATTGGGATACAGGTTTCACCGTACAACTAATTCATTATATGAAAATTGCAGTCTATAAGTTCATAGCGAAGCTCAGCTGGAGGGAAAGTCTAACATACACAGTATGTAGGGCTTATACACACCTTTAGTAGTTTCCTCCAAACCCCCTGTTCTGCCTACCGACCAAGACCTCTCTTTCTAGCCCCTTTACGCTTACCAAGGCCTGCATTCCTTTTATTGCTTGTTGTACTCCTTCTACCATATTCCTTTGTCTTTTCACCTCAGTCCCGGATCGACTATAAGTCTTCTTTGCTATAGCTTGAATCCGCGTGATTTATCTATATTATTAAAAGCGCCGAATCCCTACTTCTTGTTGCTAGAAAAAGGGAAAAAACGACTTCTTGGACTGTGGCCGACACCTGAGAAGACTAATTAGAGATTTGCTAAGCGAACGGGCCTGAAAGCACTTCTCCTAGCTTGATCTAAGTCTTTGACATTAATGTTGCAGCCTGACTTATATGCTCCTCTTCCCTTGCTTTATTACACCGATTACTGCAGATGAAGCGAAGGACATCGATTATCTATAACGAATATTCGACGTCGACGGATAGGCCTTCTACTGCGCCATCTCTTAGCCTTTCTCCCCCTCTATTGCCGGTAAGAAAGGGGACAAGGACTTCCATAAACTAAAGAAAGAGCGGAATCTCCTCCGATTGCTGCTTGCGGGACTATTGTATATATTTATATAGTTATAACACTATAATTAACTGACAAAGCGTCTGTTCACGGAGGTTGTTGTAGTTTTCGTAGTTGCAAGAATTTCTTTTTCGAGATTGGCTTGGTGTGAAGTGTACCGCATCGAACAAGCAAGGGGCGCGAAGGCCGTTGCGCTAACGCGCATCCGCTGGATACAAGATCGAAAAGAATGCATTGCATGAACATTGAGATGTCCAAGATAAAAGGAACGAGGGGAAGAATCGACGAGGAATCTATAACATAAAATCGTGAATGAAAAAGCGTGACGAGAATTCTCAACTCGATTACGGAATCCCACGGTACCTTGGGCAGGGCAACTTCCGCAAACCGAGGACGCGAGGCTTGGGACCAGGTCTTCGTCGCTCTGGAGCCCATAACTTTTGATCCTTAAGGAGTTACGCGGCCCACAGCATACCGTTTAAAAGCTCTTCGAGAGCTCTACGACGGTGTTCCTAAGCCGCCATGCTGGGCCTTTTTTCAGAGTCCAAAATTGAACGTTTTCATTAGTTTCGGGACACTTTTCTGCTTTTGTGCTTTTTTTTTTGTCCCGGATCGCACGTCGTGAGCTGCGAAAAGGACGACAACCTAATCCGTCACATTTCTGTTACGGAATCCCTCCGCACCTTGGGCAGGGCAACTTTGCTTCACGTTGTGGCTGGGCCCGCAAACTGAGGACGCGGGGCTTGGGACCAGGCCTTCGTCGCTCCAGAGCCCATAACTTTTGATCCGTAAGGCGTTACGCGGCCCACAGCATACCATTGGAAAGCTCTCCGAGAGCTCTACGACGATGCAGCTAAGCTTGCTTCACTGGGCCTTTTTTCGGAGCCCAAAATCGAACATTTTCATTAGTTTCTGTACACTTTTCTGCTTTTGTCCTATTTTTTCGTCCCGGATCGCACGTCGTGAGCTGCGAAAAGGACGACAACCTAATCCGTCTCATTTCTATTACAGAATCCCATGGTACCTTGGGCAGGGCAACTTCGCTTCACGTTGTGGCTAGGCCCTCAAACCGAGGACGCGGGGCTTGGGACCAGGTCTTCGTCGCTCCGGAGCCCATTACTTTGATCCGTAAGGAGTTACGCGGCCCACAGCATACCGTTGGAAAGCTCTTCGAGAGCTCTATGACGGTGCAGCTAAGCCTGCTTTGCTGGGCCATTTTTCGGAGCCCAAAATCGAACGTTTTCATCAGTTTCTGGACACTTTTCTCCTTTTGTCCTATTTTTTCGTCCCGTATCGCACGTCGTGAGCTGCGAAAAGGACGACAACCTAATCCGTCACATTTCTATTATGGAATCCCATGGCACCTTGGGCAGGGCAACTTCGCTTCACATTGTGGCTGGGCCCGCAAACTGAGGACGCGGGGCTTGGGACCAGGTCTTCGTCGCTCTGGAGCCCATAACTTTTGATCCGTATGGAGTTACGCGGCCCATAGCATACCGTTGGAAAGCTCTCCGAGAGCTCTACGACGGTGCTGCTAAGCCCGCTACACTGGGCCTTTTTTCAGAGTCCAAAATCGAACGTTTTCATCAATATCGGGACACTTTTATGCTTTTGTGCTGTTTTTTCGTCGCGGATCGCACGTCGTGAGCTGCAAAAAGAACGACAACCTAATCCGTCACATTTCTGTTACGGAATCCCACCGCACCTTGGGCAGAGAAACTTCGCTTCACGTTGTGGATGGGCCTGCAAATCGAGGACGCGGGGCTTGGGACAAGGTCTTCGTCGATCGGGAGCCCATAACTTTTGATCCGTAAGGAGTTACGCGGCCCACAGCATACCGTTGGAAAGCTCTCCGAGAGCACTACGACGGAGCAGGCTCGCTAGGCCTTTTTCCGGAGCCCAAAATCGAACGTTTTCATCAGTTTCCGGACACTTTTCTCCTTTTGTGCTATTTTTCTGTCCCGGATCGTACGCCGTGAGCCGCGGGAAGGCCGACAGCCTGATTCATCACATTTCTGTTACCGAATCTCAAGGCACCTGGGGAGAGGCAACTTTGCTTCACGTTGTGGCTGGGCCCGCAAACCGAGGACGCGGGGCTTGGGACCAGGTCTTCGTCGCTCCAGAGCCCATAACTTTTAATCCGTAAGGAGTTACGCGGCCCACAGCATACCGTTGGAAAGCTCTCCGAGAGCTCTACGACGGTGCAGTTAAGCCTGCTATGCTGGGCCTTTTTTCGGAGCCCAAAATCGAACGTTTTCATCAGTTTCTGGACACTTTTCTGCTTTTGTCCTATTTTTTCGTCCCGGATCGCACGTCGTGAGCTGCGAAAAGGACGACAACCTAATCCGTCTCATTTCTATTACAGAATCCCATGGCACCTTGGGCAGGGCAACTTCGCTTCACGTTGTGGCTAGGACCTCAAACCGAGGACGCGGGGCTTGGGACCAGGTCTTCGTCGCTCCGGAGCCCATTCCTTTGATCCGTAAGGAGTTACGCGGCCCACAGCATACCGTTGGAAAGCTCTCCGAGAGCTTTATGACGGTGCAGCTAAGCCTGATTTGCTGGGCCTTTTTTCGGAGCCCAAAATCGAACGTTTTCATCAGTTTCTGGACACTTTTCTCCTTTTGTCCTGTTTTTTCGTCCCATATCGCACGTCGTGAGCTGCGAAAAGGACGACAACCTAATCCGTCACATTTCTATTACGGAATCCCACGGCACCTTGGGCAGGGCAACTTCTCTTCACGTTGAGGCTGGGCCCGCAAACCGAGGACGCGGGGCTTGGGACCAGGTCTTCGTCGCTCCTGAGCCCATAACTTTTGATCCGGAAGGAGTTACGCGGCCCACAGCATACCATTGGAAAGCTCTCCGAGAGCTCTACGACGGTGCAGCTAAGCCCGCTTCGCTGGGCCTTTTTTTGAGCCCAAAATCGAACATTTTCATTAGTTTCTGGACACTTTTCTGCTTCTGTCATGTTTTTTCATCCCGGATCGCACGTCGTGAGCTTCGAAAAGGCCGACAACCTAATCCGTCACATTTCTGTTACGGAATCCCACGGCACCTTGGGCAGGGCAACTTCGCTTCACGTTGTGGCTGGGCCCGCAAAACGAGGACGCGGGGCTTGGGACCAGGCCTTTGTCGCTCCAGAGCCCATAACTTTTGATCCGAAAGGAGTTACGCGGCCCACAGCATTCCGTTGGAAAGCTCTCCGAGAGCTCTACGACGGTGCAGCTAAGCTCGCTTCGCTGGGCCTTTTTTCGGAGCCCAAAATTGAACATTTTCATTAGTTTCTGGACACTTTTCTACTTTTGTCCTATTTTTTCGTCCCGCATCGAACGTCGTGAGCTGCGAAAAGGACGACAACCTAATCCGTCTAATTTCTATTATGGAATCCCACGGCACCTTGGGCAAGGCAACTTCGCTTCACGTTGTGGCTAGGCCCGCAAACCGAGGACGCGGGGCTTGGGACCAGGTCTTCGTCGCTCCGGAGCCCATTACTTTGATCCGTAAGGAGTTACGCGGCCCACAGCATACCGTTGGAAAGCTCTCCGAGAGCTCTACGACGGTGCAGCTAAGCCTGCTTTGCTGGGCCTTTTTTCGGAGCCCAAAATCGAACGTTTTCATCAGTTTCTGGACACTTTTCTTCTTTTGTCCTGTTTTTTCATCCCGTATCGCACGTCGTGAGCTGCGAAAAGGACGACAACCTAATCCGTCACATTTCTGTTACGGAATCCCACCGCACCTTGGGCAGGGCAACTTTGCTTCAAGTTGTGGTTGGGCCCGCAAACCGAGGACGCGGGGCTTGGGACAAGGTCTTCGTCGCTCCAGAGCCCATAACTTTTGATCCGTAAGGAGTTACGCGGCCCACAGCATACCGTTGGAAAGCTCTCCGAGAGCTCTACGACGGAACTGCTAAGCCCGCTATGCTGGGTCTTTTTTCAGAGTCCAAAATCGAACGTTTTCATCAGTTTCGGGACACTTTTCCGCTTTTGTGCTGTTTTTTCGTCCCGGATCGTACGTCGTGAGTTGCGAAAAGGACGACAACCTAATCCGTCACATTTCTGTTACGGAATCCCACCGCACCTTGGGCAGGGCAACTTTGCTTCAAGTTGTGGCTGGGCCCGCAAAACGAGGACGCGGGGCTTGGAACCAGGCCTTCGTCGCACCAGAGCCCATAACTTTTGATCCGTAAGGAGTTACGTGGCCCACAGCATACCGTTAGAAAGCTCTCCGAGAGCTCTACCACGGTACGGCTAAGCCCGCTAAGCTGGACCTTTTTTCAGAGCCCAAAATCGAACGTTTTTATCAATTTCGGGATACTTTTACGCTTTTGTGCTGTTTTTTCGTCCCGGATCGCACGTCGTGAGCTGCGAAAAGGACGACAATCTAATCCGTCACATTTCTGTTACGGAATCCCACCACACCTTGGGCAGGGCAACTTTGTTTCAAATTGTGGCTGGGCCCGCAAACCGAGGACGCGGGTCTTGGGATCAGGCCTTCGTCGCTCCAGAGCCCATAACTTTTGATCCGTAAGTTGTTACGCGGCCCACAGCATACCGTTGGAAAGCTCTCCGAGAGCTCTACGACGGTACAGCTAAGCCTGCTTTGCTGGTCCTTTTTTCAGAGCCCAAAATCGAACGTTTTCATCAGTTTCTGGACACTTTTCTGCTTTTGTCCTGTTTTTTCGTCCCGGATCGCACGTCGTGAGCTGCGAAAAGGACGACAACCTAATCCATCTCATTTCTATTAGGGAATCCCACGGCACCTTGGGCAGGGCAACTTCGCTTCACGTTGTGGCTGGGCCCGCAAACCGAGGACGCAGGGCTTGGGACCAGGTCTTTGTCGCTCCGGAGCCCATTACTTTGATCCGTAAGGAGTAACGCGGCCCACAGTATACCGTTGGAAAGCTCTCCGAGAGCTCTACGACGGTACGGCTAAGCCCGCTATGCTGGGCCTTTTTTCAGAGCCCAAAATCGAACGTTTTCATCAGTTTTCGTACACTTTTCCGCTTTTGTACAGTTTTTTCGTCCCGGATCGAACGTCATGAGCTGCGAAAAGGACGAGAACCAGATCCGTCACATTTCTGTTACGGAATCCCACCGCACCTTGGGCAGGGCAACTTTGCTTCACGTTGTGGCTGGGCCCACAAACCGAGGACGCAGGGCTTGGGACCAGGTCTTCGTCGCTCCGGAGCCCATAACTTTTATTCCGTAAGGAGTTACGCGGCCCACAGCATACCGTTGGAAAGCTCTCTGAGAGCTCTACGACGTTGCAGCTAAGCCCGCTTTGCTGGGCATTTTTTCGGAGCCCAAAATCGAACATTTTCATTAGTTTCAGGACACTTTTCTACTTTTGTCTTGTTTTTTCGTCCCGGATCGCACGTCGTGAGTTGCAAAAAGGACGACAACCTAATCCGTCTCATTTCTATTACGGAATCCCACGGCACCTTGGGCAGGGCAACTTCGCTTCACGTTGTGGCTAGGCTCGCAAACCGAGGACGCGGGGCTTGGGACCAGGTCTTCGTCGCTCCGGAGCCCATTACTTTGATCCGTAAGGAGTTACGCGGCCCACAGCATACCGTTGGAAAGCTCTCCGAGAGCTTTATGACGGTGCAGCTAAGCCTGCTTTGCTGGGCCTTTTTTCGGAGCCCAAAATCGAATGTTTTCATCAGTTTCTGGACACTTTTCTCCTTTTGTCTTGTTTTTTCGTCCCGTATCGCACGTCGTGAGCTGCGAAAAGGACGACAACCTAATCCGTCACATTTCTATTATGGAATCCCATGGCACCTTGGGCAGGGCAACTTCGCTTCACATTGTGGCTGGGCCCGCAAACTGAGGACGCGAGGCTTGGGACCAGGTCTTCGTCGCTCTGGAGCCCATAACTTTTGATCCGTAAGGAGTTACGCGGCCCACAGCATACCGTTGGAAAGCTCTCCGAGAGCTCTACGATGGTGTTGCTAAGCCCGCTATGCTGGGTCTTTTTTCAGAGTCCAAAATCGAACGTTTTCATCATTTTCGGGACACTTTTCCGCTTTTGTGCTGTTTTTTCATCCCGGATCGTACGCCGTGAGTTGCGAAAAGGACGACAACCTAATCCGTCACATTTCTGTTACGGAATACCACCACACCTTGGGCAGGGCAACTTTGCTTCAAGTTGTGGCTGGGCCCGCAAACCGAGGACGCGGGGCTTGGAACCAGGCCTTCGTCGCACCAGAGCCCATAACTTTTGATCCGTAAGGAGTTACGCGGCCCACAGCATACCGTTAGAAAGCTCTCCGAGAGCTCTACGACGGTACGGCTAAGCCCGCCAAGCTGGGCCTTTTTTCAGAGCCCAAAATTGAACGTTTTCATCAATTTCGGGACACTTTTCCGCTTTTGTGCTGTTTTTTTGTCCCGGATCGCACGTCGTGTGCTGCGAAAAGGACGACAACCTAATCCGTCACATTTCTGTTACGGAATCCCACCGCACCTTGGGCAGGGCAACTTTGTTTCACGTTGTGGCTGGGCCGGCAAACCGAGGACGCGGGGCTTGGGACCAGGCCTTCGTCGCTCCAGAGCCCATAACTTTTGATCCGTAAGGAGTTACGCGGCCCACAGCATACCGTTGGAAAGCTCTCCGAGAGCTCTACGACGGTACAGCTAAGCCCGCTTCGTTGGGCTTTTTTTTTAGCCCAAAATTGAACGTTTTCATCAGTTTCTGGACACTTTTCTGCTTTTGTCCTATTTTTTCGTCCCGGATCGCACGTCGTGAGCTGCAAAAAGGACGACAACCTAATCCGTCTCATTTCTATTATGGAATCCCACGGCACCTTGGGCAGGGCAACTTCGCTTCACGTTGTGGTTGGGCCCACAAACCGAGGACGCGGGGCTTAGGACCAGGTCTTCGTCGCTCCGGAGCCCATTACTTTGATCCGTAAGGAGTTACGCGGCCCACAGCATACCGTTGGAAAGCTCTCCGAGAGCTCTACGATGGTGCTGCTAAGTCTGCTACGCTGGGCTTTTTTTCAGAGCCCAAAATCGAACGTTTTCATTAGTTTCCGGACACTTTTCCGCTTTTGTCCTATTTTTTTGTCCCGGATCGCACGTCGTGAGCTGCGAAAAGGATGACAACCTAATCCGTCTCATTTCTATTACGGAATCCCACGGCACCTTGGGCAGGGCAACTTTGCTTCACATTGTGGCTGGGCCCGCAAACCGAGGACGCGGGGCTTGGGACCAGGTCTACGTCGCTCCGGAGCCCATTACTTTGATCAGTAAGGAGTTACGCGGCCCACGGCATACCGTTGGAAAGCTCTCCGAGAGCTCTACGACGGTGCTACTAAGCCCGCTACGCTGGGCTTTTTTTCAGAGCCCAAAATCGAACGTTTTCATTAGTTTCCGGACACTTTTCCGCTTTTGTCCTATTTTTTCATCCCGGATCGCACGTCGTGAGTTGCGAAAAGGAGGACAACCAAATCCGTCACATTTCTGTTACGGAATCCAACCGCACCTTGGGCAGGGCAACTTTGCTTCACGTTTTGGCTGGGCCCGCAAACCGAGGACGCGGGGCTTGGGACCAGGCCTTCGTCGCTCCAAAGCCAATAACTTTTGATCCGTAAGGTGTTACGCGGCACACAGCATACCGTTGGAAAGCTCTCCGAGAGCTCTACGACGGTGCAGCTAAGCCCGCTTTGCTAGGCCTTTTTTCGGAGGCCAAAATCGAACGATTTCATCAGTTTCTGGACACTTTTCTGCTTTTGTCCTATTTTTTCGTCCCAGATCGCACGTCGTGAGCTGCGAAAAGGACGACAACCTAATCCATCTCATTTCTATTAGGGAATCCCACGGCACCTTGGGCAGGGCAACTTCGCTTCACGTTGTGGCTGGGCCCGCAAACCGAGGACGCAGGGCTTGGGACCAGGCCTTCGTCGCTCCAGAGCCCATAACTTTTGATCCGTAAGGAGTTACGCGGCCCACAGCATACCGTTGGAAAGCTTTCTGAGAGCTCTACGACGGGGCAGCTGAGCTGGGACCCTTTTCGGGGCCCAAAATTGAACGTTTTGATAAGTTTCCGGACACTTTTCTCCTTTTGTGCTGTTTTTTCGTCCCGGATCGTACGTCGTGAGCCGCGGGAAGGCCGACAGCCTGATCCATTACATTTTTGTTACCGAATCTCAAGGCACCTGGGGCGAGGCAACTTTACTTCACGTTGTGGCTGGGCCCGCAAACTGAGGACGCGGGGCTTGGGACCAGGTCTTCGTCGCTCCGGAGCCCATAACTTTTATTCCGTAAGGAGTTACGCGGCCCACAGCATACCGTTGGAAATCTCTCCGAGAGCTCTACGACGGTGCAGCTAAGCTTCCTTAGCTGGGACTTTTTTCGGAGCCCAAAATCGAACGTTTTCATCAGTTTCTGGACACTTTTATGCTTTTGTCCTGTTTTTTCATCCCGGATCGCACGTCGTGAGCTGCGAAAAGGACGACAACCTAATCCGTCACATTTCTATTACGGAATTCCACGGCACCTTGGGCAGGGAACCTTCGCTTCACATTGTGGCTGGGCCCGCAAACCGAGGACGCGAGGATTGGGACCAAGTCTTCGTCGCTCTGGAGCCCATAACTTTTGATCCGTAAGGAGTTACGCGGCCCACAGCATACCGTTTTAAAGCTCTCCGAGAGCTCTACGACGGTGCTGCTAAGCCGCTATGCTGGGCCTTTTTTCAGAGTCCAAAATTGAACGTTTTCATCAGTTTCGGGACACATTTCTACTTTTGTGCTTTTTTTTTTGTCCCGGATCGCACGTCTTGGGCTGCGAAATGGACGACAACCTAATCCATCATATTTCTGTTACGGAATCCCACCGCACCTTGGGCAGGGCAACTTTGCTTCACGTTGTGGCTGGGCCCGCAAACCGAGGACGCGGGACTTGGGACCAGGCCTTCGTCGCTCCAGAGCCCATAACTTTTGATCCGTAAGGAGTTACGCGGCCCACAGCATACCGTTGGAAAGCTCTCCGAAAGCTCTACGACGGTGCAGCTAAGCCCGCTTTGCTGGGCCTTTTTTCAGAGCCCAAAATTGAACATTTTCATCAGTTTCTGGACACTTTTTGCTTTTGTCCTGTTTTTTCGTCCCGGATAGCACGTTGTGAGCTGCGAAAAGGATGACAACCTAATCCGTCTCATTTCTATTACGGAATCCCACGGCACCTTGGGCAGGGAAACTTTGCTTCACGTTGTGGCTGGGCCCGCAAACCGAGGACCCAGGGCATCGGACCAGGTCTTCGTCGCTCCGCAGCCCATTACTTTGATTCGTAAGGAGTTACGCGGCCCACAGCATACCGTTGGAAAGCTCTCCTAGAGCTCTATGACGGGGCAGTTAAGCCCGCTTCTCTAGGCCTTTTATCAGAGCCCAAAATCGAACGTTTTCATCAGTTTCGGGACACTTTTATGCTTTTGTGCTATTTTTTCGTCCCGGATCGCACATCGTGAGCTGCGAAAAAGACGACAACCTAATCCGTCACATTTCTGTTACAAAATCCCACAGCACCTTGGGCAGGGAAACTTCGCTTCACGATGTGGCTAGGCCCGCAAACCGAGGACGCGGGGCTTGGGACAAGGTTTTCGTCGCTCCGGAGCCCATAACTTTTGATCCGTAAAGAGTTACGCGGCCCACAGCATACCGTTGGAAAGCTTTCCGAGAGCTCTACGACGGGGCAGCCAAGCTGGGCCATTTTTCGGGGCCCAAAATTGAACGTTTTAATCAGTTTCCGGACACTTTTCTCCTTTTGTGCTGTTTTTCCGTCCCGGATCGTACGTCATGAGCCGCGGGAAGGCCGACAGCCTGATCCATCACATTTCTGTTACCTAATCTCAAGGCACCTGGGGCAAGGCAACTTTGCTTCACGTTGTGGCTGGGCCCGCGAACTGAGGACGCGGGGCTTGGGACCAGGTCTTCGTCGCTCCGGAGCCCTTAACTTTTGATTGGTATGGAGTTACGCGGCCCACAGCATACCGTTGGAAAGCTCTCCGAGAGCTCTACGACGGTGCAGCTAAGCCCGCTATGCTGGGCCTTTTTTCAGAGTCCAAAATCAAACATTTTCATCAGTTTCGGGACGCTTTTCCGCTTTTGTGCTGTTTTTTCGTCCCGGATTGCACGTCATGAGCTGCGAAAAGGACGACAACCAAATCCATCACATTTCTGTTACGGAATCCCACCGCACCTTGGGCAGGGCAACTTTGCTTCACGTTGTGGCTGGGCCCACAAACCGAGGACGCAGGGCTTGGGACCAGGTCTTCGTCGCTCCGGAGCCCATAACTTTTATTCCGTAAGGAGTTACGCGGCCCACAGCATACCGTTGGAAAGCTCTTCGAGAGCTCTATGACGGTGCAGCTAAGCCTGCTTTGCTGGGCCATTTTTCGGAGCCCAAAATCGAACGTTTTCATCAGTTTCTGGACACTTTTATGCTTTTGTCCTGTTTTTTCATCCCGGATCGCACGTCGTGAGCTGCGAAAAGGACGACAACCTAATCCGTCACATTTCTATTACGGAATTCCACGGCACCTTGGGCAGGGAACCTTCGCTTCACATTGTGGCTGGGCCCGCAAACCGAGGACGCGAGGATTGGGACCAAGTCTTCGTCGCTCTGGAGCCCATAACTTTTGATCCGTAAGGAGTTACGCGGCCCACAGCATACCGTTTTAAAGCTCTCCGAGAGCTCTACGACGGTGCTGCTAAGCCGCTATGCTGGGCCTTTTTTCAGAGTCCAAAATTGAACGTTTTCATCAGTTTCGGGACACATTTCTACTTTTGTGCTTTTTTTTTTGTCCCGGATGGCACGTCGTGGGCTGCGAAAAGGACGACAACCTAATCATCATATTTCTGTTACGAAATCCCACCGTGCCTTGGGCAGGGCAACTTTGCTTCAGGTTGTGGCTGGGCCCGCAAACCGAGGACGCGGGGCTTGGGACCAGGCCTTCGTCGCTCCAGAGCCCATAACTTTTGATCCGTAAGGAGTTACGCGGCCCACAGCATACCGTTGGAAAGCTCTCCGAGAGCTCTACGACGGTGCAGCTAAGCTTGCTTTGCTGGGCCTTTTTTCGGAGCCCAAAATCTAACGTTTTCATCAGTTTCTGCACACTTTTCTACTTTTGTCCTGTTTTTTCGTCCCGGATCGCACGTTGTGAGCTGCGAAAAGGACGAAAACCTAATTCGTCTCATTTCTATTACGGAATCCCACGGCACCTTGGGCAAGGCAACCTCGCTTCACGTTGTGGCTGGGCCCGCAAACCGAGGACCCAGTGCATGGGACCAGGTCTTCGTCGCTCCGGAGCCCATTACTTTGATTTGTAAGGAGTTACGCGGCCCACAACATACCGTTGGAAAGCTCTCCTAGAGCTCTATGACGGGGCAGTTAAGCCCGCTTCTCTAGGCCTTTTATCAGAGCCCAAAATCGAACGTTTTCATCAGTTTCGGGACATTTTTATGCTTTTGTACTATTTTTTTGTCCCGGATCGCACGTCGTGAGCTGCGAAAAGGACGACAACCTAATCCGTCACATTTCTGTTACAAAATCCCACAGCACCTTGGGCAGGGAAACTTCGCTTCACGTTGTGGCTAGGCCCGCAAACCGAGGACGCGGGGCTTGGGACAAGGTTTTCGTCGCTCCGGAGCCCATAACTTTTGATCCGTGAGGAGTTACGCGGCCCACAGCATACCGTTGGAAAGCTTTCCGAGAGCTCTACGACGGGGCAGCCTAGCTAGCCCATTTTCTGGGGCCCAAAATTGAACGTTTTAATCAGTTTCCGGACACTTTTCTCCTTTTGTGCTGTTTTTCCGTCCCGGATCGTACGTCGTGAGCCGCGGGAAGGCCGACAGCCTGATCCATCACATTTCTGTTACCTAATCTCAGGGCACCTGGGGCAAGGCAACTTTGCTTCACGTTTTGGCTGGGCCCGCGAACTGAGGACGCGGGGCTTGGGACCAGGTCTTCGTCGCTCCAGAGCCCATAACTTTTGATCCGTAAGGAGTAACGCGGCCCACAGTATACCGTTGGAAAGCTCTCCGAGAGCTCTACGACGGTACGGCTAAGCCCGCTATGCTGGGCCTTTTTTCAGAGCCCAAAATCGAACGTTTTCATCAGTTTCGGGACGCTTTTCCGCTTTTGTGCTGTTTTTTCGTCCCGGATTGCACGTCATGAGCTGCGAAAAGGACGACAACCAAATCCATCACATTTCTGTTACGGAATCCCACCGCACCTTGGGCAGGGCAACTTTGCTTCACGTTGTGGCTGGGCCCACAAACCGAGGACGCAGGGCTTGGGACCAGGTCTTCGTCGCTCCGGAGCCCATAACTTTTATTCCGTAAGGAGTTACGCGGCCCACAGCATACCGTTGGAAAGCTCTCCGAGAGCTCTACGACGGTGCAGCTAAGCTTCCTTAGCTGGGACTTTTTTCGGAGCCCAAAATCGAACGATTTCATCAGTTTCTGGACACTTTTCTGCTTTTGTCCTGTTTTTTCGTCCCGGATCGCACGTCGTGAGCTGCGAAAAGGACGACAACCTAATCCGTCTCATTTCTATTACAGAATCCCATGGCACCTTGGGCAGGGCAACTTTGCTTCACGTTGTGGCTGGGCCTGCAAACCGAGGCCGCGAGGATTGGCACCAAGTCTTCGTCGCTCTGGAGCCCATAACTTTTGATCCGTAAGGAGTTACGCGGCCCACAGCATACCGTTGGAAAGCTCTCCGAGAGCTCTACGACGGTGCAGCTAAGCCCGCTATGCTGGGCCTTTTTTCAGAGTCCAAAATCAAACATTTTCATCAGTTTCGGGACAATTTTCTGCTTTTGTGTTGTTTTTTCGTCCCGGATCGCACGTCGTGAGCTGCGAAAAGGACGACAACCTAATCCGTCACATTAATGTTACGGAATCCCACCGCACCTTGGGCAGGGCAACTTTGCTTCACGTTGTGGCTGGGCCTGCAAACCGAGGACGCGGGGCTTGGGACCAGGCCTTCGTCGCTCCAGAGCCCATACCTTTTGATCCGTTAGGAGTTACGGGGCCCACAGCATACCGTTGGAAAGCTCTCCGAGAGCTCTACGACGGTGCATCTAAGCTCGCTTTGCTGGGCCTTTTTTCGGAGCCCAAAATCGAACGTTTTCATCAGTTTCTGGACACTTTTTGCTTTTGTCCTGTTTTTTCATCCCGGATCGCACGTCGTGAGCTGCGAAAAGGACGACAACCTAATTCGTCTCATTTCTACTACGGAATCCCAAGGCACCTTGGGCAGGGCAACTTCGCTTCACGTTGTGGCTGGGCCCGCAAACCGAGGACGCGGGGCTTGGGACCAGGTCTTCGTCACTCCGGAGCTCATAACTTTTGATCCGTAAGGAGTTACGCGGCCCACAGCATACCGTTGGAAAGCTCTCCTAGAGCTCTATGATGCCAGTTAAGCCCGCTTCTCTGGGCCTTTTATCAGAGCCCAAAATCGAACGTTTTCATCAGTTTTAGGACACTTTTCTACTTTTGTGCTATTTTTTCGTCCCGGATCGCACGTCGTGAGCTGCGAAAAGGACGACAACCTAATTCGTCTCATTTCTATTACGGAATCCCAAGGCACCTTGGGCAGGGCAACTTCGCTTCACGTTGTGGCTGGGCCCGCAAACCGAGGACGCGGGGCTTGGGACCAGGTCTTCGTCACTCCGGAACTCATAACTTTTGATCCGTAAGGAGTTACGCGGCCCACAGCATACCGTTGGAAAGCTCTCCTAGAGCTCTATGATGCCAGTTAAGCCCGCTTCTCTGGGCCTTTTATCAGAGCCCAAAATCGAACGTTTTCATCAGTTTCTAGACACTTTTTTGCTTTTGTCATGTTTTTTCGTCCCGGATCGCACGTCGTGAGCTGCGAAAAGGACGACAACCTAATACGTCACATTTCTATTACGGAATCCCAAGGCACCTTGGGCAGGGCAACTTCGCTTCACGTTATGGCTGGGCCCGCAAACCGAGGATGCAGGGCTTGGGACCAGGTCTTCGTCGCTCCGGAGCCCATTACTTTGATCCGTAAGGAGTTACGCGGCCCACAGCATACCGTTGGAAAGCTCTCCTAGAGCTCTATGATGGGACAGTTAAGCCCGCTTCTCTGGGCCTTTTATCAGAGCCCAAAATCAAACGTTTTCATCAGTTTTAGGACACTTTTCTGCTTTTGTGCTGTTTTTTCATCCCGGATCGCACGTCGTGAGCTGCGAAAAAGACGACAACCTAATACGTCACATTTCTATTACGAAATCCCAAGGCACCTTGGGCAGGGCAACTTCGCTTCACGTTGTGGCTGGGCCCGCAAACCGAGGACGCGGGGCTTGGGACCAGGTCTTCGTCACTCCGGAGCCCATAACTTTTGATCCGTAAGGAGTTACGCGGCCCACAGCATACCGTTGGAAAGCTCTCCGAGAGCTCTACGACGGTGCAGCTAAGCCCGCTTCGCTGGGCCGTTTTTCGGAGCCCAAAATTGAACGTTTTCATTAGTTTCTGGACACTTTTCTGTTTTAGTCCTATTTTTTCGTCCCAGATCGCACGTCGTGAGCTGCGAAAAGGATGACAACCTAATTCGTCACATTTCTATTACGGAATCACACGGCACCTTGGGCAGGGCAACTTCGCTTCACGTTGTGGCTGGGCTCGCAAACCGAGGACGCGGGGCTTGGGACCAGGTCTTCGTCGCTCCAGAGCCCATAAGTTTTGATCCGTCAGGAGTTACGCGGCCCACAGCATACCGTTGGACAGCTCTCCGAGAGCTCTACGACGGTGCAGCTAAGCCTGCTTTGCTGGGCCTTTTTTCGGAGCCCAAAATCGAACGTTTTCATTAGTTTTTGGACACTTTTCTCCTTTTATCCTGTTTTTTCATCCCGGATCGCACGTCGTGAGCTTCAAAAAGGACGACAACCTAATCCGTCTCATTTCTATTATGGAATCCCACGGCACCTTGGGCAGGGCAACTTCGCTTCACGTTGTGGCTGGGCCCGCAAACCGAGGATGCGAGGCTTGGGACCAGGTCTTCGTCGCTCCGGAGCCCATTACTTTGATCCGTAAGGAGTTACGCGGCCCACAGCATACAATTGGAAAGCTCTCCGAGAGCTCTACGACGGTGCTGCTAATCCCGCTACGCTGGGCCTTTTTTCAGAGTCCTAAATCGAACATTTTCATCAGTTTCGGGATACTTTTCTGCTTTTGTGCTGTTTTTTCATCCCGTATCGCACGTCGTGAGCTGCGAAAAGGACGACAACCTAATCCGTTACATTTCTATTACGGAATCCCACGGCACCTTGGGCAGGGCAACTTCGCTTCACCTTGTGGCTGGGCCCGCAAACCGAGGACACGGGGCTTGGGACCAGGTCTTCATCGCTCCGGAGCCCATAACTTTTGATCCGTAAGGAGTTACGCGGCCAACAGCATACCGTTGGAAAGCTCTCTGGGAGCTCTACGACGGTGCGGCTAAGCCCTCTTTGCTGGGCATTTTTTCGGAACCCAAAATCGAACGTTTTCATCAGTTTCTGGACACTTTTCTACTTTTGTCCTGTTTTTTCATCCCGGATCGCACGTCGTGAGCTGCGAAAAGGACGACAACCTAATCCATCATATTTTTATTACGGAATCCCACGGCACCTTGGGCAGGGCAACTTCGCTTCACGTTGTGGCTGGGCCCGCAAACCGAGGACGCAGGGCTTGGGACCAGGTCTTCGTCGCTCCGGAGCCCATTACTTTGATCCGTAAGGAGTTACGCGGCCCACAGCATACCGTTGGAAAGCTCTCCGAGAGCTCTATGACGGGGTAGTTAAGCCCGCTACGTTGGGCCTTTTATCAGAGCCCAAAATCGAACATTTTCATCAGTTTCGGGACACTTTTCTGCTTTTGTGCTATTTTTTCATCCCGGATCGCACGTCGTGAGTTGCGAAATGGACGACAACCTAATCCGTCACATTTCTGTTACGGAATCCCACAGCACCTTGGGCAGGGCAACTTCGCTTCACGTTGTGGCTGGGCCCGCAAATCGAGGACGCGAGGCTTGGGACCAGGTCTTCGTCGCTTTGGAGCCCATAACTTTTGATCCGTAAATAGTTACGCGGCCCACAGCATACCATTGGAAAGCACTCCTAGAGCTCTACGACGGTGCAGCAAAGCCCGCTTTCCTGGGCCTTTTTTCGGAGCCCAAAATTGAACATTTTCATTAGTTTCTGGACACTTTTCTGCTTTTGTCCTGTTTTTTCGTCCCGGATCGCACGTCGTGAGCTGCGAAAAGGATGACAACCTAATCCGTCACATTTCTGTTACGGAATCCCACGGCACCTTGGGCAGGGCAACTTCGTTTCACGTTGTGGCTGGGCCCGCAAACCGAGGACGGGGCTTGGGACCAAGTCTTCGTCGCTCCGGAGCCCATAACTTTTGATCCGTAAGGAGTTACGCGGCCCACAGCATACCGTTGGAAAGCTCTCCGAGAGCTCTACGACGGTGCTGCAAACCCGCTACGCTGGGCCTTTTTTCAGAGCCCAAAATCGAACGTTTTATTCAGTTTAGGGACACTTTTCTGCTTTTGTGCTATTTTTTCGTCCCAGATCGCACGTCGTGAGCTGCGAAAAGGACGACAACCTAACCCATCACATTTCGGTTACGGAATCCCACGGCACCTTGGGCAAGGCAACTTCGCTTCACGTTGTGGCTGGGCCCGCAAACAGAGGACGCGGGGCTTGGGACCAGGTCTTCGTCGCTCCGTAGCCCATAACTTTTGATCCGTAAGGAGTTACGCGGCCAACAGCATACCGTTGGAAAGCTCTCCGAGAGCTCTACGATGGTGCTGCTAAGCCCGCTATGCTGGGTGTGAGGCCCGACCCCGAATAATGTGCCTTACCTCAATTTGCGTGCCACAGACCCTTAATTATATGACCGACCTTGGATTACGTGTCCTATCTTGGTTTTCGTGCATACCTCGTCGTACGTGCCTTGACCTAGAATAGTGTGCCCTAATCCCCGACTCACGTGCGGTACCTAGAAATACGTGCCCTGACCTCGATATACGTGTGTTATCTCGTTTTGTGTGCCCTAACCTTGAACTGCGTACCTTAACCTAGGTTTAAGAGTCGTACCTTGATTTGTGTGCATTACATTGAATTACGTGCCTTGCATTGGTTTACGTGCATTCATATAGGGTTACGTGCGTTTACTTGAAAAACGTGCGTTCGTCTCGTAGTTCGTGTCCTACCTCGAAGTGCGTGCCCTAAACCTAAGAAAGCGTGTCTTCACGCTAATCGAGAAGGCATCTCTCACGAAGCACTAGACTATTAAACAATCCTACAAAATCCACTAACAATATAATAATCCAAATTCCATTCACTAGAAGACAAAAATGCACCAAAAACAAACATTCTTTATTCTTTTTGCATTATTCTTTTTTTGACTTCCAAGATACAATTAAATAATGCTTAAGATGACAAAAATTCAGCCAATTCATTAGCTTTGGCCGACCACTAAGAGCATTGGTCTAACAATTGCATATTTTATTCATAGTCTTAGTCAAACACTTAGCATGATGCATTAAAAAATTGCTCAAATTGCACCCAATTTCTTCACCATTCTCGACCATAGCATTTTGCCCATGCTTAACATTTCAAATTAAAGAATTTTGAAGACACAAAGCTGAAAATGGGCTGCCCAATGCCGACATACGCCTCAAAATTGCCAAGACCTTCATTTCTTTGTCATTTCTTTCATTTCCTCTCACAAACTCTCTCTCCTCTCATTCTTCTCTCTCCATTTCGGTCCTTGGCTGAAATCTCATCATCTTTGTTCATCTTTATGACACCTTGTTCGACAACCTAATACGTCACATTTCTATTACGAAATCCCAAGGCACCTTGGGCAGGGCAACTTCGCTTCACGTTGTGGCTGGGCCCGCAAACCGAGGACGCGGGGCTTGGGACCAGGTCTTCGTCACTCCGGAGCCCATAACTTTTGATCCGTAAGGAGTTACGCGGCCCACAGCATACCGTTGGAAAGCTCTCCGAGAGCTCTACGACGGTGCAGCTAAGCCCGCTTCGCTGGGCCGTTTTTCGGAGCCCAAAATTGAACGTTTTCATTAGTTTCTGGACACTTTTCTGTTTTAGTCCTATTTTTTCGTCCCAGATCGCACGTCGTGAGCTGCGAAAAGGACAACAACCTAATTCGTCACATTTCTATTACGGAATCCCACGGCACCTTGGGCAGGGCAACTTCGCTTCACGTTGTGGCTGGGCTCGCAAACCGAGGACGCGGGGCTTGGGACCAAGTCTTCGTCGCTACGGAGCCCATAACTTTTGATCCGTAAGGAGTTACGCGGCCCACAGCATACAGTTGGAAAGCTCTCCGAGAGCTCTACGACGGTGCAGCTAAGCTCGCTTTGCTGGGCCTTTTTTCGGAGCCCAAAATCGAACGTTTTCATTAGTTTCTGGACACTTTTCTGCTTTTGTCCTGTTTTTTCATCCCGGATCGCACGTCGTGAGCTGCGAAAAGGACGACAACCTAATCCGTCTAATTTCTATTACGGAATCCCACGGCACCTTGGGCAGGGCAACTTCGCTTCACGTTGTGGCTGGGCCCGCAAACCGAGGACGCAGGGCTTGCGACCAGGTCTTCGTCACTCCAGAGCCCATTACTTTGATCCGTAAGGAGTTACGCGGCCCACAACATACCGTTGGAAAGCTCTCCTAGAGCTCTATGATGGAGCAGTTAAACCCGCTTCTCTGGGCCTTTTTTCGGAGCCCAAAATCGAACGTTTTCATTAGTTTCTGGACACTTTTCTGCTTTTGTCCTGTTTTTTCATCCCGGATCGCACGTCGTGAGCTGCGAAAAGGACGACAACCTAATCCGTCACATTTCTATTACGGAATCCCACGGCATCTTGGGCAGGGCAACTTCGCTTCACGTTGTGGCTGTGCCCGCAAACCGAGGACACGGGGCTTGGGACCAGGTCTTCATCGCTCCGGAGCCCATAACTTTTGATCCGTAAGGAGTTACGCGGCCAACAGCATACCGTTGGAAAGCTCTCTGAGAGCTCTACGACGGTGCGGCTAAGCCTGCTTTGCTGGGCCTTTTTTCAGAGCCCAAAATCGAACGTTTTCATCAGTTTCTGGACACTTTTCTACATTTGTCCTATTTTTTCATCCCGGATCGCACGTCGTGAGCTGCGAAAAGGACGACAACCTAATCCGTCACATTTCTATTACGGAATCCCACGGCACCTTGGGCAGGGCAACTTCGCTTCACATTGTGGCTGTGCCCGCAAACCGAGGACACGGGGCTTGGGACCAGGTCTTCATCGCTCCGGAGCCCATAAATTTTGATCCGTAAGGAGTTACGCGGCCAACAGCATACCGTTGGAAAGCTCTCTGAGAGCTCTACGACGGTGCGGCTAAGCCCGCTTTGCTGGGCCTTTTTTCAGAGCCCAAAATCGAACGTTTTCATCAGTTTCTGGACACTTTTCTACATTTGTCCTATTTTTTCATCCCGGATCGCACGTCGTGAGCTGCGAAAAGGACGACAACCTAATCCGTCTCATTTCTATTACGGAATCCCATGGCACCTTGGGCAGGGCAACTTCACTTCACGTTGTGGCTGGGCCCGCAAACCGAGGACGCGGGGCTTGGGACCAGGTCTTCGTCGCTCCGGAGCCCATAACTTTGATCCGTAAGGAGTTACAAGGCCCACAGCATACCGTTGGAAAGCTCTCCGAGAGCTCTTTGACGGTGCTGCTAAGCCCGCTACGCTGGGCCTTTTTTAAGAGTCCAAAATCGAACGTTTTCATCAGTTTCTAGACACTTTTCTGCTTTTGTCCTGTTTTTTCATCCCGGATCGCACGTCGTGAGCTGCGAAAAGGACGACAACCTAATCCGTCACATTTCTGTTACGGAATCCTACAGCACCTTGGGCAGGGCAACTTTGCTTCACGTTGTGGCTGGGCCCGCAAACCGAGGACGCGGGGCTTGGGACCAGGCCTTCGTCGCTCCAGAGCCCATAACTATTGATCCGTAAGGAGTTACGCGGCCCACAGCATACCGTTGAAAAGTTCTCCGAGAGCTCTACGACGGTGCAACTAAGCCTGCTTTGCTGGGCCTTTTTTCGGAGCCCAAAATTGAACGTTTTCATCAGTTTCTGGACACTTTTCTGCTTTAGTCCTGTTTTTTCATCCCGGATCGCACGTCGTGAGCTGCGAAAAGGACGACAACCTAATCCACCTCATTTCTATTACGGAATCCCACGGCACCTTGGGCAGGGCAACTTCGCTTCACGTTGTGGCTGGGCCCGCAAACCGAGGACGCAGGGCTTGGGACCAGGTCTTCGTCGCTCCGGAGCCCATTACTTTGATCCGTAAGGAGTTACGCGGCCCACAGCATACCGTTGGAAAGCTCTCCAAGAGCTCTATTACGGGGTAGTTAAGCCCGCTACGTTGGGCCTTTTATCAGAGCCCAAAATCGAACATTTTCATCAGTTTCGGGACACTTTTCTGCTTTTGTGCTATTTTTTCATCCCGGATCGCACGTCGTGAGTTGCGAAATGGACGACAACCTAATCCGTCACATTTCTGTTACGGAATCCCACAGCACCTTGGGCAGGGCAAGTTCGCTTCACGTTGTGGCTGGGCCCGTAAATCGAGGATGCGAGGCTTGGGACCAGGTCTTCGTCGCTTTGGAGCCCATAACTTTTGATCCGTAAATAGTTACGGGGCCCACAGCATACCATTGGAAAGCTCTCCTAGAGCTCTACGACGGTGCAGCAAAGCCCGCTTTCCTGGGCATTTTTTCGGAGCCCAAAATCGAAAGTTTTAATCAGTTTCTGGACACTTTTATGCTTTTGTCCTGTTTTTTCGTCCCGGATCGCACGTCGTAAGCTGCGAAAAGGATGACAACCTAATCCGTCACATTTCTGTTACGGAATCCCAAGGCACCTTGGGCAGGGCAACTTCACTTCACGTTGTGGATGGGCCCGCAAAACGAGGACGCGGGGCTTGAGACCAGGTCTTCGTCGCTCCGGAGCCCATAACTTTTGATCCGTAAGGAGTTACGCGGCCCACAGCATACCGTTGGAAAGCTCTCCGAGAGCTCTACGACGGTGCTGCAAACCCGCTACGCTGGGCCTTTTTTCAGAGCCCAAAATCGAACGTTTTATTCAGTTTAGGGACACTTTTCTGCTTTTGTCCTGTTTTTTCGTCCCAGATCGCACGTCGTGAGCTGCGAAAAGGACGACAACCTAACCCATCACATTTCGGTTACGGAATCCCACGGCACCTTGGGCAAGGCAACTTCGCTTCACGTTGTGGCTGGGCCCGCAAACCGAGGGCGTGGGGCTTGGGACCAGGTCTCCGTTGCTCCGGAGCCCATAACTTTTGATCCGTAGGGAGTTACGCGGCCCACAGCATACTGTTAGAAAGCTCTCCGAGAGCTCTACGACGGGGCAGCTAAGCTCGCTTTGCTGGTGTGAGGCCCGACCCCGAATAATGTGCCTTACCTCGATTTGCGTGCCACAGACCCTTAATTATATGACCGACCTTGGATTACGTGTCCTATCTTGGTTTTCGTGCATACCTCGTCGTACGTGCCTTGACCTAGAATAGTGTGCCCTAATCCCCGACTCACGTGCGGTACCTAGAAATACGTGCCCTGACCTCGATATACGTGTGTTATCTCATTTTGTGTGCCCTAACCTTGAACTGCGTACCTTAACCTAGGTTTAAGAGTCGTACCTTGATTTGTGTGCATTACATTGAATTACGTGCCTTGCATTGGTTTACGTGCATTCATATAGGGTTACGTGCGTTTACTTGAAAAACGTGCGTTCGTCTCGTAGTTCGTGTCCTACCTCGAAGTGCGTGCCCTAAACCTAGGAAAGCGTGTCTTCACGCTAATCAAGAAAGCATCTTTCACGAAGCACTAGACTATTAACCAATCCTACAAAATCCACTAACAATATAATAATCCAAATTCCTTTCACTAGAAGACAAAAATGCACCAAAAACAAACATTCTTTATTCTTTTTGCATTATTCTTTTTTTGCACTTCCAAGATACAATTAAATAATGCTTAAGATGACAAAAATTCAGCCAATTCATTAGCTTTGGCCGACCACTAAGAGCATTGGTCTAACAATTGCATATTTTATTCATAGTCTTAGTCAAACACTTAGCATGATGCATTAAAAAATTGCTCAAATTGCACCCAATTTCTTCACCATTCTCGACCATAGCATTTTTCCCATGCTTAACATTTCAAATTAAAGAATTTTGAAGACACAAAGCTGAAAATGGGCTGCCCAATGCCGACATACTCCTCAAAATTGCCAAGACCTTCATTTCTTTGTCATTTCTTTCATTTCCTCTCACAAACTCTCTCTCCTCTCATTCTTCTCTCTCCATTTCGGTCCTTGGCTGAAATCTCATCATCTTTGTTCATCTTCATCACACCTTGGTCGAACAAGGCAAGCAAACCATCAAGAAAACCAAGCAAACAAGCTAGAGTTCGAAAATTTCTCTTGCATGCGCATTTGAAGCTCCAGTTCGTGCTAGGTGAGTTACTAAGCATCCATTTCTTTTCTTCATAGTTTAACATCATGCTTGTGCTAAGAGTTTGAACATTAAGCTAGGAAAAATAGAGAAAAACTAGTGAGGTTCTCGGCTAAGCAAGGGAAAGGAGAAGGTTTGAGCTTCAACAAAGGGTCTTGAGCATTTTGTGGTTGATTGCTAAGGTGAGGGTTAAAAGCTTTTGAAAACTCTTTGAAATTTCACATGCATGTTCACAAATGAGTATATTTGCTTCTGTACTTGAGTTATGTGGTCGTCCATGAGCTTAAACAACCATGCATGGCAAGAACTTGGCTTGAAAATGATGCTAGGTGAAGTCGAATTTATGTGACAGCTCTCTGACCAGTCTGTTCGAGGTAAGTTTAGCTAAGCAAATGGTGTTGAAAATGCTTGAAAATTGGTGGGTGACTAGTTTGGGCAGTTTTGAACATTTTTCCCAGAAATAGGTCGAAGCAAATTTTGACTCTAAGGTCCTCAAAATGGCAAATCATTAAAATGTGACCAAATCTGGAAATCTGGAAAAAATGAATCAGGTTTTGGCAGATGCACTGACCTTGTGGAACGAACCATATTTGACTTAGTAAATGTTGTCCAAAATGCATGAAAATTGGTGTACTTCTATATTTTTCAGTTCTGGACAACTTTGTCAGAAATAGACCAAAGCTAAAAATGACTCTAAGGACCTCAAAAACGTCATTTTCTGAAAAGTGTGCAAATCTGGACAGTTTTGTGTTACCTCACTGTTTCGGTTATAACTAATGATTCTGAACTCCAATTGATGCAAGGCTTGTTTCTGATTTTAGATAACTTCTTAAGCTTTAATTTGACATCTTATTCACTGAATTTGGAGATTGTTTGATTATCCCATTGATCATGAGAAAACAGCCTATTGCAGTGAGTGTTCCACTTAGCTATGTGCTTGGAAAACTATTGTAACCTCTTTTGTGGCACTAGTTGCTTGGAATTGTGGTGTTGGAATATTATGTGGACTGTTTTAAGCACTTGAGGATGTATGAATTGAATGATGTATGACTTGGGAATGATGTTAAGTTGACTTAGGGTTTGATCGCACGATTATGCATGAAATGGAAACCCTAATGATTAAATATTCTTGCTAAGTGTTAACCATTGGATATTGTGAGGAAACTGTACGTTGCGTGGGCTGCCCGTAAATGTTTTATAACTTTAAAAGTGATCTTGACCATTGCATGTTGACAAATAAGCTTTTCTCGCATTTGAACCCTTGTTGATATCACTACATGTTGAGTAATCTTATCACTTGATTGCGTGGACTTTTAATGAGTTATATGGCCTGTTTTACATGTGTTACATGGCTGCCCGTTTAATTTCCATATAACTCTATATGCCTTTCAAGTGAAATTTCCTGTCCTATCTTGTCCTGCCTGTTTATCTGTCAATGTGCAATCTTATGACTGTCCGGAGGCAACCTACTTTGTTGTCCTCCTTCTGTGATATATATTACCTGTCATAAATGTGCATTGCATACAAGGTTGCAACCTTTCCTGTTGGCATGGTAGTGATCACGTACGCCGGGCGGCATCGGGCTTGCCGGTGATACCGTGACCACCATGGTCCCATTCCCTCTCTCGCTTGGGGGCTAGACTTCCTCGGAGAGTTGGGTCGTAGGATTTTGGGGTACATCCGGAGTACACCCACCTGGTGTGTTTGGGGAATGATTTGAAGTCGGCCGCAACAGTTGATCCTGGATCTGATCTGAGAGCAAAAGCTCACCGTATCCTTTTTATTATATGTATAAGTACTCCCGCTTGGATCCTAGAGAACCTCGGGGAGGAAAGACTGGTATTCGTATTTCTGTATTTGTATTTCTGTACTTGTACTTCTGTTGTATTCATGTTTGAAAAAGGGATTTTCATAAGTTTAACCGGAAAATGAGTTTCAAACTTAATTCTCGTTCCCCCTCGCTGAGTTCATAAGGACTCACCCTCTTTTATCATTTCAGGTGAAGAAGAACAGGTACAGGAACATGAGGATAATGTACCTAATGATGAACCCCTGGAGTGATTGCCTGTTATTGTTGTTTTGCATGAACGTGACTACTTGTGTATTTTGTGCTGCTTGAAGACTATTTATCTTATGTTGCTTGTTGTTGCTAATGTAAAAGACCCCCGTTGTAATTTGGGGTCTAATTTTGGTTTGTACTTATATTAAGTAGACTGATACTAGACATACTATGATCGTTTTTGCTTTTATTATCACTAGTATCTATCATAGGTTATGATGCTTAGTTAAGGAATAGGCAAATGAACTTATCCCATCTCAACAGGTACTCGCTAATAAGCTATGATCACTAGGTATATTTTGAAACGAGGATAAATGGATAAACGAGACATAGTATCATGCTAGGTTATAAATCAAACGGGACGTCGAAATAACCAATAAGCAATTCAATTGATGATTAAATAGTAAAATTCTAGTCGGGAATGAACTTGAATTGAAAGTTCTGAGGCTGTTAGAAAATTTAGGTCAAAACAAAGAGCCCAATTACAGCCGTTATGCTGCCGGATTTCTGGAAAAATTTGGAGTCTAGAATAAAACGTTAAGTGTTAAACCACCTAGAATGATTAAGAATGTGAAAGGACTTGAATGCTTAGATCACACCCTAGTCTAACCTTTATAGGCTGGGTTGGGGCGTGACACCTTAGAAGAATGGTATCAGAGCTTAGTTTACTAACTAGGCGTTAGTCGGGTTCAACTCTCGGACCATGGGTAGAAGCCCTAAGGTAATTATGATGTCTTGTTTATATGTGTTAATGTGTGCTAATGTGCTTTAATTGCTTTGAGAATTGAATACTATGTGCCTTTGTGGACTATATGTATTATGTGTCATGCACACCGACACGTTAGTGCCCTCAATAATGCATGCATGCTTTTATACTCCTTTCTTGATACATGTGCATGTTATATAACCATGAATGACTGTTTATATGCATAGATAGTTAGGATTAAAACTTTCAGGACAGCGATTTCCTGCAGGAAGAACGAAAAGTCTTGATTAGAGATTTCTGGCATCTTCACAGGTACTCGATGGATAGTAGGTATTATTGGATATGCATATGTATAAAATGCGTAGCACGAGTATAATTGTTAAGGTAAAGTTTCTTCTTATTATTATTTTTTTTTTTTTGGAATACCTATACCTGTGATTAAGTTGTCAATTTTATAGCTATGAAGTTATTGTTTCCGTTAAACCGTTCTTCTTATTGTGGTTCAAGTATAAAGTTTGAAGACACACTACTTCCTTAGATATAAGGGTATACTATTAAATATGTAAAGTAGTATATATTCTCATGTGTTGATAGTGGAAGTTGACTTGGAGGTTTCTTTGAATCCATTTCTCACATCTTAAAATTGGCTTGATAGGCTATCTAAGAAGTTGGCAAAATGCTCGTACGATCGAATCCTTACTTGATTGGAATTAAGCATTGATGAAATTGATATGGTGTATACTAGCGAGTTTCAAGTTCACTAAATGTTGAGATCATAACCTAGAAATTAAAAGATGAATTCGTGGAAGTTGACGATAGTTACTTTTAGGGGTTAGATTATTGAGACATGGATAGTGTATTTGAGTGACTTAGCAATGGATAACCTCAAGACATGTAGGCAACTCTGGAGACTAAGTTTAACCAGGTTGATGAATCTTTAGTATAACAAGATATAAGGATGTTGGAATCGAGGAATTTACGTAGCTAGAACTCGTGTTCGGAAAATTACACCTAAAATGTTAGGTCGGATAGAAGTTTAAGGAATTGAATTATGCATTAAATGACTAACGTTACTAAAGGTCCTAAGTTGGATATTTATGATATTAAGAAACACGGTATTAGTTTGGTGTCCCTCGAACTTAGCTGTAAATACGCAAGTAAGTCATTCTAAGCTCTCGTTATTTGGATATCCTAGAGGATATTAGGAAGCATATATCCCTAAGTAACACCGATGGACCTATTATATAAACCATGGAAATGATATTAAACATTTGGTTGCCAAGTGGAGTTGTTAGGGTATGATTTGAAATCCTAAATAGCTAATAGTGAGTATGCATGATGATTCATGGTGAACCCTAGGACCTAAGGTCGATGAGTCTTGATGATCTTAGCTAGTTGAACATGTAAACGAAGAAAGTAAGATAGAGATGAATCAGAGTCATGATGACCCAAGGGACTATTGTTAGACCACCGTATCTATGTGCACCATTTTACTTCTAGAAACTAGCTGTTGGAGAGTTCGAATTGTGGTCATCGAATAAGAGGGGTGAATTTTGTAGTGATATTTAAATAAGTAATTGATTACTTTTGAAGTTCTATTAGGTTATGTTGAAGAATGCCTAGTGGTCATAATTCTTATGTTGACACGGCCTTGAAGTTATTTTGTGTAACAAGCTACTTGGATTAGTATGGTAAGTGTCTTATGAGCTAGATCATTTCGGTACCCATTTATAGTCCTAGGATTGTTGTTGTACGACCGGTAACCTGGTAGAGCATTGATATCACTTACATGGCGATGAACCCAGCTTAGTAACATTAATGTCGAAGATATATTGGCGGGCATTAAGTATTCGAAGGAATGACTAGGTCGCTAAATGGGTAGGACCATTGTCTTCTTAAGTATGACGTAACCTTGGATTGAGGTGAGTGGAATTTATTTGAGGTTGAAACTAATCGCCTTAGGAGTTTTGGATAAGATTAAAAGAAAATTCTGAAGTTTCGTGACTTGAAGATAGAGATTCGAATAAGGAAATAAATTGTGGATCACAAGCTGATGAATTTTACTTGTAAGAGTTGAACTAGTGCTACATGATTAGTTACTCATGCAATTTCAATGGCAATTTGTTGGTGGTACTTAATAAACCTTAGAGTTTGAGTTTCATGAACCTCAACAGTCTTTCTCCTTGATTTCGGGCATGAAGGTTAACGAAGCTGGGAAAGGATGTTAGTGAATAAGAGCCTATGATCGGGAGACTAGTCATTAGAAAATTTGCTAATCTAATGTACCTGCGAGATAAAAGGGCTATAATACCATCGATAGATGACGATTTGAGATGGATCAGTTTGTTTGGAGAGTTTTTCCTGAAAATAGAGTCGTATTGTGGAAACGATCCATAACACGTGTATGTCCTAGGTGTTAACAATTTCGAAGCTAGTTGATAGAATATGTAAATCTGATATAGATCTATCATCTTGAAATTAGCGTATGTCACCCTAGGATCATGGAATTATAGTGATATTCCTTTTGAGGTATGAATGCGAGATTGACACAACATGAGTCATGATTTTGGAGTTATATTTCTATTGTTAGAATACCGATGCAACTTTGATGACTATGTTTGAAGACTCTAACCTTAGTTAATGAACTTGACCTTAATATCAAATGGAGAATAGAGTCGTACAAAGAAAAGAACTATAAATGTAGAGGTCACACCGAACTAAAAGATTGGAGAAACATAGGAAGTGAATTGGTGGTGGTAAGAGATCGCCAAACACGGGATGAACCGGAGTAGAAAGAATCACCTCAATAGGCAAGAATTAATTTCGGGACGAAATTCTATTAAGGAGGGGAGGATGTGAGCCCCGACCCCGAATAATGTGCCTTACCTCGATTTGCGTGCCACAGACCCTTAATTATATGACCGACCTTGGATTACATGTCCTATCTTGGTTTTTGTGCATACCTCGTCGTACGTGCCTTGACCTAGAATAGTGTGCCCTAATCCCTGACTCACGTGCAGTACCTAGAAATACGTGCCCTGACCTCGATATACGTGTGTTATCTCATTTTGTGTTCCCTAACCTTGAACTGCGTACCTTAACCTAGGTTTAAGAGTCGTACCTTGATTTGTGTGCATTACATTGAATTACGTGCCTTGCATTGGTTTACGTGCATTCATATAGGGTTATGTGCGTTTACTTGAAAAACGTGCGTTCGTCTCGTAGTTCGTGTCCTACCTCGAAGTGCGTGCCCTAAACCTAGGAAAGCGTGTCTTCACGCTAATCAAGAAAGCATCTTTCACGAAGCACTAGACTATTAACCAATCCTACAAAATCCACTAACAATATAATAATCCAAATTCCTTTCACTAGAAGACAAAAATGCACCAAAAACAAACATTCTTTATTCTTTTTGCATTATTCTTTTTTTGCACTTCCAAGATACAATTAAATAATGCTTAAGATGACAAAAATTCAGCCAATTCATTAGCTTTGGCCGACCACTAAGAGCATTGGTCTAACAATTGCATATTTTATTCATAGTCTTAGTCAAACACTTAGCATGATGCATTAAAAAATTGCTCAAATTGCACCCAATTTCTTCACCATTCTCGACCATAGCATTTTGCCCATGCTTAACATTTCAAATTAAAGAATTTTGAAGACACAAAGCTGAAAATGGGCTGCCCAATGCCGACATACTCCTCAAAATTGCCAAGACCTTCATTTCTTTGTCATTTCTTTCATTTCCTCTCACAAACTCTCTCTCCTCTCATTCTTCTCTCTCCATTTCGGTCCTTGGCTGAAATCTCATCATCTTTGTTCATCTTCATCACACCTTGGTCGAACAAGGCAAGCAAACCATCAAGAAAACCAAGCAAACAAGCTAGAGTTCGAAAATTTCTCTTGCATGCGCATTTGAAACTCCACTTCGGCCTAGGTGAGTTACTAAGCATCCATTTCTTTTCTTCATAGTTTAACATCATGCTTGTGCTAAGAGTTTGAACATTAAGCTAGGAAAAATAGAGAAAAACTAGTGAGGTTCTCGGCTAAGCAAGGGAAAGGAGAAGGTTTGAGCTTCAACAAAGGGTCTTGAGCATTTTGTGGTTGATTGCTAAGGTGAGGGTTAAAAGCTTTTGAAAACTCTTTGAAATTTCACATGCATGTTCACAAATGAGTATATTTGCTTCTGTACTTGAGTTATGTGGTCGTCCATGAGCTTAAACAACCATGCATGGCAAGAACTTGGCTTGAAAATGATGCTAGGTGAAGTCGAATTTATGTGACAGCTCTCTGACCAGTCTGTTCGAGGTAAGTTTAGCTAAGCAAATGGTGTTGAAAATGCTTGAAAATTGGTGGGTGACTAGTTTGGGCAGTTTTGAACATTTTTCCCAGAAATAGGTCGAAGCAAAGTTTGACTCTAAGGTCCTAAAAATGACAAATAATTAAAATGTGACTAAATCTGGAAATTTGCAAAAAATGAATCAGGTTTTGGCAGATGCACTGACCTTGTGGAACGAACCATATTTGACTTAGTAAATGTTGTCAAAAATGCATAAAAATTGGTGTACTTCTAGATTTTTCAGTTCTGGACAACTTTGTCAGAAATAGACCAAAGCTAAAAATGACTCTAAGGACCTCAAAAACGTCATTTTCTGAAAAGTGTGCAAATCTGGACAGTTTTGTGTTACCTCACTGTTTCGGTTATAACTAATGATTCTGAACTCCAATTGATGCAAGGCTTGTTTCTGATTTTAGATAACTTCTTAAGCTTTAATTTGACATCTTATTCACTGAATTTGGAGATTGTTTGATTATCCCATTGATCATGAGAAAACAGCCTATTGCAGTGAGTGTTCCACTTAGCTATGTGCTTGGAAAACTATTGTAACCTCTTTTGTGGCACTAGTTGCTTGGAATTGTGGTGTTGGAATATTATGTGGACTGTTTTAAGCACTTGAGGATGTATGAATTGAATGATGTATGACTTGGGAATGATGTTAAGTTGACTTAGGGTTTGATCGCACGATTATGCATGAAATGGAAACCCTAATGATTAAATATTCTTGCTAAGTGTTAACCATTGGATATTGTGAGGAAACTGTACGTTGCGTGGGCTGCCCGTAAATGTTTTATAACTTTAAAAGTGATCTTGACCATTGCATGTTGACAAATAAGCTTTTCTCGCATTTGAACCCTTGTTGATATCACTACATGTTGAGTAATCTTATCACTTGATTGCGTGGACTTTTAATGAGTTATATGGCCTGTTTTACATGTGTTACATGGCTGCCCGTTTAATTTCCATATAACTCTATATGCCTTTCAAGTGAAATTTCCTGTCCTATCTTGTCCTGCCTGTTTATCTGTCAATGTGCAATCTTATGACTGTCCGGAGGCAACCTACTTTGTTGTCCTCCTTCTGTGATATATATTACCTGTCATAAATGTGCATTGCATACAAGGTTGCAACCTTTCCTGTTGGCATGGTAGTGATCACGTACGCCGGGCGGCATCGGGCTTGCCGGTGATACCGTGACCACCATGGTCCCATTCCCTCTCTCGCTTGGGGGCTAGACTTCCTCGGAGAGTTGGGTCGTAGGATTTTGGGGTACATCCGGAGTACACCCACCTGGTGTGTTTGGGGAATGATTTGAAGTCGGCCGCAACAGTTGATCCTGGATCTGATCTGAGAGCAAAAGCTCACCGTATCCTTTTTATTATATGTATAAGTACTCCCGCTTGGATCCTAGAGAACCTCGGGGAGGAAAGACTGGTATTTCTATTTCTGTATTTGTATTTCTGTACTTGTACTTCTATTGTATTCATGTTTGAAAAAGGGATTTTCATAAGTTTAACCGGAAAATGAGTTTCAAACTTAATTCTCGTTCCCCCTCGCTGAGTTCATAAGGACTCACCCTCTTTTATCATTTCAGGTGAAGAAGAACAGGTACAGGAACATGAGGATAATGTACCTAATGATGAACCCCTGGAGTGATTGCCTGTTATTGTTGTTTTGCATGAACGTGACTACTTGTGTATTTTGTGCTGCTTGAAGACTATTTATCTTATGTTGCTTGTTGTTGCTAATGTAAAAGACCCCCGTTGTAATTTGGGGTCTAATTTTGGTTTGTACTTATATTAAGTAGACTGATACTAGACATACTATGATCGTTTTTGCTTTTATTATCACTAGTATCTATCATAGGTTATGATGCTTAGTTAAGGAATAGGCAAATGTACTTATCCCATCTCAACAGGTACTCGCTAATAAGCTATGATCACTAGGTATATTTTGAAACGAGGATAAATGGATAAACGAGACATAGTATCATGCTAGGTTATAAATCAAACGGGACGTCGAAATAACCAATAAGCAATTCAATTGATGATTAAATAGTAAAATTCTAGTCGGGAATGAACTTGAATTGAAAGTTCTGAGGCTGTTAGAAAATTTAGGTCAAAACAAAGAGCCCAATTACAGCCGTTATGCTGCCGGATTTCTGGAAAAATTTGGAGTCTAGAATAAAACGTTAAGTGTTAAACCACCTAGAATGATTAAGAATGTGAAAGGACTTGAATGCTTAGATCACACCCTAGTCTAACCTTTATAGGCGGGGTTGGGGCGTGACACCTTAGAAGAATGGTATCAGAGCTTAGTTTACTAACTAGGCGTTAGTCGGGTTCAACTCTCGGACCATGGGTAGAAGCCCTAAGGTAATTATGATGTCTTGTTTATATGTGTTAATGTGTGCTAATGTGCTTTAATTGCTTTGAGAATTGAATACTATGTGCCTTTGTGGACTATATGTATTATGTGTCATGCACACCGACACGTTAGTGCCCTCAATAATGCATGCATGCTTTTATACTCCTTTCTTGATACATGTGCATGTTATATAACCATGAATGACTGTTTATATGCATAGATAGTTAGGATTAGAACTTTCAGGGAAGTGAATTCATGCAGGAAGAACGAAAAGTCTCGATTAGAGATTTCTGGCATCTTCACAGGTACTCGATGGATAGTAGGTATTATTGGATATGCATATGTATAAAATGCGTAGCACGAGTATAATTGTTAAGGTAAAGTTTCTTCTTATTATTATTATTTTTTTTTTGGAATACCTATACCTGTGATTAAGTTGTCAATTTTATAGCTATGAAGTTATTGTTTCCGTTAAACCGTTCTTCTTATTGTGGTTCAAGTATAAAGTTTGAAGACACACTACTTCCTTAGATATAAGGGTATACTATTAAATATGTACAGTAGTATATGTTCTCATGTGTTGATAGTGGAAGTTGACTTGGAGGTTTCTTTGAATCCATTTCTCACATCTTAAAATTGGCTTGATAGGCTATCTAAGAAGTTGGCAAAATGCTCGTACGATCGAATCCTTACTTGATTGGAATTAAGCATTGATGAAATTGATATGGTGTATACTAGCGAGTTTCAAGTTCACTAAATGTTGAGATCATAACCTAGAAATTAAAAGATGAATTCGTGGAAGTTGACGATAGTTACTTTTAGGGGTTAGATTATTGAGACATGGATAGTGTATTTGAGTGACTTAGCAATGGATAACCTCAAGACATGTAGGCAACTCTGGAGACTAAGTTTAACCAGGTTGATGAATCTTTAGTATAACAAGATATAAGGATGTTGGAATCGAGGAATTTACGTAGCTAGAACTCGTGTTCGGAAAATTACACCTAAAATGTTAGGTCGGATAGAAGTTTAAGGAATTGAATTATGCATTAAATGACTAACGTTACTAAAGGTCCTAAGTTGGATATTTATGATATTAAGAAACACGGTATTAGTTTGGTGTCCCTCGAACTTAGCTGTAAATACGCAAGTAAGTCATTCTAAGCTCTCGTTATTTGGATATCCTAGAGGATATTAGGAAGCATATATCCCTAAGTAACACCGATGGACCTATTATATAAACCATGGAAATGATATTAAACATTTGGTTGCCAAGTGGAGTTGTTAGGGTATGATTTGAAATCCTAAATAGCTAATAGTGAGTATGCATGATGATTCATGGTGAACCCTAGGACCTAAGGTCGATGAGTCTTGATGATCTTAGCTAGTTGAACATGTAAACGAAGAAAGTAAGATAGAGATGAATCAGAGTCATGATGACCCAAGGGACTATTGTTAGACCACCGTATCTATGTGCACCATTTTACTTCTAGAAACTAGCTGTTGGAGACTTCGAATTGTGGTCATCGAATAAGAGGGGTGAATTTTGTAGTGATATTTAAATAAGTAATTGATTACTTTTGAAGTTCTATTAGGTTATGTTGAAGAATGCCTAGTGGTCATAATTCTTATGTTGACACGGCCTTGAAGTTATTTTGTGTAACAAGCTACTTGGATTAGTATGGTAAGTGTCTTATGAGCTAGATCATTTCGGTACCCATTTATAGTCCTAGGATTGTTGTTGTACGACCGGTAACCTGGTAGAGCATTGATATCACTTACATGGCGATGAACCCAGCTTAGTAACATTAATGTCGAAGATATATTGGCGGGCATTAAGTATTCGAAGGAATGACTAGGTCGCTAAATGGGTAGGACCATTGTCTTCTTAAGTATGACGTAACCTTGGATTGAGGTGAGTGGAATTTATTTGAGGTTGAAACTAATCGCCTTAGGAGTTTTGGATAAGATTAAAAGAAAATTCTGAAGTTTCGTGACTTGAAGATAGAGATTCGAATAAGGAAATAAATTGTGGATCACAAGCTGATGAATTTTACTTGTAAGAGTTGAACTAGTGCTACATGATTAGTTACTCATGCAATTTCAATGGCAATTTGTTGGTGGTACTTAATAAACCTTAGAGTTTGAGTTTCATGAACCTCAACAGTCTTTCTCCTTGATTTCGGGCATGAAGGTTAACGAAGCTGGGAAAGGATGTTAGTGAATAAGAGCCTATGATCGGGAGACTAGTCATTAGAAAATTTGCTAATCTAATGTACCTGCGAGATAAAAGGGCTATAATACCATCGATAGATGACGATTTGAGATGGATCAGTTTGTTTGGAGAGTTTTTCCTGAAAATAGAGTCGTATTGTGGAAACGATCCATAACACGTGTATGTCCTAGGTGTTAACAATTTCGAAGCTAGTTGATAGAATATGTAAATCTGATATAGATCTATCATCTTGAAATTAGCGTATGTCACCCTAGGATCATGGAATTATAGTGATATTCCTTTTGAGGTATGAATGCGAGATTGACACAACATGAGTCATGATTTTGGAGTTATATTTCTATTGTTAGAATACGGATGCAATTTTGTTGCCTATGTTTAAAGACTCTAACCTTAGTTAATGAACTTGACCTTAATATCAAATGGAGAATAGAGTCGTTCAAAGAAAAGAACTATAAATGTAGAGGTCACACCGAACTAAAAGATTGGAGAAACATAGGAAGTGAATTGGTGGTGGTAAGAGATCGCCAAACACGGGATGAACCGGAGTAGAAAGAATCACCTCAATAGGCAAGAATTAATTTCGGGACGAAATTCTTTTAAGGAGGGGAGGATGTGAGGCCCGACCCCGAATAATGTGCCTTACCTCGATTTGCGTGCCACAGACCCTTAATTATATGACCGACCTTGGATTACGTGTCCTATCTTGGTTTTCGTGCATACCTCGTCGTACGTCCCTTAACCTAGAATAGTGTGCCCTAATCCCCCACTCACGTGCCGTACCTAGAACTCCGTGCCCTGACCTCGATCTACGTGTGTTATCTGTTTTTGTGTGCTCTAACCTTGAAGTGCGTTCCTTATCCTAGGTTTAAGAGTCGTACCTTGATTTGTGTCCATTACATTGAATTACGTGCCTTGCATTGATTTACGTGCATTCATATAGGGTTACGTGCGTTTACTTGAAAAACGTGCGTTTGTCTCGTAGTTCGTGTCCTACCTCGAAGTGCGTGCCCTAAACCTAGGAAAGCGTGTCTTCACGCTAATCAAGAAAGCATCTTTCACGAAGCACTAGACTATTAACCAATCCTACAAAATCCACTAACAATATAATAATCCAAATTCCTTTCACTAGAAGACAAAAATGCACCAAAAACAAACATTCTTTATTCTTTTTGCATTATTCTTTTTTTGCACTTCCAAGATACAATTAAATAATGCTTAAGATGACAAAAATTCAGCCAATTCATTAGCTTTGGCCGACCACTAAGAGCATTGGTCTAACAATTGCATATTTTATTCATAGTCTTAGTCAAACACTTAGCATGATGCATTAAAAAATTGCTCAAATTGCACCCAATTTCTTCACCATTCTCGACCATAGCATTTTGCCCATGCTTAACATTTCAAATTAAAGAATTTTGAAGACACAAAGCTGAAAATGGGCTGCCCAATGCCGACATACTCCTCAAAATTGCCAAGACCTTCATTTCTTTGTCATTTCTTTCATTTCCTCTCACAAACTCTCTCTCCTCTCATTCTTCTCTCTCCATTTCGGTCCTTGGCTGAAATCTCATCATCTTTGTTCATCTTCATCACACCTTGGTCGAACAAGGCAAGCAAACCATCAAGAAAACCAAGCAAACAAGCTAGAGTTCGAAAATTTCTCTTGCATGCGCATTTGAAGCTCCACTTCGCCCTAGGTGAGTTACTAAGCATCCATTTATTTTCTTCATAGTTTAACATCATGCTTGTGCTAAGAGTTTGAACATTAAGCTAGGAAAAATAGAGAAAAACTAGTGAGGTTCTCGGCTAAGCAAGGGAAAGGAGAAGGTTTGAGCTTCAACAAAGGGTCTTGAGCATTTTGTGGTTGATTGCTAAGGTGAGGGTTAAAAGCTTTTGAAAACTCTTTGAAATTTCACATGCATGTTCACAAATGAGTATATTTGCTTCTGTACTTGAGTTATGTGGTCGTCCATGAGCTTAAACAACCATGCATGGCAAGAACTTGGCTTGAAAATGATGCTAGGTGAAGTCGAATTTATGTGACAGCTCTCTGACCAGTCTGTTCGAGGTAAGTTTAGCTAAGCAAATGGTGTTGAAAATGCTTGAAAATTGGTGGGTGACTAGTTTGGGCAGTTTTGAACATTTTTCCCAGAAATAGGTCGAAGCAAAGTTTGACTCTAAGGTCCTAAAAATGGCAAATCATTAAAATGTGACCAAATCTGGAAATCTGGAAAAAATGAATCAGGTTTTGGCAGATCCACTGACCTTGTGGAACGAACCATATTTGACTTAGTAAATGTTGTCAAAAATGCATGAAAATTGGTGTGCTTCTAGATTTTTCAGTTCTGGACAACTTTGTCAGAAATAGACCAAAGCTAAAAATGACTCTAAGGACCTCAAAAACGTCATTTTCTGAAAAGTGTGCAAATCTGGACAGTTTTGTGTTACCTCACTGTTTCGGTTATAACTAATGATTCTGAACTCCAATTGATGCAAGGCTTGTTTCTGATTTTAGATAACTTCTTAAGCTTTAATTTGACATCTTATTCACTGAATTTGGAGATTGTTTGATTATCCCATTGATCATGAGAAAACAGCCTATTGCAGTGAGTGTTCCACTTAGCTATGTGCTTGGAAAACTATTGTAACCTCTTTTGTGGCACTAGTTGCTTGGAATTGTGGTGTTGGAATATTATGTGGACTGTTTTAAGCACTTGAGGATGTATGAATTGAATGATGTATGACTTGGGAATGATGTTAAGTTGACTTAGGGTTTGATCGCACGATTATGCATGAAATGGAAACCCTAATGATTAAATATTCTTGCTAAGTGTTAACCATTGGATATTGTGAGGAAACTGTACGTTGCGTGGGCTGCCCGTAAATGTTTTATAACTTTAAAAGTGATCTTGACCATTGCATGTTGACAAATAAGCTTTTCTCGCATTTGAACCCTTGTTGATATCACTACATGTTGAGTAATCTTATCACTTGATTGCGTGGACTTTTAATGAGTTATATGGCCTGTTTTACATGTGTTACATGGCTGCCCGTTTAATTTCCATATAACTCTATATGCCTTTCAAGTGAAATTTCCTGTCCTATCTTGTCCTGCCTGTTTATCTGTCAATGTGCAATCTTATGACTGTCCGGAGGCAACCTACTTTGTTGTCCTCCTTCTGTGATATATATTACCTGTCATAAATGTGCATTGCATACAAGGTTGCAACCTTTCCTGTTGGCATGGTAGTGATCACGTACGCCGGGCGGCATCGGGCTTGCCGGTGATACCGTGACCACCATGGTCCCATTCCCTCTCTCGCTTGGGGGCTAGACTTCCTCGGAGAGTTGGGTCGTAGGAGTTTGGGGTACATCCCGGGTAGACCCACCTGGTGTGTTTGGGGAATAATTTGAAGTCGGCCGCAACATTTGCTCCTGGATCTGATCTGAGAGCAAAAGCTCACCGTATCCTTTTTATTATATGTATAAGTACCCCAGCTTGGATCCTAGAGAACCTCGGGGAGGAAAGACTGGTATTTCTGTTTCTGTATTTGTCCTTCTGTACTTGTACTTCTGTTGTATTCATGTTTGAAAAAGGGATTTTCATAAGTTTAACCGGAAAATGAGTTTCAAACTTAATTCTCGTTCCCCCTCGCTGAGTTCATAAGGACTCACCCTCTTTTATCATTTCAGGTGAAGAAGAACAGGTACAGGAACATGAGGATAATGTACCTAATGATGAACCCCTGGAGTGATTGCCTGTTATTGTTGTTTTGCATGAACGTGACTACTTGTGTATTTTGTGCTGCTTGAAGACTATTTATCTTATGTTGCTTGTTGTTGCTAATGTAAAAGACCCCCGTTGTAATTTGAGGTCGAATTTTGGTTTGTACTTATAGTAAGTAGACTGATACTAGACATACTATGATCATTTTTGCTTTTATTATCACTAGTATCTATCATAGGTTATGATGCTTAGTTAAGGAATAGGCAAATGAACTTATCCAATCTCAACAGGTACTCGCTAATAAGCTATGATCACTAGGTATATTTTGAAACGAGGATAAATGGATAAACGAGACATAGTATCATGCTAGGTTATAAATCAAACGGGACGTCGAAATAACCAATAAGCAATTCAATTGATGATTAAATAGTAAAATTCTAGTCGGGAATGAACTTGAATTGAAAGTTCTGAGGCTGTTAGAAAATTTAGGTCAAAACAAAGAGCCCAATTACAGCCGTTATGCTGCCGGATTTCTGGAAAAATTTGGAGTCTAGAATAAAACGTTAAGTGTTAAACCACCTAGAATGATTAAGAATGTGAAAGGACTTGAATGCTTAGATCACACCCTAGTCTAACCTTTATAGGCCGGGTTGGGGCGTGACAGCTGGGCCTTTTTTCGGAGCCCAAAATCCAACGTTTTCATCAGTTTCGGGATACTTTTCCGCTTTTGTGCTATTTTTTCGTCCCGGATCGCACGTCGTGAGCTGCAAAAAGGACGACAACCTAATCCGTCAGATTTCTGTTACGGAATCCCACCGCACCGTGGGCAGGGCAACTTTGCTTCACATTGTGGCTGGGCCCACAAACCGAGGACGCGGGGCTTGGGACCAGGCCTTCGTCGCTCCAGAGCCCATAACTTTTGATCCGGAAGGAGTTACGCTACCCACAGCATACCGTTGGAAAGCTCTCCGAGAGCTCTACGACGGTGCAGCTTAGCCCGCTTCGTTGGGCCTTTTTTCGTAGCCCAAAATCGAACATTTTCAACAGTTTCTGGACACTTTTATGCTTTTGTCCTGTTTTTTCATCCCGGATCGCACGTCGTGAGCTGTGAAAAGGATGACAACCTAATCCGTCTCATTTCTATTACGGAATCCCACGACACCTTGGGCAGGGCAACTTCGCTTCACGTTGTGGCTGGGCCCGCAAACCGAGGACGCAGGGCTTGGGACTAGGTCTTCGTCGCTCCGGAGCCCATTACTTTGATCCGTAAGGAGTTACGCGGCCCACAGCATACCGTTGGAAAGCTCTCCTAGATCTCTATGACGGGGCAGTTAAGCCCGCTTCTCTGGGCCTTTTATCAGAGCCCAAAATCGAACGTTTTCATCAGTTTCGGGACACTTTTATGCTTTTGTGCTATTTTTTCGTCGCGGATCGCACGTCGTGAGCTGCGAAAAGGACGACAACCTAATCCGTCACATTTCTGTTACGGAATCCCACAGCACCTTTGGCAGGGCAACTTCGCTTCACGTTGTGGCTAGGCCCGCAAACCGAGGACGCGGGGCTTGGGACTAGGTCTTCGTCGCTACGGAGCCTATAACTTTTGATCCGTAAGGAGTTAGGCGGCCCACAGCATACCGTTGGAAAGCTTTCCGAGAGCTCTACGACGGGACAGCTTTGCTGGGCCTTTTTTCGGGGCCCAAAATCGAACGTTTTCTTCAGTTTCCGGACACTTTTCTCCTTTTGTGCTGTTTTTCCGTCCCGGATCGTACGTCGTGAGCCGCGGGAAGGCCGACAACCTGATCCATCACACTTCTGTTACCGAATCTCAAGGCACCTGGGGCGGGGCAACTTTGCTTCACGTTGTGGCTGGGCCAGCAAACTGAGGACGCGGGGCTTGGGACCAGGTCTTCGTCGCTCCAGAACCCATAACATTTGATCCGTAAGGAGTTACATGGCCCACAACATACCGTTGGAAAGCTCTCCGATAGCTCTACGACGGTGCTGGTAAGTCCGCTATGCTGGGCCTTTTTTCAGTGTCCAAAATCGAACATTTTCATCAGTTTCGGGACACTTTTCCGCTTTTGTGTTGTTTTTTCGTCACGGATCGCACGTCGTGAGCTGGGAAAAGGATGACGACCTAATCCGTCACATTTATGTTACGCAATCCCACCGCACCTGGGGCAGGGCAACTTTGCTTCACGTTGTGGCTGGGCCCGCAAACCGAGGACGCGGGGCTTGGGACCAGGCCTTCGTCGCTCCAGAGCCCATAACTTTTGATCCGTAAGGAGTTACGCGGCCCACAACATACCGTTGGAAAGCTTTCCGAGAGCTCTACGACGGGGCAGGCTAGCTTGGCCTTTTTCCGAGGCCCAAAATCGAACGTTTTCATCAGTTTCCGGATACTTTTCTCCTTTTGTGCTATTTTTTCGTCCCGGATCGTACGTCGTGAGCCGCGGGAAGGCCGACAGCCTGATCCATCACATTTCTGTTACCGAATCTCAAGGCACCTGGGGCGAGGCAACTTTGCTTCACGTTGTGCCTGGGCCAGGAAACTGAGGATGCGGGGCTTGGGACCAGGCCTTCGTCGCTCCAGAGCCCATAACTTTTGATCCGTAAGGAGTTACGCGGCCCACAGCATACCGTTGGAAAGCTCTCCGAGAGCTTTACGACGGTGCTGCTAAGCCCACTATGCCTGGCCTTTTTTCAGTGTCCAAAATCGAACGTTTTCATCAGTTTCGGGACACTTTTACGCTTTTGTCCTATTTTTTCGTCCCGGATCGCACGTCGTGAGCTGCGAAAAGGACGACAACCTAATCCGTCTCATTTCTATTACGGAATCCAATGGCACCTTGGGCAGGGCAACTTCGCTTCACGTTGTGGCTAGACCCGCAAACCGAGGACGCAGGGCTTGGGACCAGGCCTTCGTCGCTCCAGAGCCCATAACTTTTGATCGGTAATGAGTTACGCGGCCCACAGCATACTGTTGGAAAGCTTTCCGAGAGCTCTACGACGGGGCAGCTTAGCTGGGCCTTTTTTCGGAGCCCAAAATCAAAAGTTTTCATCAGTTTCCGAACATTTTTCTCCTTTTGTGCTGTTTTTTCGTCCCGGATCGTACATCGTGAGCCGCGGGAAGGCCGACAGCCTGATCCATCACATTTCTGTTACCGAATCTCAAGGCACCTAGGGTGAGGCAACTTTGCTTCACGTTGTGGCTGGGCCCGCAAACTGAGGACGCGGGACTTGGGACCAGGTCTTCGTCGCTCCAGAGCCCATAACTTTTGATCGGTAAGGAGTTACTCGGCCCACAGCATACCGTTGGAAAGCTCTCTGAGAGCTCTACGACGGTGCTGCAAAGCCCCCTATGCTGGACCTTTTTTCACAGTCCAAAATCGAACGTTTTCATCATTTTCGAGACACTTTTCCTCTTTTGTGCTGTTTTTTCGTCCCGGATTGCACGTCATGAGCTGCGAAAAGGACGACAACCTAATCCGTCACATTTCTGTGACGAAATCCCACCGCACCTTGGGCAGAGCAACTTTGCTTCACGTTGTGGCTGGGCCCGCAAACCGAGGACGCGGGGCTTGGGACCAGGCCTTCGTCGCTCCAGAGCCCATAACTTTTGATCCGTAAGGAGTTACGCGGCCCACAGCATACTGTTGGAAAGCTCTCCGAGAGCTCTACAACGGTGCTGCTAAGCCCGCTATGCTGGTCCTTTTTTCAGAGTCCAAAATCGAACGTTTTCATCAGTTTCGGGACACTTTTCTGCTTTTGTGCTGTTTTTTCGTCCCGGATCGCACGTCATGAGCTGCGAAAAGGACGACAACCTAATCCGTCACATTTCTGTTACGAAATCCCACCGCACCTTGGGCAGGGCAACTTTGCTTCACGTTGTGGCTGGGCCCGCAAACCGAGGACGCGGGGCTTGGGACCAGGCCTTCGTCGCTCCAGAGCCCATAACTTTTGATCCGTAAGGAGTTACGCGGCCCACAGCATACTGTTGGAAAGCTCTCCGAGAGCTCTACGACGGTGCTGCTAAGCCCGCTATGCTGGTCCTTTTTTCAGAGCCCAAAATCGAACGTTTTCATCAGTTTCGAGACACTTTTCCGCTTTTGTACTATTTTTTCATCCCGGATCACACGTTGTGAGCTGCGAAATGGACGACAACCTAATCCGTCACATTTCTGTTACGGAATCCCACCGCACCTTGGGCAGGGCAACTTTACTTCACGTTGTGGCTGGGCCCGCAAACCGAGTACGCGGGGCTTGGGACAAGGTCTTCCTCGCTCCGGAGCCCATAACTTTTGATCCGTAAGGAGTTACGCTGCCCACAGCATACCGTTGGAAAGCTCTCTGAGAGCTTTACGACGGTGCTGCTAAGCCCACTATGCCTGGCCTTTTTTCAGTGTCCAAAATCGAACGTTTTCATCAGTTTCGGGACACTTTTACGCTTTTGTCCTATTTTTTTGTCCCGGATCGCACGTCGTGAGCTGCGAAAAGGACGACAACCTAATCCGTCTCATTTCTATTACGGAATCCCACGGCACCTTTGGCAGGGCAACTTCGCTTCACGTTGTGGCTAGGCCCGCAAACCGAGGACGCGGGGCTTGGGACTAGGTCTTCGTCGCTCCGGAACCCATAACTTTTGATCCGTAAGGAGTTAAGTGGCCCACAGCATACCGTTGGAAAGCTTTTCGAGAGCTCTACGACGGGGCAGCCTAGCTGGGCCATTTTTCGGGGCCCAAAATCGAAAGTTTTCATCAGTTTCCGAACACTTTTCTCCTTTTGTGCTATTTTTTCGTCCCGGATCGTACGTCGTGAGCCGCGGGAAGGCCGACATCCTGATCCATCACATTTCTGTTACCGAATCTCGAGGCACCTAGGGTGAGGCAACTTTGCTTCACGTTGTGGCTGGGCCCGCAAACTGAGGACGCGGGACTTGGGACCAGGTCTTCGTCGCTCCAGAGCCCATAACTTTTGATCGGTAAGGAGTTACTCGGCCCACAGCATACCGTTGGAAAGCTCTCTGAGAGCTCTACGACGGCGCTGCAAAGCCCCCTATGCTGGTCCTTTTTTCAGAGTCCAAAATCGAACGTTTTCATCAGTTTCGGGACACTTTTCTGCTTTTGTGCTGTTTTTTCGTCCCGGATTGCACGTCATGAGCTGCGAAAAGGACGACAACCTAATCCGTCACATTTCTGTGACGAAATCCCACCGCACCTTGGGCAGAGCAACTTTGCTTCACGTTGTGGCTGGGCCCGCAAACCGAGGACGCGGGGCTTGGGACCAGGCCTTCGTCGCTCCAGAGCCCATAACTTTTGATCCGTAAGGAGTTACGCGGCCCACATCATACCGTTGGAAAGCACTCCAAGAGCTCTACGACGGTGCTGCTAAGCCCGCTATGCTGGTCCTTTTTTCAGAGTCCAAAATCGAACGTTTTCATCAGTTTCGGGACACTTTTCTGCTTTTGTGCTGTTTTTTCGTCCCGGATCGCACGTCATGAGCTGCGAAAAGGACGACAACCTAATCCGTCACATTTCTGTTACGAAATCCCACCGCACCTTGGGCAGGGCAACTTTGCTTCACGTTGTGGCTGGGCCCGCAAACCGAGGACGCGGGGCTTGGGACCAGGCCTTCGTCGCTCCAGAGCCCATAACTTTTGATCCGTAAGGAGTTACGCGGCCCACAGTATACCGTTGGAAAGCTCTCCGAGAGTTCTACGACGGTGCTGCTAAGCCCGCTATGCTGGTCCTTTTTTCAGAGTCAAAAATCGAACGTTTTCATCAGTTTCGGGACACTTTTCCGCTTTTGTGCTATTTTTTCGTCCCGGATCGCACGTCGTGAGCTGCGAAAAGGACGACAACCTAATCCGTCACATTTCTGTTACGGAATCCCACCGCACCTTGGGCAGGGCAACTTTGCTTCACGTTGTGGCTGGGCCCGCAAACCGAGGACGCGGGGCTTGGGACCAGGCCTTCGTCGCACCAGAGCCCATAACTTTTGATCCGTAAGGAGTTACGCGGCCCACAGTATACCGTTGGAAAGCTCTCCGAGAGCTCTACGATGGTGCAGCTAAGCCCGCTTGTCTGGGCCTTTTTTCGGAGCCCAAAATCGAATGTTTTCATCAGTTTCTGGATACTTTTCTGCTTTTGTCCTATTTTTTTGTCCCGGATCGCACGTCGTGAGCTGCGAAAAGGACGACAACCTAATCCGTCTCATTTCTATTACGGAATCCCACGACACCTTGGGCAGGGCAACTTCGCATCACGTTGTGGCTGGGCCCGCAAACCAAGGACGCAGGGCTTGGGACCTGGTCTTCGTCGTTCCGGAGCCCATAACTTTTGATTCGTAAGGAGTTACGCGGCCCACAGCATACCGTTAGAAAGCTCTCCTAGAGCTCTATGACGGTCTAGTTAAGCCCGCTTCTCTAGGCCTTTTATCAGAGCCCAAAATCGAACGTTTTCATCAGTTTCGGGACACTTTTCTGCTTTTGTGCTATTTTTTCGTCCCGGATCGCACGTCGTGAGCTGCGAAAAGGACGACAACCTAATCCGTCACATTTCTGTTACGGAATCCCACAGCACCTTGGGCAGGGCAACTTCGCTTCACGTTGTGGCTAGGCCCGCAAACCAAGGACGCGGGGCTTGGGACAAGGTCTTCGTCGCTCCGGAACCTATAACTTTTGATCCGTAAGGAGTTACGCGGCCCACAGCATACCGTTGGAAAGCTTTCCGAGAGCTCTATGACGGGGCAGGTTAGTTGGGCCTTTTTTAGAGGCCCAAAATCAAATGTTTTCATTAGTTTCCGGACACTTTTCTCCTTTTGTACTGTTTTTCCGTCCCGGATCGTACGTCGTGAGCCGCGGGAAGGCCGACAGCCTGATCCATCACATTTCTGTTACCGAATCTCAAGGCACCTGGGGCGAGGCAACTTTGCTTCACATTGTGGCTGGGCCCGCAAACTGAGGACGCGGGGCTTGGGACCAGGTATTCGTCGCTCCAGAGCCCATAACTTTTGATCCGTAAGGAGTTACGCGGCCCACAGCATACCGTTGGAAAGCTCTCCGAGAGCTCTACGACGGTGCAGCTAAGCTCCCTTAGCTGGGCATTTTTTCAGAACCAAAATCGAACGTTTTCATCAGTTTCTGGATACTTTTCTGCTTTTGTCCTGTTTTTTCGTCCCGGATCGCACGTCGTGAGCTGCGAAAAGGACGACAACCTAATCCGTCACATTTCTGTTACGGAATCCCACGGCACCTTGGGCAGGGCAACTTCGCTTCACGTTGTGGCTGGGCCAGCAAACCGAGGACGCGGGGCTTGGGATAAGGTCTTCGTCGCTCCGGAGCCCATAACTTTTGATCCGTAAGGAGTTACGCGGTCCACAACATACCGTTGGAAAGCTCTCCGAGAGCTCTACGACGGTGCAGCTAAGCCCGCTTCGCTAGGCCTTTTTTCGGAGCCCAAAATCGAACGTTTTCATCAGTTTCTGGACACTTTTCCGCTTTTGTGCTATTTTTTCATCCCGGATCGCACGTCGTGAGCTGCGAAAAGGACGACAACCTAATCCGTCACATTTCTGTTACGGAATCCCACCGCACATTGGGCAGGGCAACTTTGCTTCACGTTGTGGCTGGGCCCACAAACCGAGGACGCAGGGCTTGGGACCAGGTCTTCGTCGCTCCGGAGCCCATATCTCTTATTTCGTAAGGAGTTACGCGGCCCACAACATACCGTTGGAAAGCTTTCCGAGAGCTCTACGACGGGGCAGCCTAGCTGGGCCTTTTTTCGAGGCCCAAAATCAAATGTTTTCATTAGTTTTCGGACACTTTTCTCATTTTGTGCTGTTTTTCCGTCCCGGCTTGCACGTCGTGAGCTGCGAAAAGGACGACAACCTAATCCGTCACATTTCTATTACGGAATCCCACAGCACCTTGGAAAGGGCAACTTCGCTTCACGTTGTGGCTCGGCCCGCAAACCGAGGACGCGGGGCTTGGGACCAGGTCTTCGTCGCTCCGGAGCCCATAACTTTTGATCCGTAAGGAGTTACGCGGCCCACAGCATACCGGTGGAAAGCTCTCCGAGAGCTCTACGACGGTGCTGCTAAGCCCGCTATGCTGGTCCTTTTTTCAGAGTCCAAAATCGAACGTTTTCATCAGTTTTGGGACACTTTTTCGCTTTTGTCCTGTTTTTTCATTCCGGATCGCACGTCGTGAGCTACGAAAAGGACGACAACCTAATCCGTCACATTTCTATTACGGAATCCCACGGCACCTTGGTCAGGGCAACTTCGCTTCATGTTGTGGCTGGGCCCGCAAACCGAGGACGCGGGGCTTGGGACCAGGCCTTCGTCGCTCCAGAGCCTATAACCTTTGATCCGTAAGGAGTTACGCGGCCCACAGCATACCGTTGGAAAGCTCTCCGAGAGCTCTACGACGGTGCTGCTAAGCCCGCTTCGCTGGGCCTTTTTTTAGAGTCCAAAATCGAGCGTTTTCATCCGTTTCAGAACACTTTTCCGCATTTGTGCTATCTTTTCGTCCCGGATCGCACGTCGTGAGCTGCGAAAAGGACGACAACCTAATCCGCCACATTTCTGTTACGGAATCCCACCGCACCTTGGGCAGGGCAACTTCGCTTCACGTTGTGGCTGGGCCCACAAACCGAGGACGCGAGGCTTGGGACCAGGTCTTCGTCGCTCCGGAGCCCATAACTTTTGATCCGTAAGGAGTTACGCGGCCCACAGCATACCGTTGGAAAGCTCTCCGAGAGCTCTATGACGGGGCAGTTAAGCCCGTTTTGCTGGTACTTTTATCAGAGCCCAAAATCGAACGTTTTCATCAGTTTCGGGACACTTTTCTAATTTTGTGCTGTTTTTTCATCCCGGATCGCACGTCGTGAACTGCGAAAAGGACGACAACCTAATCCGTCACATTTCTGTTACGGAATCCCACAGCACCTTGGGCAGGGCAACTTCGCTTCACGTTGTGGCTAGGCCCGCAAACCGAGGACGCGGGGCTTGGGATAAGGTCTTCGTGGCTCCGGAGCCCATAACTTTTGATCCGTAAGGAGTTACGCGGCCTACAGCATACCGTTGGAAAGCTATCCGAGAGCTCTACGACTGGGCAGCATAGCTGGGCGTTTTTTCGGAGCCCAAAATCAAAGGTTTTCATCAGTTTCCTGACACATTTCTCCTTTTGTGCTGTTTTTCCATCCCGGATCGTACGTCGTGAGCCGCGGGAAGGCCGACAGCCTGATCCATCACATTTCTGTTACCGAATCTCAAGGCACCTGGGGCGATGCAACTTTGCTTCACGTTGTGAGCTGCGAAAAGGACGACAACCTAATCCGTCTCATTTCTATTACGGAATCCCACGGCACCTTGGGCAGGGCAACTTTGCTTCACGTTGTGGCTGGGCCCGCAAACCGACGACGCAGGGCTTGGGACAAGGTCTTCGTCGCTCCCGAGCCCATTACTTTTGATCCATAAGGAGTTACGCGGCCCACAGCATACCGTTCGAAAGCTCTCCGAGAGCTCTACGACGGTGCTGCTAAGCCCGTTTCGCTGGGACTTTTATCAGAGCCCAAAATCGAACGTTTTCATCAGTTTCTTGACACTTTTCTGGTTTTATCCTATTTTTTCTTCCCGGATCGCACGTTGTAAGCTGCGAAAAGGACGACAACCTAATCCGTCACATTTCTGTTACGGAATCCCACCGTACCTTGGGCAGGGCAACTTTGCTTCATGTTGTGGCTGGGCCCGCAAACCGAGGACGCAGTTCTTGGGACCAGGTCTTCGTCGCTCCGGAGCCCATAACTTTTGATCCGTAAGGAGTTACGCGGCCCACAGCATACCGTTGGAAAGCTCTCTGAGAGCTCTACGACGGGGCAGGCTCGCTGGGCTTTTCTCCGGAGCCCAAAATCGAAAGTTTTCATCAGTTTTCGGACACTTTTCTCCTTTTGTGCTGTTTTTCCATCCCGGATCGTACGCCGTGAGCCGCGGCAAGGCCGACAGCCTGATTCATCACATTTATGTTACCGAATCTCAAGGCACCTGGGGCGAGGCAACTTTGCTTCACGATGTGGCTGGGCCCGCAAACCGAGGACTCGGGGCTTGGGACCAGGTCTTCGTCGCTCCAGAGCCCATTACTTTTGATCCGTAAGGAGTTATGCGGCCCATAACATACTGTTGGAAAGCTCTCCGAGAGCTCTACGACGGTGCAGATAAGCCCGCTTCGTTGGGCCTTTTTTCGGAGCCCAAAATTGAACGTTTTCATCAGTTTCCGGACACTTTTCTCCTTTTGTGTTGTTTTTCCGTCCCGGATCGTACGTCGTGAGCCGCGGGAAGGCCGACAGCCTGATCCATCACATTTCTGTTACCGAATCTCAAGGCACCTGGGGCGAGGCAACTTTGCTTAACGTTGTGGCTGGGCCCGCAAACCGAGGACGTGGGGCTTGGGACCAGGTCTTCGTCGCTCCAGAGCCCATAATTTTTGATCCGTAAGGAGTTACGCGGCCCACAGCATACCGTTGGAAAGCTCTCCGAGACCTCTACGACGGTGCAGCTAAGCCCGCTTCGCTGGGCCTTTTTTCGGAGCCCAAAATCGAACGTTTTCATCAGTTTCTGGACACTTTTCTGCTTTTGTCCTATTTTTTCTTCCCGGATCGCACGTCGTAAGCTGCGAAAAGGACGACAACCTAATCCGTCATATTTCTGTTACGCAATCCCACGGCACCTTGGGCAGGGAAACTTCGCTTCACGTTGTGGCTTGGCCCGTAAACCGAGGACGCGGGGCATGGGACCAGGTCTTCGTCGCTCTGAAGCCCATAACTTTTGATCCGTAAGGAGTTACGCGGCCCACAGCATACCGTTGGAAAGCTCTCCGAGAGCTCTACGACGGTGCAGCTAAGCCCCCTTCGCGAGGCCTTTTTTCGGAGCCCAAAATTGAACGTTTTCATCAGTTTCTGGACACTTTTCCGCTTTTGTGCTATTTTTTCATCCCGGATCGCACGTCGTGAGCTGCGAAAAGGACGACAACCTAACCCGTCACATTTCTATTACGAAATCCCGCCGCACCTTAGGCAGGGTAACTTCGCTTCATGTTGTGGCTGGGCCCGCAAACCGAGGACGCAGTTCTTGGGACCAGGTCTTCGTCACTCCGGAGCCCATAACTTTTGATCCGTAAGGAGTTACACGGCCCACAGCATACCGTTGGAAAGCTCTCCGAGAGCTCTACGACGGGGCAGGCTCGCTGGGCCTTTTTTCGGAGCCCAAAATTGAACGTTTTCATCAGTTTTCGGACACTTTTCTCCTTTTGTGCTGTTTTTCCATCCCGGATCGTACGTCGTGAGTCGCGGGAAGGCCGACAGCCTGAACCATCACATTTCTGTTACCGAATCTCAAGGCACCTGGGGAGAGGCAACTTTGCTTCACGTTGTGGCTGGGCCCGCAAACCGAGGACGCGGGGTTTGGGACCAGGCCTTCGTCGCTCCAGAGCCCATAACTTTTGATCCGTAAGGAGTTACGCGGCCCACAGCATACCGTTGGAAAGCTCTCCGAGAGCTCTACGACGGTGCAGCTAAGCTTGCTTCGCTGGGCCTTTTTTCGGAGCCCAAAATCGAACGTTTTCATCAATTTCTGGACACTTTTCTGCTTTTGTCCTGTTTTTTCGTCCAGAATCGCACGTCGTGAGCTGCGAAAAGGACGACAACCTAATCCGTCTCATTTCTATTACGGAATCCCACGGCACCTTGGGTAGGGCAACTTCACTTCACGTTGTGGCTGGACCCGCAAATCGAGGATGCGCGGCTTGGGACCAGGTCTTCGTCGCTCCAGAGCCCATTACTTTGATCCGTATGGAGTTACGCGGCCCACAGCATACCGTTGGAAAGCTTTCCGGGAGCTCTACGATGGTGCTGCTAAGCCCGCTACACGGGGCCTTTTTTCAGAGTCCAAAATCGAACGTTTTCATCAGTTTCGGGACACTTTTCTGTTTTGTGCTGTTTTTTCATCCCGGATCGCACGTCGTGAGCTTCGAAAAGAACGACAACCTAATCCGTCACATTTCTGTTACGGAATCCTACCGCACCTTGGGCAGGGCAACTTCGCTTCACGTTGTGGAAGGGCCCGCAAACCGAGGACGCGGGGCTTGGGACAAGGTCTTCGTCGATCCGGAGCCCATAACTTTTGATCCGTAAGGAGTTACGCGGCCCATAGCATACCGTTGGAAAGCTCTCCGGGAGCTCTACGACGGGGCAGGCTCGCGACGCCTTTTTGCGGAGCCCAAAATCGAACGTTTTCATCAGTTTCCGGACACTTTTCTCCTTTTGTGCTGTTTTTCTGTCCCGGATCGTACGTCGTGAGTCGCGGGAAGGCCGACAGCCTGATCCATTACATTTCTTTTACCGAATCTCAAGGCACCTGGGGAGAGGCAACTTTGCTTCACGTTGTGGCTGGGCTCGCAAACCGAGGACGCGGGGCTCGGCACCAGGCCTTCGTCGCTCCAGAGCCCATAACTTTTGATCCGTAAGGAGTTACGCGGCCCACAGCATACCGTTGGAAAGCTCTCCGAGAGCTCTACGACGGTGCAGCCAAGCTCGCTTTGCTGGGCCGTTTTTCGGAGCCCAAAATCGAACGTTTTCATCAGTTTCTGGACACTTTTATGCTTTTGTCCTATTTTTTCACCCCGGATCTTACGTCGTGAACTGCGAAAAGGATGACAACCTAATCCGTCTCATTTCTATTACGGAATCCCACAGCACCTTGGGCAGGGCAACTTTGCTTCACGTTGTGGCTGGGCCCGCAAACCGACGACGCGGGGCTTGGGACAAGGTCTTCGTCGCTCCCGAGCCCATTACTTTGATCCGTAAGGAGTTACGCGGCCCACAGCATACCGTTGGAAAGCTCTCCGAGAGCTCTACGACGGTGCTGCTAAGCCCGCTTCGCTGGGCCTTTTTTCAGAGTCCAAAATCGAGCGTATTCATCCGTTTCAGGACACTTTTTCGTATTTGTACTATTTTTTCGTCCCGGATCGCACGTCGTGAGCTGCGGAAAGGACGACAACCTAATCCGCCACATTTCTGTTACGGAATCCCACCGCACCTTGGGCAGGGCAACTTCGCTTCACGTTGTGGCTGGGCCCGCAAACCGAGGACGCGAGGCTTGGGACCAGGTCTTCGTCGCTCCGGAGCCCATAACATTTGATCCGTAAGGAGTTACGCGGCCCACAGCATACCGTTGGAAAGCTCTCCGAGAGCTCTATGACGGGGCAGTTAAGCCCGTTTTGCTGGTACTTTTATCAAAGCCCAAAATCGAACGTTTTCATCAGTTTCGGGACACTTTTCTAATTTTGTGCTGTTTTTTCATCCCGGATCGCACGTCGTGAACTGCGAAAAGGACGACAACCTAATCCGTCACATTTCTGTTACGGAATCCCACAGCACCTTGGGCAGGGCAACTTCGCTTCACGTTGTGGCTAGGCCCGCAAACCGAGGACGCGGGGCTTGGGATAAGGTCTTCGTGGCTCCGGAGCCCATAACTTTTGATCCGTAAGGAGTTACGCGGCCTACAGCATACCGTTGGAAAGCTATCCGAGAGCTCTACGACGGGGCAGCATAGCTGGGGAATTTTCTGGAGTCCCAAATCGAACGTTTTCATCAGTTTCTGGACACATTTCTCCTTTTGTGCTGTTTTTCAGTCCCGAATCGTACGTCGTAAGCCGCGGGAAGGCCGACAGCCTAATCCATCACATTTCTGTTACCGAATCTCAAGGCACCTGGGGCGAGGCAACTTTGCTTCACGTTGTGAGCTGTGAAAAGGACGACAACCTAATCCGTCTCATTTCTATTACGGAATCCCACGGCACCTTGGGCAGGGCAACTTTGCTTCACGTTGTGGCTGGGCCCGCAAACCGACGACGCGGGGCTTGGGACAAGGTCTTCGTCGCTCCCGAGCCCATTACTTTTGATCCGTAAGGAGTTACGCGGCCCACAGCATACCGTTGGAAAGCTCTCCGAGAGCTCTACGACGGTGCTGCTAAGCCCGTTTCGCTGGGACTTTTATCAGAGCCCAAAATAGAACGTTTTCATCAGTTTGTGGACACTTTTCTGATTTTATCCTGTTTTTTCGTCCGGGATCGCACGTCGTGAGCTGCGAAAAGGACGACAACCTAATCCGTCACATTTCTATTATGGAATCCCATGGCACCTTGGGCAGGGCAACTTCACTTCATGTTGTGGCTGGGCCCACAAACCGAGGACGCGGGGCTTGGGACCAGGTCTTCGTCGCTCCGGAGCCCAAAACTTTTGATCCGTAATGAGTTACGCAGCCCACAGCATACCGTTGGAAAGCTCTCCGCGAGCTCTACGACGGTGCAACTAAGCCCACTTCGCTGGGCCTTTTTTAAGAGCCCAAAATCGAACGTTTTCATAAGTTTCTGGAGACTTTTCTCCTTATGTCCTGTTTTTTCGTCCCGGATCGCACGTCGTGAGCTGCAAAAAGGACGACAACCTAATCCGTCACATTTCTGTTACGGAATCCCACGGCACCTTGGGCAGGGCAACTTCGCATGACGTTGTGGCTGGGCCCGCAAACCGAGGACGCGGGGCATGGGACAAGGTCTTCGTCGCTTCGGAGCCCATAACTTTTGATCCGTAAGGAGTTACGCGGCCCACAGCATACCGTTTGGAAGCTCTCCGAGAGCTCTACGACGGTGCTGCTCAGCCCGCTATGCTGGGCCTTTTTTCAGAGCCCAAAATCGAACGTTTTCAACAGTTTTGGGACAATTTTCCGCTTTTGTGCTGTTTTTTCGTCCCGGATCGCACGTTGTAAGCCCGCTTCGCTGGGCCTTTTTTCGGAGTCCAAAATCGAATGTTTTCATTAGTTTTGGGACAATTTTCCGCTTTTGTGCTGTTTTTTCGTCCCGGATCGCACGTTGTAAGGTGCGAAAAGGACGACAACCTAATCCGTCCCATTTCTGTTACGGAATCCCACCGCACCTTGGGCAGGGCAACTTCGCTTCACGTTGTGGCTAGGCTCGCAAACCGAGGACGCGGGGCTTGGGACCAGGTCTTCGTCGCTCCGGAGCCCATAACTTTTGATCCGTAAGGAGTTACGCGGCCCACAGCATACCGTTGGAAAGATTTCTGAGAGCTCTACGACGGGGAAGCATAGCTGGGCCTTTTTTTGGAGCCCAAAATCGAACGTTTTCATCAGTTTCCGGACACTTTTCTCCTTTTGTGCTGTTTTTCCGTCCCGGATCGTACGTCATGAGCCGCGGGAAGGCCGACAGCCTGATCCATCACATTTCTGTTACCGAATTTCAAGGCACCTGGGGTGAGGCAACTTTGCTTCACGTTGTGGCTGGGCCCGCAAACCGAGGACGCGGGGCTTGGGACCAGGTCTTCGTCGCTCCAGAGCCCATAACTTTTGATCCGTAAGGAGTTACGCGGCCCACAGCATACCGTTGGAAAGCTTTCCGAGAGCTCTACGACGGTACAGCTAAGCCTGCTTTGCTGGGCCTCTTTTCGGAGCCCAAAATCGAACGTTTTCATCAGTTTCTGGACACTTTTCTCCTTTTGTCCTGTTTTTCCGTCCCGGATCGTACGTCGTGAGCCGTGGGAAGGCCGACAGCCTGATCCATCACATTTCTGTTACCGAATCTCAAGGCACCTGGGGCGAGGCAACTTTGCATCACGTTGTGGCTGGGCCCGCAAACCGAGGACGCGGGGCTTGGGACCAGGTCTTTGTCGCTCCGGAGCCCATTACTTTGATTCGTAAGGAGTTATGCGGCCCACAGCATACCGTTGGAAAGTTCTTCGAGAGCTCTACGACGGTACGGCTAAGCCTGCTATGCTGGGCCTTTTTTCAGAGCCCAAAATCGAACGTTTTCATCAGTTTCGGGACACTTTTCCGCTTTTGTGCTGTTTTTTCGTCCCGGATCGCACGTCATAAGCTGCGAAAAGGACGACAACCAAATCTGTCACATTTCTGTTACGAAATCCCACCACACCTTGGGCAGGGTAACTTTGCTTCACGTTGTGGCTAGGCCCGCAAACCGAGGACGCAGGGCTTGGGACCAGGTCTTCGTCGCTCCGGAGCCCATAACTTTTATTCCGTAAGGAGTTACGCGGCCCACAGCATACCGTTGGAAAGCTATCCGAGAGCTCTACGACGGTGCAGCTAAGCTCGCTTTGCTGGGCCTTTTTTCGGAGCCTAAAATCGAACGTTTTCATCATTTTCTGGACACTTTTCTGCTTTTGTCCTGTTTTTTCGTCCCGGATCGAACGTCGTGAGCTGCGAAAAGGACGACAACCTAATCCGTCACATTTCTATTATGGAATCCCACGGCACCTTAGGCAGGGCAACTTCGCTTCACGTTGTGGCTGGGCCCGCAAACCGAGGACGCGAGGCTTGGGACCAAGTCTTCGTCGCTCTGGAGCCCATAACTTTTGATCCGTAAGGAGTTACGCGGCCCACATCATACCATTTTAAAGCTCTCCGAGAGCTCTACGACGGTGCAGGTAAGCCCGCTTCCCTGGGCCATTTTTCAGAGCTCAAAATTGAACGTGTTCATGAGTTTCTGGACACTTTTTTGCTTTTGTCCTTTTTTTTTTGTCCCGGAACGCACGTTGTGACCTGCGAAAAGGACGACATCCTAATCCGTCTCATTTCTATTACGGAATCCCACGGCACCTTGGGCAGGGTAACTTCGCTTCACGTTGTGGCTGGGCCCGCAAACCGAGGACGCAGGGCATGGGACCAGGTCTTCGTCGCTTCGGAGCCCATTACTTTGATCCGTAAGGAGTTATGCGGCCCACAGTATACCGTTGGAAAGCTCTCCTTGAGCTCTTTGACGGGGCAGTCAAGCCCGCTTCTCTGGGCCTTTTATCAGAGCCCAAAATCGAACATTTTCATCAGTTTCGGGACACTTTTATGCTTTTGTGCTGTTTTTTCGTCCCGGATCGCACGTCGTGAGTTGCGAAAAGAACGACAACCTAATCCGTCACATTTCTGTTACGGAATCCTACCGCACCTTGGGCAGGGCAACTTCGCTTCACGTTGAGGCTGGGCCCGCAAACCAAGGACGCGGGGCTTGGGACAAGGTCTTCGTCGCTCCAGAGCCCATAACTTTTGATCCGTAAGGAGTTACGCGGCCCACAGCATACCGTTGGAAAGCTCTCCGAGAGCTCTACGACGGGACAGGCTCGCGGCGCCTTTTTTCGGAGCCCAAAATTGAACGTTTTCATCAGTTTCCGGACACTTTTCTCCTTTTGTGCTGTTTTTCTGTCCCGGATCGTACGTCGTGAGTCGCGGGAAGGCCGACAGCCTGATCCATTACATTTCTTTTACCGAATCTCAAGGCACCTGGGGAGAGGCAACTTTGCTTCACGTTGTGGCTGGGCTCGCAAACCGAGGACGCGGGGCTCGGCACCAGGCCTTCGTCGCTCCAGAGCCCATAACTTTTGATCCGTAAGGAGTTACGCGGCGCACAGCATACCGTTGGAAAGCTCTCCGAGAGCTCTACGACGATGCAGCTAAGGCCGCTTTGTTGGGCCTTTTTTCAGAGCCCAAAATTGAACGTTTTCATCAGTTTCTGGACACTTTTCTGCTTTTGTCCTGTTTTTTTGCCCCGGATCTTACGTCGTGAGCTGCGAAAAGGACGACAACCTAATCCGTCTCATTTCTATTACGGAATCCCACGGCACCTTGGGCAGGGTAACTTTGCTTCACGTTGTGGCTTGGCCCGCAAACCGACGACGCGGGGCTTGGGACAAGGTCTTCGTCGCTCCCGAGCCCATTACTTTGATCTGTAAGGAGTTACGCGGCCCACAGCATACCGTTGGAAAGCTCTCCGAGAGCTCTACGACGGTGCTGCTAAGCCCGCTTCGCTGGGCCTTTTTTCAGAGTCCAAAATCGAGCGTTTTCATCCGTTTCAGGATACTTTTTCGTATATGTGCTATTTTTTCGTCCCGTATCGCACGTCGTGAGCTGCGGAAAGGACGACAACCTAATCCGTCACATTTCTGTTACGGAATCCCACCGCACCTTGGGCAGGGCAACTTCGCTTCACGTTGTGGCTGGGCCCGCAAACCGAGGACGCGAGGCTTGGGACCAGGTCTTCGTCGCTCCGGAGCCCATAACATTTGATCCGTAAGGAGTTACGCGGCCCACAGCATACCGTTGGAAAGCTCTCCGAGAGCTCTACGACGGGGCAGTTAAGCCCGTTTCGCTGGGACTTTTATCAGAGCCCAAAATCGAACGTTTTCATCAGTTTCGGGACACTTTTCTACTTTTGTGCTATTTTTTCATCCCGGATCGCACGTCGTGAACTGCGAAAAGGACGACAACCTAATCCGTCATATTTCTGTTACGGAATCCCACAGCATCTTGGGCAAGGCAACTTCGCTTCACGTTGTGGCTAGGCCCACAAACCGAGGATGCGGGGCTTGGGACAAGGTCTTCGTGGCTCCGGAGCCCATAACTTTTGATCCGTAAGGAGTTACGCGGCCTACAGCATACCGTTGGAAAGCTATCCGAGAGCTCTACGACGGGGCAGCATAGCTGGGGAATTTTCTGGAGTCCCAAATCGAACGTTTTCATCAGTTTCTGGACACATTTCTCCTTTTGTGCTGTTTTTCAGTCCCGGATCGTACGTCGTAAGCCGCGGGAAGGCCGACAGCCTAATCCATCACATTTCTGTTACCGAATCTCAAGGCACCTGGGGCGAGGCAACTTTGCTTCACGTTGTGAGCTGTGAAAAGGACGACAACCTAATCCGTCTCATTTCTATTACGGAATCCCACGGCACCTTGGGCAGGGCAACTTTGCTTCACGTTGTGGCTGGGCCCGCAAACCGACGACGCAGGGCTTGGGACAAGGTCTTCGTCGCTCCCGAGCCCATTACTTTTGATCCATAAGGAGTTACGCGGCCCACAGCATACCGTTCGAAAGCTCTCCGAGAGCTCTACGACGGTGCTGCTAAGCCCGTTTCGCTGGGACTTTTATCAGAGCCCAAAATCGAACGTTTTCATCAGTTTCTTGACACTTTTCTGGTTTTATCCTATTTTTTCGTCCGGGATCGCACGTCGTGAGCTGCGAAAAGGACGACAACCTAATCCGTCACATTTCTATTATGGAATCCCATGGCACCTTGGGCAGGGCAACTTTGCTTCATGTTGTGGCTGGGCCCACAAACCGAGGACGCGGGGCTTGGGACCAGGTCTTCGTCGCTCCGGAGCCCATAACTTTTGATCCGTAAGAGTTACGCGGCCCACAGCATACCGTTGGAAAGCTCTCCGAGAGCTCTACGACGGTGCAACTAAGCCCGCTTCGTTGGGCCTTTTTTCTGAGCCCCAAATCGAACGTTTTCATAAGTTTCTGGACACTTTTCTCCTTCTGTCCTATTTTTTCATCCCGGATCGCACGTCGTGAGCTGCGAAAAGGACGACAACCTAATCCGTCACATTTCTGTTACGGAATCCCACGGCACCTTGGGGAGGGCAAGTTCACTTGACGTTGTGGCTGGGCCGCGAAACGGAGGAGGGGGGGCGTAGGACCAGGTCTTCGTCGCTTCGGACCCCATAACTTTTGATCCGTAAAGAGTTACGCGGACCACAGCATACCGTTTGAAAGCTCTCCGAGAGATCTACGACGGTGCTACTCAGCCCGCTATGCTGGGCCTTTTTTCAGAGCCCAAAATCGAACGTTTTCAAGAGTTTCGGGACATATTTTCGCTTTTGTGCTATTTTTTCATCCCCGATCGCACGTTGTAAGCCCGCTTCGCTGGGCCTTTTTTCAGAGCCCAAAATTGAATGTTTTCATCAGTTTCGGGACACTTTTCCGCTTTTCTGTTATTTTTTCGTACCGGATCGCACGTCGTGAGCTGCGAAAAGGACGACAACCTAATCCGTCACATTTCTGTTACAAAATCCCACCGCACCTTGGGCAGGGCAACTTCGCTTCACGTTGTGGCTGGGCCCGCAAACCGAGGACGCGGGGCTTGGGACCAGGTCTTCGTCGCTCCGGAGCCCATAACTTTTGATCCGTAAGGAGTTACGCGGCCCACAGCATACCGTTGGAAAGATTTCTGAGAGCTCTACGACGGGGCAGCATAGCTGGGCCTTTTTTCGGAGCCCAAAATCGAACGTTTTCATCAGTTTCCGGACACTTTTCTCCTTTTGTGCTATTTTTCCATCCCGGATCGTACGTCGTGAGCCGCGGGAAGGCCGACAGCCTGATCCATCACATTTCTGTTACCGAATCTCAAGGCACCTGGGGCGAGGCAACTTTGCTTCACGTTGTGGCTGGTCCCGCAAACCGAGGACGCGGGGCTTGGGACCAGGTCTTCGTCGCTCCAGAGCCCATAACTTTTGATCCGTAAGGAGTTACGCGGCCCACAGCATACCGTTGGAAAGCTCTCCGAGAGCTCTACGACGGTGCAGCTAAGCTCGCTTTGCTGGGCATTTTTTCGGAGCCCAAAATCGAACGTTTTCATCATTTTCTGGACACTTTTCTCCTTTTGAGCTATTTTTCCGTCCCGGATCGTACGTCCTGAGCCGTGGGAAGGCCGACAGCCTGATCCATCACATTTCTGTTACCGAATCTCAAGGCACCTGGGGCGAGGCAACTTTACTTTACGTTGTGGCTGGGCCCGCAAACCGAGGACGCGGGGCTTGGGACCAGGTCATTGTCGCTCCGGAGCCCATTACTTTGATTCGTAAGGAGTTACGCGACCCACAGCATACCGTTGGAAAGTTCTTCGAGAGCTCTACAACGGTACGGCTAAGCCCGCTATGCTGGGCCTTTTTTCAGAGCCCAAAATCGAACGTTTTCATCAGTTTCGGGACACTTTTCCGCTTTTGTGCTGTTTTTTCGTCCCGGATCGCACGTCATAAGCTGCGAAAAGGACGACAACCAAATCTGTCACATTTCTGTTACGAAATCCCACCACACCTTGGGCAGGGTAACTTTGCTTCACGTTGTGGCTGGGCCCGTAAACCGAGGACGTAGGGCTTGGGACCAAGTCTTCGTCGCTCCGGAGCCCATAACTTTTATTCCGTAAGGAGTTACGCGGCCCACAGCATACCGTTGGAAAGCTCTCCGAGAGCTCTACGACGGTGCAGCTAAGCCCGCTTTGCTGGGCCTTTTTTTGGAGCCCAAAATCGAACATTTTCATCAGTTTTTGGACACTTTTCTGCTTTTGTCCTATTTTTTCGTCCCGGATCGCACGTCGTGAGCTGCGAAAAGGACGACAACCTAATCCGTCACATTTCTATTACGGAATCCCACGGCACCTTGGGCAGGGCAACTTCGCTTCACATTGTGGTTGGGCCCGAAAACCGAGGACGCGAGGCTTGGGACCAGGTCTTCGTCGCTCTGGAGCCCATAACTTTTGATCCGTAAGGAGTTACGCGGCCCACAGCATACCGGTTTAAATCTCTCCGAGAGCTCTACGACGGTGCAGCTAAGCCCGCTTCCCTGGGCCATTTTTCAGAGCTCAAAATTGAACGTTTTCATCAGTTTCTGGACACTATTTTGCTTTTGTCCTTTTTTTTTGTCCCGGAACGCACGTTGTGACCTGCGAAAAGGACGACAACCTAATCCGTCTCATTTCTATTACGGAATCCCACGGCACCTTGGGCAGGGTAACTTCGCTTCACGTTGTGGCTGGGCCCGCAACCCGAGGACGCAGGGCATGGCACCAGGTCTTCGTCGCTTCGGAGCCCATTACTTTGATCCGTAAGGAGTTATGCGGCCCACAGTATACCGTTGGAAAGCTCTCCTTGAGCTCTTTGACGGGGCAGTCAAGCCCGCTACACGGGGCCTTTTTTCAGAGTCCAAAATCGAACGTTTTCATCAGTTTCGGGACACTTTTCTGTTTTGTGCTGTTTTTTCATCCCGGATCGCACGTCGTGAGCTTCGAAAAGAACGACAACCTAATCCGTCACATTTCTGTTACGGAATCCTACCGCACCTTGGGCAGGGCAACTTCGCTTCACGTTGTGGAAGGGCCCGCAAACCGAGGACGCGGGGCTTGGGACAAGGTCTTCGTCGATCCGGAGCCCATAACTTTTGATCCGTAAGGAGTTACGCGGCCCATAGCATACCGTTGGAAAGCTCTCCGGGAGCTCTACGACGGGGCAGGCTCGCGACGCCTTTTTGCGGAGCCCAAAATCGAACGTTTTCATCAGTTTCCGGACACTTTTCTCCGTTTGTGCTGTTTTTCTGTCCCGGATCGTACGTCGTGAGTCGCGGGAAGGCCGACAGCCTGATCCATCACATTTCTTTTACCGAATCTCAAGGCACCTGGGGAGAGGCAACTTTGCTTCACGTTGTGGCTGGGCCCGCAAAACCGAGCACGCGGGGCTTGGGACCAGGCCTTCGTCGCTCCAGAGCCCATAACTTTTGATCCGTAAGGAGTTACGCGGCGCACAGCATACCGTTGGAAAGCTCTCCGAGAGCTCTACGACGATGCAGCTAAGGCCGCTTTGTTGGGCCTTTTTTCAGAGCCCAAAATTGAACGTTTTCATCAGTTTCTGGACACTTTTCTGCTTTTGTCCTATTTTTTCACCCCGGATCTTACGTCGTGAACTGCGAAAAGGATGACAACCTAATCCGTCTCATTTCTATTACGGAATCCCACAGCACCTTGGGCAGGGCAACTTTGCTTCACGTTGTGGCTGGGCCCGCAAACCGACGACGCGGGGCTTGGGACAAGGTCTTCGTCGCTCCCGAGCCCATTACTTTGATCCGTAAGGAGTTACGCGGCCCACAGCATACCGTTGGAAAGCTCTCCGAGAGCTCTACGACGGTGCTGCTAAGCCCGCTTCGCTGGGCCTTTTTTTAGAGTCCAAAATCGAGCGTTTTCATCAGTTTCGGGACACTTTTATGTTTTTGTGCTATTTTTTCGTCCCGGATCGCACGTCGTGAGCTGCGAAAAGGACGAAAACCTAATCCGTGACATTTCTGTTACCGAATCTCATGGCACCTGGGGCGAGGCAACTTTGCTTCACGTTGTGGCTGGGCCCGCAAACCGAGGACGCGGGGCTTAGGACCAGGTCTTCGTCCCTCCAGAGCCCATAACTTTTGATCCGTAAGGAGTTACGCGGCCCACAACATACCGTTGGAAAACTCTCCGAGTGCTCTACGACGGTACAGCTAAGCCTGCTTTCCTGGGCCTCTTTTCGGAGCCCAAAATCGAACGTTTTCATCAGTTTCTGGACACTTTTCTCCTTTTGTCCTGTTTTTCCATCCCGGATCGTACGTCGTGAGCCGTGGGAAGGCCGACAGCCTGATCCATCACATTTCTGTTACCGAATCTCAAGGCACCTGGGGCGAGGCAACTTTACTTTACGTTGTGGCTGGGCCCGCAAACCGAGGACGCGGGGCTTGGGACCAGGTCATTGTCGCTCCGGAGCCCATTACTTTGATTCGTAAGGAGTTACGCGACCCACAGCATACCGTTGGAAAGTTCTTCGAGAGCTCTACAACGGTACGGCTAAGCCCGCTATGCTGGGCCTTTTTTCAGAGCCCAAAATCGAACGTTTTCATCAGTTTCGGGACACTTTTCCGCTTTTGTGCTGTTTTTTCGTCCCGGATCGCACGTCATAAGCTGCGAAAAGGACGACAACCAAATCTGTCACATTTCTGTTACGAAATCCCACCACACCTTGGGCAGGGTAACTTTGCTTCACGTTGTGGCTGGGCCCGCAAACCGAGGACGCAGGGCTTGGGACCAGGTCTTCGTCGCTCCGGAGCCCATAACTTTTATTCCGTACGGAGTTACGCGGCCCACAGCATACCGTTGGAAAGCTCTCCGAGAGCTCTACGACGGTGCAGCTAAGCCCGCATTGCTGGGCCTTTTTTCGGAGCCCAAAATCGAACGTTTTCATCAGTTTCTGGACACTTTTCTGCTTTTGTCCTGTTTTTTCGTCCCGGATCGCACGTCGTGAGCTACGAAAAGGACGACAACCTAGTCCTTCACATTTCTATTACGGAATCCCACGGCACCTTGGGCAGGGCAACTTCGCTTCACATTGTGGCGGGGCCTGCAAACCGAGGACGCGAGGCTTGGGACCAGGTCTTCGTCGCTCTGGAGCCCATAACTTTTGATCCGTAAGGAGTTACGCGGCCCACATCATACCATTTTAAAGCTCTCCGAGAGCTCTACGACGGTGCAGCTAAGCCCGCTTCCCTGGGCCATTTTTCAGAGCTCAAAATTGAACGTTTTCATCAGTTTCTGGACACTATTTTGCTTTTGTCCTTTTTTTTTGTCCCGGAACGCACGTTGTGACCTGCGAAAAGGACGACAACCTAATCCGTCTCATTTCTATTACGGAATCCCACGGCACCTTGGGCAGGGTAACTTCGCTTCACGTTGTGGCTGGGCCCGCAAACCGAGGACGCAGGGCTTGGGACCAGGTCTTCGTCGCTCCGGAGCCCATTACTTTGATCCGTAAGGAGGTATGGGGCCCACAGTATACCGTTGGAAAGCTCTCCTAGAGCTCTTTGACGGGGCAGTCAAGCCCGCTTCTCTGGGCCTTTTATCAGAGCCCAAAATCGAACATTTTCATCAGTTTCGGGACACTTTTATGCTTTTGTGCTGTTTTTTCGTCCCGGATCGCACGTCGTGAGTTGCGAAAAGAACGACAACCTAATCCGACACATTTCTGTTACGGAATCCTACCGGACCTTGGGCAGGGCAACTTCGCTTCAAGTTGTGGATGGGCCCGCAAACCGAGGACGCGGGGCTTGGGACAAGGTCTTCGTCGCTCCGGAGCCCATAACTTTTGATCCGTAAGGAGTTACGCGGCCCACAGCATACCGTTGGAAAGCTCTCCGAGAGCTCTACGACGGGGCAGGCTCGCGACGCCTTTTTGCGGAGCCCAAAATCGAACGTTTTCATCAGTTTCCGGACACTTTTCTCCTTTTGTGCTGTTTTTCGGTCCCAGATCGTACGTCGTGAGTCGCGGGAAGGCCGACAGCCTGATCCATCACATTTCTTTTACCGAATCTCAAGGCACCTGGGGAGAGGCAACTTTGCTTCACGTTGTGGCTGGGCCCGCAAAACGAGGACGCGGGGCTTGGGACCAGGCCTTCGTCGCTCCAAAGCCCATAAGTTTTGATCCGTAAGGAGTTACGCGGCCCACAGCATACCGTTGGAAAGCTCTCCGAGAGCTCTACGACGGTGCTGCTAAGACCGCTTTGCTAGGCCTTTTTTCGGAGCCCAAAATCGAACGTTTTCATCAGTTTCTGGACACTTTTCTGCTTTTGTCCTGTTTTTTCGCCCCGGATCTTACGTCGTGAGCTGCGAAAAGGACGACAATCTAATCCGTCTCATTTCTATTACGGAATCCCACAGCACCTAGGGCAGGGTAACTTTGCTTCACGTTGTGGCTGGGCCCGCAAACCGACGACGCGGGGCTTGGGACAAGGTCTTCGTCGCTCCCGAGCCCATTACTTTGATCTGTAAGGAGTTACGCGGCCCACAGCAGACCGTTGGAAAGCTCTTCGAGAGCTCTACGACGGTGCTGCTAAGCCCGCTTCGCTGGGCCTTTTTTCAGAGTCCAAAATCGAGCGTTTTCATCCGTTTCAGGATACCTTTTCGTATATGTGCTATTTTTTCGTCCCGGATCGCACGTCGTGAGCTGCGGAAAGGACGACAACCTAATCCGTCACATTTCTGTTACGGAATCCCACCGCACCTTGGGCAGGGCAACTTCGCTTCACGTTGTGGCTGGGCCCGCAAACCGAGGACGCGAGGCTTGGGACCAGGTCTTCGTCGCTCCGGAGCCCATAACATTTGATCCGTAAGGAGTTACGCGGCCCACAGCATACCGTTGGAAAGCTCTCCGAGAGCTCTACGACGGGGCAGTTAAGCCCGTTTCGCTGGGACTTTTATCAGAGCCCAAAATCGAACGTTTTCATCAGTTTCGGGACACTTTTCTACTTTTGTGCTATTTTTTCATCCCGGATCGCACGTCGTGAACTGCGAAAAGGACGGCAACCTAATCCGTCACATTTCTGTTACGGAATCCCACAGCACCTTGGGCAGGGCAACTTCGCTTCACGTTGTGGCTAGGCCCGCAAACCGAGGACGCGGGGCTTGGGATAAGGTCTTCGTGGCTCCGGAGCCCATAACTTTTGATCCGTAAGGAGTTACGCGGCCTACAGCATACCGTTGGAAAGCTATCCGAGAGCTCTACGACGGGGCAGCATAGCTGGGGAATTTTCGGAGCCCAAAATCGAACGTTTTCATCAGTTTCTGGACATTTTTCCCCTTTTGTGCTGTTTTTCTGTCCCGGATCGTACGTCGTGAGCCGCGGGAAGGCCGACAGCCTAATCCATCACATTTCTGTTACCGAATCTCAAGGCACCTGGGGCGAGGCAACTTTACTTCACGTTGTGGCTGTGAAAAGGACGACAACCTAATCCGTCTCATTTCTATTACGGAATCCCACGGCACCTTGGGTAGGGCAACTTTGCTTCACGTTGTGGCTGGGCCCGCAAACCGACGACGCGGGGCTTGGGACAAGGTCTTCGTCGCTCCCGAGCCCATTACTTTTGATCCGTAAGGAGTTACGCGGCCCACAGCATACCGTTGGAAAGCTCTCCGAGAGCTCTACGACGGTGCTGCTAAGCCCGTTTCGCTGGGACTTTTATCAGAGCCCAAAATAGAACCGTTTCATCAGTTTGTGGACAGTTTTCTGATTTTATCCTGTTTTTTGGTCCCGGATCGCACGTCGTGAGCTGCGAAAAGGACGACAACCTAATCCGTCAAATTTCAATTATGGAATCCCATGGCACCTTGGGCAGGGCAACTTCACTTCATGTTGTGGCTGGGCCCACAAACCGAGGACGCGGGGCTTGGGACCAGGTCTTCGTCGCTCCGGAGCCCAAAACTTTTGATCCGTAATGAGTTACGCAGCCCACAGCATACCGTTGGAAAGCTCTCCGAGAGCACTACGACGGTGCAACTAAGCCCGCTTCGCTGGGCCTTTTTTCGGAGCCCAAAATCGAACGTATTCATAAGTTTCTGGACACTTTTCTCCTTTTGTCATGTTTTTTCGTCCCGGATCGCACGTCGTGAGCTGCGAAAAGGACGACAACCTAATCCATCACATTTCTGTTACGGAATCCCACGGCACCTTGGGCAGGGCAACTTCGCTTCACGTTGTGGCTGGGCCCGGAAACCGAGGACGCGGGGCATGGGACAAGGTCTTCGTCGCTCTGGAGCCCATAACTTTTGATCCGTAAGGAGTTCCGCGGCCCACAGCATACCGTTTGAAAGCTCTCCGAGAGATCTACGACGGCGCTACTCAGCCCGCTATGCTGGGCCTTTTTTCAGAGCCCAAAATCGAACGTTTTCAAGAGTTTCGGGACATATTTTCGCTTTTGTGCTATTTTTTCGTCCCGGATCGCATGTTGTAAGCCCGCTTCGCTGGGCCTTTTTTCGGAGCCCAAAATTGAACGGTTTCATTAGTTTCTGGAGACTTTTCTCCTTATGTGCTATTTTTTCGTCCCGGATCGCACGTCGTGAGCTGCGAAAATGACGACAACCTAATCTGTCACATTTATGTTACGAAATCCCACCGCACCTTGGGCTGGGCAACTTCGCATCACGTTGTGGCTGGGCCCACAAACCGAGGACGCGGGGCTTGGGACCAGGTCTTCGTCGCTCCGGTGCCCATAACTTTTGATCCGTAAGGAGTTACGCGGCCCACAGCATACCGTTGGAAAGCTTTTCGAGAGCTCTACGACGGGGAAGCCTAGCTGGGCCTATTTTCGGAGCCCAAAATCGAACGTTTTCATCAGTTTGCGGACACTTTTCTCCTTTTGTGCTGTTTTTCCGTCCCGGATCGTACGTCGTGAGCCGCGGGAAGGCCGACAGCCTGATCCATCACATTTCTGTTACCGAATCTCAAGGCACCTGGGGCGAGGCAACTTTGCTTCACGTTGTGGCTGGGCCCGCAAACCGAGGACGCGGGGCTTGGGACCAGGTCTTCGTCGCTCCAGAGCCCATAACTTTTGATCCGTAAGGAGTTACGCGGCCCACAGCATACCGTTGGAAAGCTCTCCGAGAGCTCTACGACGGTGCAGCTAAGTTTGCTTAGCTGGGTATTTTTTCGGAACCCAAAATCGAACGTTTTCATCAGTTTCTGGACACTTTTCTGCTTTTGTCCTGTTTTTTCGTCCCGGATCGTACGTCGTGAGCCGCGGGAAGGCCGACAGCCTGATCCATCACATTTCTGTTACCGAATCTCAAGGCACCTGGGGCGAGGCAACTTTGCTTCACGTTGTGGCTGGTCCCGCAAACCGAGGATGCGGGGCTTGGGACCAGGTCTTCGTCGCTCCAGAGCCCATAACTTTTGATCCGTAAGGAGTTACGCGGCCCACAGCATACCGTTTGAAAGCTCTCCGAGAGCTCTACGACGGTGCTACTCAGCCCGCTATGCTGGGACTTTTTTCAGAGCCCAAAATCGAACATTTTCAAGAGTTTCGGGACACATTTCCGCTTTTGTGCTATTTTTTGTTCCCGGATCGCACGTTGTAAGCTGCGAAAAGGACGACAACCTAATCCGTCACATTTTTGTTACGGAATCCCGCCGCACCTTGGGCAGGGCAACTTCGCTTCATGTTGTGGCTGGGCCCGCAAACCGAGGCCGCAGGGCTTGGGACTAGCTCTTCGTCGCCCCGGAGCCCATAACTTTTATTCCGTAAGGAGTTACGCGGCCCACAGCATACCGTTGGAAAGCTCTCCTAGAGCTCTACGACGGTGCAGCTAAGCCCGCTTTGCTGGGCATTTTTTCGGAGCCCAAAATCGAACGTTTTCATAATTTTTTGGACACTTTTCTGCTTTTGTCCTGTTTTTTCGTCCTGGATCGCACGTTGTGAGCTGCGAAAAGGACGACAACCTAATCCGTCACATTTCTATTACGGAATCCCACGGCACCTTGGGCAGGGAAACTTCGCTTCACGTTGTGGCTGGGCCCGCAAACCGAGGATGCGAGGCTTGGGACCAGGTCTTCGTCGCTCTGGAGCCCATAACTTTTGATCCGTAAGGAGTTACGCGGCCCACATCATACCGTTTTAAAGCTCTCCGAGAGCTCTACAACGGTGCAGCTAATCCCGCTTCCCTGGGCCTTTTTTCAGAGCTCAAAATTGAACGTTTTCATCAGTTTCTGGACACTTTTTTTGCTTTTGTCCTTTTTTTTTTTTGTCCCGGAACGCACGTTGTGAGCTGTGAAAAGGACGACAACCTAATCCGTCTCATTTCTATTACGGACTCCCACGGCACCTTGGGCAGGGTAACTTCGCTTCACGTTGTGGCTGTGCCCGCAAGCCGAGGACGCAGGGCATGGGACCAGGTCTTCGTCGCTTCGGAGCCCATTACTTTGATCCGTAAGGAGTTATGCGGCCCACAGTATACCGTTGGAAAGCTCTCCTTGAGCTCTTTGACGGGGCAGTCAAGCCCGCTTCTCTGGGCCTTTTATCAGAGCCCAAAATCGAACATTTTCATCAGTTTCGGGACACTTTTATGCTTTTGTGCTGTTTTTTCGTCCCGGATCGCACGTCGTGAGTTGCGAAAAGAACGACAACCTAATCCGACACATTTCTGTTACGGAATCCTACCGTACCTTGGGCAGGGCAACTTCGCTTCAAGTTGTGGATGGGCCCGCAAACCGAGGACGCGGGGCTTGGGACAAGGTCTTCGTCGCTCCGGAGCCCATAACTTTTGATCCGTAAGGAGTTACGCGGCCCACAGCATACCGTTGGAAAGCTCTCCGAGAGCTCTACGACGGGGCAGGCTCGCGACGCCTTTTTGCGGAGCCCAAAATCGAACGTTTTCATCAGTTTCCGGACACTTTTCTCCTTTTGTGCTGTTTTTCGGTCCCAGATCGTACGTCGTGAGTCGCGGGAAGGCCGACAGCCTGATCCATCACATTTCTTTTACCGAATCTCAAGGCACCTGGGGAGAGGCAACTTTGCTTCACGTTGTGGCTGGGCTCGCAAACCGAGGACGCGGGGCTCGGCACCAGGCCTTCGTCGCTCCAGAGCCCATAAGTTTTGATCCGTAAGGAGTTACGCGGCCCACAGCATACCGTTGGAAAGCTCTCCGAGAGCTCTACGACGGTGCAGCAAAGACTGCATAACTGGGCATTTTTTCGTAGCCCAAAATTGAACGTTTTCATCAGTTTCTGGACACTTTTCTGCTTTTGTCCTGTTTTTTCGCCCCGGATCTTACGTCGTGAGCTGCGAAAAGGACGACAATCTAATCCGTCTCATTTCTATTACGGAATCCCACAGCACCTAGGGCAGGGTAACTTTGCTTCACGTTGTGGCTGGGCCCGCAAACCGACGACGCGGGGCTTGGGACAAGGTCTTCGTCGCTCCCGAGCCCATTACTTTGATCCGTAAGGAGTTACGCGGCCCACAGCATACCGTTGGAAAGCTCTCCGAGAGCTCTACGACGGTGCTGCTAAGCCCGCTTCGCTGGGCCTTTTTTTAGAGTCCAAAATCGAGCGTTTTCATCCGTTTCAAGACACTTTTCCGCATTTGTGCTATCTTTTCGTCCCGGATCGCACGTCGTGAGCTGCGAAAAGGACGACAACCTAATCCGCCACATTTCTGTTACGGAATCCCACCGCACCTTGGGCAGGGCAACTTCGCTTCACGTTGTGGCTGGGCCCACAAACCGAGGACGCGAGGCTTGGGACCAGGTCTTCGTCGCTCCGGAGCCCATAACATTTGATCCGTAAGGAGTTACGCGGCCCACAGCATACCGTTGGAAAGCTCTCCGAGAGCTCTACGACGGGGCAGTTAAGCCCGTTTCGCTGGGACTTTTATCAGAGCCCAAAATCGAACGTTTTCATCAGTTTCGGGACACTTTTCTACTTTTGTGCTATTTTTTCATCCCGGATCGCACGTCGTGAACTGCGAAAAGGACGACAACCTAATCCGTCATATTTCTGTTACGGAATCCCACAGCATCTTGGGCAAGGCAACTTCGCTTCACGTTGTGGCTAGGCCCGCAAACCGAGGACGCGGGGCTTGGGACAAGGTCTTCGTGGCTCCGGAGCCCATAACTTTTGATCCGTAAGGAGTTACGCGGCCTACAGCATACCGTTGGAAAGCTATCCGAGAGCTCTACGACGGGGCAGCATAGCTGGGCATTTTTCTGGAGTCCCAAATCGAACGTTTTCATCAGTTTCTGGACACATTTCTCCTTTTGTGCTGTTTTTCAGTCCCGGATCGTACGTCGTGAGCCGCGGGAAGGCCGACAGCCTGATCCATCACATTTCTGTTACCGAATCTCAAGGCACCTGGGGCGATGCAACTTTGCTTCACGTTGTGAGCTGCGAAAAGGACGACAACCTAATCCGTCTCATTTCTATTACGGAATCCCACGGCACCTTGGGCAGGGCAACTTTGCTTCACGTTGTGGCTGGGCCCGCAAACCGACGACGCAGGGCTTGGGACAAGGTCTTCGTCGCTCCCGAGCCCATTACTTTTGATCCATAAGGAGTTACGCGGCCCACAGCATACCGTTCGAAAGCTCTCCGAGAGCTCTACGACGGTGCTGCTAAGCCCGTTTCGCTGGGACTTTTATCAGAGCCCAAAATCGAACGTTTTCATCAGTTTCTGGACACTTTTCGAATTTTATCCTGTTTTTTCGTCCGGGATCGCACGTCGTGAGCTGCGAAAAGGACGACAACCTAATCCGTCACATTTCTATTATGGAATCCCATGGCACCTTGGGCAGGGAAACTTCACTTCATGTTGTGGCTGGGCCCACAAACCGAGGACGCGGGGCTTGGGACCAGGTCTTCGTCGCTCCGGAGCCCAAAACTTTTGATCCGTAATGAGTTACGCAGCCCACAGCATACCGTTGGAAAGCTCTCCGAGAGCTCTACGACGGTGCAACTAAGCCCACTTCGCTGGACCTTTTTTCAGAGCCCAAAATCGAACGTTTTCATAAGTTTCTTGACACTTTTCTGCTTCTGTCCTGTTTTTTCATCCCGGATCGCACGTCGTGAGCTGCGAAAAGGACGACAACCTAATCCGTCACATTTCTGTTACGGAATCCCACGGCACCTTGGGCAGGGCAACTTCGCATGACGTTGTGGCTGGGCCCGCAAACCGAGGACGCGGGGCATGGGACAAGGTCTTCGTCGCTTCGGACCCCATAACTTTTGATCCGTAAGGAGTTACGCGGCCCACAGCATACCGTTTGGAAGCTCTCCGAGAGCTCTACGACGGTGCTGCTCAGCCCGCTATGCTGGGCCTTTTTTCAGAGCCCAAAATTGAACGTTTTCAACAGTTTCGGGACACTTTTCTGCTTTTGTGCTATTGTTTCGTCCCGGATCGCACGTTGTAAGCCCGCTTCGCTGGGCCTTTTTTCGGAGCCCAAAATCGAACGTTTTCATTAGTTTCTGGACACTTTTCTGCTTCTGTCCTGTTTTTTCGTCCCGGATCGCACGTCGTGAGCTGCGAAATGGACGACAACCTAATCCGTCACATTTCTGTTACGGAATCCCACCGCACCTTGGGCAGGGCAACTTCGCATCACGTTGTGGCTAGGCTCGCAAACCGAGGACGCGGGGCTTGGGACAAGGTCTTTGTGGCTCCGGAGCCCATAACTTTTGATCCGTAAGGAGTTACGCGGCCCACAGCATACCGTTGGAAAGCTTTCCGAGAGCTCTACGACGGGGCAGCCTAGCTGGGCCTTTTTTCGGAGCCCAAAATCAAAAGTTTTCATCAGTTTCCGGACACTTTTCTCCTTTTGTGCTGTTTTTCCGTCCCGGATCGTACGTCGTGAGCCGCGGGAAGGCCGACAGCCTGATCCATCACATTTCTGTTACCGAATCTCAAGGCACCTGGGGCGAGGCAACTTTGCTTCACGTTGTGGCTGGGCCCGCAAACCGAGGACGCGGGGCTTGGGACCAGGTCTTCGTCGCTCCAGAGCCCATAACTTTTGATCCGTAAGGAGTTACGCGGCCCACAGCATACCGTTGGAAAGCTCTCCGAGAGCTCTACGACGGTGCAGCTAAGCCCGCTTTGCTGGGCATTTTTTCGGAGCCCAAAATCGAACGTTTTCATCAGTTTCTGGACACTTTTCTGCTTTTGTCCTGGTTTTTCGTCCCGGATCGTACGTCGTGAGCCGCGGGAAGGCCGACAGCCTGATCCATCACATTTCTGTTACCGAATCTCAAGGCACCTAGGGTGAGGCAACTTTACTTCACGTTGTGGCTGGGCCCGCAAACCGAGGACGCGGGGCTTGGGACCAGGTCTTCGTCGCTCCGGAGCCCATAACTTTGATTCGTAAGGAGTTACGCTGCCCACAGCATACCGTTGGAAAGCTCTCCGAGAGCTCTACGACGGTACGGCTATGCCCGCTTTGCTGGGCCTTTTTTCAGAGCCCAAAATCGAACGTTTTCATCAGTTTCGGGACACTTTTTCGCTTTTGTGCTATTTTTTCGTCCCGGATCTCATGTCGTGAGCTGTGAAAAGGACGACAACCTAATCCGTCACATTTCTGTTACGGAATCCCACCGCACCTTGGGCAGGGCAACTTTGCTTCACGTTGTGGCTGGGCCCGTAAACCGAGGACGTAGGGCTTGGGACCAAGTCTTCGTCGCTCCGGAGCCCATAACTTTTATTCCGTAAGGAGTTACGCGGCCCACAGCATACCGTTGGAAAGCTCTCCGAGAGCTCTACGACGGTGCAGCTAAGCCCGCTTTGCTGGGCCTTTTTTCGGAGCCCAAAATCGAACGTTTTCATCAGTTTCTGGACACTTTTCTGCTTTTGTCCTGTTTTTTCGTCCCGGATCGCACGTCGTGAGCTACGAAAAGGACGACAACCTAATCCTTCACATTTCTATTACGGAATCCCACGGCACCTTGGGCAGGGCAACTTCGCTTCCATTGTGGCTGGGCCCGCAAACCGAGGATGCGAGGCTTGGGACCAGGTCTTCGTCGCTCTGGAGCCCATAACTTTTGATCCGTAAGGAGTTACGCGGCCCACATCATACCATTTTAAAGCTCTCCGAGAGCTCTACGACGGTGCAGCTAAGCCCGCTTCCCTGGGCCATTTTTCAGAGCTCAAAATTGAACGTTTTCATCAGTTTCTGGACACTATTTTGCTTTTGTCCTTTTTTTTTGTCCCGGAACGCACGTTGTGACCTGCGAAAAGGACGACAACCTAATCCGTCTCATTTCTATTACGGAATCCCACGGCACCTTGGGCAGGGTAACTTCGCTTCACGTTGTGGCTGGGCCCGCAAACCGAGGACGCAGGGCATGGGACCAGGTCTTCGTCGCTTCGGAGCCCATTACTTTGATCCGTAAGGAGTTATGCGGCCCACAGTATACCGTTGGAAAGCTCTCCTTGAGCTCTTTGACGGGGCAGTCAAGCCCGCTTCTCTGGGCCTTTTATCAGAGCCCAAAATCGAACATTTTCATCAGTTTCGGGACACTTTTATGCTTTTGTGCTGTTTTTTCGTCCCGGATCGCACGTCGTGAGTTGCGAACAGAACACCAACCTAATCCGACACATTTCTGTTACAGAATCCTCCCCTACCTTGGGCAGGGCAACTTCGCTTCAAGTTGTGGATGGGCCCGCAAACCGAGGACGCGGGGCTTGGGACCAGGTCTTCGTCGCTCCGGAGCCCGTAACTTTTGATCCGTAAGGAGTTACGCGGCCCACAGCATACCGTTGGAAAGATTTCTGAGAGCTCTACGACGAGGCAGCCTCGCTAGGCCTTTTTTCAGAGCCCAAAATCGAACATTTTCATCAGTTTCCGTACACTTTTCTCCTTTTGTGCTATTTTTCCGTCCCGGATCGTACGTCGGGGGGCGCGGTAAGGCCGACAGCCTGATCCATCACATTTCTGTTACCGAATCTCAAGGCACCTGGGGCGAGGCAACTTTGCTTCACGTTGTGGCTGGTCCCGCAAACCGAGGACGCGGGGCTTGGGACCAGGCCTTCGTCGCTCCAGAGCCCATAACTTTTGATCCGTAAGGAGTTACGCGGCCCACAGCATACCGTTGGAAAGCTCTCCGAGAGCTCTACGACGGTGCAGCTAAGACCGCTTTGCTAGGCCTTTTTTCGGAGCCCAAAATCGAACGTTTTCATCAGTTTCTGGACACTTTTCTGCTTTTGTCCTGTTTTTTCGCCCCGGATCTTACGTCGTGAGCTGCGAAAAGGACGACAATCTAATCCGTCTCATTTCTATTACGGAATCCCACAGCACCTAGGGCAGGGTAACTTTGCTTCACGTTGTGGCTGGGCCCGCAAACCGACGACGCGGGGCTTGGGACAAGGTCTTCGTCGCTCCCGAGCCCATTACTTTGATCTGTAAGGAGTTACGCGGCCCACAGCAGACCGTTGGAAAGCTCTTCGAGAGCTCTACGACGGTGCTGCTAAGCCCGCTTCGCTGGGCCTTTTTTCAGAGTCCAAAATCGAGCGTTTTCATCCGTTTCAGGACACTTTTTCGTATTTGTACTATTTTTTCGTCCCGGATCGCACGTCGTGAGCTGCGGAAAGGACGACAACCTAATCCGTCACATTTCTGTTACGGAATCCCACCGCACCTTGGGCAGGGCAACTTCGCTTCACGTTGTGGCTGGGCCCGCAAACCGAGGACGCGAGGCTTGGGACCAGGTCTTCGTCGCTCCGGAGCCCATAACATTTGATCCGTAAGGAGTTACGCGGCCCACAGCATACCGTTGGAAAGCTCTCCGAGAGCTCTACGACGGGGCAGTTAAGCCCGTTTCGCTGGGACTTTTATCAGAGCCCAAAATCGAACGTTTTCATCTGTTTCGGGACACTTTTCTACTTTTGTGCTGTTTTTTCATCCCGGATTGCACGTCGTGAACTGCAAAAAGGACGACAACCTAATCCGTCACATTTCTGTTACGGAATCCCACAGCACCTTGGGCAAGGCAACTTCGCTTCACGTTGTGGCTAGGCCCGCAAACCGAGGACGTGGGGCTTGGGACAAGGTCTTCGTGGCTCCGGAGCCCATAACTTTTGATCCGTAAGGAGTTATGCGGCCTACAGCATACCGTTGGAAAGCTATCCGAGAGCTCTACGACGGGGCAGCCTAATTGGGCATTTTTCCGGAGTCCCAAATCGAACGTTTTCATCAGTTTTCGGACACATTTCTCCTTTTGTGCTATTTTTCAGTCCCGGATCGTACGTCGTGAGCTGCGGGAAGGCCGACAGCCTAATCCATCACATTTCTGTTACCGAATCTCAAGGCACCTGGGGCGAGGCAACTTTGCTTCACGTTGTGAGCTGCGAAAAGGACGACAACCTAATCCGTCTCATTTCTATTACAGAATCCCACGGCACCTTGGGCAGGGCAACTTTGCTTCACGTTGTGGCTGGGCCCGCAAACCGACGACGCGGGGCTTGGGACAAGGTCTTCGTCGCTCCCGAGCCCATTACTTTTGATCCGTAAGGAGTTACGCGGCCCACAGCATACCGTTGGAAAGCTCTCCGAGAGCTCTACGACGGTGCTACTAGGCCCGTTTCGCTGGGACTTTTATCAGAGCCCAAAATCGAACGTTTTCATCAGTTTCTGGACACTTTTCGAATTTTATCCTGTTTTTTCGTCCGGGATCGCACGTCGTGAGCTGCGAAAAGGACGACAACCTAATCCGTCACATTTCTATTATGGAATCCCATGGCACCTTGGGCAGGGAAACTTCACTTCATGTTGTGGCTGGGCCCACAAACCGAGGACGCGGGGCTTGGGACCAGGTCTTCGTCGCTCCGGAGCCCAAAACTTTTGATCCGTAATGAGTTACGCAGCCCACAGCATACCGTTGGAAAGCTCTCCGAGAGCTCTACGACGGTGCAACTAAGCCCGCTTCGCTGGGCCTTTTTTCGGGGCCCAAAATCGAACGTTTTCATAAGTTTCTGGACACTTTTCTCCTTCTGTCCTGTTTTTTCGTCCCGGATCGCACGTCGTGAGCTGCGAAAAGGACGACAACCTAATCCGTCACATTTTTGTTACGAAATCCCACGGCACCTTGGGCAGGGCAACTTCGCTTCACGTTGTGGCTGGGCCCGCAAACCGAGGACGCGGGGCATGGGACAAGGTCTTCGTCGCTTCGGAGCCCATAACTTTTCATCCGTAAGGAGTTACGCGGCCCACAGCATACCGTTTGGAAGCTCTCCGAGAGCTCTACGACGGTGCTGCTCAGCCCGCTATGCTGGGCCTTTTTTCAGAGCCCAAAATCGAACGTTTTCAACAGTTTTGGGACAATTTTCCGCTTTTGTGCTGTTTTTTCGTCCCGGATCGCACGTTGTAAGCCCGCTTCGCTGGGCCTTTTTTCGGAGCCCAAAATCGAACGTTTTCATTAGTTTCTGGACACTTTTCTGCTTCTGTCCTATTTTTTCGTCCCGGATCGCACGTCTGGACACTTTTCTGCTTCTGCGAAAAGGACGACAACCTAATCCGTCCCATTTCTGTTACGGAATCCCACCGCACCTTGGGCAGGGCAACTTCGCTTCACGTTGTGGCTAGGCTCGCAAACCGAGGACGCGGGGCTTGGGACAAGGTCTTTGTGGCTCCGGAGCCCATAACTTTTGATCCGTAAGGAGTTACGCGGCCTACAGCATACCGTTGGAAAGCTTTCCGAGAGCTCTACGATTGGGCAGCATAGCTGGGCATTTTTTCGGAGCCCAAATTGGAATGTTTTCATCAGTTTTCGGACACTTTTCTCCTTTTGTGCTGTTTTTCCGTCCCGGATCGTACGTCGTGAGCTGCGGGAAGGCCGACAGCCTGATCCATCACATTTCTGTTACCGAATCTCAAGGCACCTAGGGCGAGGCAACTTTGCTTCACGTTGTGGCTGGGCCCGCAAACCGAGGACGCGGGGCTTGGGACCAGGTCTTCGTCGCTCCAGAGCCCATAACTTTTGATCCGTAAGGAGTTACGCGGCCCACAGCATACCGTTGGAAATCTCTCCGAGAGCTCTATGACGGTACAGCTAAGCCAGCATTGCTGGGCATTTTTTCGGTGCCCAAAATCGAACGTTTTCATCAGTTTCTGGACACTTTTCTCCTTTTGTCCTGTTTTTCCGTCCCGGATCGTACGTCGTGAGCCGTGGGAAGGCCGACAGCCTGATCCATCACATTTCTGTTACCGAATCTCAAGGCACCTGGGGCGAGGCAACTTTGCATCACGTTGTGGCTGGGCCCGCAAACCGAGGACGCGGGGCTTGGGACCAGGTCTTTGTCGCTCCGGAGCCCATTACTTTGATTCGTAAGGAGTTATGCGGCCCACAGCATACCGTTGGAAAGTTCTTCGAGAGCTCTACGACGGTACGGCTAAGCCTGCTATGCTGGGCCTTTTTTCAGAGCCCAAAATCTAACGTTTTCATCAGTTTTGGGACACTTTTCTGCTTTTGTGCTATTTTTTCGTCCCGGATCGCACGTCATAAGCTGCGAAAAGGACGACAACCAAATCCGTCACATTTCTGTTACGGAATCCCACCGCACCTTGGGCAGGGCAACTTTGCTTCACGTTGTGGCTGGGACAGAAAACCGAGGACGCAGGGCTTGGGACCAGGTCTTCGTCGCTCCGGAGCCCATAACTTTTATTCCGTAGGGAGTTACGCGGCCCACAGCATACCGTTAGAAAGCTCTCCGAGAGCTCTACGACGGTGCAGCTAAGCCCGCTTTGCTGGGCCTTTTTTCGGAGCCCAAAATCGAACGTTTTCATCAGTTTCTGGACACTTTTCTGCTTTTGTCCTGTTTTTTCGTCCCGGATCGCACGTCGTGAGCTGCGAAAAGGACGACAACCTAATCAGTCACATTTCTATTACGGAATCCCACGGTACCTTGGGCAGGGCAACTTCGCTTCACATTGTGGCTGGGCCCGCAAACCGAGGACGCGAGGCTTGGGACCAGGTCTTCGTCGCTCTGGAGCCCATAACTTTTGATCCTTAAGGAGTTACGCGGCCCACATCATACCGTTTTAAAGCTCTCCGAGAGCTCTACAACGGTGCAGCTAATCCCGCTTCCCTGGGCCTTTTTTCAGAGCTCAAAATTGAACGTTTTCATCAGTTTCTGGACACTTTTTTTGCTTTTGTCCTTTTTTTTTTGTCCCGGAACGCACGTTGTGAGCTGCGAAAAGGACGACAACCTAATCCGTCTCATTTCTATTACGGAATCCCACGGCACCTTGGGCAGGGTAACTTCGCTTCACGTTGTGGCTGGGCCCGCAAACCGAGGACGCAGGGCTTGGGACCAGGTCTTCGTCGCTCCGGAGCCCATTACTTTGATCCGTAAGGAGTTACGCGGCCCACAGTATACCGTTGGAAAGCTCTCCTAGAGCTCTATGACGGGGCAGTTAAGCCCGCTTCTCTGGGGCTTTTATTAGAGCCCAAAATCGAACGTTTTCATCAGTTTCGGGACACTTTTCTGCTTTTGTGCTGTTTTTTCATTCCGGATCGCACGTCGTGAGCTGCGAAAAGGACGACAACCTAATCCGTCACATTTCTGTTACGGAATCCCACGGCACCTTGGGCAGGGCAACTTCGCTTCACGTTGTGGCTGGGCCCGCAAACCGAGGACGCGGGGCTTGGGACCAGGTCTTCGTCGCTCCGGAGCCCATAACTTTTGATCCGTAAGGAGTTACGCGGCCCACAGCATACCGTTGGAAAGCTTTCCGAGAGCTCTACGACGGGGCAGCCTAGCTGGGCCTTTTTTCGGAGCCCAAAATCAAAAGTTTTCGTCAGTTTCCGGACACTTTTCTCCTTTTGTGCTGTTTTTCCGTCCCGGATCGTACGTCGTGAGCCGCGGGAAGGCCGACAGCCTGATCCATCACATTTCTGTTACCGAATCTCAAGGCACCTGGGGCGAGGCAACTTTGCTTCACGTTGTGGCTGGGCCCGCAAACCGAGGACGCGGGGCTTGGGACCAGGTCTTCGTCGCTCCAGAGCCCATAACTTTTGATCCGTAAGGAGTTACGCGGCCCACAACATACCGTTGGAAAGCTCTCTGAGAGCTCTACGACGGTGCTGCTAAGCCCACTATGCTGGGCCTTTTTTCAGAGTCCAAAATTGAACGTTTTCATCAGTTTCGGAATAATTTTCTGCTTTTGTGCTGTTTTTTCGTCCCGGATCTCACGTCGTGAGCTGCGAAAAGGACGACAACCTAATCCGTCACATTTCTGTTACAGAATCCCACCGCACCTTGGGCAGGGCAACTTTGCTTCACGTTGTGGCTGGGCCCGCAAATCGAGGACGCGGGGCTTGGGACCAGGCCTTCGTCGCTCCAGAGCCCATAACTTTTGATTAGTTAGGAGTTACGCGGCCCACAGCATACCGTTGGAAAGCTCTCCGAGAGCTCTACGACGGTGCAGCTAAGCTCGCTTTGCTGGGCCTTTTTTCAGAGCCCAAAATTGAATATTTTCATCAGTTTCTGGACACTTTTCTGCTTTTGTCCTGTTTTTACGTCCCGGATCGCACGTCGTGAGCTGCGAAAAGGACGACAACCTAATTCGTCTCATTTCTATTACGGAATCCCATGGTACCTTGGGCAGGGCAACCTCGCTTCACGTTGTGGCTGGGCTCGCAAACCGAGGACCCAAGGCATGGGACCAGGTCTTCGTCACTCCGGAGCCCATTACTTTGATTCGTAAGGAGTTACGTGGCCCACAGCATACCGTTGGAAAGCTCTCCTAGAGCTCTATGACGGGGCAGTTAAGCCCGCTTCTCTAGGCCTTTTATCAGAGCCCAAAATCGAACGTTTTCATCAGTTTTGGGACACTTTTATGCTTTTGTGCTATTTTTTCATCCCGGATCGCACGTCGAGAGCTGCGAAAAGGACGACAACCTAATCCGTCACATTTCTGTTACAAAATCCCATAGCACCTTGGGCAGGGAAACTTCGCTTCACGTTGTGGCTAGGCCTGCAAACCGAGGACGCGGGGCTTGGGACAAGGTTTTCGTCGCTCCGGAGCCCATAACTTTTGATCCGTAAGGAGTTACGCGGCCCACAGCATACCGTTGGAAAGCTTTCCGAGAGCTCTACGACGGGGCAGCCTAGCTAGCCCATTTTCCGGGGCCCAAAATCGAACGTTTTAATAAGTTTCCGGACACTTTTCTCCTTTTGTGCTATTTTTCTGTCCCGGATCGTACGTCGTGAGCCGCGGGAAGGCCGACAGCCTGATCCATCACATTTCTGTTACCTAATCTCAAGGCACCTGGGGCAAGGCAACCTTGCTTCACGTTGTGGTTGGGCCCGCGAACTGAGGACGCGGGGCTTGGGACTAGGTCTTCGTCGCTCCAGATCCCATAACTTTTGATCCGTAAGGAGTTACGCGGCCCACAGCATACCGTTGGAAAGCTCTCCGAGAGCTCTACGACGGTGCTGCTAAGCCCGCTATGCTGGGCCTTTTTTCAGAGTCCAAAATCGAACGTTTTCATCAGTTTCGGGACAATTTTCTGCTTTTGTGTTGTTTTTTCGTCCCGGATCGCACGTCGTGAGCTGCGAAAAGGACAACAACCTAATCCGTTACATTTCTGTTACGGAATCCCACCACACCTTGGGCAGGGCAACTTTGCTTCACGTTGTGGCTGGGCCTGCAAACCGAGGACGCGGGGCTGGGGACCAGGCCTTTGTCGCTCCAGATACCATAACTTTTGATCCGTAAGGAGTTACGCGGCCCACAGCATACCGTTGGAAAGCTCTTCGAGAGCTCTACGACGGTGCAGCTAAGCACGCTTTGCTAGGCCTTTTTTCGGAGTCCAAAATCGAACGTTTTCATCAGTTTCTGGACACTTTTCTGCTTTTGTCCTGTTTTTTCGCCCGAATCGCACGTCTTGAGCTGCGAAAAGGACGACAACCTAATCCGTCACATTTCTATTACAGAATCCCACGGCACCTTGGGCAGGGAACTTCGCTTCACGTTGTGGCTGGGCCCGCAAACCGAGGACGCAGGGCTTTGGACCAGGTCTTCGTCGCTCCAGAGCCCATAACTTTTGATCCGTAAGGAGTTACGCGGCCCACAGCATACCGTTGGAAAGCTCTCCGAGAGCTCTACGACGGTGAAGCTAAGCCTGCTTTGCTGGGCCTTTTTTTGGAGTCGAAAATCGAACGTTTTCATCAGTTTCTGGACACTTTTCTGCTTTTGTCCTGTTTTTTCGCCCCGGATCGCACGTCGTGAGCTGCGAAAAGGACGACAACCTAATCCGTCACATTTCTATTACAGAATCCCACGGCACCTTGGGCAGGGAACTTCGCTTCACGTTGTGGCTGGGCCCGCAAACCGAGGACGCGGGGCTTGGGACCAGGTCTTCGTCGCTCCATAGCCCATAACTTTTGATCCGTAAGGAGTTACGCTGCCCACAGCATACCGTTGGAAAGCTCTCCGAGAGCTCTACGACGTTGCAGCTAAGCTCGCTTTGCTGGGCCTTTTTTCGGAGCCCGAAATCAAACGTTTTCATCTGTTTCTGGACACTTTTATGCTTTTGTTCTGTTTTTTCGTCCCGGATCGCACGTTGTGAGCTGCGAAAAGGACGACAACCTAATCCGTCACATTTTTATTACGGAATCCCACGGCACCTTGGGCAGGGTAACTTTGCTTCACGTTGTGGCTGGGCCCGCAAACCGAGGACGCGGGGCTTGGGACCAGGTCTTCGTCGCTCCGGAGCCCATAAATTTTGATCCGTAAGGAGTTACGCGGCCCACAGCATACCGTTGGAAAGCTCTCTGAGAGCTCTACGACGGAGCAGTTAAGCCCACTTAGTTGGGCCTTTTTTCGGAGTCCAAAATTGAACATTTTCATCAGTTTCTGGACACTTTTCTGCTTTTGTCCTGTTTTTTCGCCCCGGAACGCATGTCCTGAGCTGCGAAAAGAACGACAACCTAATCCGTCACATTTCTATTACAGAATCCCACGGCACTTTGGGCAGGGAACTTCGCTTCAAGTTGTGGCTGGGCCCGCAAACCGATGACTCGGGGCTTGGGACAAGGTCTTCGTCGCTCCAGAGCCCATAACTTTTGATCCGTAAGGAGTTACGCGGCACACAGCATACCGTTGGAAAGCTCTCCAATTGCTCTACTACGGTGTAGCTAAGCCCACTTCGCTGGGCCTTTTTTCAGAGTCCAAAATCGAACGTTTTCATCAGTTTCTGGACACTTTTATAATTTTGTCCTATTTTTTCGCCCCGGATCGCACGTCATGAGCGGCGAAAAGGACGACAACATAATCCGTCACATTTCTATTACGGAATCCCACGGCACCTTAGGCAGGGAACTTCGCTTCACGTTGTGGCTGGGCCCGCAAACCGAGGACGCGGGGCTTGGGACCAGGTCTTCGTCGCTCCAGAGCCCATAACTTTTGATCCGTAAGGAGTTACGCGGCCCACAGCATACCGTTGGAAAGCTTTCCGAGAGCTCTACGACGGTGCAGCTAAGCTTGCTTTGCTGGGCCTTTTTTCGGAGCCCAAAATAGAACGTTTTCATTAGTTTCTGGACACTTTTCTGCTTCTGTCCTGTTTTTTCATCCCGAATCGCACGTCGTGAGCTGCGAAAAGGACGACAACCTAATCCGTCACATTTCTGTTACGGAATCCCACGGCAGCTTGGGCAGGGCAACTTCACTTCACGTTGTGGCTGGGCCCGCAAACCGAGGACGCGGGGCTTGGGACCAGGTCTTCGTCGCTCCGGAGCCCATAACTTTTGATCCGTAAGGAGTTACGCAGCCCACATCATACCGTTGGAAAGCTCTCCGAGAGCTCTACGACGGTGTAGCTCAGCCCGCTTCGCTGGACCTTTTTTCGGAGTCCAAAATCGAACGTTTTCATAAGTTTCTTGACACTTTTCTGCTTTTGTCCTGTTTTTTCGGCCCGGATCGCACGTCTTGAGCTGCGAAAAGGACGACAACCTAATCCGTCACATTTCTATTACAGAATCCCACGGCACCTGGGGCGAGGCAACTTTGCTTCACGTTGTGGCTGGGCCCGCAAATCGAGGACGCGGGGCTTGGGACCAGGTCTTCGTCGCTCCAGAGCCCATAACTTTTGATCCGTAAGGAGTTACGCGGCCCACAGCATACCGTTGGAAAGCTCTCCGAGAGATCTACGACGGTGTAGCTAAGCCCACTTCGCTGGGCCTTTTTTCAGAGTCCAAAATCGAACGTTTTCATCAGTTTCTGGACACTTTTATAATTTTGTCCAATTTTTTCGCCCCGGATCGCACGTCGTGAGCGGCGAAAAGGACGACAACATAATCCGTCACATTTCTATTGCGAAATCCCACGGCACCTTAGGCAGGGAACTTCGCTTCACGTTGTGGCTGGGCCCGCAAACCGAGGACGCGAGGCTTGGGACCAGGTCTTCGTCGCTCCAGAGCCCATAACTTTTGATCCGTAAGGAGTTACGCGGCCCACAGCATACCGTTGGAAAGCTCTCCGAGAGCTCTACGACGGTGCAGCTAAGCCCGCTTTGCTGGGCATTTTTTCGGAGCCCAAAATCGAACGTTTTCATCAGTTTCTGGACACTTTTCTGCTTTTGTCCTGTTTTTTCGTCCCGGATCGCACGTTGTGAGCTGCGAAAAGGACGACAACCTAATCCGTCACATTTCTATTACGGAATCCCACGGCACCTTGGGCAGGGCAACTTCGCTTCACGTTGTGGCTGGGCCCGCAAATTGAGGACGCGGGGCTTGGGACCAGGTCTTCGTCGCTCCGGAGCCCATAACTTTTGATCCGTAAAGAGTTACGGGGCCCACAGTATACCGTTGGAAAGCTCTCCGAGAGCTCTACGACGGTGCAGCTAAGCATGCTTTGCTGGGCCTTTTTTTGTTGATTAAAATCAAACGTTTTCATCAGTTTCTGGACACTTTTCTGCTTTTGTCCTATTTTTTCGCCCCGGATCGCACGTCATTAGCTGCGAAAAGGACGACAACCTAATCCGTCACATTTCTATTACAGAATCCCACGGCACCTTGGGCAGGGAACTTCGTTTCACGTTGTGGCTGGGCCCGCAAACCGAGGACGCGGGGCTTGGGACCAGGTCTTCGTCGCTCCAGAGCCCATAACTTTTGATCCGTAAGGAGTTACGCGGCCCACAGCATACCGTTGGAAAGCTCTCCGAGAGCTCTACGACCGTGCAGCTAAGCTCGCTTCGCTGGGCCTTTTTTCGGAGCCCAAAATAAAACATTTTCATCAGTTTCTGGATACTTTTCTGCTTTTGTTCTGTTTTTTCATCCCGGATCGCACGTTGTGAGCTGCGAAAAGGACGACAACCTAATCCGTCACATTTCTATTACGGAATCCCACGGCACCTTGGGCAGGGTAACTTCGCTTCACGTTCTGGCTGGGCCCGCAAACCGAGGACGCGGGGCTCGGGACCAGGTCTTCGTCGCTCCGGAGCCCATAACTTTTGATCCGTAAGGAGTTACGCGGCCCACAGTATACCATTGGAAAGCTCTCCGAGAGCTCTACGACGGTGCAGCTTAGCCCACTTCGCTGGGCCTTTTTTGGGAGTCCAAAATCGAACGTTTTCATCATTTTCTGGACACTTTTCTGCTTTTTTCCTGGTTTTTCGCCCCGGATCGCACGTCGTTAGCTGCGAAAAGGACGACAACCTAATCCGTCACATTTCTATTACAGAATCCCACGGCACCTTGGGCAGGGAACTTCGTTTCACGTTGTGGCTGGGCCCGCAAACCGAGGACGCGGGGCTTGAGACCAGGTCTTCGTCGTTCCATAGCCCATAACTTTTGATCCGTAAGGAGATACGCGGCCCACAGCATACCGTTGGAAAGCTCTCCGAGAGCTCTACGACGGTGCAGCTAAGCCCACTTCGCTGGGCTTTTTTCGGAGTCCAAAATCGAACGTTTTCATCAGTTTCTGGACACTTTTCTGCTTTTGTCCTATTTTTTCGCCTCGGATCGCACGTCGTGAGCTGCGAAAAGGACGACAACCTAATCCGTCACATTTCTATTATGGAATCCCATGGCACCTTGGGCCGGGAACATCGCTTCACGTTGTGGCTGGGCCCACAAACCGAGGACGCGGGGTTTGGGACCAGGTCTTTGTCGCGCCAGAGCCCATAACTTTTGATCCGTAAGGAGTTACGCGGCCCAAAGCATACCGTTGGAAAGCTCTCCGAGAGCTCTACGACGGTGCAGCTCAGCTCGCTTCGCTGGGCTTTTTTTCGGAGCCCAAAATCGAACGTTTTCATTAGTTTCTGGACACTTTTCTGCTTTTGTCCTGTTTTTTTGACCCGGATCGCACGTTGTGAGCTGCGAAAAGGACGACAACCTAATCCGTCACATTTCTATTACGGAATCCCACGGCACCTTGGGCAGGGCAACTTCGCTTCACGTTGTGGCTGGGCCCGCAAACTGAGGACGCGGGGCTTGGGACCAGGTCTTCGTCGCTCCGGAGCCCATAACTTTTGATCCGTAAAGAGTTACGCGGCCCACAGCATACCGTTGGAAATCTCTCCGAGAGCTCTACGACGGTGCCGCTAAGCCCACTTCGCTGGGCTTTTTTTGGAGTCCAAAATCGAACGTTTTCATCAGTTTCTGGACACTTTTCTGCTTTTGTCCTGTTTTTTCGCCCCGTATCGCACGTCGTTAGCTGCGAAAAGGACGACAACCTAATCCGTCACATTTCTATTACAGAATCCCACGGCACCTTGGGCAGGGAACTTCGCTTCACGTTGTGGCTGGGCCCGCAAACCGAGGACGCAGGGCTTTGGACCAGGTCTTCGTCGCTCTAGAGCCCATAACTTTTGATCCGTAAGGAGTTACGCTGCCCACAGCATACCGTTGGAAAGCTCTCCGAGAGCACTACGACCGTGCAGCTAAGCTCGCTTCGCTGGGCCTTTTTTCGGAGCCCAAAATAAAACATTTTCATCTGTTTCTGGACACTTTTATGCTTTTGTTCTGTTTTTTCGTCCCGGATCGCACGTTGTGAGCTGCGAAAAGGACGACAACCTAATCCGTCACATTTTTATTACGGAATCCCACGGCACCTTGGGCAGGGTAACTTTGCTTCACGTTGTGGCTGGGCCCGCAAACCGAGGACGCGGGGCTTGGGACCAGGTCTTCGTCGCTCCGGAGCCCATAACTTTTGATCCGTAATGAGTTACGCGGCCCACAGCATACTGTTGGAAAGCTTTCCGAGAGCTCTACGACGGCGCAGCTTTGCTGGGCCTTTTTTCGGAGCCCAAAATCAAAAGTTTTCATCAGTTTCTAAACACTTTTCTCCGTTTATTCTGTTTTTTCGTCCCGGATCGCACGTTGTGAGCTGCGAAAAGGACGACAACCTAATCCGTCACATTTCTATTACGGAATCCCACGGCACCTTGGGCAAGGCAACTTCGCTTCACGTTGTGGCTGGGCCCGTAAACCGAGGACGCGGGGCTTGGGACCATGTCTTCGTCGTTCCGGAGCCCATAACTTTTGATCCGTAAGGAGTTACGCGGCCCACAGCATACCGTTGCAAAGCTCTCCGAGAGCTCTACGACGGTGCAGCTAAGCCCGCTTCGCTGGGCCTTTTTCGGGAGTCCAAAATCGAACGTTTTCATCAGTTTCTGGATACTTTTCTGCTTTTGTCCTGTTTTTTCGCCCCGGATCGGACGTCCTGAGCTGCGAAAAGGACGACAACCTAATCCGTCACATTTCTATTACGGAATCCCACGGCACCTTGGGCAGCGAACTTCGCTTCACGTTGTGGCTGGGCCCGCAAACCGAGGACGCGGGGCTTGGGACCAGGTCTTCGTCGCTCCAGAGCCCATAACTTTTGATCCGTAAGGAGTTACGCGGCCCACAGCATACCGTTGGAAAGCTCTCCGGGAGCTCTACGACGGTGCAGCGAAGCCCGCTATGCTGGGCAATTTTTCGGAGCCCAAAATCAAACGTTTTCATCAGTTTCTGGATACTTTTCTGCTTTTGTCCTGTTTTTTCATCCCGGATCGCACGTTGTGAGCTGCGAAAAGGACGACAACCTAATCCGTCACATTTCTATTACGGAATCCCACGGCACCTTGGGCAGGGTAACTTCGCTTCACGTTCTGGCTGGGCCCGCAAACCGAGGACGCGGGGCTCGGGACCAGGTCTTCGTCGCTCCGGAGCCCATAACTTTTGATCCGTAAGGAGTTACGCGGCCCACAGTATACCATTGGAAAGCTCTCCGAGAGCTCTACGACGGTGCAGCTTAGCCCACTTCGCTGGGCCTTTTTTGGGAGTCCAAAATCGAACGTTTTCATCAGTTTTTGGACACTTTTATGATTTTGTCCTATTTTTTCGCCTCGGATCGCACGTCGTGAGCTGCGAAAAGGACGACAACCTAATCCGTCACATTTCTATTATGGAATCCCATGGCACCTTGGGCCGGGAACATCGCTTCACGTTGTGGCTGGGCCCACAAACCGAGGACGCGGGGTTTGGGACCAGGTCTTTGTCGCGCCAGAGCCCATAACTTTTGATCCGTAAGGAGTTACGCGGCCCAAAGCATACCGTTGGAAAGCTCTCCGAGAGCTCTACGACGGTGCAGCTCAGCTCGCTTCGCTGGGCCTTTTTTCGAAGTCCAAAATCAAACGTTTTCATCAGTTTCTGGACACTTTTCTGCTTTTGTACTTTTTTTTTCGTCTCGGATTGCGCGTTGTGAGCTGCGAAAAGGACGACAACCTAATTCGTCATATTTCTATTACGGAATCCCACGGCACCTTGGGCAGGGCAACTTCGCTTCACGTTGTGGCTGGGCCTGCAAACCGAGGACGCGGGACTTGGGACCAAGTCTTCGTCGCTCCGGAGCCCATAACTTTTGATCCGTAAGGAGTTACGCGGCCCACAACATACCGTTGGAAAGCTCTCTGAGAGCTCTACGACGGTGCAGCTAAGCGCACTTCGCTGGACCTTTTTTCGGAGTCCAAAATCGAACGTTTTCATCAGTTTCAGGACACTTTTATGCTTTTGTCCTGTTTTTTCGCCCCGGATCGCACGTCGTGAGCTGCGAAAAGTACGACAACCTAATCCGTCACATTTCTATTACAGAATCCCACGGCACCTTGGGCAGGGAACTTCGCTTCACGTTATGGCTGGGCCCGCAAACCGAGGACGTGGGGCTTAGGACCAGGTCTTCGTCGCTCCAGAGCCCATAACTTTTGATCAGTAAGGAGTTACGCGGCCCACAGTATACCGTTGGAAAGCTCTCCGAGCGCTCTACAACGGTGCAGCTAAGCCCGCTTCGCTGGGCCTTTTTTTGGAGTCCAAAATCAAACGTTTTCATCAGTTTCTGGATACTTTTCTGCTTTTGTTCTGTTTTTTCGTCCCGGATCGCACGTTGTGAGCTGCGAAAAGGACGACAACCTAATCCGTCACATTTCTATTACAGAATCCCACGGCACCTTAGGCCGGGAACTTCGCTTCACGTTGTGGCTGGGCCCGTAAACCGAGGACGCGGGGCTTGGGACCAGGTCTTCGTCGCTCCAGAGCCCATAACTTTTTATCCGTAAGGAGTTACGCGGCCCACAGCATACCGTTGGAAAGATCTCCGAGAGCTCTACGACGGTACAGCAAAGTCCGCTTCGCTGGGCCTTTTTTCAGAGCCCAAAATCGAACGTTTTCATTAGTTTCTGGACACTTTTCTGCTTCTGTATTATTTTTTCATCCCGGATCGCACGTCGTGAGCTGCGAAAAGGTCGACAACCTAATCCGTAACATTTCTGTTACAGAATCCCACGGCACCTTGGGCAGGGCAACTTCACTTTACGTTGTGGCTGGGCCCGCAAACCCAGGACGCGCGGCTTGGGACCACGTCTTCGTCGCTCCAGAGTCCATAACTTTTGATCCGTAAGGAGTTACGCGGCCCACAGCATACCGTTGGAAAGCTCTCCGAGAACTCTACAACGGTGCAGCTAAGCCCGCTTTGCTGGGCATTTTTTCGGAGCCCAAAATTGAACGTTTTTATCAGTTTCTGGACACTTTTCTGCTTTTGTCCTATTTTTTCATCCCGGATCGCACGTTGTGAGCTGCGAAAAGGACGACAACCTAATCCGCCAGATTTCTATTACGGAATCCCACGGCACCTTGGGCAGGGCAACTTCGCTTCACGTTGTGGCTGGGCCCGCAAACCGAGGACGCGGGGCTTGGGACCAGGTCTTCGTCGCTCCGGAGCCCATAACTTTTGATCCGTAAGGTGTTACGCGGCCCACAGCATACCGTTAGAAAGCTCTCCAAGAGCTCTACGACGATGCATCTAAGCGCTTCGCTGGGCCTTTTTTCGGAGTCCAAAATCAAACGTTTTCATCAGTTTCTGGACACTTTTCTGCTTTTGTTCTGTTTTTTCGTCCCGGATCGCACGTTGTGAGCTGCGAAAAGGACGACAACCTAATCCGTCACATTTCTATTACGGAATCCCACGGCACCTTGGGCAGGGCAACTTCGCTTCACGTTGTGGCTGGGCCCGCAAACCGAGGACGCGGGGCTTGGGACCAGGTCTTCGTCGCTCCGGAGCCCATTACTTTTAATCCGTAAGGAGTTACGCGGCCCACAGCATACCGTTGGAAAGCTCTCCGAGAGCTCTACGACGGTGCAGCTAAGCTCGCTTCGCTGGGCCTTTTTTCGGAGCCCAAAATCAAATGTTTTCATCAGTTTCTGGACACTTTTCTACTTTTGTCCGGTTTTTTTGCCCCGGATCGCACGTCGTGAGCTGCAAAAAAGACGACAACCTAATCCGTCACATTTCTATTATAGAATCCCACGGCACCTTGGGCAGGGAACTTCGCTTCACGTTGTGGCTGGGGCCTCAAACCGAGGAGGCGGGGCTTGGGACAAGGTCTTTGTCGTGCCAGAGCCCATTACTTTTGATCCGTAAGGAGTTACGCGGCCCACAGCATACCGTTGGAAAGCTCTCCGAGAGCTCTACGACCGTGCAGCTAAGCTCGCTTCGCTGGGCCTTTTTTCGGAGCCCAAAATAAAACATTTTCATCAGTTTCTGGATACTTTTCGCTTTTGTGCTATTTTTTCGTCCCGGATCGCATGTTGTAAGCTGCGAAAAGGACGACAACCTAACCCGTCACATTTCTATTACGAAATCCCGCCGCACCTTAGGCAGGGTAACTTCGCTTCATGTTGTGGCTGGGCCCGCAAAACGAGGACGCGGGGCTTGGGACCAGGTCTTCGTCGCTCCGGACCCCATAACTTTTGATCCGTAAGGAGATACGCGGCACACAGCATACCGTTGGAAAGCTCTCCGAGAGCTCTACGACGGTGTAGCTGAGCTAGCCCTTTTTTCGGAGTCCAAAATCGAATGTTTTCATCAGTTTCCGGACACTTTTATGCTTTTGTCTTGTTTTTTCGCCCCGGATCGCACGTCGTGAGCTGCGAAAAGGACGACAACCTAATCCGTCACATTTCTATTACGGAATCCCATGGCACCTTGGGCAGGGAACTTCGCTTCACGTTGTGGCTGGGCCCGCAAACCGAGGACGCGGGGCTTAGGACCAGGTCTTCGTCGCTCCAGAGCCCATAACTTTTGATCCGTAAGGAGTTACGCGGCCAACAACATACCGTTCGAAAGCTCTCCGAGAGCTCTACGACGGTGCAGCTAAGCCCACTTCGCTGGGCCTTCTTTCGGAGTCCAAAATCGAACGTTTTCACCAGTTTCTGGACACTTTTATGCCTTTGTCCTATTTTTTCGCCCCGGTTCGCACGTCGTGAGCTGCGAAAAGGACGAGAACCTAATCCGTCACATTTCTATTACAGAATCCCACGGCACCTTGGGCAGGGAACTTCTTTCACGTTGTGGCTGGGCTCGCAAACCGAGGACGCGGGGCTTGGGACCAGGTCTTCGTCGCTCCAGAGCCCATAACTTTTGATCCGTAAGGAGTTACGCGGACCACAACATACCGTTGGTGTCACGCCCCAACCCGGCCTATAAAGGTTAGACTAGGGTGTGATCTAAACATTCAAGTCCTTCCACATTCTTAATCATTCTAGGGGGTTTAGCACTTAACGTTTTATTCTAGACTCCAAATTTTTCCAAAAATTCGGCAGCATAACGGCTGTAATTGGGCTCTTTGTTTTGACCTAATTCTCTAAACGCCTCAATTATTCCAATCATTAATCCAATTCCATTAAAGACTCCTATTTGTCACCAACCGATTTGCCTACTAGTTTATCTTGAAAGTCTCGTTTGGTTAATAAGCCTAACATGATAACTATGTCCCGTTTATTTGTCAATTTCCTATCATGCAAGTACCTATTATCCTTTAGTTTGCAAATGAGCACCTAAGTGAAATTAGATAGAATTAACTTAGTTGATTGTTCATCTAGTGGTTTGAATGCCTACGATAACTACTAATGAAGAAAACGAAAGCAAACAACCAAATAAAAGTTCGTCCGGTTATAGATAGTACAATCCCAGAATTAGACCCAAATTACAACGGGGTCATTTACATCAATAAAATGAATATTTGCAATCAAACACAACATCCATATAGCAACCACTTTCAGGCAAGGCACAAAAGCACGTAGGGACAGGCAATCACTCCAAGGAATCATCGATAAGCACGTTGTCCTCGGGTACCTGTACCTGTTCTTCTTCACCTGTGATAAAAAGAGGGTGAGTCCTTATGAACTCAGCGAGGGGGAACGAGAAATACGTTTTGAAACTCATTTTCCGGTTAAACTTATGAAAATCCCTTTCTCAAACATGAATACAACAGAAATACAAGTACAGAAATACAAGTACAGAACAGGAATACCGGTCTTTCCTCCCCGAGGTTCTCTAGGATCCAAGCGGGAGTACTTATATACATAATAAAAAGGATACGGCGAGCTTTTGCTCTCAGATCAGTTTCAGAATCAGAAGTTGCGGCCGACTTCAAATCATTCCCCAACACATACCAGGTGGGTGTACTCCGGATGTACCCCAAAATCCTACGACCCAACTCTCTGAGGAAGTCTAGCCCCCAAGCGAGAGAGGGAATGGGACCATGGTGGTCACGGTAACACCGGCAAGCCCGATGCCGCCCGGCGTGCGTGATCGCTACCATGCCGACAGGAAAGGTTGCAACCTTGTATGCAATGCACATTTATGACAGGTAATATATCACAGTAGGAGGACAACAAAGTAGGTTGCCCCCGGACAGTCATAAGATTGCACATTGACCAAGTAAACAGGCAGGGCACGATAAAACAGGTAATATATCACAGTAGGAGGACAACAAAGTAGGTTGCCTCCGGACAGTCATAAGATTGCACATTGACAGGTAGACAAGCAAGGCACGATAAGACATGAAAATTTCACTTGAAGGCATATAGAGTTATATGAAAATTAAACGGGCAGCCATGTAACACATGTAAAACAGGCCATATAACTCATTAAGAAGCCCACGTGATCAAGTGATAAGATTATTCAACATGCAATGACATCAATCATGGGTTCGGGTGCAAGAAAAGCTTATTTGTCAACATGCAATGGTCAAAATCACATTTGAAGTTATAAGACATTTACGGGCAGCCCACTAAGCATCTAATTTCCACACAATATCCAAATGATCAACACTTAGCAAGACTACCTAGTCATTAGGGTTTCCGTTTCATGCTTAACCGCGTGATTAAACCCTAAGTCAACTCAAAATCATTCTCAAGTCATGCATCATTCAATTCAAACATCCTCAAGTACCCAAAACAGTCCACACAACATTCCAACACCACAATTCCAAGCAATTAGTACCACAAGGGAGGTTACATCAATTTTCCAAGCATATAGCTAAGTGAAACCTTTACTGCAATAGGCTGTTTTCTCACAATCAATAGGATAATCAAACAATCTCCAAATATAGTGAATAAGATTTCAAATTAAATATTTAGAAGTTAACTAAAATCAGAAACAAACCTTGCATCAATTGGAGTTCGAGATCATTAGATATAGCCGAAACAGTGGAATAGCACAAAACTGTCCAGATTTGCACACATTTCGATAATTGACGTTTTTGAGGTCCTTAGAGTCATTTTTAGCTTTGGTCCATTTCTGACCAAATTGTCCAGAACTGAAAATTCTAGCAGCACACCAATTTTCATACATTTTGGACATCATTAACTAAGTCAAATATGGTTCGTTCCACAAGGTCAGTGCATCTGCCAAAACCTGCTTCATTTTTCCAGATTTCCAGATTTGGTCACATTTTAAAGATTTGCCATTTTGAGGACCTTAGAGTCAAAATTAGCTTTGTCCTATTTCTGTGAAAAGTGTTCAAAACTGTCCAAACTAGTCACCTACCAATTTTCATGAATTTTTAACATCATTTGCTTAGCTAAACTTACCTCGAACAGACTGGTCAGAGAGCTGTCATCCATTTCGACTTCACCTAGCATCATTTTCAAGCCAAGATCTTGCCATGCATGGTTGTTTAAGCTTATGAACGACCATATAGCTCAAGTACAGAAGAAAATACACACATTTATGAACATGCATGTGAAATTTCAAAGAGTTTTCAAAAGCTTTTAACACTCACCTTTGCAATCAACCAAAAGATGCACAAAAACCTTGTTGAGGCTCAAATTTCTTCTTCTTCTTGCTTAGCCGAGTTTCCAACTTGGTTTTCTCTATTTTTCCTATCCTAGTAAGCAATCTCTTAGTACATGCATGTAGTTAGGACTTGAAGAAAAGAAATGGAAGCTTAGTAACTCACCTAGGCCGAAAATGAAGCTTCAATGCACATGCATGAGTGATTTTTGCATCCTAGCTTGTTCGGTTGAGGTCCTTTGCTTGTGGCTTGCTTGGTTTAGCTATGGTGTGAAGAAGAGAAGCTATGGAGGTAGAGAACTCAGCCAAAACCGAAATGGAGAGAGAAAATGAGAGGGAGAGAGAGAAAATGTGAGGAAAGTGAGAGAAATGAGAGAAAAAGGAGGCTTTTGCAATTTTTTGAGCATGTGGTCAGCCTTGGGCATACAAATTCAGAATTTTTTTGTCTTCAAGATGGAATTTTGAAATGTTAGCATGGGCATAGGTGGTTTGGTCGAAAATGGTTTGAGAATTGAGGTGGTGTGAGCAATTTTTTATGCATTGATAAGTGTTTTTGTGTCATGACTTGTCTAGAATCATTTTGAATTAAACATGCATTCAAAAATCTGATTTTGTGTCATCTTTTGAATTGTTTTAACATGTGTGTAAGAGAATGTTGGGTATTTAGGGATTTTAGGTAGAATAGAATATAGGATATGTTTGTAGATGAGTTGAATTATGAATAGAATAATAGATAGTGGAAAATGTAGGAATAGTTTAGTATTATTTTATTGTTAGTGAGTTTGTAGAGAATTTGAATTAGGAATATAATATTGGTTAGTGGATTGTGTAGGATTATTTTAGTAGTGCTTTGTGTAGGATTCTTTCTTGATCAACGTGGTGGCACGGATTCCTAGGTCTAGGGCACGAATTACGAGATAGACACGAACTACGAGGTAAGACACGAACTACAAGACTAATGCACGTACTTCAAGACTAATGCACAGATTTCAATGCAAATGCACGCAATCCCTAGATAAATGTACGTAAACCAATACAAGGCACGTAATTCAAGACACGACTCTTAAACCTAGGTTAAAGCACACAGTTCAAGGTTAATGCACACGAAACGAAGAGACACACGCAAATCGAGGTCTCGCACGTAAATTAAGGTCATGGTATGTTTATCTAGGTATCGCACGTATATCGAGGATTAGGGCACACAATTCTAGGTTAAGGCACGTATAACGAGGCATGCATGAAAACCAAGACAGGGCACGTAATCTAGGGTCGATCGTACAGTTCTAGGTCTAAGGCACGCAAATCGAGGTAAGGCACGTTATTCGGTGTCGAGCCTCACAGTTGGAAAGCTCTCCGAGAGCTCTACAATGGTGCAGCTAAGCCCGCTTCGCTGGGCCTTTTTTTGGAGCCCAAAATCAAACGTTTTCATCAGTTTCTGGACACTTTTTTGCTTTTGTTCTGTTTTTTCGTCCTGGATCGCACATTGTGAGCTGCGAAAAGGACGACAACCTAATCCGTCACATTTCTATTACAGAATCCCACGGCACCTTGGGCAGGGAACTTCGCTTCATGTTGTGGCTGGGCCCGCAAACCGAGGACGCGGGGCTTGGGACCAGGTCTTCGTCGCTCCAAAGCCCATAACTTTTGATACGTAAGGAGTTACGCGGCCCACAGCATACCGTTGGAAAGCTCTCCGAGAGCTCTACTACGGTGCAACTAAGCCCGCTACGCTCGGCCTTTTTTCGGAGTCCAAAATCGAATGTTTTCATCAGTTTCTGGACACTTTTCTGCTTTTGTCCTATTTTTTTGCCCCGGATCGCACGTCGTGAGCTGCGAAAAGGACGACAACCTAATCCGTCACATTTCTATTACAGAATCCCACGGCACCATGGGCAGGGAACTTCGCTTCAAGTTGTGGCTGGGCCCGCAAACCGAGGACGCGGGGCTTGGGACCAGGTCATCGTCGCTCCAGAGCCCATAACTTTTGATCCGTAAGGAGTTACGCGGCCCACAGCATACCGTTGGAAAGCTCTCCGAGAGCTCTACGACGATGCAGCTAAGCTTGCTTCACTGGGCCTTTTTTCGGAGCCCAAAATCAAACGTTTTCATCAGTTTCTGGACACTTTTCTGCTTTTGTTCTGTTTTTTCGTCCCGGATCGCACGTTGTGAGCTGCGAAAAGGACGACAACCTAATCCGTCACATTTCTATTACGGAATCCCACGGCACCTTGGGCAGGGCAACTTCGCTTTACGTTGTGGCTGGGCCCGCAAACCGAGGACGCGGGGCTTGGGTCCAGGTCTTCGTCGCTCCGGAGCCCATAACTTTTGATCCGTAAGGAGTTCGCGGCCCACAGCACACCGTTGGAAAGCTCTCCGAGAGCTCTACGACGGTGCAGCTAAGCTCGCTTCGCTGGGCCTTTTTTCGGAGCCCAAAATCGAACGTTTTTATTAGTTTCTGGACACTTTTCTGCTTCTGTCCTATTTTTTCGTTCCGGATCGCACGTCGTGAGCTGCGAAAAGGACGACAACCTAATCCGTCACATTTCTGTTACAGAATCCCACGGCACCTTAGGAAGGGCAACTTCGCTTTACGTTGTGGCTGGGCCCGCAAATCGAGGACGCGGGGCTTGGGACCAGGTCTTCGTCGCTCCGGAGCCCATAACTTTTGATCCGTAAGGAGTTACGCGGCCCACAGCATACCATTGGAAAGCTCTCCGAGAGCTCTACGATGATGCAGCTAAGCCCGCTTTGCTGTGCCTTTTTTTGGAGCCCAAAATCGAACGTTTTCATTAGTTTCTGGACACTTTTCTACTTCTGTCCTGTTTTTTCATCCCGGATCGCACGTCATGAGCTGCGAAAAGGATGACAACCTAATCCGTCACATTTCTGTTACGGAATCCCACGGCACCTTGGGTAGGACAACTTTGCTACACGTTGTGGCTGGGCCCGCAAACCGAGGACGCGGGGCTTTGGACCAGGTCTTCGTCACTCCGGAGCCCATAACTTTTGATCCGTAAGGAGTTACGCGGCCCACAGCATACCGTTGGACAGCTCTCCGAGAGCTCTACGACGGTGCAGCTAAGCCTGCCATGCAGGGCCTTTTTTTGGAGCCCAAAATCAAATGTTTTCATAAGTTTCTGGACACTTTTCTGCTTTTGTTCTGTTTTTTCGTCCCGGATCGCACGTTGTGAGCTGCGAAAAGGACGACAACCTAATCCGTCACATTTCTATTACGGAATCCCACGTCACCTTGGGCAGGGCAACTTCGCGTCACGTAGTGGCTGGGCCCGCAAACCGAGGACGCTGGGCTTGGGACCAGGTCTTCGTCGCTCCAGAGCCCATAAATTTTGATCTGTAAGGAGTTACGCGGCCCACAGCATACCGTTGGAAAGCTCTCAGAGAGCTCTACGACGATGCAGCTAAGGCCGCTTAGCTGGGCCTTTTTTCGGAGCCCAAAATCGAACGTTTTCATTAGTTTCTGGACACTTTTCTGCTTCTGTCCTGTTTTTTCGTCCCGGATCGCACGTCGTGAGCTGCGAAAAGGACGACAACCTAATCCGTCACATTTCTGTTACGGAATCCCATGGCACCTTGGGCAGGGCAACTTCACTTTATGTTGTGGCTGGGCCCGCAAACCGTGGACGCGGGGCTTTCGACTAGGTCTTCGTCGCTCCGGAGCCCATAACTTTTGATCCGTAAAGAGTTACGCGGCCCACAGCATACTGTTGGAAAGCTCTCCGAGAGCTCTACGACGGGGCAGCTAAGCCCGCTTCATTGGGCCTTTTTTCGGAGCCCAAAATCGAATGTTTTCATTAGTTTCTGGACACTTTTCTGCTTCTGTCCTATTTTTTCGTACCTGATCGCACGTCCTGAGTTGCGAAAAGGACGACAACCTAATCCGTCACATTTCTGTTACGGAATCCCATGGCACCTTGGGCAGGGCAACTTCACTTCATGTTGTGGCTGGGCCCGCAAACCGAGGACGCGGGGATTGGGACCAGGTCTTCGTCGCTCCGGAGCCCATAACTTTTGATCCGTAAGGAGTTACGCGGCCCACAGCATACCGTTGGAAAGCTCTCCGAGAGCTCTACGACGGTGCAGCTAAGGCCGCTTCGCTGGGCCTTTTTTCGGAGCCCAAAATCGAACGTTTTCATTAGTTTCTGGACACTTTTCTGCTTCTGTCCTATTTTTTATTCCCGGATCGCACGTCGTGAGCTGCGAAAAGGACGACAACCTAATCCGTCACATTTCTGTTACGGAGTCCCACGGCACCTTGGGCAGGGCAACTTCGCTTTACGTTGTGGCTGGGCCCGCAAACCGAGGACGCGGGGCTTGGGACAAGGTCTTCGTCGTTCCGGAGCCCACAACTTTTGATCCGTAATGAGTTACGCGGCCCACAGCATACCGTTGGAAAGCTCTCCGAGAGCTCTACGACGGTGCAGCTAAGCCCGCTTTGCTGGGCTTTTTTTCGGAGCCCAAAATCGAACGTTTTCATTGGTTTCTGGACACTTTTCTGCTTCTGTCCTGTGTTTTCGTCCTGGATCGCACGTCGTGAGCTGCGAAAAGGACGACAACCTAATCCGTCACATTTCTGTTACGGAATCCCACGGCACCTTGGGTAGGGCAACTTCGCTTCACGTTGTGGCTGGGCCTGCAAACCGAGGACGCGGGGCTTTGGACCAAGTCTCCGTCGCTCCAGAGCCCATAACTTTTGATCCGTAAGGAGTTACGCGGCCCACAGCATACCGTTGGAAAGCTCTCAGAGAGCTCTACGACGATGCATGTAAGCTCGCTTCGCAGGGCCTTTTTTCGGAGCCCAAAATCAAATGTTTTCATCAGTTTCTGGACACTTTTCTGCTTTTGTTCTGTTTTTTCGTCCCGGATCGCACGTTGTGAGCTGCGAAAAGGACGACAACCTAATCCGTCACATTTCTATTATGGAATCCCAAGGCACCTTGGGCAGGGCTACTTCGCTTTATGTTGTGGCTGGGCCCGCAAACCGAGGACGCGGGGCTTGGGACCAGGTCTTCGTCGCTCCGGAGCCCATAACTTTTGATCCGTAAGGAGTTACGCGGCCCAAAGCATACTGTTGGAAAGCTCTCCGAGAGCTCTACGACGGTGCAACTACGCCCGTTTCGCTGGGCCTTTTTTCGGAGCCCAAAATCGAGCGTTTTCATTAGTTTCTGGACACTTTTCTTCTGTCCTATTTTTTCGTCCCGGATCGCACTTCGTGAGTTGCGAAAAGGACGACAACCTAATCCGTCACGTTTATGTTACGGAATCCCACGGCACCATGGGCAGGGCAACTTCGCTTTACGTTGTGGCTGGGCCCGCAAACCGAGGAAACGGGGCTTGGGACCAGGTCTTCGTCGCTCCGGAGCCCATAACTTTTGATCCGTAAGGAGTTACGCAGCCCACAGCATACCGTTGGAAAGCTCTCCGAGAGCTCTACGACGGTGCAGCTAAGCCCGCTTTGCTGGGCCTTTTTTCGGAGCCCAAAATCGAACGTTTTCATTAGTTTCTGGACACTTTTCTACTTATGTCCTGTTTTTTCGTTCCGGATCGCACGTCGTGAGCTGCGAAAAGGACGACAACCTAATCCGTCACATTTCTGTTACGGAATCCCACGGCACCTTGGGTAGGGCAACTTCGCTTCACGTTGTGGCTGGGCCCGCAAACCGAGGACGCGGGGCTTTGGACCAGGTCTTCGTCGCTCCGGAGCCCATAACTTTTTATCCGTAAGGAGTTACGCGGCCCACAGAATACCGTTGGACAGCTCTTCGAGAGCTCTACGACGGTGCAGCTAAGCTAGCTTCGCTGGACCTTTTTTTGGAGCCCAAAATTAAATGTTTTCATCAGTTTCTGGACACTTTTCTGCTTTTGTTCTGTTTTTTCGTCCCGGATCGCACGTTGTGAGCTGCGAAAAGGACGACAACCTAATCCGTCACATTTCTATTACGGAATCCCACGGCACCTTGGGCAGGGCAACTTCGCTTCACGTTGTGGCTGGGCTCGCAAACCGAGGACGCGGGGCTTGGGACCAGGTCTTCGTCGCTCCAGAGCCCATAACTTTTGATCCGTAAGGAGTTACGTGCCCCACAGCATTCCGTTGGAAATCTCTCAGAGAGCTCTACGACGATGCATGTAAGCTCGCTTCGCAGGGCCTTTTTTCGGAGCCCAAAATCAAACGTTTTCATCAGTTTCTGGACACTTTTCTGCTTTTGTTTTATTTTTTCGTCCCGGATCGTACGTTGTGAGCTGCGAAAAGGACGACAACCTAATCCGTCACATTTCTATTACGGAATCCCACGGCACCTTGGGCAGGGCAACTTCACTTTACGTTGTGGCTGGGCCCGCAAACCAAGGACGCGGGGCTTTGGACCAGGTCTTCATCGCTCCGGAGCCCATAAGTTTTGAGCCGTAAGGATTTACGCGGCCCAAAGCATACAGTTGGAAAGCTCTCCGAGAGCTCTACGACGGTGCTGCTAAGCCCGTTTCGCTGGGCCTTTTTTCGGAGCCCAAAATTGAACGTTTTCATTAGTTTCTGGACACTTTTCTGCTTCTGTCCTGTTTTTTCGTCCCGGATCGCACGTCGTGAGCTGCGGAAAGGACGACAACCTAATCCGTCACATTTCTGTTACGGAATCCCACGGCACCTTGGGCAGGGCAACTTCGCTTCACGTTGTGGCTGGGCCCGCAAACCGAGGACGCGGGGATTGGGAACAGGTCTTCGTCGCTCCGGAGCCCATAACTTTTGATCTGTAAGGAGTTACGCGGCCCACAGCATACCGTTGGAAAGCTCTCCGAGAGCTCTACGACGGTGCAGCTAAGCCCGCTTCGCTGGGCCTTTTTTCGGAGCCCAAAATCAAACGTTTTCATCAGTTTCTGTACACTTTTCTGCTTTTGTTCTATTTTTTCGTCCCGGATCGCACGTTGTGAGCTGCGAAATGGACGACAACCTAATCCGTCACATTTCTATTACGGAATCCCACGGCACCTTGGGCAGGGCAACTTCGCTTCACGTTGTGGCTGGGCCCGCAAACCGAGGACGAGGGGCTTGGGACCAGGTCTTCGTCGCTCCGGAGCCCATAACTTTTGATTTGTAAGGAGTTATGCGGCCCACAGCATACCGTTGGAAAGCTCTCTGAGAACTCAACGACGGTGCAGCTAAGCCCGCATCGCTGGGCCTTTTTTCGGAGCCCAAAATTGAACGTTTTCATTAGTTATTGGACACTTTTCTGCTTCTGTCCTATTTTTTCATCCCGGATCGCACGTCGTGAGCTGCGAAAAGGACGACAACCTAATCCGTCACATTTCTGTTACGGAATCCCACGGCACCTTGGGCAGGGCAACTTCGCTTTATGTTGTGGCTGGGCCCGCAAACCGAGGACGCGGGGCTTGGGTCCAGGTCTTCGTCGTTCCGGAGCCCATAACTTTTGATCCGTAAGGAGTTCGCGGCCCACAGCACACCGTTGGAAAGCTCTCCGAGATCTCTACGACGGTGCAGCTAAGTTCGCTTTGCTGGGCCTTTTTTCGGAGCCCAAAATCGAACGTTTTCATTAGTTTCTGGACACTTTTCTGCTTCTGTCCTATTTTTTCATCCCGGATCGCATGTCAAGAGCTGCGAAAAGGACGACAACCTAATCCGTCACATTTCTGTTACGGAATCCCACGGCACCTTGGGTAGGGCAACTTTGCTTTATGTTGTGGCTAGGCCAGCAAACCGAGGACGCGGGGCTTGGGACCAGGTCTTCGTCGCTCCGGAGCCCATAACTTTTGATCCGTAAAGAGTTACGCGGCCCACAGCACACCGTTGGAAAGCTCTCCGAGAGTTCTACGACGTTGCATCTAAGCCCACTTCGCTGGGCCTCTTTTCGGAGCCCAAAATCGAACGTTTTCATCAGTTTCTGGACACTTTTCTGCTTTTGTCCTGTTTTTTCATCCCGGATCGCGCGTCGTACGCCGCGAAAGGACGACAACCTAATCCGTCACATTTCTGTTACCGAATCCGACGACACCTTGGACAAGGCAACTTCGCTTCACGTGGTGGCTGGGCCGGCAAACCGAGGTCGCTGCGCTTGGGAGCAGGTCTTCGCCGCTCTGGAGCCCATAACTTTTGATCCGCAAGGAGTTACTTGGCCCACAGCATACCGTTGGAAAGTTCTCCGAGTGCTCTACGATGGGGCAGTTAATTCTGCTTCGGTGGGCCTTTTTTTGGAGCCCAAAATCGAACGTTTTCATCAGTTTTCGGACACATTTCTTCTTTTGCCCTATTTTTCCGTCCCGGATCGCGCGTCGTGCGCTGCGAAAAGGACGACAACCTAATCCGTCACATTTTTGTTACCGAATCCCACATCACCTTGGGCAGGGCAACTTCGCTTTACGTTGTGGCTGGGCCCGCAAACCGAGGACACGGGGCTTGGGTCCAGGTCTTCGTCGCTCCGGAGCCCATAACTTTTGATCGGTAAGGAGTTACGCGGCCCACAGCATACCGTTGGGAAGCTGTCCGAGAGCTCTACGATGGTGCATCTAAGCCCGCTTCGCTGGGTCTTTTTTCGGAGCCCAAAATTGAACGTTTTCATTAGTTTCTGGACACTTTTCTACTTCTGTCGTGTTTTTTCATCCCGGATCGCACGTCGTGAGATGCGAAAAGGACGACAACCTAATCCGTCACATTTCTGTTACGGAATCCCACGGTACCTTGGGCAGGGCAACTTCGCTTCACGTTGTGGCTGGGCCCGCAAACCGAGGACGCGGGGCTTGGGACCAGGTCTTCGTCGCTGCGGAGCCCATAACTTTTGATCAGTAAAGAGTTACGCGGCCCACAGCATACCGTTGGAAAGCTCTCCGAGAGCTCTACGACGGTGTAGCTAAGCCCGCTTCGCTGGTCCTTTTTTCGGAGCCCAAAATCGAACGTTTTCATTAGTTTCTGGACACTTTTCTGCTTCTGTCGTGTTTTTTCGTCCCGGATCGCACGTCGTGAGATGCGAAAAGGACGACAACCTAATCCGTCACATTTTTGTTACGGAATCCCACGGCACCTTGGGCAGGGCAACTTCGCTTCACGTTGTGGCTGGGCCCGCAAACCGAGGACGCGGGGCTTGGGAGCAGGTCTTCGTCGCTCTTGAGCCCATAACTTTTGATCCGTAAGGAGTTACGCGGCCCACAGCATACCGTTGGAAAGCTCTACGACGGTGCAGCTAAGCCCACTTCGCTGGGCCTCTTTTCGGAGCCCAAAATAGAACGTTTTCATTAGTTTCTGGACACTTTTCTGCTTCTGTCCTATTTTTTCGTCCCGGATCGCACGTCGTGAGCTGCGAAATGGACGACAACCTAATCCGTCACATTTCTGTTACGGAATCCCACGGCACCTTGGGCAGGGCAACTTCACTTTATGTTGTGGCTGGGCCCGCAAACCGAGGACGCGGTGCTTGGGTCCAGGTCTTCGTCGCTCCGGAGCCCATAACTTTTGATCCGTAAGGAGTTACGCGGCCCACAGCATACCGTTGGAAAGCTCTCCGAGAGCTCTACGATGGTGCAGCTAAGCCTGCTTAGCTGGGCCTTTTTTCGGAGCCCAAAATCGAACGTTTTCATTAGTTTCTGGATACTTTTCTACTTCTGTCCTATTTTTTCGTCCCGGATCGCACGTCGTGAGCTGCGAAAAGGACGACAACCTAATCCGTCACATTTCTGTTACGGAATCCCACGGCACCTTGAGTAGGGCAACTTCGCTTTACGTTGTGGCTAGGCCCGCAAACCGAGGACGCGGGGCTTGGGACCAGGTCTTCGTCGCTCCGGAGCCCATAACTTTTGATCGGTAAGGAGTTACGCGGCCCACAGCATACCGTTGGGAAGCTGTCCGAGAGCTCTACGATGGTGCATCTAAGCCCGCTTCGCTGGGTCTTTTTTCGGAGCCCAAAATTGAACGTTTTCATTAGTTTCTGGACACTTTTCTACTTCTGTCGTGTTTTTTCATCCCGGATCGCACGTCGTGAGATGCGAAAAGGACGACAACCTAATCCGTCACATTTCTGTTACGGAATCCCACGGTACCTTGGGCAGGGCAACTTCGCTTCACGTTGTGGCTGGGCCCGCAAACCGAGGACGCGGGGCTTGGGACTAGGTCTTCGTCGCTCCGGAGCCCATAACTTTTGATCAGTAAAGAGTTACGCGGCCCACAACATACCGTTCGAAAGCTCTCTAAGAGCTCTACGACGGTGTAGCTAAGCCCGCTTCGCTGGTCCTTTTTTCGGAGCCCAAAATCGAACGTTTTCATTAGTTTCTGGACACTTTTCTGCTTCTGTCGTGTTTTTTCGTCCCGGATCGCACGTCGTGAGATGCGAAAAGGACGGCCACCTAATCCCGCACACTTTTGTTACGGAATCCCACGGCACCTTGGGCAGGGCAACTTCGCTTCACGTTGTGGCTGGGCCCGCAAACCGAGGACGCGGGGCTTGGGAGCAGGTCTTCGTCGCTCTTGAGCCCATAACTTTTGATCTGTAAGGAGTTACGCGGCCCACAGCATACCGTTGGAAAGCTCTCCGAGAGCTCAACGACGGTGCAGCTAAGCCCGCTTCGCTGGGCCTTTTTTCGGAGCCCAAAATCGAACGTTTTCATTAGTTTCTGGACACTTTTCTGCTTCTGTCCTATTTTTTCGTCCCGGATCGCACATCGTGAGCTGCGAAAAGGACGACAACCTAATCCGTCACATTTCTGTTACGGAATCCCACGGCACCTTGGGCAGGGCAACTTCGCTTTACGTTGTGGCTGGGCCCACAAACCGAGGACGCGGGGCTTGGGTCCAGGTCTTTGTCGGTCCGGAGCCCATAACTTTTGATCTGTAAGGAGTTCGCGGCCCACAGCACACCGTTGGAAAGCTCTCCGGGAGCTCTACAACGGTGCAGCTAAGCCCGCTTCACTGGGCCTTTTTTCGAAGCCCAAAATTGAACGTTTTCATTAGTTTCTGGACACTTTTCTGCTTCTGTCCTATTTTTTCGTCCCGGATCGCTTGTCGTGAGCTGCGAAAAGGACGACAACCTAATCCGTCACATTTCTGTTACGGAATCCCACGGCACCTTGAGTTGGGCAACTTCGCTTTACGTTGTGGCTAGGCCCGCAAACCGAGGACGCGGGGCTTGGGACCAGGTCTTCGTCGCTCCGGAGCCCATAACTTTTGATCGGTAAGGAGTTACGCGGCCCACAGCATACCGTTGGGAAGCTGTCCGAGAGCTCTACGATGGTGCATCTAAGCCCGCTTCGCTGGGTCTTTTTTCGGAGCCCAAAATTGAACGTTTTCATTAGTTTCTAGACACTTTTCTACTTCTGTCGTGTTTTTTCATCCCGGATCGCACGTCGTGAGATGCGAAAACGACGACAACCTAATCCGTCACATTTCTGTTACGGAATCCCACGGTACCTTGGGCAGGGCAACTTCGCTTCACGTTGTGGCTGGGCCCGCAAACCGAGGACGCGGGGCTTCGGACCAGGTCTTCGTCGCTGCGGAGCCCATAACTTTTGATCAGTAAAGAGTTACGCGGCCCACAGCATACCGTTGGAAAGCTCTCCGAGAGCTCTACGACGGTGTCGCTAAGCCCGCTTCGCTGGGCCTTTTTTCGGAGCCCAAAATCGAACGTTTTCATTAGTTTCTGGACACTTTTCTGCTTCTGTCCTATTTTTTCGTCCCGGATCGCACGTCGTGAGCTGCGAAAAGGACGACAACCTAATCCGTCACATTTCTGTTACGGAATCCCACGGCACCTTGGGCAGGGCAACTTCGCTTCACGTTGTGGCTGGGCCAGCAAACCGAGGACGCGGGGCTTGGGAGCAGGTCTTCGTCGCTCTAGAGCCAATAACTTTTGATTCGTAAGGAGTTACGCGGCCCGCAGCATAACGTTGGAAATCTCTCCGAGAGCTCTACGATGGTGCTGCTAAGCCCGCTTCGCTGGGCCTTTTTTCGGAGCCCGTAATCGAACGTTTTCATTAGTTTCTGGTCAATTTTCTGCTTCTGTCCTATTTTTTCGTCCCGGATCGCACGTCGTGTGCTGCGAAAAGGACGACAACCTAATCCGTCACATTTTTGTTACGGAATCCCACGGTACCTTGGGCAGGGCAACTTCGCTTTACGTTGTGGCTGGGCCCGCAAACCGAGGACGCGGGGCTTGGGTCCAGGTCTTTGTCGCTCCGGAGCCCATAACTTTTGATCCGTAAGGAGTTCGCGGCCCACAGCACACCGTTGGAAAGCTCTCCGGGAGCTCTACGACGGTGCAGCTAAGCCCGCTTCACTGGGCCTTTTTTCGGAGCCCAAAATCGAACGTTTTCATTAGTTTCTGGACACTTTTCTACTTCTGTCCTATTTTTTCGTCCCGGATCGCACGTCGTGAGCTGCGAAAAGGACGACAACCTAATCCGTCACATTTCTGTTACGGAATCCCACGGCACCTTGGGCAGGGCAACTTCGCTTTACGTTGTGGCTGGGCCCGCAAACCGAGGACGCGGGGCTTGGGACCAGGTCTTCGTCGCTCCGGAGCCCATAACTTTTGATCCGTAAGGAGTTACGCGGCCCACAGCATACCGTTGGAAAGTTCTCCGAGAGCTCTACGACGGTACAGCTAAGCCCGCTTTGCTGGGCCTTTTTTCGGAGCCCAAAATCGAACGTTTGATTCAGTTTCTGGACACTTTTCTGCGTTTGTCCTGTTTTTTCATCCCGGATCGCACGTTGTAAGCTGCGAAAAGGACGACAACCTAATCCGTCACATTTCTGTTACGGAATCCCACGGCACCTTGGGTAGGGCAACTTCGCTTCACGTTGTGGCTGGGCCCGCAAACCGAGGACGCGGGGCTTTGGACCAGGTCTTCGTCGCTCCGGAGCCCATAACTTTTTATCCGTAAGGAGTTACGCGGCCCACAGAATACCGTTGGACAGCTCTTCGAGAGCTCTACGACGGTGCAGCTAAGCTAGCTTCGCTGGACCTTTTTTTGGAGCCCAAAATTAAATGTTTTCATCAGTTTCTGGACACTTTTCTGCTTTTGTTCTGTTTTTTCGTCCCGGATCGCACGTTGTGAGCTGCGAAAAGGACGACAACCTAATCCGTCACATTTCTATTACGGAATCCCACGGCACCTTGGGCAGGGCAACTTCGCTTCACGTTGTGGCTGGGCTCGCAAACCGAGGACGCGGGGCTTGGGACCAGGTCTTCGTCGCTCCAGAGCCCATAACTTTTGATCCGTAAGGAGTTACGTGCCCCACAGCATTCCGTTGGAAATCTCTCAGAGAGCTCTACGACGATGCATGTAAGCTCGCTTCGCAGGGCCTTTTTTCGGAGCCCAAAATCAAACGTTTTCATCAGTTTCTGGACACTTTTCTGCTTTTGTTTTATTTTTTCGTCCCGGATCGTACGTTGTGAGCTGCGAAAAGGACGACAACCTAATCCGTCACATTTCTATTACGGAATCCCACGGCACCTTGGGCAGGGCAACTTCACTTTACGTTGTGGCTGGGCCCGCAAACCAAGGACGCGGGGCTTTGGACCAGGTCTTCATCGCTCCGGAGCCCATAAGTTTTGAGCCGTAAGGATTTACGCGGCCCAAAGCATACAGTTGGAAAGCTCTCCGAGAGCTCTACGACGGTGCTGCTAAGCCCGTTTCGCTGGGCCTTTTTTCGGAGCCCAAAATTGAACGTTTTCATTAGTTTCTGGACACTTTTCTGCTTCTGTCCTGTTTTTTCGTCCCGGATCGCACGTCGTGAGCTGCGGAAAGGACGACAACCTAATCCGTCACATTTCTGTTACAGAATCCCACGGCACCTTGGGCAGGGAACTTCGTTTCACGTTGTGGCTGGGCCCGCAAACCGAGGACGCGGGGCTTGGGACCTGGTCTTCGTCGCTCCATAGCCCATAACTTTTGATCCGTAAGGAGTTACGCGGCCCACAGCATACCATTGGAAAGCTCTCCGAGAGCTCTACGACGGTGCAGCTAAGCCCGCTTCGCTGGACCTTTTTTTGGAGCCCAAAATCAAATGTTTTCATCAGTTTCTGGACACTTTTCTGCTTTTGTTCTGTTTTTTCGTCCCGGATCGCACGTTGTGAGCTGCGAAAAGGACGACAACCTAATCCGTCACATTTCTATTACGGAATCCCACGGCACCTTGGGCAGGGCAACTTCGCTTCACGTTGTGGCTGGGCCCGCAAACAGAGGACGCAGGGCTTGGGACCAGGTCTTCGTCGCTCCGGAGCCCATAACTTTTGATCCGTAAGGAGTTACACGGCCCACAGCATACCGTTGGAAAGCTCTCCGAGAGCTCTACGACGGTGCAGCTAAGCCCACTTTGCTGGGCCTTTTTTCGGAGCCCAAAATCGAACGTTTTCATTAGTTTCTGGACACTTTTCTGCTTCTGTCCTATTTTTTCATCCCGGATCGCACGTCGTGAGCTGCGAAAAGGACGACAACCTAATCCGTCACATTTCTGTTACGGAATCCCATGGCACCTTGGGCAGGGCAACTTCGCTTTACGTTGTGGCTGGGCCCGCAAACCGAGGACGCGGGGCTTGGGTCCAGGTCTTCGTCGCTCCGTAGCCCATAACTTTTGATCCGTAAGGAGTTCGCGGCCCACAGCACACCGTTGGAAAGCTCTCCGAGAGCTCTACGACGGTGCAGCTAAGCCCGCTTCGCTGGGCCTTTTTTCGTAGCCCAAAATCGAACGTTTTCATTAGTTTCTGGTGTGAAGCCTGACCCCGAATTGCGTGCGCTACCTCATTTTGCGTGCCCTAACCTAGATTTGCGTGCCATGACCTAGGTTTAAGAATTGTATTTAGTTTTGTGTGCCTTGCATTGAATTTCGTGCATTCATATAGGGTTACGTGCGTTTACTTGAAAAATGCGCGTTTACTTGAAAAACATGCGTTCATCTCGTAGTTCGTGTCCTACCTCGAAGTGCGTGTCCTAAACCTAGAAAAGCGTGCCTACACACTAATCAAGAAAGCATCTTTCACGAAACACTAGACTATTAAACAATTCTACAAAATCCACTAACAATACAATAATCAAAATTCCATTCACTAAAAGACAAAAATGCACCAAAAACAAAACATTCCTTATTCTTTATTCTTTGTTCTTTTTGCAAATTCAACACACAACAATCAATACCCAAAAGATGACACAAATTCAGCCATTTTATTAGCCTTGGCCGACCATACCATGGTCTTGCACAAGGTTTGAGCAAAAAATTCTTTATTCTAATGCATGCCAAGACAACTTATGACACAAAGCCATTAAAAAATTGCTCAAAATCCTTCCACTTGCACAAATTTTCGGCCACTTCATCCTTGCCCATCCTAACAATTTCAAAATATCACATTGGAGACACAAATTGCAGAATTTTGAAGCCCAATGCCGACATACACCTCAAAAATTGCCAAGACCATCATTTCTTTGTCATTTCTCTCATTTCCTCTCACAAACTCTCTCTCCTCTCATTCTTCTCTCTCCATTTCGGTCCTTGGCTGAAATCTCATCATCTTTGTTCATCTTCATCACACCTTGGTCGAACAAGGCAAGCAAACCATCAAGAAAACCAAGCAATCAAGCTAGAGTTCGAAAATTTTTCTTGCATGCGCATTTGAAGCTTCATTTCGGCTTTAGGTAAGCTTCTTGACATTCATTTCTTTTCTTCATGTTTTGACTACATGCATGCACTAAGAGGTTGATCACTAGGCTAGGAAAAATAGAGAAAACCAAGTTGAAATCTCAGCCAAGCAAGGAGAAGAACAGATTTGAGCTTCAACCGGGTTTTTGAACATAGTTTGGTTGATTGCAAAGGTGAGGGTTAAAAGCTTTTGAAAACTCTTTGAAATTTCACATGCATGTTCACAAATGAGTATGTTTGCTTCTGTACTTGAGTTATGTGGTCGTCCATGAGCTTAAACAACCATGCATGGCAAGAACTTGGCTTGAAAATGATGCTAGGTGAAGTCGAATTTATGTGACAGCTCTCTGACCAGTCTGTTCGAGGTAAGTTTAGCTAAGCAAATGGTGTTGAAAATGCTTGAAAATTGGTAGGTGACTAGTTTGGGCAGTTTGAACATTTTTCCCAGAAATAGGTCGAAGCTAATTTTGACTCTAAGGTCCTCAAAATGGCAAATCATTAAAATGTGACCAAATCTGGAAATCTGGAAAAATGAATCAGGTTTTGGCAGATGCACTGACCTTGTGAAACGAACCATATTTGACTTAATAAATGATGTCCAAAATTCATGAAATTTGGTGTGCTGCTAGAATTTTCAGTTCTGGAAAACTTTGTCAGAAATAGATGAAAGGTAAAAATGACTCTAAGGACCTCAAAAACGTCATTTTCTGAAAAGTGTGCAAATCTGGACAGTTTTGTGTTACCTCACTGTTTCGGTTATAACTAATGATTCTGAACTCCAATTGATGCAAGGCTTGTTTCTGATTTTAGATAACTTCTTAAGCTTTAATTTGAAATCTTATTCACTGAATTTGGAGATTGTTTGATTATCCGATTGATTGTGAGAAAACAGCCTATTGCAGTAAGAGTTCCACTTACCTATGTGCTTGGAAAGCTATCGTAACCTCTTTAGTGGCAGTAGTTGCTTGGAGTTGTGGTGTTGGACTATTATGTGGAGAGTTTTAAGCACTTGAGGATGTATGAATTGAATGATGTATGACTTGGGAATGATGTTAAGTTGACTTAGGGTTTGATCGCACGATTATGCATGAAATGGAAACCCTAATGATTAAATATTCTTGCTAAGTGTTAACCATTGGATATTGTGAGGAAACTGTACGTTGCGTGGGCTGCCCGTAAATGTTTTATAACTTTAAAAGTGATCTTGACCATTGCATGTTGACAAATAAGCTTTTCTCGCATTTGAACCCTTGTTGATATCACTACATGTTGAGTAATCTTATCACTTGATTGCGTGGACTTTTAATGAGTTATATGGCCTGTTTTACATGTGTTACATGGCTGCCCGTTTAATTTCCATATAACTATATATGCCTTTCAAGTGAAATTCCCTGTCCTATCTTGTCCTGCCTGTTTATCTGTCAATGTGCAATCTTATGACTGTCCGGAGGCAAACTACTTTGTTGTCCTCCTTCTGTGATATATATTACCTGTCATAAATGTGCATTGCATACAAGGGTGCAACCTTTCCTGTTGGCATGGTAGTGATCACAAACGCCTGGCGGTAGCGGGCTTGCCGGTGATACCGTGACCACCATGGTCCCATTCCCTCTCTCGCTTGGGGGCTAGACTTCCTCGGAGAGTTGGGTCGTAGGATTTTGGGGTAAATCCGGAGTACACCCACCTGGTGTGTTTGGGGAATGATTTGAAGTCGGCCGCAACAGTTGATCCTGGATCTGATCTGAGAGCAAAAGCTCACCGTATCCTTTTTATTATATTTGTAAGTACTCCCGCTTGGATCCTAGAGAACCTCGGGGAGGAAAGACTGGTATTCCTGTTTCTGTATTTGTATTTCTGTACTTGTACTTCTGTTGTATTCATGTTTGAAAAAGGGATTTTCATAAGTTTAACCGGAAAATGAGTTTCAAACTTATTTCTCGTTCCCCCTCGCTGAGTTCATAAGGACTCACCCTCTTTCATCATTTCAGGTGAAGAAGAACAGGCACAGGAACCCGAGCTCAATGTACCTAATGATGAACCTCTGGAATGATTGCTTGTTACCGTTGTTTTGCTTGAACGTGACTTCTTGTGAACTTTTGTTACTTAAAGACTATTTCCGTTATGTTGTTGTTGCTTGTGATGTAAAAGACCCCCGCTGTAATTTGGGGTCTAATTTTGGGTTGTACGTAATTTAAGTAGACTGATACTAGACATGACACTACTATGATCGTTTTGCTTTTACTACCGCTAGTATCTATCACAGGTTATGATGCTTAGTTAAGAAATAGGTTAATGAAATTATCCAATCTTAGCAGGTACTCGCTAATAGGCTAAGATCAACAGGTATATTTTGAAATGAGGATAAATGAACAAACGAGACATAGTATCATGTTAGGTTATAAATCAAACGGGACGTCGAATTAACCAATAGGCAATTCAATTGATGGAATAATAGTAATCTTAGCTGGAATTGAATTTGAAATGGTAAATTTTGAGGCTGTTAGAAAATTTAGGTCAAAACAAAGAGCTCAATTACAGCCGTCATGCTGCCGAATTTCCGAAAATTTTTGGAGTCTAGAATAAAACGTTAAGTGTTAAACCTCCTAGAATGATTAAGAATGTGAAAGGACTTGATTGTTTAGATCACACCCTAGTCTAACCTTTATAGGCCGGGTTGGGGCGTGACACCTTAGAAGAATGGTATCAGAGCTTAGATTGCTTAAGCCGGGTTTAACTCTCGGACCATGGGTTGAGCCCTAAGATAATTAGGATGACTTGTTTATGTGTTAAATGTACCTTCTATGCTTTATGTGCTTAAGTGACTTATATGCCTTAAATGTTTTTAGAATTGTATCTATAATATGTTGCATATCTTATGCATTAGATTCTTAATTATCATATTTCAATAAATTGTGCCTATAGATGGCTGGCCCTAGTACCCGTACTACTAATAGGAGTGGTGAACCTTAAGAGACCGGGCATGCTTATCAGACTAATCCCGGTATAGCTATGTTTAACATGATGGCAACTGCCATGGATCGCGTGTCACGTGTGATGGAGCGTCAGGATGCTCGTGAGGCCAACAACAACATCAACAACAGGAATGAGGGTAACCATGGGAGACACAGCAGAATGAGGGAATTCCTTGACTTTCGCCCGTCTAAATTCTACGGGGAAGCTGATGATGAGAAAGCAGAGGCTTGGCTGTCCGAGATCGAGAAGATTTTTAGGCCACTTGATTATACAGATGAAGAGAAATTGGAGTTTGCTGTATTTCTGTTGCACGGGGATGCCGAGCATTGGTGGCACACTGTAGAGGCACTATGGGAGACTGATCGGACACCTCGCTTGTGGGGTAGTTTTGTTACGGCATTTAAGGAAAAATATGTACCTGCAGTTTCTAGGCAGAGGCGGATCGAGGAGTTCATGCACTTGACCCAGGGTAATATGACGGTGGCCCAGTACGAGGCTCGTTTTGATCGACTGTCCCGTTATGCTCAGTATATGGTTTGTACTCCTGAGGCAAAAATGTGGAAATTTACTATTGGTTTGAGACCAGAGATTCAGGACCAGTTAGCTTCTCACGACTTCGATACTTATTCTGCTCTCTTTGCTGCTGCCTCTCGAGTTGAGAAGAGGAAACTAGATGGAGCCGATTCGAGTCAGCCGAGCAAGAAACCTTACTAGCCTCCAGGTCAGCAGAGGAAGTTTCAGAGTCAGAGTCGCAGCCAAGGCCCGAGCCAGAGCAGGTCAGGGAATAACCGTGGCCCGACGAAAGCGCCATCAGCCTCTTCCGCCCGTGGATCCACAGGTAGTTCACCTGCTACTCAGTCCATCAGCTGCTCATATTGTGACAGGAAGGGGCATGCCGAGGCCCAGTGTTGGAGAAAGTTGGGACGATGTATGAGGGGCGGGAGTGATCAGCACCAGATCAGGGAGTGCCCTAAACGGCAAGCAGGGTAAAATCAGAGTAAACCAGGCGGTAGAGGTAAGACTCCAGTTCCCAAGGTCCAGGCCCGAGCCTATACTATCGAGTGCGAGGAAATCCCAGATGAGACCGCTGTTGTTGAAGGTACATTCTTCATACTGAATCAACCTGTTAAGGTGTTAATTGATCCGGGTGCTACTCATTCATTTATTACTCCATTATGTGTGGAACGTGTGAAATTGAAAGTTGTATGTTTGCCATTTGAAGTAGAAGTTGGTACTCCAATGGGTTCTAAGCTTGTAACTAGTTCAGCTTGTAAAGCATGTAAAATCCAAATTAAGGATAGGGAATTCTCGGCCAATCTTATTGTATTACCTTTTCGAGACTACGAGGTCATTTTAGGGATGGACTGGCTGGCAAAACATCATGTCCAACTGGATTGCCGGGCGAAGATCATAACGTTCCGGGTGCCTGATCAACCGATACTGGAGATTATGGGTCGAAGAGATTTCACCGGGAGTTCCATCATTTCATCTACAAAAGCAGTGAAGTCCTTGAGGAAAGGATGCAGCGGATACTTGGCTTACCTTATCAACAAGCCGTCGGATAAAGCTAAGTTGGAGGAGATGCCTGTAATCAAAGATTATGCAGATGTGTTCCCTGAAGAGTTACCCGGTTTACCCCCAAATCGGGAGATCGAGTTTGTTATAGAGTTGCTGCCTGACGCCCAGCCGATATCGAGAGCTCCCTATCGTATGGCACCGGCCGAGCTACAAGAATTGAAGGACCAATTGCAAGGATTGCTGAAGAAGGGATTTGTACAACCGAGCTCTTCACCGTGGGGTGCGCCCGTGTTATTTGTTAAGAAGAAAGACGGAACGTTGAGGCTATGCATTGACTATCGAGGTTTGAACCAAGTGACTGTCAAGAATAAATACCCACTTCCTCTGATTGACGAGTTGTTTGATCAACTGCAAGGAGCCAAAGTGTATTCGAAACTCGACTTGAGGCAAGGGTATTATCAATTGCGGATCAAGAAGGAAGATGTGCCTAAAACGGCTTTCAGGACGAGATATGGGCACTATGAATATGTAGTGATGCCTTTTGGACTAACTAATGCCCCTGCAGCCTTTATGGATTTGATGCATAGGGTGTTTCAGCCCTACTTGGACCAATTTGTGGTGATCTTCATTGATGATATTTTGGTATACTCGAAATCGGAGGCGGAGCATGAACAACATCTGCGGTTGGTACTGCAGAAACTTCGAGAGCATCAATTGTATGCAAAGTTTAGCAAGTGTGAATTCTGGTTGCAGCAGATTGCATTTTTGGGGCATATCATATCCCAAGAGGGAATAGCGGTAGATCCAGCAAAGATCGATGCAGTGATGTCTTGGAAGAAGCCGGAAAATGTTACGGAAGTCCGGAGTTTTCTTGGTCTAGCCGGCTATTATCGGAGGTTCGTGAAGGATTTCTCTAAGATTGCAGGACCGCTTACAAAGCTCACTCAAAAGAAAACCAAGTTCGTGTGGGATGATAAGTGTGAGAACAGCTTCCAAGAGTTGAAGAAGAGATTGACTACTGCACCAGTTCTTGCATTGCCTGAAGGGAGTCAAGGTTTCGTAATCTATAGCGATGCATCGAAAGAAGGATTGGGGTGTGTATTGATGCAAAATGGAAGAGTTATTGCATATGCTTCTAGGAAACCAAAACCGTATGAGACGAATTACCCGACGCATGACTTGGAGTTAGCGGCTATTGTGTTTGCACTCAAGAAATGGAGGCATTATCTGTGGGGTAACAAGTTTGAGGTATTTACCGATCATAAGAGCTTGAAATACTTGTTTTCTCAAAAGGAATTGAATATGAGGCAAAGGCGGTGGATGGAGCTTTTGGATGATTATAACTGCTCAATTAATTATGTGCCTGGTAAGGCGAGCGTAGTTGCAGATGCCTTAAGCAGAAAAGCAAGCATGGCGAAATTGGAAGTCAAAGTGCAGGAGTTGTTGGAGGAAGCGTTTCTATGGAAACCACAATTAACTCAGAAGGGGTTACTTTTTTCCACTACCCAAGTTCAATCGACTTTGTTACCTGAGTTACGAGAGGCTCAACAGAAGGACCAACAATTTCAAAAGATTAAGGAAAGCAATGCAGATTTCAAGTTTCACGACGATGGTGTTTGGAGGTTTAGGAACCGGGTTTGTGTTCCCAATAAGCCAGAGCTGAAAAAGAAGATTCTTGAGGAAGCACATAATTCAAGATATACTATTCACCCCGGTGGAACCAAGATGTATCGGGATTTGAAGCAACGCTATTGGTGGAATAACATGAAAAGAGAAATTACGGAGTTTGTAGCACGGTGTTTAACCTGCCAGAGAGTCAAAGCAGAACATCAACGACCCGCAGGTTTACTTCAGCCGTTGGAGATTCCTCAATGGAAATGGGAACATATCACTATGGATTTTGTTATGGACCTGCCTAGATCACAGAAGGGTCGTGACGCCGCTTGGGTTATAGTAGATAGATTGACTAAGTCGGCACACTTTTTACCAATAAACAAGGAGGATAATCCTGAGAAACTGGGAGATATGTATGTGGCGGAGATTGTAAGATTGCACGGGATGCCTGTGAGTATTGTATCGGATAGGGATCCTCGTTTTACTTCCCGATTTTGGAAGAGATTGCAAGAAGCTTTGGGAACGAAATTGAGTTTTAGCACGGCTTATCACCCTCAGACGGATGGTCAATCGGAGAGAACTATTCAGATTTTGGAGGACATGCTGAGGGCATGTGTGTTGGACTTCGGGAAAGGTTGGGAGAAATATCTATCTCTAGCAGAGTTCGCCTACAACAATAGTTATCAGGCCACGATCGGGATGGCCCCATTTGAGGCGCTGTATGGACGGAAATGTCGATCACCAATTTACTGGGATGAAGTAGGTGAGGCGAGGACTTTTGACCCGACCCTTTTACCTGAACTGATGAAAACTGTTGATAACATCCATCTCATCCGGAAACAGATGCTTACCGCCCAGAGCAGGCAGAAGAGTTATGCAGACCGACGGAGACGGAGTCTCGAGTTTGAGGTTGGCGACAGGGTGTTCTTGAAGATATCACCCCGGAGGGGACTGATTAAACATGGCAAGGGTGGAAAGTTGAGCCCGAGATTTGTAGGACCGTTTGAGATAGTTGAGAAGATTGGCAAGTTGGCGTATCGACTAGCACTACCCCAGAACCTCTCCAATATTCATGACGTCTTCCATGTGTCGATGCTGCGGAAGTATCATCCTGACCCGTCGCATATCTTGGAGCCAGAGCCGTTGCAGCTTCGGGAAAACTTGTCTTACGAGGAGAAGCCCATTCGGATCCTAGACCAGCAGGATCGGGAGTTGCGCAACAGAACTATACCGATGGTGAAAGTGCTGTGGGATCATCATGGAGTTGAAGAAGCAACGTGGGAAAGGCGAGACCAGATGGAGCAGCAATATCCAGCTTTATTTCAAGGTAAATATTAAATTTCGGGATAAAATTCTTTTAAGGAGGGGAGGATGTGAGGCCCGACCACAAATTGCGTGCGCTACCTCTTTTTGCGTGCCCTAACCTAGATGTGCGTGCCATGACCTAGGTTTGAGAATTGTATTTAGTTTGTGTGCCTTGCATTGAATTTCGTGCATTCATATAGGGTTACGTGCGTTTACTTGAAAAACGTGCGTTCGTCTCGTAGTTCGTGTCCTACCTCGAAGTGCGTGCCCTAAACCTAGAAAAGCGTGCCTACACACTAATCAAGAAAGCATCTTTCACGAAACACTAGACTATTAAACAATTCTACAAAATCCACTAACAATATAATAATCAAAATTCCATTCACTAGAAGACAAAAAGGCACCAAACACTAGACATTCCTTATTCTTTATTCTTTGTTCTTTTTGCAAATTCAACACACAACAATCAACACCCAAAAGATGACACAAATTCAGCCATTTTATTAGCCTTGGCCGACCATACCATGGTCTTGCACAAGGTTTGAACAAAAAATTCTTTATTCTAATGCATGCGAAGACAACTTATGACACAAAGCCATTAAAAAATTGCTCAAAATCCTTCCACTTGCACAAATTTTCGGCCACTTCATCCTTGCCCATCCTAACAATTTCAAAATATCACATTGGAGACACAAATTGCAGAATTTTGAAGCCCAATGCCGACATACACCTCAAAAATTGCCAAGACCATCATTTGTTTGTCATTTCTCTCATTTCCTCGCACAAACTCTCTCTCCTCTCATTCTTCTCTCTCCATTTCGGTCCTTGGATGAAATCTCATCATCTTTGTTCATCTTCATCACACCTTGGTCGAACAAGGCAAGCAAACCATCAAGAAAACCAAGCAATCAAGCTAGAGTTCGAAAATTTTTCTTGCATGCGCATTTGAAGCTTCATTTCGGCTTTAGGTAAGCTTCTTGACATTCATTTCTTTTCTTCATGTTTTGACTACATGCATGCACTAAGAGGTTGATCACTAGGCTAGGAAAAATAGAGAAAACCAAGTTGAAATCTCAGCCAAGCAAGGAGAAGAACAGATTTGAGCTTCAACCGGGTTTTTGAACATAGTTTGGTTGATTGCAAAGGTGAGGGTTAAAAGCTTTTGAAAACTCTTTGAAATTTCACATGCATGTTCACAAATGAGTATGTTTGCTTCTGTACTTGAGTTATGTGGTCGTCCATGAGCTTAAACAACCATGCATGGCAAGAACTTGGCTTGAAAATGATGCTAGGTGAAGTCGAATTTATGTGACAGCTCTCTGACCAGTCTGTTCGAGGTAAGTTTAGCTAAGCAAATGGTGTTGAAAATGCTTGAAAATTGGTAGGTGACTAGTTTGGGCAGTTTTGAACATTTTTCCCAGAAATAGGTCGAAGCAAATTTTGACTCTAAGGTCCTCAAAATGGCAAATCATTAAAATGTGACCAAATCTGGAAATCTGGAAAAATGAATCAGGTTTTGGCAGATGCACTGACCTTGTGGAACGAACCATATTTGACTTAGTAAATGTTGTCCAAAATGCATGAAAATTGGTGTACTGCTAGATTTTTCAGTTCTGGACAACTTTGTCAGAAATAGACCAAAGCTAAAAATGACTCTAAGGACCTCAAAAACGTCATTTTCTGAAAAGTGTGCAAATCTGGACAGTTTTGTGTTACCTCACTGTTTCGGTTATAACTAATGATTCTGAACTCCAATTGATGCAAGGCTTGTTTCTGATTTTAGATAACTTCTTAAGCTTTAATTTGAAATCTTATTCACTGAATTTGGAGATTGTTTGATTATCCCATTGATCATGAGAAAACAGCCTATTGCAGTAAGTGTTCCACTTAGCTATGTGCTTGGAAAACTATTGTAACCTCTTTTGTGGCAGTAGTTGCTTGGAATTGTGGTGTTGGAATATTATGTGGACTGTTTTAAGCACTTGAGGATGTATGAATTGAATGATGTATGACTTGGGAATGATGTTAAGTTGACTTAGGGTTTGATCGCACGATTATGCATGAAATGGAAACCCTAATGATTAAATATTCTTGCTAAGTGTTAACCATTGGATATTGTGAGGAAACTGTACGTTGCGTGGGCTGCCCGTAAATGTTTTATAACTTTAAAAGTGATCTTGACCATTGCATGTTGACAAATAAGCTTTTCTCGCATTTGAACCCTTGTTGATATCACTACATGTTGAGTAATCTTATCACTTGATTGCGTGGACTTTTAATGAGTTATATGGCCTGTTTTACATGTGTTACATGGCTGCCCGTTTAATTTCCATATAACTCTATATGCCTGTCAAGTGACATTCCCTGTCCTATCTTGTCCCGCCTGTTTATCTGTCAATGTGCATTCTTATGACTGTCCGGAGGCAACCTACTTTGTTGTCCTCCTTCTGTGATATATATTACCTGTCATAAATGTGCATTGCATACAAGGTTGCAACCTTTCCTGTTGGCATGGTAGTGATCACGAACGCCGGGCGGCATCGGGCTTGCCGGTGATACCGTGACCACCATGGTCCCATTCCCTCTCTCGCTTGGGGGCTAGACTTCCTCGGAGAGTTGGGTCGTAGGATTTTGGGGTACATCCGGAGTACACCCACCTGGTGTGTTTGGGGAATGATTTGAAGTCGGCCGCAACAGTTGATCCTGGATCTGATCTGAGAGCAAAAGCTCACCGTATCCTTTTTATTATATGTGTAAGTACTCCCGCTTGGATCCTAGAGAACCTCGGGGAGGAAAGACTGGTATTCCTGTTTCTGTATTTGTATTTCTGTACTTGTACTTCTGTTGTATTCATGTTTGAAAAAGGGATTTTCATAAGTTTAACCGGAAAATGAGTTTCAAACTTATTTCTCGTTCCCCCTCGCTGAGTTCATAAGGACTCACCCTCTTTCATCATTTCAGGTGAAGAAGAACAGGCACAGGAACCCGAGCTCAATGTACCTAATCGTGAACCTCTGGAATGATTTCTTGTTACCGTTGTTTTGCTTGAACGTGATTTCTTGTGAACTTTTGTTACTTAAAGACTATTTTCGTTATGTTGTTGTTGCTTGTGATGTAAAAGACCCCCGCTGTAATTTGGGGTCTAATTTTGGGTTGTACGTAATTTAAGTAGACTGATACTAGACATGACACTACTATGATCGTTTTGCTTTTACTACCGCTAGTATCTATCACAGGTTATGATGCTTAGTTAAGAAATAGGTTAATGAAATTATCCAATCTTAGCAGGTACTCGCTAATAGGCTAAGATCAACAGGTATATTTTGAAATGAGGATAAATGAACAAACGAGACATAGTATCATGTTAGGTTATAAATCAAACGGGACGTCGAATTAACCAATAGGCAATTCAATTGATGGAATAATAGTAATCTTAGCTGGAATTGAATTTGAAATGGTAAATTTTGAGGCTGTTAGAAAATTTAGGTCAAAACAAAGAGCTCAATTACAGCCGTCATGCTGCCGAATTTCCGGAAATTTTTGGAGTCTAGAATAAAACGTTAAGTGTTAAACCTCCTAGATTGATTAAGAATGTGAAAGGACTTGATTGTTTAGATCACACCCTAGTCTAACCTTTATAGGCCGGGTTGGGGCGTGACATCTGGACACTTTTCTACTTCTGTCCTATTTTTTCATCCCGGATCGCACGTCGTGAGCTGCGAAAAGGACGACAACCTAATCCGTCACATTTCTGTTACGGAATCCCACGGTACCTTGGGGAGGGCAACTTCGCTTTACGTTGTGGCTAGGCCAGCAAACCGAGGACGCGGAGCTTGGGACCAGGTCTTCGTCGCTCCGGAGCCCATAACTTTTGATCCGTAAGGAGTTACGCGGCCCACAGCATACCGTTGGAAAGCTCTCCGAGAGCTCTACGACGGTGCAGCTAAGCCCGCTTCGCTGGGCCTTTTTTCAGAGCCCAAAATCGAACGTTTTCATTAGTTTCTGGACACTTTTCTGCTTTTGTCCTATTTTTTCGTCCCGGATCGCACGTCGTGAGCTGCGAAAAGGACGACAACCTAATCCGTCACATTTCTGTTACGGAATCCCACGGCACCTTGGGCAGGGCAACTTCGCTTCACGTTGTGGCTGGGCCCGCAAACCGAGGACGCGGGGCTTGGGACCAGGTCTTCGTCGCTCCGGAGCCCATAACTTTTGATCCGTAAGGAGTTACGCGGCCCACAGCATACCGTTGGAAAGTTGTCCGAGAGCTCTACGATGGTGCAGCTAAGCCCGCTTTGCTGGGCCTTTTTTCGGAGCCCAAAATCGAACGTTTTCATTAGTTTCTAGACACTTTTCTACTTTTGTCCTGTTTTTTCGTCCCGGATCGCACGTCGTGAGCTGCGAAAAGGACGACAACCTAATCCGTCACATTTCTGTTACGGAATCCCACGGCACCTTTGTAACGACCCGGCTAAGCGAATACCCTGGCCTTAACGGTCCAGCGGCAGAGGCACACCAGCGACGTCACACCAACAATATATTGTCCGCTTTGGGTTACCCCACTGGGCCCCTCACGGTTTTGTTCCCCCCGTGTTACCACGGGAAAAGGCCTATTGTCGAATATAAGGCGGAACCCCGCACTATATATTCAATGGTCCCAGCTCAAAGACTTCCGATGTGGGATTGTGTTACCACATTCCACCCCCCTTAAGGGGCCCCGCGCCCTCGCGGGACACGAGCACAAGGGAAGACCCGCTCTGATACCACTTAATGTAACGACCCGGCTAAGCGAATACCCTGGCCTTAACGGTCCAGCGGCAGAGGAACACCAGCGACGTCACACCAACAATATATTGTCCGCTTTGGGTTACCCCACTGGGCCCCTCACGGTTTTGTTCCCCCCGTGTTACCACGGGAAAAGGCCTATTGTCGAATATAAGGCGGAACCCCGCACTATATATTCAATGGTCCCAGCTCAAAGACTTCCGATGTGGGATTGTGTTACCACAACCTTGGGCAGGGCAACTTCGCTTTACGTTGTGGCTGGGCCCGCAAACCGAGGACGCGGGGCTTGGGACCAGGTCTTCGTCGCTCCGGAGCCCATAACTTTCGATCCGTAAGGAGTTCGCGGCCCACAGCACACCGTTGGAAAGCTCTCCGAGAGCTCTACTACGGTGCAGCTAAGCCCGCTTCACTGGGCCTTTTTTCGGAGCCCAAAATCGAACGTTTTCATTAGTTTCTGGACACTTTTCTGCTTCTGTCCTATTTTTTCATCCCGGATCGCACGTCGTGAGCTGCGAAAAGGACGACAACCTAATCCGTCACATTTCTGTTACGGAATCCCATGGCACCTTGGGCAGGGCAACTTCGCTTTACGTTGTGGCTGGGCCCGCAAACCGAGGACGCGGGGCTTGGGTCCAGGTCTTCGTCGCTCCGGAGCCAATAACTTTTGATCCGTAAGGAGTTCGCGGCCCACAGCACACCGTTGGAAAGCTCTCCGAGAGCTCTACGACGGTGCAGCTAAGCCCAATTCGCTGGGTCTTTTTTTGGAGCCCAACATCAAACCTTTTCATTAGTTTCTGGACACTTTTCTGCTTCTGTCCTATTTTTTCGTCGCGTATCGCACGTCATGAGCTGCGAAAAGGACGACAACCTAATCCGTCACATTTCTGTTACGGAATCTCACGGCACCTTGGGCAGGGCAACTTCGCTTTACGTTGTGGCTAGGCCCGCAAACCGAGGATGCGGGGCTTGGGACCAGGTCTTCGTCGCTCCGGAGCCCATAACTTTTGATCCGTAAAGAGTTACGCGACCCACAACACACCGTTGGAAAGCTCTCCGAGAGCTCTACGACGGTGCAGCTAAGCCCGCTTCGCTGGTCCTTTTTTCGGAGCCCAAAATCAAACGTTTTCATTAGTTTCTGGACACTTTTCTGCTTTTGTCCCGTTTTTCGTTCCAGATCGCACGTCGTGAGCTACGAAAAGGACGACAACCTAATCCGTCACATTTTTGTTACGGAATCCCACGGCACCTTGAGCAGGGCAACTTCGCTTCACGTTGTGGCTGGGCCCGCAAACCGAGGACGCGGGGCTTGGGACCAGGTCTTCGTCGCTCCGGAGCCCATAACTTTTGATCCGTAAGGAGTTACGCGGCCCACAGCATACCGTTGGAAAGTTCTTCGAGAGATCTATGACGATGCAGCTAAGCCCGCTTCGCTGGGCATTTTTTCGTAGCCCAAAATCAAACGTTTTCATTAGTTTCTGGACACTTTTCTGCTTTTGTCCTATTTTTTGGTCCCGGATCGCACGTCGTGAGCTGCGAAAAGGCTGACAACCTAATCCATCACATTTCTGTTACGGAATCCCACGGCATCTTGGGCAGGGCAACTTCGCTTCACATTGTGGCTGGGCCGGCAAACCGAGGACGCGGGGCTTGGGACCAGGTCTTCGTCGCTCCGGAGCCTATAACTTTTGATCCGTAAGGAGTTACGCGGCCCACAGCATACCGTTGGAAAGCTGTCCGAGAGCTCTACGATGGTGCAGCTAAGCCCGCTTTGCAGGGTCTTTTTTCTGAGCCCAAAATCGAACGTTTTCATCAATTTCCGGACTCTATTCTTCTTTTGCGATGTTTTTTCATCCCGGATCACGCGTCGTGCGCCGCGAAAAGGACGACAACCTAATCCATCACATTTCTGTTACTGAATCGTACGGCTCCTTGGCCAGGGCAACTTCGCTTCACGTGGTGGCAGGGCCGGCAAACCGAGGTCGCGGGGCTTAGGACCAGGTCTCCGCCGCTCCTGTGCCCATAACTTTTGATCCGCAAGGAGTTACGCGGCCCACAGCATACCGTTGGAAAGCTCTCCGAGAGCTCTACGACGGTGTAGCTAAGCCCGCTTCGCTGGTCCTTTTTTCGGAGCCCAAAATCGAACGTTTTCATTAGTTTCTGGACACTTTTCTGCTTCTGTCGTTTTTTTTCGTCCCGGATCGCACGTCGTGAGATGCGAAAAGGACGACAACCTAATCCGTCACATTTTTGTTACGGAATCCCACGGCACCTTGGGCAGGGCAACTTCGCTTCACGTTGTGGTTGGGCCCGTAAACCGAGGACGCGGGGCTTGGGAGCAGGTCTTCGTCGCTCTGGAGCCCATAACTTTTGATCTGTAAGGAGTTACGCGGCCCACAACATACCGTTGGAAAGATCTCCGAGAGCTCCACGACGGTGCAGCTAAGCCCGCTTCGCTGGGCCTTTTTTCTGAGCCCAAAGTCAAACGTTTTCATTAGTTTCTGGACACTTTTCTGCTTCTGTCGTGTTTTTTCGTCCCGGATCGCACGTCGTGAGCTGCGAAACGGACGACAACCTAATCCGTCACATTTCGGTTACGGAATCCCACGGCACCTTGGGCAGGGCAACTTCGCTTTACGTTGTGGCTGGGCCCGCAAACCGAGGACGCGGGGCTTGGGTCCAGGTTTTCGTCGCTCCGGAGCCCATAACTTTTGATCCGTAAGGAGTTCGCAGCCCACAGCACTCCGTTGGAAAGCTCTCCGGGAGCTCTACGACGGTGCAGCTAAGCCCGCTTTACTGGGCCTTTTTTCGGAGCCCAAAATCGAACGTTTTCATTAGTTTCTGGACACTTTTCTACTTCTGTCCTATTTTTTCGTCCCGGATCGCACGTCGTGAGCTGCGAAAAGGACGACAACCTAATCCGTCACATTTCTGTTACGGAATCCCACGGCACCTTGAGTAGGGGAACTTCGCTTTACGTTGTGGCTAGGCCCGCAAACCGAGGACGCGGGGCTTGGGACCAGGTCTTCGTCGCTCCGGAGCCCATAACTTTTGATCGGTAAGGAGTTACGCGGCCCACAGCATACCGTTGGGAAGCTGTCCGAGAGCTCTACGATGGTGCATCTAAGCCCGCTTCGCTGGGTCTTTTTTCGGAGCCCAAAATTGAACGTTTTCATTAGTTTCTAGACACTTTTCTACTTCTGTCGTGTTTTTTCATCCCGGATCGCACGTCGTGAGATGCGAAAACGACGACAACCTAATCCGTCACATTTCTGTTACGGAATCCCACGGTACCTTGGGCAGGGCAACTTCGCTTCACGTTGTGGCTGGGCCCGCAAACCGAGGACGCGGGGCTTGGGACCAGGTCTTCGTCGCTCCGGAGCCCATAACTTTTGATCGGTAAGGAGTTACGCGGCCCACAGCATACCGTTGGGAAGCTGTCCGAGAGCTCTACGATGGTGCATCTAAGCCCGCTTCGCTGGGTCTTTTTTCGGAGCCCAAAATTGAACGTTTTCATTAGTTTCTAGACACTTTTCTACTTCTGTCGTGTTTTTTCATCCCGGATCGCACGTCGTGAGATGCGAAAACGACGACAACCTAATCCGTCACATTTCTGTTACGGAATCCCACGGTACCTTGGGCAGGGCAACTTCGCTTCACGTTGTGGCTGGGCCCGCAAACCGAGGACGCGGGGCTTGGGACCAGGTCTTCGTCGCTCCGGAGCCCATAACTTTTGATCGGTAAGGAGTTACGCGGCCCACAGCATACCGTTGGGAAGCTGTCCGAGAGCTCTACGATGGTGCATCTAAGCCCGCTTCGCTGGGTCTTTTTTCGGAGCCCAAAATTGAACGTTTTCATTAGTTTCTGGACACTTTTCTACTTCTGTCGTGTTTTTTCATCCCGGATCGCACGTCGTGAGATGCGAAAAGGACGACAACCTAATCCGACACATTTCTGTTACGGAATCCCACGGCACCTTGGGCAGGGCAACTTCGCTTCACGTTGTGGCTGGGCCCGCAAACCGAGGACGCGGGGCTTGGGACCAGGTCTTCGTCGCTGCGGAGCCCATAACTTTTGATCAGTAAAGAGTTACGCGGCCCACAGCATACCGTTGGAAAGCTCTCCGAGAGCTCTACGACGGTGTAGCTAAGCCCGCTTCGCTGGTCCTTTTTTCGGAGCCCAAAATCGAACGTTTTCATTAGTTTCTGGACACTTTTCTGCTTCTGTCGTGTTTTTTCGTCCCGGATCGCACGTCGTGAGATGCGAAAAGGACGACAACCTAATCCGTCACATTTTTGTTACGGAATCCCACGGCACCTTGGGCAGGGCAACTTCGCTTCACGTTGTGGCTGGGCCCGCAAACCGAGGACGCGGGGCTTGGGAGCAGGTCTTCGTCGCTCTTGAGCCCATAACTTTTGATCTGTAAGGAGTTACGCGGCCCACAGCATACCGTTGGAAAGCTCTCCGAGAGCTCTACGACGGTGCAGCTAAGCCAGCTAGGCTGGGCCTTTTTTTGGAGCCCAAAATCAAATGTTTTCATCAGTTTCTGGACACTTTTCTGCTTCTGTCGTGTTTTTTCGTCCCAGATCGCACGTCGTGAGATGCGAAAAGGACGACAACCTAATCCGTCACATTTCTGTTACGGAATCTCAAGGCACCTTGGGCAGGGCAACTTCGCTTTACGTTGTGGCTGGGCCCGCAAACCGAGGACGCGGGGCTTGGGACCAGGTCTCCGTCGCTCCGGAGCCCATAACTTTTGATCCATAGGGAGTTACGCGGCCCACAGCATACCGTTGGAAAGCTCTCCGAGAGCTCTACGACGGTGCAGCTAAGCTCGCTTTGCTGGGCCTTTTTTTGGAGCCCAAAATCGAACGTTTTCATTAGTTTCTGGACACTTTTCTGCTTCTGTCCTATTTTTTCGTCCCGGATCGCACGTCGTGAGCTGCGAAAAGGACGACAACCTAATCCGTCACATTTCTGTTACGGAATCCCACGGCACCTTGGGCAGGGCAACTTTGCTTTATGTTGTGGCTGGGCCCGCAAACCGAGGACGCGGGGATTGGGTCCAGGTCTTCGTCGCTCCGGAGCCCATAACTTTTGATCTGTAAGGAGTTCGCGGCCCACAGCACACCGTTGGAAAGCTCTCCGAGAGCTCTACGATGGTGCAGCTAAGCCTGCTTAGCTGGGCCTTTTTTCGGAGCCCAAAATCGAACGTTTTCATTAGTTTCTGGATACTTTTCTACTTCTGTCCTATTTTTTCGTCCCGGATCGCACGTCGTGAGCTGCGAAAAGGACGACAACCTAATCCGTCACATTTCTGTTACGGAATCCCACGGTACCTTGGGCAGGGCAACTTCGCTTCACGTTTTTGTTGGGCCCGCAAACCGAGGACGCGGGGCTTGGGACCAGGTCTTCGTCACTCCGGAGCCCATAACTTTTGATCCGTAAGGAGTTACGCGGCCCACAGCATACCGTTGGAAAGCTTTCCGAGAGCTCTACAACGGTGTAGCAAAGCCCGCTTCACTGGTCCTTTTTTCGGAGCCCAAAATTGAACGTTTTCATTAGTTTCTGGACACTTTTCTACTTCTGTCGTGTTTTTTCATCCCGGATCGCACGTCGTGAGATGCGAAAAGGACCACAACCTAATCCGTCACATTTTTGTTACGGAATCCCGCGCCACCTTGGGCAGGGCAACTTCGCTTCACGTTGTGGCTGGGCCCGCAAACCGAGGACGCGGGGCTTGGGACCAGGTCTTCGTCGCTCCAGAGCCCATAACTTTTGATCAGTAAGGAGTTACGCGGCCCACAGCATACCGTTGGAAAGCTCTCCGAGAGCTCTACGACGGTGCAGCTAAGCTCACTTTGCTGGGCATTTTTTCGGAGCCCAAAATCGAACGTTTTCATCATTTTCTGGACACTTTTATGCTTTTGTCCTGTTTTTTCGCCCAGGATCGCACGTCGTGAGCTGCAAAAAGGACGACAACGCAATCCGTGACATTTTCGTTACGGAATCCCACGGCACCTTGGGCAGGGCAACTTCGCTTCACGTTGTGGCTGGTCCCGCAAACCGAGGACGCGGGGCTTGGGACCAGGTCTTCGTCGCTCCGGATCCCATAACTTTTGATCAGTAAAGAGTTACGCGGCCCACAGCATACCGTTGGAAAGCTCTCCGAGAAATCTACGACGGTGTAGCTAAGCCCGCTACGCTGGTCCTTTTTTCGGAGCCCAAAGTCGAACGTTTTCATTAGTTTCTGGACACTTTTCTGCTTCTGTCGTGTTTTTTCGTCCCGGATCGTACGTCGTGAGATGCGAAAAGGACGACAACCTAATCCATCACATTTTTGTTACGGAATCCCACGGCACCTTGGGCAGGGCATCGTCGCTTCACGGTGTGGCTGGGGCCGCTAACCGAGGACGCGGGGCTTGGGAGCAGGTCTTCGTCGCTCTTGAGCCCATAACTTTTGATCTGTAAGGAGTTACGCGGCCCACAGCATACCGTTGGAAAGCTCTCCGAGAGCTCTACGACGGTGCAGCTAAGCCAGCTAGGCTGGGCCTTTTTTTGGAGCCCCAAGTCAAACGTTTTCATTAGTTTCTGGACACTTTTCTGCTTCTGTCATGTTTTTTCGTCCCGGATCGCACGTCGTGAGATGCGAAAAGGACGACAACCTAATCCGTCACATTTTTGTTACGGAATCTCAAGGCACCTTGGGCAGGGCAACTTCGCTTTACGTTGTGGCTAGGCCCGCAAACCGAGGACGCGGGGCTTGGGACCAGGTCTTCGTCGCTCCGGAGCCCATAACTTTTGATCCGTAAGAAGTTACGCGGCCCACAGCATACCGTTGGAAAGCTCTCCGAGAGCTCTACGACTGTGCAGCTAAGCCCACTTCGCTGGGCCTTTTTTCAGAGCCCAAAGTCGAACGTTTTCATCAGTTTCTGGACACTTTTCTGCTTTTGTCCTATTTTTTCGTCCCGGATCGCACGTCGTGAGCTGCGAAAAGGACGACAACCTAATCCGTCACATTTCTGTTACGGAATCCCATGGTACCTTGGGCAGGGCAACTTCGCTTCACGATGTGGCTGGGCCCACAAACCGAGGACGCGGTGCTTGGGACCAGGTCTTCGTCGCTGCGGAGCCCATAACTTTTGATCAGTAAAGAGTTACGCGGCCCACAGCATACCGTTGGAAAGCTCTCCGAGAGCTCTACGACGGTGTAGCTAAGCCCGCTTCGCTGGTCCTTTTTTCGGAGCCCAAAATCGAACGTTTTCATTAGTTTCTGGACACTTTTCTGCTTCTGTCGTGTTTTTTCGTCCCGGATCGCACGTCGTGAGATGCGAAAAGGACGACAACCTAATCCGTCACATTTTTGTTACGGAATCCCACGGCACCTTGGGCAGGGCAACTTCGCTTCACGTTGTGGCTGGGCCCGCAACCCGAGGACGCGGGGCTTGGGAGCAGGTCTTCGTCGCTCCGGAGCCCATATCTTTTGATCAGTAAAGAGTTACCCGGCCCACAGCATACAGTTGGAAAGCTCTCCTAGAGCTCTACGACGGTACAGCTAAGCCCAGTTTGCTGGGCATTTTTTCGCAGGCCAAAGTCGAACGTTTTCATCAGGTTCTGTACACTTTTTTTCTTTTGTCCTGTTTTTTCCCCCAGGATCGCACGTCGTGAGCTGCAAAAAGGACGACAACCCAATCCGTCACATTTTTGTTACGGAATCTCAAGGCACCTAGGGCGAGGCAACTTTGCTTCACGTTGTGGCTGGTGCCGCAAACCGAGGACGCGGGGCTTGGGACCAGGTCTTCGTCGCTCTAGAGCCCATAACTTTTGATCCGTAAGGAGTTACGCGGCCCACAGCATACCGTTGGAAAGCACTCCGAGAGCTCTACGACAGTGCAGCTAAGCCCACTTCCCTGGGCCTTTTTTCGGAGCCCAAAATCTAACATTTTCATTAGTTTCTGGACACTTTTCTGCTTCTGTCCTATTTTTTCGTCCCGGATCGCACGTCGTGAGCTGCGAAAAGGACGACAACCTAATCCGTCACATTTCTGTTACGGAATCCCACGGCACCTTGGGCAGGGCAACTTCGCTTTACGTTGTGGCCGGGGCCGCAAACCGAGGACGCGGGGCTTGGGACCAGGTCTTCGTCACTCCGGAGCCCACAACTTTCGATCCGTAAGGAATTCGCGGCCCACAGCACACCGTTGGAAAGCTCTCCAAGAGCTCTACTACGATGCAGCTAAGCCCGCTTCGCTGGGCCTTTTTTCGGAGCCCAAAATCGAACGTTTTCATTAGTTTCTGGACACTTTTCTGCTTCTGTCCTATTTTTTCGTCTCGGATCGGACGTCGTGAGCTGCGAAAAGGACGACAACCTAATCCGTCACATTTCTGTTACGGAATCCCACGGCATCTTGGGCAGGGCAACTTCGCTTTACGTTGTGGTTGGGCCCGCAAACCGAGGATGCGGGGCTTGGGTCCAGGTCTTCGTCGCTCCGGAGCCCATAACTTTTGATCCGTAAGGAGTTACGCGGCCCACAGCATACCGTTGGAAAGCTCTCCGAGAGCTCTACGACTGTGCAGCTAAGCCCGCTTCATTGGTCCTTCTTTCGGAGCCCAAAATCGATCGTTTTCATTAGTTTCTGGACACTTTTCTGCTTCTGTCCTATTTTTTCGTCGCGGATCGCACGTCGTGAGCTGAGAAAAGGACGACAACCTAATCCGTCACATTTCTGTTACGGAATCCCACGGTACCTTGGGCAGGGCAACTTCGCTTCACGTTGTGGCTGGGCCCGCAAACCGAGGACGCGGGGCTTGGGACCAGGTCTTCGTCGCTGCGGAGCCCATAACTTTTGATCAGTAAAGAGTTACGCGGCCCACAGCATACCGTTGGAAAGCTCTCCGAGAGCTCTACGACGGTGTAGCTAAGCCCGCTTCGCTGGTCCTTTTTTCGGAGCCCAAAATCGAACGTTTTCATTAGTTTCTGGACACTTTTCTGCTTCTGTCGTGTTTTTTCGTCCCGGATCGCACGTCGTGAGATGCGAAAAGGACGACAACCTAATCCGTCACATTTTTGTTACGGAATCCCACGGCACCTTGGGCAGGGCAACTTCGCTTCACGTTGTGGCTGGGCCCGCAAATTGAGGACGCGGGGCTTGGGACCAGGTCTTCGTCGCTCCGCAGCCCATAACTTTTGATCAGTAAAGAGTTACGCGGCCCACTGCATACCGTTGGAAAGCTCTCCGAGAGCTCTACGACTGTGCAGCTAAGCCCGCTTCGCTGGGCCTTTTTTCGGAGCCCAAAGTCGAACGTTTTCATTAGTTTCTGGACACTTTTCTGCTTCTGTCGTGTTTTTTCATCCCGGATCGCACGTCGTGAGATGCGAAAAGGACGACAACCTAATCCGTCACATTTTTGTTACGGAATCCCACGGCAACTTGGGCAGGGCAACTTCGCTTCACGTTGTGGCTGGGCCCGCAAACCGAGTACGCGGGGCTTGGGAGCAGGTCTTCGTCGCTCTGGAGCCCATAACTTTTGATCTGTAAGGAGTTACGCGGCCCACAGCATACCGTTGGAAAGCTCTCCGAGAGCTCTACGACGGTGCATCTAAGCCCGCTTCGCTGGGCCTTTTTTCGGAGCCCAAAGTAGAACGTTTTCATTAGTTTCTGGACACTTTTCTGTTTCTGTCCTATTTTTTCATCCCGGATCGCACGTTGTGAGCTGCGAAAAGGACGACAACCTAATCCGTCACATTTCTGTTACGTGATCCCATGGCACCTTGGGCAGGGCAACTTCGCTTTACGTTGTGGTTGGGCCCGCAAACCGAGGTCGCGGGGCTTGGGTCCAGTTCTTCGTCGCTTCTTAGCCCACAACTTTTGATCCGTAAGGAGTTCGCGGCCCACAGCACAGCGTTGGCACGCTCTCCGAGCGCTCTACGATGGTGCAGCTAAGCCTGCTTAGCTGGGCCTTTTTTCGGAGCACAAAATCGAACGTTTTCATTAGTTTCTGGATACTTTTCTACTTCTGTACTATTTTTTCGTCCCGGATCGCACGTCGTGAGCTGCGAAAAGGACGACAGCCTAATCCGTCACATTTCTGTTACGGAATCCCACGGTACCTTGGGCAGGGCAACTTCGCTTCACGATGTGGCTGGGCCCACAAACCGAGGACGCGGGGCTTGGGACCAGGTCTTCGTCGCTCCGGAGCCCATAACTTTTGATCAGTAAAGAGTTACACGGCCCACAGCATACCGTTGGAAAGCTCTCCGAGAACTCTACGACGGTGTAGCTAAGCCCGCTTCGCTGGTCCTTTTTTCGGAGCCCAAAATCGAACGTTTTCATTAGTTTCTGGACACTTTTCTACTTCTGTCGTGTTTTTTCATCCCGGATCGCACGTCGTGAGATGCGAAAAGGACGACAACCTAATCCGTCACATTTTTGTTACGGAATCCCACGGCACCTTGGGCGGGGCAACTTCGCTTCAAGTTGTGGCTGGGCCCGCAAACCGAGGACGCAGGGCTTGGGACCAGGTCTTCGCCGCTCCGGAGCCCACAACTTTTGATCCGTAAAGAGTTACGCGGCCCACAGCACACCGTTGGAAAGCTCTCCGAGAGGTCTACGACGGTACAGCTAAGCCCGCTTTGCTGGGCTTTTTTCGGAGTCCAAAATCGAATGTTTTCATCAGTTTCTGGAAAATTTTTTGCTTTTGTCCAGTTTTTTCGCCCAGGATCGCACGTCGTGAGCTGCAAAAAGGACGACAACACAATCCATCACATTTCTGTTAATGAATCTCAAGGCACCTGGGGCGAGGCAACTTTGCTTCACGTTGTGGCTGGTTCCGCAAACCGAGGATGCGGGGCTTGGGACCAGGTCTTCGTCGCTCTAGAGCCCATAACTTTTGATCCGTATGGAGTTACGCGGCCCAAAGCATACCGTTGGAAAGCTCTCCGAGAGCTCTACGACGGTGCAGCTAAGCCTGCTTTGCTGGGCATTTTTTCGGAGCCCGAAATCGAACGTTTTCATCATTTTTTGGACACATTTCTGCTTCTGTCCTATTTTTTCGTCCCGGATCGCACGTCGTGAGCTACGAAAAGGACGACAACCTAATCCGTCACATTTTTGTTACGGAATCCCACGGTACCTTGGGCAGGGCAACTTCGCTTTACGTTGTGGCTGGGCCCGCAAACCGAGGACGCGGGGCTTGGGTCCAGGTCTTTGTCGCTCCGGAACCCATAACTTTTGATCTGTAAGGAGTTCGCGGCCCACAGCACACCGTTGGAAAGCTCTCCAAGAGCTCTACGACGGTGCAGCTAAGCCCGCTTCACTGGGCCTTTTTTCGGAGCCCAAAATCGAACGTTTTCATTAGTTTCTGGACACTTTTCTACTTCTGTCCTATTTTTTCGTCCCGGATCGCACGTCGTGAGCTGCGAAAAGGACGACAACCTAATCCGTCACATTTCTGTTACGGAATCCCACGGCACCTTGGGCAGGGCAACTTCGCTTTATGTTGTGGCTGGGCCCGCAAACCGAGGACGCGGGGCTTGGGACCAGGTCTTCGTCGCTCCGGAGCCCATAACTTTTGATCCGTAAGTAGTTTGCGGCCCACAGCACACCGTTGGAAAGCTGTTTGAGAGCTCTACGACGGTGCAGCTAAGCCCGCTTCGCTGGGCCTTTTTTCGAAGCCCAAAATCGAACGTTTTCATTAGTTTCTGGACACTTTTCTGCTTATGTCCTGTTTTTTCGTCCCGGATCGCACGTCGTGAGCTGCGAAAAGGACGACAACCTAATCCGTCACATTTTTGTTACGGAATCGCACGGCACCTTGGGCAGGGCAACTTCGCTTCACGTTGTGGCTGGGCCTGCAAACCGAGGACGCGGGGTTTGGGACCAGGTCTTCGTCGCTTTGGAGCCCATAACTTTTGATCCGTAAAGAGTTACGCGGCCCACAACATACCGTTGGAAAGCTCTCCGAGAGCTCTACGACGGTGCAGCTAAGCCCGCTTTGCTGGGCCTTTTTTCGGAGTCCAAAATCAAATGTTTTCATCAGTTTCTGGACACTTTTCTGCTTTTGTCCGGTTTTTTCGCCCCGGATCGCACGTCGTGAGCTGCAAAAAGAACGACAACCTAATCCGTCACATTTCTATTACAGAATCCCAGGGCACCTTGGGCAGGGAACTTCGCTTCATGTTGTGGCTGGGCCCGCAAACCGAGGATGCGGGGCTTGGGACCAGGTCTTCGTCGCTACGGAGCCCATAACTTTTGATCCGTAAGGAGTTACGCGGCCCACAGCATACCGTTGGAAAGCTCTCCGAGAGCTCTACGACGGTGCAGCGAAGCCCGCTTTGCTGGGCAGTTTTTCGGACCCCAAAATTGAACGTTTTCATCAGTCTCTGGACACTTTTATGCTTTTGTTCTGTTTTTTCGTCTCGGATCGCACGTCGTGAGCTGTGAAAAGGACGACAACCTAATCAGTCACATTTTTGTTACGGAATCCCACGGCACCTTGGGCAGGGCAACTTCGCTTTACATTGTGGCTGGGCTCGCAAACCGAGGATGCGGGGCTTGGGTCCAGGTCTTCGTCGCTCCGGAGTCCATAACTTTTGATCCGTAAGGAGTTCGCGGCCCACAGCACACCGTTGGAAAGCTCTCCGGGAGCTCTACGACGGTGCAGCTAATCCCGCTTCACCTGGCCTTTTTTCGGAGCCCAAAATCGAACGTTTTCATTAGTTTCTGGACACTTTTCTGCTTCTGTCCTATTTTTTCATCCCGGATCGCACGTCGTGAGCTGCGAAATGGACGACAACCTAATCCATCACATTTCTGTTACGGAATCCCAAGGCACCTTGCGCAGGGCAACTTCACTTCACGTTGTGGATGGGCCCGCAAAACGAGGACGCGGGGCTTGGGACCAGGTCTTCGTCGCTCCGGAGCCCATAACTTTTGATCCGTAAGGAGTTACGCGGCCCACAGCATACCGTTGGAAAGCTCTCCGAGAGCTCTACGACGGTGCAGCTAAGCACGCTACACTGGGCCTTTTTTCGGAGCCCAAAATCGAACGTTTTCATTAGTTTCTGGACACTTTTCTGCTTCTGTCCTGTTTTTTCGTCCCAAATCGCACATCGTGAGCTACGAAAAGGACGACAACCTAATCCGTCACATTTCTGTTACGGAATCCCACGGCACCTTGGGTAGGGCAACTTCGCTTCACGTTGTGGCTGGGCCTGCAAACCGAGGACGCGGGGCTTTGGACCAAGTCTCCGTCGCTCCGGAGCCCATAACTTTTGATCCGTAAGGAGTTACGCTGCCCACAGCATACCGTTGGACAACTCTCCGAGAGCTCTACGACGGTGCAGCTAAGCCCGCTTCGCTGGGCCTTTTCTTGGAGCCCAAAATCAAATATTTTCATCAGTTTCTGGACACTTTTCTGCTTTTGTTCTGTTTTTTCGTCCCGGATCGCACGTTGAGAGCTGCGAAAAGGATGACAACCTAATCCGTCACATTTCTATTAGGGAATCCCACGGCACCTTGGGCAGGGCAACTTCGCTTCACGTTGTGGCTGGGCCCGCAAACCGAGGACGCGGGGCTAGGGACCAGGTCTTCGTCGCTCCAGAGCCCATAACTTTTGATCCGTAAGGAGTTACGCGGCCCACAGCATACCGTTGGAAAGCTCTCAGAGAGCTCTACGACGATGCATGTAAGCTCGCTTCGCAGGGCATTTTTTCGGAGCCCAAAATCGAACGTTTTCATCAGTTTCTAGACACTTTTATGCTTTTGTCCTGTTTTTTCATCCCGGATCGCACGTTGTGAGCTGCGAAAAGGACGACAACCTAATCCGTCACATTTCTATTACGGAATCCCACGGCACCTTGGGCAGGGCAACTTCGCTTCACGTTGTGGCTGGGCCCGCAAACCGAGGACGTGGGTCTTGGGACCAGGTCTTCGTCGCTCCGGAGCCCATAACTTTTGATCCGTAAGGAGTTACGCTGCCCACAGCAGACCGTTGCAAAGCTCTCCGAGAGCTCTACTACCGTGCAGCTAAGCCTGCTTCGCTGGGCCTTTTTTCGGAGCCCAAAATCGAATGTTTTCATCAGTTTTTGGACACTTTTCTGTTTTGTTGGTATTTTTTCTTCCCGAATCACACGTCGTGAGCTGCGAAAAGGACGACAACCTAATCCGTCACATTTCTGTTACGGAATCCCACGGCACCTTGGGCAGGGCAACTTCGCTTTACGTTGTGGCTGGGCCGGCAAACCGAGGACGCGGGGCTTGGGACCAGGTCTTCGTCGCTCCGGAGCCCATAACTTTTGATCCGTAAGGAGTTACGCGGCCCACAGCATACCGTTGGAAAGTTCTCCGAGAGCTCTACGACGGTGCAGCTAAGCCCGCTTTGCTGGGCCTTTTTTCGGAGCCCAAAATCAAACGTTTTCATTAGTTTCTGGACACTTTTCTGCTTTTGTCCTGTTTTTTCGTCCCGGATCGCACGTCGTGAGCTGCGAAAAGGACGACAACCTAATCCGTCACATTTCTGTTACGGAATCCCACGGCACCTTGGGTAGGGCAACTTCGCTTCACGTTGTGGCTGGGCCCGCAAACCGAGGACGCGGGGCTTGGGACCAGGTCTTCGTCGCTCCGGAGCCCATAACTTTTGATCCGTAAGGAGTTACGCGGCCCACAGCATACCGTTGGAAAGCTCTCCGAGAGCTCTACGACGGTGCAGCTAAGCCAGCTAGGCTGGGCCTTTTTTTGGAGCCCAAAATCAAATGTTTTCATCAGTTTCTGGACACTTTTTTGCTTTTGTTCTGTTTTTTCGTCGCGGATCGCGCGTTGTGAGCTGCGAAAAGGACGACAACCTAATCCTCACATTTCTATTACGGAATCCCACGGCACCTTGGGCAGGGCAACTTCGCTTCACGTTGTGGCTGGGCCCGCAAACCGAGGACGCGGGGCTTGGGACCAGGTCTTCGTCGCTCCAGAGCCCATAACTTTTGATCCGTAAGGAGTTACGCGGCCCACAGCATACCGTTGGAAAGCTCTCAGAGAGCTCTACGACGATGCATGTAAGCTCGCTTCGCAGGGCCTTTTTTCGGAGCCCAAAATCGAACGTTTTAATCAGTTTCTGGACACTTTTCTGCGTTTGTCCTGTTTTTTCGTCCCGGATCGCACGTTGTGAGCTGCGAAAAGGACGACAACCTAATCCGTCACATTTCTATTACGAGGTCGCGGGGCTTTGGACCAGGTCTTCGTCGCTCCGGAGCCCATAACTTTTGATCCGTAAGGATTTACGCGGCCCAAAGCTTACCGTTGGAAAGCTCTCCGAGAGCTCTACGACGGTGCAACAAAGCCCGTTTCGCTGGGCCTTTTTTCAGAGCCCAAAATCGAACATTTTCATTAGTTTCGGGACACTTTTCCGCTTTTGTGCTGTTTTTTCGTCCCGGATCGCACGTCGTGAGTTGCGAAAAGGACGACAACCTAATCCATCAAATTTCTATTACGGAATCCCACGGCATCTTGGGCAGGGCAACTTCGCTTCACGTTGTGGCTGGGCCCGCAAACCGAGGACACGGGGCTTGGGACCAGGTCTTCGTCGCTCCGGTGCCCATAAGTTTTGATCCGTAAGGAGTTACGCGGCCCACAGTATACCGTTGTAAAGCTCTCCGAGAGCTCTACGACGGTGCAGCTAAGATCGCTTCGCTGGGCCTTTTTTCGGATCACAAAATCGAACGTTTTCATTAGTTTCTGGACACTTTTCTGCTTTTGTCCTGTTTTTTCGTCCCGGATCGCACGTCGTGAGCTGCGAAAAGGACGACAACCTAATCCGTCACATTTCTGTTACCGAATCTCAAGGCACCTGGGACGAGGCAACTTTGCTTGACATTGTGGCTGGGCCCGCAAACCGAGGACGCGGGGCTTGGGACCAGGTCTTCGTCGCTCCAGAGCCCATAACTTTTGATCCGTAAGGAGTTACGCGGCCCACAGCATACCGTTGGAAAGCTCTCCGAGAGCTCTACGACGGTGCAGCTAAGCTCCCTTAGCTGGGCATTTTTTCAGAACCCAAAATCGAACGTTCTCACTAGCTCCTGGAAACTTTTCTGCTTCTATCTTGTTCTTTCGTCCCGGATCGCCCGTCGTGAGCTGCGAAAAGGATGACAACCTAATCCGTCACATTTCTGTTACGGAATCCCACGGCAACTTGGGCAGGGCAACTTCGCTTCACGTTGTGGCTGGGCCCGCAAACCGAGGACGCGGGGCTCGGGCCCAGGTCTTCGTCGCTCCGGAGCCCATAACTTTTGATCCGTAAAGAGTTACGCGGCCCACAGCATACCGTTGGAAAGCTCTCCGAGAGCTCTACGACTGTGCAGCCAAGCTTGCTTTGCTGGGCCTTTTTTCGGAGTCCAAAATCGAATGTTTTCATCAGTTTCGCGACACTTTTATGCTTTTGTCCTGTTTTTTCGCCCAGGATCGCACGTCGTTAGCTGCGAAAAGGACGACAACCTAATCCGTCACATTTCTATTACAGAATCCCATGGCACCTTGGGCAGGGAACTTCGCTTCACGTTGTGGCTGGGCCCGCAAACCGAGGACGCGGGGCTTGGGACCAGGTCTTCGTCGCTCCAGAGCCCATAACTTTTGATCCGTAAGGAGTTACGCGGCCCACAGCATACCGTTGGAAAGCTCTCCGAGAGCTCTACGACGGTGCAGCTAAGCCCGCTTCGCTGTTCCTTTTTTCGGACCCCAAAATCGAACGTTTTCATCAGTTTCTGGACACTTTTCTGCTTTTGTCCTGTTTTTTCGTCCCGGATCGCACGTTGTGAGCTGCGAAAAGGACGACAACCTAATCCGTCACATTTCTATTACGGAATCCCACGGCACCTTGGGCAGGGCAACTTCGCTTCACGTTGTGGCTGGGCCCGCAAACCGAGGACGCGGGGCTTGGGTCCAGGTCTTCGTCGCTCCGGAGCCCATAACTTTTGATCCGTAAGGAGTTCGCGGCCCACAGCACACCGTTGGAAAGCTCTCCGAGAGCTCTACGACGGTGCAGCAAAGCCTTCTTTGCTGGGCCTTTTTTCGGAGTCCAAAATCGAACGTTTTCATTAGTTTCTGGACACTTTTCTGCTTCTGTCCTATTTTTTCGTCCCGTATCGCACGTCGTGAGCTGCGAAAAGGGCGACAACCTAATCCGCCACATTTCTGTTACGGAATCCCACGGCACCTTGGGCAGGGCAATTTCGCTTTACATTGTGGCTGGGCCCGCAAAACGAGGACGTGGGGCTTGGGACCAGGTCTTCGTCGCTCCGGAGCCCATAACTTTTGATCCGTAAGGAGTTACGCGGCCCACAGCATACCGTTGGAAAGTTCTCCGAGAGCTCTACGACGGTGCAGCTAAGCCCGTTTCGTTGGGCCTTTTTTCTGAGCCCAAAATCGAACATTTTCATTATTTTCTGGACACTTTTCTGCTTCTGTCCTGTTTTTTCGTCCCGGATCGCACGTCGTGAGCTGCGAAAAGGACGACAACCTAATCCGTCACATTTCTGTTGCGGAATCCCACAGCACCTTGGGCAGGGCAACTTCGCTTCTCGTTGTGGTTGGGCCCGCAAACCGAGGACGCGGGGCTTGGGACCAGGTCTTCGTCGCTCCAGAACCTATAACTTTTGATCCGTAAGGAGTTACGCGGCCTACAGCATACCGTTGGAAATTTCTCCGAGAGCTCTACGACGGTGCAGCTAAGCCCGCTTTGTCGGGCCTTTTTTCGGATCCCAAAATCGAACGTTTTCATTAGTTTCTGGACACTTTTCTTCTTTTGTCCTGTTTTTTCATCCCGGATCGCACGTCGTGAGCTGCGAAAAGGACGACAACCTAATTCGTCACATTTCTGTTGCGGAATCCCACGGCACCTTGGGCAGGGCAACTTCGCTTCACGTTGTGGATGGGCCCGCAAACCTAGGACGCGGGGCTTGGGACCAGGTCTTCGTCGCTCCGGAGCCCATAACTTTTGATCCGTAATGAGTTACGCGGCCCACAGCATACCGTTGGACAGCTCCTCGAGAGCTCTACGACTATGCAGCTAAGCCAGCTAGGCTGGGCCTTTTTTTGGAGCCCAAAATCAAATGTTTTCATCAGTTTCTGGACACTTTTTTGCTTTTGTTCTGTTTTTTCGTCGCGGATCGCGCGTTGTGAGCTGCGAAAAGGACGACAACCTAATCCTCACATTTCTATTACAGAATCCCACGGCACCTTGGGCAGGGCAACTTCGCTTCACGTTGTGGCTGGGCCCGCAAACCGAGGACGCGGGGCTTGGGACCAGGTCTTCGTCGCTCCAGAGCCCATAACTTTTGATCCGTAAGGAGTTACGCGGCCCACAGCATACCGTTGGAAAGCTCTCAGAGAGCTCTACGACGATGCATGTAAGCTCGCTTCGCAGGGCCTTTTTTAGGAGCCCAAAATCAAACGTTTTCATCAGTTTCTGGACAATTTTCTGCTTTTGTGCTATTTTTTCGTCCCGGATCGCACGTTGTGAGCTGCGAAAAGGACGACAACCTAATCCGTCACATTTCTATTACGAGGTCGCGGGGCTTTGGACCAGGTCTTCGTCGCTCCGGAGCCCATAACTTTTGATCCGTAAGGATTTACGCGGCCCAAAGCATACCGTTGGAAAGCTCTCCGAGGGCTCTACGACGGTGCAACAAAGCCCGTTTCGCTGGGCCTTTTTTCGGATCCCAAAATCAAACGTTTTCATTAGTTTCTGGACACTTTTCTGCTTCTGTCCTATTTTTTCGTCCCGAATCGTACGTCGTGAGCTTCGAAAAGGACGACAACCTAATCCGTCACATTTCAATTACGGAATCCCACGGCACCTTGGGCAGGGCAACTTCGCTTTACGTTGTGGCTGGGCCCGCAAACCGAGGACGCGGGGCGTAGGACCAGGTCTTCGTCGCTCTGGAGCCCATAACTTTTGATCCGTAAGGAGTTACGCGGCCCACAGCATACCGTTGGAAAGCTCTCCGAGAGCTCTACGACGGTGCAGCTAAGCCTGCTTCGCTGGGCCTTTTTTTGGAGCCCAAAATCAAACGTTTTCATCAGTTTCTGGACACTTTTCTGCTTTTGTTCTGTTTTTTCATCCCAGATCGCATGTTGTGAGCTGCGAAAAGGACGACAACCTAATCCGTCACATTTCTATTACGGAATCCCACGGCACCTTGGGCAGGGCAACTTCGCTTCACGTTGTGGCTGGGCCCGCAAACCGAGGACGCAGGGCTTGGGACCAGGTCTTCGTCGCTCCGGAGCCCATAACTTTTGATCCGTAAGGAGTTACGCGGCCCACAGCATACCGTTGGAAAGCTCTCCGAGAGCTCTACGACGGTGCAGCTAATCCCGCTTCGCTGGGCCTTTTTTCGGAGCCCAAAATCGAATGTTTTCATTAGTTTCTGGACACTTTTCTACTTATGTCTTGTTTTTTCGTCCCGGATCGCACGTCGTGAGCTGCGAAAAGGACGACAACCTAATCCGTCACATTTATGTTACAGAATCCCACGGCACCTTGGGCAGGGCAACTTCGCTTCACGTTTTGGCTGGGCCCGCAAACCGAGGAAGCGGGGATTAGGACCAGGTCTTCGTGGCTCCGGAGCCCATAACTTTTGATCCGTAAGGAGTTACGCGGCCCACAGCATACCGTTGGAAAGCTCTCCGAGAGCTCTACGACGGTGCAGCTAAGCCCGCTTCGCTGGGCCTTTTTTTGGAGCCCAAAATCGAACGTTTTCATCAGTTTCTGGACACTTTTATGCTTTTGTCCTGTTTTTTCGTCCCGGATCGCACGTTGTGAGCTGCGAAAAGGACGACAACCTAATCCGTCACATTTCTATTACGGAATCCCACGGCACCTTGGGCAGGGCAACTTCGCTTCACGTTGTGGCTGGGCCCGCAAACCGAGGACGCGGGGCTTGGGACCAGGTCTTCGTCGCTCCGGAGCCCATAACTTTTGATCCGTAAGGAGTTACGCGGCCCACAGCATACCGTTGGAAAGCTTTCCGAGAGCTCTACGACGATGCATGTAAGCTCGCTTCGCAAGGCCTTTTTTCGGAGCCCAAAATCAAACGTTTTCATCAGTTTTTGGACACTTTTCTGCTTTTGTGCTGTTTTTTCGTCCCTGATCGCACGTTGTGAGCTGCGAAAAGGACGACAACCTAATCCGTCACATTTCTATTACGAGGTCGCGGGGCTTTGGACCAGGTCTTCGTCGCTCCGGAGCCCATAACTTTTGATCCGTAAAGATTTACGCGGCCCAAAGCATACCGTTGGAAAGCTCTCCGAGAGCTCTACGACAGTGCAACAAAGCCTGTTTCGCTGGGCCTTTTTTCAGAGCCGAAAATCAAACGTTTTCATTAGTTTCTGGACACTTTTCTGCTTCTGTCCTGTTTTTTCGTCCCGGATCGCACGTCGTGAGCTGCGAAAAGGACGACTACCTAATTCGTCACATTTCTATTACAGAATCCCACGGCACCTTGGGCAGGGAACTTCGCTTCACGTTGTGGCTGGGCCTGCAAACCGAGGACGCGGGGCTTGGGACCAGGTCTTCGTCGCTCCGGAGCCCATAACTTTTGATCCGTAAGGAGTTACGCGGCCCACAGCATACCGTTGGAAAGCTCTCCGAGAGCTCTACGACGGTGCAGCTAAGCCCGCTTTGCTGGGCCTTTTTTTGGAGCCCAAAATCAAACGTTTTCATCAGTTTCTGGACACTTTTCTGCTTTTGTTCTGTTTTTTCGTCCCGGATCGCACGTTTTGAGCTGCGAAAAGGACGACAACCTAATCCGTCACATTTCTATTACGGAATCCCACGGCACCTTGGGCAGGGCAACTTCGCTTCACGTTGTGGCTGGGCCCGCAAACCGACGACGCGGGGCTTAGGACCAGGTCTTCGTCGCTCCGGAGCCCATAACTTTTGATCCGTAAGGAGTTACGCGGCCCACAGCATACCGTTGGAAAGCTCTCCAAGAGCTCTACGACGGTGCAGCTAATCCCGCTTCGTTGGGCCTTTTCTCGGAGCCCAAAATCGAACGTTTTCATTAGTTTCTGGACACTTTTCTGCTTCTGTCCTATTTTTTCATCCCGGATCGCACGTCGTGAGCTGTGAAAAGGACGACAACCTAATCCGTCACATTTCTGTTACGGAATCCCACGGCACCTTGGGCATGGCAACTTCGCTTCACGTTGTGGCTGGGCCCGCAAACCGAGGACGCGGGGATTGGGACCAGGTGTTCGTCGCTCTGGAGCCCATAACTTTTGATCCGTAAGGAGTTACGTGGCCCACAGCATACCGTTGGAAAGCTATCCGAGAGCTCTGTGACGGTGCAGCTAATCCCGCTTCGCTGGGCCTTTTTTTGGAGCCCAAAATCAAACGTTTTCATCAGTTTCTGGACACTTTTCTGCTTTTGTTCTGTTTTTTCGTCCCGGATCGCACGTTGTGAGCTGCGAAAAGGACGACAACCTAATCCGTCACATTTCTATTACGGAATCCCACGGCACCTTGGGCAGGGCAACTTCGCTTCACGTTGTGGCTGGGCCCGCAAACCGAGGACGCAGGGCTTGGGACCAGGTCTTCGTCGCTCCGGAGCCCATAACTTTTGATCCGTAAGGAGTTACGCGGCCCACAGCATACCGTTGGAAAGCTCTCCGAGAGCTCTACGACGGTGCAGCTAATCCCGCTTCGCTGGGCCTTTTTTCGGAGCCCAAAATCGAACGTTTTTATTAGTTTCTGGACACTTTTCTGCTTCTGTCTTGTTTTTTCGTCCCGGATCGCACGTCGTGAGCTGCGAAAAGGACGACAACCTAATCCGTCACATTTCTGTTACGGAATCCCACGGCACCTTGGGCAGGGCAACTTCGCTTCACGTTGTGGCTGGGCCCGCAAACCGAGGACGCGGGGCTTGGGACCAGGTCTTCGTCGCTCCAGAGCCCATAACTTTTGATCCGTAAGGAGTTACGCGGCCCACAGCATACGGTTGGAAGGCTCTCCGAGAGCTCTACGACGATGCATGTAAGCTCACTTCGCAGGGCCTTTTTTCGGAGCCCAAAATCATACGTTTTCATCAGTTTCTGGAGACTTTTATGCTTTTGTCCTGTTTTTTCGTCCCGGATCGCACGTTGTGAGCTGCAAAAAGGACGACAACCTAATCCGTCACATTTCTATTACGAGGTCGCGGGGCTTTGGACCAGGTCTTCGTCGCTCCGGAGCCCATAACTTTTGATCCGTAAAGATTTACGCGGCCCAAAGCATACCGTTGGAAAGCTCTCCGAGAGCTCTACGACGGTGCAACAAAGCCTGTTTCGCTGGGCCTTTTTTCAGAGCCGAAAATCAAACGTTTTCATTAGTTTCTGGACACTTTTATGCTTCTGTCCTGTTTTTTCGTCCCGGATCGCACGTCGTGAGCTGCGAAAAGGACGACAACCTAATCTGTCACATTTCTGTTGCGGAATCCCACGGCACCTTGGGCAGGGCAACTTCGCTTCACGTTGTGGCTAGGCCAGCAAACCGAGGACGCGGGGATTGGAACCAGGTCTTCGTCGCTCCGGAGCCCATAACTTTTGATCCGTAAGGAGTTACGCGGCCCACAGCATACCGTTGGAAAGCTCTCCGAGAGCTCTACGACGGTGCAGCTAAGCCCGCTTTGCTGGGCATTTTTTCGGAGCCCAAAATCGAACGTTTTCATCAGTTTCTGGACACTTTTCTGCTTTTGTCCTATTTTTTCATCCCGGATCGCACGTTGTGAGCTGCGAAAAGGACGACAACCTAATCCGTCACATTTCTATTACGGAATCCCACGGCACCTTGGGCAGGGCAACTTCGCTTCACGTTGTGGCTGGGCCCGCAAACCGAGGACGCGGGGCTTGGGACCAGGTCTTCGTCGCTCCGGAGCCCATAACTTTTGATCCGTAAGGAGTTACGCGGCCCACACCAGACCGTTTGAAAGCTATCCCAGAGCTCTACGACGTTGCAGATAAGCCCGCTTCGTTGGGCCTTTTCTCGGAGCACAAAATCGAACGTTTTCATTAGTTTCTGGACACTTTTCTGCTTCTGCCCTATTTTTTCATCCCGGATCGCACGTCGTGAGCTGTGAAAAGGACGACAACCTAATCCGTCACATTTCTGTTACGGAATCCCACGGCACCTTGGGCAGGGCAACTTCGCTTTACGTTGTGGCTGGGCCCGCAAACCGAGGACGCGGGGCTTGGGTCCAGGTCTACGTCGCTCCGGGGCCCATAACTTTTGATGCGCAAGGAGTTACGCGGCCCACAGCATACCGTTGGAAAGCACTCCGAGAGCTCTATGTCGGGGCCGCTAAGCCCGCTTCGTTGGGCCTTTTTTTGGAGCCCAAAATCCAACGTTTTCATCAGTTTCGGGATACTGTTATACTTTTGTGCTATTTTTTCATCCCGGATCGTACGTTGTGAGATGCGAAAAGGACGACAACCTAATCCGTCACACTTCTGTTACGAAATCCCACGGCACCTTGGGCAGGGCAACTTCGCTTCACGTTGTGGCTGGGCCCGCAAACCGAGGACGCGGGGCTTGGGACCAGGTCTTCGTCGCTCCGGACCCCATAACTTTTGATCCGTAAAGAGTTACGCAGCCCACAGCATACCGTTGGAAAGCTCTCTGAGAGATCTACGACGGTGCAGCTAAGCCTGCTTTGCTGGGCCTTTTTTTGGAGTCCAAAATCGAATGTTTTCTCCAGTTTCTGGCCACTTTTCTGTTTTTGTACTGTTTTTTCGCCCAGGACGGCACGTCGTGAGCTGCAAAAAGGACGACAACGCAATCCGTGACATTTCTATTACAGAATCCCACGGCACCTTGTGCAGGGAACTTCGCTTCACGTTGGGGCTGGTCCCGCAAACCGGGGACGCGGGGCTTGGGACCAGGTCTTCGGCGCTCTAGAGCCGATAACTTTGGATCCGGAGGGAGTTACGTGGGCCACGGCATACCGCTGGAGAGCTCTCTGAGAGCTCTACGTCGGTGCAGCTAAGCGCGCTTCGCTGGGCCTTTTTTTGGAGCCCAAAATCAAATGTTTTCATCAGTTTCTGGACACTTTTCTTCTTTTGTCCTGTTTTTTCGTCCCGGATCGCACGTTGTGAGCTGCGAAAAGGACGACAACCTAATCCGTCACATTTCTATTACGGAATCCCACGGCACCTTGGGCAGGGCAACTTCGCTTCACGTTGTGGCTGGGCCCGCAAACCGAGGACGCGGGGCATGGGACCAGGTCTTCGTCGCTCCGGAGCCCATAACTTTTGATCCGTAAGGAGTTCGCGGCCCACAGCACACCGTTGGAAAGCTCTCCGAGAGCTCTAAGACGGTGCAGCTAAGCTCGCTTCGCTGGGCCTTTTTTCGGAGCCCAAAATCGAACGTTTTCATTAGTTTCTGGACACTTTTCTGCTTTTGTCCTTTTTTTTCGTCCCGGATCGCACGTCGTGAGCTGCGAAAAGGACGACAACCTAATCCGTCACATTTCTGTTACGGAATCCCACGGCACCTTGGGCAAGGCCACTTCCCTTTACGGTGTGGCTGGGCCCACAAACCGAGGACGCGGGGCTTGGGACCAGGTCTTTGTCGCTCCGGAGCCCATAACTTTTGATCCGTAAGGAGTTACACGGCCCACAGCATACCGTTGGAAAGTTCTCCGAGAGCTCTACGACGGTGCAGCTAAGTCCGCTTTGCTGGGCCTTTTTTCGGAGCCCAAAATCGAACGTTTTCATTAGTTTCGGGACACTTTTCCAGCTTCTGTCGTGTTTTTTCGTCCCGGATCGCACGTCGTGAGCTGCGAAAAGGACGACAACCTAATCCGTCACATTTCTGTTACGGAATCCCATGGCACCTTGAGCAGGGCAACTTCGCTTCACGTTGTGGCTGGGCCTGCAAACCGAGGACGCGGAGCTTGGGTCCAGGTCTTCGTCGCTCCGGAGCCCATAACTTTTGATCCGTAAGGAGTTCGCGGCCCACAGCACACCGTTGGAAAGCTCTCCGAGAGCTCTACGACGGTGCAGCAAAGCCTTCTTTGCTGGGCCTTTTTTCGGAGTCCAAAATCGAATGTTTTCATCAGTTTCTGGACACTTTTCTGCTTTTGTACTGTTTTTTCGCCCAGGATCGCACGTCGTGAGCTGCAAAAAGGACGACAACGCAATCCGTGACATTTCTATTACAGAATCCCACGGCACCTTGGGCAGGGAACTTCGCTTCACGTTGTGGCTGGGCCCGCAAACTGAGTACGCGGGGCTTGGGACCAGGTCTTCGTCGCTCCAGAGCCCATAACTTTTGATCCGTAAGGAGTTACGCGGCCCACAGCATACCGTTGGAAAGCTCTCCGAGAGCTCTACGACGGGGCAGCTAAGAACACTTAGCTGGGCATTTTTTCGGACCCCAAAATCGAACGTTTTCATCAGTTTCTGGATACTTTTCTGCTTTTGTACTGTTTTTTCGTCTCGGATCGCACGTCGTGAGCTGCAAAAAGGACGACAACCTAATCTGTCACATTTCTGTTACGGAATCCCACGGCACCTTGGGCAGGGCAACTTCACTTTACGTTGTGGCTGGGCACGCAAACCGAGGACACGGGGCTTGGGTCTAGGTCTTCGTCGCTCCGGAGCCCATAACTTTTGATCCGTAAGGAGTTCGCGGCCCACAGCACACCGTTGGAAAGCTCTCCGAGAGCTCTACGACGGTGCAGCTAAGCCCACTTCGCTGGGCCTTTTTTCGTAGCCCAAAATTGAACGTTTTCATTAGTTTCTGGACACTTTTCTGCTTCTGTCCTATTTTTTCGTCCTGGATCGCACGTCGTGAGCTGCGAAAAGGGCGACAACCTAATCCGTCACATTTCTGTTACGGAATCCCACGTTACCTTGGGCAGGGCAACTTCGCTTTACATTGTGGCTGGGCTCGCAAACCGAGGACGCGGGGCTTGGGACCAAGTCTTTGTCGCTCCGGAGCCCATAACTTTTGATCCGTAAGGAGTTACGCGGCCCACAGCATACCGTTGGAAAGCTCTCCGAGAGCTCTACGACGGTGCAGCCAAGCTGTGCTTCGCTGGGCCTTTTTTCGGAGCCCAAAATCGAACGTTTACATCAGTTTCTGGACACTTTTCTGCTTTTGTCCTGTTTTTTCGCCCCGGATCGCACGTCGTGAGCTGCGAAAAGGACGACAACCTAATCCGTCACATTTCTGTTACGGAATCCCACGGAACCTTGGGCAGGGCAACTTCGCTTCACGTTGTGGCTGGGCCTGCAAACCGAGGACGTGGAGCTTGGGACCAGGTCTTCGTCGCTCCGGAGCCCATAACTTTTGATCCGTAAGGAGTTACGCAGCCCACAGCATACCGTTGGAAAGATTTCTTAGAGCTCTACGACGGTGCAGCTAAGACCGCTTTGCTGGGCCTTTTTTCGGAGCCCAAAATCGAACATTTTCATTAGTTTCTGGACAATTTTCTACTTCTGTCCTATTTTTTCGTCCCGGATCGCACGTAGTGAGCTGCGAAAAGGACGACAACCTAATCCGTCACATTTCTGTTTCGGAATCCCACGGCACCTTGGGCAGGGCAACTTCGCTTTACGTTGTGGCTGGGCCCGGAAACCGAGCACGCGGGGCTTGGGACCAGGTCTTCGTCGCTCCGGAGCCCATAACTTTTGATCCGTAAGGAGTTACACGGCCCACAGCACACCGTTGGAAAGCTCTCCTAGAGCTCTACGACGGTGCAGCTAAGCCCGCTTCGCTGGGCCTTTTTTCGGAGCCCAAAATTGAACGTTTTCATTAGTTTCTGGACACTTTTCTGCTTCTGTCCTTTTTTTTCTTCCCGGATCGCACGTCGTGAGCTGCGAAAAGGAGGACAACCTAATCCGTCACATTTCTGTTACGGAATCCCACGGTACCTTGGGCAGGGCAACTTCGCGTTACGTAGTGGTTGGGCCCGCAAACCGAGGAAGCGGGGCTTGGGTCCAGGTCTTCGTCGCTCCGGAGCCCATAACTTTTGATCCGTAAGGAGTTCGCGGCCCACAGCACACCGTTGGAAAGCTCTCCAAGAGCTCTACGACGGTGCAGCTAAGCCTGGCCTTTTTTCGGAGACCAAAATCGAACGTTTTCATTAGTTTCTGGACACTTTTCTACTTCTGTCCTATTTTTTTGTCCCGGACCGCACGTCGTGAGGTGCGAAAAGGACGACAACCTAATCCGTCACATTTCTGTTACAGAATCCCACGGCACCTTGGGCAGGGCAACTTCGCTTTACGTTGTGGCTAGGCCCGCAAACCGAGGACGCGGGGCTTGGGACCAGGTCTTCGTCGCTCCGGAGCCCATAACTTTTGATCCGTAAAGAGTTACGCGGCCCACAGCATTCCGTTGGAAAGCTCTCCGAGAGCTCTACGACGGTGCAGCTAAGCCCGCTTCGCTGGGCCTTTTTTCGGTGCCCAAAATCGAACGTTTTCATTAGTTTCTGGTCACTTTTCTGCTTCTGTCGTATTTTTTCATCCCGGATCGCACGTCGTGAGATGCGAAAAGGACGACAACCTAATCCGTCACATTTCTGTTACGGAATCCCACGGCACCTTGGGCAGCGCAACTTCGCTTCACGTTGTCGCTGGGCCCGCAAACCGAGGACGCGAGGCTTGGGACCAGTTCTTTGTCGCTCCGGAGGCCATAACTTTTGATCCGTAAGGAGTTACGCGGCCCACAGCATACCGTTGGAAAGCTCTCCGAGAGCTCTACGACGGTGCAGCAAGCCCGCTTCGCTGGGCCTTTTTTCGGAGCCCAAAATCGAACGTTTTCATTAGTTTCTGGACACTTTTCTGCTTCTGTCCTATTTTTTCATCCCGGATCGCACGTCGTGAGCTGCGAAAAGGACGACAACCTAATCCGTCACATTTCTGTTACGGAATCCCACGGCACCTTGGGCAGGGCAACTTCGCTTTACGTTGTGGCTGGGCCCGCAAACCGAGGACGCGGGGCTTGGGACCAGGTCTTCGTCGCTCCGGAGCCCATAACTTTCGATCCGTAAGGAGTTCGCGGCCCACAGCACACCGTTGGAAAGCTCTCCGAGAGCTCTACTACGGTGCAGCTAAGCCCGCTTCGCTGGGCCTTTTTTCGGAGCCCAATATCGAACGTTTTCATTAGTTTCTGGACACTTTTCTGCTTCTGTCCTATTTTATCGTCCCGGATCGCACGTCGTGAGATGCGAAAAGGACGACAACCTAATCAGTCACATTTCTGTTACGGAATCCCACGGCACCTTGGGCAGGGCAACTTCGCTTCACGTTGTGGCTGGGCCCGCAAACCGAGGACGCGGGGCTTGGGACCAGGTCTTCGTCGCTCCGGAGCCCATAACTTTTGATCCGTAAAGAGTTACGCGGCCCACAGCATACCGTTGGAAAGCTCTCCGAGAGCTCTACGACGGTGCAGCTAAGCCCGCTTTGCTGGGCCTTTTTTCGGAGTCCAAAATCGAATGTTTTAATCAGTTTCTGGACACTTTTCTGCTTTTGTCCGATTTTTTCGCCCCGGATCGCACGTCGTGAGCTGCAAAAAGGACGACAACCTAATCCGTCACATTTCTATTACAGAATCCCACTGTACCTTGGGCAGGGAACTTCGCTTCACGTTGTGGCTGGGCCCGCAAACCGAGGACGCGGGGCTTGGGACCAGGTCTTCGTCGCTCCAGAGCCCATAACTTTTGATCCGTAAGGAGTTACGCGGCCCACAGCATACCGTTGGAAAGCTCTCCGAGAGCTCTACGACGGTGCAGCTAAGCTCGCTTTGCTGGGCATTTTTTCAGAGCCCAAAATCGAACGTTTTCATCAGTTTCTGGACACTTTTCTGCTTTTGTCCTGTTTTTTCGTCCCGGATCGCACGTTGTGAGCTGCGAAAAGGACGACAACCTAATCCGTCACATTTCTATTACGGAATCCCACGGCACCTTGGGCAGGGCAACTTCGCTTCACGTTGTGGCTGGGCCCGCAAACCGAGGACGCGGGGCTTGGGACCAGGTCTTCGTCGCTCCAGAGCCCATAACTTTTGATCCGTAAGGAGTTCGCGGCCCACAGCACACCGTTGGAAAGCTGTCTGAGAGCTCTACGACGGTGCAGCTAAGCCTGCTTCGCTGGGCCTTTTTTCGGAGCCCAAAATCGAACGTTTTCATTAGTTTCTGGACACTTTTCTGCTTCTATACTATTTTTTCGCCCCGGATCGCACGTCGTGAGCTGCGAAAAGGGCGACAACCTAATCCGTCACATTTCTGTTACGGAATCCCACGGCACCTTGGGTAGGGCAACTTCGCTTTACATTGTGGCTGGGCCCGCGAACCGAGGATGCGTGGCTTGGGACCAGGTCTTCGTCGCTCCGGAGCCCATAAATTTTTATCCGTAAGGAGTTATGCGGCACAAAACATACCGTTGGAAAGCTCTCCGAGAGCTCTACGACGGTGCAGCTAATCCCGCTTCGCTGGGCCTTTTTTCGGAGCCCAAAATCGAACGTTTTCATTAGTTTCTGGACACTTTTATGCTTCTGTCTTGTTTTTTCGTCCCGGATCGCACGTCGTGAGCTGCGAAAAGGACGACAACCTAATCCGTCACATTTCTGTTACGGAATCCCACGGCACCTTGGGCAGGGCAACTTCGCTTTACGTTGTGGCTGGGCCCGCAAACCGAGGACGCGGGGCTTGGGACCAGGTCTTCGTCGCTCCGGAGCCCATAACTTTCGATCCGTAAGGAGTTCGCGGCCCACAGCACACCGTTGGAAAGCTCTCCGAGAGCTCTACGACGGTGCAGCTAAGCCCGCTTCGCTGGGCCTTTTTTCGGAGCCCAAAATCGAACGTTTTTATTAGTTTCTAGACACTTTTTTGCTTCTGTCCTATTTTTTCGTCCCGGATCGCACGTCGTGAGCTGCGAAAAGGACGACAACCTAATCCGTCACATTTCTGTTACGGAATCCCACGGCACCTTGGGCAGGGCAACTTCGCTTTACGTTGTGGCTGGGCCCGCAAACCGAGGACGCGGGGCTTAGGACCAGGTCTTCGTCGCTCCGGAGCCCATAACTTTTGATCCGTAAGGAGTTACGCGGCCCACAGCATACCGTTGGAAAGCTCTCCGAGAGCTCTACGAAGGTGCAGCTATGCCCGCTTTGCTGGGCCTTTTTTCGGAGCCCAAAATCGAACGTTTTCATTAGTTTCTGGACACTTTTCTGCTTCTGTCCTATTTTTTCGTCCCGGATCGCACGTCGTGAGCTGCGAAAAGGACGACAACCTAATCCGTCACATTTCTGTTACGGAATCCCACGGCACCTTCGGCGGGGCAACTTCGCTTTACGTTGTGGCTGGGCCAGCAAACCGAGGACGCGGGGCTTGGGTCCAGGTCTTCGTCGCTCCGGAGCCCATAACTTTTGATCCGTCAAGAGTTACGCGGCCCACAGCATTCCATTGGAAAGCTCTCCGAGAGCTCTACGACGGTGCAGCTAAGCCCGCTTCGCTGGGCCTTTTTTCGGGGCCCAAAATCGAACGTTTTCATTAGTTTCTGGACACTTTTCTGCTTCTGTCGTGTTTTTTCATCCCGGATCGTACGTCGTGAGATGCGAAAAGGACGACAACCTAATCCGTCACATTTCTGTTACGGAATCCCACGGCACCATGGGCAGGGTAACTTCGCTTCACGTTGTGGCTGGGCCCACAAACCGAGGACGCGAGGCTTGGGACCAGGTCTTCGTCGCTCAGGAGCCCATAACTTTTGATCCGTAAAGAGTTACGCGGCCCACAGCATACCGTTGGAAAGCTCTCCGAGAGCTCTACGACGGTGCAGCAAGCCCGCTTCGCTGGGCCATTTTTCGGAGCCCAAAATCGAACGTTGTCATTAGTTTCTGGACACTTTTCTGCTTCTGTCCTATTTTTTCATCCCGGATCGCACGTCGTGAGCTGCGAAACGGACGACAACGAAATCCGTCACATTTCTGTTACGGACTCCCACGGCACCTTGGGCAGGCCAACTTCGCTTTACGTTGTGGCTGGGCCCGCAAACCGAGGACGCGGGGCTTGGGACCAGGTCTTCGTCGCTCCGGAGCCCATAACTTTCGATCCGTAAGGAATTACGCGGCCCACAGCATACCGTTGGAAAGCTCTCCGAGAGCTCTACGACGGTGCAGCTAAGCCCGCTTCGCTGGGCCTTTTTTCGGAGCCCAAAATCGAACGTTTTCATTAGTTTCTGGACACTTTTCTGCTTCTGTCCTATTTTTTCGTCCCGGATCGCACGTCGTGAGATGCGAAAAGGACGATAACCTAATCAGTCACATTTCTGTTACGGAATCCCACGGCACCTTGGGCAGGGCAACTTCGCTTCACGTTGTGGCTGGGCCCGCAAACCGAGGACGCGGGGCTTGGGACCAGGTCTTCGTCGCTCCGGAGCCCATAACTTTTGATCCGTAAAGATTTACACGGCCCACCGCATACCGTTGGAAAGCTCTCCGAGAGCTCTACGACGGTGCAGCTAAGCCTGCTTTGCTGGGCCTTTTTTCAGTGTCCAAAATCGAATGTTTTAATCAGTTTCTGGACACTTTTCTGCTTTTGTCCGGTTTTTTTGCCCCGGATCGCACGTCGTGAGCTGCAAAAAGGACGACAACCTAATCCGTCACATTTCTATTACAGAATCCCACGGCACCTTGGGCAGGGAACTTCGCTTCACGTTGTGGCTGGGCCCGCAAACTGAGGACGCGGGGCTTGAGACCAGGTCTTCGTCGCTCCGGAGCCCATAACTTTTGATCCGTAAAGAGTTACGCGGCCCACAGCATACCGTTGGAAAGCTCTCCGAGAGCTCTACGACGGTGCAGCTAAACCCGCTTCGCTGGGCCTTTTTTGGAGCCCAAAATCGAACATTTTCATTAGTTTCTGGACACTTTTCTGCTTCTGTCCTATTTTTTCGTCCCGGATCGCACGTCGTGAGCTGCGAAAAGGACGACAACCTAATCCGTCACATTTCTGTTACGGAATCCCATGGCACCTTGGGCAGGGCAACTTCGCTTCACGTTGTGGCTGGGCCCGCAAACCGAGGACGCGGGGCTTGGGACCAGGTCTTCGTCGCTCCGGAGCCCATAACTTTCGATCCGTAAGGAGTTCGCGGCCCACAGCACACCGTTGGAAAGCTCTCCGAGAGCTCTACGACGGTGCAGCTAAGCCCGCTTCGCTGGGCCTTTTTTCGGAGCCCAAAATCGAACGTTTTTATTAGTTTCTAGACACTTTTTTGCTTCTGTCCTATTTTTTCGTCCCGGATCGCACGTCGTGAGCTGCGAAAAGGACGACAACCTAATCCGTCACATTTCTGTTACGGAATCCCCCGGCACCCTGGGCAGGGCAACTTCGCTTTACGTTGTGGCTGGGCCCGCAAACCGAGGACGCGGAGCTTAGGATCAGGTCTTCGTCGCTCCGGAGCCCATAACTTTTGATCCGTAAGGAGTTACGCGGCCCACAGCATACCGTTGGAAAGCTCTCCGAGAGCTCTACGAAGGTGCAGCTATGCCTGCTTTGCTGGGCCTTTTTTCGGAGCCCAAAATTGAACGTTTTCATTAGTTTCTGGACACATTTCTGCTTCTGTCCTATTTTTTCGTCCCGGATCGCACGTCGTGAGCTGCGAAAAGGACGACAACCTAATCCGTCACATTTCTGTTACGGAATCCCACGGCACCTTGGGCAGGGCAACTTCGCTTTACGTTGTGGCTGGGCCCGCAAACCGAGGACGCGGGGCTTGGGTCCAGGTCTTCGTCGCTCCGGAGCCCATAAGTTTTGATCCGTAAGGAGTTCGCGGCCCACAGCACATCGTTAGAAAGCTCTCCGGGAGCTCTACGACGGTGCAACTAAGCCCGCTTCACTGGGCCTTTTTTCGGAGCCCAAAATCGAACGTTTTCATTAGTTTTTGGACACTTTTCTGCTTCTGTCCTATTTTTTCGTCCCGGATCGCACGTCGTGAGCTGCGAAAAGGACGACAACCTAATCCGTCACATTTCTGTTACGGAATCCCACGGCACCTTGGGTAGGGCAACTTCGCTTTACGTTGTGGCTGGGCCCGCAAACCGAGTACGCGGGGCTTGGGACCAGGTCTTCGTCGCTCCGGAGCCCATAACTTTTGATCCGTAAGGAGTTACGCGGCCCACAGCATACCGTTGGAAAGTTCTCCGAGAGCTCTACGACGGTGCAGCTAAGCCCGCTTCGCTGGGCCTTTTTTCGGGGCCCAAAATCGAACTTTTTCATTAGTTTCTGGACACTTTTCTGCTTCTGTCGTGTTTTTTCATCCCGGATCGCACGTCGTGAGATGCGAAAAGGACGACAACCTAATCCGTCACATTTCTGTTACGGAATCCCACGGCACCATGGGCAGGGTAACTTCGCTTCACGTTGTGGCTGGGCCCACAAACCGAGGACGCGAGGCTTGGGACCAGGTCTTCGTCGCTCAGGAGCCCATAACTTTTGATCCGTACGGAGTTACGTGGCCCACAGCATACCGTTGGAAAGCTCTCCGAGAGCTCTACGACGGTGCTGCAGAGCCCGCTTCGCTGGGCCTTTTTTCGGAGCCCAAAATCTAACGTTTTCATTAGTTTCTGGACACTTTTATGCTTTTGTCCTATTTTTTCGTCCCGGATCGCACGTCGTGAGCTGCGAAAAGGACGACAACCTAATCCGTCACATTTCTGTTACGGAATCCCACGGCACCTTGGGCAGGGCAACTTCACTTTACGTTGTGGCTGGGCCCGCAAACCGAGGACGCGGGGCTTGGGTCCAGGTCTTCACGCTCCGGAGCCCATAACTTTTGATCCGTAAGGAGTTACGCGGCCCACAGCATACCGTTGGAAAGCTCTCCGGGAGCTCTACGACGGTGCAGCTAAGCCCGCTTCCCTGGGCCTTTTTTCAGAGCCCAATATCGGACGATTTCATTAGTTTCTGGACACTTTTCTGCTTCTGTCCGGTTTTTTCGTCCCAGATCGCACGTCGTGAGCTGCAAAAAGGACGACAACCTAATCCGTCACATTTCTGTTACGGAATCCCACGGCACCTTGGGCAGGGCAACTTCGCTTCACGTTGTGGCTGGGCCCGCAAACCGAGGACGCGGGGCTTGGGTCCAGGTCTTCGTCGCTCCGGAGCCCATAACTTTTGATCCGTAAGGAGTTCGCGGCCCACAGCACACCGTTGGAAAGCTCTCCGAGAGCTCTACGACGGTGCAGCAAAGCCTTCTTTGCTGGGCCTTTTTTCGGAGTCCAAAATCGAATGTTTTCATCAGTTTCTGGACACTTTTCTGCTTTTGTACTGTTTTTTCGCCCAGGATCGCACGTCGTGAGCTGCAAAAAGGACGACAACCTAATCCGTCACATTTCTATTACAGAATCCCACGGCACCTTGGGCAGGGAACTTCGCTTCACGTTGTGGCTGGGCCCGCAAACCGAGGACGCGGGGCTTGGGACCAGGTCTTCGTCGCTCCATAGCCCATAACTTTTGATCCGTAAGTAGTTACGCGGCCCACAGCATACCGTTGGAAAGCTCTCCGAGAGCTCTACGACGGTGCAGCTAAGCTCGCTTTGCTGGGCATTTTTTCGGAGCCCAAAATCGAACGTTTTAATCAGTTTCTGGACACTTTTCTGCGTTTGTCCTGTTTTTTCATCCCGGATCGCACGTTGTGAGCTGCGAAAAGGACGACAACCTAATCCGTCACATTTCTATTACGGAATCCCACGGTACCTTGGGCAGGGCAACTTCGCTTCACGTTGTGGCTGGCCCCGCAAACCGAGGACGCGGGGCTTGGGTCCAGGTCTTCGTCGCTCCGGAGCCCATAACTTTTGATCCGTAAGGAGTTCGCGTGTGAGGCCCGACACCGAATAACGTGCCTTACCTCGATTTGCGCGCCTTAGACCTAAAATTATATGACCGACCTAGGATTACGTGTCCTGTCTTGATTTTCGTGCATACCTTGTTATACGTGCCTTAACCTAAAATTGTGTTCCCTAATCCTCGATATACGTGCGATACCTAGATAAACATGCCATGACCTTAATTTACATGCGAGACCTTGATTTGCGTGTGTCTCTTTGTTTCGTGTGCATTAACCTTGAACTGCGTGCTTTAACCTAGGTTTAAGAGTCGTGTCTTGAATTACGTGCCTTGTATTGGTTTACGTACATTTATCTAGGGATTGCGTGCATTTGCATTGAAATCTGTGCATTAGTCTTGAAGTATGTGCATTAGTCTTGAAGTTCGTGTCTTACCTCGTAGATCGTGTCTACCTCGTAATTCATGCCCTAAGACCTAGGAATCCGTGCCACCACGTTGATCAAGAAAGAATCATACACAAAGAACAAGACAATAAAATAATCCTACACAATCCACTAACTATTATTATAATCCTAATTCAAATCTCTACAAAATCCACTAACACCTAAATATTATATTTTAAACTCACTACAAGACAAAATCTCACCAACCTCTAAACATACCCTATATTCTATTCTACCTAAAATCCCTAAATACCCAACATTCTCTTACACACATGTTAAAACAATTCAAAAGATGACACAAAATCAGATTTTTGCATGCATGTTTAATTCAAAATAATTCTAGACAAGTCATGACACAAAAACACTTATCAATGCATAAAAAAATGCCCAAAACCACCTCAATTTCCTCTCATTTTCAACCAAACCACTCATGGCCCATGCTAACATTTCAAATTCCACCTTGAAGACACAAAAATTCAGATTTGGAAGCCCAAGGCTGACCACATGCTCAAAAATTGCAAAAAGCCTCATTTTTCTCTCATTTCTCTCACTTTCCTCACATTTCTCTCTCTCCCTCTCATTTTCTCTCTCCATTTCGGTTTTGGCTGAGTTCTTCATCTCCATAGCTTCTCTTCTTCACACCATAGCTAAACCAAGCAAGCCACAAGCAAAGGACCTCAACCGAACAAGCTAGGATGCAAAAATCACTCATGCATGTGCATTGAAGCTTCATTTTCGGCCTAGGTGAGTTACTAAGCTTCCATTTCTTTTCTTCAAGTCCTAACTACATGCATGTACTAAGAGATTGCTTACTAGGCTAGGAAAAATAGAGAAAACCAAGTTGGAAACTCGGCTAAGCAAGAAGAGGAAGAAATTTGAGCCTCAACAAGGTTTTTGTGCATCTTTTGGTTGATTGCAAAGGTGAGGGTTAAAAGCTTTTGAAAACTCTTTGAAATTTCACATGCATGCTCATAAATGTGTGTATTTGCTTCTGTACTTGAGCTATATGGTCGTTCATAAGCTTAAACAACCATGCATGGCAAGATCTTGGCTTGAAAATGATGCTAGGTGAAGTCGAAGTGGATGACAGCTCTCTGACCAGTCTGTTCGAGGTAAGTTTAGCTAATCAAATGATGTTGAAAATGCTTGAAAATTTCTGGGTGACTAGTTTGGACAGTTTTGAACATTTTTCCCAGAAATAGGCCGAAGCTAATTTTGAATCTAAGGTCCTCAAAATGGCAAATCATTAAAATATGACCAAATCTGGAAATCTGGGAAAATGAATCAGGTTTTGGCAGATGCACTGACCTTGTGGAGCGAACCATGTTTGACTTAGTAAATGTTGTCTAAAATGCATGAAAATTGGTGTGCTACTATATTTTTCAGTTCTGGACAATTTTTTCAGAAATGGACCAAAGCAAAAAATGACTCTAAGGACCTCAAAAACGTCAATTTATGAAAAGTGTGCAAATCTGGACAGTTTTGTGCTACCTCACTGTTTCGGCCATAACTAATGATTCTGAACTCCAATTGATGCAAGGTTTGTTTCTGAGTTTAGTTAACTTCTTAAACTTTAATGTGACATCTTATTCACTGAATTTTGATATTGTTTGATTATCCTATTGATTGTGGGAAAATAGCCTATTGCAGTAAAGGTTTCACTTAGTTATATGCTTGGAAAATTGTTGTAACCCCTCTTGTGGTGCTAATTGCTTGGAATTGTGGTGTTGGGATGTTGTGTGGACTGTTTTGAGTACTTGAGGATGTTTGAATTGAATGATGCATGACTTGTGAATGAACTTGAGTTGACTTAGGGTTTAATCACATGGTTAAGCATGAAACGGAAACCCTAATGACTAGGTAGTCTTGCTAAGTGTTGATCATTTAGATATTGTGTGGAAATTATATGCTTAGTGCGCTGCCCGTAAATGTCTTATAAGCTTAAATGTAATTTTGATCATTGCATGTTGACAAATAGGCTTTTCTTACATCCGAAACCACCACGTAGATGTTGTTGCATGTGAATAATCGTATCACTTGATTACGTGGACTTCGAAATGAGTTATATGGCTTGACTTGCATGTGTTACATGGCTGCCCGTTTAATGTTCATATGACTCTATGTGTTCTACAAAGTGAAATTTCATGTCAAGCATGCCTCGTTCGTTTACTTGGCAATATGTGATCTTGAAATTGCTCGGAGGCAACCTACTTTGTTGTCCTCCTAATGTGAATTGTTAAAAGATATTCAATGGTTTATTTGAACATGATTACTTGGCTGCCCGTTAAAGTTTAATTGCTTTCAAATGGATATATGAAATGATTATATGTTCTTACAATGCCTTATATGCCAATATGTCAAAATGTGATCATATACTTGCTCGGAGGCAACCTACTTTGTTGACCTCCTAATGTGAAATGTTAAATGACAAAAATGGGCATTGTATACGAGGTTGCAACCTTTCAGTGTGGCATGGTAGTGTTTCACGCACGCCGGGCGGCATCGGGCTTGCCGGTGTTACCGTGACTACCATGGTCCAATTCCCTCTCTCGCTTGGCATTTCACCCTCGGAGAGTTGGGTCGTAGGTTTCGGGGTACATCCGGAGTACACCCAATTGGGAGCGATAAGTGGATTATTGAAGTCGGCCGCACCAAATGAATCGAAATTGACATTGAGAGCAAATGCTCACCGTATCCTTTTTGCAATGTGTATAAGTACTCTCGCTTGGTTCCTAGAGAACCTCGGGGAGGAAAGACTGGTATTCTTGTTCATGTGCTTATATGTAAGTACTCTCGATTGGTTCCTAGAGAACCTCGGGGAGGAAAGCCTGGCATTTCTGTTCCCTTACTTTGTATCCGTTACTCGATTTGTTTCTTATAATTGCGTACCTTATTATTTGTAATACGTGACATGTTCTCAAAAAGAGTTTTCATAAATTGAACCGGAAAACGAGTTTCAAAACATATTTCTCGTTCCCCCTCGCTGAGTTCATAAGGACTCACCCTCTTTTTCATCACAGGTGAAAAAGAACAGGTACAGGTACCCGAGGACGGTGTGCCTAACGATGAACCCCTGGAGTGATTGCCTGTCTTGTGTGCCTTGCGTGATTATGGCTATTTGTGAACTATGCTACTTGAAGACTATTTCTTTTATGTTGCTCGTTGTTTATTGATGTAAATGACCCCGTTGTAATTTGGGTCTAATTCTGAGATTGTACTATCTATAACCGGACGAACTTTTTTTTGGTTGTTTGCTTTCGTTTTCTTAATTAGTAGTTATCGTAGGCATTCAAACCACTAGATGAACAATCAACTAAGTTAATTCTATCTAATTTCACTTAGGTGTTCATTTGCAAACTAAAGGATAATAGGTACTTGCATGATAGGAAATTGAAAAATAAACGGGGTATAGTTATCATATTAGGCTTATTAACCAAACGAGAGTTTCAAGATAAACTAGTAGGCAAATTGGTTGGTGACAAATAGGAGTCCTTAATGAAATTGGATTAATGATTGGAATAATTGAGGCGTTTAGAGAATTAGGTCAAACCAAAGAGTCCAATTACAGCCGTTATGTTGCCGGTTTTCCGGAAAACTTTGGAGTTTAGGCTAAAAACGATAAGTGTTAAATCTTTATAAACAGTTAAGTACGAGACATGACTTGAATGTTTAGTTCACACCCTAGTCTAACCTTATTGGCCGGGTTGGGGCGTGACACCTTATATAAGAATGGTATCAGAGCTTAGTTTAGTAACTAGGCGTTAGTCGGGTTCAACTCTCGGACCATGGGTAGAAGCCCTAAGGTAATTGTGATGTCTTGTTTATATGAGTTAATGTGTGCTAATATTCTTTAATTGCTTTGAGAATTGAATACTATGTGCCTTTGTGGACTATATGTATTATGTGTCATGCACACCGACACGTTAGTGCCCTCAATAATGCATGCATACCTTTATACTTCTTTCTTGATACATATGCATGTTATATAACCATAAATGACTGTTTATACACATAGATAGTTAGAATTAGGACTTTCAGGGAAGTAAATTCATGCAGGAAGAACGAAAAGTCTCGGTTAGAGATTTCTGGCATCTTCATAGGTACTCGATGGATAGTATGTATTATTGGATATGCATATGTATAAAATGCGTAGCACGGGTATAATTGTTGAGGTAAAGTTTCTCCTTATTTTTGAAATACCTATACTTGTGATTAAGTTGTCAATTTTATAGCTATGAAGTTATTGATTCCGTTAAACCGTTCTTCTAATTATGGTTCAAGTATAAAGTTTAATGACATACAACTTCGCTTAAGATATAAGAACATACTATTAAATATGTAGAGTAGTATATATTCTCATGTGCTGATAGTGGAAGTTGACTTGGAGGTTTCTTTGAATCTATTTCTCACATCTTAAAATTGGCTCGATAGGCTATCTAAGAAGTTGGCAATATACTCGTACGATTGAATCCTTACTTGATTGGAATTAAGCATCGTTGAACCTAATAAGGTGTATATTAACGAGTTTCAAGTTCACTCAATGGTAAGTTTGTGACCTAGAAATTAAGGGATGAACTCGTGGAAATGGGCGATAGGGGTTAGATTATTAAGGCGTGAATAACGTGTTTAGGTAACTTAACAATGGATAACCTCGAGACATGTAGGCAACTCTAGAGATTAAGTTTAACAAGATTGATGAATCTTTAGTATAACAAGATATGGGGATATTGGAATCGAGGAATTCGTGTAACGAGAACTCGTGTTCGGAAGACTACACCTAAATGTTTGGTCGAATGGAAGTGTAAGGTATTGAATTATGTATTAGATGATATTGCTAAGGTCCTAAGTTGGATATTGGTTATATTAAGAATCATGGTATTAATTTGGCACCTCTCGAATTTAGTTGTGATTATGTAAGTAAGTCATTCTATGCACTCGTTGTTTGGATACCCTAGAGGATATTAGGAAGCATAAATCTCTAAGTAATACCGATGTACCTATTATATAAACCATCGAAATGATATTAAGCATCTGGTTGCAAAGTGGAGTCGTTAGGATATGATTAGTAATCCTAAATAGCTAATAGTAAGTATGCATGATGATTCATGGTGAACCCTAGAACCTAAGGTCGATGAGTCTTGATGTTCTTAGTTAGTTGAACATGTAAACGAAGAGAGTAAGATAGAGATAAATCAGAGTCATGATGACCCAAGAGACTATTGTTAGACCACCGTATCTATGTGCACCGTTTTACTTCTAGAAACTAGCAGTTGGAGACTTCGAATTGTGGTCGTCGAATAAGAGGGGTGAATTTTGTAATGATAGTTAAATAAGTATTTGATACTTTTGAAGTTCTATTAGATTATATTGTGGTTATAATTCTTATGTTGATACAACCTTGAAGTTATCTCGTGTAAGTATTTTATGAGCTCGGTCATTTCGGTACCCATTTATAGTCCTAGGATTGTTGTTGTACGGTCGGTAACCTAGTAGAGTATTGATATCACTTACATGGCGATGAACCCAGCTTAGTAACATTAATGTCGAAGATATATTGGCGAGCATTAAGTGTTCGAAGGGATGACTAGGTCACTAAGTGAGTAGGACCATTGTCTTCTTAAGTATGACGTAACCGTGGATTAAGGTGAGTAGAATTTATTTGAGGTTGAAGCTATTTGTCTTAGGAAATTTGGATAAGATTAAAAGAAAGTTCTGAAGCCTCGTGACTTGAAAATAGAGATTTGAATATGAAAATAAATTGTGGATCACAAGCTGATGAAGCTTACTGAAAAGTTGAACTAGTGCTACATGATTAGTTACTCATGCAATTTCAATGGCAATTTGTTGGTGGTACTTAATAAACCTTAGAGTTTGAGTTTCATGAACCTCAACAGTCTTTCTCCTTGATTACGGGCATGAAGGTTAACGAAGCTGGGAAAGGATGTTAGTGAATAGGAGCCTATGATTAGGAGACTAGTCATTAGAAGATTTGCTAATCTAATGTACCTGCGAGATAAGAAGGGCTATAATACCATCGATAGATGACGATTTGAGATGGATCAGTTTGTTTGGAGAGTTTTTCCTGAAAATAGAGTCGTATTGTGGAAATAATCCATAACATGTGTATGTCTTACGTGCTAACAATTTGAAGCTAGTAGATATGATATGTAAATCGGATATAGACCTATCATCTTGAAATTAGTGTATGTAACCATAAGATTGCGGTATTATTGTGATATTCCTTTTGAGGTATAGATGCGAGATTGATACAACATGAGTCATGATTTTGGAGTTATAGTTCTATTGTTAGGATACCGATGCAGTTTTGATGACTATGTTTGGAGATTCTAACCTTAGTTAATGAACTCGACCTTAAGATCAATTGGAGAAAAGAGAGTTGTTCAAAGGAACGAACTGTAAATGTAGGGGTCACACCGAATTAAATGATTGGAGAAAGCTAGGAAGTGAATTCGTTGTGGTAAGAGAGATCACAGAGCAAAGGACGACCCGGAGTTGAAAATGACAATGGTCGGAATCCGTCTAAATGACCTTAACAAGTAAGAATGAATTTCGGGACGAAATTCTTTTAAGGAGGGGAGGATGTGAGGCCCGACACCGAATAACGTGTCTTACCTCGATTTGCGCGCCTTAGACCTAAAATTATATGATCGACCTAGGATTACGTGTCCTGTCTTGATTTTCGTGCATACCTCGTTATACGTGCCTTAACCTAAAATTGTGTTCCCTAATCCTCGATATACGTGCGATACCTAGATAAACATGCCATGACCTTAATTTACATGCGAGACCTTGATTTGCGTGTGTCTCTTTGTTTCGTGTGCATTAACCTTGAACTGCGTGCTTTAACCTAGGTTTAAGAGTCGTGTCTTGAATTACGTGCCTTGTATTGGTTTACGTACATTTATCTAGGGATTGCGTGCATTTGCATTGAAATCTGTGCATTAGTCTTGAAGTATGTGCATTAGTCTTGAAGTTCGTGTCTTACCTCGTAGATCGTGTCTACCTCGTAATTCATGCCCTAAGACCTAGGAATCCGTGCCACCACGTTGATCAAGAAAGAATCATACACAAAGAACAAGACAATAAAATAATCCTACACAATCCACTAACTATTATTATAATCCTAATTCAAATCTCTACAAAATCCACTAACACCTAAATATTATATTTTAAACTCACTACAAGACAAAATCTCACCAACCTCTAAACATACCCTATATTCTATTCTACCTAAAATCCCTAAATACCCAACATTCTCTTACACACATGTTAAAACAATTCAAAAGATGACACAAAATCAGATTTTTGCATGCATGTTTAATTCAAAATAATTCTAGACAAGTCATGACACAAAAACACTTATCAATGCATAAAAAATTGCCCAAAACCACCTCAATTTCCTCTCATTTTCAACCAAACCACTCATGGCCCATGCTAACATTTCAAATTCCACCTTGAAGACACAAAAATTCAGATTTGGAAGCCCAAGGCTGACCACATGCTCAAAAATTGCAAAAAGCCTCATTTTTCTCTCATTTCTCTCACTTTCCTCACATTTCTCTCTCTCCCTCTCATTTTCTCTCTCCATTTCGGTTTTGGCTGAGTTCTTCATCTCCATAGCTTCTCTTCTTCACACCATAGCTAAACCAAGCAAGCCACAAGCAAAGGACCTCAACCGAACAAGCTAGGATGCAAAAATCACTCATGCATGTGCATTGAAGCTTCATTTTCGGCCTAGGTGAGTTACTAAGCTTCCATTTCTTTTCTTCAAGTCCTAACTACATGCATGTACTAAGAGATTGCTTACTAGGCTAGGAAAAATAGAGAAAACCAAGTTGGAAACTCGGCTAAGCAAGAAGAGGAAGAAATTTGAGCCTCAACAAGGTTTTTGTGCATCTTTTGGTTGATTGCAAAGGTGAGGGTTAAAAGCTTTTGAAAACTCTTTGAAATTTCACATGCATGCTCATAAATGTGTGTATTTGCTTCTGTACTTGAGCTATATGGTCGTTCATAAGCTTAAACAACCATGCATGGCAAGATCTTGGCTTGAAAATGATGCTAGGTGAAGTCGAAGTGGATGACAGCTCTCTGACCAGTATGTTCGAGGTAAGTTTAGCTAATCAAATGATGTTGAAAATGCTTGAAAATTTCTGGGTGACTAGTTTGGACAGTTTTGAACATTTTTCCCAGAAATATGCCGAAGCTAATTTTGAATCTAAGGTCCTCAAAATGGCAAATCATTAAAATATGACCAAATCTGGAAATCTGGGAAAATGAATCAGGTTTTGGCAGATGCACTGACCTTGTGGAGCGAACCATGTTTGACTTAGTAAATGTTGTCTAAAATGCATGAAAATTGGTGTGCTACTATATTTTTCAGTTCTGGACAATTTTTTCAGAAATGGACCAAAGCAAAAAATGACTCTAAGGACCTCAAAAACGTCAATTTATGAAAAGTGTGCAAATCTGGACAGTTTTGTGCTACCTCACTGTTTCGGCCATAACTAATGATTCTGAACTCCAATTGATGCAAGGTTTGTTTCTGAGTTTAGTTAACTTCTTAAACTTTAATGTGACATCTTATTCACTGAATTTTGATATTGTTTGATTATCCTATTGATTGTGGGAAAATAGCCTATTGCAGTAAAGGTTTCACTTAGTTATATGCTTGGAAAATTGTTGTAACCCCTCTTGTGGTGCTAATTGCTTGGAATTGTGGTGTTGGGATGTTGTGTGGACTGTTTTGAGTACTTGAGGATGTTTGAATTGAATGATGCATGACTTGTGAATGAACTTGAGTTGACTTAGGGTTTAATCACATGGTTAAGCATGAAACGGAAACCCTAATGACTAGGTAGTCTTGCTAAGTGTTGATCATTTAGATATTGTGTGGAAATTATATGCTTAGTGCGCTGCCCGTAAATGTCTTATAAGCTTAAATGTAATTTTGATCATTGCATGTTGACAAATAGGCTTTTCTTACATCCGAAACCACCACGTAGATGTTGTTGCATGTGAATAATCGTATCACTTGATTACGTGGACTTCGAAATGAGTTATATGGCTTGACTTGCATGTGTTACATGGCTGCCCGTTTAATGTTCATATGACTCTATGTGTTCTACAAAGTGAAATTTCATGTCAAGCATGCCTCGTTCGTTTACTTGGCAATATGTGATCTTGAAATTGCTCGGAGGCAACCTACTTTGTTGTCCTCCTAATGTGAATTGTTAAAAGATATTCAATGGTTTATTTGAACATGATTACTTGGCTGCCCGTTAAAGTTTAATTGCTTTCAAATGGATATATGAAATGATTATATGTTCTTACAATGCCTTATATGCCAATATGTCAAAATGTGATCATATACTTGCTCGGAGGCAACCTACTTTGTTGACCTCCTAATGTGAAATGTTAAATGACAAAAATGGGCATTGTATACGAGGTTGCAACCTTTCAGTGTGGCATGGTAGTGTTTCACGCACGCCGGGCGGCATCGGGCTTGCCGGTGTTACCGTGACTACCATGGTCCAATTCCCTCTCTCGCTTGGCATTTCACCCTCGGAGAGTTGGGTCGTAGGTTTCGGGGTACATCCGGAGTACACCCAATTGGGAGCGATAAGTGGATTATTGAAGTCGGCCGCACCAAATGAATCGAAATTGACATTGAGAGCAAATGCTCACCGTATCCTTTTTGCAATGTGTATAAGTACTCTCGCTTGGTTCCTAGAGAACCTCGGGGAGGAAAGACTGGTATTCTTGTTCATGTGCTTATATGTAAGTACTCTCGATTGGTTCCTAGAGAACCTCGGGGAGGAAAGACTGGCATTTCTGTTCCCTTACTTTGTATCCGTTACTCGATTTGTTTCTTATAATTGCGTACCTTATTATTTGTAATACGTGACATGTTCTCAAAAAGAGTTTTCATAAATTGAACCGGAAAACGAGTTTCAAAACATATTTCTCGTTCCCCCTCGCTGAGTTCATAAGGACTCACCCTCTTTTTCATCACAGGTGAAAAAGAACAGGTACAGGTACCCGAGGACGGTGTGCCTAACGATGAACCCCTGGAGTGATTGCCTGTCTTGTGTGCCTTGCGTGATTATGGCTATTTGTGAACTATGCTACTTGAAGACTATTTCTTTTATGTTGCTCGTTGTTTATTGATGTAAATGACCCCGTTGTAATTTGGGTCTAATTCTGAGATTGTACTATCTATAACCGGACGAACTTTTTTTTGGTTGTTTGCTTTCGTTTTCTTAATTAGTAGTTATCGTAGGCATTCAAACCACTAGATGAACAATCAACTAAGTTAATTCTATCTAATTTCACTTAGGTGTTCATTTGCAAACTAAAGGATAATAGGTACTTGCATGATAGGAAATTGAAAAATAAACGGGGTATAGTTATCATATTAGGCTTATTAACCAAACGAGAGTTTCAAGATAAACTAGTAGGCAAATTGGTTGGTGACAAATAGGAGTCCTTAATGAAATTGGATTAATGATTGGAATAATTGAGGCGTTTAGAGAATTAGGTCAAACCAAAGAGTCCAATTACAGCTGTTATGTTGCCGGTTTTCCGGAAAACTTTGGAGTTTAGGCTAAAAACGATAAGTGTTAAATCTTTATAAACAGTTAAGTACGAGACATGACTTGAATGTTTAGTTCACACCCTAGTCTAACCTTATTGGCCGGGTTGGGGCGTGACATCGCGGCCCACAGCACACCGTTGGAAAGCTGTCTGAGAGCTCTACGACGGTGCAGCTAAGCCTGCTTCGCTGGGCCTTTTTTCGGAGCCCAAAATCGAACGTTTTCATTAGTTTCTGGACACTTTTCTGCTTCTGTACTATTTTTTCGCCCCGGATCGCACGTCGTGAGCTGCGAAAAGGGCGACAACCTAATCCGTCACATTTCTGTTACGGAATCCCACGGCACCTTGGGTAGGGCAACTTCGCTTTACATTGTGGCTGGGCCCGCGAACCGAGGATGCGTGGCTTGGGACCAGGTCTTCGTCGCTCCGGAGCCCATAAATTTTTATCCGTAAGGACTTACGCAGCCCACAGCATACCGTTAGAAAGCTCTCCGAGAGCTCTACGACGGTGCAGCTAAGCCCGCTTTGCTGGGCCTTTTTTCGGAGCCCAAAATCGAACGTTTTCATTAGTTTCTGGACACTTTTCTGCTTCTGTCCTATTTTTTTGTCCCGGATCGCACGTCGTGAGCTGCGAAAAGGACGACAACCTAATCCGTCACATTTCTGTTACGGAATCCCACGGCACCTTGGGCAGGGCAACTTCGCTTCACGTTGTGGCTGGGCCCGCAAACCGAGGACGCGGGGCTTGGGACCAGGTCTTCGTCGCTCCGGAGCCCATAACTTTTGATCCGTAAGGAGTTCGCGGCCCACAGCACACCGTTGGAAAGCTCTCTGAGAGCTCTACGACGGTGCAGCTAAGCCCACTTTGCTGGGACTTTTTTCAGAGCCCAAAATCGAATGTTTTTATTAGTTTCTAGACACTTTTTTGCTCCTGTCCTATTTTTTCGTCCCGTATCGCACGTCATGAGTTGCGAAAAGGACGACAACCTAATCCGTCACATTTCTGTTATGGTATCCCACGGCACCTTGGGGAGGGCCACTTCGCTTTACGTTGTGGCTGGGCCCGCAAACCGAGGACGCAGGGCTTGCGACCAGGTCCTCTTCTCTCCAGAGCCCATAACTTTTGATCCGTAAGGAGTTACGCGGCCCACAGTATACCGTTGGAAGGCTCTCCGAGAGCTCTACGAGGGTGCAGCTATGCCCGCTTCGCTGGGCCTTTTTTCGGAGCCCAATATCGAACGTTTTCATTAGTTTCTGGAATCTTTTCTGCTTCTGTCCTATTTTTTCGTCCCGGATCGCACGTCGTGAGCTGCGAAAAGGACGACAACCTAATCCGTCACATTTCTGTTACGAAATCCCACGGCACCTTGGGCAGGGCAACTTCGCTTCATGTTGTGGCTGGGCCCGCAAACCGAGGACGCGGGGCTTGGGACAAGGTCTTCGTCGCTCCGGAGACCATAACTTTTGATCCGCAAGGAGTTACGCGGCCCACAGCATACCGTTGGAAAGCTCTCCGAGAGCTCTACGACGGTGCAGCTAAGCTCGCTTCGCTGGGCCTTTTTTTGGAGCCCAAAATCAAACGTTTTCATTAGTTTCTGGACACTTTTCTGCTTCTGTCCTATTTTTTCGTCCCGTATCACACGTCATGAGTTGCGAAAAGGACGACAACCTAATCCGTCACATTTCTGTTATGGTATCCCACGGCACCTTGGGCAGGGCAACTTCGCTTTACGTTGTGGCTGGGCCCGCAAACCCAGGACGCGGGGCTAGGGTCCAGGTCTTCGTCGCTCTGGAGCCCATAACTTTTGATCCGTAAGGAGTTACGCGGCCCACAGCATACCATTGGAAAGCTCTCCGAGAGCTATACGACGGTACAACTAAGCCCGCTACGCTGGGCATTTTTTTGGAGCCCAAAATCGAACGTTTTCATCAGTTTCTGGACACTTTTCTGCTTTTATCCTGGTTTTTCGTCCCGGATCGCACGTTGTGAGCTGCGAAAAGGACGACAACCTAATTCGTCACATTTCTATTACGGAATCCCACGGCACCTTGGGCAGGGCAACTGCGCTTCACGTTGTGGCTGGGCCGGCAAACCGAGGACGCGGGGCTTGGGACCAGGTCTTCGTCGCTCCGGAGCCCATAACTATTGATCCGTAAGGAGTTCGCGACCCACAGCATATCGTTGGAAAGCTCTCGGAGAGTTCTACGACGGTGCAGCTAATCCCGCTTTGCTGGGCATTTTTTCGGAGCCCAAAATCGAACGTTTTCATTAGTTTCTGGACACTTTTCTGCTTCTGTCTTGTTTTTTCGTCCCGGATCGCACGTCGTGAGCTGCGAAAAGGACGACAACCTAATCCGTCACATTTCTGTTACGGAATCCCACGGTACCTTGGGCAGGGCAACTTCGCTTTACATTGTGGATGGGCCTGCAAACCGAGGACGCGGAGCTTGGGACCAGGTCTTCGTCGCTCCGGAGCCCATAACTTTTGATCCGTAAGGAGTTACGCGGCCCACAGCATACCGTTGGAAAGCTCTCCGAGAGCTCTACGACGGTGCAGCTAAGACCGCTTTGCTGGGCCTTTTTTCGGAGCCCAAAATCGAACATTTTTATTAGTTTCTGGACAATTTTCTACTTCTGTCCTGTTTTTTCATCCCGGATCGCACGTCGTGAGCTGCGAAAAGGACGACAACCTAATCCGTCACATTTTTGTTACGGAATCCCACGGCACCTTGGGCAGGGCAACTTCGCTTTACGTTGTGGCTGGGCCCGGAAACCGAGGACGCGGGGCTTGGGACCAGGTCTTCGTCACTCCGGAGACCATAACTTTCGATCCGTAAGGAGTTCGCGGCCCACAGCACACCGTTGGAAAGCTCTCCAAGAGCTCTACTACGGTGCAGCTAAGCCCGCTTCGCTGGGCCTTTTTTCGGAGCCCAAAATCGAACGTTTTCATTAGTTTCTGGACACTTTTCTGCTTCTGTCCTATTTTTTCGTCCCGGATCGCACGTCGTGAGCTGCGAAAAGGACGACAACCTAATCCGTCACATTTCTGTTACGGAATCCCACGGCACCTTGGGCAGGGCAACTTCGCTTTACGTTGTGGCTGGGCCCGCAAACCGAGGACGCGGGGCTTGGGTCCAGGTCTACGTCGCTCCGGAGCCCGTAACTTTTGATCCGTAAGGAGTTACGCGGCCCACAGCATTCCGTTGGAAAGCTCTCAGAGAGCTCTACCACGGTGCAGCTAATCGCGCTCCACTGGGCCTTTTTTCGGAGCCCAAAATCGGACGTTTTCATTAGTTTCAGGACACTTTTCTGCTTCTGTCCTGTTTTTTCGTCCCGGATCGCACGTCGTGAGATGCGAAAAGGACGACAACCTAATCCGTCACATTTCTGTTACGGAATCCCACGGCACCATGGGCAGGGTAACTTCGCTTCACGTTGTGGCTGGGCCCACAAACCGAGGACGCGAGGCTTGGGACCAGGTCTTCGTCGCTCAGGAGCCCATAACTTTTGATCCGTAAAGAGTTACGCGGCCCACAGCATACCGTTGGAAAGCTCTCCGAGAGCTCTACGACGGTGCAGCAAGCCCGCTTTGCTGGGCCTTTTTTCAGAGCCCAAAATTGAACGTTTTCATTAGTTTCTGGACACTTTTCTGCTTCTGTCTTATTTTTTCGTCCCTGATCGCACGTCGTGAGCTGCGAAAAGGACGACAACCTAATCCGTCACATTTCGGTTACGGAATCCCACGGCACCTTGGGCAGGGCAACTTCGCTTTACGTTGTGGCTGGGCCCGCAAACCGAGGACGCGGGGCTTGGGACCAGGTCTTCGTCGCTCCGGAGCCCATAACTTTCGATCCGTAAGGAGTTACGCGGCCCACAGCATACCGTTGGAAAGCTCTTCGAGAGCTCTACGACGGTTCAGCTACGCCCGCTTCACTGGGCCTTTTTTCGGAGCCCAAAATCGAACGTTTTCATTAGTTTCTGGACACTTTTCTGCTTCTGTCCTGTTTTTTCGTCCCGGATCGCACGTCGTGAGATGCGAAAAGGACGACAACCTAATCCGTCATATTTCTGTTACGGAATCCCACGGCACCTTGGGCAGGGCAACTTCGCTTTACGTTGTGGCTGGGCCCGCAAACCGAGGACGCGGGGCTTGGTGCCAGGTCTTCGTCGCTCCGGAGCCCATAACTTTTGATCCGTAAGGAGTTACGCGGCCCACAGCATACCGTTGGAAAGCTCTCCGAGAGCTCTACGACGGTGCAGCTAAGCCTGCTTTGCTGGGCCTTTTTTCGGAGTCCAAAATCGAATGTTTTCATCAGTTTCTGGACACTTTTCTGCTCTTGTCCGGTTTTTTCGCCCCGGATCGCACGTCGTGAGCTGCAAAAAGGACGACAACCTAATCCGTCACATTTCTATTACAGAATCCCACGGCACCTTGGGCAGGGAACTTCGCTTCACGTTGTGGCTGGGCCCGCAAACCGAGGACGCGGGGCTTGGGACCAGGTCTTCGTCGCTCCGGAGCCCATAACTTTTGATTTGTAAGGAGTTACGCGGCCCACAGCATACCGTTGGAAAGCTCTCCGAGAGCTCTACGACGGTGCAGCTAAGACTGCTTTGCTGGGCCTTTTTTCGGAGTCCAAAATCGAATGTTTTCATCAGTTTCTGGACACTTTTCTGCTTTTGTCCAATTTTTTCGCCCCGGATCGCACGTCGTGAGCTGCAAAAAGGACGACAACCTAATCCGTCACATTTCTATTACAGAATCCCACGGCACCTTGGGCAGGGAACTTCGCTTCACGTTGTGGCTGGGCCCGCAAACCGAGGACGCGGGGCTTGGGACCAGGTCTTCGTCGCTCCAGAGCCCATAACTTTTGATCCGTAAGGAGTTACGCGGCCCACAGCATACCGTTGGAAAGCTCTCCGAGAGCTCTACGACGGTGCAGCTAAGCTCGCTTTGCTGGGCATTTTTTCGGAGCCCAAAATCGAACGTTTTAATCAGTTTCTGGACACTTTTCTGCGTTTGTCCTATTTTTTCGTCCCGGATCGCACGTTGTGAGCTGCGAAAAGGACGACAACCTAATCCGTCACATTTCTATTACGGAATCCCACGGTACCTTGGGCAGGGCAACTTCGCTTCACGTTGTGGCTGGGCCGGCAAACCGAGGACGCGGGGCTTGGGACCAAGTCTTCGTCGCTCCGGAGCCCATAACTTTTGATCCGTAAGGAGTTCGCGGGCCACAGCACACCGTTGGAAAGCTGTCTGAGAGCTCTACGACGGTGCAGCTAAGCCTGCTTCGCTGGGCCTTTTTTCGGAGTCCAAAATCGAACGTTTTCATTAGTTTCTGGACACTTTTCTGCTTCTGTACTATTTTTTCGCCCCGGATCGCACGTCGTGAGCTGCGAAAAGGGCGACAACCTAATCCGTCACATTTCTGTTACGGAATCCCACGGCAACTTGGGTAGGGCAACTTCGCTTTACATTGTGGCTGGGCCCGCGAACCGAGGACGCGGGGCTTGGGACCAGGTCTTCGTCGCTCCGGAGCCCATAAATTTTTATCCGTAAGGAGTTACGCGGCCCACAGCATACCGTTGGAAAGCTCTCCGAGAGCCCTACGCCGGTGCAGCTAATCCCGCTTCGTTGGCCCTTTTTTCGGAGCCCAAAATCGAACGTTTTCATTAGTTTCTGGACACTTTTCTGCTTTTTTCCTGTTTTTTCGTCCCGGATCGCACGTCGTGAGCTGCGAAAAGGACGACAACCTAATCCGTCACATTTCTGTTACGGAATCCCACGGCACCATGGGTAGGGCAACTTCGCTTCACGTTGTGGCTGGGCCCGCAAACCGAGGACGCGGGGCTTGGGTCCAGGTCTTCGTCGCTCCGGAGCCCATAACTTTTGATCCGTAAGGAGTTCGCGGCCCACAGCACACCGTTGGAAAGCTCTCCGAGAGCACTACGACGGTGCAGCTAAGCCCGCTTCCCTGCGCCTTTTTTCGGAGCCCAAAATCGAACGTTTTTATTAGTTTCTAGACACTTTTTTGCTTATGTCCTATTTTTTCGTCCCGGATCGCGCGTCGTGAGCTGCGAAAAGGACGACAACCTAATCCGTCACATTTCTGTTACGGAATCCCATGGCACCCTGGGCAGGGCAACTTCGCTTTACGTTGTGGCTGGGCCCGCAAACCGAGGACGCGGGGCTTAGGACCAGGTCTTCGTCGCTCCGGAGCCCATAACTTTTGATCCGTAAGGAGTTACGCGGCCCACAGCATACCGTTGGAAAGCTCTCGGAGAGCTCTACGAAGGTGCAGCTATGCCCGCTTTGCTGGGCCTTTTTTCGGAGCCCAAAATCGAACGTTTTCATTAGTTTCTGGACACTTTTCTGCTTCTGTCCTATTTTTTCGTCCCGGATCGCACGTCGTGAGCTGCGAAAAGGACGACAACCTAATCCGTCACATTTCTGTTACGAAATCCCACGGCACCTTGGGCAGGGCAACTTCGCTTCATGTTGTGGCTGGGCCCGCAAACCGAGGACGCGGGGCTTGGGACCAGGTCTTCGTCGCTCCGGAGACCATAACTTTTGATCCGTAAGGAGTTACGCGGCCCACAGCATACCGTTGGAAAGCTCTCCGAGAGCTCTACGACGATGCAGCTAAGCATGCTTTGCTGGGCCTTTTTTCGGAGCCCAAAATCGAACGTTTTCATTAGTTTCTGGACACTTTTCTGCTTCTGTCCTATTTTTTCATCCCGGATCGCACGTCGTGAGCTGCGAAAAGGACGACAACCTAATCCGTCACATTTCTGTTACGGAATCCCACGGCACCTTGGGCAGGGCAACTTCGCTTTAAGTTGTGGCTGGGCCCTCAAACCGAGGACGCGGGGCTGGGGTCCAGGTCTTCGTCGCTCTGGAGCCCATAACTTTTGATCCGTAAGGAGTTACGCGGCCCACAGCATACCGTTGGAAAGCTCTCCGAGAGCTCTACGACGGTGCAGCCAAACCCGCTTAGCTGGGCCTTTTTTTGGAGCCCAAAATCAAACGTTTTCATCAGTTTCTGGACACTTTTCTGCTTTTGTTCTGTTTTTTCATCCCGGATCGCACGTTGTGAGCTGCGAAAAGGACGACAACCTAATCCGTCACATTTCTATTACGGAATCCCACGGCACCTTGGGCAGGGCAACTTCGCTTCACGTTGTTGCTGGGCCCGCAAACCAAGGACGCGGGGCTTGGGACCAGGTCTTCGTCGCTCCGGAGCCCATAACTTTTGATCTGTAAGGAGTTACGCGGCCCACAGCATACCGTTGGAAAGCTCTCCGAGAGCTCTACGACGGTGCAGCTAAGCCCGCTTTGCTGGGCCTATTTTTGGAGCCCAAAATTGAACGTTTTCATTAGTTTCTGGACACTTTTCTGCTTCTGTCCTATTTTTTCGTCCTGGATCGCACGTCGTGAGCTGCGAAAAGGACGACAACCTAATCCGTCACATTTCTGTTACGGAATCCCACGGCACCTTGGGCAGGGCAACTTCGCTTTACGTTGTGGCTGGGCCCGCAAACCGAGGACGCGGGGCTTGGGACCAGGTCTTCGTCGCTCCGGAGCCCATAACTTTTGATCCGTAAGGAGTTACGCGGCCCACAGCATACCGTTGGAAAGCTCTCCGGGAGCTCTACGACGGTGCAGCTAGGCCCTCTTCATTGGGCCTTTTTTCGGAGCCCAAAATCGAACGTTTTCATTAGTTTCTGGACACTTTTCGGCTTCTGTCCTATTTTTTCGTCCCGGATCGCACGTCGTGAGCTGCGAAATGGACGACAACCTAATCCGTCACATTTCTGTTACGGAATCCCACGGCACCTTGGGCAGGGCAAGTTCGCTTTACGTTGTGGCGGGGCCCGCAAACCTAGGACGCGGGGCTTGGGACCAGGTCTTCGTCGCTCCGGAGCCCATAACTTTTGATCCGTAAGGAGTTACGCGGCCCACAGCATACCGTTGCAAAGCTCTCCGAGAGCTCTACGACGGTGCAGCTAACTCGCTTCGCTGGGCCTTTTTTCGGAGCCTAAAATCGAACGTTTTCATTAGTTTCTGGACACTTTTCTGCTTCTGTCCTATTTTTTCGTCCCGGATCGCACGTCGTGAGATGCGAAAAGGACGACAACCTAATCAGTCACATTTCTGTTACGGAATCCCACGGCACCTTGGGCAGGGCAACTTCGCTTCACGTTGTGGCTGGGCCCGCAAACCGAGGACGCGGGGCTCGGGACCAGGTCTTCGTCGCTCCGGAGCCCATAACTTTTGATCCGTAAAGAGTTACGCGGCCCACAGCATACCGTTGGAAAGCTCTCCTAGAGCTCTACGACGGTGCAGCTAAGCCTGCTTCGCTGGGCCTTTTTTCGGAGTCAAAATCGAATGTTTTAATCAGTTTCTGGACACTTTTATGCTTTTGTCCGATTTTTTCGCCCCGGATCGCACGTCGTGAGCTGCAAAAAGGATGACAACCTAATCCGTCACATTTCTATTACAGAATCCCACGGCACCTTGGGCAGGGAACTTCGCTTCACGTTGTGGCTGGGCCCGCAAACTGAGGACGCGGAGGTTGGGACCAGGTCTTCGTCGCTCCGGAGCCCATAACTTTTGATCTGTAAGGAGTTACGCGGCCCACAGCATACCGTTGGAAAGCTCTCCGAGAGCTCTACAACGGTGCAGCTAAGCTAGCTTTGCTGGGCCTTTTTTCGGAGCCCAAAATCGAACATTTTCATTAGTTTCTGGACACTTTTCTGCTTCTGTCCTATTTTTTCATCCCGGATCGCACGTCGTGAGCTGCGAAATGGACGACAACCTAATCCATCACATTTCTGTTACGGAATCCCACGGCACCTTGGGCAGGGCAACTTCGCTTTACGTTGCGGCTGGGCCCGCAAACCGAGGACGCGGGGCTTGGGTCCAGGTCTTCGTCGCTCTAGAGCCCATAACTTTTGATCCGTAAGGAGTTACGCTGCCCACAGCATACCGTTGGAAAGCTCTCCGAGGGCTCTACGACGGTGCAGCTAAGCCCGCTTCGCTAGGCCTTTTTTTGGAGCCCAAAATCAAACGTTTTCATCAATTTCTGGACACTTTTCTGCTTTTGTTCTGTTTTTTCGTCCCGGATCGCACGTTGTGAGCTGCGAAAAGGACGACAACCTAATCCGTCACATTTCTATTACGGAATCCCACGGCACCTTGGGCAGGGCAACTTCGCTTCACGTTGTTGCTGGGCCCGCAAACCAAGGACGCGGGGCTTGGGACCAGGTCTTCGTCGCTCCGTAGCCCATAACTTTTGATCCGTAAGGAGGTCGCGGCCCACAGCACACCATTGGAAAGCTCTCCGAGAGCTCTACGACGGTGCAGCTAAGCCCTCTTCACTGGGCCTTTTTTCGGAGCCCAAAATCGAACGTTTTCATTAGTTTCTGGACACTTTTCGGCTTCTGTCCTATTTTTTCGTCCCGGATCGCACGTCGTGAGCTGCGAAAAGGACGACAACCTAATCCGTCACATTTCTATTACAGAATCCCACGGCACCTTGGGCAGGGAACTTCGCTTCACGTTGTGGCTGGGCCCGCAAACCGAGGACGCGGGGCTTAGGACCAGGTCTTCGTCGCTCCGGAGCCCATAACTTTTGATCTGTAAGGAGTTACGCGGCCCACACCATACCGTTGGAAAGCTCTCCGAGAGCTCTACGACGGTGCAGCCAGGCCCGCCTCGCTGGGCCTTTTTTCGGAGGGCAAAATCGAACATTTTCATTAGGTTCTGGACACTTTTCTACTTCTGTCCTATTTTTTCGTCACGGATCGCATGTCGTGTGCTGTGAAAAGGACGACAACCTAATCCGTCACATTTCTGTTACGGAATCCCACGGCACCTTGGGCAGGGCAACTTCGCTTTACGTTGTGGCTGGGCCCGCAAACCGAGGACGCGGGGCTTGGGACCAGGTCTTCGTCGCTCCGGAGCCCATAACTTTTGATTTGTAAGGAGTTACGCGGCCCACAGCATACCGTTGGAAAGCTCTCCGAGAGCTCTACGACGGTGCAGCTAAGCCAGCTATGCTGGGCCTTTTTTCAGAGCCCAAAATCGAACATTTTCATTAGTTTCTGGACACTTTTCTGCTTCTGCCCTATTTTTTCGTCCCGGATCGCACGTCGTGAGCTGCGAAAAGGATGACAACCTAATCCGTCACATTTCTGTTACGGAATCCCATGGCACCTTGGGCAGGGAAACTTTGCTTTACGTTGTGGTTGGGCCCGCAAACCGAGGACGCGGGGCTTGGGTCCAGGTCTTTGTCGCTCTGGAGCCCATAACTTTTGATCCGTAAGGAGTTACGCGGCCCACAGCATACCGTTGGAAAGCTCTCCGAGAGCTCTACGACGGTGCAGCTAAGCCCGCTTCGCTGGGCCTTTTTTTGGAGCCCAAAATCAAACGTTTTCATCAATTTCTGGACACCTTTCTGCTTTTGTTCTGTTTTTTCGTCCCGGATCGCACGTTGTAAGCTGCGAAAAGGACGACAACCTAATCCGTCACATTTCTAATACGAAATCCCACGGCACCTTGGGCAGGGCAACTTCGCTTTACGTTGTGGCTGGGCCCGCAAACCAAGGACGCGGGGCTTGGGACCCGGTCTTCGTCGCTCCGGAGCCCATAACTTTTGATCCGTAAGGAGTTCGCGGCCCACAGCACACCGTTGGAAAGCTCTCCGAGAGCTCTACGACGGTGCAGCTAAGCCCTCTTCACTGGGCCTTTTTTCGGAGCCCAAAATCGAACGTTTTCATTAGTTTCTGGACACTTTTCGGCTTCTGTCCTATTTTTTCGTCCCGGATCGCACGTCGTGAGCTGCGAAAAGGACGACAACCTAATCCGTCACATTTCTATTACAGAATCCCACGGCACCTTGGGCAGGGAACTTCGCTTCACGTTGTGGCTGGGCCCGCAAACCGAGGACGCGGGGCTTAGGACCAGGTCTTCGTCGCTCCGGAGCCCATAACTTTTGATCCGTAAGGAGTTACGCGGCCCACATCATACCGTTGGAAAGCTCTCCGAGAACTCTACGACGGTGCTGTTAAGCCCGCTTTTCTGGGCCTTTTTTCGGAGCACAAAATCGACCATTTTCATTAGTTTCTGGACACTTTTCTCTTTCTGTCCTATTTTTTCGTCCCGGATCGCACGTCGTGAGCTGCGAAAAGGACGACAACCTAATCCGTCACATTTCTGTTACGGAATCCCACGGCACCTTGGGCAGGGCAACTTCGCTTTACGTTGTGGCTGGGCCCGCAAACCGAGGACGCGGGGCTGGGGTCCAGGTCTTCGTCGCTCTGGAGCCCATAACTTTTGATCCGTAAGGAGTTACGCGGCCCACAGCATACCGTAGGAAAGCTCTCCGAGAGCTCTACGACGGTGCAGCTAAGCCCGCTTCGCTGGGCCTTTTTTTGGAGCCCAAAATCAAACGTTTTCATCAGTTTCTGGACACTTTTCTGCTTTTGTTCTGTTTTTTCATCCCGGATCGCACGTTGTGAGCTGCGAAAAGGACGACAACCTAATCCGTCACATTTCTATTACGGAATCCCACGGCACCTTGGGCAGGGCAACTTCGCTTCACGTTGTTGCTGGGCCCGCAAACCAAGGACGCGGGGCTTGGGACCAGGTCTTCGTCGCTCCGGAGCCCATAACTTTTGATCTGTAAGGAGTTACGCGGCCCACAGCATACCGTTGGAAAGCTCTCCGAGAGCTCTACGACGGTGCAGCTAAGCCCGCTTTGCTGGGCCTTTTTTCGGAGCCCAAAATCGAACGTTTTCATTAGTTTCTGGACACTTTTCTGCTTCTGTTCTATTTTTTCGTCCCGGATCGCACGTCGTGAGCTGCGAAAAGGACGACAACCTAATCCTCACATTTCTGTTACGGAATCCCACGGCACCTTGGGCAGGGCAACTTCGCTTTACGTTGTGGCTGGGCCCGCAAACCTAGGACGCGGGGCTTGGGACCAGGTCTTCGTCGCTCCGGAGCCCATAACTTTTGATCCGTAAGGAGTTACGCGGCCCACAGCATACCGTTGGAAAGCTCTCCGGGAGCTCTACGACGGTGCAGCTAAGCCCTCTTCACTGGGCCTTTTTTCGGAGCCCAAAATCGAACGTTTTCATTAGTTTCTGGACACTTTTCGGCTTCTGTCCTATTTTTTCGTCCCGGATCGCACGTCGTGAGCTGCGAAATGGACGACAACCTAATCCGTCACATTTCTGTTACGGAATCCCACGGCACCTTGGGCAGGGCAAGTTCGTTTTACGTTGTGGCTGGGCCCGCAAACCTAGGACGCGGGGCTTGGGACCAGGTCTTCGCCGCTCCGGAGCCCATAACTTTTGATCCGTAAGGAGTTACGCAGCCCACAGCATACCGTTGGAAAGCTCTCCGAGAGCTCTACGACGGTGCAGTTAACCCGCTTCGCTGGGCCTTTTTTCGGAGCCTAAAATCGAACGTTTTCATTAGTTTCTGGACACTTTTCTGCTTCTGTCCTATTTTTTTGTCCCGGATCGCACGTCGTGAGATGCGAAAAGGACGACAACCTAATCAGTCACATTTCTGTCACGGAATCCCACGGCACCTTGGGCAGGGCAACTTCGCTTCACGTTGTGGCTGGGCCCGCAAAACCGAGGACGCGGGGCTCGGGACCAGGTCTTCGTTGCTCCGGAGCCCATAACTTTTGATCCGTAAAGAGTTATGCGGCCCATAGCATACCGTTGGAAAGCTCTCCGAGAGCTCTACGACGGTGCAGCTAAGCCCGCTTCGCTGGGCCTTTTTTCGGAGTCCAAAATCGAATGTTTTAATCAGTTTCTGGACACTTTTCTGCTTTTGTCCGGTTTTTTCACCCCGGATCGCACGTCGTGAGCTGCAAAAAGGAAGACAACCTAATCCGTCACATTTCTATTACAGAATCCCACGGCACCTTGGGCAGGGAACTTCGTTTCACATTGTGGCTAGGCCCGCAAACCGAGGACGCGGGGCTTGGGACCAGGTCTTCGTCGCTCCGGAGCCCATAACTTTTGATTTGTAAGGAGTTACGCGGCCCACAGCATACCGTTGGAAAGCTCTCCGAGAGCTCTACGACGGTGCAGCTAAGCCAGCTATGCTGGGCCTTTTTTCAGAGCCCAAAATCGAACATTTTCATTAGTTTCTGGACACTTTTCTGCTTCTGCCCTATTTTTTCGTCCCGGATCGCACGTCGTGAGCTGCGAAAAGGACAACAACCTAATCCGTCACATTTCTATTACGGAATCCCACGGCACCTTGGGCAGGGCAACTTCGCTTTACGTTGTGGCTGGGCCTGAAAATCGAGGACGCGGGGATTGGGTCCAGGTCTTCGTCGCTCTGAAGCTCATAACTTTTGATCCGTAAGGAGTTACGCGGCCCACAGCATACCGTTGGAAAGTTCTCCGAGAGCTCTACGACGGTGCAGCTAAACCCGCTTCGCTGGGCCTTTTTTTGGAGCCCAAAATCAAACGTTTTCATCAATTTCTGGACACTTTTCTGCTTTTGTTCTGTTTTTTCGTCCCGGATCGCACGTTGTGAGCTGCGAAAAGGACGACAACCTAATCCGTCACATTTCTATTACGGAATCCCACGGCACCTTGGGCAGGGCAACTTCGCTTCACGTTGTTGCTGGGCCCGCAAACCAAGGACGCGGGGCTTGGGACCAGGTCTTCGTCGCTCCGGAGCTCATAACTTTCGATCCGTAAGGAGTTCGCGGCCCACAGCACACCGTTGGAAAGCTCTCCGGGAGCTCTACGACGGTGCAGCTAAGATCGCTTCACCGGGCCTTTTTTCGGAGCCCAAAATCGAACGTTTTCATCAGTTTCTGGACACTTTTCGGCTTCTGTCCTATTTTTTCGTCCCGGATCGCACGTCGTGAGCTGCGAAAAGGACGACAACCTAATCCGTCACATTTCTATTACAGAATCCCACGGCACCTTGGGCAGGGAACTTCGCTTCACGTTGTGGCTGGGCCCGCAAACCGAGGACGCGGGGCTTGGGACCAGGTCTTCGTCGCTCCGGAGCCCATAACTTTTGATCTGTAAGGAGTTACGCGGCCCACAGTATACCGTTGGAAAGCTCTCCGAGAGCTCTACGACGGTGCAGCTATGCCCGCTTTGCTGGGCCTTTTTTCGGAGCACAAAATCGAACATTTTCATTAGTTTCTGGACACTTTTCTGCTTCTGTCCTATTTTTTCGTCCCGGATCGCACGTCGTGAGCTGCGAAAAGGACGACAACCTAATCCGTCACATTTCTGTTACGGAATCCCACGGCACCTTGGGCAGGGCAACTTCGCTTTACGTTGTGGCTGGGCCCGCAAACCGAGGACGCGGGGCTGGGGTCCAGGTCTTCGTCGCTCTGGAGCCCATAACTTTTGATCCGTAAGGAGTTACGCGGCCCACAGCATACCGTTGGAAAGCTCTCCGAGAGCTCTACGACGGTGCAACTAAGCCCGCTTCGCTGGGCCTTTTTTTGGAGCCCAAAATCAAACGTTTTCATCAGTTTCTGGACACTTTTCTGTTTTTGTTCTGTTTTTTCATCCCGGATCGCACGTTGTGAGCTGCGAAAAGGACGACAACCTAATCCGTCACATTTCTATTACGGAATCCCACGGCACCTTGGGCAGGGCAACTTCGCTTCACGTTGTTGCTGGGCCCGCAAACCGAGGACGCGGGGCTTGGGACCAGGTCTTCGTCGCTCCGGAGCCCATTACTTTTGATCTGTAAGGAGTTACGCGGCCCACAGCATACCGTTGGAAAGCTCTCCGAGAGCTCTACGACGGTGCAGCTAAGCCCGCTTTGCTGGGCCTTTTTTCAGAGCCCAAAATCGAACGTTTTCATTAGTTTCTGGACACTTTTCTGCTTCTGTCCTATTTTTTCGTCCCGGATCGCACGTCGTGAGCTGCGAAAAGGACGACAACCTAATCCGTCACATTTCTGTTACGGAATCCCACGGCACCTTGGGCAGGGTAACTTCGCTTTACGTTGTGGCTGGGCCCGCAAACCGAGGACGCGGGGCTTGGGACCAGGTCTTCGTCGCTCCGGAGACCATAACTTTTGATCCGTAAGGAGTTACGCGGCCCACAGCATACCGTTGGAAAGCTCTCCGGGAGCTCTACGACGGTGCAGCTAAGCCCTCTTCACTGGGCTTTTTTTCGGAGCCCAAAATCGAACGTTTTCATTAGTTTCTGGACACTTTTCGGCTTCTGTCCTATTTTTTCGTCCCGGATCGCACGTCGTGAGCTGCGAAATGGACGACAACCTAATCCGTCACATTTCTGTTACGGAATCCCACGGCACCTTGGGCAGGGCAAGTTCGATTTACGTTGTGGCTGGGCCCGCAAACCTAGGACGCGGGGCTTGGGACCAGGTCTTCGTCGCTCCGGAGCCCATAACTTTTGATCCGTAAGGAGTTACGCGGCCCACAGCATACCGTTGGAAAGCTCTCCGAGAGCTCTACGACGGTGCAGCTAACCCGCTTCGCTGGGCCTTTTTTCGGAGCCTAAAATCGAACGTTTTCATTAGTTTCTGGACACTTTTCTGCTTCTGTCCTGTTTTTTCGTCCCGGATCGCACGTCGTGAGATGCGAAAAGGACGACAACCTAATCAGTCACATTTCTGTTACGGAATCCCACGGCACCTTGGGCAGGGCAACTTCGCTTCACGTTGTGGCTGGGCCCGCAAACCGAGGACGCGGGGCTCGGGACCAGGTCTTCGTCGCTCCGGAGCCCATAACTTTTGATCCGTAAAGAGTTACGCGGCCCACAGCATACCGTTGGAAAGCTCTCCGAGAGCTCTACGACGGTGCAGCTAAGCCCGCTTCGCTGGGCCTTTTTTCGGAGTCCAAAATCGAATGTTTTAATCAGTTTCTGGACACTTTTCTGCTTTTGTCCGGTTTTTTCGCCCCGGATCGCACGTCGTGAGCTGCAAAAAGGACGACAACCTAATCCGTCACATTTCTATTACAGAATCCCACGGCACCTTGGGCAGGGAACTTCGCTTCACGTTGTGGCTGGGCCCGCAAACCGAGGACGCGGGGCTTGGGACCAGGTCTTCGTCGCTCCGGAGCCCATAACTTTTGATCTGTAAGGAGTTACGCGGCCCACAGCATACCGTTGGAAAGCTCTCCGAGAGCTCTACGACGGTGCAGCTAAGCTAGCTTTGCTGGGCCTTTTTTCGGAGCCCAAAATCGAACATTTTCATTAGTTTCTGGACACTTTTCTGCTTCTGCCCTATTTTTTCGTCCCGGATCGCACGTCGTGAGCTGCGAAAAGGACGACAACCTAATCCGTCACATTTCTGTTACGGAATCCCACGGCACCTTGGGCAGGGCAACTTCGCTTTACGTTGTGGCTGGGCCCGCAAACCGAGGACGCGGGGCTTGGGTCCAGGTCTTCGTCGCTCTGGAGCCCATAACTTTTGATCCGTAAGGAGTTACGCGGCCCACAGCATACCGTTAGAAAGCTCTCCGAGAGCTCTACGACGGTGCAGCTAAGCCCGCTTCGCTGGGCCTTTTTTTGGAGCCCAAAATCAAACGTTTTCATCAATTTCTGGACACCTTTCTGCTTTTGTTCTGTTTTTTCGTCCCGGATCGCACGTTGTGAGCTGCGAAAAGGACGACAACCTAATCCGTCACATTTCTGTTACGGAATCCCACGGCACCTTGGGCAGGGCAACTTCGCTTTACGTTGTGGCTGGGCCCGCAAACCGAGGACGCGGGGCTTGGGACCAGGTCTTCGTCGCTCCGGAGCCCATAACTTTCGATCCGTAAGGAGTTCGCGGCCCACAGCACACCGTTGGAAAGCTCTCCGAGAGCTCTACTACGGTGCAGCTAAGCCCGCTTCACTGGGCCTTTTTTCGGAGCCCAAAATCGAACGTTTTCATTAGTTTCTGGACACTTTTCTGCTTCTGTCCTATTTTTTCATCCCGGATCGCACGTCGTGAGCTGCGAAAAGGACGACAACGTAATCCGTCACATTTCTGTTACGGAATCCCACCGCACCTTGGGCAGGGCAAATTCGCTTCATGTTGTGGCTGGGCTCACAAACCAAGGACGCGGGGCTTGGGACCAGGTCTTCGTCGCTCCGGAGCCCATAACTTTTGATCCGTAAGGAGTTACGCGGCCCACAGCATACCGTTGGAAAGCTCTCCGAGAGCTCTACGAAGTTACAGCTAAGGCCGCTTTGCTGGGCCATTTTTTGGAGCCCAAAATCAAACGTTTTCATCAGTTTCTGGACACTTTTCTGCTTTTGTTCAGTTTTTTCGTCCCGGATCGCACGTCGTGAGCTGCGAAAAGGACGACAACCTAATCCGTCACATTTCTATTACGGAATCCCACGGCAACTTGGGCAGGGCAACTTCGCTTCACGTTGTGGCTGGGCTCGCAAACCGAGGACGCAGGGCTTGGGACCAAGTCTTCGTCGCTCCGGAGCTCATAACTTTCGATCCGTAAGGAGTTCGCGGCCCACAGCACACCGTTGGAAAGCTCTCCGGGAGCTCTACGACGGTGCAGCTAAGATCGCTTCACCGGGCCTTTTTTCGGAGCCCAAAATCGAACGTTTTCATCAGTTTCTGGACACTTTTATGCTTTTGTCCTATTTTTTCGTCCCTGATCGCACGTCGTGAGCTGCGAAAACGACGACAACCTAATCCGTCACATTTCTGTTACGGAATCCCACGGCACCTTGGGCAGGGCAACTTCGCTTCACGTTGTGGCTGGGCTCGCAAACAAAGGACGCGGGGCTTGGGACCAGGTCTTCGTCGCTCCGGAGCCCATAACTTTTGATCCGTAAGGAGTTACGCGGCCTACAGCATACCGTTGGAAAGCTCTCCGAGAGCTCTACGAAGTTACAGCTAAGGCCGCTTTGCTGGGCCATTTTTTGGAGTCCAAAATCGAACGTTTTTATCAGTTTCTGGACATTCTTCTGTTTTTGTCCTGTTTTTTCGCCCCGGATCGCACGTCGTGAGCTGCAAAAACGACGACAACCTAATCCGTCACATTTCTATTACGGAATCCCACGGCACATTGGGCAGGGCTACTTCGCTTCACGTTGTGGCTGGGCCCGCAAACCGAGGACACGGGGCTTGGGACCAGGTCTTCGTCGCTCCGGAGCCCATAACTTTTGATCCGTAATGAGTTACGCGGCCCACAGCATACCGTTGGAAAGCTCTCCGAGAGCTCTACGATGGTGCAGCTAAGCCCGCTTCGCTGGGCCTTTTTTCTGAGCCCAAAATCGAATCTTTTCATTAGTTTATGGACACTTTTCTGCTTCTGTCGTGTTTTTTCATCCCGGATCGCACGTCGTGAGCTGCGAAAACGACGACAACCTAATCCGTCACATTTCTATTACGGAATCCCACGGCACCTTGGGCAGGGCTACTTCGCTTCACGTTGTGGCTGGGCCCGCAAACCGAGGACGTGGGGTTTGGGACCAAGTCTTTGTCGCTTCGCAGCCCATAACTTTTGATCCGTAAGGAGTTACGCGGCCCACAGCATACCGTTGGAAAGCTCTCCGAGAGCTCTACGACGGTGCAGTTAAGCCCGCTATGCTGGGCCTTTTTTCGGAGTCCAAAATCGAACGTTTTCATTAGTTTCTGGACGCTTTTCTGCTTCTGTCCTGTTTTTTCGTCCCGGATCGCAAGTCGTGAGCCGCGAAAAGGACGACAACCTAATCCGTCACATTTCTATTACGGAATCCCACGGCACCTTGGGTAAGGCAACTTCGCTTCACGTTGTGGCTGGGCCCGCAAACCGAGGACGCGGGGCTTGGGACCAGGTCTTTGTCGCTCCGGAGCCCATAACTTTTGATCCGTAAGGAGTTACACGGCCCACAGCATACCGTTGGAAAGCTCTCCGAGCGCTCTACGACCGTGCAGCTAAGCCCGCTTCGCTGGGCCTTTTTTCGGAGTCCAAAATCTAACGTTTTCCTCAGTTTCTGGACACATTTCAGCTTCTGTCCTATTTTTTTGTCCCGGATCGCACGTCGTGAGCTGCGAAAAGGACGACAACCTAATCCGTCACATTTATGTTACGGAATCCCACGGCACCTTGGGCAGGGCAACTTCGCTACACGTTGTGGCTGGGCTCGCAAACAAAGGACCCGGGGCTTGGGACCAGGTCTTCGTCGCTCCGGAGCCCATAACTTTTGATCCGTAAGGAGTTACGCGGCCCACAGCATACCGTTGGAAAGCTCTCCGAGAGCTCTACGACGTTGCAGCTAAGGCCGCTTTGCTGGGCCATTTTTTGGAGTCCAAAATCGAACGTTTTCATTAGTTTCTGGACATTCTTCTGTTTTTGCCCTGTTTTTCCGCCCCGGATCGCACGTCGTGAGTTGCAAAAACGACGACAACCTAATCCGTCACATTTCTGTTACGGAATCCCACGGCACATTGGGCAGGGCAATTTCGCTTTACGTTGTGGCTGGGCCCGCAAACCGAGCTCGCGGGGCTTGGGACCAGGTCTCCGCCGCTGCGGAGCCCATAACTTTTGATCCGCAAGGTGTTACTTGGCCCACAGTATACCCTTGAAAAGCTCTCCGAGAGCTCTACGACCGTGCATCTAAGCCCACTTCGCTGGGCCTTTTTTCGGAGTCCAAAATCTAACGTTTTCCTCAGTTTCTGGACACATTTCAGCTTCTGTCCTATTTTTTTGCCCCGGATCGCACGTCGTGAGCTGCGAAAAGGACGACAACCTAATCCGTCACATTTATGTTACGGAATCCCACGGCACCTTGGGCAGGGCAACTTCGCTTCACGTTGTGGCTGGGCTCGCAAACAAAGGACCCGGGGCTTGGGACCAGGTCTTCGTCGCTCCGGAGCCCATAACTTTTGATCCGTAAGGAGTTACGCGGCCCACAGCATACCGTTGGAAAGCTCTCCGAGAGCTCTACGACGTTGCAGCTAAGGCCGCTTTGCTGGGCCATTTTTTGGAGTCCAAAATCGAACATTTTCATTAGTTTCTGGACATTCTTCTGTTTTTGCCCTGTTTTTCCGCCCCGGATCGCACGTCGTGAGTTGCAAAAACGACGACAACCTAATCCGTCACATTTCTGTTACGGAATCCCACGGCACATTGGGCAGGGCAACTTCGCTTTACGTTGTGGCTGGGCCCGCAAACCGAGGACGCAGGGCTTGGGACCAGGTCTTCGTCGCTCCGGAGCCCATAACTTTCGATCCGTAAGGAGTTTGCGGCCCACAGCACACCGTTGGAAAGCTCTCCGAGAGCTCTACGACGGTGCTGCTAAGCCTGCTTTGCAGGGCCTTTTTTCAGAGCCCAAAATCGAACGTTTTCATTAGTTTCTGGACACTTTTCTGCTTCTGTCCTATTTTTTCATCCCGGATCGCACGTCGTGAGTTGCGAAAAGGACGACAACCTAATCCATCACATTTCTGTTACGGAATCCCACGGCACCTTGGGCAGGGCAACTTCGCTTCACGTTGTGGCTGGGCTCGCAAACCGAGGACGCGGGGCTTGGGACCAGGTCTTCGTCGTTCCGGAGCCCATAACTTTTGATCCGTAAGGAGTTACGCGGCCCACAGCATACCGTTGGAAAGCTCTCCGAGAGCTCTACGACGGTGCAGCTAAGCCCGCTTCGGTGGCCTTTTTTTCGGAGCCCAAAATCGAACGTTTTCATTAGTTTCTGGACACTTTTCTGCTTCTGTCCTGTTTTTTCGTTCCGGATCGCACGTCGTGAGCTGCGACAAGGACGACAACCTAATCCGTCACATTTCTATTACGGAAACCCACGGCACCTTGGGCAAGGCAACTTCGCTAAACGTTGTTGCTGGGACCGCAAACCGAGGACGCGGGGCTTGGGACCAGGTCTTCGTCGCTCCAGAGCCCATAACTTTTGATCCGTAAGGAGTTACGCGGCCCACAGCATACCATTGGAAAGCACTCCGAGAGCTCTACGACGGTGCAGTTAAGCCCGCTTTGCTGGGCCTTTTTTCGGAGCCCAAAATCGAACGTTTTCATTAGTTTCTGGACACTTTTCTGCTTTTGTCCTGTTTTTTCGTCCCGGATCGCACGTCGTGAGCTGCAAAAAGGACGACAACCTAATCCGTCACATTTCTGTTACCGAATCCCACGACACCTTGGCCAAGGCAACTTCGCTTCACGTTGTGGCTGGGCCGGCAAACCGAGGTCGCGGGGCTTGAGACCAGGTCTCCGTCGCTCAGGAGCCCATAACTTTTCATCCGCAAGGAGTTACGCGGCCCACAGCATACCGTTGGAAAGCTCTCCGAGAGCTCTACGACGGGGCAGCTAAGCCCGCTTCGCTGGGCCTTTTTTCGGAGTCCAAAATCTAACGTTTTCCTCAATTTCTGGACACATTTCTACTTCTGTCCTATTTTTTTGCCCCGGATCGAACGTCGTGAGCTGCGAAAAGGACGACAACCTAATCCGTCACATTTCTGTTACGGAATCCCACGGCACCTTGGGCAGGGCAACTTCGCTTCACGTTGTGGCTGGGCTCGCAAACAAAGGACGCGGGGCTTGGGACCAGGTCTTCGTCGCTCCGGAGCCCATAACTTTTGATCCGTAAGGAGTTACGCGGCCCACAGCATACCGTTGGAAAGCTCTCCGAGAGCTCTACGACGTTGCAGCTAAGGCCGCTTTGCTGGGCCATTTTTTGGAGTCCAAAATCGAACGTTTTCATTAGTTTCTGGACATTCTTCTGTTTGTGTCCTGTTTTTTCGCCCCGGATCGCACGTCGTGAGTTGCAAAAACGACGACAACCCAATCCGTCACATTTCTATTTTGGAATCCCACGCCCCCTTGGGCAGGGCAACTTCGCTTCATGTTGTGGGTGGGCCCGCAAACCGAGGAGGGGGGGCGTGGGACCAGGACTTCGTCGCACCGGAGGCCGTAACTTTTGTTCCGTAAGGAGTTACGCGGCCCACAGCATACTGTTGAAAAGCTCTCCGAGAGCTCTACGATGGTGGAGCTAAGCACGCTTTGCTGGGCCTTTTTTCGGAGCCCAAAATCGAACGTTTTCATTAGTTTCTGGACACTTTTCTGCTTCTCTCCTATTTTTTCGTCCCGGATCGCACGTCGTGTGCTGTGAAAAGGACGACAACCTAATCCGTCACATTTCTGTTACGGAATCCCACGGCACCTTGGGCAGGGCAACTTCGCTTTACGTTGTGGCTGGGCCCGCAAACCGAGGACGCGGGGCTTGGGACCAGGTCTACGTCGCTCCGGAGCCCATAACTTTCGATCCGTAAGGAGTTCGCGGCCAACAGCACACCGTTGGAAAGCTCTCCGAGAGCTCTACTACGGTGCAGCTAAGCCCGCTTCACTGGGCCTTTTTTCGGAGCCCAAAATCGAACGTTTTCATTAGTTTCTGGACACTTTTCTGCTTCTGTCCTATTTTTTCGTCCCGGATCGCAAGTCGTGAGCTGCGAAATGGACGACAACCTAATCCGTCACATTTCTGTTACGGAATCCCACGGCACCTTGGGCAGGGCAACTTCACTTTACGTTGTGGCTGGGCGCGCAAACCGAGGACGCGGGGCTTGGGTCCAGGTCTTCGTCGCTCCGGAGCCCATAACTTTTGATCCGTAAGGAGTTACGCGGCCCACAGCATACCGTTGGAAAGCTCTCCGGGAGCTCTACGACGGTGCAGCTAAGCCCGCTTCACTGGGCCTTTTTTCGGAGCCCAAAATCGAACGTTTTCATTAGTTTCTGGACACTTTTCTGCTTCTGTCCTATTTTTTCATCCCGGATCGCACGTCGTGAGCTGCGAAATGGACGACAACCTAATCCGTCACATTTCTGTTACGGAATCCCACGGCACCTTGGGCAGGGCAACTTCGCTTTACGTTGTGGCTGGGCCCGCAAACCGAGGACGCGGGGCTTGGGACCAGGTCTTCGTCGCTCCGGAGCCCATAACTTTTGATCCGTAAGGAGTTACGCGGCCCACAGCATACCGTTGGAAAGCTCTCCGAGAGCTCTACGACTGTGCAGCTAACCCGCTTCACTGGGCCTTTTTTCGGAGCCCAAAATCGAACGTTTTCATTAGTTTCTGGACACTTTTCAGCTTCTGTCCTGTTTTTTCGTCCCGGATCGCACGTCGTGAGCTGCGAAAAGGACGACAACCTAATCCGTCACATTTCTGTTACGGAATCCCACGGCACCTTGGGCAGGGCAACTTCGCTTCACGTTGTGGCTGGGCCTGCAAACCGAGGACGCGGGCCTTGGGACCAGGTCTTCGTCGCTCCGGACCCCATAACTTTTGATCCGTAAAGAGTTACGCGGCCCACAGCATACCGTTGGAAAGCTCTCTGAGAGATCTACGACGGTGCAGCTAAGCCTGCTTTGCTGGGCCTTTTTTTGGAGTCCAAAATCGAATGTTTTCATCAGTTTTTGGACACTTTTCTGCTTTTGTCCTATTTTTTCGCCCCGGATCGCACGTCGTGAGCTTCAAAAAGGACGACAACCTAATCCGTCACATTTCTATTACAGAATCCCACGGCACCTTGGGCAGGGAACTTCGCTTCACGTTGTGGCTGGGCCCGCAAACCGAGGACGCGGGGCTTTGGACCAGGTCTTCGTCGCTCCGGAGCCCATAACTTTTGATCTGTAAGGAGTTACGCGGCCCGCAGCATAACGTTGGAAATCTCTCCGAGAGCTCTACGATGGTGCAGCTAAGCCCGCTTCGCTGGGCCTTTTTTCGGAGCCCGAAATCGAACGTTTTCATTAGTTTCTGGTCACTTTTCTGCTTCTGTCCTATTTTTTCGTCCCGGATCGCACGTCGTGAGCTGCGAAAAGGACGACAACCTAATCCGTCACATTTCTGTTACGGAATCCCACGGCACCTTGGGCAGGGCAACTTCGCTTTACGTTGTGGCTGGGCCCGCAAACCGAGGACGCGGGGCTTGGGTCCAGGTCTTCGTCGCTCCGGAGCCCATAACTTTTGATCCGTAAGGAGTTCGCGGCCCACAGCATACCGTTGGAAAGCTCTCCGAGAGCTCTACGACGGTGCAGCTAAGCCCGCTTTGCAGGGCCTTTTTTCGGAGTCCAAAATCGAACGTTTTCATTAGTTTCTGGACACTTTTCTGCTTCTGTCCTATTTTTTCGTCCCGGATCGCACGTCGTGAGCCGCGAAAAGGATGACAACCTAATCCATCACATTTCTATTACGGAATCCCACGGCACCTTGGGCAAGGCAACTTCGCTTCACGTTGTGGCTGGGCCCGCAAACCGAGGACGCGGGTCTTGGGACCAGGTCTTTGTCGCTCCGGAGCCCTTAACTTTTGATCCGTAAGGAGTTACGCGGCCCACAGCATACCGTTGGAAAGCTCTCCGAGAGCTCTACGACGGTGCAGCTCAGCCCGCTTCGCTGGGCCTTTTTTCGGAGTCCAAAATCTAACGTTTTCATCAGTTTCTGGACACATTTCTGCTTCTGTCCTATTTTTTCGTCCCGAATCGCACGTCGTGAGCTGCGAAAAGGACGACAACCTAATCCGTCACATTTCTGTTACAGAATCCCACTGCACCTTGGGCAGGGCAACTTCGCTTCACGTTGTGGCTGGGCCCGCAAACCGAGGACGCGGGGCTTGGGACCAGGTCTTCGTCGCTCCCGAGCCCATAACTTTTGATCCGTAAGGAGTTTTGCGGCCCACAGCATTACGTTGGAAAGCTCTCCGAGAGCTCTACGACGTTGCAGCTAAGGCCGCTTTGCTGGGCCATTTTTCGGAGTCCAAAATCGAACGTTTTCATCAGTTTCTGGACATTCTTCTGTTTTTGTCCTGTTTTTTCGTCCCGGATCGCACGTCGTGAGCTGCAAAAACGACGACAACCTAATCCGTCACATTTCTATTACGGAATCCCACGGCACCTTGGGCAGGGCAACTTCGCTTCATGTTGTGGCTGGGCCCACAAACCGAGGACGCGGGGCTTGGGACCAGGTCTTCATCGCTTCGGAGCCCATAACTTTTGATCCGTAAGGAGTTACGCGGCCCACAGCATACCGTTGGAAAGCTCTCCGAGAGCTCTACGATAGTGCAGCTAAGCCAGCTTTGCTGGGCCTTTTTTCGGAGCCCAAAATCAAACGTTTTCATTAGTTTCTGGACACTTTTCTGCTTCTGTCCTATTTTTTAATCCCGGATCACACGTCGTGTGCTGCGAAAAGGATGACAACCTAATCCGTCACATTTCTGTTACGGAATCCACGGCACCTTGGGCAGGGCAACTTCGCTTTACGTTGTGGCTGGGCCCGCAAACCGAGGACGCGGGGCTTGGGACCAGGTCTTCGTCGCTCTGGATCCCATAACTTTCGATCCGTAAGGAGTTACGCGGCCCACAGCACACCGTTGGAAAGCACTCCGAGAGCTCTACGACAGCGCAGCTAAGCCCGCTTCGCTGGGCCTTTTTTCAGAGCCCAAAATCGAACGTTTTCATTTGTTTCTGGACACATTTCTGCTTCTGTCCTATTTTTTCGCCCCGGATCGCACGTCGTGAGCTGCGAAAAGGACGACAACCTAATCCGTCACATTTCTGTTACGGAATCCCACTGCACCTTGGGCAGGGCAACTTCGCTTCACGTTGTGGCTGGGCTCGCAAACAAAGGACGCGGGGCTTGGGACCAGGTCTTCGTCGCTCCGGAGCCCATAACTTTTGATCCGTAAGGAGTTACGCGGCCTACAGCATACCGTTGGAAAGCTCTCCGAGAGCTCTACGAAGTTACAGCTAAGGCCGCTTTGCTGGGCCATTTTTTGGAGTCCAAAATCGAATGTTTTTATCAGTTTCTGGACATTCTTCTGTTTTTGTCCTGTTTTTTCGCCCCGGATCGCACGTCGTGAGCTGCAAAAACGACGACAACCTAATCCGTCACATTTCTATTACGGAATCCCACGGCACCTTGGGAAGGGCTACATCGCTTCACGTTGTGGCTGGGCCCGCAAACCGAGGACGCGGGGCTTGGGACCAGGTCTTCGTTGCTCCGGAGCCCATAACTTTTGATCCGTAAGGAGTTACGCCGCCCACAGCATACCGTTGGAAAGCTCTCCGAGAGCTCTACGATGGTGCAGCTAAGCCCGCCTCGCTGGGCTTTTTTCTGAGCCCAAAATCGAATGTTTTCATTAGTTTATGGACACTTTTCTGCTTCTGTCCTGTTTCTTCGTCCCGGATCGCACGTCGTGAGCTGCGAAAACGACGACAACCTAATCCGTCACATTTCTGTTACGGAATCCCACGGCACCTTGGGCAGGGCAACTTCGCTTCACGTTGTGGCTGGGCTCGCAAACAAAGGACGCGGGGCTTCGGACCAGGCCTCCCTCGCTCCGGAGCCCATAACTTTTGACCCGTAAGGAGTTACGCGTCCTACAGCATCCCGTTGGAAAGCTCTCCGAGACCTCTACGACGTTACAGCTAAGGCCGCTTTGCTGGGCCATTTTTTGGAGTCCAAAATCGAACGTTTTTATCAGTTTCTGGACATTCTTCTGTTTTTGTCCTGTTTTTTCGCCCCGGATCGCACGTCGTGAGCTGCAAAAACGACGACAACCTAATCCGTCACATTTCTATTACGGAATCCCACGGCACATTGGGCAGGGCTACTTCGCTTCACGTTGTGGCTGGGCCCGCAAACCGAGGACGCGGGGCTTGGGACCAGGTCTTCGTCGCTCCGGAGCCCATAACTTTTGATCCGTAAGGAGTTACGCGGCCCACAGCATACCGTTGGAAAGCTCTCCGAGAGCTCTACGATGGTGCAACTAAGCCCGCTTCGCTGGGCCTTTTTTCTGAGCCCAAAATCGAATCTTTTCATTAGTTTATGGACACTTTTCTGCTTCTGTCGTGTTTTTTCATCCCGGATCGCACGTCGTGAGCTGCGAAAACGACGACAACCTAATCCGTCACATTTCTATTACGGAATCCCACGGCACCTTGGGCAGGGCTACTTCGCTTCACGTTGTGGCTGGGCCCGCAAACCGAGGACGTGGGGCTTGGGACCAAGTCTTTGTCGCTCCGCAGCCCATAACTTTTGATCCGTAAGGAGTTACGCGGCCCACAGCATACCGTTGGAAAGCTCTCCGAGAGCTCTACGACGGTGCAGTTAAGCCCGCTATGCTGGGCCTTTTTTCGGAGTCCAAAATCGAACGTTTTCATTAGTTTCTGGACGCTTTTCTGCTTCTGTCCTGTTTTTTCGTCCCGGATCGCACGTCGTGAGCCGCGAAAAGGACGACAACCTAATCCGTCACATTTCTATTACGGAATCCCACGGCACCTTGGGTAAGGCAACTTCGCTTCACGTTGTGGCTGGGCCCGCAAACCGAGGACGCGGGGCTTGGGACCAGGTCTTTGTCGCTCCGGAGCCCATAACTTTTGATCCGTAAGGAGTTACACGGCCCACAGCATACCGTTTGAAAGCTCTCCGAGAGCTCTACGACCGTGCAGCTAAGTCCGCTTCGCTGGGCCTTTTTTCGGAGTCCAAAATCTAACGTTTTCCTCAGTTTCTGGACACATTTCAGCTTCTGTCCTATTTTTTCGCCCCGGATCGCACGTCGTGAGCTGCGAAAAGGACGACAACCTAATCCGTCACATTTATGTTACGGAATCCCACGGCACCTTGGGCAGGGCAACTTCGCTTCACGTTGTGGCTGGGCTCGCAAACAAAGGCCGCGGGGCATGGGACCAGGTCTTCGTCGCTCCGGAGCCCATAACTTTTGATCCGTAAGGAGTTACGCGGCCCACAGCATCCCGTTGGAAAGCTCTCCGGGAGCTCTACGACGGTGCAGTTAAGCCCGCTTTGCTGGGCATTTTTTCGGAGCCCAAAATCGAACGTTTTCATTAGTTTCTGGACACTTTTCGGCTTCTGTCCTGTTTTTTCGTCCCGGATCGCACGTCGTGAGCCGCGAAAAGGACGACAACCTAATCCGTCACATTTCTTTTACGGAATCCCACGACACCTTGGGCAAGGCAACTTCGCTTCACGTTGTGGCTGGGCCCGCAAACCGAGGACGCGGGGTTTGGGACCAGGTCTTTGTCGCTCCGGAGCCCATAACTTTTGATCCGTAAGGAGTTACGCGGCCCACAGCATACCGTTGGAAAGCTCTACGACGTTGCAGCTAAGGCCGCTTTGCTGGGCCATTTTTTGGAGTCCAAAATCGAACGTTTTCATTAGTTTCTGGACATTCTTCTGTTTTTGCCCTGTTTTTCCGCCCCGGATCGCACGTCGTGAGTTGCAAAAACGACGACAACCTAATCCGTCACATTTCTGTTACGGAATCCCACGGCACATTGGGCAGGGAAATTTCGCTTTACGTTGTGGCTGGGCCCGCAAACCGAGGACGCGGGGCTTGGGACCAGGTCTTCGTCGCTCCGGAGCCCATAACTTTCGATCCGTAAGGAGTTACGCGGCCCACAGCACGCCGTTGGAAAGCTCTCCGAGAGCTCTACGACGGTGCTGCTAAGCCTTCTTTGCAGGGCCTTTTTTCGGAGCCCAAAATCGAACGTTTTCATTAGTTTCTGGACACTTTTCTGCTTCTGTCCTATTTTTTCATCCCGGATCGCACGTCGTGAGCTGCGAAATGGACGACAACCTAATCCATCACATTTCTGTTACGGAATCCCACGGCACCTTGGGCAGGGCAGCTTCGCTTCAGGTTGTGGTTGGTCCCGCAAACCGAGGACGCGGGGCTTGCGACCAGGTCTTCGTCGTTCCAGAGCCCATAACTTTTGATCCGTAAGGAGTTACGCGTCCCACAGCATACCGTTGGAAAGCTCTCCGAGAGCTCTACGACGGTGCAGCTAAGCCCGCTTTGTTGGGCATTTTTTCGGAGCCCAAAATCGAACGTTTTCATTAGTTTCTCGACACTTTTCTGCTTCTGTCCTGTTTTTTCGTTCCGGATCGCACGTCGTGAGCTGCGACAAGGACGACAACCTAATCCGTCACATTTCTATTACGGAAACCCACGGCACCTTGGGCAAGGTAACTTCGCTAAACGTTGTTGCTGGGACAGCAACCCGAGGTTGCGGGGCTTGGGCCCAGGCCTCCCCCGCTCCGGAGCCCATAACTTTTGATCCGCAAGGAGTTACGCGGCCCACAGCATACCGTTTGAAAGCTCTCCGAGAGCTCTACGACAATGCAGTTAAGCCCGCTTTGCTGGGCCTTTTTCAGGAGCCCAAAATCGAACGTTTTCATTAGTTTCTGTACACTTTTCGGCTTCTGTCCTGTTTTTTCGTCCCGGATCGCACGTCGTGAGCCGCGAAAAGGACGACAACCTAATCCGTCACATTTCTATTACGGAATCCCACGACACCTTGGGCAAGGCAACTTCGCTTCACGTTGTGGCTGGGCCCGCAAACCGAGGACGCGGGGTTTGGGACCAGGTCTTTGTCGCTCCGGTGCCCATAACTTCTGATCCGTAAGGAGTTACGCGGCCGACAGCATACCGTTGGAAAGCTATCCGAGAGCTCTACGACGGTGCAACTAAGCCCGCTTCGCTGGGCCTTTTTTCGGAGTCCAAAATCTAACGTTTTCCTCAATTTCTGGACACATTTCTGCTTCTGTCCTATTTTTTTGCCCCGGATCGAACGTCGTGAGCTGCGAAAAGGACGACAACCTAATCCGTCACATTTCTGTTACGGAATCCCACGGCACCTTGGGCAGGGCAACTTCGCTTCACGTTGTGGCTGGGCTCGCAAACAAAGGACGCGGGGCTTGGGACCAGGTCTTCGTCGCTCCGGAGCCCATAACTTTTGATCCGTAAGGAGTTACGCGGCCCACAGCATACCGTTGGAAAGCTCTCCGAGAGCTCTACGATGTTGCAGCTAAGGCCGCTTTGCTGGGCCATTTTTTGGAGTCCAAAATCGAACGTTTTCATTAGTTTCTGGACATTCTTCTGTTTGTGTCCTGTTTTTTCGCCCCGGATCGCACGTCGTGAGTTGCAAAAACGACGACAACCCAATCCGTCACATTTCTATTTCGGAATCCCACGGCACCTTGGGCAGGGCAACTTCGCTTCATGTTGTGGCTGGGCCCGTAAACCGAGGACGCGGGGCTTGGAACCAGGTCTTCGTCGCTCCGGAGCCCTTAACTTTTGATCCGTAAGGAGTTACGCGGCCCACAGCATACCGTTGGAAAGCTCTCCGAGAGCTCTACGATGGTAGAGCTAAGCACGCTTTGCTGGGCCTTTTTTCGGAGCCCAAAATCGAACGTTTTCATTAGTTTCTGGACACTTTTCTGCTTCTGTCCTATTTTTTCGTCCCGGATCGCACGTCGTGTGCTGTGAAAAGGACGACAACCTAATCCGTCACATTTCTGTTACGGAATCCCACGACACCTTGGGCAGGGCAACTTCGCTTTACGTTGTGGATGGGCCCGCAAACCGAGGACGCGGGGCTTGGGACCAGGTCTTCGTCGCTCCAGAGCCCATAACTTTCGATCCGTAAGGAGTTCGCGGCCCACAGCATACCGTTGGAAAGCTCTCCGAGAGCTCTACGACGGTGCAGCTAAGCCCAATTCGCTGGGCCTTTTTTCGGAGCCCAAAATCGAACGTTTTCATTAGTTTCTGGACACTTTTCTGCTTCTGTCCTATTTTTTCATCCCGGATCGCACGTCGTGAGCTGCGAAATGGACGACAACCTAATCCGTCATATTTCAGTTACGGAATCCCACGGCACCTTGGGCTGGGCAACTTCACTTTATGTTGTGGCTGGGCGCGCAAACCGACGACGCGGGGCTTGGGTCCAGGTCTTCGTCGCTCCGGAGCCCATAACTTTTGATCCGTAAGGAGTTACATGGCCCACAGCATACCGTTGGAAAGCTCTCCGGGAGCTCTACGACGGTGCAGCTAAGCCCGCTTCACTGGGCCTTTTTTCGGAGCCCAAAATCGAACGTTTTCATTAGTTTCTGGACACTTTTCTGCTTCTGTCCTATTTTTTCATCCCGGATCGCACGTCGTGAGCTGCGAAATGGACGACAACCTAATCCGTCACATTTCTGTTACGGAATCCCACGGCACCTTGGGCAGGGCAACTTCGCTTTACGTTGTGGCTGGGCCCGCAAATCGAGGACGCGGGGCTTGGGACCAGGTCTTCGTCGCTCCGGAGCCCATAACTTTTGATCCGTAAGGAGTCACGCGGCCCACAGCATACCGTTGGAAAGCTCTCCGAGAGCTCTACGGCGGTGCATGTAACCCGCTTTGCTGGGCCTTTTTTCGGAGCCCAAAATCGAACGTTTTCATTAGTTTCTGGACATTTTTCTGCTTTTGTAATGTTTTTTCGTCCCGGATCGCACGTCGTGAGCTGCGAAAAGGACGACAACCTAATTCGTCACATTTCTGTTACCGAATCCGTCGGCACCTTGGGCAGGGCAACTTCGCTTCACGTTGTGGATGGACCCGCAAACCGAGGTCGCGGGGCTTTGGACCAGGTCTTCGTCGCTCCGGAGCCCATAACTTTTGATCCGTAAAGAGTTACGTGGCCCACAGCATACCGTTGGAAAGCTATATGAGAGATCTACGACGGTGCAGCTAAGCCAGCTTAGCTGGGCCTTTTTTCGGAGTCCAAAATCGAATGTTTTCATCAGTTTTTGGACACTTTTCTGCTTTTGTCCGGTTTTTTTGCCCCGGATCGCACGTCGTGAGCTTCAAAAAGGACGACAACCTAATCCGTCACATTTCTATTACAGAATCCCACGGCACCTTGGGTAGGGAACTTCGCTTCACGTTGTGGCTGGGCCCGCAAATCGAGGACGCGGGGCTTAGGACCAGGTTTTCGTCGCTCCGGAGCCCATAACTTTTGATCTGTAAGGAGTTACGCGGCCCGCAGCATAACGTTGGAAATCTCTCCGAGAGCTCTAGGATGGTGCAGCTAAGCCCGCTTCGCTGGGCCTTTTTTCGGAGCCCGAAATCGAACATTTTCATTAGTTTCTGGTCACTTTTCTGCTTCTGTCCTATTTTTTCATCCCGGATCGCACGTCGTGTGCTTCGAAAAGGACGACAACCTAATCCGTCACATTTCTGTTACGGAATCCCACGGCACCTTGGGCAGGGCAACTTCGCTTCACGTGTTGGCTGGGTCGGCAAACCGAGGTCGCGGGGCTTGGGACCAGGTCTCTGCCGCTCCGGAGCCCATAACTTTTGATCCGCAAGGAGTTACGCGGCTCACAGCATACCGTTGGAAAGCTCTCCGAGAGCTCTACGACGGAGCAGCTAAGCCCGCTTTGCAGGGCCTTTTTCGGGAGCCCAAAATTGAACGTTTTCATCAGTTTCTGGACACATTTCTTCTTTTGCGCTATTTTTCCGTCCCGGATCTTGCGTCGTGCGCCGCGAAAAGGACAACAACCTAATCCGTCACATTTCTGTTACCGAATCCCACGGCACCTTGGCCAAGGCAACTTCGCTTCACGTTTTGGGTGGGCCGCCAAACCGAGGTCGCGGGGCTTGGGACCAGGTCTCCGCCGCTCCGGAGCCCATAACTTTTGATTCACAAGGAGTCACGCGGCCCACAGCATACCGTTGGAAAGCTCTCCGAGAGTTCTACGACGGTGCAGCTCAGCCCGCTACGCTGGGCCTTTTTTCGGAGTCCAAAATCTAACGTTTTCATCAGTTTCTGGACACATTTCTGCTTCTGTCCTATTTTTTCGCCCCGGATCGCGCGTCGTGCGCCCCGAAAAGGACGACAACCTAATCCGTTACATTTCTGTTACCGAATCCCACGGAACCTTGGCCAAGGCAACTTCGCTTCACGTGGTGGCTGGGCTGGCAAACCGAGGTCGCGGGGCTTGGGACCAGGTCTTCGTCGCTCCGGAGCCCATAACTTTTGATCCGCAACGAGTTTTGCGGCCCACAGCATTCCGTTGGAAAGCTCTCCGAGAGCTCTACGACGTTGCAGCTAAGGCCGCTTTGCTGGGCCATTTTTCGGAGTCCAAAATCGAACGTTTTCATCAGTTTCTGGACATTCTTCTGTTTTTGTCCTGTTTTTTCGTCCCGGATCGCACGTCGTGAGCTGCAAAAACGACGACAACCTAATCCGTCACATTTCTATTACGGAATCCCACGGCACCTTGGGCAGGGCAACTTCGCTTCACGTTGTTGCTGGGCCCGCAAACCGAGGACGCGGGGCTTGGGACCAGGTCTTCGTCGCTTCGGAGCCCATAACTTTTGATCCGTAAGGAGTTACGCGGCCCACAGCATACCGTTGGAAAGCTCTCCGAGAGCTCTACGATGGTGCATCTAAGCACGCTTTGCTGGGCCTTTTTTCGGAGCCCAAAATCAAACGTTTTCATTAGTTTCTGGACACTTTTCTGCTTCTGTCCTATTTTTTAATCCCGGATCACACGTCGTGTGCTGCGAAAAGGACGACAACCTAATCCGTCACATTTCTGTTACGGAATCCCACGGTACCTTGGGCAGGGCAACTTCGCTTTACGTTGTGGCTGGGCCCGCAAACCGAGGACGCGGGGCTTGGGACCAGGTCTTCGTCGCTCTGGATCCCATAACTTTCGATCCGTAAGGAGTTACGCGGCCCACAGCACACCGTTGGAAAGCACTCCGAGAGCTCTACGACAGCGCAGCTAAGCCCGCTTCGCTGGGCCTTTTTTCAGAGCCCAAAATCGAACGTTTTCATTTGTTTCTGGACACATTTCTGCTTCTGTCCTATTTTTTCGCCCCGGATCGCACGTCGTGAGCTGCGAAAAGGACGACAACCTAATCCGTCACATTTCTGTTACGGAATCCCACTGCACCTTGGGCAGGGCAACTTCGCTTCACGTTGTGGCTGGGCTCGCAAACAAAGGACCCGGGGCTTGGGACCAGGTCTTCGTCGCTCCGGAGCCCATAACTTTTGATCCGTAAGGAGTTACGCGGCCTACAGCATACCGTTGGAAAGCTCTCCGAGAGCTCTACGAAGTTACAGCTAAGGCCGCTTTGCTGGGCCATTTTTTGGAGTCCAAAATCGAATGTTTTTATCAGTTTCTGGACATTCTTCTGTTTTTGTCCTGTTTTTTCGCCCCGGATCGCACGTCGTGAGCTGCAAAAACGACGACAACCTAATCCGTCACATTTCTATTACGGAATCCCACGGCACCTTAGGCAGGGCTACATCGCTTCACGTTGTGGCTGGGCCCGTAAACCGAGGACGCGGGGCTTGGGACCAGGCCTTCGTCGCTCCGGAGCCCATAACTTTTGATCCGTAAGGAGTTACGCGGCCCACAGCATACCGTTGGAAAGCTCTCCGAGAGCTCTACGATGGTGCAGCTAAGTCCGCTTCGCTGGGCCTTTTTTCTGAGCCCAAAATCGAATGTTTTCATTAGTTTATGGAAACTTTTCTGCTTCTGTCCTGTTTTTTCGTCCCGGATCGCACGTCGTGAGCTGCGAAAACTACGACAACCTAATCCGTCACATTTCTGTTACGGAATCCCACGGCACCTTGGGCAGGGCAACTTCGCTTCACGTTGTGGCTGGGCTCGCAAACAAAGGACGCGGGGCTTGGGACCAGGTCTTCGTCGCTCCGGAGCCCATAACTTTTGATCCGTAAGGAGTTACGCGGCCTACAGCATACCGTTGGAAATCTCTCCGAGAGCTCTACGACGTTACAGCTAAGGCCGCTTTGCTGGGCCATTTTTTGGAGTCCAAAATCGAACGTTTTTATCAGTTTCTGGACATTCTTCTGTTTTTGTCCTGTTTTTTCGCCCCGGATCGCACGTCGTGAGCTGCAAAAACGACGACAACCTAATCCGTCACATTTCTATTACGGAATCCCACGGCACCTTGGGCAGGGCTACTTCGTTTCACGTTGTGGCTGGGCCCGCAAACCGAGGACGCGGGGCTTGGGACCAGGTCTTCGTCGCTCCGGAGCCCATAACTTTTGATCCGTAAGGAGTTACGCGGCCCACAGCATACCGTTGGAAAGCTCTCCGAGAGCTCTACGATGGTGCAGCTAAGCCCGCTTCGCTGGGCCTTTTTTCTGAGCCCAAAATCGAATCTTTTCATTAGTTTATGGACACTTTTCTGCTTCTGTCGTGTTTTTTCATCCCGGATCGCACGTCGTGAGCTGCGAAAACGACGACAACCTAATCCGTCACATTTCTATTACGGAATCCCACGGCACCTTGGGCAGGGCTACTTCGCTTCACGTTGTGGCTGGGCCCGCAAACCGAGGACGCGGGGCTTGGGACCAAGTCTTTGTCGCTCCGCAGCCCATAACTTTTGATCCGTAAGGAGTTACGCGGCCCACAGCATACCGTTGGAAAGCTCTCCGAGAGCTCTACGACGGTGCAGTTAAGCCCGCTTTGCTGGGCCTTTTTTCGGAGTCCAAAATCGAACGTTTTCATTAGTTTCTGGACGCTTTTCTGCTTCTGTCCTGTTTTTTCATCCCGGATCGCTAGTCGTGGGCCGCGAAAAGGACAACAACCTAATCCGTCACATTTCTGTTACCGAATCCCACGACACCTTGGCCAAGGCAACTTCGCTTCACGTTGTGGCTGGGCCGGCAAACCGAGGTCGCGGGGCTTGGGACCAGGTCTCCGCCGCTCCGGAGCCCATAACTTTTGATCCGCAAGGGGGTACGCGGCCCACAGGATACCGTTGGAAAGCTCTCCAAGAGCGCTACGATGGTGCAGCTAAGCCCGCTTCGCTGGGCCTTTTTTCTGAGCCCAAAATCGAATGTTTTCATTAGTTTCTGGTCCCTTTTCTGCTTCTGTCCTATTTTTTCATCCCGGATCGCACGTCGTGTGCTTCGAAAAGGACGACAACCTAATCCGTCACATTTCTGTTACGGAATCCCACGGCACCTTGGGCAGGGCAACTTCGCTTTACGTTGTGGCTGGGCCCGCAAACTGAGGACGCGGGGCTTGGGTCCAGGTCTTCGTCGCTCTGGATCCCATAACTTTCGATCCGTAAGGAGTTACGCGGCCCACAGCACACCGTTGGAAAGCACTCCGAGAGCTCTACGACAGCGCAGCTAAGCCCGCTTCGCTGGGCCTTTTTTCAGAGCCCAAAATCGAACGTTTTCATTTGTTTCTGGACACTTTTCTGCTTCTGTCCTATTTTTTCGCCCCGGATCGCACGTCGTGAGCTGCGAAAAGGACGACAACCTAATCCGTCACATTTCTGTTACGGAATCCCACGGCACCTTGGGCAGGGCAACTTCGCTTCACGTTGTGGCTGGGCTCGCAAACAAAGGACGCGGGGCTTGGGACCAGGTCTTCGTCGCTCCGGAGCCCATAACTTTTGATCCGTAAGGAGTTACGCGGCCTACAGCATACCGTTGGAAAGCTCTCCGAGAGCTCTACGAAGTTACAGCTAAGGCCGCTTTGCTGGGCCATTTTTTGGAGTCCAAAATCGAACGTTTTTATCAGTTTCTGGACATTCTTCTGTTTTTGTCCTGTTTTTTCACCCCGGATCGCACGTCGTGAGCTGCAAAAACGACGACAACCTAATCCGTCACATTTCTATTACGGAATCCTACGGCACCTTGGGCAGGGCTACATCGCTTGACGTTGTGGCTGGGCCCGCAAACTGAGGACGCGAGGCTTGGGACCAGGTCTTCGTCGCTCTGGAGCCCATAACTTTTGATCCGTAAGGAGTTACGCGGCCCACAGCATACCGTTGGAAAGCTCTCCGAGAGCTCTACGATGGTGCAGCTAAGCCCACTTTGTTGGGCCTTTTTTCTGAGCCCAAAATCGAATGTTTTCATTAGTTTATGGACACTTTTCTGCTTCTGTCCTGTTTTTTCGTCCCGGATCGCACGTCGTGAGCTGCGAAAACGACGACAACCTAATCCGTCACATTTCTGTTACGGAATCCGATGGCACCGTAGGCAGGGCAACTTCGCTTCACGTTGTGGCTGGGCTCGCAAACAAAGGACGCGGGGCTTGGGACCAGGTCTTCGTCGCTCCGGAGCCCATAACTTTTGATCCGTAAGGAGTTACGCGGCCTACAGCATACCGTTGTAAATCTCTCCGAGAGCTCTACGACGTTACAGCTAAGGCCGCTTTGCTGGGCCATTTTTTGGAGTCCAAAATCGAACGTTTTTATCAGTTTCTGGACATTCTTCTGTTTTTGTCCTGTTTTTTCGCCCCGGATCACACGTCGTGAGCTGCAAAAACGACGACAACCTAGTCCGTCACATTTCTATTACGGCATCCCACGGTACCTTGGGCAGGGCATCTTCACTTCACGTTGTGGCTGGGCCCGCAAACCGAGGACGCGGGGCTTGGGACCAGGTCTTCGTCGCTCCGGAGCCCATAACTTTTGATCTGTAAAGAGTTACGCGGCCCGCAGCATAACGTTGGAAATCTCTCAGAGAGCTCTACGATGGTGCAGCTAAGCCCGCTTCGCTGGGCCTTTTTTCTGAGCCCAAAATCGAATCTTTTCATTAGTTTATGGACACTTTTATGCTTCTGTCGTGTTTTTTCATCCCGGATCGCACGTCGTGAGCTGCGAAAACGACGACAACCTAATCCGTCACATTTCTATTACGGAATCCCACGGAACCTTGGGCAGGGCTACTTCGCTTCACGTTGTGGCTGGGCCCGCAAACCGAGGACGCGGGGCTTGGGACCAAGTCTTTGTCGCTCCGCAGCCCATAACTTTTGATCCGTAAGGAGTTACGCGGCCCACAGCATACCGTTGGAAAGCTCTCCGAGAGCTCTACGACGGTGCAGTTAAGCCCGCTTTGCTGGGCCTTTTTTCGGAGTCCAAAATCGAACGTTTTCATTAGTTTCTGGACGCTTTTCTGCTTCTGTCCTGTTTTTTCGTCCCGGATCGCACGTCGTGAGCCGCGAAAAGGACGACAACCTAATCCGTCACATTTCTATTACGGAATCCCATGACACCTTGGGCAAGGCAACTTCGCTTCACGTTGTGGCTGGGCCCGCAAACCGAGGACGCGGGGCTTGGGACCAGGTCTTTGTCGCTCCGGAGTCCATAACGTTTGATTCGTAAGGAGTTGCACGGCCCACAGCATACCGTTGGAAAGCTCTCCGAGAGCTCTACGACGGTGCAGCAAAGCCTGCTTCGCTGGGCCTTTTTTCGGAATCCAAAATCTAACGTTTTCCTCTGTTTCTGGACACATTTCAGCTTCTGTCCTATTTTTTCGCCCCGGATCGCACGTCGTGAGCTGCGAAAAGGACGACAACCTAATCCGTCACATTTATGTTACGGAATCCCACGGCACCTTGGGCAGGGCAACTTCGCTTCACGTTGTGGCTGGGCTCGCAAACAAAGGACCCGGGGCTTGGGACCAGGTCTTCGTCGCTCCGGAGCCCATAACTTTTGATCCGTAAGGAGTTGCGCGGCCCACAGCATACCGTTGGAAAGCTCTCCGAGAGCTCTACGACGTTGCAGCTAAGGCCGCTTTGCTGGGCCATTTTTTGGAGTCCAAAATCGAACGTTTTCATTAGTTTCTGGACATTCTTCTGTTTTTGTCCTGTTTTTTCGCCCCGGATCGCACGTCGTGAGTTGCAAAAACGACGACAACCTAATCCGTCACATTTCTGTTACGGAATCCCACGGCACATTGGGCAGGGCAACTTCGCTTTACGTTTTGGCTGGGCCCGCAAACCGAGGATGCGGGGCTTGGGACCAGGTCTTCGTCGCTCCGGAGCCCATAACTTTCGATCCGTAAGGAGTTACGCGGCCCACAGCACGCCGTTGGAAAGCTCTCCGAGAGCTCTACGACGGTGCTGCTAAGCCTGCTTTGCTGGGCCTTTTTTCAGAGCCCAAAATCGAACGTTTTCATTAGTTTCTGGACACTTTTCTGCTTCTGTCCTATTTTTTCATCCCGGATCGCACGTCGTGAGCTGCGAAATGGACGACAACCTAATCCATCACATTTCTGTTACGGAATCCCACCGCACCTTGGGCAGGGCAACTTCGCTTCACGTTGTGGCTGGGCTCGCAAACCGAGGACGCGGGGCTTGGGACCAGGTCTTCGTCGTTCCGGAGCCCATGCCTTTTGATCCATAAGCAGTTACGCGGCCCACAGCATGCCGTTCCAAAGCTCTCCGACAGCTCTACGACGGGCCTGCTAACCCCGCTTCGTTGGCCCTTTTTTCGCAGCCCAAAATCGAACGTTTTCATTAGTTTCTGGACACTTTTCTGCTTCTCTCCTATTTTTTCGTCCCGGATCGCATGTCGTTTGCTGGGAAAAGGACGACAACCTAATCCGTCACATTTCTGTTACGGAATACCACGGCACCTTGGGCAGGGCAACTTCGCTTTACGTTGTGGTTGGGCCCGCAAACCGAGGACGCGGGGCTTTGGACCAGGTCTCTGTCGCTCCGGAGCCCATAACCTTTTTTTCCGTAAGGAGTTATGCGGCCCACAGCACACCGTTGGAAAGCTCTCCGAGAGCTCTACAATGGGGCAGCTAAGCTCGCTTAGCTGTGCCTTTTTTCAGAGCCCAAAATCGAACGTTTTCATTAGTTTTGGGACACTTTTCTTCTTCTGTCCTGTTTTTTCGTCCCGGATCGCACGTCGTGAGCTGCGAAAATGACGACAACCTAATCCGTCACATTTCTGTTACGGAATCCCACGGCACCTTGGGCAGGGCAACTTCGCTTCACGTTGTGGCTGGGCTCGCAAACAAAGGACGCGGGGCTTGGGACCAGGTCTTCGTCGCTCCGGAGCCCATAACTTTTGATCCGTAAGGAGTTACGCGGCCTACAGCATACCGTTGGAAAGCTCTCCGAGAGCTCTACGAAGTTACAGCTAAGGCCGCTTTGCTGGGCCATTTTTTGGAGTCCAAAATCGAACGTTTTTATCAGTTTCTGGACATTCTTCTGTTTTTGTCCTGTTTTTTCGCCCCGGATCGCACGTCGTGAGCTGCAAAAACGACGACAACCTAATCCGTCACATTTCTATTACGGAATCCCACAGCACCTTGGGCAAGGCAACTTCGCTTCACGTTGTGGCTGGGCCCGCAAACCAAGGACGCGCGGCTTGGGAGAAGGTCTTTGTCGCTCCAGAGCCCATAACTTTTGATCCGTAAGGAGTTACGCGGCCCACAGCATACCGTTGGAAAGCTCTCCGAGAGCTCTACGACGGTACAGCGAAGCCCGCTTGGCTGTGCCTTTTTTCTGAGCCCAAAATCGAACGTTTTCATTAGTTTCTGGACACTTTTCTACTTCTGTCCTGTTTTTTCATCCCGGATCGCATGTCGTGAGCTGCTAAAACGACGACAACCTAATCCGTCACATTTTTATTACGGAATCCCACGGCACCTTGGGCAGGGCAACTTCGCTTTACGTTGTGGCTGGGCCCGCAAACCGAGGACGCGGTGCTTGGGACCAGGTCGACGTCGCTCCGGAGCCCATAACTTTTGATCCGTAAGGAGTTACGCGGCGCACAACATACCGTTGGAAAGCTCTTCGAGAGCTCTACGATGGTGCATCTAAGCACGCTTTGCTGGGCCTCTTTTCGGAGCCCAAAATCGAACGTTTTCATTAGTTTCTGGACACTTTTCTGTTTCTCTCCTATTTTTTCATCCCGGATCGCACGTCGTGTGCTGCGAAAAGGACGACAACCTAATCCGGCACATTTCTGTTACGGAATCCCAAGGCACCTTGGGCAGGGCAACTTCGCTTTACATTGTGGTTGGGCCCGCAAACCGAGGACGCGGGGCTTAGGACCAGGTCTTCGTCGCTCCGGAGCCCATAACTTTCGATCCGTAAGGAGTTCGCGGCCCACAGCATACCGTTGGAAAGCTCTCCGAGAGCTCTACGACGGTGCAGCTAAGCCCGCTTCATTGGACCTTTTTTCGGAGCCCAAAATCGAATGTTTTCATTAGTTTCTGGACACTTTTCTCCTTCTGTCCTATTTTTTCGTCCCGGATCGCACGTCGTGAGCTGCGAAAAGGACGACAACCTAATACGTCACATTTCTATTACGGAATCCCACGGCACCTTGGGCAGGGCAACTTCGCTTCACGTTGTGGCTGGGCTAGCAAACCGAGGACGCGGGGCTTGGGACCAGGTCTTCGTCGCTCCGGAGCCCATAACTTTTGATCCGTAAGGAGTTACGCGGCCCACAGCATACCGTTGGAAAGCTCTCCGAGAGCTCTACGACGGTGCAGCTAAGCCTGCTTCGCTGGGCCTTTTTTTGGATACCAAAATAGAACGTTTTCAATAGTTTCTGGACACTTTTCTGCTTCTCTCCTGTTTTTTCGTGCAGGATCGCAGGTCATGAGCTGCGAAAAGGACGACAACCTAATCCGTCACATTTCTGTTACGGAAGCCCACGGTACCTTGGGCAAGGCAACTTCGCTAAACGTTGCGGCTGGACCCGCAAACCGAGGACGCGGGGCTTGGGACCAGGTCTTCGTCGCTCCGGAGCCCATAACTTTTGATCCGTAAGGAGTCACGTGGCCCACAGCATATCGTTGGAAAGCTCTCTGAGAGCTCTACGACGGTGCAGTTAAGCCCGCTTTGCTCGGCCTTTTTTCGGAGTCCAAAATCGAACGTTTTCATTAGTTTCTGGACACTTTTCTGTTTCTGTCCTGTTTTTTCGTCCCGGATCGCACGTCGTGAGCCGCGAAAAGGATGACAACCTAATCCGTCACATTTCTATTACGGAATCCCACGGCACCTTGGGCAAGGCAACTTCGCTTCACGTTGTGGCTGGGACCGCAAACCGAGGACGCGGGGCTTGGGACCATGTCTTTGTCGCTCCGGAGCCCATAACTTTTGATCCGTAAGGAGTTACGCGGCCCACAGCATACCGTTGGAAAGCTCTCCAAGAGCTCTACGACGGTGCAGTTACGCCCACTTCGCTGGGCCTTTTTTCGAAGTCCAAAATCAAACGTTTTCATCAGTTTCTGGACACTTTTCTGCTTTCGTCCTGTTTTTTCGCCCCGGATCGCACGTCGTTAGCTGCGAAAAGGACGACAACCTAATCCGTCACATTTCTATTACAGAATCCCACGGCACCTTGGGCAGGGAACTTCGCTTCACGTTGTGGCTGGGCTCGCAAACAAAGGACGCGGGACTTAGGACCAGGTCTTCGTTGCTCCGGAGCCCATAACTTTTGATCCGTAAGGAGTTACGCGGCCCACAGCTTACAGTTGGAAAGCTCTCCGAGAGCTCTACGACGTTGCAGCTAAGGCCGCTTTGCTGGGCCATTTTTTGGAGTCCAAAATCGAACGTTTTCATCAGTTTCTTGACATTCTTCTGTTTTGTCCTGTTTTTTCGCCCCGGATCACACGTCGTGAGCTGAAAAAATGACGACAACCTAATCCGTCACATTTCTATTACGGAATCCCACGGCACCTTGGGCAGGGCTACTTCGCTTCACGTTGTGGCTGGGCCCGCAAACCGAGGACGCGGGGCTTGGGACCAGGTCTTCGTCGCTCCGGAGCCCATAACTTTTGATCCGTAAGGAGTTACGCGGCCCACAGCATACCGTTGGAAAGCTCTCCGAGAGCTCTACGACAATGCAGCTAAGCTCGCTTCACTGGGCCTTTTTTCGGAGCCCAAAATCGAACGTTTTCATTAGTTTCTGGACAATTTTCTGCTTTTGTCCTTTTTTTTCGCCCCGGATCACACGTCGTGAGCTGCAAAAATGACGACAACCTAATCCGTCACATTTCTATTACGGAATCCCACGGCACCTTGGGAAGGGCTACATCGCTTCACGTTGTGGCTGGGCCCGCAAACCGAGAACGCGGGGCTTGGGACCAGGTCTCCGTCGCTCCGGAGCCCATAACTTTTGATCCATAAGGAGTTACGCGGCCCACAGCATACCGTTGGAAAGCTCTCCGAGAGATCTACGACGCGGCAGCCAACCCTGCTTCACTGGGCCTTTTTTCGGAGCCCGAAATTGAACGTTTTCATTAGTTTTTGGACACTTTTCTGCTTTTGTCCTGTTTTTTCGTCCCGGATCGCACGTCGTGAGTTGCGAAAAGGACGACAACCTAATCCGTCACATTTCTGTTACGGAATCCCACGGCACCTTGGGAAGGGCTACATCGCTTCACGTTGTGGCTGGGCCCGCAAACCGAGGACGCGGGGCTTGGGACCAGGTCTTCGTTGCTCCGGAGCCCATAACTTTTGATCCGTAAGGAGTTACGCGGCCCACAGCATACCGTTGGAAAGCAATCCTAGAGGTCTACTACAAGGCAGCTATGCCCACTTCGCTGGACCTTTTTCGGGAGCCCAAAATCGAACGTTTTCATTAGTTTTTGGACAATTTTCTGCTTTCGTCCTGTTTTTTCGTCCCGGATCGCACGTCGTGAGCTGCGAAAACGACGGCAACCTAATCCGTCACATTTCTATTAGGGAATCCCATGGCACCTTGGGCAAGGAAACTTCGCGTCACGTTGTGGCTGGGCCCGCAAACCGAGGACGCGGGGCTTGGGACCAGGTCTTCGTCGCTCCGGAGCCCACAACTTTTGATCCGTAAGGAGTGACGCGGCCCACAGCATACCGTTGGAAAGCTCTCCGAGAGCTCTACGACGGTGCAGCGATGCCGGCTTTGCTGGGCCTTTTTTCTGAGCCCAAAATCGAACGTTTTCGTTAGTTTCAGGACACTTTTCTGCTTCTGTCCTGTTTTTTCGTCCCGGATCGCATGTCGTGAGCTGCGAAAACGACGACAACCTAATCCGTCACATTTCTATTACGGAATCCCACGGCACCTTGGGCAGGGCAACTTCGCTTTACGTTGTGGCTGGGCCTGCAAACCGAGGACGCGGGGCTTGGGACCAGGTCTTCGTGGCTCCGGAGCCCATAACTTTTGATCCGTAAGGAGTTACGCGGCCCACAACATACCGTTGGAAAGCTCTCCGAGAGCTCTACGATGGTGCATCTAAGCACGCTTTGCTGTGCCTTTTTTCGTAGCCCAAAATCGAACGTTTTCATTAGTTTCTGGACACTTTTCTGCTTCTGTCCTATTTTTTCGTCCCGTATCGCACGTCGTGAGCTGCAAAAAGGACGACAACCTAATCTGTCACATTTCTATCACAGAATCCCACGGCACCTTGGGCAGGGAACTTCGCTTCACGTTGTGGCTGGGCCCGCAAACCGAGGACGCGGGGCTTGGGACCAGGTCTTCGTCGCTCCGGAGCCCATAACTTTTGATCCGTAAGGAGTTACGCGGCCCACAGTATACCGTTGGAAAGCTCTCCGATTGCTCTACGACGGTGCTGCTAAGCCCACTTTGCTGGGCCTTTTTTCGGAGTCCAAAATCGAACGTTTTAATCAGTTTCTGGATACTTTTCTGCTTTTGTCCTGTTTTTTAGCCCCGGATCGCACGTTGTGAGCTGCGAAAAGGACGACAACCTAATCCGTCACATTTCTATTACGGAATCCCACGGCACCTTGGGCAGGGAAACATCGCTTCACGTTGTGGCTGGGCCCGCAAACCGAGGACGCGGGGCTTGGGACCAGGTCTTCGTCGCTCCGGAGCCCATAACTTTTGATCCGTAAGGAGTTACGCGGCCCACAGCATACCGTTGGAAAGCTCTCCGAGAGCTCTACGACGGTGCAGCTAAGCTCGCTTCACTGGGCCTTTTTTCGGAGCCCAAAATCGAACGTTTTCATTAGTTTCTTGACACTTTTCTGCTTCTGTCCTGTTTTTTCACCCCGGATCACACGTCGTGAGCTGCGAAAAGGACGACAACCTAATCCGTCACATTTCTGTTACGGAATCCCACGGCACCTTGGGCAGGGCAACTTCGCTTCACGTTTTGGCTGGGCCCGCAAACCGAGGACATGGGGCTTGGGACCAGGTCTTCGTCGCTCCGGAGCCCATAACTTTTGATCCGTAAAGAGTTACGCGGCCCACAGCATACCGTTGGAAAGTTCTCCGAGAGCTCTACGACGGTGCAGCTAAGCCCGCTTTCCTGGGCCTTTTTTCGGAGCCCAAAATCGAACGTTTTCATTAGTTTCTGGACACTTTTCTACTTTTGTCCTATTTTTTCGTCCCGGATCGCACGTCGTGAGCTGCGAAAAGGACGACAACCTAATCCGTCACATTTCTGTTACGGAATCCGATGGCACCTTGGGCAGGGCAACTTCGCTTCACGTTGTGGCTGGGCCCGCAAACCGAGGACGTGGGGCTTGGGACCAGGTCTTCGTCGCTCCGGAGCCCATAACTTTTGATCCGTAAAGAGTTACGCGGCCCACAGCATACCGTTGGAAAGCAATACGAGTGCTCTACGACGATGCAGCTAAGCCCGCTTTGCTGGGCCTTTTTTCGGAGCCCAAAATCGAACGTTTTCATTAGTTTTTGGACACTTTTCTGCTTTCGTCCTGTTTTTTCGTCCCGGATCGCACGTCGTGAGCTGCGAAAACGACGGCAACCTAATCCGTCACATTTCTATTAGGGAATCCCATGGCACCTTGGGCAAGGAAACTTCGCGTCACGTTGTGGCTGGGCCCGCAAACCGAGGACGCGGGGCTTGGGACCAGGTCTTCGTCGCTCCGGAACCCACAACTTTTGATCCGTAAGGAGTGACGCGGCCCACAGCATACCGTTGGAAAGCTCTCCGAGAGCTCTACGACGGTGCAGCGAAGCCGGCTTTGCTGGGCCTTTTTTCTGAGCCCAAAATCGAACGTTTTCATTAGTTTCAGGACACTTTTCTGCTTCTGTCCTGTTTTTTCGTCCCGGATCGCATGTCGTGAGCTGCGAAAACGACGACAACCTAATCCGTCACATTTCTATTACGGAATCCCACGGCACCTTGGGCAGGGCAACTTCGCTTTACGTTGTGGCTGGGCCTGCAAACCGAGGACGCGGGGCTTGGGACCAGGTCTTCGTCGCTCCGGAGCCCATAACTTTTGATCCGTAAGGAGTTACGCGGCCCACAACATACCGTTGGAAAGCTCTCCGAGAGCTCTACGATGGTGCATCTAAGCAAGCTTCGCTGGGCCTTTTTTTGGAGCCCAAAATCAAACGTTTTCATCAGTTTCTGGACACTTTTCTGCTTTTGTTCTATTTTTTCATCCCGGATCGCACGTCGTGAGCTGCGAAAAGGACAACAACCTAATCCGTCACATTTCTGTTACGGAATCCCACGGCACCTTGGGCAGGGCAACTTCGCTTTACGTTGTGCCTGGGCCCGCAAACCGACGACGCGGGGCTTGGGACCAGGTCTTCGTCACTCCGGAGCCCATAACTTTCGATCCGTAAGGAGTTCACGGCCCACAACACACCGTTGGAAAGCTCTCTGAGAGCTCTACTACGGTGCAGCTAAGCCCGCATCGATGGGCCTTTTTTCGGAGCCCAAAATCGAACGTTTTCATTAGTTTCTGGACACTTTTCTGCTTCTGTCCTATTTTTTCGTCCCGGATCGCACGTCGTGAGCTGCAAAAAGGACGACAACCTAATCTGTCACATTTCTGTTACGGAATCCCACGGCACCTTGGGCAGGGCAACTTCACTTTACGTTGTGGCTGGGCACGCAAACCGAGGACACGGGGCTTGGGTCTAGGTCTTCGTCGCTCCGGAGCCCATAACTTTTGATCCGTAAGGAGTTCGCGGCCCACAGCACACCGTTGGAAAGCTCTCCGAGAGCTCTACGACGGTGCAGCTAAGCCCACTTCGCTGGGCCTTTTTTCTGAGCCCAAAATCGAATATTTTCATTAGTTTATGGACACTTTTCTGCTTCTGTCCTGTTTTTTCATCCCGGATCGCACGTCGTGAGCTGCGAAAACGACGACAACCTAATCCATCACATTTCTATTACGGAAACCCACGGCACCTTCGGCAGAGCTACTTCGCTTCACGTTGTGGCTGGGCCCGCAAACCGAGGACGCGGGGCTTGGGACCAGGTCTTCGTCGCTCCGGAGCCAATAACTTTTGATCCGTAAGGAGTTACGCGGCCCACAGGATACCGTTGGAAAGCTCTCTGAGAGCTCTACGACGGTGCATCTAAGCCCGCTTCGCTGGTCCTTTTTTCTGAGTCCAAAATCGAACGTTTTCATTAGTTTCTGGACACTTTTCTACTTCTGTCCTGTTTTTTCGTCCCGGATCGCACGTCGTGAGCTACGAAAACGACGACAACCTAATCCGTCACATTTCTATTACGGAATCCCAGGGCACCTTAGGCAGGGCAACTTCACGTTACGTTGTGGCTGGGCCCGCAAACCGAGGACGCGGGGCTTGGGACCAGGTCTTCGTCGCTCCGGAGCCCTTAACTTTTGATCCGTAAGGAGTTACGCGGCCCACAGCATACAGTTGGAAAGCTCTCCGAGAGCTCTACGATGGTGGAGCTAAGCACGCTTTGCTGGGCCTTTTTTCGGAGCCCAAAATCGAACGTTTTCATTAGTTTCTGGACACTTTTCTGCTTCTGTCCTATTTTTTCGTCCCGGATCGCACGTCGTGTGCTGCGAAAAGGACGACAACCTAATCCGTCACATTTCTGTTACGGAATACAACGGCACCTTGGGCAGGGCAACTTCGCTTTACGTTTTGGCTGGGCCCGCAAACCGAGGACGCGGGGCTTGGGACCAGGTCTTCGTCGCTCCAGAGCCCATAACTTTTGATCCGTGAGGAGTTACGCGGCCCACAGTATACCGTTCGAAAGCTCTCCGAGAGCTCTACGACGGTGCAGCTAAGCACGCTTTGCTGGGCCTTTTTTCGGAGCCCAAAATTGAACGTTTTCATTAGTTCCTGGGCACTTTTCTGCTTTTGTCCTGTTTTTTCGTCCCGGATCGCACGTCGTGAGCTGCGAAAAGGACTACAACCTAATCCGTCACATTTCTGTTAAGGAATCCCACGGCACCTTGGGAAGGGCTACTTCGCTTCTCGTTGTGGCTGGGCCCGCAAACCGAGGACGCGGGGCTTGGGACCAGGTCTTCGTCTCTCCGGAGCCCATAACTTTTGATCCGTAAGGAGTTACGCGGCCCACAGCATACCGTTGGAAAGCTCTCCGAGAGCTCTACGACGATGCAGCTAATCCCGCTTCGCTGGGTCTTTTCTCGGAGCCCAAAATCGAATGTTTTCATTAGTTTCTGGACACTTTTCTGCATTTGTCCTGTTTTTTCATCCCGGATCGCACGTCGTGAACTGCTAAAAGGACGAGAACCTAATCGGTCACATTTCAATTACGGAATCCAACGACACCTTGGGCAGGGCAACTTCGCTTCACGTTGTGGCTGGGCCCGCAAACCGAGGACCCGGGGCTTGGGACCAGCACTTCGTCGCTCCGGAGCCCATAACTTTTGATCCGTAAGGAGTTACGCGGCCCACAGCATACCGTTGGAAAGCTCTCCGAGAGCTCTATGACGATGCAGCTAAGCCCGCTTCACTGGGCCTTTTTTCGGAGCCCAAAATCGAACGTTTTCATTAGTTTCTGGACACTTTTCTCCTTCTGTCCTATTTTTTCGTCCCGGATCGTACGTCGTGTGCTGCGAAAAGGACGACAACCTAATCCATCACATTTCTGTTACGGAATCCCACAGCACCTTGGGCAGGGCAACTTCACTTTACGTTGTGCCTGGGCCTGCAAACCGAGGACGTGGGGCTTGGGACCAGGTCTTCGTCGCTCCGGAGCCCATAACTTTTGATCCGTAAGGAGTTACGCAGCCCACAGCATACCGTTGGAAAGCAATACGAGAGCTCTACGACGATGCAGCTAAGCCCGCTACGCTGGGCCTTTTTTCGGAGCCCAAAATCGAACGTTTTCATTAGTTTTTGGACACTTTTCTGCTTTCGTCCTGTTTTTTCGTCCCGGATCGCACTTCGTGAGCTGCGAAAACGACGGCAACCTAATCCGTCACATTTCTATTAGGGAATCCCATGGCACCTTGGGCAAGGAAACTTCGCGTCACGTTGTGGCTGGGCTCGCAAACCGAGGACGCGGGGCTTGGGACCAGGTCTTCGTCGCTCCGGAGCCCACAACTTTTGATCCGTAAGGAGTGACGCGGCCCACAGCATACCGTTGGAAAGCTCTCCGAGAGCTCTACGACGGTGCAGCGAAGCCGGCTTTGCTGGGCCTTTTTTCTGAGCCCAAAATCGAACGTTTTCATTAGTTTCAGGACACTTTTCTGCTTCTGTCCTATTTTTTCGTCCCGGATCGCATGTCGTGAGCTGCGAAAACGACGACAACCTAATCCGTCACATTTCTATTACGGAATCCCACGGCACCATGGGCGAGGCAACTTTGCTTCACGTTGTGGCCGGGCCTGCAAACCGAGTTCGCGGGGCTTGGGACCAGGTCTCCGTCGCTCCGGAGCCCATAACTTTTGATCCGCAAGGAGTTACGCGGCCCACAACATACCGTTGGAAAGCTCTCCGAGAGCCCTACCACAGGGTATCTAAGCACGCTTTGCTGGACCTTTTTTCGGAGCCCAAAATCGAACGTTTTCATCAATTTTCAGACACTTTTCCGCTTTTGTACTATATTTTCGTCTCGGATCGAACGTCGTGTGCTGCGAAAAGGACGACAAACTAATCCGTCACATTTCTGTTACGGAATCCCACGGCACCTTGGGCAGGGCAACTTCGCTTTACGTTGTGCCTGGGCCCGCAAACCGACGACGCGGGGCTTGGGACCAGGTCTTCGTCACTCCGGAGCCCATAACTTTCGATCCGTAAGGAGTTCACGGCCCACAACACACCGTTGGAAAGCTCTCTGAGAGCTCTACTACGGTGCAGCTAAGCCCGCATCGATGGGCCTTTTTTCGGAGCCCAAAATCGAACGTTTTCATTAGTTTCTGGACACTTTTCTGCTTCTGTCCTATTTTTTCGTCCCGGATCGCACGTCGTGAGCTGCAAAAAGGACGACAACCTAATCCGTCACATTTCTGTTACGGAATCCCACGGTACCTTGGGCAGGGCAACTTCGCTTCACGTTGTGGCTGGGCTCGCAAACCGAGGACGCGGGGCTTGGGACCAGGTCTTCGTCGTTCCGGAGCCTATAACTTTTGATCCGTAAGGAGTTACGCGGCCCACAGCATACCGTTGGAAAGCTCTCCGAGAGCTCTACGACGGTGCAGCTAAGCACGCTTCGCTGGGCCTTTTTTCTGAGCCCAAAATCGAATATTTTCATTAGTTTATGGACACTTTTCTGCTTCTGTGCTGTTTTTTCATCCCGGATCGCACGTCGTGAGCTGCGAAAACGACGACAACCTAATCCATCACATTTCTTTTACGGAAACCCACGGCACCTTCGGCAGAGCTACTTCGCTTCACGTTGTGGCTGGGCCCGCAAACCGAGGACGCGGGGCTTGGGACCAGGTCTTCGTCGCTCCGGAGCCCATAACTTTTGATCCGTAAGGAGTTACGCGGCCTACAGGATACCGTTGGAAAGCTCTCCGAGAGCTCTACGACGGTGCATCTAAGCCCGCTTCGCTGGGCCTTTTTTCTGAGTCCAAAATCGAACGTTTTCATTAGTTTCTGGACACTTTTCTACTTCTGTCCTATTTTTTCGTCCCGGATCGCACGTCGTGAGCAACGAAAACGACGACAACCTAATCCGTCACATTTCTATTACGGAATCCCACGGCACCTTAGGCAGGGCAACTTCACGTTACGTTTTGGCTGGGCCCGCAAACCGAGGACGCGGGGCTTGGGACCAGGTCTTCGTCGCTCCGGAGCCCTTAACTTTTGATCCGTAAGGAGTTACGCGGCCCACAGCATACCGTTGGAAAGCTCTCCGAGAGCTCTACGATGGTGGAGCTAAGCACGCTTTGCTGGGCCTTTTTTCGGAGCCCAAAATCGAACGTTTTCATTAGTTTCTGGACACTTTTCTGCTTCTGTCCTATTTTTTCGTCCCGGATCGCACGTCGTGTGCTGCGAAAAGGACGACAACCTAATCCGTCACATTTCTGTTACGGAATACAACGGCACCTTGGGCAGGGAAACTTCGCTTTACGTTGTGGCTGGGCCCGCAAACCGAGGACGCGGGGCTTGGGACCAGGTCTTCGTCGCTCCAGAGCCCATAACTTTTGATCCGTGAGGAGTTACGCGGCCCACAGTATACCGTTCGAAAGCTCTCCGAGAGCTCTACGACGGTGCAGCTAATCATGCTTTGCTGGGCCTTTTTTCAGAGCCCAAAATTGAACGTTTTCATTAGTTTCTGGACACTTTTCTGCTTCTGTCTTGTTTTTTCATCCCGGATCGCACGTCGTGTGCTGCGAAAAGGACGACAACCTAATCCGTCACATTTCTGTTACGGAATCCCACTGCACCTTGGGCAGGGCAACTTCGCTTTACGTTGCGGCTGGGCCCGCAAACCGAGGACGCCGGGCTTGGGACCAGGTCTTCGTCGCTCCGGAGCCCATAACTTTTGATCGGGAAGGAGTTGCGCGGCCCACACCATCCCGTTGGAAAGCAGTCCGAGAGCTCTACGACGGGGTAGCTAAGCCCGCTTCTTTGGGCCTTTTTTCTGAGTCCAAAATCTAACATTTTCATCAGTTTCTGGACACTCTAATGCTTTTGACCTATTTTTTCGCCCCGGATCGCACGTCGTGAGCTGCGAAATGGACGACAACCTAATCCGTCACATTTCTATTACAGAATCCCACGGCACCTTAGGCAGGGAACTTCGCTTAACGTTGTGGTTGGGCCCGCAAACCGAGGACGCGGGGCTTGGGACTAGGTCTTCGTCGCTCCAGAGCCCATAACTTTTGATCCGTAAGGAGTTACGCGGCGCACAGCATACCGTTGGAAAGCTCTCTGAGAGCTCTACGACGGTACAGCTAAGCCCGCTTTGCTGGGCATTTTTTCGGAGCCCAAAATCGAACGGTTTCATCAGTTTCTGGACATTTTTCTGCTTTTGCCCTGTTTTTTCGTCCCGGATCGCACGTTGTGAGCTGCGAACAGGACGACAACCTAATCCGTCACATTTCTATTACGGAATCCCACGGCACCTTAGGCAGGGCAACTTCGCTTCACGTTGTGGCTGGGCCCGCAAACCGAGGACGCGGGGCTTGGGACCAGGTTTCGTCGCTCCGGAGCCCATAACTTTTGATCCGTAAGGAGTTACGCGGCCCACAGCACACCGTTGGAAAGCTCTCCGGGAGCTCTACGACGGTGCAGCTAAGATCGCTTCACCGGGCCTTTTTTCGGAGCCCAAAATCGAACGTTTTCATCAGTTTCTGGACACTTTTATGCTTTTGTCCTATTTTTTCGCCCCGGATCGCACGTCGTTAGCTGTGAAAAGGACGACAACCTAATCCGTCACATTTCTATTACAGAATCCCACGGCACCTTGGGCAGGGAACTTCGCTTCCCGTTGTGGCTGGACCCGCAAACCGAGGACGCGGGGCTTGGGACCAGGTCTTCGTCGCTCCGGAGCCCATAACTTTTGATCCGTAAGGAGTTACGCGGCCCACAGCATACCGTTGGAAAGCTCTCCGAGAGCTCTACGACGATGCAGCTAAGCCCGCTTCACTGGGCCTTTTTTCGGAGCCCAAAATCGAACGTTTTCATTAGTTTCTGGACACTTTTCTCCTTCTGTCCTATTTTTTCGTCCCGGATCGTACGTCGTGTGCTGCGAAAAGGACGACAACCTAATCCGTCACATTTCTGTTACGGAATCCCACGGCACCTTGGGCAGGGCAACTTCGCTTTACGTTGTGGCTGGGCCTGCAAACCGAGGACGTGGGGCTTGGGACCAGGTCTTCGTCGCTCCGGAGCCCATAACTTTTGATCCGTAAGGAGTTACGCGGCCCACAGCATACCGTTGGAAAGCAATACGAGTGCTCTACGACGATGCAGCTAAGCCCGCTTCGCTGGGCCTTTTTTCGGCGCCCAAAATCGAACGTTTTCATTAGTTTTTGGACACTTTTCTGCTTTCGTCCTGTTTTTTCGTCCCGGATCGCACGTCGTGAGCTGCGAAAACGACGGCAACCTAATCCGTCACATTTCTATTAGGGAATCCCATGGCACCTTGGGCAAGGAAACTTCGCGTCACGTTGTGGCTGGGCCCGCAAACCGAGGACGCGGGGCTTGGGACCAGGTCTTCGTCGCTCCGGAGCCCACAACTTTTGATCCGTAAGGAGTGACGCGGCCCACAGCATACCGTTGGAAAGCTCTCCGAGAGCTCTACGACGGTGCAGCGAAGCCGGCTTTGCTGGGCCTTTTTTCTGAGCCCAAAATCGAACGTTTTCATTAGTTTCAGGACACTTTTCTGCTTCTGTCCTGTTTTTTCGTCCCGGATCGCATGTCGTGAGCTGCGAAAACGACGACAACCTAATCCGTCACCTTTCTATTACGGAATCCCACGGCACCTTGGGCAGGGCAACTTCGCTTTACGTTGTGGCTGGGCCTGCAAACCGAGGACGCGGGGCTTGGGACCAGGTCTTCGTCGCTCCGGAGCCCATAACTTTTGATCCGTAAGGAGTTACGTGGCCCACAACATACCGTTGGAAAGCTCTCCGAGAGCTCTACGATGGTGCATCTAAGCACGCTTTGCTGGGCCTTTTTTCGGAGACCAAAATCGAACGTTTTCATTAGTTTCTGGACACTTTTCTGCTTCTGTCTTGTTTTTTCGTCCCGGATCGCACGTCGTGAGCTGCGAAAAGGACGACAACCTAATCCGTCACATTTCTGTTACGGAATCCCACGGTACCTTGGGCAGGGCAACTTCGCTTTACGTTGTGGCTGGGCCCGCAAACCGACGACGCGGGGCTTGGGACCAGGTCTTCGTCACTCCGGAGCCCATAACCTTCGATCCGTAAGGAGTTCACGGCCCACAGCACACCGTTGGAAAGCTCTCCGAGAGCTCTACTACGGTGCAGCTAAGTCCGCTTCGCTGGGCCTTTTTTCGGAGCCCAAAATCCAACGTTTTCATTAGTTTCTGGACACTTTTCTGCTTCTGTCCTATTTTTTCGTCCCGGATCGCACGTCGTGAGCTGCAAAAAGGACGACAACCTAATCCGTCACATTTCTGTTACGGAATCCCACGGCACCTTGGGCAGGGCAACTTCGCTTTACGTTGTGGCTGGGCACGCAAACCGAGGACGCGGGGCTTGGGTCCAGGTCTTCGTCGCTCCGGAGCCCATAACTTTTGATCCGTAAGGAGTTACGCGGCCCACAGTATACCGTTGGAAAGCTCTCCGAGAGCTCTACGAGGGTGCAGCTAAGCTCGCTTCGCTGGGCCTTTTTTCGTAGCCCAAAATCGAATATTTTCATTAGTTTATGGACACTTTTCTGCTTCTGTCCTGTTTTTTCATCCCGGATCGCACGTCGTGAGCTGCGAAAACGACGACAACCTAATCCATCACATTTCTATTACGGAAACCCACGGCACCTTCGGCAGAGCTACTTCGCTTCACGTTGTGGCTGGGCCCGCAAACCGAGGACGCGGGGCTTGGGACCAGGTCTTCGTCGCTCCGGAGCCCATAACTTTTGATCCGTAAGGAGTTACGCGGCCCACAGGATACCGTCGGAAAGGTTTCTGAGAGCTCTACGACGGTGCATCTAAGCCCGCTTCGCTGGTCCTTTTTTCTGAGTCCAAAATCGAACGTTTTCATTAGTTTCTGGACACTTTTCTACTTCTGTCCTGTTTTTTCGTCCCGGATCGCACGTCGTGAGCTACGAAAACGACGACAACCTAATCCGTCACATTTCTATTACGGAATCCCAGTGCACCTTAGGCAGGGCAACTTCACGTTACGTTGTGGCTGGGCCCGCAAACCGAGGACGCGGGGCTTGGGACCAGGTCTTCGTCGCTCCGGAGCCCTTAACTTTTGATCCGTAAGGAGTTACGCGGCCCACAGCATACCGTTGGAAAGCTCTCCGAGAGCTCTACGATGGTGGAGCTAAGCACGCTTTGCTGGGCCTTTTTTCGGAGCCCAAAATCGAACGTTTTCATTAGTTTCTGGACACTTTTCTGCTTCTGTCCTATTTTTTCGTCCCGGATCGCACGTCGTGTGCTGCGAAAAGGACGACAACCTAATCCGTCACATTTCTGTTACGGAATCCCACGGCACCTTGGGCAGGGCAACTTCGCTTCACGTTGTGGCTGGGCCCGCAAACCGAGGACGCGGGGCATGGGACCAGGTCTTCGTCGCTCCGGAGACCATAACTTTTGATCCGTAAGGAGTTACGCGGCCCACAGCATACCGTTGGAAAGCTCTCCGAGAGCTCTACGACGGTGCAGCTACGCGCGCTTTGCTGCGCCTTTTTTCAGAGCCCAAAATTGAACATTTTCATTAGTTTCTGGACACTTTTCTGCTTCTGTCCTATTTTTTCGTCCCGGATCGCACGTCGTGAGCTGCGAAAAGGACGACAACCTAATCCGTCACATTTCTGTTACGGAATCCCACGGCACCTTGGGCAGGGAAACTTCGCTTCACGTTGTGGCTGGGCCCGCAAACTGAGGACGCTGGGCTTGAGACCAAGTCTTCGTTGCTCCGGAGCCCATAACTTTTGATCCGTAAAGAGTTACGCGGCCCACAGCATACCGTTGGAAAGCTCTCCAAGAGCTCTACGACGGTGCAGTTACGCCCACTTCGCTGGGCCTTTTTTCGAAGTCCAAAATCAAACGTTTTCATCAGTTTCTGGACACTCTTATACTTTTGACCTATTTTTTCGCCCCGGATCGCACGTCATGAGCTGCGAAATGGACGACAACCTAATCCGTCACATTTCTATTACAGAATCCCACGGCACCTTAGGCAGGGAACTTCGCTTAACGTTGTGGCTGGGCCCGCAAACCAAGGACGCGGAGCTTGGGACCAGGTCTTCGTCGCTCCAGAGCCCATAACTTTTGATCCGTAAGGAGTTACGCGGCCCACAGTATACCGTTGGAAAGCTCTCCGAGAGCTCTACGACGGTGCAGCTAAGCCCGCTTTGCAGGACCTTTTTTCGGAGTCCAAAATCGAACGTTTTCATCAGTTTCTGGACATTTTTATGCTTTTGTCCTGTTTTTTCGTCCCGCATCGCAGGTTGTGAGCTGCGAAAAGGACGACAACCTAATCTGTCACATTTCTATTACGGAATCCCACCGCACCTTGGGCAGAGCAACTTCGCTTCACGTTGTGGCTGGGCCCGCCTACCGCGGACGTGGGGCTTGGGACCAGGTCTCCGTCGCTCCGGAGCCCATAACTTTTGATCCGTAAGGAGTTACGCGGCCCACAGCATACCGTTGGAAAGCTCTCCTACAGCTAAGCCTGCTTCACTGGACCTTTTTTCGGAGCCCAAAATCGAACGTTTTCATCAGTTTCGGGGCACTTTTCTGCTTCTGTCCTGTTTTTTCACCTCGGATCACACGTCGTGAGCTGCAAAAATGACGACAACCTAATCCGTCACATTTCTATTACGGAATCCCACGGCACCTTGCGCAGGGCAACTTCGCTTCACGTTGTGGCTGGGCCGGCAAACCGAGGACGCGGGGCTTGGGACCAGGTCTTCGTCGCTCCGGAGCCCATAACTTTTGATCCGTAAGGAGTTACGCGGCCCACAGCATACCGTTGGAAAGTTCTCCGAGAGCTCTACGACGGTGCAGCTAAGCCCGCTTCACTGGGCCTTTTTTCGGAGCCCAAAATTGAACTTTTTCATTAGTTTCTGGACACTTTTCTCCTTCTGTCCTATTTTTTCATCCCGGATCGTACGTCGTGTGCTGCGAAAAGGACGACAACCTAATGCGTCACATTTCTGTTACGGAATCCCACGGCATCTTGGGCAGGGCAACTTCGCTTGACGTTTTGGCTGGGCCTGCAAACCGAGGACGTGGGCTTGGGACCAGGTCTTCGTCGCTCCGGAGCCCATAACTTTTGATCCGTAAGGAGTTACGCGGCCCACAGCATACCGTTGGAAAGCAATACGAGAGCTCTACGACGATGCAGCTAAGCCCGCTTCGCTGGGCCTTTTTTCGGAGCCCAAAATCGAACGTTTTCATTAGTTTTTGGACACTTTTCTGCTTTCGTCCTGTTTTTTCGTCCCGGATCGCACGTCGTGAGCTGCGAAAACGACGGCAACCTAATCCGTCACATTTCTATTAGGGAATCCCATGGCACCTTGGGCAAGGAAACTTCGCGTCACGTTGTGGCTGGGCTCGCAAACCGAGGACGCGGGGCTTGGGACCAGGTCTTCGTCGCTCCGGAGCCCACAACTTTTGATCCGTAAGGAGTGACGCGGCCCACAGCATACCGTTGGAAAGCTCTCCGAGAGCTCTACGACGGTGCAGCGAAGCCGGCTTTGCTGGGCCTTTTTTCTGAGCCCAAAATCGAACGTTTTCATTAGTTTCAGGACACTTTTCTGCTTCTGTCCTGTTTTTTCGTCCCGGATCGCATGTCGTGAGCTGCGAAAACGACGACAACCTAATCCGTCACATTTCTATTACGGAATCCCACGGCACCTTGGGCAGGGCAACTTTGCTTCACGTTGTGGCTGGTCCTGCAAACCGAGGACGCGGGGCTTGGGACCAGGTCTTCGTCGCTCCGGAGCCCATAACTTTTGATCCGTAAGGAGTTACGCGGCCCACAACATACCGTTGGAAAGCTTTCCGAGAGATCTACGATGGTGCATCTAAGCACGCTTTGCTGGGCCTTTTTTCGAAGCCCAAAATCGAACGTTTTCATCAGTTTCTGGACACTTTTCTGCTTCTGTCCTATTTTTTCGTCCCGGATCGCACGTCGTGAGCTGCGAAAAGGACGACAACCTAATCCGTCACATTTCTGTTACGAAATCCCACGGCACCTTGAGCAGGGCAACTTCGCTTTACGTTGTGGCTGGGCCCGCAAACCGAGGACGCGGGGCTTGGGACCAGGTCTTCGTCGCTCCAGAGACCATAACTTTTGATGCGAAAGGAGGTACGCGGGCCACAGCACACCGTTGGAAAGCTCTCCGAGAGCTCTACGACGGTGCAGCAAAGCCCGCTTCGATGGGCCTTTTTTCGAAGCCCAAAATCGAACGTTTTCATCAGTTTCTGGACACTTTTCTGCTTCTGTCCTATTTTTTCGTCCCGTATCGCACGTCGTGAGCTGCAAAAAGGACGACAACCTAATCCGTCACATTTCTGTTACGGAATCCCACGACACCTTGGGCTGGGCAACTTCGCTTCACCTTGTGGCTGGGCCCGCAAACTGAGGTCGCTGGGCTTGGGGCCAGGTCTTCGTCGCTCCGGAGCCCATAACTTTTGATCCGTAAGGAGTTACGCGGCCCACAGCATACCGTTGGAAAGCTCTCCGAGAGCTCTACGACGGTGCAGCTAAGCACGCTTCGCTGGTCCTTTTTTCTGAGCCCAAAATCGAATATTTTCATTAGTTTATGGACACTTTTCTGCTTCTGTCCTGTTTTTTCATCCCGGATCGCACGTCGTGAGCTGCGAAAACGACGACAACCTAATCCATCACATTTCTATTACGGAAACCCACGGCACCTTCGGCAGAGCTACTTCGCTTCACGTTGTGGCTGGGCCCGCAAACCGAGGACGCGGGGCTTGGGACCAGGTCTTCGTCACTCCGGAGCCCATAACTTTTGATCCGTAAGGAGTTACGCGGCCCACAGGATACCGTTGGAAAGCTCTCCGAGAGCTCTACGACGGTGCATCTAAGCCCGCTTTGCTGGGCCTTTTTTCTGAGTCCAAAATCGAACGTTTTCATTAGTTTCTGGACACTTTTCTACTTCTGTCCAGTTTTTTCGTCCCGGATCGCACGTCGTGAGCTACGAAAACGACGACAACCTAATCCGTCACATTTCTATTACGGAATCCCACGGCACCTTAGGCAGGGCAACTTCACGTTACGTTGTGGCTGGGCCCGCAAACCGAGGACGCGGGGCTTGGGACCAGGTCTTCGTCGCTCCGGAGCCCTTAACTTTTGATCCGTAAGGAGTTACGCGGCCCACAGCATACCGTTGGAAAGCTCTCCGAGAGCTCTACGATGGTGGAGCTAAGCACGCTTTGCTGGGCCTTTTTTCGGAGCCCAAAATCGAACGTTTTCATTAGTTTCTGGACACTTTTCTGCTTCTGTCCTATTTTTTCGTCCCGGATCGCACGTCGTGTGCTGCGAAAAGGACGACAACCTAATCCGTCACATTTCTGTTACGGAATACAACGGTACCTTGGGCAGGGCAACTTCGCTTTACGTTGTGGCTGGGCCCGCAAATCGAGGACGCGGGGCTTGGGACCAGGTCTTCGTCGCTCCAAAGCCCATAACTTTTGATCCGTGAGGAGTTACGCGGCCCACAGTATACCGTTCGAAAGCTCTCCGAGAGCTCTACGACGGTGCAGCTAAGCACGCTTTGCTGGGCCTTTTTTCGGAGCCCAAAATTGAACATTTTCATTAGTTTCTGGACACTTTTCTGCTTCTGTCCTATTTTTTTGTCCCGGATCGCACGTCGTGTGCTGCGAAATGGAAGACAACCTAATCCGTCACATTTCTGTTACGAAATCCCACGGCACCTTGGGCAGGGCAAGTTCGCTTTACGTTGTGGCTGGGCCCGCAAACCGAGGACGCGGGGCTTGGGACCAGGTCTTCGTCGCTCCGGAGCCCATAACTTTTGATCCGTAAGGAGGTACGCGGCCCACAGCATACCGTTGGAAAGCACTCCGAGAGCTCTACGACGATGCAGCTAAGCCCGCTTCGCTGGGCCTTTTTTCTGAGTCCAAAATCGAACGTTTTCATCAGTTTCTGGACACTCTTATGCTTTTGACCTATTTTTTCGCCCCGGATCGCACGTCGTGAGCTGCGAAATGGACGACAACCTAATCCGTCACATTTCTATTACAGAATCCCACGGCACCTTAGGCAGGCAACTTTGCTTCACGTTGTGGCTGGGCCCGCAAACCGAGGACGCGGGGCTTGGGACCAGGTCTTCGTCGCTCCAGAGCCCATAACTTTTGATCCGTAAGGAGTTACGCGGCCCACAGTATACCGTTGGAAAGCTCTCCGAGACCTCTACGACGGTGCAGCTAAGCCCGTTTCGCTAGGCATTTTTTTGGAGCCCAAAATCGAAAGTTTTAATCAGTTTCTGGACACTTTTCTGCGTTTGTCCTATTTTTTCGTCCCGGATCGCACGTTGTGAGCTGCGAAAAGGACGACAACCTAATCCGTCACATTTCTATTACGGAATCCCACGGCACCTTGGGCAGGGCAACTTCGCTTCACGTTGTGGCTGGGCCCGCAAACCGAGGACGCGGGGCTTGGGACCAGGTCTTCGTCGCTCCGGAGCCCATAACTTTTGATCCGTAAGGAGTTACGCGGCCCACAGCATACCGTTGGAAAGTTCTCCGAGAGCTCTACGACGGTGCAGTTAAGTCCGCTTCGCCGGGCCTTTTTTCGGAGCCCAAAATTGAACGTTTTCATTAGTTTCTGGACACTTTTCTGCTTTTGTCCTGTTTTTTCGTCCAGGATCACACGTCGTGACCTGCAAAAATGACGACAACCTAATCCGTCACATTTCTATTACGGAATCCCACGGCACCTTGGGCAGGGCTACTTCGCTTCACGTTGTGGCTGGTCCCGCAAACCGAGGACGCGGGGATTGGGACCAGGTCTTCGTCGCTTCAGAGCCCATAACTTTTGATCCGTAAGGAGTTACGAGGACCACAGCATACCGTTGGAAAGCTCTCCGAGAGCTCTACGACGATGCAGCTAAGCCCGCTTCACTGGGCCTTTTTTCGGAGCCCAAAATCGAACGTTTTCATTAGTTTCTGGACACTTTTCTACTTTTGTCCTGTTTTTTCGTCCCGGATCGCACGTTGTGAGCTGCGAAAAGGACGACAACCTAATCCATCACATTTCTATTACGGAATCCCACGGCACCTTGGGCAGGGCAACTTCGCTTCACGTTGTGGCTGGGCCTGCAAACCGAGGACGTGGGGCTTGGGACCAGCTCTTCGTCGCTCCGGAGCCCATAACTTTTGATCCGTAAGGAGTTACGCGGCCCACAGCATATCGTTGGAAAGCTCTCCGAGAGCTCTACGACGGTGCAGCTAAGCCCGCTTTGCTGGGTATTTTTTCGGAGCCCAAAATCGAACGTTTTCATCAGTTTCTCGACACTTTTCTGCTTTTGTCCTGTTTTTTCGTCCCGGATCGCACGTTGTGAGCTGCGAAAACGACGACAACCTAATCCGTCACATTTCTATTAGGGAATCCCATGGCACCTTGGGCAAGGAAACTTCGCGTCACGTTGTGGCTGGGCCCACAAACCGAGGACGTGGGAGTTGGGACCAGGTTTTCGTCGTTCCGGAGCCCATAACTTTTGATCCGTAAGGAGTTACACGACGCACAGCAAACCGTTGGAAAGCTCTTTGAGAGCTCTACGACGGTGCAGCAAAGCCGGCTTTGCTGGGCCTTTTTTCTGAGCCCAAAATCGAACGTTTTCATTAGTTTCAGGACACTTTTCTGCTTCTGTCCTGTTTTTTCGTCCCGGATCGCATGTCGTGAGCTGCGAAAACGACGACAACCTAATCCGTCACATTTCTATTACGGAATCCCACGGCACCTTGGGTAGGGCAAGTTCGCTTTACTTTGTGGCTGGGCCTGCAAACCGAGGACGCGGGGCTTGGGACCATGTCTTCGTCGCTCCGGAGCCCATAACTTTTGATCCGTAAGGAGTTACGCGGCCCGCAGCATACCGTTGGAAAGCTCTCCGAGAGCTCTACGATGGTGCATCTAAGCATGCTTTGCTGGGCCTTTTTTCGGAGCCCAAAATCGAACGTTTTCATTAGTTTCTGGACACTTTTCTGCTTCTGTCCTATTTTTTCGTCCCGGATCGCACGTCGTGAGCTGCGAAAAGGACAACAACCTAATCCGTCACATTTCTGTTACGGAATCCCACGGCACCTTGGGCAGGGCAACTTCGCTTTACGTTGTGCCTGGGCCCGCAAACCGACGACGCGGGGCTTGGGACCAGGTCTTCGTCACTCCGGAGCCCATAACTTTCGATCCGTAAGGAGGTCACGGCCCACAACACACCGTTGGAAAGCTCTCTGAGAGCTCTACTACGGTGCAGCTAAGCCCGCATCGATGGGCCTTTTTTCGGAGCCCAAAATCGAACGTTTTCATTAGTTTCTGGACACTTTTCTGCTTCTGTCCTATTTTTTCGTCCCGGATCGCACGTCGTGAGCTGCAAAAAGGACGACAACCTAATCCGTCACATTTTTGTTACGGAATCCCACGGTACCTTGGGCAGGGCAACATCGCTTCACGTTGTGGCTGGGCTCGCAAACCGAGGACGCGGGGCTTGGGACCAGGTCTTCGTCGTTCCGGAGCCCATAACTTTTGATCCGTAAGAAGTTACGCGGCCCACAGCATACCGTTGGAAAGCTCTCCGAGAGCTCTACGACGGTGCAGCTAAGCACGCTTCGCTGGGCCTTTTTTCTGAGCCCAAAATCGAATATTTTCATTAGTTTATGGACACTTTTCTGCTTCTGTCCTGTTTTTTCATCCCGGATCGCACGTCGTGAGCTGCGAAAACGACGACAACCTAATCCATCAAATTTCTATTACGGAAACCCACGGCACCTTCGGCAGAGCTACTTCGCTTCACGTTGTGGCTGGGCCCGCAAACCGAGGGCGCGGGGCTTGGGACCAGGTCTTCGTCGCTCCGGAGCCCATAACTTTTGATCCGTAAGGAGTTACGCGGCCCACAGGATACCGTTGGAAAGCTCTCCGAGAGCTCTACGACGGTGCATCTAAGCCCGCTTCGCTGGGCCTTTTTTCTGAGTCCAAAATCGAACGTTTTCATTAGTTTCTGGACACTTTTCTACTTCTGTCCTGTTTTTTCGTCCCGGATCGCACGTCGTGAGCTACGAAAACGACGACAACCTAATCCGTCACATTTCTATTACGGAATCCCACGGTACCTTAGGCAGGGCAACTTCACGTTACGTTGTGGCTGGGCCCGCAAACCGAGGACGCGGGGCTTGGGACCAGGTCTTCGTCGCTCCGGAGCCCTTAACTTTTGATCAGTAAGGAGTTACGCGGCCCACAGCATACCGTTGGAAAGCTCTCCGAGAGCTCTACGATGGTGGAGCTAAGCACGCTTTGCTGGGCCTTTTTTCGGAGCCCAAAATCGAACGTTTTCATTAGTTTCTGGACACTTTTCTGCTTCTGTCCTATTTTTTCGTCCCGGATCGCACGTCGTGTGCTGTGAAAAGGACGACAACCTAATCCGTCACATTTCTGTTACGGAATACAACGGCACCTTGGGCAGGGCAACTTCGCTTTACATTGTGGCTGGGCCCGCAAACCGAGGACGCAGGGCTTGGGACCAGGTCTTCGTCGCTCCAGAGCCCATAACTTTTGATCCGTGAGGAGTTACGCGGCCCACAGTATACCGTTCGAAAGCTCTCCGAGAGCTCTACGACGGTGCAGCTAAGCACGCTTTGCTGGGCCTTTTTTCGGAGTCCAAAATCGAACGTTTTCATCAGTTTCTGGACACTCTTATGCTTTTGACCTATTTTTTCGCCCCGGATCGCACGTCGTGAGCTGCGAAATGGACGACAACCTAATCCGTCACATTTCTATTACAGAATCCCACGGCACCTTAGGCAGGGAACTTCGCTTAACGTTGTGGCTGGGACCGCAAACCAAGGACGCGGAGCTTGGGACCAGGTCTTCGTCGCTCCAGAGCCCATAACTTTTGATCCGTAAGGAGTTACGCGGCCCACAGTATACCGTTGGAAAGCTCTCCGAGAGATCTACGACGGTGCAGCTAAGCCCGCTTTGCTGGACCTTTTTTCGGAGTCCAAAATCGAACGTTTTCATCAGTTTCTGGATATTTTTCTGCTTTTGTCCTGTTTTTTCGCCCCGGATCGCACGTCGTGAGCTGCGAAAAGGACGACAACCTAATCCGTCACATTTCTATTACGGAATCCCACGGCAGCATGGGCAGGGCTACTTCGCTTCACGTTGTGGCTGGGCCCGCAAACCGAGGACGCGGGGCTTGGGACCAGGTCTTCGTCCCTCCGGAGCCCATAACTTTTGATCCGTAAGGAGTTACGCGGCCCACAGCATACCGTTGGAAAGCTCTCCGAGAGCTCTACAACGGTACAGCTAAGCTTGCTTAGCTAGGCATTTTTTCGGAGCCCAAAATTGAACGTTTTCATTAGTTTCTGGACACTTTTCTGCTTTTGTCCTATTTTTTCGTCACGGATCGCACGTCGTGAGCTGCGAAAAGGACGACAACCTAATCCGTCACATTTCTATTACGGAATCCCACGGCACCTTGGGCAGGGCAACTTCGCTTCACGTTGTGGCTGGGCCCGCAAACCGAGGATGCGGGGCTTGGGACCAGGTCTTCGTCGCTCCGGAGCCCATAACTTTTGATCCGTAAGGAGTTACGCGGCCCACAGCATACCGTTGGAAAGCTTTCCGAGAGCTCTACGATGGTGCAGCTAATCACGCTTTGTGGGCCTTTTTTCGGAGCCCGAAATCGAACATTTTCATTAGTTTCTGGACACTTTTCTGCTTTTGTCCTGTTTTTTCGTCCCGGATCGCACGTCGTGAGCTGCGAAAAGGACGACAACCTAATCCGTCACATTTCTGTTACGGAATCCCACGGCACCTTGGGTAGGGCAACTTCGCTTCACGTTTTGGTTGGGCCCGCAAACCGAGGACGCGGGGCTTAGGACCAGGTCTTCGTCACTCCGGAGCCCATAACTTTTGATCCGTAAGGAGTTACGCGGCCCACAGCATACCGTTGGAAAGTTCTCCGAGAGCTCTACGACGGTGCAGTTAAGCCCGCTTTGCTGGGCCTTTTTTCGGAGCCCGAAATCGAACATTTTCATTAGTTTCTGGACACTTTTCTACTTTTGTCCTGTTTTTTCGTCCCGAATCGCACGTCGTGAGCTACGAAAAGGACGACAACCTAATCCGTCACATTTCTATTACGGAATCCCACGGCACCTTGGGCAGGGCTACTTCGCTTCATGTTGTGGCTGGGCCCGCAAACCGAGGACGCGGGGCTTGGGACCAGGTCTTCGTCGCTCCGGACCCCATAACTTTTGATCCGTAAGGAGTTACACGGCCCACAGCATACCGTTGGAAAGCTCTCCGAGAGCTCTACGACGGTGCATCTAAGCCCGCTTCGCTGGGCCTTTTTTCTGAGCCCAAAATCGAACGTTTTCATTAGTTTCTGGACACTTTTCTGCTTCTGTCGTGTTTTTTCGTCCCGGATCGCACGTCGTGAGCTGCGAAAACGACGACAACCTAATCCATCACATTTCTATTACGGAATCCCACGGCACCTTGGGCAGGGCTACTTCGCTTCACGTTGTGGCTGGGCCCGCAAACCGAGGACGCGGGGCTTGGGACAATGTCTTCGTCGCTCCGGAGCCCATAACTTTTGATCCGTAAGGAGTTACGCGGCTCACAGCATACCGTTGGAAAGCTCTCCGAGAGCTCTACGACGGTGCATTAAGCCCGCTTTGCTGGGCCTTTTTTCTGAGCCCAAAATCGAACGTTTTCATTAGTTTCTGGACACTTTTCTGCTTCTGTCCTGTTTTTTCGTCCCGGATCGCACGTCGTGAGCTACGAAAACGACGACAACCTAATCCGTCACATTTCTATTACGGAATCCCACGGCACCTTGGGCAGGGCAACTTCGCTTTACGTTGTAGCTGGGCCCGCAAACCGAGGACGCGGGGCTTGGGACCAGGTCTTCGTCGCTCCGGAGCCCATAACTTTTGATCCGTAAGGAGTTACGCGGCCCACAGCATACCGTTGGAAAGCTCTCCGAGAGCTCTACGATGGCGGAGCTGAGCACGCTTTGCTGGGCATTTTTTCGGAGCCCAAAATCGAACGTTTTCATCAGTTTCTGGACACTTTTATGCTTTTGTCCTATTTTTTCGTCCCGGATCGCACGTTTTGAGCTGCGAAAAGGACGACAACCTAATCAGTCACATTTCTATTACGGAATACCACGGCACCTTGGGCAGGGCAACTTCGCTTCACGTTGTGGCTGGGCCCGCAAACCGAGGACGCGGGGCTTGGGACCAGGTCTTCGTCGCTCCAGAGCCCATAACTTTTGATCCGTAAGGAGTTACGCGGCCCACAATATACCGTTGGAAAGCTCTCCGAGAGCTCTACGACGGTGCAGCAAATCCCGCTTTGCTGGGCCTATTTTGGGAGCCCAAAATCGAACGTTGTAATTAGTTTCTGGACACTTTTCTGCTTTTGTCCTGTTTTTTGGTCCCGGATCGCACGTCGTGAGCTGCGAAAAGGACGACAACCTAATCCGTCACATTTCTGTTACGGAATCCCACGGCACCTTGGGCAGGGCAACTTCGCTTCACGTTGTGGCTGGGCCCGCAAACTGAGGACGCGGGGCTTGGGACCAGGTCTTCGTCGCTCCGGAGCCCATAACTTTTGATCCGTAAAGAGTTACGCGGCCCACAGCATACCGTTGGAAAGCTCTCCGAGAGCTCTACGACGGTACAGTTAAGCCCACTTCGCTGGGCCTTTTTTCGGAGTCCAAAATCAAACGTTTTCATCAGTTTCTGGACACTTTTCTGCTTTTGTCCTATTTTTTCGCCCCGGATCGCACGTCGTTAGCTGCGAAAAGGACGACAACCTAATCCGTCACATTTCTATTACAGAATCCCACGGCACCTTGGGCAGGGAACTTCGCTTCACATTGTGGATGGGCCCGCAAACCGAGGACGCGGGGCTTGGGACCAGGTCTTCGTCGCTCTATAGCCCATAACTTTTGATCCGTAAGGAGTTACGCGGCCCACAGCATACCGTTGGAAAGCTCTCCGAGAGCTCTACGACGGTGCAGCCAAGCCCGCTTTGCTGGACCTTTTTTCAGAGTCCAAAATCGAACGTTTTCATCTGTTTCTGGATATTTTTCTGCTTTTGTCCTATTACCTAATCCCGGATCACACGTCGTGAGCTGCGAAAATGACGACAACCTAATCCGTCACATTTCTATTACGGAATCCCACGGCACCTTTGGCAGGGCTACTTCGCTTCACGTTGTGGCTGGGCCCGCAAACCGAGGACGCGGGGCTTGGGACCAGGTCTTCGTCGCTCCGGAGCCCATAACTTTTGATCAGTAAGGAGTTACGCGGCCCACAGCATACCATTGGAAAGCTCTCCGAGAGTTCTACGACGGTGCAGCTGAGCCCGCATCGCTGGGCCTTTTTTCGGAGCCCAAAATCCAACGTTTTCATTAGTTTCTGGACACTTTTCTGCTTTTGTCCTGTTTTTTCGTCCCGGATCGCACGTCGTGAGCTGCGAAAAGGACGACAACCTAATCCGTCACATTTCTATTACGGAATCCCACGGCACCTTGGGCAGGGCAACTTCGCTTTACGTTGTGGCTGGGCCCGCAAACCGAGGATGCGGGGCTTGGGACCAGGTCTTTGTCGCTACGGAGCTCATAACTTTTGATCCATAAGGAGTTACGCGGCCCACAGCATACCGTTGGAAAGCTCTCCGAGAGCTCTACGATGGTGCAGCTAAGCACGCTTTGTGGGCCTTTTTTCGGAGCCCAAAATCAAACATTTTCATTAGTTTCTGGACACTTTTCTGCTTCTGTCTTGTTCTTTGGTCCCGTATCGCACGTCATGAGCTGCGGAAAGGACAACAACCTAATCCGTCACATTTCTGTTATGGAATCCCACGGCACCTTGGGCAGGGCAACTTCGCTTTACGTTGTGGCTGGGCCCGCAAACCGAGGACGCGTGGCTTGGGACCAGGTCTTCGTCGCTCCGGAGCCCATAACTTTCGATCCGTAAGGAGTTCGCGGCCCACAGCACACCGTTGGAAAGCTCTCCGAGAGCTCTACTACGGTGCAGCTAAGCCCGCTACGCTGGGCCTTTTTTCGGAGCCCAAAATCGAACGTTTTCATTAGTTTTTGGACACTTTTCTGCTTCTGTCCTATTTTTTCATCCCAGATCGCACGTCGTGAGCTGCGAAAAGGACGACAACCAAATCCGTCACATTTCTGTTACGGAATCCCATGGCACCTTGGGCAGGGCACCTTCGCTTTACGTTGTGGCTGGGCTCGTAAACCGAGGACGCGGGGCTTGGGACCAGGTCTTCGTCGCTCCGGAGCCCATAACTTTTGATCCGTAAGGAGTTACGCGGCCCACAGCATACCGTTGGAAAGCTCTCCGAGAGCTCTACGATGGTGCAGCTAAGCAAGCTTTGCTGGGCCTTTTTTCGGAGCCCAAAATCGAACGTTTTCATTAGTTTCTGGACACTTTTCTGCTTCTGTCCTGTTTTTTCGTCCCGGATCGAACGTCGTGAGCTGCGAAAAGGACGACGACCTAATCCGTCACATTTCTATTACGGAATCCCACGGCACCTTGGGCAAGGCAACTTCGCTTCACGTTGTGGCTGGGCCCGCAAACCGAGGACGCGGGGCATTGGACCAGGTCTTTGTCGCTCCGGAGACCATAACTTTTGATCCGTAAGGAGTTACGCGGCCCACAGCATACCGTTGGAAAGCTCTCCGAGAGCTCTACGAAGGTGCAGCTAAGCTCGCTTCGATGGGCCTTTTTTCGGAGTCCAAAATCGAACGTTTTCATCAGTTTCTGGAAACTTTTCTGCATTTGTCCTGTTTTTTTGCCCCGGATCGTACGTCGTGAGCTGCGAAAAGGACGACAACCTAATCCGTCACATTTCTGTTACGGAATCCCACGGCACCTAGGGCAGGGCAACTTCGCTTTACGTCGTGGCTGGGCCCGCAAACCGAGGATGCGGGGCTTGGGACCAGGTCTTCGTCGCTCTAGAGCCCATAACTTTTGATTCGTAAGGAGTTACGCGGCCCACAGTATACCGTTGGAAAGCTCTCCGAGAGCTCTACGACGGTGCAGCAAAGCCCGCTTTGCTGGACCTTTTTTCAGAGTCCAAAATCGAACGTTTTCATCAGTTTCTGGACATTTTTTTGCTTTTGTCCTGTTTTTTCGCCCCGGATCGCACGTCGTGAGTTGCGAAAAGGACGACAACCTAATCCGTGACATTTCTGTTATGGAATCCGACGGCACCTTGGGCAGGGCAACTTCGCTTCACGTTTTGGTTGGGCCCGCAAAACGAGGACGCGGGGCTTCGGACCAGGTCTTCGTCGCTCCGGAGCCCATAACTTTTGATCCGTAAGGAGTTACGCGGCCTACAGCATACCGTTGGAAAGCTCACCGAGAGCTCTACGACGGTGCAGCTAAGCTCGCTTCGCTGGGCCTTTTTTCTGAGCCCAAAATCGAACGTTTTCATCAGTTTCTGGAAACTTTTCTACATTTGTCCTGTTTTTTCGCCCCGGATCGCAGGTCGTGAGCTGCGAAAAGGACGACAACCTTATCCGTCACATTTCTGTTACGGAATCCCACGGCACCTTGGGCAGGGCAACTTCGCTTTACGTCGTGTCTGGGCCCGCAAACCGAGGATGCGGGGCTTGGGACCAGGTCTTCGTCGCTCTAGAGCCCATAACTTTTGATCCGTAAGGAATTACGCGGCCCACAGTATACCGTTGGAAAGCTCTACGAGAGCTCTACGACGGTGCAGCAAAGCACGCTTTGCTGGACCTTTTTTCAGAGTCCAAAATTGAACGTTTTCATCAGTTTCTGGACATTTTTTTTCTTTTGTCCTGTTTTTTCGCCCCGGATGGCAGGATGTGAGCAGCGAAAAGGACCCCAACCTAATCCGTCACATTTCTATTATGGAATCCCATGGCACCATGGGCAGGGTACCTTGGCATCACGTTGTGGCTGGTCCCGCAAACCGAGGACGCGGGGCATTGGACCAGGTCTTTGTCGCTCCGGAGACCATAACTTTTGATCCGTAAGGAGTTACGCAGCCCACAGCATACCGTTGGAAAGCTCTCCGAGAGCTCTACGAAGGTGCAGCTAAGCTCGCTTCGTTGGGCCTTTTTTCGGAGTCCAAAATCGAACGTTTTCATCAGTTTCTGGAAACTTTTCTGCATTTGTCCTGTTTTTTCGCCCCGGATCGTACGTCGTGAGCTGCGAAAAGGACGACAACCTAATCCGTCACATTTCTGTTACGGAATCCCACGGCACCTTGGGCAGGGCAACTTTCCTTTACGTCGTGGCTGGGCCCGCAAACCGAGGATGCGGGGCTTGGGACCAGGTCTTCGTCGCTCTAGAGCCCATAACTTTTGATCCGTAAGGAGTTACGCGGCCCACAGTATACCGTTGGAAAGCTCTCCGAGAGCTCTACGACGGTACAGTAAAGCCCGCTTCGCTGGACCTTTTTTCAGAGTCCAAAATCGAACGTTTTCATCAGTTTCTGGACATTTTTTTGCTTTTGTCCTGTTTTTTCGCCCCGGATCGCACGTCGTGAGCTGCGAAAAGGACCACAACCTAATCCGTCACATTTCTGTTATGGAATCCCACGGCACCTTGGGCGGGGCAACTTCGCTTCACGTTGTGGCTGGGCCCGCAAACCGAGGACGCGGGGCATTGGACCAGGTCTTTGTCGCTCCGGAGACCATAACTTTTGATCCGTAAGGAGTTACGCAGCCCACAGCATACCGTTGGAAAGCTCTCCGAGAGCTCTACGAAGGTGCAGCTAAGCTCGCTTCGTTGGGCCTTTTTTCGGAGTCCAAAATCGAACGTTTTCATCAGTTTCTGGAAACTTTTCTGCATTTGTCCTGTTTTTTCGCCCCGGATCGTACGTCGTGAGCTGCGAAAAGGACGACAACCTAATCCGTCACATTTCTGTTACGGAATCCCACGGCACCTTGGGCAGGGCAACTTTCCTTCACGTTGTGGCTGGGCCCGCAAACCCAGGACGCGGGGCTTGGGACCAGGTCTTCGTCGCTCCATAGCCCATAACTTTTGATCTGTAAGGAGTTACGCGGCACACACCATACCGTTGGAAAGCTCTCCGAGAGCTCTATGATGGTGCAGCTAAGCCCACTTCGCTGGTCCTTTTTTCGAACCCCAAAATCGAATGTTTTCATCAGTTTCTGGACATTTTTCTGCTCTTGTTCGGTTTTTTCGCCCCGGATCACACGTCGTGAGCTGCAAAAAGGACGACAACCTAATGCGTCACATTTCTGTTATGAAATCCAATGGCACCTTGGGCAGGGCAACTTCGCTTCACGTTGTGGTTGGGCCCGCAAACCGAGGACGCGGGGCTTGGGACCAGGTCTTCGTCGCTCCGGAGCCCATAACTTTTGATCCGTAAGGAGTAACGCGGCCCACAGCATACCGTTGGAAAGCTCTCCGAGAGCTCTACGACGATGCAATCCGTCCCGTTTCTGCTGGGCCTTTTTTCGGAGCCCAAAATCGAACGTTTTCATCAGTTTCGGGACACTTTTCTTCTTTTGCGCTGTTTTTCCGTCCCGGATCGTACGTCGCGCGCCGCGAATAGGGCGACAGCCCAATCCGTCCCGTTTCTGTTACCGAATCCCGCGGCACCTTGGGCGAGACAGCTTCGCTTCGCGTGGAGGCTGGGCCCGCAAACCGAGGGCGCAGGGCTTGGGACCAGGTCTCCGTCGCTCCGGAGCCCATAACTTTTGATCCGTAAGGAGTTACGCGGCCCACAGCATACCGTTGGAAAGCTCTCCGAGAGCTCTACGACGGGGCAGCCAAGCTGTGCTTCGCTGGGCCTTTTTTCGGAGCCCAAAATCGAACGTTTTCATCAGTTTCGGGACACTTTTCTGCTTTTGCGCTGTTTTTCCGTCCCGGATCGTACGTCGCGCGCCGCGAATAGGGCGACAGCCCAATCCGTCCCGTTTCTGTTACCGAATCCCGCGGCACCTTGGGCGAGACAGCTTCGCTTCGCGTGGAGGCTGGGCCCGCAAACCGAGGGCGCAGGGCTTGGGACCAGGTCTCCGTCGCTCCGGAGCCCATAACTTTTGATCCGTAAGGAGTTACGCGGCCCACAGCATACCGTTGGAAAGCTCTCCGAGAGCTCTACGACGGGGCAGCCAAGCTGTGCTTCGCTGGGCCTTTTTTCGGAGCCCAAAATCGAACGTTTTCATCAGTTTCGGGACACTTTTCTGTTTTTGCGCCATTTTTTCGTCCCGGATCGTACGTCGTGCGCCGCGAGAAGGCCAGCAACCTAATCCACCACATTTCTGTTACCGAATCCCACGGCACCTTGGGCGAGACAACTTCGCTTCACGTAGAGGCTGGGCCCGCAAACCGAGGTCGTGGGGCTTGGGACCAGGTCTCCGTCGCTCCGGAGCGCATAACTTTTGATCCGTAAAGTGTTACGCGGCCCACAGCATACCGTTGGAAAGCTCTCCGAGAGCTCTACGACGGGGCAGCTAAACCAGCACAGCTGGGCCTTTTTTCGGAGCCCAAAGTTGAACGTTTTCATCAATTTCAGGGCACTTTTCTGTTTTTGCGCCGTTTTTTCGTCCCGGATCGTACGTCGTGCGCCGCGGGAAGGCCAGCAACCTAATCCATCATATTTCTGTTACCGAATCCCACGGCACCATGGGCGAGACAACTTCGTTTCACGAAGAGGCTGGGCCCGCAAACCGAGGTCGCGCGGCATGGGACCAACTCTCCGTCGCTCCGTAGCCCATAACTTTTGATCCGTAAGGAGTTACGCGGCCCACTGCATACCGTTGGAAAGCTCTCCGAGAGCTCTACGACGGGGCAACAAAGCCCGCTTCGTTGGGCCTTTTTTCGGAGGCCAAAATCGAACATTTTTATCAGTTTCGGGGTAGTTTTGTATTTTTGCGCCGTTTTTTCGTCCCGGATCGTACGTCGTGCGCCGCGGGAAGGCCAGCATCCTAATCCATCACATTTCTGTTACCGAATCCCACGGCGCCATGGGCGAGACAACTTCGCTTCTCGTAGAGGCTGGGCCCGCAAACCAAGGTCGCGCGGCTTGGGACCCACACTCCATCGCTCCGGAGCCCATAACTTTTGATCCGTAAGGAGTTACGCGACCCACAGCATACCGTTCGAAAGCTCTCCGAGAGCTCTACGACGAGGCAGATAAGCCCGCTTCGCTGGGCCTTTTTTCGGAGCCCAAAATCGAACGTTTTTATCAGTTTCGGGGCACTTTTCTGTTTTTGCGCCATTTTTTCGTCCCGGATCGTGCGTCGTGTGCCGCGAGAAGGCCAGCAACCTAATCCATCACATTTCTGTTACCGAATCCCACGGCACCATGGGCGAGACAACTTCGCTTCACGTAGAGGCTGGGCCCGCAAACCGAGGTCGCGCGGCTTGGGAACAGGCCTCCCTCGCTCCGGAGCCCATCACTTTTGATCCGTAAGGAGCTACGCGCCCCCCAGCATACCGTTGGAAAGCTCTCCGAGAGCTCTACGACGGGGCAGCTAAGCCCGCTTCGCTGGGCCTTTTTTCGGAGCCCAAGTTCGATCGTTTTTATCAGTTTCGGGGCACTTTTCTGTTTTTGCCCCGTTTTTTCGTCCCGGATCGTACGTCGTGCGGCGCGGGAAGGCCAGGAACCTAATCCATGACATTTCTGTTACGGAATCGCATGGCACCATGGGCGAGATAACTTCGCTTCACGTAGAGGCTGGGCCCGCAAACCGAGGTCGCGCGGCTTGGGAACAAGCCTCCGTCTCTCCGGAGCCCATCACTTTTGATCCGTAAGGAGTTACGCGGCCCACAGCATACCGTTGGAAAGCTCTCCGAGAGCTCTACGACGGGGCAGCTAAGCCCGCTTTGCTGGGCCTTTATTCGGAGCCCAAAATCAAACGTTTTTATCAGTTTCGGGGCACTTTTCTATTTTTGCGCCGTTTTTTTCGTCCCGGATCGTACGTCGCGCACCGCGGGAAGGCCAGCAACCTAATCCATCACATTTCTGTTGCCGAACCCCTCGGCGCCATGGGCGAGACAACTTCCCTTCACGTAGAGGCTGGGCCCGCAAACCGAGGTCGTGCGGCTTGGGACCAGGACCCCGTCGCTCCGGAGCCCATAACTTTTGATACGTAAGGAGTTACGCGGCGCACAGCATAGCGTTGGAAAGCTCTTCGAGAGCTCTACGACGGGGCAGCTAAGCCCGCTTCGCTGGGCCTTTTTTTGGAGCCCAAAATCGAACGTTTTTATCAGTTTCGGGGCACTTTTCTAGTTTTGCGATGTTTTTTCATCCCGGATCGTACGTCGTGCGCCGCGGGAAGGCCAGCAACCTAATCCATCACATTTCTGTTACCGAATCCCACGGCACCATGGGCGAGACAACTTCGCTTCAAGTAGAGGCTGGGCCCGCAAACCGAGGTCGCGCGGCTTAGGACCAAGCCTCCGTCGCTCCGGAGCCCATAACTTTTGATCCGTAAGCAGGTACGCCGCCCACAGCATACCGGTGGAAAGCTCTCCGAGAGCTCTACGTCGAGGCAGATAAGCCCGCTTTGCTGGGCCTTTTTTTGGAGCCCAAAATCGAACGTTTTCATCAGTTTCGGGGCACTTTTCTGTTTTTGCGCCGTTTTTTCGTCCCGGATCGCACGTCGTGCGCCGCGGGAAGGCCAGCAACCTAATCCACGACATTTCTGTTACCGAATCCCACGGCACCATGGGCGAGACAACTTCGCTTCACGTAGAGGCTGGGCCCGCAAACCGAGGTCGCGCGGCTTGGGACCAAGCCTCCGTCACTCCGGAGCTCATAACTTTTGATCCGCAAGGAGTTACGCGGCCCACAGCATACCGTTGGAAAGCTCTCCGAGAGCTCTACGACGGGGCAGCAAAGCCCGCTTAGGGCCTTTTTCCGGACACCAAAAACGAAGGTTTTCCTCAGCTTCGGGTCATTTTTCTATTTTTCCGCAGTTTTTTCGTCCCGGATCGTACGTCGTGCCCCGCGGGAAGGCCAGCAACCTAATCCATGACATTTCTGTTACCGAATCCCACGGCACCATGGGCGAGACAACTTTGCTTCACGTGGAGGCCGGGCACACAAACCGAGCTCGCGGGACTTAGGACCAGACCTCCGTCGCTCCGGAGCCCATAACTTTTGATCCGTAAGGAGGTACGCGGCCCACAGCACACCGTTGGAAAGCTCTCCAAGAGCTGTACGACTGGGCAGCTAAGCCCGCCTCGCTGGGCCTTTTTTCGGAGCCCCAGATTGAACGTTTTCATCAGTTTCGGGGCACTTTTCTGTTTTTGCGCCGTTTTTTCGTCCCGGATCGCACGTCGTGCGCCGCGGGAAGGCCAGCAACCTAATCCATGACATTTCTGTTACCGAATCCCACGGCACCATGGGCGAGACAACTTCGCTTCACGTAGAGGCTGGGCCCGCAAACCGAGGTCGCGCGGCTTGGGACCAGGCCTCCGTCGCTCCGGAGCCCATAACTTTTGATCCGTAAGGAGTTACGCGGCCCACAGCATACCGTTGGAAAGCTCTCCGAGAGCTCTACGACGGGGCAGCTAAGCCCGCTTCGCTGGGCCTTTTTCCGGAGCCCAAAATCGAACGTTTTCATCAGTTTCGGGGCACTTTTCTATTTTTGCGCCGTTTTTTCGTCCCGGATCGCACGTCGTGCGCCGCGGGAAGGCCAGCAACCTAATCCACGACATTTCTGTTACCGAATCCCACGGCACCATGGGCGAGACAACTTCGCTTCACGTAGAGGCTGGGCCCGCAAACCGAGGTCGCGCGGCTTGGGACCAGGTCTCCGTCGCTCCGGAGCCCATAACTTTTGATCCGTAAGGAGTTACGCGGCCCACAGCATACCGTTGGAAAGCTCTCCGAGAGCTCTACGACATGGCAGCTAAGCCCGCTTAGGGCCTTTTTTCAGAGCCGAAAATCGAACGTTTTCATCAGTTTTCGGACACTTTTCCACTTTTGTACGGTTTTTTCGTCCCGGATAGAATGTAGTGCGCCGCGGGAAGGACGGCAACCTAATTCATCACGTATCTATCACCGAATCCCACGGCATCATGGGCGAGGCACCTTCGCTTCACATTGAGGCTGGGCCCTCAAACCGAGGTCACGGGGCTTGGTACCAGGTCTCCGTCGCTCCGGAGCCCATAACTTTTGATCCGTAAGGAGTTACGCGGCCCACAGCATACCGTTGGAAAGCTCTCCGAGAGCTCTACGACATGGCAGCTAAGCCCGCTTAGGGCCTTTTTTCGGAGCCGAAAATCGAACGTTTTTATCAGTTTCGGGCCACTTTTCTATTTTTGCGCCGTTTTTTCGTCCCGGATCGTACGTCGTGCGCCGCGGGAAGGCCAGCAACCTAATCCCTCACATTTCTGTTACCGAATCCCACGGCACCATGGGCGATACAACTTCGCTTCACGTAGAGGCTGGGCCCGCAAATCGAGGTCGCGCGGCTTAAGACCAGGCCTCCGTCCCTCCGGAGCCCCTAACTTTTGATCCGTAAGGAGTTACGCGACCCACAGCATACCGTTGGAAAGCTCTCCGAGAGCTCTACGACGAGGCAGCTAAGCCCACTTTGCAGGGCCTTTTTTCGAAGCCCAAAATCGAAGATTTTGATATGTTTTGGGGCACTTTTCTATTTTTGCGCCGTTTTTTCGTCCCGGATCGTACGTCGTGCGCCGCTGGAAGGCCAGCAACCTAATCCATCACATTTCTGTTACCGAATCCCACGGCACCATGGGCGAGACAACTTCGCTTCACGTAGAGGCTGGGCCAGCAAACCGAGGTCGCGCGGCTTGGGACCAGGCCTCCGTCGCTCCGAAGCCCATAACTTTTGACCCGCAAGATGTTACGCGGCCCACAACATACCGTTGGAAAGCTCTCCGAGAGCTCTACGACGGGGCAGCCAAGGCTGCTTTGCCTGGCCTTTTTTCGGAGCCCAAAATTGAACGTTTTTATCAGTTTTGGGCCACTTTTCTGTTTTTGCGCGCTTTTTTCGTCCGGGCTCGCACGTCGTGCGCCGCGGGAAGGCCAGCAACCTAATCCACCACATTTCTGTTACCGAATCCCACGGCACCATGGGCGAGACAACTTCGCTCCACGTAGAGGCTGGGCCCGCAAACCGAGGTCGCACGGCTTAAGACCAAGCCTCCGTCGCTCCGGAGCCCATAACTTTTGATCCGTAAGGAGTTACGCGGCCCACAGCATACCGTTGGAAAGCTCTCCGAGAGCTCTACGACGAGGTAGATAAGCCCCCTTTGCTGGACCTTTTTTCAGAGCCCAAAATCGAACGTTTTTATCAGTTTCGGGGCACTTTTCTGTTTTTGCGCCGTTTTTTCGTCCCGGATCGTACGTCGTGCGACGCGGGAAGGCCAGCAACCTAATTCATCACGTATCTGTCAACGAATCCCACGGCACCATAGGCGAGGCAACTTCGCTTCACGTAGAGGCTGGGCCCGCAAACCGAGGTCGCGCGGCTTGGGACCAAGCCTCCGTCGCTACGGAGCCCATAACTTTTGATCCGTAAGGAGTTACGCGGCCCACAGCATACCGTTGGAAAGCTCTCCGAGAGCTCTATGACGGGGCAGCTAAGCCCGCTTCGCTGGGCCATTTTTCGGAGCCCAAAATGCAACATTTTCATCAATTTCGGGGCACATTTCTATTTTTGCGCCGTTTTTTCGTCCCGGATCGTACGTCGTGCGCCGCGGGAAGGCCAGCAACCTAATCCATCATATTTCTGTTACCGAATCCCACGGCACCATGGGCGAGACAACTTCGCTTCACGTAGAGGCTGGGCCCGCAAACCGAGGTCGTGCGGCTTAGGACAAAGCCTCCGTCGCTCCGGGGCCCATAACTTTTGATCCGCAAGGAGTTACGCGGCCCACAGCATACCGTTGGAAAGCTCTCCGAGAGCTCTACGACGAGGCAGATAAGCCCGTTTTGCTGGGTCTTTTTTCGGAGCCCAAAATCGAACGTTTTCATCAGTTTCGGGGCACTTTTCTATTTTTGCGCTATTTTTTCGTCCCGGATCGTACGTCGTGCGCCGCGGGTAGGCCAGCAACCTAATCCATCATATTTCTGTTACCGAATCCCACGGCACCATGGGCGAGACAACTTCGCTTCACGTAGAGGCTGGGCCCGCAAATAGAGGTCGCGCGGCTTGGGACCAAGCCCCCGTCGCTCCGGTGCCCATAACTTTTGATCCGCAAGGAGTTACGCGGCCCACAGCATACCGTTGGAAAGCTCTCCGAGAGCTCTACGACGGAGCAGCTAAGCCCGCTTTGCTGGGCCTTTTTTCGGAGCCCAAAATCGAACGTTTTTATCAGTTTCGGGCCACATTTCTATTTTTGCGCCGTTTTCTCGTCCCGGATCGCACGCCGTGCGCCGCGGGAAGGCCAGCAACCTAATCCACGCCATTTCTGTTACCGAATCCCACGGCACCATGGGCGAGACAACTTCGCTTCACGTAGAGGCTGGGCCCGCAAACCGAGGTCGCGCGGCTTGGGCCCAGGCCTCCGTCGCTCCGGAGCCCATAACTCTTGATCCGTAAGGAGTTACGCGGCCCACAGCATACCGTTGGAAAGCTCTCCGAGAGCTCTACGACGAGGCAGAAAAGAAAAGCCTTGCAGGGCCTTTTTTCGGAGCCCAAAATCGAACGTTTTTATCAATTTCGGGGCACTTTTCTATTTTTGCGCTATTTTTTCGTCCCGGATCGTACGTCGTGCGCCGCGGGAAGGCCAGCAACCTAATCCACGACATTTCTGTTACCGAATCCCACGGCACCATGGGCGAGACAACTTCGCTTCACGTAGAGGCTGGGCCTGCAAACCGAGGTCGCGCGGCTTGGGACCAAGCCTCCGTCGCTCCGAAGCCCATAACTTTTGATCCGTAAGGAGTTACGCGGCCCACAGCATACCGTTGGAAAGCTCTCCGAGAGCTCTACGACGGAGCAGCTAAGCCGTCTTTGCTGGGCCTTTTTTCGGAGCCCAAAATCGAACGTTTTTATCAGTTTCGGGCCACTTTTCTGTTTTTGCGCCGGTTTTTCGTCCCGGATCGTACGTCGTGCGCCGCGGGAAGTCCAGCAACCTAATCCATGAGATTTCTGTTACCGAATCCCACGGCACCATGGGCGAGACAACTTCGCTTCACGTAGAGGCTGGGCCCGGAAACCGAGGTCGCGCGGTTTAGGACCAAGCCTCCGTCGCTCCAGAGCCTATAACTTTTGATCCGTAAGGAGTTACGCGGCCCACAGCATACCGTTGGAAAGCTCTCCGAGAGCTCTACGACGAGGCAGATAAGCTCGCTTTGCTGGGCCTTTTTTCGGAGCCCAAAATCGAACGTTTTATCAGTTTCGGGGCACTTTTTTGTTTTTGCGCCGTTTTTTCATCCCGGATCGTACGTCGTGCGCCGCGGGAAGGCCAGCAACCTAATCCGTCACATTTCTGTTACCGAATCCCACAGCACCTTGGCCAAGGCAACTTCGCTTCACGTGGTGGCTGGGCCGGCAAACCGAGGTAGCGGGGCTTTCGACCAGGTCTCCGCTGCTCCGGGGCCCATAACTTTTGATCCGCAAGGAGTTACGCGGCCCACAGCATACCGTTGGAAAGCTCTCCGAGAGCTCTACGACGAGGCAGATAAGCCCGTTTTGCTGGGTCTTTTTTCGGAGCCCAAAATCGAACGTTTTCATCAGTTTTCAGACACATTTCTTATTTTGCGCTGTTTTTTCGTCCCGGATCGCTCGTCGTGCGCTGCGAAAGGACGACAACCTAATCCATCACATTTCTGTTTCCGAATTCCACGGCACCATGGGCGAGACAACTTCGCTTGACGTAGAGGCTGGGCCCGCAAACCGAGGTCGCGCGGCTTGGGACCAAGCCTCCGTCGCTCCAGAGCCCATAACTTTTGATCCGTAAGGAGTTACGCGGCCCACAGCATACCGTTGGAAAGCTCTCCGAGAGCTCTACGAAGGGGCAAATAAGCCCGCTTAGCTGGGCCTTTTTTCGGAGCCCAAAATCGAACGTTTTTATCAATTTCAGGGCACTTTTCTGTTTTGCGCCGTTTTTTCGTCCCGGATCGCACGTCGTGCGCCGCGGGAAGGCCAGCAACCTAATCCATGACATTTCTGTTACCGAATCCCACGGCACCATGGGCGAGACAACTTCGCTTCACGTAGAGGCTGGGGCCGGAAGCCGAGGTCGCGCGGTTTAGGACCAGGCCTCCGTCGCTCCGGAGCCCATAACTTTTGATCCGTAAGGAGTTACGCGGCCCACAGCATACCGTTGGTAAGCTCTCTGAGAGCTCGACGACGAGGCAGATAAGCCCGCTTTGCTGGGCCTTTTTTCGGATCCCAAAATCGAACGTTTTATCAGTTTCGGGGCACTTTTTTGTTTTTCCGCCGTTTTTTCGTCCCGGCTCGCACGTCGTGCGCCGCGGGAAGGCCAGCAACCTAATCCATCACATTTCTGTTACCGAATCCCACGGCACCATGGGCGAGACAACTTCGCTTCACGTAGAGGCTGGGCCCGCAAACCGAGGTCGCGCGGCTTTGGAACAGGACTCCGTAGCTCCAGAGCCCATAACTTTTGATCCGTAAGGAGTTACGCGGCCCACAGCATACCGTTGGAAAGCTCTCCGAGAGCTCTACGACGAGGCAGCTAAGCCAGCTTGGCTTAGCCTTTTTTCGAAGCCCAAAATCGAACGTTTTCATCAGTTTCGGGGCACTTTTCTGTTTTTGCGCTGTTTTTTCGTCCCGGATCGCACGTCGTGCGCCGCGGGAAGGCCAGCAACCTAATCCATGACATTTCTGTTACCGAATCCCACGGCACCATGGGCGAGACAACTTCGCTTCACGTAGAGGCTGGGCCCGCAAACCGAGGTCGCGCGGCTTGGGACCAAGCCTCCGTCGCTCCAGAGCCCATAACTTTTGATCCGTAAGGAGTTACGCGGCCCACAGCATACCGTTGGAAAGCTCTCTGAGAGCTCTACGACGGGGCAGGTAAGCCTGCTTCGCTGGGCCTTTTTTCAGAGCCCAAAATCGAACGTTTTTATCAGTTTCGGGGCACTTTTCTGTTTTTGCGCCGTTCTTTCGCCCCGCATCCAACGTCGTGCGCCGGGGGAAGGCCAGCAACCTAATCCATCACATTTCTGTTACCGAATCCCACGGCACCGTGGGCGAGACAACTTCGCTTCACGTAGAGGCTGGGCCCCCAAACCGTGGTCGCGCGGCTTAGGACCAAGCCTCCGTCGCTCCGGAGCCCATAACTTTTGATCCGTAAGGAGTTACGCGGCCCACAGCATACCGTTGGAAAGCTCTCCGAGAGCTCTACGACGAGGCAGATAAGCCCGCTTTGCTGGGATTCTTTTCAGAGCCCAAAATCGAACGTTTTCATCAGTTTCGGGACGCTTTTCTTCTTTTGCGCTGTTTTTTCGTCCCGGATCGTACGTCGTGCGCCGCGAAAAGGACGATAACCTAATCCATCATATTTCTTTTACCGAATCCCACGGCACCTTGGGCGAGACAGCTTCGCTTCACGTAGAGGCTTGGCCCCCAAACCGAGGGCGTGGGGCTTGAGATCAAGGCTCCGTCGCTCCGGAGCCCATAACTATTGATCCGTAAGGAGTTACGCTGCCCACAGCATACCGTTGGAAAGCTCTACGAGAGCTCTACACCTAGGGCAGCCAAGCTCGCTTCGCTGGGCCTATTTTCGGAGCCCAAAATTGAACGTTTTCATCAGTTTTGGGACACTTTTCTTCTTTTGCGATATTTTTCCGTCCCGGATCGTACGTCGTGCGCCACCAAAAGGACGATAACCTAATCCATCACATTTCTATTACAGAATCCCACGACACCTTGGGCGAGACAGCTTCGCTTCACGTAGAGGTTTGGCCCCCAAACCGAGGGCGTGGGGCTTGGGATGAAGGCTTCGTCGCTACGAAGTCCATAACTATTGATCCGTAAGGAGTTACGCTGCCCACAGCATACCGTTGGAAAGCACTCCGAGAGCTCTACGACCTGGCAGCTAAGCTCGCTTCGCTGGGCCTCTTCTAGGAGACCAAAATCGAACATTTTCATTAGTTTCGGGACACTTTTCTTCTTTTGCGCTGTTTTTTCATCCCGGATCGTGCGTCGTGCGGAACGAAAAGGACGACAACCTAATCCATAAAATTTCTTTTACCGAATCCCACGGCACCTTGTGCGAGACAGCTTCGCTTCACGTAGAGGCTTGGCCCCCAAACCGAGGGCGTGGGGCTTGGGATCAAGGCTTCGTCGCTACGGAGTCCATAACTACTGATCCGTAAGGAGTTACGCTGCCCACAGCATACCGTAGGAAAGCTCTCCTAGGGCTCTACGACGTTGCAGCTAAGCTCGCTTCGCTAGGCCTCTTTTCGGAGCCCAAAATCGAACGTTTTCATCAGTTTCGGGATGCATTTCTTCTTTTGCGTTGTTTTTTCGTCCCGGATCGTACGTCGTGCGCCGCGAAAAGGACGACAACCTAATCCATCATATTTCTTTTACCAAATCCCACGGCACCTTGGGCGAGACAGCTTCGCTTCATGTAGAGGGTTGGCCCCCAAACCGAGGGCGTGGGGCTTGGGATCAAGGCTTCGTCGCTATGGAGTCCATAACTATTGATCCGTAAGGAGTTACGCTGCCCACAGCATACCGTTGAAAAGCTCTCCGAGAGCTCTACGACGTGGCAGCCAAGCTCGCTTTGTTGGGCCTCTTTTCGGAGCCCAAAATCGAACGTTTTCATCAGTTTCGGGATGCATTTCTTCTTTTGCGCTGTTTTTTCGTCCCGGATCGTGCATCGTGCGCAACGAAAAGGACGACAACCTAATCCATAACATTTCTTTTACCGAATCCCACGGCACCTTGGGCGAGACAGCTTCGCTTCACGTAGAGGCTTGGCCCCCAAACCGAGGGCGTGGGGCTTGGGATCAAGGCTTCGTCGCTACGGAGTCCATAACTATTGATCCGTAAGGAGTTACGCTGCCCACAGCATACCGTAGGAAAGCTCTCCTAGGGCTCTACGACGTTGCAGCTAAGCTCGCTTCGCTAGGCCTCTTTTCGGAGCCCAAAATCGAACGTTTTCATTAGTTTCGGGATGCATTTCTTCTTTTGCGTTGTTTTTTCGTCCCGGATCGTACGTCGTGCGCCGCGAAAAGGACGACAACCTAATCCATCATATTTCTTTTATCGAATCCCACGGCACCTTGGGCGAGACAGCTTCGCTTCACGTAGAGGCTTGGCCCCCAAACCGAGGGCGTGGGGCTTGGGATCAAGGCTTCGTCGCTATGGAGTTCATAACTTTTGATCCGCAAGGAGTTACGCGGCCCACAACATACCGTTGGAAAGCTCTCCGAGAGCTCTACTACGGGACAGCTTAGCTCGCTTCGCTGGGCCTTTTTCGGGAGCCCAAAATCGAGCATTTTCATCAGTTTTCGGCCCCATTTCTTCTTTTGCGCTGTTTTTTCGTCCCGGATCGCGCGTCGTGCGCTACGAAAAGGATGACAACCTAATCCGTCACATTTCTGTTACCGAATCCCACGGCACCTTGGCCAAGGCAACTTCGCTTCACGTTGTGGCTGGGCCCCCAAACCGAGGGCGTGGGGCTTGGGATCAAGGCTCCGTCGCTCCGGAGCCCATAACTATTGATCCGTAAGGAGTTACGCTGCCCACAGCATACCGTTGGAAAGCTCTCCGAGAGCTCTACGACCTGGAAGCTAAGCTCGCTTCGTTGGGCCTCTTTTCGGAGCCCAAAATCGAACGTTTTCATCTATTTCGGGACGCATTTCTTCTTTTGCGCTGTTTTTTCGTCCCGGATCGTGCGTCGTGCGCAACAAAAAGGACGACAACCTAATCCATAACATTACTTTTACCGAATCCCACGGCACCTTGGGCGAGACAGCTTCGCTTCACGTAGAGGCTTGGCCCCCAAACCGAGGGCGCGGGGCTTGGGATCAAGGCTCCGTCGCTACGGAGCCCATAACTATTGATCCGTAAGGAGTTACGCTGCACACAGCATACCGTTGGAAAGCTCTCCGAGAGCTCTACGATGTGGCAGCCAAGCTCGCTTCGCTGGGATTCTTTTCAGAGCCCAAAATCGAACGTTTTCATCAGTTTCGGGACGCTTTTCTTCTTTTGCGCTGTTTTTTCGTCCCGGATCGTACGTCGTGCGCCGCGAAAAGGACGATAACCTAATCCATCATATTTCTTTTACCGAATCCCACGGCACCTTGGGCGAGACAGCTTCGCTTCACGTAGAGGCTTGGCCCCCAAACCGAGGGCGTGGGGCTTGAGATCAAGGCTCCGTCGCTCCGGAGCCCATAACTATTGATCCGTAAGGAGTTACGCTGCCCACAGCATACCGTTGGAAAGCTCTCCGAGAGCTATACGACGTGGCAGCCAAGCTCGCTTCGCTGGGCCTCTTTCGGGAGCCCAAAATTGAACGTTTTCATCAGTTTTGGGACACTTTTCTTCTTTTGCGATATTTTTCCGTCCCGGATCGTACGTCGTGCGCCACCAAAAGGACGATAACCTAATCCATCACATTTCTTTTTCCGAATCACACGGTACCTTGGGCGAGACAGCTTCGCTTCACGTAGAGGCTTGGCCCCCAAACCGAGGGCGTGGGGCTTGGGATGAAGGCTTCGTCGCTACGAAGTCCATAACTATTGATCCGTAAGGAGTTACGCTGCCCACAGCATACCGTTGGAAAGCACTCCGAGAGCTCTACGACCTGGCAGCTAAGCTCGCTTCGCTGGACCTCTTTTAGGAGACAAAAATCGAACATTTTCATTAGTTTCGGGACGCTTTTCTTCTTTTGCGCTGTTTTTTCATCCCGGATCGTGCGTCGTGCGGAACGAAAAGGACGACAACCTAATCCATAAAATTTCTTTTACCGAATCCCACGGCACCTTGGGCGAGACAGCTGCGCTTCACGTAGAGGCTTGGCCCCCAAACCGAGGGCGTGGGGCTTGGGATCAAGGCTTCGTCGCTACGGAGTCCATAACTACTGATTCGTAAGGAGTTACGCTGCCCACAACATACCGTAGGAAAGCTCTCCTAGGGCTCTACGACGTTGCAGCTAAGCTCGCTTTGCTAGGCCTCTTTTCGGAGCCCAAAATCGAACGTTTTCATCAGTTTCGGGATGCATTACTTCTTTTGCGTTGTTTTTTCGTCCCGGATCGTACGTCGTGCGCCGCGAAAAGGACGACAACCTAATCCATCATATTTCTTTTACCAAATCCCACGGCACCTTGGGCGAGACAGCTTCGCTTCACGTAGAGGCTTGGCCCCCAAACCGAGGGCGTGGGGCTTGGGATCAAGGCTTCGTCGCTATGGAGTCCATAACTATTGATCCGTAAGGAGTTACGCTGCCCACAGCATACCGTTGAAAAGCTCTCCGAGAGCTCTACGACGTGGCAGCCAAGCTCGCTTTGCTGGGCCTCTTTTCGGAGCCCAAAATCGAACGTTTTCATCAGTTTCGGGATGCATTTCTTCTTTTGCGCTGTTTTTTCGTCCCGGATCGTGCATCGTGCGCAACGAAAAGGACGACAACCTAATCCATAACATTTCTTTTACCGAATCCCACGGCACCTTGGGTGAGACAGCTTCGCTTCACGTAGAGGCTTGGCCCCCAAACCGAGGGCGTGGGGCTTGGGATCAAGGCTTCGTCGCTACGGAGTCCATAACTATTGATCCGTAAGGAGTTACGCTGCCCACAGCATACCGTAGGAAAGCTCTCCTAGGGCTCTACGACGTTGCAGCTAAGCTCGCTTCGCTAGGCCTCTTTTCGGAGCCCAAAATCGAACGTTTTCATCAGTTTCGGGATGCATTTCTTCTTTTGCGTTGTTTTTTCGTCCCGGATCGTACGTCGTGCGCCGCGAAAAGGACGACAACCTAATCCATCATATTTCTTTTACCGAATCCCACGGCACCTTGGGCGAGACAGCTTCGCTTCACGTAGAGGCTTGGCCCCCAAACCGAGGGCGTGGGGCTTGGGATCAAGGCTTCGTCGCTACGGAGTCCATAACTATTGATCCGTAAGGAGTTACGCTGCCCACAGCATACCGTTGAAAAGCTCTCCGAGAGCTCTACGACGTGGCAGCCAAGCTCGCTTTGCTGGGCCTCTTTTCGGAGCCCAAAATCGAACGTTTTCATCAGTTTCGGGACGCATTTCTTCTTTTGCGCTGTTTTTTCGTCCCGGATCGTGCATCGTGCGCAACGAAAAGGATGACAACCTAATCCATCACATTTATTTTAACGAATCCCACGGCACCTTGGGCGAGACAGCTTCGCTTCACGTAGAGGCTTGGCCCCCAAACCGAGGGCGTGGGGCTTGGGATCAAGGCTCCGTCGCTCCGGAGCCCATAACTATTGATCCGTAAGGAGTTACGCTGCCCACAGCATACCGTTGGAAAGCTCTCCGAGAGCTCTACGACCTGGAAGCTAAGCTTGCTTCGTTGGGCCTCTTTTCGGAGACCAAAATCGAACGTTTTCATCTATTTCGGGACGCATTTCTTCTTTTGCGCTGTTTTTTCGTCCCGGATCGTGCGTCGTGCGCAACAAAAAGGACGACAACCTAATCCATAACATTACTTTTACCGAATCCCACGGCACCTTGGGCGAGACAGCTTCGCTTCACGTAGAGGCTTGGCCCCCAAACCGAGGGCGCGGGGCTTGGGATCAAGGCTCCGTCGCTACGGAGCCCATAACTATTGATCCGTAAGGAGTTACGCTGCACACAGCATACCGTTGGAAAGCTCTCCGAGAGCTCTACGATGTGGCAGCCAAGCTCGCTTCGCTGGGATTCTTTTCAGAGCCCAAAATCGAACGTTTTCATCAGTTTCGGGACGCTTTTCTTCTTTTGCGCTGTTTTTTCGTCCCGGATCGTACGTCGTGCGCCGCGAAAAGGACGATAACCTAATCCATCATATTTCTTTTACCCAATCCCACGGCACCTTGGGCGAGACAGCTTCGCTTCACGTAGAGGCTTGGCCCCCAAACCGAGGGCGTGGGGCTTGAGATCAAGGCTCCGTCGCTCCGGAGCCCATAACTATTGATCCGTAAGGAGTTACGTTGCCCACAGCATACCGTTGGAAAGCTCACCGAGAGCTATACGACGTGGCAGCCAAGCTCGCTTCGCTGGGCCTCTTTTCGGAGCCCAAAATTGAACGTTTTCATCAGTTTCGGGATGCTTTTCTTATTTTGCGCTATTTTTTCGTCCCGGATCGTACGTCGTGCGCCGCGAAATGGACGATAACCTAATCCATCACATTTCTTTTACCGAATCACACGGTACCTTGGGCGAGACAGCTTCGCTTCACGTAGAGGCTTGGCCCCCAAACCGAGGGCGTGGGGCTTGGGATGAAGGCTTCGTCGCTACGAAGTCCATGACTATTGATCCGTAAGGAGTTACGCTGCCCACAGCATACCGTTGGAAAGCACTCCGAGAGCTCTACGACCTGGCCGCTAAGCTCGCTTCGCTGGGCCTCTTTTAGGAGACCAAAATCGAACATTTTCATTAGTTTCGGGACGCTTTTCTTCTTTTGCGCTGTTTTTTCATCCCGGATCGTGCGTCGTGCGGAACGAAAAGGACGACAACCTAATCCATAAAATTTCTTTTACCGAATCCCACGGCACCTTTGGCGAGACAGCTTCGCTTCACGTAGAGGCTTGGCCCCCAAACCGAGGGCGTGGGGCTTGGGATCAAGGCTTCGTCGCTACGGAGTCCATAACTACTGATCCGTAAGGAGTTACGCTGCCCACAGCATACCGTAGGAAAGCTCTCCTAGGGCTCTACGACGTTGCAGCTAAGCTCGCTTCGCTAGGCCTCTTTTCGGAGCCCAAAATCGAACGTTTTCATCAGTTTCGGGATGCATTTCTTCTTTTGCGTTGTTTTATCGTCCCGGATCGTACGTCGTGCGCCGCGAAAAGGACGACAACCTAATCCATCATATTTCTTTTACCAAATCCCACGGCACCTTGGGCGAGACAGCTTCGCTTCACGTAGAGGCTTGGCCCCCAAACCGAGGGCGTGGGGCTTGGGATCAAGGCTTCGTCGCTATGGAGTCCATAACTATTGATCCGTAAGGAGTTACGCTGCCCACAGCATACCGTTGAAAAGCACTCCGAGAGCTCTACGACGTGGCAGCCAAGCTCGCTTTGCTGGGCCTCTTTTCGGAGCCCAAAATCGAACGTTTTCATCAGTTTCGGGATGCATTTCTTCTTTTGCGCTGTTTTTTCGTCCCGGATCGTGCATCGTGCGCAACGAAAAGGACGACAACCTAATCCATAACATTTCTTTTACCGAATCCCACGGCACCTTGGGCGAGACAGCTTCGCTTCACGTAGAGGCTTGGCCCCCAAACCGAGGGCGTGGGGCTTGGGATCAAGGCTTCGTCGCTACGGAGTCCATAACTATTGATCCGTAAGGAGTTACGCTGCCCACAGCATACCGTAGGAAAGCTCTCCTAGGGCTCTACGACGTTGCAGCTAAGCTCGCTTCGCTAGGCCTCTTTTCGGAGCCCAAAATCGAACGTTTTCATCAGTTTCGGGATGCATTTCTTCTTTTGCGTTGTTTTTTCGTCCCGGATCGTACGTCGTGCGCCGCGAAAAGGACGACAACCTAATCCATCATATTTCTTTTACCGAATCCCACGGCACCTTGGGCGAGACAGCTTCGCTTCACGTAGAGGCTTGGCCCCCAAACCGAGGGCGTGGGGCTTGGGATCAAGGCTTCGTCGCTCCGGAGCCCGTAACTTTTGATCCGTAAGGAGTTACGCGGCGCACAACATACCGTTGGAAAACTCTCGGAGAGTTCTACGATGGGGGCAGCCAAGCTCGCTTTGCTAGGCCTTTTTTTGGAGCCCAAAATTGAACGTTTTCATCAGTTTCGGGACACATTTCTTCTTTTGCGCTGTTTTTTCGTCCCGGATCGTGTGTCGTGAGCTGCGAAAAGGACGACAACCTAATCCATCAGATTTCTGTTACCGAATCCCATGGCACCTTAGGCAAGGCAACTTAGCTTCACGTAGTGTCTGGGCCCGCAAATTGAGGGCGTGGGGCTTGGAACTAGGTCTCCGTCGCTCCGGAGCCCATAACTTTTGATTCATAAGGAGTTACGCTGCCCACAGCATACCGTTGGAAAGCTCTCCGAGAGCTCTACGACCTGGAAGCTAAGCTTGCTTCGTTGGGCCTCTTTTCGGAGACCAAAATCGAACGTTTTCATCTATTTCGGGACGCATTTCTTCTTTTGCGCTGTTTTTTCGTCCCGGATCGTGCGTCGTGCGCAACAAAAAGGACGACAACCTAATCCATAACATTACTTTTACCGAATCCCACGGCACCTTGGGCGAGACAGCTTCGCTTCACGTAGAGGCTTGGCCCCCAAACCGAGGGCGCGGGGCTTGGGATCAAGGCTCCGTCGCTACGGAGCCCATAACTATTGATCCGTAAGGAGTTACGCTGCACACAGCATACCGTTGGAAAGCTCTCCGAGAGCTCTACGATGTAGCAGCCAAGCTCGCTTCACTGGGACTCTTTTCAGTGCCCAAATTCGAACGTTTTCATCAGTTTCGGGACGCTTTTCTTCTTTTGCCCTGTTTTTTTGTCCCGGATCGCACGTCGTTCACTGCGGGAAGGACGACCACCTAATCCATCACATTTCTTTTACCGAGCCCAACGACACCTTGGGCAAGACAACCTCGCTTCACGTAGAGGCTTGGCCCCCAAACCGAGGGCGTGGGGCTTGAGATCAAGGCTCCGTCTCTCCGGAGCCCATAACTATTGATCCGTAAGGAGTTACGCTGCCCACAGCATACCGTTGGAAAGCTCTCCGAGAGTTCTACGACGTGGCAGCTAACCCCGCTTGGCTGGGCCTCTTTTCAGATCCCAAAATCGAACGTTTTCATCAGTTTTTGGACACATTTCTTCTTTTGTTATGTTTTTTCGTCCTGGATCCCACGTCGTGCGCCGCGAAAAGGACGATAACCTAATCCATCACATTTTTGTTATCGAATCCCACGGCACCTTGGCCAAGGCAACTTCGCTTCACGTAGAGGCTTGGCCCCCAAACCGAGGGCGTGGGGCTTGAGATCATGGCTCCGTCGCTCCGGAGCCCATAACTATTGATCCGTAAGGAGTTACGCTGCCCACAGTATACCGTTGGAAAGCTCTCCGAGAGCTCTACGACGTGGCAGCCAAGCTCGGTTCGCTGGGCCTCTTTTCGGAGCCCAAAATCGAACGTTTTCATCAGTTTCGGGACGTTTTTCTTCTTATGCGCTATTTTTTCGTCCCGGATCGTACGTCGTGCGCCGCAAAAAGGACGGCAACCTAATCCATCACATTTCTTTTACCGAATCCCACGGCACCTTGGGCGAGACAGCTTCGCTTCACGTAGAGGCTTGGCCCCCAAACCGAGGGCGTGGGGCTTGGGATCAAGGCTCCGTCGATCCGGAGCCCATAACTATTGATCTGTAAGGAGTTACGCTGCCCACAGCATACCGTTGGAAAGCTCTCTGAGAGCTCTACGACGTGGCAGCTAAGCTCGCTTCACTGGGCCTCTTTTCGGAGCACAAAATCGAACGTTTTCATCAGTTTCGGGATCCATTTCTTATTTTGCGCTGTTTTTTCGTCCCGGATCGTACGTCGTGCTCCGCGAAAAGGACGATAACCTAATCCATCACATTTCTTTTACCGAATCCCACGGTATCTTGGGCGAGACAGCTTCGCTTCACGTAGAGGCTTGGCCCCCAAACCGAGGGCGTATGGCTTGGGATCAAGGCTTCGTCGCTACGGATTCCATAACTATTGATCCGTAAGGAGTTACGCTGCCCACAGCATACCGTTGGAAAGCTCTCCGAGAGCTCTGCGACCTTGCAGCTAAGATCGCTTCGCTGGGCCTCTTTTCGGAGACCAAAATTGAACGTTTTCATCAGTTTCGGGACGCTTTTCTTCTTTTGCGCTATTTTTTCGTCGCTGATCGTGCGTCGTGCGCAACGAAAAGGTCGACAACCTAATCCATAACATTTCTTTTACCGAATCCCACGGCACCTTGGGCGAGACAGCTTCGCTTCACGTAGAGGCTTGGCCCCCAAACCGAGGGCGTGTGGCTTGGGATCCAGGCTTCGTCGCTACGGAGTCCATAACTATTGATCCGTAAGGAGTTACGCTGCCCACAGCATACCGTTGGAAAGCTCTCCGAGATCTCTACGACCTGGCAGCTAAGCTCGCTTCACTGCGCCTCTTTTCGGAGCCCAAAATCGAACGTTTTCATCAGTTTCGGGACGCTTTTCTTCTTTTGCGCTATTTTTTCGTCCCGGATCGTGCGTCGGGCGCAACGAAAAGGATGACAACCTAATCCATAACATTTCTTTTACCGAATCCCATGGCACCGTGGGCGAGACAGCTTCGCTTCACGTAGAGGCGTGGCCCTCAAACCGAGGGCGTGGGGCTTGGGATCAAGGGTCCGTCTCTCCGGAGCCCATAACAATTGATCCGTAAGGAGTTACGCAGCGCACAGCATACCATTGGAAAGCTCTCCGAGAGCTCTACGACGAGGGCAACCAAGCTCGCTTCGCTGGGCCTATTTTTGGAACCCAAAAGAGAACGTTTTAATCAATTTTGGGACACTTTTCTTCTTTTGCGCTGATTTTCCTTTCCGGATCGTACGTCGTGCGCCGTAAAAAGGATGACAACCTAATCCATCACATTTCTATTACTAAATCCCATGGCACCTTGGGCAAGACAACTTCACTTCACGTAGAAGCTGGGCCCGCAAACCGAGTGCGTGGGGCGTGGGACCAGGTCTCCGTCGCTCCGAAGCCCATAACTATTGATCCGTAAGGAGTTACGCTGCCCACAGCATACCGTTGGAAAGCTCTCCGAGAGCTCTACCACGTGGCAATTAAGCTCGCTTCGCTGGGCCTCTTTTCGGAGCCCAAAATCAAACGTTTTCATCAGTTTTTGGACGCTTTTCTTCTTTTACGCTGTTTTTTCATCCCGGATCGTGCGTCGTGCGCAACGAAAAGGACGACAACCTAATCCATAACATTTCTTTTACCGAATAGCACGGCACCTTTGGCGAGACAGCTTCGCTTCACGTAGAGGCTTGGCCCCCAAACCGAGGGCGTGGGGCTTGGGATCAAGGCTTCATCGCTACGGAGTCCATAACTATTCATCCGTAAGGAGTTACGCTGCCCACAGCATACCGTTGGAAAGGTCTCCGAGAGCTCTACGACCTTGCAGCTAAGCTAGCTTTGCTGGGCCTCTTTTCGGAGCCCAAAATCTGACGTTTTCATCAGTTTCGGGAAGCTTTTCTTCTTTTGCGCTGTTTTTTCGTCCCGGATCGTACGTCGTGCGCCGCGAAAAGGACGATAACCTAATCCATCACATTTCTTTTACCGAATCCCACGGCACCTTGGGTGAGAAAACTTCGCTTCACGTAAAGGCTGGGCCCGTAAACTCAGGGCGTGGGGCTTGGGACCAGGTCTCCGTCGCTCCAGAGCCCATAACTTTTGATCCGTAAGGAGTAACGCAGTGCACAACAAACCATTGGAAAGCTCTCCGAGAGTTCTACGACGGGGGATGCCAAGCTTGCTTTGCTGGGCCTATTTTTGGAGCCCAAAATCGAACGTTTTCATCAGTTTTGGGATACTTTTCTTCTTTTGCGCTATTTTTATGTCCCGGATCGTACGTCGTGCGCCGCGAAAAGGACAATAACCTAATCCATCACGTTTCTATTACCGAATCCCATGACACCCTGGGCAAGACAGCTTCGCTTAACGTAGTGGCTTGGCCCCCAAACCGAGGGCGTGGAGCTTGGGATCAAGGCTCCGTCGCTCCGGAGCCCATAACTATTGATCCGTAAGGAGTTACGCTGCCCACAGCATACCGTTGGAAAGCTCTCCGAGAGATCTACGACGTCGCAGCCAAGCTCGCTTCGCTGGGCCTCTTTTCGAAGCCCAAATTCGAACGTTTTCATCTATTTCGGGACGCATTTCTTCCTTTGTGCTATTTTTTTGTCCCGGATCGTGCGTCGTGCGCAACGAAAAGGACGACTACCTAATCCATCACATTTCTTTTACCGAATCCCACGGCACCTTGGGCTAGACAGCTTCGCTTCACGTAGAGGCTTGGCCCCCAAACCGAGGGCGTGGGGCTTGGGATCAAGGCTCCGTCGCTCCGGAGCCCATAACTATTGATCCGTAAGGAGTTACGCTGCCCACAGCATACCTTTGGAAAGCTCTCCGAGAGCTCTACGACCTGGCAGCTAAGCTCACTTTGCTGGGCCTCTTTTCGGAGCCCAAAATCGAACGTTTTCATCAATTTCTGGACAATTTTCTTCATTTGCGCTGTTTTTTCGTCCCGGATCGTACGTCGTGCGCCGCGAAAATGACGACCTAATCCATTACATTTCTTTTACCGAATCCCACGGTACCTTGGGCGAGACAGCTTCGCTTAACGTAGAGGCTTGGCCCCCAAACCAAGGGCGTGGGGCTTGGGATCAAGGCTTCGTCGCTACGGAGTCCATAACTATTGATCCGTAGGGAGTTACGCTGCCCACAGCATACCGTTGGAAATCTCTCCGAGAGCTCTACGACCTGGAAGCTAAGCTCGCTTCGCTGGGCCTCTTTTCGGAGACCAAAATCGAATGTTTTCATTAGTTTCGGGACGCTTTTCTTCTTTTGCGCTATTTTTTCGTCCCGGATCGTGCGTTGTGCGCAACGAAAAGGACGACAACCTAATCCATAACATTTCTTTTACTGAATCCCACGGCACTTTGGCCGAGATAGCTTCGTTTCACGTAGAGGCTTGGCCCCCAAACCGAGGGCGTGGGGCTTGGGATCAAGGCTTCGTCGCTACGGAGTCCATAACTATTGATCCGTAAGGAGTTACGCTTCCTACAGCATACCGTCGGAAAGCTCTTCGAGAGCTAAACGACGTTGCAGCTAAGCTTGCTTCGCTAAGCCTCTTTTCGGAGCCCAAAATCGAATGTTTTCATCAGTTTCGGGACACTTTTCTTCTTTTGCGCTGTTTTTTCGTCCCGGATCGTACGTCGTGTGCCGCGAAAAGGAAGATAACCTAATCCATCACATTTCTTTTACCGAATCCCACGGCACCTTGGGCGAGACAGCTTCGCTTCACGTAGAGGCTTGGCCCCCAAACCGAGGGCGTGGGGCTTGGGACCAAGGCTTCGTCGCTACGGAGTCCATAACTTTTGATCCGTAAGGAGTTACGCGGCGCACAGCATACCGTTGGAAAACTCTCTGAGAGCTCTACCATGGGGGTAGCCAAGCTCGCTTCGTTGGGCCTATTTTTGGAGCCCAAAATCGAACGTTTTTATCAGTTTCGCGACACTTTCCTTCTTTTGCACTATTTTTTCGTCCCGGATCGTACATCGTTCGCCGTGAAAAGGACGATAACCAAATCCATCACATTTCTATTACTGAATCCCACAACACCTTGGGCAAGACAACTTCGTTTCACATAGAGGCTGGGCCCGCAAACCCAGGGCGTGGGGCTTGGGACTAGGTCTCCGTCGCTCCGGAGCCCATAACTTTTGATCTGCAAGGAGTTACGCGGCCCACAGCATACCGTTGGAAAGCTCTCCGTGAGCTCTACGACCTGGCAGCTAAGCCCGCTTTGCTGGGCCTTTTTTCGGAGCCCAAAATCAAATGTTTTCATCAGTTTTCGGACACTTTTCTTCTTTTGCTCAGTTTTTTCGTCCCGGATCGCGCGTCGTGCACCGCGAAAAGGACGACAACCTAAACCGTCACATTTCTGTTACCGAATACCACGGCACCTTGGGCGGGACAGCTTCGCTTCACGTAGAGGCTTGGCCCCCAAACCGAGGGCGTGGGGCTTGGGATCAAGGCTTCGTCGCTACGGAGTCCATAACTATTGATCTGTAAGGAGTTACGCTGCCCACAGCATACCGTTGGAAAGCTCTCCTAGGGCTCTATGACGTTGCAGCTAAGCTCGCTTCGTTGGGCCTCTTTTCGGAGACCAAAATCGAACGTTTTCATCAGTTTCGGGACGCATTTCTTCTTTTGCGCTATTTTTTCGTTCCGGATCGTACGTCGTACGCCGCGAAAAGGACGACAACCTAATCCATCATATTTCTTTTACCGAATCCCACGGCACCTTGGGCGAGACAGCTTCGCTTCACGTAGAGGCTTGGCCCCCAAACCGAGGGCATGGCGCTTGGGATCAAGGCTTCGTCGCTACGGAGTCCATAACTATTGATCCGTAAGGAGTTACGCTGCCCACAGCATACCGTTGGGAAGCACTCCGAGAGCTCCACGATGTGGCAGCTAAGCTCGCTTCGCTGGGCCTCTTTTCGGAGCCCAAAATTGAACGTTTTCATCAGTTTCGGGACGCATTTCTTCTTTTGCGCTATTTTTTCATCCCGGATCGTGCGTCGTGCACAACGAAAAGGACGACAACCTAATCCATCACATTTCTTTTACCGAATCCCACGGCACCTTGGGCGAGACAGCTTCGCTTCACGTAGAGGCTTGGCCCCCAAACCGAGGGCGTGGGGCTTGGGATCAAGGCTCCGTCGCTCCGGAGCCCATAACTATTGATCCGTAAGGATTTACGCTGCACACAGCATACCGTTGGAAAGCTCTCTGAGAGCTCTACGACCTGACAGCTAAGCTTGCTTCGTTGGGCCTCTTTTCGGAGACCAAAATCGAACGTTTTCAGCTGTTTCGGGACGCATTTCTTCTTTTGCGCTGTTTTTTCGTCCCGGATCGTACGTCGTGCGCAACGAAAAGGACGACAACCTAATCCATCACATTTCTTTTACCGAATCCCACGGTACCTTGGGCGAGACAGCTTCGCTTCACGTAGAGGCTTGGCCCCCAAACCGAGGGCGTGGGGCTTGGGATCAAGGCTCCGTCGCTCCGGAGCCCATAACTATTGATCTGTAAGGAGTTACGCTGCCCATAGCATACCGTTGGAAAGCTCTCCGAGAGCTCTACGACCTGGCCGCTAAGCTCGCTTTGCTGGGCCTCTTTTCGGAGACCAAAATCAAACGTTTTCATCTGTTTCGGGACGCTTTTCTTCTTTTGCGCTATTTTTTCGTCCCAGATCGTACGTCATGCGCCTCGAAAAGAACGACAACCTAATCCATCACATTTCTTTTACCGAATCCCATGGCACCATGGGCGGGACAGCTTCGCTTCACGTAGAGGCTTGGCCACCAAACCGAGGGCGTGGGGCTTGGGATTAAGGCTCCGTTGCTACGGAGTCCATAACTATTGATCTGTAAGGAGTTACGCTGCCCACAGCATACTGTTGGAAAGCTCTCCTAGAGCTCTATGACGTTGCAGCTAAGCTCGCTTCGTTGGGCCTCTTTTCGGAGACCAAAATCGAACGTTTTCATCAGTTTCGGGACGCATTTCTTCTTTTGCGCTATTTTTTCGTTCCGGATCGTACGTCGTACGCCGCGAAAAGGACGACAACCTAATCCATCATATTTCTTTTACCGAATCCCACGGCACCTTGGGCGAGACAGCTTCGCTTCACGTAGAGGCTTGGCCCCCAAACCGAGGGCGTGGGGCTTGGGATCAAGGCTTCGTCGCTACGGAGTCCATAACTATTGATCCGTAAGGAGTTACGCTGCCCACAGCATACCGTTGGGAAGCACTCCGAGAGCTCTACGATGTGGCAGCTAAGCTCGCTTCGCTGCGCCTCTTTTCGGAGCCCAAAATTGAACGTTTTCATCAGTTTCGGGACGCATTTCTTCTTTTGCGCTATTTTTTCATCCCGGATCGTGCGTCGTGCACAACGAAAAGGACGACAACCTAATCCATCACATTTCTTTTACCGAATCCCACGGCACCTTTGGCGAGACAGCTTCGCTTCACGTAGAGGCTTGGCCCCCAAACCGAGGGCGTGGGGCTTGGGATCAAGGCTCCGTCGCTCCGGAGCCCATAACTATTGATCCGTAAGGAGTTACGCTGCCCACAGCATACCGTTGGAAAGCTCTCTGAGAGCTCTACGACCTGACAGCTAAGCTTGCTTCGTTGGGCCTCTTTTCGGAGACCAAAATCGAACGTTTTCATCTGTTTCGGGACGCATTTCTTCTTTTGCGCTGTTTTTTCGTCCCGGATCGTACGTCGTGCGCAACGAAAAGGACGACAACCTAATCCATCACATTTCTTTTACCGAATCCCACGGCACCTTGGGCGAGACAGCTTCGCTTCACGTAGAGGCTTGGCCCCCAAACCGAGGGCGTGGAGCTTGGGATCAAGGCTCCGTCGCTCCGGAGCCCATAACTATTGATCCGTAAGGAGTTACGCTGCGCACAGCATACCGTTGGAAAGCTCTCCGAGAGCTCTACGACGTCGCAGCCAAGCTCGCTTCGCTGGGCCCCTTTTCGAAGCCCAAATTCGAAAGTTTTTATCTGTTTCGGGACGCATTTCTTCTTTTGTGCTATTTTTTCGTCCCGGATCGTGCGTCGTGCGCAACGAAAAGGACGACTACCTAATCCATCACATTTCTTTTACCGAATCGCACGGCACCTTGGGCGAGACAGCTTCGCTTCACGTAGAGGCTTGGCCCCCAAACCGAGGGCGTGGGGCTTGGGATCAAGGCTCCGTCGCTCCGGAGCCCATAACTATTGATCCGTAAGGAGTTACGCTGCCCACAGCATACTGTTGGAAAGCTCTTCGAGAGCTCTACGACCTGGCAGCTAAGCTCACTTTGCTGGGCCTTTTTCCGGAGCCCAAAATCGAACGTTTTCATCAATTTCGGGACAATTTTCTTCATTTGCGCTGTTTTTTCGTCCCGGATCGTACGTCGTGCGCCGAGAAAATGACGATAACCTAATCCATCACATTTCTTTTACCGAATCCCACGGTACCTTGGGCGAGACAGCTTCGCTTCACGTAGAGGCTTGGCCCCCAAACCGAGGGTGTGGGGCTTGGGATCAAGGCTTCGTCGCTACGGAGTCCATAACTATTGATCCGTAGGGAGTTACGCTGCCCACAGCATACCGTTGGAAATTTCTCCGAGAGCTCTACGACATGGCAGCTAAGCTCGCTTCGCTGGGCCTCTTTTCGGAGACCAAAATCGAATGTTTTCATCAGTTTCGGGACGCTTTTCTTCTTTTGCGCTATTTTTTCGTCCCGGATCGTGCGTTGTGCGCAACGAAAAGGACGACAACCTAATCCATAACATTTCTTTTACTGAATCCCACGGCACTTTGGCCGAGATAGCTTCGTTTCACGTAGAGGCTTGGCCCCCAAACCGAGGGCGTGGGGCTTGGGATCAAGGCTTCGTTGCTACGGAGTCCATAACTATTGATCCGTAAGGAGTTACGCTGCCCACAGCATACCGTTGGAAAGATCACCGAGAGCTCTACGACGTGGCAGCTAAGCTCTCTTCGCTGGGCCTCTTTTCGGAGCCCAAAATCGAACGTTTTCATCAGTTTCGGGACGCTTTTCTTCTTTTGCGCTATTTTTTCGTCCCGGATCGTACGTCGTTCGCCGTGAAAAGGACCACAACCTAATCCATCATATTTCTTTTACTGAATCCCACGGCACTTTGGCCGAGATAGCTTCGTTTCACGTAGAGGCTTGGCCCCCAAACCGAGGGCGTGGGGCTTGGGATCAAGGCTTCGTCGCTACGGAGTCCATAACTATTGATCTGTAAGGAGTTTCGCTTCCCACAGCATACCGTCGGAAAGCTTTCCGAGAGCTCTACGACGTTGCAGCAAAGCTAGCTTTGCTGGGCCTTTTTTCGGAGCCCAAAATCGAACGTTTTTTTCAGTTTCGAGACGCTTTTCTTCTTTTGCGCTGTTTTTTCGTCCCGGATCGTACGTCGTGCGCCGTGAAAAGGACGACAACCTAATCCATGACATTTCTTTTGCCGATTCCCAAGGAGCCTTCGGCGAGATAGCTTCGTTTCACCTAGAGGCTTGGCCCCCAAATCGAAGGCGTGGGGCTTGGGATCACGGCTCCTTCCCTCCGGAGCCCCTAAGTATTGATCCGTAAGGAGTTACGCTCCCCACAGCATACCGTTGGAAAGCTCTCCGAGAGCTCTACGACGTGGCTGCTAAGCTCGCTTCGCTGGACCTCCTTTCGGAGCCCAAAATCGAACGTTTTCATCTGTTTCGGGATGCATTTCTTCTTTTGCGCTATTTTTTCTTCCCAGATCGTGCGTCGTGCGCACCGAAAAGGACGACAAACTAATCCATCACATTTCTTTTACCGAATCCCACGGCACATTGGGCGAGACAGCTTCGCTTCACGTAGAGGCTTGGCCCCCAAACCGAGGGCGTGGGGCTTGGGATCAAGGCTCCGTCGCTCCGGAGCCCATAACTATTGATCCGTAAGGAGTTACACTGCACACAGCATACCGTTGGAAAGCTCTCCGAGAGCTCTACGATGTGGCAGCCAAGCTCGCTTCGCTGAGCCTCTTTTCGGAGCCCAAAATCGAACGTTTTCATCAGTTCCGGGACGCATTTCTCCTTTTGCGCTATTTTTTCGTCCCAGATCGTACGTCGTGCGCCGCGAAAAGGAAGATAATCTAATCCATCACATTTCTTTTACCGAATCCCTAGGCACCTTGGGCGAGACAGCTTCGATTCACGTAGAGTCTTGGCCCCCAAACCGAGGGCGTGGGGCTTGGGATCAAGGCTCCGTCGCTCCGGAGCCCATAACTATTGATCCGTAAGGAGTTACGCTGCCCACAGCATACCGTTGGAAAGCTCTCCGAGAGCTCTACGACCTGGCAGCTAAGTTCGCTTCACTGGGCCTCTTTTCGGAGACCAAAATCGAACATTTTCATCAGTTTCGGGACGCTTTTCTTCTTTTGCGCTATTTTTTCGTCCCGGATCGTGCGTCGTGCGCAACGAAAAGGACGACAACCTAATCCATAACATTTCTTTTACCGAATCCCGCGGCACCTTGAGCGAGACAGCTTCGCTTCACGTAGAGGCTTGGCCCGCAAACCGAGGGCGTGGGGCTTGGGACCAAGGCTCCGTCGCTACGGAGTCCATAACTATTGATCCGTAAGGAGTTACGCTGCCCACAGCATACCGTTGGAAAGCTCACCGAGAGCTCTACGACATGGCAGCTAAGCTCGCTTCACTGGGCCTCTTTTCGGAGCCCAAAATCGAACGTTTTCATCAGTTTCGGGACGCTTTTCTTCTTTCGCACTATTTTTTCGTCCCGGATCGTACGTCGTTCGCCGTGAAAAGGACGACAACCTAATCCATCATATTTCTTTTACCGAATCCCACGGTACCTTGGGCGAGACAGCTTCGCTTCACGTAGAGGCTTGGCCCCCAAACCGAGGGCGTGGGGCTTGGGATCAAGGCTCCGTCGCTCCGGAGCCCATAACTATTGATCTGTAAGGAGTTACGCTGCCCACAGCATACCGTTGGAAAGCTCTCCGAGAGCTCTACGACCTGGCAGCTAAGCTCGCTTTGTTGGGCCTCTTTTCGGAGACCAAAATCAAACGTTTTCATCAGTTTCGGGACGCTTTTCTTCTTTTGCGCTGTTTTTTCGTCCCGGATCGTGCGTCGTGCGCAACGAAAAGGACGACAACCTAATCCATCACATTTCTTTTACCGAATCCCACGGCACCTTGGGCGAGACAGCTTCGCTTCACGTACAGGCTTGGCCCCCAAACCGAGGGCGTGGGGCTAGGGATCAAGGCTTCGTCGCTACGGAGTCCATAACTATTGATCCGTAAGGAGTTACGCTGCCCACAGCATACCGTTGGAAAGCTCTCCTAGAGCTCTATGACATTGCAGCTAAGCTCGCTTCGCTGGGCCTCTTTTCGGAGCCCAAAATCGAACGTTTTCATCAGTTTCGGGACGCATTTCTTCTTTTGCGCCGTTTTTTCGTTCCGGATCGTACGTCGTACGCCGCGAAAAGGACGACAACCTAATCCATCATATTTCTTTTACCGAATCCCACGGTACCTTGGGCGAGACAGCTTCGCTTCACGTAGAGGCTTGGCCCCCAAACCGAGGGCGTGGGGCTTGGGATCAAGGCTCCGTCGCTCCGGAGCCCATAACTATTGATTCGTAAGGAGTTACGCTGCCCACAGCATACCGTTGGAAAGCTCTCCGAGAGCTCTATGACGTTGCAGCTAAGCTCGCTTCGCTGGGCCTATTTTTGGAGCCCAAAATCGAACGTTTTCATCAGTTTCGGGACGCATTTCTTCATTTGCGCTGTTTTTTCGTTCCGGATCGTACGTCGTACGCCGCGAAAAGGACGACAACCTAATCCATCATATTTCTTTTACCGAATCCCACGGTACCTTGGGCGAGACAGCTTCGCTTCACGTAGAGGCTTGGCCCCCAAACCGAGGGCGTGGGGCTTGGGATCAAGGCTTCGTCGCTACGGAGTCCATAACTATTGATCCGTAAGGAGTTACGCTGCCCACAGCATACCGTTGGGAAGCACTCCGAGAGCTCTACGACGTGGCAGCTAAGCTCGCTTCGCTGGGCCTCTTTTCGGAACCCAAAATCGAACGTTTTCATCAGTTTTGGGACGCATTTCTTCTTTTGCGCTGTTTTTTCATCCCGGATCGTGCGTCGTACGCAACGAAAAGGACGACAACCTAATCCATCACATTTCTTTTACCGAATCCTGCGGCACCTTGGGCGAGACAGCTTCGCTTCACGTAGAGGCTTGGCCCCCAAACCGAGGGCGTGGGGCTTGGGATCAAGGCTCCGTCGCTCCGGAGCCCATAACTATTGATCCGTAAGGAGTTACGCTGCCCACAGCATACCGTTGGAAAGCTCTCTGTGAGCTCTATGACCTGACAGCTAAGCTTGCTTCGTTGGGCCTCTTTTCGGAGACCAAAATCGAACGTTTTCATCTGTTTCGGGACGCATTTCTTCTTTTGCGCTGTTTTTTCATCCCGGATCGTGCGTCGTGCGCAACGAAAATGACGACAACCTAATCCATAACATTACTTTTACCGAATCCCACGGCACCTTGGGCGAGACAGCTTCGCTTCACGTAGAGGCTTGGCCCCCAAACCGAGGGCGTAGGGCTTGGGATCAAGGCTCCGTCGCTCCGGAGCCCATAACTATTGATCCGTAAGGAGTTACGCTGCCCACAGCACACCGTTGGAAAGCTCTCTGAGAGCTCTACGACGTGGCAGCTAAACTCGCTTCACTGGGCCTCTTTTCGGAGCCCAAAATCGAACTTTTTCATCAGTTTCGGGATGCATTTCTTATTTTGCGCTGTTTTTTCGTCCCGGATCGTACGTCGTGCGCCGCAAAAAGGACGATAACCTAATCCATCACATTTCTTTTACCGAATCCCACGGTACCTTGGGCGAGACAGCTTCGCTTCACGTAGAGGCTTGGCCCCCAAACCGAGGGCGTAGGGCTTGGGATCAAGGCTTCGTCGCTACGGAGTCCATAACTATTGATCCGTAAGGAGTTACGCTGCCCACAGCATACCATTGGAAAGCTCTCCGAGAGCTCTGCGACCTAGGAGCCAAGCTCACTTCGCTGGGCCTCTTTGCGGAGACCAAAATCGAACGTTTTCATCAGTTTCAGGACGCTTTTCTTCTTTTGCGCTGTTTTTTCATCCCGGATCGTGCGTCGTGCGCAACGAAAAGGACGACAACCTAATCCATAACATTTCTTTTACCGAATCCCACGGCACCTTGGGCGAGACAACTTCGCTTCACGTAGAGGCTTGGCCCCCAAACCGAGGGCGTGGGGCTTGGGATCAAGGCTTCGTCGCTATGGAGTCCATAACTATTGATCCGTAGGGAGTTACGCAGCCCACAGCATACCGTTGGAAAACTCTCCGGGAGCCCTACGACCGGGCAGCTAAGCCCGCTTCGCTGGGCCTCTTTTCAGAGCCCAAAATCGAAAGTTTTCATAAGTATCGGGACACTTTTATTCTTTTACCCTGTTTTTTCGTCTCGGAACGCACGTCGCGCGCCGCGGGAAGGACAACAACCTAATCCATCATATTTCCTTTACCGAATCCCACGGCATCTTGGGCAAGACAACTTCGCTTCACATAGAGGCTGGACCCGCAAACCGAGGGCGTGGGGCTTGAGATCAAGGATCCGTCGCTCCGGAGCCCATAACTATTGATCCGTAAGGAGTTACGCTGCACACAGCATACCGTTGGAAAGCTCTCCGAGAGCTCTACGACGTGGCAGCCAAGCTCGCTTCGATGGGCCTCTTTTCAGAGCCCAAAATAGAACGTTTTCATCAGTTTCGGGACTCTTTCCTTCTTTTGCGCTATTTTTCGTCCCGGATCGTACGTCGTGCGCCGCAAAAAGGACGACAAACTAATCCATCACATTTTTATTACCGAATGCCACGGTACCTTGGGCGAGACAGCTTCGCTTCTCGTAGAGGCTTGGCCCCCAAACCGAGGGCGTGGGGCTTGGGATCAAGGCTTCGTTGCTATGGAGTCCATAACTATTGATCCGTAGGGAGTTACGCTGCCGACAGCATACCGTTGGAAAGCTCTCCGAGAGCTCTACGACGTGGCAGCTAAGCTCGCTTCGCTGGGCCTATTTTCGGAGCCCAAAATCGAACGTTTTCATCAGTTTCGGGACGCTTTTCTTCTTTTGCGCTGTTTTTTCTTCTCGGATCGTATGTCGTGCGCCGTGAAAAGGACGATAACCTAATCCATCACATTTCTTTTACCGAATCCCACGGCACCTTAGGCGAGACAGCTTCGCTTCACGTAGAGGCTTGGCCCCCAAACCGAGGGCGTGGGGGTTGAGATCAAGGCTCCGTCGCTCCGGAGCCCATAACTATTGATCCGTAAGGAGTTACGCTGCCCACAGCATACCGTTGGAAAGCTCTACGAGAGCTCTACGATGGGGGCAGCAAGCCCACTTCGCTGGGCCTTTTTTCAGAGCCCAAAATTGAACGTTTTCATCAGTTTCAGGCCACTTTTCTTCTTTTGCGCTATTTTTTCATCCCGGATCGTACGTCGTGCGCCGCAAAAAGGACGACAACCTAATCCATCACATTTCTATTACCGAATCCCACGGCACCTTGGGCCAGACTACTTCGCTTCACGTAGAGGCTTGGCCCCCATACCGAGGGCGTGGGGCTTGGGATCAAGTCTCCGTCGCTCCGGAGCCCATAACTATTGATCCGTAAAGAGTTACGCTGCCCACAGCATACCGTTGGAAAGCTCTCCGAGAGCTCTACGACCTGGCAGCCAAGCTCACTTCGCTGGGCCTCTTTTCGGAGCCCAAAATTGAACGTTTTCATCTGCTTCGGGACGCTTTTCTTTTTATGCGCTATTTTTTCGTCCCGGATCGTACGTCGTGCGCCGCAAAAAGGACGACAACCTAATCCATCACATTTCTTTTACCGAATCCCACGGCACCTTGGGCGAGACAGCTTCGCTTCACGTAGAGGCTTGGCCCCCAAACCGAGGGCGTGGTGCTTGGGATCAAGGCTCCGTCGCTCCGGAGCCCATAACTATTGATCCGTAAGGAGTTACGCTGCCCACAGCATACCGTTGGAAAGCTCTCTGAGAGCTCTACGACGTGGCAGCTAAGCTCGCTTCGCTGGGCCTCTTTTCGGAGGCCAAAATCCAACGTTTTCATCAGTTTCGGGATCCATTTCTTATTTTGCGCTATTTTTTCGTCCCGGATGGTACGTCGTGCGCCGCAAAAAGGTCGATAACCTAATCCATCACATTTCTTTTACCGAATCCCACGGTACCTTGGGCGAGACAGCTTCGCTTCACGTAGTGGCTTGGCCCCCAAACCGAGGGCGTAGGGCTTGGGATCAAGGCTTCGTCGCTACGGACTCCATAACTATTGATCCGTAAGGAGTTACGCTGCCCACAACATACCGTTGGAAAGCTCTCCGAGAGCTCTGCGACCTGGAAGCTAAGCTCCATTCGCTAGGCCTCTTTTCGGAGACCAAAATCGAACGTTTTCATCAGTTTTAGGACGCTTTTCTTCTTTTGCACTGTTTTTTCGTCCCGGATCGTGCATCGTGCGCAACGAAAAGGACGACAACCTAATCCATAACATTTCTTTTACCGAATCCCACGGCACCTTGGGCGAGACAGCTTCGCTTCACATAGAGGCTTGGCCCCCAAACCGAGGGCGTGGGGCTTGGGATCAAGGCTTCGTCGCTACGGAGTCCATAACTATTGATCTGTAAGGAGTTACGCTGCCCACAGCATACCGTTGGAAAGCTCTCCGAGAACTCTACGACCTGGCAGCTAAGCTCGCTTCGCTGGGCCTCTTTTCGGAGACCAAAATTGAACATTTTCATCAGTTTCGAGACGCTTTTCTTCTTTTACGCTGTTTTTTCGTCCCGGATCGTGCGTCGTGCGCAACGAAAGGGACGACAACCTAATCCATAACATTTCTTTTACCGAATTCCACGGCACCTTAGGCGAGACAGCTTCGCTTCACGTAGAGGCTTGGCCCCCAAACCGAGGGCGTGGGGCTTGGGATCAAGGCTCCGTCACTCCGGAGCCCATAACTATTGATCCGTAAGGAGTTACGCTGCCCACAGCATACTATTGGAAAGCTCTCCGAGAGCTCTACGACGTGGCAGCTAAGCTCGCTTCGCTGGGCCTGTTATCGGAGCCAAAAATCGAACGTTTTCATTAGTTTCGGGACACTTTTCTTCTTTTGCGCTTTTTTTTCATCCAGGATCGTACGTCGTGCGCCGCGAAAAGGACGACAACCTAATCCATCACATTTCTTTTACCGAATCCCACGGCACCTTGGGCAAGACAGCTTCGCTTCACGTAGAGGCTGGGCCCGCAAACCGAGGCCATCGGGCTTGGGACCACGTCTCCGTCGCTCTAGAGCCCATAACTTTTGATCCGTAAGGAGTTACGCTGCCCACAGCATACCGTTGGAAAGCCCTCCGAGAGCTCTACGTCGTGGCAGCTAAGCTCGCTTCGTTGGGCCTCTTCTCATAGCCCAAAATCGAATGTTTTCATCAGTTTCGGGACGCTTTTCTTCTTTTGCGCTATTTTTTCATCCCGGATCGTGCGTCGTGCGCAACGAAAAGGACGACAACCTAATCCATCACATTTCTTTTACCGAATCCGACGGCACCTTGGGCGAGACAGCTTCGCTTCACGTAGAGGCTTGACCCCCAAACCGAGGGCGTGGGGCTTGGGATCAAGGCTCCGTCGCTCCGGAGCCCATAACTATTGATCCGTAAGGAGTTACGCTGCCCATAGCATACCGTTGGAAAGCTCTCCGAGAGCTCTACGTCGTGGAGGCTAAGCTCGCTTCGTTGGGACTCTTTTCTGAGCCCAAAATCGAACGTTTTCATCTATTTCGGGACTTATTTCTTCTCTTGCGCAGTTTTTTCGTCCCGGATCGTGCGTCGTGCGCAACGAAAAGGACGACAACCTAATCCATCACATTTATTTTACCGAATCCCACGGCACCTTGGGCGAGACAGCTTAGCTTCACGAAGAGGCTTGGCCCCCAAACCGAGGGCGTGGGGCTTGGGATCAAGGCTTCGTCGCTACGGAGTCCATAACTATTGATCCATAAGGAGTTACGCTTCCCACAGCATACCGTTGGAAAGCTCTCCGAGAGCTCTACGACCTGGCAGCTAAGCTCGCTTCGATGGGCCTCTTTTCATAGCCCAAAATCAAACGTTTTCATATGTTTCGGGACGCTTTTCTTCTTTTGCGCTGTTTTTTCGTCCCGGATCGTGCGTTGTGCGCAACGAAAAGGACGACAACCTAATCCATCACATTTCTTTTACCGAATCCCACGGCACCTTGGGCGAGACAGCTTCGCTTCACGTAGAAGCTTGGCCCCTAAACCGAGGGCGTGGGGCTTGGGATCAAGGCTTCGTCGCTACGGAGTCCATAACTATTGATCCGTAAGGAGTTACGCTGCCCACAGCATACCGTTGGAAAGCTCTCCGAGAGCTCTACGACGTGGTAGCTAAGCTCGCTTCGCTGGGCCTCTTTTCGGAGCCCAAAATCGAACGTTTTCATCTGTTTCGGGATGCATTTCTTCTTTTGCGCTGTTTTTTCGCCCCGGATCGTGCGTCGTGCGCAACGAAAAGGACGACAACCTAATCCATCACATTTCTTTTACCGAATCCCACGGCACCTTGGGCGAGACAGCTTCGCTTCACGTAGAGGCTTGGCCCCCAAACCGAGGGCGTGGGGCTTGGGATCAAGGCTCCGTCGCTCCGGAGCCCATAACTATTGATCCGTAAGGAGTTACGCTGCCCACAACATACCGTTGGAAAGCTCTCCGAGAGCGCTACGACGTGGAAGCTAAGCTCGTTTCGCTGGGCCTCTTTTCATAGCCCAAAATCGAATGTTTTCATCAGTTTCAGGACGCTTTTCTTCTTTTGCGCTGTTTTTTCATCCCGGATCGTGCGTCGTGCGCAACGAAAAGGACGACAACCTAGTCCATACATTTCTTTTACCGAATCCGACGGCACCTTGGGCGAGATAGCTTCGCTTCACGTAGAGGCTTGGCCCCCAAACCGAGGGCGTGGGGCTTGGGATCAAGGCTACGTCGCTCTGGAGCCCATAACTATTGATCCGTAAGTAGTTACGCTGCCCACAGCATACCGTTGGAAAGCTCTCCGAGAGCTCTATGACCTGGCAGCTAAGCTCGCTTCGCTGGGCCTCTTTTCGGAGGCCAAAATCCAACGTTTTCATCAGTTTCGGGACGCTTTTCATCTTTTGCGCTATTTTTTCGTCACGGATCTTGCGTCGTACGCAACGAAAAGGACGACAACCTAATCCATAACATTTCTTTTACCGAATCCCACGACACCTTGGGCGAGACAGCTTCGCTTCACGTAGAGGCTTGGCCCCTAAACCGAGGGCGTGGGGCTTGGGATCAAGGCTTCGTCGCTACGGAGTCCATAACTATTGATCCGTAAGGAGTTACGCTACCCACAGCATACCGTTGGAAAGAACTCCGAGATCTCTACGACCTGGCAGCTAAGCTCGCTTTGCTGGGCCTCTTTTCGGAGCCCAAAATCGAACATTTTCATCAGTTTCGGGACGCTTTTCTTCTTTTGCACTGTTTTTTCGTCCCGGATCGTGCGTCGGGCGCAACGAAAAGGACGACAACCTAATCCATAACATTTCTTTTACCGAATCCCACGGCACCTTGGGCGAGACAGCTTCGCTTCACGTAGAGGCTTGGCCCCCAAACCGAGGGCGTGGGGCTTGGGATCAAGGTTCCGTCACTCCGGAGCTCATAACTATTGATCCGTAAGGAGTTACGCTGCCCACAGCATACTGTTGGAAAGCTCTCCGAGAGCTCTACGACGTGGCAGCTAAGCTCGCTTCACTGGGCCTCTTTTCGGAGCCCAAAATCGAACGTTTTGATCTGTTTCGGGACGCATTTCTTCTTTTGCTCTGTTTTTTCGTCCCGGATCGTGTGTCGTGCGCAACGAAAAGGACGACAACCTAATCCATCACATTTCTTTTACCGAATCCCACGGCACCTTGGGCGAGACAGCTTCGCTTCACGTAGAGGCTTGGCCCCTAAACCGAGAGCGTGGGGCTTGGGATCAAGGCTCCGTCGCTCCGGAGCCCATAACTATTGATCCGTAAGGAGTTACGCTGCCCACAGCATACCGTTGGAAAGCTCTCCGAGAGCTCTAAGACGTGGCAGCTAAGCTCGCTTCGCTGGGCCTCTTTTCATTGCCCAAAATTGAATATTTTCATCAGTTTCGGGACGCTTTTCTTCTTTTGCGCTATTTTTTCGTCCGAGATCGTACGTCATGCGCCTCGAAAAGAACGACAACCTAATCCATGACATTTCTTTTACCGAATCCCATGGCACCATGGGCGGGACAGCTTCGCTTCACGTAGAGGCTTGGCCCCCAAACCGAGGGCGTGGGGCTTGGGATCAAGGCTCCGTCGCTCAGGAGCCCATAACTATTGATCCGTAAGGAGTTACGCTACCCACATCATACCGTTGGAAAGCTCTCCGAGAGCTCTACGACGTGGCAGCTAAGCTTGCTTTGCTGGGCCTCCTTTCCGAGCCCAAAATCGAATGTTTTCATCAGTTTCGGGACACTTTTCTTCTTTTGCGCTATTTTTTCTTCCCGGATCGTGCGTCGGGCGCAACGAAAAGGACGACAACCTAATCCATAACATTTCTTTTACCGAATCCCATGGCACCTTGGGCGACATAGCTTCGCTTCAAGTAGAGGCTTGGCCCCCAAACCGAGGGCGTGGGGCTTGGGATCAAGGCTCCGTCGCTCCGGAGCCCATAACTATTGATCCGTAAGGAGATACGCGGCCCACAACATACTGTTAGAAAGCTCTCCGAGAGCTCTACCACGTGGCAACGAAGCTCGCTTCGCTGGGCCTCTTTTCGGAGCCCAAAATCAAACGTTTTCATCTGTTTCGGGACGCATTTCTTCTTTTGCGCTGTTTTTTCGTCCCGGATCGTGCGTCGTGCGCAACGAAAAGGACGACAACCTAATCCATCACATTTCTTTTACCGAATCCCACGGCACCTTGGGCGAGACAGCTTCGCTTCACGTAGAGGCTTGGCCCCCAAACCGAGGGCGTGGGGCTTGGGATCAAGGCTCCGTCGCTCCGAAGCCCATAACTATTGATCCGTAAGGAGTTACGCTGCCCACAGCATACCGTTGGAAAGCTCTCCGAGAGATCTACGACGTGGGAGCTAAGCTCGCTTCACTGGGCCTCTTTTGATAGCCCAAAATTGAATGTTTTCATCAGTTTCGGGACGCTTTTCTTCTTTTGCGCTGTTTTTTCATCCCGGATCGTGCGTCGTGCGCAACGAAAAGGACGACAACCTAATCCATCACATTTCTTTTACCGAATCCCACGACACCTTGGGCGAGACAGCTTCGCTTCACGTAGAGGCTTGGCCCCCAAACCGAGGGCGTGGGGCTTGGGATCAAGGCTTCGTCGCTACGGAGTCCATAACTATTGATCCGTAAGGAGTTACGCTGCCCACAGCATACCGTTGGAAAGCTCTCCGAGAGCTCTACGACGTGGCAGCTATGCTTGCTTCGCTGGGCCTCTTTTCGTAGCCCAAAATCGAACGTTTTCATCACTTTCGGGACGCTTTTCTTCTTTTGCGCCGTTTTTTCGTCCCGGATCGTGCGTCGTGCGCAACGAAAAGGACGACAACCTAATCCATCACATTTCTTTTACCGAATCCCACGGCACCTTGGGTGAGACAGCTTCTGTCACGCCCCAACCCGGCCTATAAAGGTTAGACTAGGGTGTGATCTAAGCATTCAAGTCCTTTCACATTCTTAATCATTCTAGGTGGTTTAACACTTAACGTTTTATTCTAGACTCCAATCTTTTCCAGAAATCCGGCAGCATAACGGCTGTAATTGGGCTCTTTGTTTTGACCTAAATTTTCTAACAGCCTCAGAACTTTCAATTCAAGTTCATTCCCGACTAGAATTTTACTATTTAATCATCAATTGAATTGCTTATTGGTTATTTCGACGTCCCGTTTGATTTATAACCTAGCATGATACTATGTCTCGTTTATCCATTTATCCTCGTTTCAAAATATACCTAGTGATCATAGCTTATTAGCGAGTACCTGTTGAGATTGGATAAGTTCATTTTCCTATTCCTTAACTAAGCATCATAACCTGTGATAGATACTAGCGGTAGTAAAAGCAAAACGATCATAGTAGTGCCATGTCTAGTATCAGTCTACTTAAATTACGTACAACCCAAAATTAGACCCCAAATTACAGCGGGGGTCTTTTACATCACAAGCAACAACAACATAAGGGAAATAGTCTTTAAGTAACAAAAGTTCACAAGAAGTCACGTTCAAGCAAAACAACGATAACAAGCAATCATTCCAGAGGTTCATCATTAGGTACATTGAGCTCGGGTTCCTGTGTCTGTTCTTCTTCACCTGAAATGATGAAAGAGGGTGAGTCCTTATGAACTCAGCGAGGGGGAAACGAGAAATAAGTTTGAAACTCATTTTCCGGTTAAACTTATGAAAATCCCTTTTTCAAACATGAATACAACAGAAGTACAAGTACAGAAATACAAATACAGAAACAGGAATACCAGTCTTTCCTCCCCGAGGTTCTCTAGGATCCAAGCGGGAGTACTTATACATATAATAAAAAGGATACGGTGAGCTTTTGCTCTCAGATCAGATCCAGGATCAACTGTTGCGGCCGACTTCAAATCATTCCCCAACACACCAGGTGGGTGTACTCCGGATGTACCCCAAAATCCTACGACCCAACTCTCCGAGGAAGTCTAGCCCCCAAGCGAGAGAGGGAATGAGACCATGGTGGTCACAGTATCACCGGCAAGCCCGATGCCGCCCGGCGTACGTGATCACTACCATGCCAACAGGAAAGGTTGCAACCTTGTACGCAATGCACATTTATGACAGGTAATATATATCACAGAAGGAGGACAACAAAGTAGGTTGCCTCCGGACAGTCATAAGATTGCACATTGACAGATAAACAGGCAGGACAAGATAGGACAGGAAATTTCACTTGAAAGGCATATAGAGTTATATGGAAATTAAACGGGCAGCCATGTAACACATGTAAAACAGGCCATATAACTCATTAAAAGTCCACGCAATCAAGTGATAAGATTACTCAACATGTAGTGATATCAACAAGGGTTCAAATGCGAGAAAAGCTTATTTGTCAACATGCAATGGTCAAGATCACTTTTAAAGTTATAAAACATTTACGGGCAGCCCACGCAACGTACAGTTTCCTCACAATATCCAATGGTTAACACTTAGCGAGAATATTTAATCATTAGGGTTTCCATTTCATGCATAATCGTGCGATCAAACCCTAAGTCAACTTAACATCATTCCCAAGTCATACATCATTCAATTCATACATCCTCAAGTGCTTAAAACAGTCCACATAATATTCCAACACCACAATTCCAAGCAACTAGTGCCACAAAAGAGGTTACAATAGTTTTCCAAGCACATAGCTAAGTGGAACACTCACTGCAATAGGCTGTTTTCTCATGATCAATGGGATAATCAAACAATCTCCAAATTCAGTGAATAAGATGTCAAATTAAAGCTTAAGAAGTTATCTAAAATCAGAAACAAGCCTTGCATCAATTGGAGTTCAGAATCATTAGTTATAACCGAAACAGTGAGGTAACACAAAACTGTCCAGATTTGCACACTTTTCAGAAAATGACGTTTTTGAGGTCCTTAGAGTCATTTTTAGCTTTGGTCTATTTCTGACAAAGTTATCCAGAACCGAAAAATCTAGCAGCACACCAATTTTTATGCATTTTGGACAACATTTACTAAGTCAAATATGGTTCGTTCCACAAGGTCAGTGCATCTGCCAAAACCTGATTCATTTTTCCAGATTTCCAGATTTGGTCACATTTTAATGATTTGCCATTTTGAGGACCTTAGAGTCAAAATTTGCTTCGACCTATTTCTGGGAAAAATGTTCAAAACTGCCCAAAATAGTCACTCACCAATTTTCAAGCATTTTCAACACCATTTGCTAGGCTAAACTTACCTCGAACAGACTGGTCAGAGAGCTGTCACATAAATTCGACTTCACCTAGCATCATTTTCAAGCCAAGTTCTTGCCATGCATGGTTGTTTAAGCTCATGGACGACCACATAACTCAAGTACAGAAGCAAATATACTCATTTGTGAACATGCATGTGAAATTTCAAAGAGTTTTCAAAAGCTTTTAACCCTCACCTTAGCAATCAACCACAAAATGCTCAAGACCCTTTGTTGAAGCTCAAACCTTCTCCTTTCCCTTGCTTAGCCGAGAACCTCACTAGTTTTTCTCTATTTTTCCTAGCTTAATGTTCAAACTCTTAGCACAAGCATGATGTTAAACTATGAAGAAAAGAAATGGATGCTTAGTAACTCACCTAGGCCGAAATGGAGCTTCAAATGCGCATGCAAGAGAAATTTTCGAACTCTAGCTTGTTTGCTTGGTTTTCTTGATGGTTTGCTTGCCTTGTTCGACCAAGGTGTGATGAAGATGAACAAAGATGATGAGATTTCAGCCAAGGACCGAAATGGAGAGAGAAGAATGAGAGGAGAGAGAGTTTGTGAGAGGAAATGAAAGAAATGACAAAGAAATGAAGGTCTTGGCAATTTTGAGGAGTATGTCGGCATTGGGCAGCCCATTTTCAGCTTTGTGTCTTCAAAATTCTTTAATTTGAAATGTTAAGCATGGGCAAAATGCTATGGTCGAGAATGGTGAAGAAATTGGGTGCAATTTGAGCAATTTTTTAATGCATCATGCTAAGTGTTTGACTAAGACTATGAATAAAATATGCAATTGTTAGACCAATGCTCTTAGTGGTCGGCCAAAGCTAATGAATTGGCTGAATTTTTGTCATCTTAAGCATTATTTAATTGTATCTTGGAAGTGCAAAAAAGAATAATGCAAAAAGAATAAAGAATGTTTGTTTTTGGTGCATTTTTGTCTTCTAGTGAAAGGAATTTGGATTATTATATTGTTAGTGGATTTTGTAGGATTGTTTAATAGTCTAGTGCTTCGTGAAAGATGCTTTCTTAATTAGCGTGAAGACACGCTTTCCTAGGTTTAGGGCACGCACTTCGAGGTAGGACACGAACTACGAGACGAACACACGTTTTTCAAGTAATCGCACGTAACCCTATATGAATGCACGTAAACCAATGCAAGGCACGTAATTCAATGTAATGCACACAAATCAAGGTACGACTCTTAAACCTAGGTTAAGGTACGCAGTTCAAGGTTAGGGCACACAAAACGAGATAACACACGTATATCGAGGTCACGGCACGTATTTCTAGGTACCGCACGTGAGTCGGGGATTAGGGCACACTATTCTAGGTCAAGGCACGTACGACGAGGTATGCACGAAAATCAAGATAGGACACGTAATCCAAGGTCGGTCATATAATTAAGGGTCTGTGGCACGCAAATCGAGGTAAGGCACATTATTCGGGGTCGGGCCTCACAGCTTCGCTTCACGTAGAGGCTTGGCCCCCAAACCGAGGGCGTGGGGCTTGGGATCAAGGCTTCGTCGCTACGGAGTCCATAACTATCGATCTGTAAGGAGTTACGCGGCCCACAGCATACCGTTGGAAAGCTTTCCGAGAGCTCTACGAAGTGGCAGCTTAGCTCGCTTGGTTGGGCCTCTTTTCGGAGCCCAAAATCGAACATTTTCATCAGTTTCGGGACGCTTTTGTTCTTTTGCGCTGTTTTTTCATCCCGGATCGTGCGTCGGGCGCAACGAAAAGGACGACAACCTAATCCATAACATTTCTTTTACCGAATCCCACGGCACCTTGGGCGAGATAGCTTCGCTTCACGTAGAGGCTTGGCCCCCAAACCGAGGGCGTGGGGCTTGGGATCAAGGCTCCGTCGTTTCGGAGCCCATAACTATTGATCCGTAAGGAGTTACGCTGCCCACAGCATACTGTTGGAAAGCTCTCCGAGAGCTCTACCACATGGCAACGAAGCTCGCTTCACTGGGCCTCTTTTCGGAGCCCAAAATCAAACGTTTTCATCTGTTTCGGGACGCATTTCTTCTTTTGCGCTGTTTTTTCGTCCCGGATCGTGCGTCGAGCGCAATGAAAAGGACGACAACCTAATCCATCACATTTCTTTTACCGAATCCCACGGCACCTTGGGCGAGACAGCTTCGCTCCACGTAGTGGCTTGGCCCCCAAACCGAGGGCGTGGGGCTTGGGATCAAGGCTCCGTCGCTCCGAAGCCCATAACTATTGATCCGTAAGGAGTTACGCTGCCCACAGCATACCGTTGGAAAGCTCTCCGAGAGCTCTACAACGTGGGAGCTAAGCTCGCTTCGCTGGGCCTCTTTTGATAGCCCAAAATCGAATGTTTTCATCAGTTTCGGGACGCTTTTCTTCTTTTGCGCTGTTTTTTCATCCCGGATCGTGCGTCGTGCGCAACGAAAAGGACGACAACCTAATCCATCACATTTCTTTTACCGAATCCCACGGCACCTTGGGCGAGACAGCTTCGCTTCACGTAGAGGCTTGGCCCCCAAACCGAGGGCGTGGGGCTTGGGATCAAGGCTTCGTCGCTACGGAGTCCATAACTATTGATCCGTAAGGAGTTACGCTGCCCACAGCATACCGTTGGAAAGCTCTCCGAGAGCTCTACGACGTGGCAGCTAAGCTCGCTTCGCTGGGCCTCTTTTCATTGCCCAAAATCGAATGTTTTCATCAGTTTCGGGACGCTTTTCTTCTTTTGCGCTGTTTTTTCATCCCGGATCGTGCGTCGTGCGCAACGAAAAGGACGACAACCTAATCCATCACATTTCTTTTACCGAATCCCACGGCACCTTGGGCGAGACAGCTTCGCTTCACGTAGAGGCTTGGCCCCTAAACCGAGGGCGTGGGGCTTGGGATCAAGGCTCCGTCGCTCCGGAGCCCATAACTATTGATCCGTAAGGAGTTACACTGCCCACAGCATACCGTTGGAAAGCTCTCCGAGAGCTCTACGACGTGGCAGCTAAGCTTGCTTCGCTGGGCCTCTTTTGATAGCCCAAAATCGAATGTTTTCATCAGTTTCGGGACGCTTTTCTTCTTTTGCGCTGTTTTTTCATCCCGGATCGTGCGTCGTGCGCAACGAAAAGGACGACAACCTAATCCATCACATTTCTTTTACCGAATCCCACGGCACCTTGGGCGAGACAGCTTCGCTTCACGTAGAGGATTGGCCCCTAAACCGAGGGCGTGGGGCTTGGGATCAAGGCTCCGTCGCTCCGGAGCCCATAACTATTGATCCGTAAGGAGTTACGCTGCCCACAGCATACCGTTGGAAAGCTCTCCGAGAGCTCTACGACGTGGCAGCTAAGCTCGCTTCGCTGGGCCTCTTTTCATTGCCCAAAATCGAATGTTTTCATCAGTTTCGGGACGCTTTTCTTCTTTTGCGCTGTTTTTTCATCCCGGATCGTGCGTCGTGCGCAACGAAAAGGACGACAACCTAATCCATCACATTTCTTTTACCGAATCCCACGGCACCTTGGGCGAGACAGCTTCGCTTCACGTAGAGGCTTGGCCCCTAAACCGAGGGCGTGGGGCTTGGGATCAAGGCTCCGTCGCTACGGAGCCCATAACTATTGATCCGTAAGGAGTTACACTGCCCACAGCATACCGTTGGAAAGCTCTCCGAGAGCTCTACGACGTGGCAGCTAAGCTTGCTTCGCTGGGCCTCTTTTGATAGCCCAAAATCGAATGTTTTCATCAGTTTCGGGACGCTTTTCTTCTTTTGCGCTGTTTTTTCATCCCGGATCGTGCGTCGTGCGCAACGAAAAGGACGACAACCTAATCCATCACATTTCTTTTACCGAATCCCACGGCACCTTGGGCGAGACAGCTTCGCTTCACGTAGAGGCTAGGCCCCCAAACCGAGGGCGTGGGGCTTGGGATCAAGGCTTCGTCGCTACGGAGTCCATAATTATTGATCCGTAAGGAGTTACGCTGCCCACAGCATACTGTTGGAAAGCACTCCGAGAGCTCTACCACGTGGCAACGAAGCTCGCTTTACGGGGCCTCTTTTCGGAGCCCAAAATCAAACGTTTTCATCTGTTTCGGGAAGCATTTCTTCTTTTGCGCTGTTTTTTCGTCCCGGATCGTGCGTCGGGCGCAACGAAAAGGACGACAACCTAATCCATAACATTTCTTTTACCGAATCCCATGGCACCTTGGGCGAGACAGCTTCGCTTCACGTAGAGGCTTGGCCCCTAAACCGAGGGCGTGGGGCTTGGGATCAAGGCTCCTTCGCTCCGGAGCCCATAAGTATTGATCCGTAAGGAGTTACGCTGCCCACAGCATACCGTTGGAAAGCTCTCCGAGAGCTCTACGACGTGGCTGCTAAGCTCGCTTCGCTGGACCTCCTTTCGGAGCCCAAAATCGAATGTTTTCAACACTTTCGGGATGCTTTTCTTCTTTTGCGCCGTTTTTTCGTCCCGGATCGTGCGTCGTGCGCCGCGAAAAGGACGACAACCTAATCCATCACATTTCTTTTACCGAATCCTATGGCCCCTTGGGCGAGACAGCTTCGCTTCACGTAGAGGCTTGGCCTCAAACCGAGGGCGTGGGGCTCGGGATCAAGGCTCCGTCGCTCCGGAGCCCATAAGTATTGATCCGTAAGGAGTTACGCAGCCCACAGCATACCGCTGGAAAGCTCTCCGAGAGCTCTACAACGTGGCAGACAAGCCCTCTTTGCTGGGCCTCTTTTCGAAGCCCAAAATCGAATGTTTTCATCAGTTTCGGGACGCTTTTCTTCTTTTACGCTTTTTTTTTGTCCCGGATCGTGCGTCGTGCGCAACGAAAAGGACGACAACCTAATCCATCACATTTCTCTTACCGAATCCCATGGCACCTTGGGCGAGACAGCTTCGCTTCACGTAGAGGCTTGGCCCCCAAACCGAGGGCGTGGGGCTTGGGATCAAGGCTTCGTCGCTACGGAGTCCATAACTATTGATCCGTAAGGAGTTACGCTGCCCACAGCATACCGTTGGAAAGCTCTCCGAGAGCTCTACGACCTGGCAGCTAAGCTCGCTTCGCTGGGCCTCTTTTCGGAGCCCAAAATCGAACATTTTCATCAGTTTCGGGACGCTTTTCTTCTTTTGCGCTGTTTTTTCATCCCGGATCGTGCGTCGGGCGCAACGAAAAGGACGACAACCTAATCCATAACATTTCTTTTACCGAATCCCACGGCACCTTGGGCGAGACAGCTTCGCTTCACGTAGAGGCTTGGCCCCCAAACCGAGGGCGTGGGGCTTGGGATCAAGGCTTCGTCGCTACGGAGTCCATAAGTATTGATCCGTAAGGAGTTACGCTGCCCACAGCATACCGTTGGAAAGCTCTCCGAGAGCTCTACGACATGGGTGCTAAGCTCGCTTCGCTGGACCTCCTTTCGGAGCCCAAAATCGAATGTTTTCATCAGTTTCGGGACACTTTTCTTCTTTTGCGCTGTTTTTTCTTCCCGGATAGTACGTCGTGCGCCGCGAAAAGGACGACAACCTAATCCATCACATTTCTTTTACCGAATCCTATGGCCCCTTGGGCGAGACAGCTTCGCTTCACGTAGAGGCTTGGCCTCAAACCGAGGGCGTGGGGCTCGGGATCAAGGCTCCGTCGCTCCGGAGCCCATAAGTATTGATCCGTAAGGAGTTACGCAGCCCACAGCATACCGTTGGAAAGCTCTCCGAGAGCTCTACGACGTTGCAGCTAAGCTCGCTTCGCTGGGCCTCTTTTGATAGCCCAAAATCGAATGTTTTCATCAGTTTCAGGACGCTTTTCTTCTTTTGCGCCGTTTTTTTGTCCCAGATCGTGCGTCGTGCGCAACGAAAAGGACGACAACCTAATCCATCACATTTCTCTTACCGAATCCCATGGCACCTTAGGCGAGACAGCTTCGCTTCACGTAGAGGCTTGGCCCCCAAACCGAGGGCGTGGGGCTTGGGATCAAGGCTCCGTCGCTGCGGAGCCCATAACTATTGATCCGTAAGGAGTTACGCTGCCCACAGTATACCGTTGGAAAGCTCTCCGAGAGCACTACGACGTGGAAGCTAAGCTCGCTTCGCCGGGCCTCTTTTCCGAGCCCAAAATTGAATGTTTTCTTCAGTTTCGGGACGCATTTCTTCTTTTACGCTGTTTTTTCGTCCCGGATCGTGCGTCGTGCGCAACGAAAAGGACGACAACCTAATCCATCACATTTCTTTTACCGAATCCCACGGCACCTTGGGCGAGACAGCTTCGCTTCACGTAGAGGCTTGGCCCCCAAACCGAGGTTGTGGGGCTTGGGATTAAGGCTTCATCGCTACGGAGTCCATAACTATTGATCCGTAAGGAGTTACGCTGCCCACAGCATACCGTTGGAAAGCTCTCCGAGAGCTCTACGACCTGGCAGCTAAGCTCGCTTCGCTGGGCTTCTTTTTGGAGACAAAAAATCGAACCTTTTCATCAGTTTCGGGACGCTTTTCTTCTTTTGCGCTATTTTTTTGTCCCGGATCGTGCGTCGTGCGCAACGAAAAGGACGACAACCTAATCCATAACATTTCTTTTACCGAATCCCACGGCACCTTCAGCTTCGCTTCACGTAGAGGCTTGGCCCCCAAACCGAGGGCGTGGGGCTTGGGATCAAGGCTTCGTCGCTACGGAGTCCATAAGTATTGATCCGTAAGGAGTTACGCGGCCCACAGCATACCGTTGGAAAGCTCTCCGAGAGCTCTACGACGTGGCAGCTAAGCTCGCTTGGCTGGGCCTCTTTTCGGAGCCCAAAATTGAACGTTTTCATCAGTTTCGCGACGCTTTTCTTCTTTTGCGCTGTTTTTTTGTCCCGGATCGTGCGTCGTGCGCAACGAAAAGGACGACAACCTAATCCATAACATTTCTTTTACCGAATCCCACGGCACCTTGGGCGAGATAGCTTCGCTTCACGTAGAGGCTTGGCCCCCAAACCGAGGGCGTGGGGCTTGGGATCAAGGCTCCGTCGTTCCGAAGCCCATAACTATTGATCCGTAAGGAGTTACGCTGCCCACAGCATACCGTTGGAAAGCTCTCCGAGAGCTCTACGACGTGGTAGCTAAGCTCGCTTCGCTGGGCCTCTTTTTGGAGCCCAAATTCGAACGTTTTCATCAGTTTCGGGACGCTTTTCTTCTTTTGCGCTGTTTTTTCATTCCGGATCGTGCATCATGCGCAACGAAAAGGACGACAACCTAATCGATCACATTTCTTTTACCGAATCCCACGGCACCTTGGGCGAGATAGCTTCGCTTCACGTAGAGGCTTGGCCCCTAAACCGAGGGCGTGGGGCTTGGGATCAAGGCTCCGTCGCTGCGGAGCCCATAACTATTGATCCGTAAGGAGTTACGCTGCCCACAGTATACCGTTGGAAAGCTCTCCGAGAGCTCTACGAAGTGGCAGCTAAGCTCGCTTCGCTGGGCCACTCTGCGGAGCCCAAAATCGAACGTTTTCATCACTTTCGGGACGCTTTTCATCTTTTGCACCGTTTTTTCATCCCGGATCGTGCGTCGTGCGCAACGAAAAGGACGACAACCTAATCCATCACATTTCTTTTACCGAATCCCACGGCACCTTGGGCGAGACAGCTTCGCTTCACGTAGAGGCTTCGCCCCCAAACCGAGGGCGTGGGGCTTGGGATCAAGGCTCCGTCGCTCCGGAGCCCATAACTATTGATCCGTAAGGAGTTACGCTGCCCACATCATACCGTTGGAAAGATCTCCGAGAGCTCTACGATGTGGCAGCTAAGCTCGCTTCGCTGGGCCTCTTTTCATTGCCCAAAATTGAATGTTTTCATCAGTTTCGGGACGCTTTTCTTCTTTTGCGCTGTTTTTTCGTCCCAGATCCTGCGTCGTGCGCAACGAAAAGGACGACAACCTAATCGATCACATTTCTTTTACCGAATCCCACGGCACCTTGGGCGAGACAGCTTCGCTTCACGTAGAGGCTTTGCCTCCAAACCGAGGGCGTGGGGCTTGGGATCAAGGCTCCGTCGCTGCGGAGCCCATAAGTATTGATCCGTAAGAAGATACGCGGCCCACAGCATACCGTTGGAAAGCGCTCCGAGAGCTCTACGACGTGGCAGCTAAGCTCGTTTCGCTGGGCCAATTTTCGGAGCCTAAAATCGAACGTTTTCATCACTTTCGGGACGCTTTTCTTCTTTTGCGCCGTTTTTTCATCCCGGATCGTGCGTCGTGCGCAACGAAAAGGACGACAACCTAATCCATCGCATTTCTTTTACCGAATCCCACGGCACCTTGGGCGAGACAGCTTCGCTTCACGTAGAGGCTTCGCCCCCAAACCGAGGGTGTGGGGCTCAGGATCAAGGCTCCGTCGCTCCGGAGCCCATTACTATTGATCCGTAAGGAGTTACGCTGCCCACAGCATACCGTTGGAAAGCTCTCCGAGAGCTCTACGAGGTGGCAGCTAAGCTCGCTTCGCTGGGCCTCTTTTCATTGCCCAAAATTGAATGTTTTCATCAGTTTCGAGACGCTTTTCTTCTTTTGCGCTATTTTTTTTTCCCGGATCGTGCGTCGTGCGCAACGAAAAGGACGGCAACCTAATCCATCACATTTCTTTTACCGAATCCCACGGCACCTTAGGCGAGACAGCTTCACTTCACGTAGAGGATTGGCCGCCAAACCGAGGGCGTGGGGCTTGGGATCAAGGCTCCGTCGCTCCGGAGCCCATAACTATTGATCCGTAAGGAGTTACGCTGCCCACAGCATACCGTTGGAAAGCTCTCCGAGAGCTCTACGACCTGGCAGCTAAGCTCGCTTCGCTGGGCTTCTTTTTGGAGACCTAAATCGAACCTTTTCATCAGTTTCGGGACGCTTTTCTTCTTTTGCGCTGTTTTTTCATCCCGGATCGTGCGTCTTGCGCAACGAAAAGGACGACAACCTAATCCATAACATTTCTTTTACCGAATCCCATGGCACCTTGGGTGAGACAGCTTCGCTTCACGTAGAGGCTTGGCCCCCAAACCGAGGGCGTGGGGCTGGGGATCAAGGCTCCGTCACTCCGGAGCCCATACGTATTGATCCGTAAGGAGTTACGCGGCCCACAGCATACCGTTGGAAAGCTCTCCGAGAGCTCTACGACGTGGCTGCCAAGCTCGCTTTGCTGGACCTCCTTTCGGAGCCCAAAATCGAATGTTTTCATCAGTTTCGGGATACTTTTCTTCTTTTGCGCTGTTTTTTCTTCCCGGATAGTACGTCGTGTGCATCGAAAAGGACGACAACCTAATCCATAACATTTCTTTTACCGAATCCCACGGCACCTTGGGCGAGATAGCTTCGCTTCACGTAGAGGCTTGGCCCCCAAACCGAGGGCGTGGGGCTTGGGATCAAGGCTCCGTCGCTCCGAAGCCCATAACTATTGATCCGTAAGGAGTTACGCTGCCCACAGCATACCGTTGGAAAGCTCTCTGAGAGCTCTAAGACGTGGTAGCTAAGGTCGCTTCGCTGGGCCTCTTTTGGTAGCCCAAAATCAAATGTTTTCATCAGTTTTGGGACGCTTTTCTTCTTTTGCGCTGTTTTTTCATCCCGGATCGTGCATCGTGCGCAACGAAAAGGACGACAACCTAATCGATCACATTTCTTTTACCGAATCCCACGGCACCTTGGGCGAGATAGCTTCGCTTCACGTAGAGGCTTGGCCCCCAAACCGAGGGCGTGGGGCTTGGGATCAATGCTCCGTCGCTCCGGAGCCCATAACTATTGATCCGTAAGGAGTTACGTTGCCCACAGCATACCGTTGGAAAGCTCTCCGAGAGCTCTACGATGTGGCAGCTAAGCTCGCTTCGCTGGGCCTCTTTTCATTGCCCAAAATTGAATGTTTTCATCAGTTTCGGGACGCTTTTCTTCTTTTACACTGTTTTTTCATCCCGGATCCTGCGTCGTGCGCAACAAAAAGGACGGCAACCTAATCCATCACATTTCTTTTACCGAATCCCACGGCACCTTAGGCGAGACAGCTTCGCTTCACATAGAGGATTGGCCCCCAAACCGAGGGCGTGGGGCTTGGGATCAAGGCTCCGTCGCTCCGGAGCCCATAACTATTGATCCGTAAGGAGTTACGCTGCGCACAGCATACCGTTGGAAAGCTCTCCAAGAGCTCTACGACGTGGCAGCAAAGCTTGCTTTGCTGGTCCTCTTTTCGGATCCCAAAATCGAACGTTTTTATCACTTTCAGGACGCTTTTCTTCTTTTACGCCGTTTTTTCGTCCCGGATCGTGCGTCGTGCGCTGCGAAAAGGACGACAACCTAATCCATCACATTTCTTATACCGAATCCCACGGCACCTTGGGTGAGACAGCTTCGCTTCACGTAGAGGCTGGGGCCCCAAACCGAGGGCGTGGGGCTTGGGATCAAGGCTCCGTCGCTCCGGAGCCCATAACTATTGATCCGTAAGGAGTTACGCGGCCCACAGCATTCCGTTGGAAAGCTTTTCGAGAGCTCTACGACGTGGCAGCCAAGCCCGCTTTGCTGGGCCTCTTTTCGGAGCCCAAAATTGAACGCTTTCATCAGTTTCGAGACACTTTCTTCTTTTGCGCTATTTTTTCATCCCGGATCGTACGTCGTACGCTGCGAAAAGGACGACAACCTAATCCATCACATTTCTTATACCGAATCCCACGGCACCTTGGGCGAGACAGCTTCGCTTCACGTAGAGGCTTGGCCCCCAAACCGAGGGCGTGGGGCTTGGGATCAAGGCTCCGTCACTCCGGAGCCCATAACTATTGATCCGTAAGGAGTTACGCTGCCCACAGCATACCGTTGGAAAGCTCTCCGAGAGCTCTACGACGTGGTAGCTAAGTTCGCTTTGCTGGGCCTCTTTTCGGAGCCCAAAATTGAACGTTTTCTTCAGTTTCGGGACGCTTTTCTTCTTTTGCGCTGTTTTATCGTCCCAGATCGTACGTCGTGCGCCGCGAAAAGGACGACAACCTAATCCATCACTTTTCTTTTACCGAATCCCACGGCACCTTGGGCGAGACAGCTTCGCTTCACGTAGAGGCTTGGCCCCCAAACCGAGGGCGTGGGGCTTGGGATCAAGGCTCCGTCGCTCTGGAGCCCATAACTATTGATCCGTAAGGAGTTACGCTGCCCACAGCATACCGTTGGAAAGCTCTCCGAGAGCTCTACGACGTGGCAGCTAAGTTCGCTTCGCTGGGCCTCTTTTCATAGCCCAAAATCGAATGTTTTCATCAGTTTCGGGATGCTTTCCTTCTTTTGCGCTGTTTTTTCGTCCCGGATCGTGCGTCTTGCGCAACGAAAAGGACGACAACCTAATCCATCACATTTCTTTTACCGAATCCCACGGCACCTTGGGCGAGACAGCTTCGCTTCACGTAGAGGCTTGGCCCCCAAACCGAGGGCGTGGGGCTTGGGATCAAGGCTCCGTCGCTCCGGAGCCCATAACTATTGATCCGTAAGGAGTTACGCTGCCCACAGCATACTGTCGGAAATCTCTCCGAGAGCTCTACGATGTGGCAGCTAAGCTCGCTTTGTTGGGCCTATTTTTGGAGCCCAAAATCGAACGTTTTCATCACTTTCGGGACGCTTTTCTTCTTTTGCGCCGTTTTTTGGTCCCGGATCGTGCGTCGTGCGCAACGAAAAGGACGACAACCTAATCCATCACATTTCTTTTACCGAATCCCACGGCACCTTGGGCGAGACAGCTTCGCTTCACGTAGAGGCTTGGCCCCCAAACCGAGGGCGTGGGGCTTGGGATCAAGGCTCCGTCGCTCCGGAGCCCATAACTTTTGATCCACAAGGAGTTACGCGGCCCACAGTATACCGTTGGAAAGCTCTCCGAGAGCTCTACGACGAGGCACCAAGCTAGCTTGGCTGGGCCTCTTTTCGGAGCCCAAAATCGAACATTTTCATCAATTTCGGGACACTTTTCTATTTTTTCGCTATTTTTCCGTCCCGAATCGTACGTCGTGAGCCGCGAAAAGGACGAGAACCTAATCCATCACATTTCTTGTACCGAATCGCACGGCACCTTGGGCGAGAGAGCTTCTCTTCACGTAGAGGCGTGGCCCCCAAAGCGAGCGCGTGGGGGTTGGGATCAAGGCTCCGTCGCTCCGGAGCCCATAACTATTGATCCGTAAGGAGTTACGCTGCCCACAGCATACCGTTGGAAAGCTCTCCGAGAGCTCTACAACGTGGCAGCCAAGCTCGCTTCGCTGGGCCTCTTTTCGGAGCCCAAAATCGAATATTTTCATCAGTTTCGGGACGCTTTACTTATTTTGCGCTATTTTTTCGCCCCGGATCGTGCGTCGTGCGCCGCGAAAAGGACGATAACCTAATCCATCACATTTCTTTTACCGAATCCCACGGCAACTTGGGTGAGACAGCTTCGCTTCACGTAGAGGCTGGGGCCCCAAACCGAGGGCATGGGGCTTGGGATCAAGGCTCCGTCACTCCGGAGCCCATAAGTATTGATCCGTAAGGAGTTACGTTGCCCACAGCATACCGTTGGAAAGCTCTCCGAGAGCTCTATGACGTGGCAGCTAAGCTTGCCTCGCTATTTACCCAATGGAAATGGGAACATATCACTATGGATTTTGTTATGGACCTGCCTAGATCACGAAAGGGTCATAACGCTGTTTGGGTTATTGTGGATAGATTGACTAAGTCGGTACACTTTTTACCGATGAATAAGGAGGATAGTCCCGAGGAATTGGGAGATATGTATGTGGCGGAGGTTGTAAGACTGCACGTGATGCCTGTGAGTATTGTATCGGATAGGGATCCTCGTTTTACTTCCCGATTTTGGAGAAGATTGCAAGAAGCTTTGGGTACGAAATTGAGGTTTAGCACGGCTTATCACCCTCAGACGGATGGTCAATCGGAGAGAACTATTCAGATTTTGGAGGACATGCTGATGGCATGTGTGTTGGACTTCGGGAAAGGTTGGGAGAAATATCTATCTCTAGCAGAGTTCGCCTACAACAATAGTTATCAGGCCACGATCGGGATGGCCCCATTCGAGGCGCTGTATGGACGAAAATGTCGATCACCAATTTACTGGGATGAAGTAGGTGAGGCGAGGACTTTTGACCCGACCCTTTTACCTGAACTGATGAAAACTGTTGATAACATCCACCTCATCCGGAAACGGATGCTTACCGCCCAGAGCAGGCAGAAGAGTTATGCAGACCGACGAAGACGGAGTCTCGAGTTTGAGGTTGGCGACAGGGTGTTCTTGAAGATATCACCCCGGAGGGGACTGATTAAACATGGCAAGGGTGGAAAGTTGAGCCCGAGATTTGTAGGACCGTTTGAGATAGTTGAGAAGGTTGGCAAGTTGGCGTATCGCCTAGCACTACCCCAGAACCTCTCCAATATTCATGACGTCTTTCATGTGTCGATGCTGCGGAAGTATCATCCTGACCCGTCGCATATCTTGGAGCCAGAGCCGTTGCAGCTTCGGGAAAACTTGTCTTACGAGGAAAAGCCCATTCGGAGCCTAGACCAGCAGGATCTGGAGTTGCGCAACAGAACTATACCGATGGTGAAAGTGTTGTGGGATCATCATGGAGTTGAAGACGCAACGTGGGAAAGGCGAGACCAGATGGAGCAGCAATATCCAGCATTATTTCAAGGTAAGATTGAATTTCGGGACGAAATTCTTTTAAGGAGGGGAGGATGTAAGGCCCGACCCCGAATTGCGTGCGATACCTCGTTTTGCGTGCCCTAACCTAGATTTGCATGCCATGACCTAGGTTTGAGAATTGTATTTAGTTTTGTGTGCCTTGCATTGAATTTCGTGCATTCATATAGAGTTACGTGCATTTACTTGGAAAACGTGCGTTCGTCTCGTAGTTCGTGTCCTACCTCGAAGTGCGCGCCCTAAACCTAGGAAAGCGTGTCATCACGCTAATCAAGAAATCATCTTACACGAAGCACTAGACTATTAAACAATCCTACAAAATCCACTAACAATATAATAATCCAAATTCATTTCACTAGAAGACAAAAATGCACCAAAAACAAAACATTCTTTATTCTTTTGCTTTATTCTTTTTTTTTGCACTTCCAAAATACAATAAAATAAGACTCAAAAGAAGACACAAAATTCAGAATTGGCACATGCAATAGCCGGCCATGTCTTGTTCTTGAGCAAGAAAATTTAGCAACATATTTTATTCTATGCATGCAAAGACAAAAAATGACATAAGGCATTAAAATAATTGCTCAATTCCTCTCATTTCCTCACCATACCCGACCAGCTTTTGCATGCCCATCCTAGCAATTTGAAAATAGCATATTGAAGACAAGAATGCAGAATTTGGACTGCCCAAGGACCGACCACAACCTCAAAAAAATTGCAAGGCCTTCATTTGTTGTCTTTCTTCATTTCTTTTTCGGTTCTCTCTCTCTTCCTCTCATTTCTCTCTTCTCTCGACTTTAGCTGCACATTACCACTTCTATAGCTTCTCTTCATTATATCATAGTCAGCCAAGCAAGCCACAAGCAAAAGAAATTCGGCCAAGCAACTAGAAGCAAGAAGAACTCATACAAGCTCACAAATCTGTCCATTTCGGTCTTAGGTATGCTTTGCTAAGATTTCTTCCATTTCTTTTGGTTACAACCACATGCACACCCTCCTCACTTGCTAACTCAGTTGGGAATTAAAGGAAAACAAGCTCTCTCTCTCGGCTAAAGCAAGAAAGAAGCTTCATTGGTGCATTTTCAAGAACATTCTGCATCTACCTGTTTGTTTTGATAAGGTGAGGGTTCAAAACTTTTGGAAAACTCTTTAAAACTTCACATGCATGACCATGAATGTGTGTATTTGCTTCTTTGCTTGAGCTATGTGGTCGTTCATGAGTTTAAACAACCATGCATGGCAATAACTTGGCTTGAAAATGATACTAGACAAAGTCGAAATTTGAGACTGCTTCTGACCCGTCTGTTCGAGGCAATTTTTGGTTAAGAAAATGATGTTGAAATTGCGTGAAAATCCCTAGGTGACTAGTTTGGCCAAATTTGAACACTTTTCGCAGAAATAAGCAAAGTCAAATTTTGGCTCTAAGGACTTCAAAATGGCAAAATCACGTAATATAGCTAAATCTGGAAAGTTTTGAGAAAAAGGAAGCAGTTTGGCAGATTTACTGCCCGTGTGGAACGAGATGATTTTGACATAGCAAACGACATCCAAAATGCGTGAAAATTTGTGTGCTGCTAGATTTTTGAGTTGTGGACATTTTTGCCAGAAATATGCTTAGGCTAAAAATGAACCTAAGGACCTCAAAATCATGCAATATCGAAAGATAGGCAAATCTGGACAGTTTTGAGCAGTTCCACCATTTTGGCCATAATTAACGATCCAGAACTCCAATTAATGCAAGGTTTGTTTCTGATTTTAGATAACTTCTTAAGCTTTAATTTGATATATTATTCACTGAATTTGGAGTTCAATTGCCTGCCCAGTTGATTGTGAGAAAACAGCTTATTGCAGTTAGGGTTTCAATTGACTATGTGCTTGGGAAAAACTTGTTGAACCTCTTTTGTGGTACTAATTACTTGGAATGGTAGTATTGGAATATTGTGTGGACTGTATTGAATGTTGAGGATGTTGAATGATACAATGGATGACTTTGGAATGACGATTGAGTTAATTTTGGGTTTTGATCGCACGATTTTGCATGAAAAGCGAACCCTAATGACTAGGTACTCTTGTTAATTGTTAACCGGGGGTTATTGTGTGGAAAATGTACGTTGCGTGGGCTGCCCGTAAAATGTTTTATAGTTCCAAATGTGAGTAGGCCATTGCATGTTGACAAATAAGCTTTTCTTGCACCCAAACCCCTTTGATATCCTCGCCTGTTGCATAAACTTATCACTTGATCCCGTGAGCTTCTTAATGAGTTATATGGCCTGTTTTACATGTGTTACATGGCTGCCTGTTTAATTTCCATATAACTCTATATGCCTTTCAAGTGAAAATTCCTGTCTTATCGTGCCCTGCTTGTTTATCTGTCAATGTGCAATCTTATGACTCTCCGGAGGCGACCTACTTTGTTGTCCTCCTTCTGTGATATATATTACCTGTCATAAATGTGCATTGCATACAAGGTTGGAGCCTTTCCTGTTGGCATGGTAGTGATCACGTACGCCGGGCGGCATCGGGCTTGCCGGTGATACCGTGACCACCATGGTCCCATTCCCTCTCTCGCTTGGGGGCTAGACTTCCTCGGAGAGTTGGGTCGTAGGATTTTGGGGTACATCCGGAGTACCCCCACCTGGTGTGTTTGGGGGATGATTTGAAGTCGGCCGCAACAATTGATCCTGGATCTGATCTGAGAGCAAAAGCTCACCGTATCCTTTCATTATATGTATAAGTACTCCCGCTTGGATCCTAGAGAACCTCGGGGAGGAAAGACTGGTATTCCTGTTTCTGTATTTGTATTTCTGTACTTGTACTTCTGTTGTATTCATGTTTGAAAAAGGGATTTTCATAAGTTTAACCGGAAAATGAGTTTCAAACTTAATTCTCGTTCCCCCTCGCTGAGTTCATAAGGACTCACCCTCTTTCATTATTTCAGGTGAAGAAGAACAGGCACAGGATCCCAAGCTCAATGTACCTAATGATGAACCTCTGGAATGATTGCTTGTTATCGTTGTTTGCTTGAACGTGACTTCTTGTGAACTTTTGTTACTTATAGACTATTTCCCTCATGTTGTTGTTGCTTGTGATGTAAAAGACCCCCGCTGTAATTTGGGGTCTAATTTTGGGTTGTACTTATTTTAAGTAGACTGATACTAGACATGACACTACTATGATCATTTTGCTTTTACTACCGCTAGTATCTATCACAGGTTATGACGCTTAGTTAAGAAATAGGTTAATGAACTTATCCTATCTCAGCAGGTACTCGCTAATAAGCTAAGATCAACATGTATATTTTGAAATGAGGATAAATGAACAAGCGAGACATAGTATCATGTTAGGTTATAAATCAAACGGGACGTCGAATTAACCAATAGGCAATTCAATTGATGGAATAATAGTAATCTTAGCTGGAATTGAATTTGAAATGGTAAATTTTGAGGCTGTTAGAAAATTTAGGTCAAAACAAAGAGCTCAATTACAGCCGTCATGCTGCCAAATTTCCGGAAATTTTTGGAGTCTAGAATAAAACGTTAAGTGGTAAACCTCCTAGAATGATTAAGAAAGTGATGAGGACTTGATTGTTTAGATCACACTCTAGTCTAACCTTTATAGGCCGGGTTGGGGCGTGACAGCTGGGCCTCTTTTCGGAGCCCAAAATCGAACGTTTTCATCTATTTCGGGACGCATTTCTTCTTTTGCGCTGTTTTATCGTCCCGGATTGTACGTCGTACGCTACGAAAAGGACGAAAACCAAATCCATCACATTTCTTTTGCCGAATCCCAAGGAACCTTGGGCGAGATAGCTTCGTTTCACGTAGAGGCTTGGCCCCCAAACCGAGGACGTGGGGCTTGGGATCAAGGCTCCTTCGCTCCGGAGCCCATAAGTATTGATCCGTAAGGAGTTACGCTGCCCACAGCATACCGTTGGAAAGCTCTCCGAGAGCTCTACGACGTGGCTGCTAAGCTCGCTTCGCTGGACCTCCTTTCGGAGCCCAAAATCGAACGTTTTCATCTATTTCGGGATGCATTTCTTCTTTTGCGCTGTTTTATCGTCCCGGATCGTGCGTCGTGCGCAACGAAAAGGACGACAACCTAATCCATCACATTTCTTTTACCAAATCCCACGGCACCTTGGGCGAGACAGCTTCGCTTCACGTATAGGCTTGGCCCCCAAACCGAGGGCGTGGGGCTTGGGATCAAGGCTCCGTCGCTCCGGAGCCCATAACTATTGATCCGTAAGGAGTTACGCTGCACACAGCATACCGTTGGAAAGCTCTCCGAGAGCTCTACGACGTGGCAGCCAAGCTCGCTTCGCTGGGCCTCTTTTCAGAGCCCAAAATCGAACGTTTTCATCAGTTTTGGGACGCTTTTCTTATTCTGCGCAGTTTTTTCGTCCCGGATCGTACGTCGTGCACCGCGAAAAGAACGATAACCTAATCAATCACATTTCTTTTACCGAATCCCACGGCACCTTGGGCGAGACAGCTTTGCTTCACGTAGAGGCTGGGGCCCCAAACCGAGGTTATGGGGCTTGGGATCAAGGCTCCGTCGCTCCGGAGCCCATAAGTATTGATCCGTAAGAAGTTACGCGGCCCACAGCATACCGTTGGAAAGCTCTCCGAGAGCTCTACAACGTGGCAGCCAAGCTCGCTTGGCTGGGCCTCTCTTTTCGGAGCCCAAAATCGAATGTTTTCATCAGTTTCGGAACGCTTTTCTTCTTTTGCGCTGTTTTTTCATCCCGGATCGTACGTCGTGCGCTGCGAAAAGGACGACAACCTAATCCATCACATTTCTTATACCGAATCCCAAGCCACCTTGGGCGAGACAGCTTTGCTTCACGTAGAGGCTTGGGCCTCAAACCGAGGTTGTGGGGCTTGGGATCAAGGCTCCGTCGCTCCGGAGCCCATAACTATTGATCCGTAAGGAGTTACGCTGCCCACAGCATACCGTTGGAAAGCTCTCCGAGAGCTCTACGATGCGGTAGCTAAGCTCGCTTCGCTGGGCTTCTTTTCGGAACCGAAAATCAAACGTTTTCATCAGTTTCGGGACGCTATTCTTGTTTTGCCCTGTTTTTTCATCCCGGATCGTACGACGTGAGCCGCGAAAAGGACAACAACTGAATCCATCACATTACTTTTACCGAATCCCACGGCACCTTGGGCGAGACAGCTTCGCTTCACGTAGAGGCTTGGCCCCCAAACCGAGGGCGTGGGGCTTGGGATCAAGGCTCCGTCGCTCCGGAGCCCATAACTATTGATCCGTAAGGAGTTACGCGGCCCACAACATACCGTTGGAATGCACTCCGAGAGCTCTACGACGTGGGAGCTAAGCTCGCTTCGCTGGGCCTCTTTTCGGAGCCCAAAATCGAACGTTTTCATCTATTTCGGGACGCATTTCTTCTTTTGCGCTGTTTTTTCGTCCTGGATCGTGTGTCGTGCGCAACGAAAAGGACGACAACCTAATCCATCACATTTCTTTTACCGAATCCCACGGCACCTTGGGCGAGACAGCATCGCTTCACATAGAGGCTTGGCCCCCAAACCGAGGGCGTGGGGCTTGGGATCAAGGCTCCGTCGCTCCGGAGCCCATAACTATTGATCCGTAAGGAATTACGCTGCACACAGCATAACGTTGAAAAGTTCTCCGAGAGCTCTATGACTGCGGCAGCAAAGCTCTCTACGCTGGGCCTATTTTCGGAGCCCAAAATCGAACGTTTTCATCAGTTTTGGGACGCTTTTCTTTTTTTGCATTGTTTTTTCGTCCCGGATCGTACGTCGTGAGCCACGAAAAAGACGACAACCTAATGCATCACATTTCTTTTACCTAATCCCACGGCACCTTGTGCGAGACAGCTTCGCTTCACGTAGAGGCTTGGCCCCCAAACTGAGGGCGTGGGGCTTGGGATCAAGGCTCCGTCGCTTCGGAGCCCATAACTATTGATCCGTAAGGAGTTACGCTGCCCACAGCATACCGTTGGAAAGCTCTCCGAGAGCTCTACGACGTAGCAGCTAAGCTCGCTTCGCTGGGCCTCTTTTCAGAGTTCAAAATTGAACGTTTTCATCAGTTTCGGGACGCATTTCTTATTTTGCGCTATTTTTTCGTCCCGGATCGTACGTCGTGCGTCGCGAAAAGGACGATAACCTAATCCATCACATTTCTTTTACCGAATCCCACGGTACCTTGGGCGAGACAGCTTCATTTCACGTAGAGGCTTGGCCCCCAAACCGAGGGCGTGGGGCTTGGGATCAAGGCTCCGTCGCTCCGGAGCCCATAACTATTGATCCGTAAGGAGTTACGCTGCCCACAGCATACCGTTGGAAAGCTCTTCGAGAGCTCTACGACGTGGCAGCTAAGCTCGCTTTGTTGGGCCTCTTTTCATAGCCCAAAATCGAATGTTTTCATCAGTTTCGGGACGCTTTTCTTCTTTTGCGCTTTTTTTTCGTCCCGGATCGTGCGTCGTGCGCAACGAAAAGGACGACAACCTAATCCATCACATTTCTTTTACCGAATCCCACGGCACCTTGGGCGAGACAGCTTCGCTTCACATAGAGGCTTGGCCCCTAAGCCGAGGGCGTGGGGCTTGGGATCAAGGCTCCGTCGCTCCAGAGCCCGTAACTATTGATCCGTAAGGAGTTACGCTGCCCACAGCATACCGTTGGAAAGCTCTCCGAGAGCTCTACGACGTGCCCGCTAACCTCGCTTAGCTGGGCCTCTTTTCAGATCCCAAAATCGAACGTTTTCATCACTTTCGGGACGCTTTTCTTATTTTGCGCTGTTTTTTCATCCCGGATCGTACGTCGTGCGCAACGAAAAGGACGACAACCTATTCCATCACATTTCTTTTACCGAATCCCGCGGCACCTTGGGCAAGACAGCTTCGCGTCACGTAGAGGCTTGGCCCCCAAACCGAGGGCGTGGGGCTTGGGATCAAGGCTCCGTCGCTCCGGAGCCCATAACTATTGATCCGTAAGGAGTTACGCTGCCCACAGCATACTATTGGAAAGCTCTCCGAGAGCTCTACGACGTGGCAGCTAAGCTCACTTCGCTGGGCCTCTTTTCGGAGCCCAAAATCGAACGTTTTCATCTGTTTCGAGACGCATTTCTTCTTTTGCGCTGTTTTTTTGTCCCGGATCGTGCGTTGTGCGCAACGAAAAGGAAGACAACCTAATCCATCACATTTCTTTTACCGAATCCCACGGCACCTTGGGCGAGACAGCTTCGCTTCACGTAGAGGCTTGGCCCCCAAACCGAGGGCGTGGGGCTTAGGATCAAGGCTCCGTCGCTCCGGAGCCCATACCTTTTGACCCGCAAGTAGTTACGCGGCCCATAGCATACCGTTGGAAAGCTCTCCGAGAGCTCTACGACGGGACAGCAAAGCTCGCCTGGCTGGGTCTCTTTTCGGAGCCCAAAATCGAACGTTTTCATCAGTTTCGGGACACTTTTCTTCATTTGCGCTGTTTTTTCGTCCCGGATCGTGCGTCGTGCACAACGAAAAGGACGACAACCTAATCCATCACATTTCTTTTACCGAATCCCACGGCACCTTGGGCGAGACAGCTTCGCTTCACATAGAGGCTTGGCACCCAAACCGAGGGCGTAGGGCTTGGGATCAAGGCTCTGGAGCCCGTCACTATTGATCCGTAAGGATTTACGCTGCCCACAGCATACCGTTGGAAAGCCCTCCGAGAGCTCTACGACTTGGCAGCTTAGCTCGCTTCGTTGGTCCTCCTTTCGGAGCCCAAAATCGAACATTTTCATCTGTTTCGGGACGCTTTTCTTTTTTTGCGCTATTTTTTCGTCCCGGATCGTACGTCGTGCGCCGCGAAAAGGATGACAACCTAATCCATCACATTTCTTTTACCGAATCCCACGGTACCTTGGGTGACATAGCTTCGCTTCAAGTAGAGGCTTGGCCCCCAAACCGAGGGCGTGGGGCTTGGGATCAAGGCTCCGACGCTCCGGAGCCCATAACTATTGATCCGTAAGGAGTTACGCTGCCCACAGCATACCGTTGGAAAGCTCTCCGAGAGCTCCACGACCTGGCAGCTAAGCTCGCTTCGCTGGGCCTCTTTTCATAGCCCAAAATCGAATGTTTTGATCAGTTTCGGGACGCTTTTCTTCTTTTGCACAGTTTTTTCATCCCGGATCGTGCGTCGTGCTCAACGAAAAGGACGACAACCTAATCCATCACATTTCTTTAACCGAATCCCACGGCACCTTGGGCGAGACAACTTCGCTTCACGTAGAGGCTTGGACCCCAAACCGAGGGTGTGGGGCTTGGGATCAAGGCTCCGTCGCTCCAGAGCCCATAACTATTGATACGTAAGGAGTTACGCTGCCCACAGCATACCGTTGGAAAGCTCTCCGAGAGCTCTACGACGTGGCAGCTAAGCTCGCTTCGCTGGGCCTCTTTTCATAGCCCAAAATCGAATGTTTTAATCAGTTTCGGGATGCTGTTCTTCTTTTGCGCCGTTTTTTCGTCCCGGATCGTTCGTCATGCGCAACGAAAAGCACGACAACCTAATCCATCACATTTCTTTTACTGAATCCCACTGTACCTTGGGCGAGACAGCTTCGCTTAACCTAGAGGCTTGGCCCCCAAACCGAGGGCGTGGGGCTTGGGATCAAGGCTCCGTCGCTCCGGAGCCCATAACTATTGATCCGTAAGGAGTTACGCTGCCCACAGCATACCATTGGAAAGCTCTCCGAGAGCTCTACGACGTGGCAGCTAAGCTCGCTTCGTTGGGCCTCTTTTCATAGCCCAAAATCGAATGTTTTGATCAGTTTCGGGACGCTTTTCTTCTTTTGTGCTATTTTTTCGTCCCGGATCGTGCGTCGTGCGCAACGAAAAGGACGACAACCTATTCCATCACATTTCTTTTACCGAATCCCACGGCACCTTGGGCAAGACAGCTTCGCGTCACGTAGAGGATTGGCCCCCAAACCGAGGGCGTGGGGCTTGGGATTAAGGCTCTGTCGCTCCGGAGCCCATAACTATTGATCCGTAAGGAGTTACGCTGCCCACAGCATACTGTTGGAAAGCTCTCCGAGAGCTCTACGACGTGGTAGCTAAGCTCACTTCGCTGGGCCTCTTTTCGGAGCCCAAAATCGAACGTTTTCATCTGTTTCGAGACGCATTTCTTCTTTTGCGCTGTTTTTTTGTCCCGGATCGTGCGTTGTGCGCAACGAAAAGGACGACAACCTAATCCATCACATTTCTTTTACCGAATCCCACGGCACCTTGGGCGAGACAGCTTCGCTTCACGTAGAGGCTTGGCCCCCAAACCGAGGGCGTGGGGCTTGGGATCAAGGCTCCGTCGCTCCGGAGCCCATAACTATTGATCCGTAAGGAGTTACGGTGCACACAGCATACCGTTGGAAAGCTCTCCGAGAGCTCTACGACGTGGCAGCCAAGCTCGCCTCACTGGGCCTCTTTTCGGAGCCCAAAATCGAACGTTTTCATCAGTTTCGGGACGCTTTTCTTCATTTGCGCTGTTTTTTCGTCCCGGATCGTGCGTCGTGCGCAACGAAAAGGACGACAACCTAATCTATCACATTTCTTTTACCGAATCCCACGGCACCTTGGGCGAGACAGCTTCGCTTCACATAGAGGCTTGGCCCCCAAACCGAGGGCGTAGGGCTTGGGATCAAGGCTCCGGAGCCCGTCACTATTGATCCGTAAGGATTTACGCTGCCCACAGCATACCGTTGGAAAGCCCTCCGAGAGCTCTACGACTTGGCAGCTTAGCTCGCTTCGTTGGGCCTCCTTTCGGAGCCCAAAATCGAACATTTTCATCTGTTTTGGGACGCTTTTCTTTTTTTGCGCTATTTTTTCATCCCGGATCGTACGTCGTGCGCCGCGAAAAGGATGACAACCTAATCCATCACATTTCTTTTACCGAATCCCACGGCACCTTGGGCGAGACAGCTTCGCTTCACGTAGAGGCTTGGCCCCCAAACCGAGGGTGTGGGGCTTGGGATCAAGGCTCCGTCGCTCCAGAGCCCATAACTATTGATACGTAAGGAGTTACGCTGCCCACAGCATACCGTTGGAAAGCTCTCCGAGAGCTCTACGACGTGGCAGCTAAGTTCGCTTCGCTGGGTCTCTTTTCATAGCCCAAAATCGAATGTTTTAATCAGTTTCGGGATGCTGTTCTTCTTTTGCGCCGTTTTTTCGTCCCGGATCGTTCGTCATGCGCAACGAAAAGGACGACAACCTAATCCATCACATTTCTTTTACTGAATCCCACTGTACCTTGGGCGAGACAGCTTCACTTCACCTAGAGGCTTGGCCCCCAAACCGAGGGCGTGGCGCTTGGGATCAAGGCTCCGTCGCTCCGGAGCCCATAACTATTGATCCGTAAGGAGTTACGCGGCCCACAGCATACCATTGGAAAGATTTCCGAGAGCTCTACGACGTGGCAGGTAAGCTCGCTTTGCTGGGCCTCTTTTCATAGCCCAAAATCGAATGTTTTGATCAGTTTCGGGACGCTTTTCTTCTTTTGTGCTGTTTTTTTATCCCGGATCGTGCGTTGTGCGCAACTAAAAGGACGACAACCTATTCCATCACATTTCTTTTACCGAATCTCACGGCACCTTGGGCAAGACAGCTTCGCTTCACGTAGAGGCTTGGCCCCCAAACCGAGGGCGTGGGGCTTGGGATCAAGGCTCCGTCGCTCCGGAGCCCATAACTATTGATCCGTAAGGAGTTACGCTGCCCACAGCATACTGTTGGAAAGCTCTCCGAGAGCTCTACGACGTGGCAGCTAAGCTCACTTCGCTGGGCCTCTTTTCGGAGCCCAAAATCGAACGTTTTCATCTGTTTCGAGACGCATTTCTTCTTTTGCGCTGTTTTTTTGTCCCGGATCGTGCGTCGTGCGCAACGAAAAGGACGACAACCTAATCCATCACATTTCTTTTACCGAATCCCACGGCACCTTGGGCGAGACAGCTTCGCTTCACGTAGAGGCTTGGCCCCCAAACCGAGGGCGTGGGGCTTGGGATCAAGGCTCCGTCCCTCCGGAGCCCATAACTATTGATCCGTAAGGAGTTACGGTGCACACAGCATACCGTTGGAAAGCTCTCCGAGAGCTCTACGACGTGGCAGCCAAGCTCGCCTCGCTGGGCCTCTTTTCGGAGCCCAAAATCGAACGTTTTCATCAGTTTCGGGACGCTTTTCTTTATTTGCGCTGTTTTTTCGTACCGGATCGTGCGTCGTGCGCAACGAAAAGGACGACAACCTAATCCATCACATTTCTTTTACCGAATCCCACGGCACCTTGGGCGAGACAGCTTCGCTTCACGTAGAGGCTTGGCCCCCAAACCGAGGGCGTGGGGCTTGGGATCAAGGCTCCGTCGCTCCGGAGCCCATAACTATTGATCCGTAAGGAGTTACGGTGCACACAGCATACCGTTGGAAAGCTCTTGGAGAGCTGTACGACTTGGCAGCTTAGCTCGCTTCGTTGGGCCTCTTTTCGGAGCCCAAAATCGAACATGTTCATCGGTTTTTGGACACTTTTCTTTTTTTGCCCTGTTTTTTCATCCCGGATCGCACGTCGCGCGCCGCGGGAAGGAAGACAACCTAATCCATCACATTTCCTTTACCGAATCCCACGGCACCTTGGGCAAGACAACTTCGCTTCACGTAGAGGCTTGGCCCCCAAACCGAGGGCGTAGGGCTTGGGATCAAGGCTCCGGAGCCCGTCACTATTGATCCGTAAGGATTTACGCTGCCCACAGCATACCGTTGGAAAGCCCTCCGAGAGCTCTACGACTTGGCAGCTTAGCTCGCTTCGTTGGGCCTATTTTCGGAGCCCAAAATCAAACATTTTCATCAGCTTCGGGACACGTTTCTCATTTTGCCCTATTTTTTCGTCCGGTATCGTACGTCGTGAGCCGCGAAAAGGATGACAACCTAATCCATCACATTTATTTTACCGAATCCCAAGGCACCTTGGGCAAGACAACTTCACTTCACGTAGAGGTTGGCCCCCAAACCGAGGGTGTGGGGCTTGGGATCAAGGCTCCGTCGCTCCAAAGCCCATAACTATTGATACGTAAGGAGTTACGCTGCCCACAGCATACCGTTGGAAAGCTCTCCGAGAGCTCTACGACGTGGCAGCTAAGTTCGCTTCGCTGGGCCTCTTTTCATAGCCCAAAATCGAATGTTTTAATCAGTTTCGGGATGCTGTTCTTCTTTTGCGCCGTTTTTTCGTCCCGGATCGTTCGTCATGCGCAACGAAAAGGACGACAACCTAATCCATCACATTTCTTTTACTGAATCCCACTGTACCTTGGGCGAGACAGCTTCACTTCACCTAGAGGCTTGGCCCCCAAACCGAGGGCGTGGGGCTTAGGATCAAGGCTCCGTCGCTCCGGAGCCCATAACTATTGATCCGTAAGGAGTTACGGTGCACACAGCATACCGTTGGAAAGCTCTTGGAGAGCTGTACGACTTGGCAGCTTAGCTCGCTTCGTTGGGCCTCTTTTCGGAGCCCAAAATCGAACGTTTTCATCTATTTCGGGACACTTTTCTTCTTTTGCGCTATTTTTTCTTCCCGGATAGTACGTCGTGCGCCGCGAAAAGGATGACAACCTAATCCATCACATTTCTTTTACCGAATCCCATGGCACCAAGGGCGGGACAGCTTCGCTTCACGTAGAGGCTTGGCCCCCAAACCGAGGGCGTGGGGCTTGGGATTAAGGCTCCGTCGCTCCGGAGCCCATAAGTATTGATCCGTAAGGAGTTACGGGGCCCACAGCATACCGTTAGAATGCTTTCCGAGAGCTCTACGACGTGGTAGCTAAGCTTGTTTGACTGGGCCTCATTTCGGAGCCCAAAATCGAACGTTTTCGTCAGTTTTGAGACGCTTTTGTTCTTTTACAATGTTTTTTCGTCCCGGATTGTACGTCGTGCCCTGCGAAAAGGACGACAACCTAATCCATCACTTTTCTTATACCGAATCCCAAGCCACCTTGGGTGAGACAGCTTCGCTTCACGTAGAGGCTTGGCCCCCAAACCGAGGGCATGGGGCTTGGGATCAAGGCTCCGTCGCTCCGGAGCCCATAACTTTTGATCCGTAAGGAGTTACGCTGCCCACAGCATACCGTTGAAAAGCTTTCCGAGAGCTCTACGAAGGGCAGCAAGCTCGCTTCGCTGGACATCTTTTCGTAGCCCAAAATCAAACGTTTTCGTCAGTTTCGGGACACTTTTCTTCTTTTGTGCTGTTTTTCCGTCCCGGATCGTACGTCGTGCGCCGCGAAATGGGCGACAACCTAATCCATTACATTTCTTTTACCGAATCCCAAGGCACCTTGGGCGAGACAGCTTCGCTTCACGTAGAGGCTTGGCCCCCAAACCGAGGGCGTGGGGCATGGGATCAAGGCTCCGTCGCTCCGGAGCCCATAACTATTGATCCGTAAGGAGTTACGCTGCCCACAGCATACCGTTGGAAAGCTCTCCGAGAGCTCTACGACGTGGCAGCTAAGCTCGCTTCACTGGGCCTCTTTTCAGAGCCCAAAATCGAACGTTTTCATCAGTTTCGGGATGTTTTTCTTCTTTTGCGCTGTTTCTTCGTCCCGGATCGAGCGTCGTGCGCAACGAAAAGGACGACAACCTAATCCATCACATTTCTTTTACCGAATCCCACTGCACCTTGGGCGAGACAGCTTCGCTTCACGTAGAGGCTTGGCCCCCAAACCGAGGGCGTGGGGCTTGGGATCAAGGCTCCGTCGCTCCAGAGCCCATAACTATTGATCCGTAAGGAGTTACGCTGCCCACAGCATACCGTTGGAAAGCTCTCCGAGAGCTCTACGATGTGGCAGCTAAGCTCACTTCGCTGGGCGTCTTTTCATAGCCCAAAATCGAATGTTTTCATCAGTTTCGGGATGCTTTTCTTCTTTTGCGCCGTTTTTTCGTCCCGGATCGTGCGTCGTGCGCAACGAAAAGGACGACAACCTAATCCATCACATTTCTTTTACCGAATCCCACGGTACCTTGGGCGAGACAGCTTCGCTTCACGTAGAGGCTTGGCCCCCAAACCGAGGGTGTGGGGCTTGGGAACAAGGCTCCGTCACTCTGGAGCCCGTAACTATTGATTCGTAAGGATTTAAGCTGCCCACAGCATACCGTTGGAAAGCTCTCCGAGAGCTCTACGACTTGGCAGCTTAGCTCGCTTCGTTGGGACTCTTTTCGGAGCCCAAAATCGAACATTTTCATCAGTTTCGGGACGCTTTTTTTATTTTGCGCTGTTTTTTCGTCCCGGATCGTACGTCGTACGCCGCGAAAAGGATGACAACCTAATCCATCACATTTGTTTTACCGAATCCCACGGCAACTCGGGCGAGACAGCTTCGCTTCACGTAGAGGCTTGGCCCCCAAACCGAGGGCGTGGGGCTTGGGATCAAGGCTCTGTCGCTCCGGAGCCCATAACTATTGTTCCGTAAGGAGTTACGCTGCCCACAGCATACCGTTGGAAAGCTCTCCGAGAGCTCTACGACGTGGCAGTCCAGCTCGCTTCGCTGGGCCTCTTTTCGGAGCCCAAAATCGAACGTTTTCATCAGTTTCGGGATTCTTTTCTTCTTTTGCGCTGTTTTATCGTCCCGGATCTTACGTCGTGCGCCGCGAAAAGGACGATAACCTACTCCATCACATTTCTTTTACCGAATCCCATGGCACCTTGGGCGACATAGCTTCGCTTCAAGTAGAGGCTTGGCCCCCAAACCGAGGGCGTGGGGCTTGGGATCAAGGCTCCGTCGCTCCGGAGCCCATAACTATTGATCCGTAAGGAGATACGCGGCCCACAGCATACCGTTGGAAAGCTCTCCGAGAGCTCTACAACCTGGCAGCTAAGCTCGCTTCGCTGGGCCTCTTTTCGGAGCCCAAAATTGAACGTTTTCATCAGTTTTGGGACGTTTTTCTTATTTTGCTCTGTTTTATATTCTCGGATCGTGCGTCGTGCGCAACGAAAAGGACGACATCCTAATCCATCACATTTCTTTTACCGAATCCCACGGCACCTTGGGCGAGACAGCTTCGCTTCACGTAGAGGCTTGAACCCAAACCGAGGGCGTGGGGCTTGGGATCAAGGCTCCGTCGCTCCGGAGCCCATAACTATTGATCCGTAAGGAGTTACGCTGCCCACAGCATACCGTTGGAAAGCTCTCCGAGAGCTCTACGACGTGGTAGCTAAGCTCGCTTCGCTGGGCCTCTTTTCGGAGCCCAAAATCGAATGTTTTCATCACTTTCGGGACGCTTTTCTTCTTTTGCGCCGTATTTTCGTCCCGGATCGTGCGTCGTGCACAACGAAAAGGACGACAACCTAATCCATCACATTTCTTTTACCGAATCCCACGGCACCTTGGGCGAGATAGCTTCGCTTCACGCAGAGGCTTGGCCCCCAAACCGAGGGCGTGGGGCTTGGGATCAAGGCTCCGTCGCTCCGAAGCCCATAACTATTGATCTGTAAGGAGTTACGCTGCCCACAGCATACCGTTGGAAAGCTCTCCGAGAGCTCTACAACCTGGCAGCTAAGCTTGCTTCGTTGGGCCTCTTTTCATAGCCCAAAATCGAATGTTTTCATCAGTTTCGGGACGCTTTTCTTCTTTTGCGCTATTTTTTCGTCCCGGATCGTGCGTCGTGCGCAACAAAAAGGACGACAACCTAATCCATCACATTTATTTTACCGAATCCCACGGCACCTTGGGCGAGACAGCTTCGCTTCACGTAGAGGCTTGGCCCCCAAACCGAGGACGTGGGGCTAGGGATCAAGGCTCCGTCGCTCCGGAGCCCATAACTATTGATCCGTAAGGAGTTACGCTGCCCACAGCATAATGTTGGAAAGCTCTCCGAGAGCTCTACGACGTGGCAGCTAAGCTCGCTTCTCTTGGCCTCTTTTCGGAGCCCAAAATCGAACGTTTTCATCTGTTTCGAGACGCTTTTCTTCTTTTGCGCTGTTTTTTCGTCCCGGATCGTGCGTCGTACGCAACGAAAAGGACGACAACCTAATCCATCACATTTCTTTTACCGAATCCCACGGCACTTTGGGCGAGACAGCTTCGCTTCACGTAGAGGCTTGGCCCCCAAACCGAGGGCGTGGGGCATGGGATCAAGGCTCCGTCGCTCCGGAGCCCATAACTATTGATCCGTAAGGAGTTACAGTGCACACAGCATACCGTTGGAAAGCTCTCGGAGAGCTCTACTACGTGGCAGCCATGCTCGCTTCGCTGGGCCTCTTTTCAGAGACCAAAATCGAACGTTTTCATCTGTTTCGGGATACTTTTTTTCTTTTGCGCTGTTTTTCCGTCCTGGATCGTACGTCGTGAGCCGCGAAAAGGACGACAACCCAATCCATCACATTTCTTTTACCAAATCCCACGCCACCTTGGGCTAGACAGCTTCACTTCACGTAGAGGATTGGCCCCCAAACCGAGGGCGTGGGGCTTGGGATCTAGGCTCCGTCGCTACGGAGACCATAACTATTGATCCGTAAGGAGTTACGCTGCCCACAGCATACCGTTGGAAAGCTCTCCGAGAGCTCCACGACGTGGCAGCTAAGCTCGCTTCGCTGGGCCTCTTTTCGGAGCCCAAAATAGAACGTTTTCATCAGTTTCGGGACGCTTTTCTTCTTTTGCGCTGTTTTTTTGTCCCGGATCGTACGTCGTGCGCCGCGAAAAGGACGACAACCGAATCCATCATATTTCTTTTACCGAATCCCACGGCACCTTGGGCGAGACAGCTTCGCTTCACGTAGAGGCTTGGCCCCCAAACCGAGGGCGTGGGGTTTGGGATCAAGGCTCCGTCGCTCCGGAGCCCATAACTATTGATCCGTAAGGAGTTACGCTGCCCACAGCATACCGTTGGAAAGCTTTCCGAGAGCTATACGACGTGGCAGCTAAGCTCGCTTCGCTGGGTCTCTTTTCGGAGCCCAAAATCGAACGTTTTCATCAGTTTCGGGACGCATTTCTTCTTTTGCGCTATTTTTTCGTCCCGGATCGTGCGTCGTGCGCAACGAAAAGGACGACAACCTAATCCATCACATTTCTTTTCCCGAATCTCAAGGCACCTTGGGCGAGACAGCTTCGCTTCACGTAGAGGCTTGGCCCCCAAACCGAGGGCGTGGGGCTTGGGATCAAGGCTCCGTCGCTCCGGAGCCCATAACTATTGATCCGTAAGGAGTTACGCTGCCCACAGCATACCGTTGGAAAGCTCTCCGAGAGCTCTACGACGTGGCAGCTAAGCTCGCTCTGCTGGGCCTCTTTTCGGAGCCCAAAATCAAACGTTTTCATCTGTTTCGGGACGCATTTCTTCTTTTGCGCTATTTTTTCATCCCGGATCGTGCGTCGTGCGCAACGAAAAGGACGACAACCTAATCCATCACATTTCTTTTACCGAATCCCACCGCACCTTGGGCGAGACAGCTTCGCTTCACATAGAGTGTTGGCCCCCAAACCGAGGGTGTGGGGCTTGGGATCAAGGCTCCGTCGCTCCGGAACCTATAACTCTTGATTCCTAAGGAGTTACGCTGCCCACAGCATACCGTCGGAAAGCTCTCCGAGAGCTCTACGAGGTGCCAGCCAAGCACGCTTCGCTAGGCCTCTTTTCGGAGCCCAAAATCGAACGTTTTCATCAGTTTCGAGACGCATTTCTTCTTTTTCGCTATTTTTTCGTCCCGGATCGTATGTCGTGCGCCGCGAAAAGGACGACAACCTAATCCATCACATTTCTTTTACAGAATCCCACGGCACCGTGGGCGAGACAGCTTCGCTTCACGTAGAGGCTTGGCCCCCAAACCGAGGGCGTGGGGCTTGGGATCAAGGCTCCGTCGCTCCGTTGCCCATAACTATTGATCCGTAAGGAGTTACGCTGCCCACAGCATACCGTTGGAAAGCTCTCCGAGAGCTCTACGACGTGGCAGCTAAGCTCGCTTCGCTGGGTCTCTTTTCGGAGCCTAAAATCGAACGTTTTCATCAGTTTCGGAACGCTTTTCTTCTTTTGCGCTATTTTTTCGTCCCGGATCGTACGTCGTGCGCCGCGAAAAGGACGACAACCTAATCCATCACATTTCTTTTACCGAATCCCACGACACCTGGGCGAGACAGCTTCGCTTCATGTAGAGGCTTGGCCCCCAAACCGAGGGCGTGAGGCTTGGGATCAAGGCTCCGTCGCTCCGGAGCCCATAAGTATTGATCCGTAAGAAGTTACGCGGCCCACAGCATACCGTTGGAAAGCTCTTCGAGAGCTCTACGACGTGGCAGCTAAGCTCGGTTGACTGGGCCTCATTTCAGAGCCCAAAATTGAACGTTTTCGTCAGTTTCGGGACGCTTTTGTTCTTTAGCAATGTTTTTTTGTCCTGGATTGTACGTCGTGCGCTGCGAAAAGGACGACAACCTAATCCATCACATTTCTTATACCGAATCCCACGGCACCTTGGGTGAGACAGCTTCGCTTCACGTAGAGGCTGGGGCCCCAAACCGAGGGCGTGGGGCTTGGGATCAAGGCTCCGTCGCTCCGGAGCCCATAAGTATTGATCCGTAAGAAGTTACGCGGCCCACAGCATACCGTTGGAAAGCTCTCCGAGAGCTCTACGAGGTGGCATCTAAGCTCGCTTGGCTGGGTCTCTTTTCGGAGCCCAAAATCGAACGTTTTCATCAGTTTCGGGATACTTTTCTTCTTTTGCGCTATTTTTTCGTCCCGGATCGTGCGTCGTGCGCAACGAAAAGGACGACAACCTAATCCATCACATTTCTTTTCCCGAATCTCAAGGCACCTTGGGCGAGACAGCTTCGCTTCACGTAGAGGCTTGGCCCCCAAACCGAGGGCGTGGGGCTTGGGATCAAGGCTCCGTCGCTCCGGAGCCCATAACTATTGATCCGTAAGGAGTTACGCTGCCCACAGCATACCGTTGGAAAGCTCTCCGAGAGCTCTACGACGTGGCAGCTAAGCTCGCTCTATTGGGCCTCTTTTCGGAGCCCAAAATCAAACGTTTTCATCTGTTTCGGGACGCATTTCTTCTTTTGCGCTATTTTTTCATCCCGGATCGTGCGTCGTGCGCAACGAAAAGGACGATAACCTAATCCATCACATTTCTTTTACCGAATCCCACCGCACCTTGGGCGAGACAGCTTCGCTTCACGTAGAGGCTGGGCCCGCAAACCGAGGGCGTGGGGCTTGGGACCAGGTCTTCGTCGCTCCGGAGCCCATAACTTTTGATCCGCAAGTAGTTACGCGGCCCACATCAAACTGTTGGAAAGCTCTCCGAGAGCTCTACGACGGGGAAGCTAAGCCGGCTTCGCTAGGCCTCTTTTCGGAGCCCAAAATTGAACGTTTTCATCAGTTTTGGGACACTTGTCTTCTTTTGCCCTATTTTTTCGTCTCGGATCGCACGTCGTGCGCGGCGGGAAAGACGACAACCTAATCCATCACATTTCCTTTATCGAATCCCACGGCACCTTGGGCAAGACAACGTCGCTTCACGTAGAGGCTGGGCCCGCAAACCGAGGACGTGGGGCTTGGGATCAAGGCTCCGTTGCTCCGTTGCCCATAACTTTTAATCCGTAAGGAGTTACGAGGCACACAGCATACCGTTGGAAAGCTCTCAGAGAGCTCTACGACGAGGGCAGCCAAGCTCGCTTCGCTGGGCCTGTTTTCGGAGCCCAAAATTGAACAATTTCATCAGTTTCGGGATACTTTTCTTCTTTTGCGATGTTTTTCCGACCCGGATCGTACGTCGTGCTCCGCGAAAAGGACGACAACCTAATCAATCACATTTCTTTTACCGAATCCCACGACACCTGGGCGAGACAGCTTCGCTACACGTAGAGGCTTGGCCCCCAAACCGAGGGCGTGGGGCTTGGGATCAAGGCTCCGTCGCTCCGGAGCCCATAACTATTGATCCCTAAGGAGTTACGCGGCCCACAGCATACCGTTGGAAAGCTCTCCGAGAGCTCTACAACGGGGAAGCTAAGCTCGCTTCGCTAGGCCTCTTTTCGGAGCCCAAAATCTAACGTTTTCATCGATTTCGGGACACTTATCTTCTTTTGCCCTATTTTTTCATCCCGGATCGCACGTCGCGCGCCGCAGAAGGACGACAACCTAATCCATCACATTTCTTTTACCGAATCCCACCGCACCTTGGGCTGATAGCTTCGCTTCACGTAGAGGCTTGGCCCCCAAACCGAGGGTGTGGGGCTTGGGATCAAGGCTCCGTCGCTCCGGAGCCCATAACTATTGATCCGTAAGGAGTTACGCTGCCCACAGCATACCGTTGGAAAGCTCTCCGAGAGCTCTACGACGTGGCAGAAAAGATCGCTTCGCTAGGCCTCTTTTCGGAGCCCAAAATCGAACGTTTTCATCAGTTTCGGGACGCATTTCTTCTTTTGCGCCATTTTTTCGTCCCGTATCGTGCGTCGTGCGCAACGAAAAGGACGACAACCTAATCCATCACATTTCTTTTCCCGAATCTCAAGGCACCTTGGGCGAGACAGCTTCGCTTTACGTAGAGGCATGGCCCCCAAACCGAGGGCGTGGGGCTTGGGATCAAGGCTCCGTCGCTCCGGAGCCCGTAACTATTGATCCGTAAGGAGTTACGCTGCCCACAGCATACCGTTGGAAAGCTCTCCGAGAGCTCTACGACGTGGCAGCTTAGATCGCTTGGTTGGGCTTTTTTTTCGGAGCCCAAAATCGAACATTTTCATCAGTTTCGGGACGCTTTTCTTCTTTTGCGCTGTTTTTTCATCCCGGATTGCACGTCGTGCGCCGCGAAAAGGACGACAACCTAATCCATCACATTCCTTTTACCGAATCCCACGGCACCTTGGGCGAGACAGCTTCGCTTCATGTAGAGGCTTGGCCCCCAAACCGAGGGCGTGGGGCTTGGGATCAAGGCTCCGTCGCTCCGGAGCCCATAACTATTGATCCGTAAGGAGTTACGCGGCCCACAGCATACCGTTGGAAAGCTCTCCGAGAGCTCTACGACGTGGAAGCTAAGCCCGCTTCGCTAGGCCTCTATTCGGAGCCCAAAATTGAACGTTTTCATCTGTTTCGGGACACTTTTCTTCTTTTGCACTGTTTTTTCATCTCGGATCGTACGTCGTGCGCCGCGAAAAGGACGATAACCTAATCCATCAAATTTGTTTTACCGAATCCCACGGCACCTTGGGCGAGACAGCTTCACTTCACGTAGAGGCTTGGCCCCCAAACCGAGGGCGTGAGGCTTGGGATCAAGGCTCCGTCGCTCCGGTGCCCCTAACTATTGATCCGTAAGGAGTTACGCTGCCCACAGCATACCGTTGGAAAGCTCTCCGAGAGCTCTACGACGTGCTAGCTAAGCTCGCTTCACTGGGCCTCTTTTCGTAGCCCAAAATCGAACGTTTTCATCAGTTTCGGGACGCTTTTCATCTTTTGCGCTGTTTTATCATCCCGGATCGTACGTCGTGCGCCGCGAAAAGGACGACAACCTAATCCATCACATTTCTTTTACCGTTTCCCCCGGTACCTTGGGCGAGATAGCTTCGCTTCACGTAGAGGCTTGGCCCCCAAACCGAGGGCGTGGGGCTTGGGATCAAGGCTCCGTCGCTCCGGTGCCCATAACTATTGATCCGTAAGGAGTTACGCTGCCCACAGCATACCGTTGGAAAGCTCTCCGAGAGCTCTACGACGTGGCAGCCAAGCTCGCTTTGCTGGTTCTCTTTTTGGAGCCCAAAATCGAACATTTTCATCAGTTTCGGGACCCATTTCTTCTTTTGCGCTATTTTTTCGTCCTGGATCGTACGTCGTGCGCAACGAAAAGGACGACAACCTAATCGATCACATTTTTTTTACCGAATCCCACCGCACCTTGGGCGAGACAGCTTCACTTCACGTAGAGGCTTGGCCCCCAAACCGAGGGCGTGGGGCTTGGGATCAAGGCTCCGTCGCTACGGAGTCCATAACTATTGATCCGTAAGGAGTTACGCTGCCCACAGCATACCGTTGGAAAGCTCTCCAAGAGCTCTACGACGTGGCATCTAAGCTCGCTTTGCTGGGCCTCTTTTCGGAGCCCAAAATTGAACGTTTTCATCACTTTCGGGATGCATTTCTTCTTTTGCGCCGTTTTTTCATCCCGGATCGTGTGTCGTGCGCAACGAAAAGGACGACAACCTAATCCATCACATTTCTTTTACCGAATCCCACGGCACCTTGGGCGAGACAGCTTCGCTTCACGTAGAGGCTTGGCCCCCAAACCGAGGGCGTGGGGCTTGGGATCAAGGCTCCGTCGCTCCGGAGCCCGTAACTATTGATCCGTAAGGTGTTACACTGCCCACATCATACCGTTGGAAAGCTCTCCGAGAGCTCTACGACGTGGCAGCTTAGCTCGCTTGGTTGGGCCTTTTTCGGAGCCCAAAATCGAACATTTTCATCAATTTCGGGACGCTTTTCTTATTTTACGCTGTTTTTTAATCCCGGATCCTACGTCGTGCGCCGCGAAAAGGACGACAACCTAATCCATCACATTCCTTTTACCGAATCCCACGGCACCTTGGGCGAGACTGCCTCACTTCACGTAGAGGCTTGGCCCCCAAACCGAGGGCGTGGTGCTTGGGATCAAGGCTCCGTCGCTCCGGAGCCCATAACTATTGATCCGTAAGGAGTTACGCTGCCCACAGCATACCGTTGGAAAGCTCTCCGAGAGCTCTACGACGTGGCAGCTAAACTCGCTTTGCTGGCCCTCTTTTCGAAGCCCAAAATCGAACGTTTTCATCAGTTTCGGGACGCTTTTCTTCTTTTGCGCAGTTTTTTCGTCCCGGATCGTACGTCGTGCGCCGCGAAAAAGACGACAACCTAATCCATCACTTTTCTTTTACCGAATCCCACGGCACCTTGGGCGAGACAGCTTCGCTTCACGTAGAGGCTTGGCCCCCAAACCGAGGGCGTGGGGATTGGGATCAAGGCTCCGTCGTTCCGGAGCCCGTAACTATTGATCCGTAAGGAGTTACGCTACCCACAGCATACCGTTGGAAAGCTCTCCGAGAGCTCTACGTCGTGGCAGCCAAGCTTGCTTTGCTAGGCCTCTTTTCGGGACACTTTTCTTCTTTTGGGCTGTTTTTTCTTCCCGGATAGTACGTCGTGCGCCGCGAAAAAGACGTCAACCTAATCCATCACATTTCTTTTACCAAATCCCATGCCACCTTGGGCGAGACAGCTTCGCTTCACGTAGAGGCTTGGCCCCCAAACCGAGGGCGTGGGGCTTGGGATCAAGGCTCCGTCGCTCTGGAGCCCATAAGTATTGATCCGTAAGGACTTACGCGGCCCACAGCATACCATTGGAAAGCTCTCCGAGAGCTCTACGTCGTGGCTGCAAAGCTCGCTTCGCTGGGCATCTTTTCAAAACCCAAAATCGAATGTTTTCATTAGTTTCGGGACGCTTTTCTTCTTTTGCGCTGTTTTTTCATCCCGGATCGTGCGTCATGCGCAACGAAAAGGACGACAACCTAATCCATCACATTTCTTTTACTGAATCCCACGGGACCTTGGGTGAGACAGCTTCGCTTCACATAGAGGCTGAGCCCGCAAACCGAGGGCGTGGAGCTTGGGACCAGGTCTCCGTCGGTCCGGAGCCCATAACTTTTGATCCGTTAGGAGTTACGCGGCGCACGGCATACCATTGGAAAGATCTCCAAGAGCTGTACGATGGTGGCAGCCAAGCTCGCTTGGCTGGGCCTGTTTTCGAAGCCCAAATTCGAACGTTTTCATCAGTTTAGGGACACTTTTCTTCTTTTGCGCTGTTTTTCAGTCCCGGATTGTACGTCGTGCACCGCGAAAATGACGATAACCTAATCCATCACATTTCTATTACCGAATCCCACGACACCTTGGGCAAGACAACTTCGTTTCACATAGAGGCTTGGCCCGTAAACCTAGGGCGTGGGGCTTGGGATCAAGGCTTCGTCGCTACGGAGTCCATAACTATTGATCCGTAAGGAGTTACGCTGCCCACAGCATATCGTTGGAAAGCTCTCCGAGAGCTCTACGACCGGGCAGCTAAGCTCGCTTCGCTGGGACTCTTTTCATAGCCCAAAATCGAATGTTTTCATCAGTTTCGGGATGCTTTCCTTCTTTTGCGCTGTTTTTTCGTCCCGGATCGTGCGTCTTGCGCAACGAAAAGGACGACAACCTAATCCATCACATTTCTTTTACCGAATCCCACGGCACCTTGGGCGAGACAGCTTCGCTTCACGTAGAGGCTTGGCCCCCAAACCGAGGACGTGGGGCTTGGGATCAAGGCTCCTTCGCTCCGGAGCCCATAAGTATTGATCCGTAAGGAGTTACGCTGCCCACAGCATACCGTTGGAAAGCTCTCCGAGAGCTCTACGACGTGGCTGCTAAGCTTGCTTCGCTGGGCCTCTTTTCTGAGCCCAAAATCGAACGTTTTCATCAGTTTTGGGAAGCTTTTCTTCATTTGCGATGTTTTATCGTCCCGGATCGTACGTCGTGCGCCGCGAAAAGGACGACAACCTAATCCATCACATTTCTTTTACCGAATCCAACGGCATCTTGGGCGAGACAGCTGCGCTTCACGTAGAGGCTTGGCCCCCAAACCGAGGGCGTGGGTCTTGGGATCAAGGCTCCGTCGCTCCGGAGCCCGTAACTATTGATCCGTAAGAAGTTACGCTGCCCACAGCATACCGTTGCAAAGCTCTCCGAGAGCTCTACGACGTGGCAGCTAAGCTCGCTTCGTTGGGCCTCTTTTCGCAGCCCAAAATCGAACGTTTTCATCAGTTTCGGGACGCTTTTCTTCTTTTGCGCTGTTTTTTCGTCCCGGATCGTACGTCGTGCGCCACCAAAGGGACGACAACGTAATCCATCACATTTCTTTTACCGAATCCCACGACACCTCCGGCAAGACAGCTTCGCTTAACGTAGAGGCTTGGCCACCAAACCGAGGGCGTGGGGCTTGGGATCAAGGCTCCGTCGCTCCGGAGCCCATAACATTTGATCCGTAAGGAGTTACACGGCGTCCAGCATACCGTTGGAAAGCTCTCTGAGAGCTCTACGATGGGGGCAACCAAGATCGCTTTGTTAGGCCTCTTTTCGGAGCCCAAAATTGAACGTTTTCATCGGTTTCGAGACACTTTTCTTCTTTTGCCCTGATTTTTCGTCCCGGATCGCACGTCGCGCGCCGCGCGAAGGACGACAACCTAATCCATCACATTTCCTTTACCGAATCCCACGGTACCTTGGGCAAGACAACTTCGCTTCACGTAGAGGTTTGGCCCCCAAACCGAGGGCGTGGGGCTTGGGATCAAGGCTCCGTCGCTCCGGACCCCATAAGTCTTGACCCGTAAGGAGTTACGTTGCCCACAGCATACCGATGGAAAGCTCTCCGAGAGCTCTATGACGTGGCAGCTAAGCTTGCCTCGCTGGGCCTGCTTTCGGAGCCCAAAATCGAATGTTTTCATCAGTTTTGGGAAGCTTTTCTTCATTTGCGATGTTTTATCGTCCCGGATCGTACGTCGTGCGCCGCGAAAAGGACGACAACCTAATCCATCAGATTTCTTTTACCGAATCCAACGGCATCTTGGGCGAGACAGCTGCGCTTCACGTAGAGGCTTGGCCCCCAAACCGAGGGCGTGGGGCTTGGGATCAAGGCTCCGTCGCTCCGGAGCCCATAACTATTGATCCGTAAGGAGTTACGCTGCCCACATCATACCGTTGAAAAGCTCTCCGAGAGCTCTACGACGTGGTAGCGAAGTTCGCTTCACTGGGCCTCTTTTCGTAGCCCAAAATCAAACGTTTTCATCAGTTTCAGGACGCTTTTCTCCTTTTGCGCTGTTTTTTCGTCCCGGATCGTGCTTCGTGCGCAACGAAAAGGACGACAACCTAATCCATAACATTTCTTTTACCGAATCCCACGGCACCTTGGACGAGACAGCTTCGCTTCACGTAGAGGCTTGGCCCCCAAACCGAGGGCGTGGGGCTTGGGATCAAGGCTCCGTCGCTCCGGAGCCCGTAACTATTGATCTGTAAGGAGTTACGCTGCCCACAGCATACCGTTGGAAAGCTCTCCGAGAGTTCTACGACGGAGGCAGCCAAGCTCGCTTTGCAGTGCCTATTTTTGGAGCCCAAAATCAAACATTTTCATCACTTTCGGGACACTTTTCTTCTTTTGTGCTGTTTTTCCGTCCCGGATCGTACGTCGTGAGCCGCAAAAAAGGACGACAACCTAATCCATCCCATTTCTATTACTGAATCCCATGGCACCTTGGGCGAGATAGCTTCGCTTAACGTAGAGGCTTGGCCACCAAACCGAGGGCGTGGGGCTTGGGATCAAGGCTCCGTCGCTCCGGAGCCCGTAACTATTCATCCGTAAGGAGTTACGCTGCCCACAGCATATCGTTGGAAAGCTCTCCGAGAGCTCTACGACGTGGCAGCTAAGCTTGCTTCGTTGGGCCTCTTTTCGGAGCCCAAAATCGAATGTTTTCATCAATTTCGGGACGCTTTTATTCATTTGCGATGTTTTATCGTCCCGGATCGTACGTCGTGCGCCGCGAAAAGGACGACAACCTAATCCATCAAATTTCTTTTACCGAATCCCAAGGAACCTTGGGCGAGATAGCTTCGTTTCACGTAGAGGCTTGGCCCCCAAACCGAGGACGTGGGGCTTGGGATCAAGGCTCCTTCGCTCCGGAGCCCATAACTTTTGATCCGCAAGGAGTTACGCGGCCCACAGCATACCGTTGGAAAGCTCTCCGAGAGCTCTACGACGTGGTAGCTAAGCCTGCTTCGCTGGGCCTTCTTTCGGAGCCCAAAATCCAACGTTTTCATCAGTTTCCAGACATTGTTCTTCTTTTGTGCTGTTTTTTCATCCCGGATCGTATGTCGTGCGCAACAAAAAGGACGACAACCTAATCCATAACATTTCTTTTACCGAATCCCACGGTACCTTGGGCGAGACAGCTTCGCTTCACGTCGAGGCTTGGCCCCCAAACCGAGGGCGTGGGGCTTGGGATCAAGGCTCCGTCGCTCCGGAGCCCGTAACTATTGATCCGTAAGGAGTTACGCTACCCACAGCATACCGTTGGAAAGCTCTCCGAGAGCTCTACGTCGTGGCAGCCAAGCTTGCTTTGCTAGGCCTCTTTTTGGCACCCAAAATCGAACGTTTTCATTAATTTCGGTACGCTTTTCTTCTTTTGCGCCGTTTTTTCGTCCCGGATCGTGAGCCGTGCGCAACGAAAAGGACGACAACCTAATCCACCACATTTCTTTTACCAAATCCCACGGCACCTTGGGCGAGACATCTTCGCTTCACGTAGAGGCTTGGCCCCCAAACCGAGGGCGTGGGGCTTGGGATCAAGGCTCCGTCGCTCTGGAGCCCATAACTATTGATCCGTAAGGAGTTACGCTGCCCACATCATACCGTTGGAAAGCTCTCCGAGAGCTCTACGATGTGGCAGCTAAGCTCGCTTCGCTGGGCCTCTTTTCATACCCCAAAATCGAAAGTTTTCATTAGTTTCGGGACGCTTTTCTTCTTTTGCGCTGTTTTTTAGTCCCGGATCGTGCGTCGTGCGCAACGAAAAGGACGACAACCTAATCCATCACATTTCTTTTACCGAATCCCACGGCACCTTGGGCGAGACTGCTTCGCTTCACGTAGAGGCTTGGCCCCCAAACCGAGGGCGTGGCGCTTGGGATCAAGGCTCCGTCGCTCCGGAGCCCATAACTATTGATCCGTAAGGAGTTACGCTGCCCACAGCATACCGTTGGAAAGCTCTCCGAGAGCTCTACGACGTGGCAGCCAAGCTCGCTTCGCTGGGCCTCTTTTCGGAGCCCAAAATCAAACGTTTTCATCAGTTTCGGGACGCTTTTCTTATTTTGTGCTATTTTTTCATCCCGGATCGTACGTCGTGCACCGCGAAAAGGACGATAACCTAATCCATCACATTTCTTTAACCGAATCCCACGGTACCTTGGACGAGACATCTTCGCTTCACGTAGAGGCTTGGCCCCCAAACCGAGGGCGTGGGGCTTGGGATCAAGGCTTCGTCGCTACGGAGTCCATAACTATTGATCCGTAAGGAGTTACGCTGCCCACAGCATACCGTTGGAAAGCTCTCCGAGAGCTCTACGACCTGGCAGCTAAGCTCGCTTCGCTGGGCCTCTTTTTGGAGACCAAAATCGAACGTTTTCATCAGTTTCGGGACGCTTTTCTTCTTTTGCGCTGTTTTTTCATCCCGGATCGTGCATTGTGCGCAACGAAAAGGACGACAACCTAATCCATAACATTTCTATTACCGAATCCCATGGCACCTTGGGCGAGACAGCTTCGCTTAACGTTGAGGCTTGGCCACCAAACCGAGGGCGTGGGGCTTGGGATCAAGGCTCCGTCGCTCCGGAGCCCGTAACTATTGATCCGTAAGGAGTTACGCTGCCCACAGCATACCGTTGGAAATCTCTCCGAGAGCTCTATGACGTGACAGCCAAGCTCGCTTTGCTGGGCCTCTTTTTGGAGCCCAAAATCGAACATTTTCATCAATTTCGGGACGCTTTTCTTCTTTTGCGCCATTTTTTCATCCCGTATCGTGCGTCGTGCGCAACGAAAAGGACGACAACCTAATCCATCACATTTCTTTTACCGAATGCCACGGCACCTTGGATGAGACAGCTTCGCTTCACGTAGAGGCTTGGCCCCCAAACCGAGGGCGTGGGGCTTGGGATCAAGGCTCCGTCGCTCCGGAGCCCATAACTATTGATCCGTAAGGAGTTACGCTGCCCACAGCATACCGTTGGAAAGCTCTCCAAGAGCTCTACGATGTGGCTGCAAAGCTCGCTTCGCTGGGCCTCTTTTCGGAGCCCAATATCGAACGTTTTCATCAGTTTCGGGAAGCTTTTCTTCAATTGCGATGTTTTATCGTCCCGGATCGTACGTCGTGCGACGCGAAAAGGACGACAACCTAATCCATCACATTTCTTTTACCGAATCCCACGGCACCTTGGGCGAGACAGCTTCGCTTCACGTAGAGGCTTGGCCCCCAAACCGAGGGCGTGGGGCTTGGGATCAAGGCTTCGTCGCTCCGGAGCCCATAACTATTGATCCGTAAGGAGTTACGCTGCCCACAGCATACCGTTGAAAAGCTCTCCGAGAGCTCTACGACGTGGTAGCTAAGTTCGCTTCACTGGGCCTCTTTTCGGAGCCCAAAATCGAACATTTTCATCAGTTTCGGGACGCTTTTCTTCTTTTGCGCTGTTTTTTCGTCCCGGATTGTGTGTCGTGCGCAACGAAAAGGACGACAACCTAATCCATAACATTTCTTTTACCGAATCCCACGGCACCTTGGGCGAGACAGCTTCGCTTCACGTAGAGGCTTGGCCCCCAAACTGAGGGCGTGGGGCTTGGGATCAAGGCTCCGTCGCTCCGGAGCCCGTAACTATTGATCCGTAAGGAGTTACGCTGCCCACATCATACCGTTGGAAAGCTCTCCGAGAGCTCTACGACGTGGCAGCCAAGCTCGCTTTGTTGGGCCTCTTTTTGGAGCCCAAAATCGAACGTTTTCATCACTTTCGGGACGCTTTTCTTCTTTTGCGCTGTTTTTTCGTCCCGGATCCTGCGTCGTGCGCAACGAAAAGGACGACAACCTAATCCATAACATTTCTTTTACCGAATCCCACGGCACCTTGGGCGAGACAGCTTCGCTTAACGTAGAGGCTTGGCCACCAAACCGAGGGCGTGGGGCTTGGGATCAAGGCTCCGTCACTCCGGAGCCCGTAACTATTGATTCGTAAGGAGTTACGCTGCCCACAGCATACCGTTTGAAAGCTCTCCGAGAGCTCTACGACGTGGCAGCCAAGCTCGTTTGCTGGGCCTCTTTTTGGAGCCCAAAATCGAACGTTTTCATCACTTTCGGGACGCTTTTCTTATTTTGCGCTGTTTTTTCGTCCCGGATCGTGCGTCGTGCGCAACGAAAAGGACGACAACCTAATCCATAACATTTCTTTTACCGAATCCCACGGCACCTTGGGCGAGACAAGCTTAGCTTAACGTAGAGGCTTGGCCACCAAACCGAGGGCGTGGGGCTTTGGATCAAGGCTCCGTCGCTCCGGAACCCGTAACTATTGATCCGTAAGGAGTTACGCTGCCCACAGCATACCGTTGGAAAGCGCTCCGAGAGCTCTACGACGTGGCAGCCATGCTCGTTTGCTGGGCCTCTTTTTGGAGCCCAAAATCGAACGTTTTCATCACTTTCGGGACGCTTTTCTTCTTTTGCGCCGTTTTTTTCGTCCCGGATCGTGCGTCGTGCGCAACGAAAAGGACGACAACCTAATCCATCACATTTCTTTTACCGAATCCCACGGCACCTTGGGCGAGGCAGCTTCGCTTCACGTCGAGGCTTGGCCCCCAAACCGAGGGCGTGGGGCTTGGGATCAAGGCTCCGTCGCTCCGGAGCCCATAACTATTGATCCGTAAGGAGTTCCGCGGCCCACAACATACCGTTGGAAAGCTCTCCGAGAGCTCTACGACGGTGAAGCTAAGCCCGCTTCGCTAGGCCTTTTTTCGGAGCCCAAAATTGAACGTTTTCATCGATTTCGGGACACTTTTCTTCTATTGCCTTGTTTTTTCATCCCGGATCGCACGTCCCCCGCCGCCGAAAGGATGACAACCTAATCCATCACATTTCCATTACCGAATCCCACGATACCTTGGATGAGACAGCTTCGCTTCACGTAGAGGCTTGGCCCCCAAACCGAGGGCGTGGGGCTTGGGATCAAGGCTCCGTCGCTTCGGAGCCCATAACTATTGATCCGTAAGGAGTTACGCTGCCCACAGCATACCGTTGGACAGCTCTCCGATATGGTAGATAAGCTCGCTTCGCTGGGCCTCTTTTCGGAGCCCAAAATCGAACGTTTTCATCAGTTTCGAGATGCTTTTCTTCTTTTGCGCTGTTTTTTCATCCCGGATCGTGCGTCGTGCACAACGAAAAGGACGACAACCTAATCCATAACATTTCTGTTACCGAATCCCACGGCACCTTGGGCGAGACAGCTTCGCTTCACGTAGAGGCTTGGCCCCTAAACCGAGGGCGTGGGGCATGGGATCAAGGCTCCGTCGCTCCAGAGCCCGTAACTATTGATCCGTAAGGAGTTACGCTGCCCACAGCATACCATTGGAAAGCTCTCCAAGAGCTCTACGACATGGTAGCTGAGCTCGCTACGCTGGGCCTCTTTTCGGAGCCCAAAATTGAACGTTTTCATCAGTTTCGGGACGCTTTTCTTCTTTTGTGCTGTTTTTTCATCCCGGATCGTGCATCGTGCGCAACGAAAAGGACGACAACCTAATCCATAACATTTCTTTTACCGAATCCCACGGCACCTTGGGCGAGACAGCTTCGCTTCACGTAGAGGCTTGGCCCCCAAACCGAGGGCGTGGGGCTTGGGATCAAGGCTCCGTCGCTCCGGAGCCCATAACTATTGATCCGTAAGGAGTTACGCTGCCCACAGCATACCGTTGGAAAGCTCTCCGAGAGCTCTACGACGTGGCAGCTAATCTCGCTTTGCTGGGCCTCTTTTCAGAGCCCAAAATTGAACGTTTTCATCTGTTTCGGGACGCATTTCTTCTCTTGCGCTGTTTTTTCGTCCCGGATCGTGCGTCGTGCGCAACGAAAAGGACGACAACCTAATCCATAACATTTCTTTTACCGAATCCCATGGCACCTTGGGCGAGACAGCTTCGCTTCACGTAGAGGCTTGGCCCCCAAACCGAGGGCGTGGGGCTTGGGATCAAGGCTCCGTCGCTCCGGAGCCCGTAACTATTGATCCGTAAGGAGTTACGCTGCCCACAGCATACCGTTGGAAAGCTCTCCGAGAGCTCCACGATGTGGCAACCAAGCTCGCTTTGCTGGGCCTCTTTTTGGAGCCCAAAATCGAACGTTTTCATCAGTTTTGGGATCCTTTTCTTCTTTTGCCCTATTTTTTCAACCCGGATCGCACGTCGTGCGCCTCGGGAAGGACGACAACCTAATCCATCACATTTCTTTTACCGAATCCCACGGCACCTTGTCAAGACAACTTCGTTTCACGTAGAGGCTGGGCCCACAAACCGAGGACGTGGGGCTTGGGATCAAGGCTCCGTCGCTCCGGAGCCCATAACTATTGATCCGTAAGGAGTTACGCTGCCCACAGCATACCGTTGGAAAGCTCTCCGAGAGCTCTACGACGTAGTAGATAAGCTCGCTTCTCTGGGCCTCTTTTCGGAGCCCAAAATTGAACGTTTTCATCAGTTTCGGGACGCTTTTCTTCTTTTGCGCTGTTTTTTCGTCCCGGATCGTGCGTCGTGCGAAACGAAAAGGACGACAACCTAATCCATAACATTTCTTTTACCGAATCCCACGGTACCTTGGGCGAGACAGCTTCGCTTCACGTAGAGGCTTGGCCCCCAAACCGAGGGCGTGGGGCTTGGGATCAAGGCTCCGTCGCTCCGGAGCCCGTAACTTTTGATCCGTAAGGAGTTACGCTGCCCACAGCATACCGTTGGAAAGCTCTCCGAGAGCTCTACGACGTGGTAGCTGAGCTCGCTTCGCTGGGTCTCTTTTCGGAGCCCAAAATTGAACGTTTTCATCAGTTTCGGGAAGCTTTTCTTCTTTTGTGCTATTTTTTCATCCCGGATCGTGCATCGTGCGCAACAAAAAGGACGACAACCTAATCCATAACATTTCTTTTACCGAATCCCACGGCACCTTGGGCGAGACAGCTTCGCTTCACGTAGAGGCTTGGCCCCCAAACTGAGGGCGTGGGGCTTGGGATCAAGGCTCCGTCGCTCCGGAGCCCGTAACTATTGATCCGTAAGGAGTTACGCTGCCCACATCATACCGTTGGAAAGCTCTCCGAGAGCTCTACGACGTGGCAGCCAAGCTCGCTTTGCTGGGCCTCTTTTTGGAGCCCAAAATCGAACGTTTTCATCACTTTCGGGACGCTTTTCTTCTTTTGCGCTGTTTTTTCGTCCCGGATCCTGCGTCGTGCGCAACGAAAAGGACGACAACCTAATCCATAACATTTCTTTTACCGAATCCCACGGCACCTTGGGCGAGACAGCTTCGCTTAACGTAGAGGCTTGGCCACCAAACCGATGGCGTGGGGCTTGGGATCAAGGCTCCGTCACTCCGGAGCCCGTAACTATTGATTCGTAAGGAGTTACGCTGCCCACAGCATACCGTTTGAAAGCTCTCCGAGAGCTCTACGACGTGGCAGCCAAGCTCGTTTGCTGGGCCTCTTTTTGGAGCCCAAAATCGAACGTTTTCATCACTTTCGGGACGCTTTTCTTATTTTGCGCTGTTTTTTCGTCCCGGATCGTGCGTCGTGCGCAACGAAAAGGACGACAACCTAATCCATAACATTTCTTTTACCGAATCCCACGGCACCTTGGGCGAGACAAGCTTAGCTTAACGTAGAGGCTTGGCCACCAAACCGAGGGCGTGGGGCTTTGGATCAAGGCTCCGTCGCTCCGGAACCCGTAACTATTGATCCGTAAGGAGTTACGCTGCCCACAGCATACCGTTGGAAAGCGCTCCGAGAGCTCTACGACGTGGCAGCCATGCTCGTTTGCTGGGCCTCTTTTTGGAGCCCAAAATCGAACGTTTTCATCACTTTCGGGACGCTTTTCTTCTTTTGCGCCGTTTTTTCGTCCCGGATCGTGCGTCGTGCGCAACGAAAAGGACGACAACCTAATCCATCACATTTCTTTTACCGAATCCCACGGCACCTTGGGCGAGGCAGCTTCGCTTCACGTCGAGGCTTGGCCCCCAAACCGAGGGCGTGGGGCTTGGGATCAAGGCTCCGTCGCTCCGGAGCCCATAACTATTGATCCGTAAGGAGTTACGCTGCCCATAGCATACCGTTGGAAAGCTCTCCGAGAGCTCTACGACGTGGTATCCAAGCTCGCTTCCCTAGGCCTATTTTCGGAGCCCAAAATCGAACGTTTTCATCAGTTTCGGGACGCTTTTCTTCTTTTGCGCTGTTTTTTCGTCCCGGATCGTGCGTCGTGCGCAACGAAAAGGACGACAACCTAATCCATAACATTTCTTTTACCGAATCCCACGGCACCTTGGGCGAGACAGCTTCGCTTCACGTAGAGGCTTGGCCCCCTAACCGTGGGCGTGGGGCTTGGGATCAAGTCTCCGTCGCTCCGGAGCCCGTAACTATTGATCCGTAAGGAGTTACGCTGCCCACAGCATACCGTTGGAAAGCTCTCCGAGAGCTCCACGACGTGGCAGCCAAGCTCGCTTTGCTAGGGCCTCTTTTTGGAGACCAAAATCGAACGTTTTCATCACTTTCGGGACGCTTTTCTTCATTTGTGCTGTTTTATCGTCCCAGATCGTACGTCGTGCCCCGCGAAAAGGACGACAACCTAATCCATCACATTTCTTGTACCGAATCCCACGGCACCTTGGGCGAGACAGCTTCGCTTCACGTAGAGGCTTGGCCCCCAAACCGAGGGCGTGGGGCTTGGGATCAAGGCTCCGTCGCTCCGGAGCCCATAACTATTGATCCGTAAGGAGTTACGCTGCCCACAGCATACCGTTGGAAAGCTCTCCGAGAGCTCTACGACGTGGCAGCTAATCTCGCTTCGCTGGGCCTCTTTTCAGAGCCCAAAATCGAACGTTTTCATCACTTTTGGGACGCTTTTCTTCTTTTGCGCCGTTTTTTCGTCTCGGATCGTCCGTCGTGCGCAACGAAAAGGACGACAACCTAATCCATCACATTTCTTTTACCGAATCCCACGGCACCTTGGGCGAGACAGCTTCGCTTCACGTAGAGGCTTGGTCCCCAAACTGAGGGCGTGGGGCTTGGGATCAAGGCTCCGTCGCTCCGGAGCCCGTAACTATTGATCCGTAAGGAGTTACGCTGCCCACAGCATACCGTTGGAAAGCTCTCCGAGAGCTCTACGACGTGGCAGCTAATCTCGCTTCGCTGGGCCTCTTTTCAGAGCCCAAAATCGAACGTTTTCATCACTTTTGGGACGCTTTTCTTCTTTTGCGCCGTTTTTTCGTCTCGGATCGTCCGTCGTGCGCAACGAAAAGGACGACAACCTAATCCATCACATTTCTTTTACCGAATCCCACGGCACCTTGGGCGAGACAGCTTCGCTTCACGTAGAGGCTTGGCCCCCAAACTGAGGGCGTGGGGCTTGGGATCAAGGCCACGTCGCTCCGGAGCCCATAAGTATCGATCTGTAAGGAGTTCCGCGGCCCACAGCATACCGTTGGAAAGCTTTCCGAGAGCTCTACGAAGTGGCAGCTTAGCTCGCTTGGTTGGGCCTCTTTTCGGAGCCCAAAATCGAACATTTTCATCTGTTTCGGGACACTTTTCTTCTTTTGCCCTATTTTTTCGTCCCGGATCGCACGTCGCGCGGTGCGGGAAGGACGACAACCTAATCCATCACATTTCCTTTACCGAATCCCACGGGACCTTGGGCAAGACAACTTCGCTTCACGTAGAGGCTGGGCCCGCAAACCTAGGACGTTGGGCTTGGGACCAGTTCTCCGTCGCTCCGGAGCCCATAACTATTGATCCGTAAGGAGTTATGCTGCCCACAGCATACCGTTGGAAAGCTCTCCGAGAGCTCTACGACATGGCTGCCAAGCTTGCTTCGTTGGGCCTCTTTTCGGAACCCAAAATTGAACGTTTTCATCAGTTTCGGGACGCTTTTCTTATTTTGCGCTGTTTTTTCGTCCCGGATCGTACGTCGTGCGCCGCGAAAAGGACGATAACCTAATCCATCACATTTCTTTTACCGAATCCCACGGTACCTTGGGCGAGACAGCTTCGCTTCACGTAGAGGCTTGGCCCCCAAACCGAGGGCGTGGGGCTTGGGATCAAGGCTTCGTCGCTACGGAGTCCATAACTATTGATCCGTAAGGAGTTACGCTGCCCACAGCATACCGTTGGAAAGCTCTCCGAGAGCTCTAGGACCTGGAAGCTAAGCTCGCTTCGTTGGGCCTCTTTTCGGAGACCAAAATCAAACGTTTTCATCAATTTCGGGACGCTTTTCTACTTTTGTGCTATTTTTTCATCCCGGATCGTGCGTCGTGCGCAACGAAAAGGACGACAACCTAATCCATCACATTTCTTATACCGAATCCCACGGCAACTTGGGTGAGACAGCTTCGCTTCACGTAGAGGCTGGGGCCTCAAACCGAGGGCGTGGGGCTTGGGATCAAGGCTCCGTCGCTCCGGAGCCCATAACTATTGATCCGTAAGGAGTTACGCGGCCAACAGCATACCGTTGGAAAGATTTCCGAGAGCTCTACGACGTGGCAGCTGAGCTCGCTTGGCTGGGACTCTCTTTTCGGAGCCCAAAATCGAATGTTTTCATCAGTTTCGGCATGCTTTTCTTCTTTTGCGCTGTTTTTTCATCCCGGATCGTGCATCGTTCGCAACAAAAAGGACGACAACCTAATCCATAACATTTCTTATACTGAATCCCACGGCACCTTGGGTGAGACAGCTTCGCTTCACGTAGAGGCTGGGGCCCCAAACCGAGTGCGTGGGGCTTGGGATCAAGACTCCGTCGCTCCGGAGCCCATAACTATTGATCCGTAAAGAGTTACGCGGCCCACAGCGTACCGTTGGAAAGCTCTCCGAGGCTCTACTATGGGGCAGCTACGCCCCCTTTGCTGGGCCTCTTTTCGAAGCCAAAAATTGAACATTTTTATTAGTTTCGGGACGCTTTTCTTCTTTTGTGCTATTTTTTCATCACGGATCGTACGTCGTGCGCTGCAAAAAGGATGACAACCTAATCCATCACATTTCTTATACCGAATCCCACGGTACCTTGGGCGAGACTGCTTCGCTTCACGTAGAGGCTTGGCCCCCAAACCGAGGGCGTGGGGCTTGGGATCAAGGCTCCGTCGCACCGGAGCCCATAACTATTGATCCGTAAGGAGTTACGCGGCCCACAGCATACCGTTGGAAAGCTCTCTGAGAGCTCTACGACGGGGAAGCTAAGCCCGCTTCGCTAGGCCTCTTTTCGGAGCCCAAAATCGAACGTTTTCATCAGTTTCGGGAGACTTTTCTTCTTTTGCCCGATTTTTTCGTCCCGGATCGCACGTCGTGCGCCGCGGGAGGGACGATATCCTAATCCATCACATTTCCTTTACCGAATCCCACGGCACCTTGTGCAAGACAACTCCGCTTCACGTAGAGGCTGGGCCCACAAACCGAGGGCGTGGGGCTTGGGATCAAGGCTTCGTCGCTACGGAGTCCATAACTATTGATCCGTAAGGAGTTACGCTGCCCACAGCATACCGTTGGAAAGCTCTCCGAGAGCTCTAGGACCTGGAAGCTAAGCTCGCTTCGTTGGGCCTCTTTTCGGAGACCAAAATCAAACGTTTTCATCAATTTCGGGACGCTTTTCTACTTTTGTGCTATTTTTTCATCCCGGATCGTGCGTCGTGCGCAACGAAAAGGACGACAACCTAATCCATAACATTTCTTTTACCGAATCCCACGGCACCTTGGGCGAGACAGCTTCGCTTCACGTAGAGGCTTGGCCCCCAAACCGAGGGCGTGGGGCTTGGGATCAAGGCTCCGTCGCTCCGGAGCCCGTAACTATTGATCCGTAAGGAGTTACGCTGCCCACAGCATACCGTTGGAGAGCTCTCCGAGAGCTCTACGACGTGGCAGCCAAGCTCGCTTCGCTGGGCCTCTTTTCGGAGCCCAAAATCGAACGTTTTTATCACTTTTGGGACGCTTTTCTTCTTTTGCGCCGTTTTTTCGTCCCGGATCGTGCGTCGTGCGCAATGAAAAGGACGACAACCTAATCCATCACATTTCTTTTACCGAATCCCACGGCACCTTGGGCGAGACAACTTCGCTTCACGTAGACGCTTGGCCCCCAAACCGAGGGCGTGGGGCTTGGGATCAAGGCTCCGTCGCTCCGGAGCCCGTAACTATTGATCCGTAAGGAGTTACGCTGCCCACAGCATACCGTTGGAAAGCTCTCCGAGAGCTCCACGATGTGGCAGCCAAGCTCGCTTTGCTGGGCCTCTTTTTGGAGCCTAAAATCGAACGTTTTCATCACTTTCGGGACGCTTTTCTTCATTTGCGCTGTTTTATCGTCCCGGATCGTACGTCGTGCCCCGCGAAAAGGACGACAACCTAATCCATCACATTTCTTATACCGAATCCCACGGCACCTTGGGCGAGACAGCTTCGCTTCACGTAGAGGCTTGGCCCCCAAACCGAGGGCGTGGGGCTTGGGATCAAGGCTCCGTCGCTCCGGAGCCCATAACTATTGATCCGTAAGGAGTTACGCTGCCCACAGCATACCGTTGGATAGCTCTCCGAGAGCTCTACGACATAGTAGATAAGCTCGCTTCGCTGGGCCTCTTTTCGGAGCCCAAAATTGAACGTTTTCATCAGTTTCGGGACGCTTTTCTTCTTTTGCGCTGTTTTTTCGTCCCGGATCGTGCGTCGTGCGCAACGAAAAGGACGACAACCTAATCCATAACATTTCTTTTACCGAATCCCACGGTACCTTGGGCGAGACAGCTTCGCTTCACGTAGAGGCTTGGCCCCCAAACCGAGGGCGTGGGGCTTGGGATCAAGGCTCCGTCGTTCCGGAGCCCGTAACTATTGATCCGTAAGGAGTTACGCTGCCCACAGCATACCGTTGGAAAGCTCTCCGAGAGCTCTACGACGTGGTAGCTGAGCTCGCTTCGGTGGTCCTCTTTTCGGAGCCCAAAATTGAACGTTTTCATCAGTTTCGGGACGCTTTTCTTCTTTTGCGCCGTTTTTTCGTCCCGGATCGTGCATCGTGCGCAACAAAAAGGACGACAACCTAATCCATAACATTCCTTTTACCGAATCCCACGGCACCTTGGGTGAGACAGCTTCGCTTCACGTAGAGGCTTGGCCCCCAAACCGAGGGCGTGGGGCTTGGGATCAAGGCTCCTTCGCTCCGGAGCCCGTAACTATTGATCCGTCAGGAGTTCCGCGGCCCACAGCATACCGTTGGAAAGCTCTCCGAGAGCTCTACGACGTGGCAGCTAAGCTCGCTTGGCTGGGCCTCTTTTCGGAGCCCAAAATTGAACGTTTTCATCAGTTTCGGGACGCTTTTCTTCTTTTGGCAATTTTTTCATCCCGGATCGTGCATCGTGCGCAACAAAAAGGACGACAACCTAATCCATAACATTTCTTTTACCGAATCCCACGGCACCTTGGGTGAGACAGCTTCGCTTCACGTAGAGGCTTGGCCCCCAAACCGAGGGCGTGGGGCTTGGGATCAAGGCTCCGTCGCTCCGGAGCCCATAACTATTGATCCGTAAGGAGTTACGCTGCCCATAGCATACCGTTGGAAAGCTATCCGAGAGCTCTACGACGTGGCAGCCAAGCTCGCTTCGCTGGGCCTCTTTTTGGAGCCCAAAATCGAACGTTTTCATCACTTTTGGGACGCTTTTCTTCTTTTGCGCCGTTTTTTCGTCCCGGATCGTGCGTCGTGCGCAATGAAAAGGACGACAACCTAATCCATCACATTTCTTTTACCAAATCCCACGGCACCTTGGGCGAGACAACTTCGCTTCACGTAGAGGATTGGCCCCCAAACCGAGGGCGTGGGGCTTGGGATCAAGGCTCCGTCGCTCCGGAGCCCGTAACTATTGATCCGTAAGGAGTTACGCTGCCCACAGCATACCGTTGGAAAGCTCTCCGAGAGCTCTACGACGTGGTAGCTGAGCTCGGTTCGCTGGGCCTCTTTTCGGAGCCCAAAATTGAACGTTTTCATCAGTTTCGGGACGCTTTTCTTCTTTTGTGCTGTTTTTTCGTCCCGGATCGTGCATCGTGCGCAACAAAAAGGACGACAACCTAATCCATAACATTTCTTTTACCGAATCCCACGGCACCTTGGGTGAGACAGCTTCGCTTCACGTAGAGGCTTGGCCCCCAAACCGAGGGCGTGGGGCTTGGGATCAAGGCTCCGTCGCTCCGGAGCCCGTAACTATTGATCCGTAAGGAGTTACGCTGCCCACAGCATACCGTTGGAAAGCTCTCCGAGAGCTCTACGACGAGGGTAGCCAACCTCGCTTTGCTGGGCCTATTTTCGGAGCCCAAAATCATACGTTTTCATAAGTTTCGGGACACTTTTCTTCTTTTGCGCGGTTTTTCCATCCCGGATCGTACGTCATGAGCAGCGAAAAGGATGACAACCTAATCCATCACATTTTTGTTACCGAATCCCACGGCACCTTGGGCAAGACAACTTCGCTTCATGTAGAGGCTGGGCCCACAAACTGAGGGCGCGGGGCTTGGGATCAAGGCTCCGTCGCTCCGGAGCCCATAAGTATTGATCCGTAAGAAGTTACGCGGCCCACAGCATACCGTTGGAAAGCTCTCCGAGAGCTCTACGAGGTGGCATCTAAGCTCGCTTGGCTGGGTCTCTTTTCGGAGCCCAAAATCGAACGTTTTCATCAGTTTCGGGATACTTTTCTTCTTTTGCGTTGTTTTTTCGTCCCAGATCGTACGTCGTGCCCCGCGAAAAGGACGACAACCTAATCCATCACATTTCTTGTACCGAATCCCACGGCACCTTGGGCGAGACAGCTTCGCTTCACGTAGAGGCTTGGCCCCCAAACCGAGGGCGTGGGGCTTGGGATCAAGGCTCCGTCGCTCCGGAGCCCATAACTATTGATCCGTAAGGAGTTACGCGGCCCACAACATACCGTTGGAATGCACTCCGAGAGCTCTACGACGTGGTAGATAAGCTCGCTTCGCTGGGCCTCTTTTCGGATCCCAAAATCGAACGTTTTCATCAGTTTCGGGACGCTTTTCTTCTTTTGCGCTGTTTTTTCGTCCCGGATCGTGCGTCGTGCGCAACGAAAAGGACGACAACCTAATCCATAACATTTCTTTTACCGAATCCCACGGTACCTTGGGCGAGACAACTTCGCTTCACGTAGAGGCTTGGCCCCCAAACCGAGGGCGTGGGGCTTGGGATCAAGGCTCCGTCGCTCCGGAGCCCGTAACTATTGATCCGTAAGGAGTTACGCTGCCCACAGCATACCGTTGGAAAGCTCTCCGAGAGCTCTACGATGTGGCAGCTAAGCTCGCTTCGCTGGGCCTCTTTTCAGAGCCCAAAATCGAACGTTTTCATCACTTTTGGGACGCTTTTCTTCTTTTGCGCCGTTTTTTCGTCTCGGATCGTCCGTCGTGCGCCGCGAAAAGGACGACAACCTAATCCATCACATTTCTTTTACCGAATCCCATGGAACTTTGGGCGAGACAACTTCGCTTCACGTAGAGGCTGGGGCCCCAAACCGAGGGCGTGGGGCTTGGGATCAAGGCCACGTCGCTCCGGAGCCCATAAGTATCGATCTGTAAGGAGTTACGCGGCCCACAGCATACCGTTGGAAAGCTTTCCGAGAGCTCTACGAAGTGGCAGCTTAGCTCGCTTGGTTGGGCCTCTTTTCGGAGCCCAAAATCGAACATTTTCATCAGTTTCGGGACGCTTTTGTTCTTTTGCGCTGTTTTTTCATCCCGGATCGTACGTCGTGCGCTGCGAAAAGGACGACAACCTAATCCATCACATTTCTTATACTGAATCCCACGGCACCTTGGGTGAGACAGCTTCGCTTCACGTAGAGGCTGGGGCCCCAAACCGAGTGCGTGGGGCTTGGGATCAAGACTCCGTCGCTCCGGAGCCCATAACTATTGATCCGTAAGGAGTTACGCGGCCCACAGCATTCCGTTGGAAAGCTTTCCGAGAGCTCCACGACAAGAGCTGCCAAGCTCGCTTCGTTGGGCCTATTTTCGGAGATTAAAATTGAACGTTTTCATCAGTTTCGAGAAACTTTTCCTCTTTTGCGTTGTTTTTTCGTTTCGGATCGTACATCGTCCGCCACAAAAAGGACGACAGCCTAATCCATCACATTTCTATTACCGATTTCCATGGCACCTTGGGCGAGGCAATTTCGCTTCACTTACTGGCTGGGCCCGCAAACCGAGGGCGTGGGGCTTGGGATCAAGGCTTCGTCGCTACGGAGTCCATAACTATTGATCCGTAAGGAGTTACGCTGCCCACAGCATACCGTTGGAAAGCTCTCCGAGAGCTCTAGGACCTGGCAGCTAAGCTCGCTTCGCTGGGCCTCTTTTCGGAGACCAAAATCAAACGTTTTCATCAATTTCGGGACGCTTTTCTACTTTTGTGCTATTTTTTCATCCCGGATCGTGCGTCGTGCGCAACGAAAAGGATGACAACCTAATCCATAACATTTCTTTTACCGAATCCCACGGCACCTTGGGCGAGACAGCTTCGCTTCACGTAGAGGCTTGGCCCCCAAACCGAGGGCGTGGGGCTTGGGATCAAGGCTCCGTCGCTCCGGAGCCGGTAACTATTGATCCGTAAGGAGTTACGCTGCCCACAGCATACCGTTGGAAAGCTCTCCGAGAGCTCTATGACGTGGCAGCCAAGCTCGCTTCGCTGGGCCTCTTTTTGGAGCCCAAAATCGAACGTTTTCATCACTTTTCGGACGCTTTTCTTCTTTTGCGCCGTTTTTTCGTCCCGGATCGTGCGTCGTCCGCAATGAAAAGAACGACAACCTAATCCATCACATTTCTTTTACCGAATCCCACGGCACCTTGGGCGAGACAGCTTCGCTTCACGTAGAGGCTTGGCCCCCAAACCGAGGGCGTAGGGCTTGGGATCAAGGCTCCGTCGCTCCGGAGCTCGTAACTATTGATCCGTAAGGAGTTACGCTGCCGACAGCATACCGTTGGAAAGCTCTCCGAGAGATCTACGACGTGGCAGCCAAGCTCGCTTCGTTAGGCCTCTTTTCGGAGCCCAAAATTGAACGTTTTCAACATTTTCAGGACGCTTTTCTTCTTTTGCGCCATTTTTTCATCCTGGCTCGTACGTCGTGCGCCGCGAAAAGGACGACAACCTAATCCATCACATTTCTTTTACCGAATCCCATGGCACCTTGGGCAAGGTAACTTCGCTTCACGTAGAGGCTGGCCCCGCAAACCGAGGGCGTAGGGCTTGGGACCAGCTCTCCATCGCTACGGAGCCTATAACTTTTGATCCGTAAGGAGTTACGCGGCCCACAGCGTACCGTTGGAAAGCTCTCCGAGGCTCTACTATGGGGCAGCTACGCCCCCTTTGCTGTGCCTCTTTTCGAAGCCAAAAATTGAACATTTTTATTAGTTTCGGGACGCTTTTCTTCTTTTGTGCTATTTTTTCGTCACGGATCGTACGTCGTGCGCTGCAAAAAGGACGACAACCTAATCCATCACATTTCTTATACCGAATCCCACGGTACCTTGGGCGAGACTGCTTCGCTTCACGTAGAGGCTTGGCCCCCAAACCGAGGGCGTGGGGCTTGGGATCAAGGCTCCGTCGCACCGGAGCCCATAACTATTGATCCGTAAGGAGTTACGCGGCCCACAGCATACCGTTGGAAAGCTCTCCAAGAGCTCTACGACGTGGCAGCTAAGATCGCTTCGTTGGGCATCTTTTCGGAGCCCAAAATCGAACATTTTCATCAGTTTCGAGACACTTTTCTTATTTTGGGCTGTTTTTTCGTCCCGGATAGTACGTCGTGCGCCGCGAAAAGGACGATAACCTAATCCATCACATTTCTTTTACCGAATCCCACGGTACCTTGGGCGAGACAGCTTCGCTTCACGTAGAGGCTTGGCCCCCAAACCGAGGGCGTAGGGCTTGGGATCAAGGCTTCGTCGCTACGGAGTCCATAACTATTGATCCGTAAGGAGTTACGCTGCCCACAGCATACCGTTGGAAAGCACTCCGAGAGCTCTAGGACCTGGCAGCTAAGCTCGCTTCGCTGGGCCTCTTTTCGGAGACCAAAATCAAACGTTTTCATCAATTTCGGGACGCTTTTCTACTTTTGTGCTATTTTTTCGTCCCGGATCGTGCGTCGTGCGCAACGAAAAGGACGACAACCTAATCCATAACATTTCTTTTACCGAATCCCACGGCACCTTGGGCGAGACAGCTTCGCTTCACGTAGAGGCTTGGCCCCCAAACCGAGGGCGTGGGGCTTGGGATCAAGGCTCCGTCGCTCCGGAGCCCGTAACTATTGATCCGTAAGGAGTTACGCTGCCCACAGCATACCGTTGGAAAGCTCTCCGAGAGCTCTACGACGTGGCAGCCAAGCTTCGCTTCGCTGGACCTCTTTTCGGAGCCCAAAATCGAACGTTTTCATCACTTTTGGGACGCTTTTCTTCTTTTGCGCCGTTTTTTCGTCCCGGATCGTGCGTCGTGCGCAATGAAAAGGACGACAACCTAATCCATCACATTTCTTTTACCGAATCCCACGGCACCTTGGGCAAGACAACTTCGCTTCACGTAGAGGCTTGGCCCCCAAACCGAGGGCGTGGGGCTTGGGATCAAGGCTCCGTCGCTCCGGAGCCCGTAACTATTGATCCGTAAGGAGTTACGCTGCCCACAGCATACCGTTGGAAAGCTCTCCGAGAGCTCTACGACGTGGCAGCCAAGCTCGCTTCGGTAGGCCTCTTTTCGGAGCATAAAATTGAACGTTTTCAACATTTTCGGGACGCTTTTCTTCTTTTGCGCCATTTTTTCATCCTGGCTCGTACGTCGTGCGCCGCGAAAAGGACGACAACCTAATCCATCACATTTCTTTTACCGAATCCCATGGCACCTTGGGCAAGGTAACTTCGCTTCACGTAGAGGCTGGCCCCGTAAACCGAGGGCGTAGGGCTTGGGACCAGTTCTCCATCGCTACGGAGCCTATAACTTTTGATCCGTAAGGAGTTACGCGGCCCACAGCGTACCGTTGGAAAGCTCTCCGAGGCTCGACTATGGGGTAGCTAAGCCCCCTTTGCTGGGCCTCTTTTCGAAGCCAAAAATTGAACGTTTTTATTAGTTTCGGGATGCTTTTCTTCTTTTGTGCTATTTTTTCGTCACGGATCGTACGTCGTGCACAGCAAAAAGGACGACAACCTAATCCATCACATTTATTTTACTGAATCCAACGGCACCTTGGGCAAGACAACTTCGCTTCACGTAGAGGCTGGGCCCGCAAACCGAGGGTGTGGGGCTTAGGACCAGGTCTCCGTCGCTCCGGAGCCCATAACTTTTGTTCCGCAAGGAGTTACGCTGCCGACAGCATACCGTTGGAAAGCTCTCCGAGAGCTCTACGACATGGAAGCTTAGCTCGCTTCGATGGGACTCTTTTCGGAGCCCAAAATCGAACATTTTCATCAGTTTCGGAACGCTTTTCTTATTTTGTGCTGTTTTTCGTCCCGGATCGTACGTCGTGCGCTGCGAAAAGGACGACAACCTAATCCATCACATTTCTTTTACCAAATCCCACGGCACCTTGGGCGAGACAGCTTCGTTTCACGTAGAGGCTAGGGCCCCAAACCGAGGCGTGGGGCTTGGGATCAAGGCTCCGTCGCTCCGGAGCCCATAACTATTGATCCGTGAGGAGTTACGCGGCCCACAGCATACCGTTGGAAAACTCTCCGAGAGCTCTACAACGTGGCATCTAAGCTCGCTTCGTCGGGCCTCTTTTCAGAGCTCAAAATCGAATGTTTTCATCATTTTCGGGACGCTTTTCTTCTTTAGCGCTGTTTTTTCGTCCCGGATCGTACGTCATGGGCCGCGAAAAGGACGACAACCTAATCCATCACATTTCTTTTAACGAATCCCATGGCACCTAGGGCAAGGTAACTTCGCTTCACGAAGAGGCTGGGCCCGCAAACTGAGGGCGTTGGGCTTCGGACCAGGTCTCCGTCGCTCCGGAGCCCATAACTTTTGATCCGTAAGGAGTTACGTGGCCTACAGCATACCGTTGGAAAGCTCTCCGAGAGCTCTACGACGTGGCAGCCAAGCTCGCTTCGTTAGGCATCTTTTCGGAGCACAAAATTGAACGTTTTCAACATTTTCGGGACGCTTTTCTTCTTTTGCGCCATTTTTTCGTCCTGGCTCGTACGTCGTGGGCCGCGAAAAGGACGACAACCTAATCCATCACATTTCTTTTACCGAATCCCATGGCACCTTGGGCAAGGTAACTTCGCTTCACATAGAGGCTGGCCTCGCAAACCGAGGGCGTAGGGCTTGGGACCAGGTCTCCATCGCTCCGGAGCCTATAACTTTTGATCCGTAAGGAGTTACGCGGCCCACAGCGTACCGTTGGAAAGCTCTCCGAGGCTCTACTCCGGGGCAGCTAAGCCCGCTTTGCTAGGCCTCTTTTCGAAGCCAAAAATTGAACATTTTTATTAGTTTCGGGACGCTTTTCTTCTTTTGCGCTATTTTTTCGTCACGGATCGTACGTCGTGCGCTGCGAAATTGACGACAACCTAATCCATCACATTTCTTATACCGAATCCCACGGCACCTTGGGCAAGACTGCTTCGCTTCACGTAGAGGCTTGGCCCCCAAACCGAGGGCGTGGGGCTTGGGATCAAGGCTCCGTCGCTTCGGAGCCCATAACTATTGATCCGTAAGGAGTTACGCGGCCTACAGCATACCGTTGGAAAGCTCTCCGAGAGCTCTACGACGTGGCAGCTAAGCTCGCTTCGTTGGTCCTCTTTTCGGAGCCCAAAATCGAACGTTTTCATCAGTTTCGGGACGCTTTTCTTCTTTTGTGCTGTTTTCTCGTCCCGGATCGTGTGTCGTGCTCCGCAAAAAGGACGACAACCTAATCCATCACATTTCTTTTACCGAATCCCACGGTACCTTGGGTGAGACAGCTTCGCTTCACGTAGAGGCTTGGCCCCCAAACCGAGGGCGTAGGGCTTGGGATCAAGGCTCCGTCGCTCCGGAGCTCATAACTATTGATCCGTAAGGAGTTATTCGGCCCACAGCATACCGTTGGAAAGCCCTCCGAGAGCTCTACGACGTGGCAGAAAGCCCGCTTCGTTGGGCCTCTTTTCGGATCCCAAAATCGAACTTTTTCATCAGTTTCGTGACACTTTTCTTCTTCTGCGCTATTTTTTCTTCCCGGATAGTACGTCGTGCGCCGCGAAAATGACAACAACCTAATCCATCACATTTCTTTTACCGAATCCCACAGCACATTGGGCGAGACAGCTTCGCTTCACGTAGAGGCTTGGCCCCCAAACCGAGGGCGTGGGGCTTGGGATCAAGGCTCCGTGACTCCAGAGCCCATAAGTATTGATCCGTAAGGAGTTACGCGGCCCACAGTATACCATTGGAAAGCTTTCCGAGAGCTCTACGACGTGGCAGCTAAGCTCGCTTGGCTGGTCCTCTTTTCGGAGCCCAGAATTGAACATTTTCATCAGTTTCGAGACGCTTTTGGTCTTTTGCGCTGTTTTTTCGTCTCGGATCGTACGTCGTGCGCTGCGAAAAGGACGACAACCTAATCCATCACATTTCTTTTACCGAATCCCACGGCAACTTGGGTGAGACAGCTTCGCTTCACGTAGAGGCTTGGCCCCCAAACCGAGGGCGTGGGCTTGGGATCAAGGATCCGTCGCTCCGGAGCCCGTAACTATTGATCCGTAAGGAGTTACGCTGCCGACAGCATACCGTTGGAAAGCTCTCCGAGAGCACTACGACGTGGCAGCTTAGCTCGCTTAGTTGGGCCTCTTTTCAGAGCCCAAAATCGAAAATTTTCATCAGTTTCGGAACGCTTTTCTTATTTTGTGCTGTTTTTTCGCCCCAGATCCTACGTCGTGCCCCGCGAAAAGGACGACAACCTAATCCATCACATTTCTTGTACCGAATCCCACGGCACCTTGGGCGAGACAGCTTCGCTTCACGTAGAGGCTTGGCCCCCAAACCGAGGGCGTGGGGCTTGGGATCAAGGCTCCGTCGCTCCGGAGCTCGTAACTATTGATACGTAAGGAGTTACGCTGCCGACAGCATACCGTTGGAAAGCTCTCCGAGAGCTCTACAACGTGGCAGCTTAGCTCGCTTCGCTGTGCCTATTTTTGGAGCCCAAAATTGAACATTTTCATCAGTTTCTGCACACTTTTCTTGTTTTGCGCTGTTTTTTCATACCGGATCGTACGTCGTAAGCCGCGAAAAGGACGACAACCTAATCCATCACATTTCTTTTACCGAATTCCACGGCACCTAGGGTGAGACAGCTTCGCTTCACGTAGAGGCTTGGCCCCCAAACCGAGGGCGTGGGGCTTGGGATCAAGGCTCCGTCGCTCCGGAGCCCTTAACTATTGATCCGTGAGGAGTTACGCTGCCCACAGCATACCGTTGGAAAGCTCTCCGAGAGCTCTACGACGTGGCAGCTTAGCTCGCTTCGTTGGGCCTGTTTTCTAAGCCCAAAATCGAACATTTTCATCAGTTTCGGAACGCTTTTCTTATTTTGTGCTATTTTTTCGTCCCGGATCGTACGTCGTGCGCCGCGAAAAGGACGACAACCTACTCCATCACATTTCTTTTACCGAATTCGATGGCACCTTGGGCGAGCCAGGTTCGCTTCACGTAGAGGCTCGGCCCCCAAACAGAGGCGTGGGGCTTGGGATCAAGGCTCCGTCGCTCCGGCGCCCATAACTATTGATCCGTAAGGAGTTACGTGGCCCACAGCATACCGTTGGAAAGCTCTCTGAGAGCTCTACAACGTGGCATCTAAGCTCGCTTCGTCGGGCCTCTTTTCGGAGCCCAAAATTGAACGTTTTCAACATTTTCGGGACGCTTTTCTTCTTTTGCGCCATTTTTTCGTCCTGGCTCGTACGTCGTGCACCGCGAAAAGGACGACAACCTAATCCATCACATTTCTTATACCGAATCCCATGGCACCTTGGGCAAGGTAACTTCGCTTCACGTAGAGGCTGGCCCCGCAAACCGAGGGCGTAGGGCATGGGACCAAGTCTCCATCGCTCCGGAGCCTATAACTTTTAATCCGTAAGGAGTTACGCGGCCCACAACGTACCGTTGGAAAGCTCTCCGAGGCTCTACAACGTGGCAGCCAAGCCCGCTTTGCTGGGCCTCTTTTCGGAGCCCAAAATCGAACGTTTTCATTAGTTTCGGGACACTTTTCTTCTTTTGCCCTATTTTTTCGTCCCGGATCGTACGTCGTGCGCTACAAAAAGGACGACAACCTAATCCATCACATTTCTTATACCGAATCCCACGGCACCTTGGGCGAGAGAGCTTCGCCTCACGTAGAGGCTTGGCCCCCAAACCGAGGGCGTGGGGCTTGGGATTAAGGCTCCGTCGCTACGGAGCCCATAAGTACTGATCCGTAAGGAGTTACGCGGCCCACAGCATACCGTTGGAATGCTTTCCAATAGCTCTACGACGTGGCAGCTAAGCTTACTTCGGTGGGCCTCTTTTCGGAGCCCAAAATTGAACGTTTTCATCAGTTTCGGGACGCTTTTGTTCTTTTGCGCTGTTTTTTCATCCCGGATCGTACGTCGTTCGCTGCGAAAAGGATGACAAACTAATCCATCACATTTCTTATACCGAATCCCACGGCACTTTGGGCGAGACAGCTTCGCTTCACGTAGAGGCTGGGGCCCCAAACCGAGGGCGTGGGGCTTGGGATCAAGGCTCCGTCGCTCCGGAGCTCATAACTATTGATCCGTAAGGAGTTATGCGGCCCACAGCATACCGTTGGAAAGCCTTCCGAGAGCTCTACGACGTGGCAGAAAGCCCGCTTCGTTGGGCCTCTTATCGGATCCCAAAATTGAACGTTTTCATCAGTTTCGTGACACTTTTCTTCTTTTGCGCTATTTTTTCTTCCCGGATAGTACGTCGTGCGCCGCGAAAATGACAACAACCTAATCCATTACATCTCTTTTACCGAATCACACGGCACCTTGGGCGAGACAGCTTCGCTTCACGTAGAGGCTTGGCCCCCAAACCGAGGGCGTGGGGCTTGGGATCAAGGCTCCGTCGCTCCGGAGCTCATAACTATTGATCCGTAAGGAGTTACACGGCCCACAGCATACCGTTGGAAAGCCCTCCGAGAGCTCTACGACGTGGCAGAAAGCCCGCTTCGTTGGGCCTCTTTTCGGAGACCAAAATCGAACGTTTTAATCAATTTCGTGACACTTTTCTTCTTCTGCACTATTTTTTCTTCTCGGATAGTACGTCGTTCGCTGTGAAAAGGACGACAACCTAATCCATCACAATTCTTATACCGAATCCCATGGCACCTTGGGCGAGACTGCTTCGCTTCACGTAGAGGCTTGGCCCCCAAACCGGGGGCGTGGGGCTTGGGATGAAGGGTCCGGCGGTCCTGAGCCCACAAGTATTGATCCGTAAGTAGTTACGCGCCCCACAGCATACCGTTGGAAAGCTCTCTGAGAGCTCTACGACGTGGCAGCTAAGCTCACTTCTTTGGGTATGTTTTCAGACCCCAAAATCGAACGTTTTCATCAGTTTCGGGACGCTTTTCTTCTTTTGCGCCGTTTTCAAGTCCCGGATCGTGTGTCGTGCTCCGCAAAAAGGACGACAACCTAATCCATCACATTTCTTTTACCGAATCCCACGGCACCTTGGGCGAGACAGCTTCGCTTCACGTAGAGGCTTGGCCCCCAAACCGAGGGCGTAGGGCTTGGGATCAAGGCTCCGTCGCTCCGGAGCCCATAACTATTGATCCGTAAGGAGTTACGTGGCCCACAGCATACCGTTGGAAAGCACTCCGAGAGCTCTACGACGTGGCAGCTAAGCTCACTTCTTTGGGTATGTTTTCAGACCCCAAAATCGAACGTTTTCATCAGTTTCGGGACGCTTTTCTTCATTTGCGCTGTTTTCTCATCCCGGATCGTGTGTCGTGCTCCGCGAAAAGGACGACAACCTAATCCATCACAATTCTTATACCGAATCCCATGGCACCTTGGGCGAGACTGCTTCGCTTCACGTAGAGGCTTGGCCCCCAAACCGAGGGCGTGGGGCTTGGGAGCAAGGCTCCATCGCTCCGGAGCCCATAACTATTGATCCGTAAGGAGTTACGCGGCCCACAGCATACCGTTGGAAAGCTCTCCGAGGGCTCTACGACGGGGCAGCTAAGCCCGCTTTGCTGGGCCTCTTTTCGAATCCAAAAATTGAACGTTTTTATTTGTTTCGGGACGCTTTTCTTCTTTTGCGCTGTTTTTTCATCCCGGATCGTACGTCGTGCGCTGCGAAAAGGACGACAACCTATTCCATCACATTTCTTATACCGAATCACACGGCACCTTGGGCTAGACAGCTTCGCTTCACGTAGAGGCTGGGCCCCCAAACCGAGGGCGTGGGGCTTGGGATCTAGGCTCCGTCGCTCCGGAGTCTATAACTATTGATCCGTAAGGAGTTACGCGGCCCACAAAATACTGTTGGAAAGCTCTCCGAGAGCTCTACGATGTGGCAGCGAAGCTCGCTTCATTGGGCCTCTTTTCAGAGCCCAAAATCGAAAGCTTTCATCAGTTTTGGGACGCTTTTCTTCTTTTGCGATATTTTTTCGTCCCGGATCGTACGTCGTTCGCTGCGAAAAGGACGACAACCAAATCCATCACATTTCTTATACCGAATACCACTGCACCTTGGGCGAGACTGCTTCGCTTCACGTAGAGGCTTGGCCCGCAAACCGAGGGCGTGGGCTTGGGATCAAGGCTCCGTCGCTCAGGAGCCCATAACTATTGATCCGTAAGGAGTTACGCGGCCCACAGCATACCGTTGGAAAGCTCTCCGAGAGCTCTACGGCGTGGCAGCTAAGCTCGCTTCTTTGGGCCTCTTTTCAGACCCCAAAATCGAACGTTTTCATCAGTTTCGGGACGCTTTTCTTCGTTTGCGCTGTTTTTCGTCGCGGATCGTGCGTCGTGCGCCACGAAAAGGACGACAACCTAATCCATCACATTTCTTTTACCGAATCCCACGGCACATTGGGCGAGACAGCTTCGCTTCACGTAGAGGCTGGGCCCCCAAACCGAGGGCGTGGGGCTTGGGAGCAAGGCTCCATCGCTACGGAGCCCATAACTATTGATCCGTAAGGAGTTACGCGGCCCACAACATACTGTTGGAAAGCTCTCCGAGAGCTCTACGACATGGCAGCGAAGCTCACTTCATTGGGCCTCTTTTCGGAGCCCAAAATCGAACGTTTTCATCAGTTTCGGGACGCTTTTCTTCTTTTGCGATATTTTTTCGTCCCGAATCGTACGTCGTTTGCTGCGAAAAGGACGACAACCTAATCCATCATATTTCTTATACTGAATACCACGGCACATTGGGCGAGGCTGCTTCGCTTCACGTAGAGGCTTGGCTCGCAAACCGAGGGCGTGGGCTTGGGATCAAGGCTCCGTCGCTCAGGAGCCCATAACTATTGATCCGTAAGGAGTTACGCGGCCCACAGCATACCGTTAGAAAGCTCTCCGAGGGCTCTACGACGGGGCAGCTAAGCCCGCTTTGCTGGGCCTCTTTTCGAATCCAAAAATTGAACATTTTTATTTGTTTCGGTATGCTTTTCTTCATTTGCACTGTTTTTTCGTCCCCGATCGTACGTCGTGCGCTGCGAAAAGGACGACAACCTAATCCATCACATTTCTTATACCGAATCACACGGCACCTTGGGCTAGACAGCTTCGCTTCACGTAGAGGCTGGGCCCCCAAACCGAGGGCATGGGGCTTGGGATCTAGGCTCCGTCGCTCCGGATCCTATAACTATTGATCCGTAAGGAGTTACGCGGCCCACAACATACCGTTGGAACGCTCTTCGAGAGCTCTACGTCGGGGCAGCTATGCTTCGCTTCGTTGGGCCTTTTTTCTGAGCCCAAAATCACACGTTTTCATCTGTTTCGGGGAACTTTTCTTCTTTTGCGCTATTTTTTCGTCCCCGATCGTACGTCGTGAGCCGCAAAAAGGACGACAACCTAATCCATCACATTTATTTTACCGAATCCCATGGCACCTTTGGTGAGACAGCTTCGCTTCACGTAGAGGCTGGGCCCCTAAACCGAGGGCGTAGGGCTTGGGACCAGGTCTATGTCGCTCCGGAGCCCATAACTTTTGATCCGTAAGGAGTTACGCGGCCCACAGCGTACCGTTGTAAAACTCTCCGAGTGCTCTACGACGGGGCAGCTAAGCCCGCTTCGCTGGGCCTCTTTTCGGAGCCAAAAATTGAACATTTTTTATTAGTTTCGGGAAGCTTTTCTTCTTTTGCGCTATTTTTTCATCCCGGATCATACATCGTGCGCTGCGAAAAGGACGAAAACCTAATCCATCACATTTCTTATACCGAATCCCACGACACCTTGGGTGAGACAGCTTCGCTTCACGTAGAGGCTGGGCCCTCAACCCGAGGGCGTAGGGCTTGGGATCAAGGCTCCGTCGCTCCGGAGCCCATAACTATTGATCCGTAAGGAGTTACGCAGCCCACAACATACCGTTGGAAAGCTCTCCGAGAGCTCTACGACGTGGCAGCTAAGCTTGCTTCGTTGGGCCTTTTTTCGGAGCAAAATCGAACGTTTTCATCAGTTTTAGGATATTTTTCTTCCTTTGCGCTGTTTTTTCGTCTCGGATCGTACGTCGTGCGCCGCAAAAAAGGACGATAACCTAATCCATCACATTTCTATTACCGAATCCCATGGCACCTTGGGCAAGGCAACTTCGCTTCAGGTAGAGGCTGGGCCTGCAAACCGAGGGCGTAGGGCTTGGGACCAGGTCTCCGTCGCTCCGGAGCCCATAACTTTTGGTCCGCAAGGAGTTACGCGGCGCACAACATACCGTTGAAAAGCTCTCCGAGAGCTCTACGACGGGGCAGCTAAGCCCGCTTTGCTGGGACTCTTTTCGGAGCCAAAAATCGAACGTTTTTATCAGTTTTGGGACACATTTCTTCTTTTGCGCTATTTTTTCGTCCCGGATCGTACGTCGTGCACTTCGAAAAGGACGATAACCTAATCCATCATATTTGTTATACCGAATCCCACGACACCTTGGGCGAGACAGCTTCGCTTCACGTAAAGGCTCGGCCCTCAAACCGAGGGCGTAGGGCTTGGGATCAAGGCTCCGTCGCTCCGGAGCCCATAACTATTGATCCGTAAGGAGTTACGCAGCCCACAACATACCGTTGGAAAGCTCTCCGAGAGCTCTACGACGTGGCAGCTAAGCTAGCTTTGTGGGGCCTCTTTTCGGAGCCCAAAATCGAACGTTTTCATCAGTTTCGGTATGATTTTCTTCTTTTGCGCTGTTTTTTCGTCCTGGATCGTACGTCGTGCGCCGCGAAAAGGAAGACAACTTAATCCATCACATTTCTTTTACCGAATCCCATGGCACCTTGGGCAATGTAACTTAGCTTCACGTAGAGGCTGGCCCCGCAAACCGATGGCGTAGGGCTTGGGACCAGGTCTCCGTCGCTCCGGAGCCTATAACTTTTGATCCGTAAGGAGTTACGCGGCCCACAACGTACTGTTGGAAAGCTCTCCAAGGGCTCTACGACGGGGCAGCTAAGCCTGCTTCGCTGGGCCTCTTTTCGAAGCCAAAAATTGAACATTTTTATTAGTTTTGGGACACTTTTCTTCTTTTGCGCTATTTTTTCGTCCCGGATCGTACGTCGTGCGTTGTGAAAAGGACGACAACCTAAACCATCACATTTCTTATACCGAATCCCACGGCACCTTGGACGAGACAGCTTCGCTTCACGTAGAGGCTTGGCCCCCAAACCGAGGGCGTGGAGCTTGGGATCAAGGCTCCGTCGCTCCGGAGCCCATACCTATTGATCTGTAAGGAGTTACGCGGCCCACAGCATACCGTTGGAAAGCTCTCCGAGAGCTCTACGACGTGGCAGCTAAGCTCGCTTCGTTGGGCCTCCTTTCGAAGCCCAAAATCGAACATTTTCATCAGTTTCGGTGCGCTTTTCTTCTTTTGCGCTGTTTTTTAGTCCCGGATCGTGCGTCGTGCGCCACGAAATGGACGGCAACCTAATCCATCACATTTCTTTTACCGAATCCCACGGCACCTTGGGCGAGACAGCTTCGCTTCACGTAGAGGCTTGGCCCCCAAACCGAGGGCGTGGGGCTTAGGATCAAGGCTCCATCGCTCCGGAGCCCATAACTATTTATCCGTATCGATTTACGCGGCCCACATCATACCGTTGGAAAGCTCTCCGAGAGCTCTACGATGTGGCAGTGAAGCCTGCTTTGCTGGGCCTCTTTTCGGAGCCCAAAATCGAACATTTTCATCAGTTTCGGGACACTTTTCTTCTTTTGGGCTGTTTTTTCTTCCCGGATAGTACGTCGTGCGGCGCGAAAGAGACGACAACCTAATCCATCACATTTCTTATACCGAATCCCAAGCCACCTTGGGCGAGACAGCTTTGCTTCACGTAGAGGCTGGGGCCCCAAACCGAGGTTATGGGGCTTGGGATCAAGGCTCCGTCACTCCGGAGCCCATAAGTATTGATCCGTAAGGAGTTACGCGGCCCACAGCATACCGTTGGAAAGCTCTCTGAGAGCTCTACGACATGGCAGCTAAGCTAGCTTTGTTGGGCCTCTTTTCGGAGCCCAAAATTAAACTTTTTCATCAGTTTCGGGATGCTTTTCTTCTTTTGCGCTGTTTTTTCGTCCCGGATCGTACGTCGTGCGCCGCGAAAAGGACGACAACCTAATTCATCACATTTCTTTTACCGAATCCTATGGCACCTTGGGCAAGGTAACTTCGCTTCACGTAGAGGATGGGCCTGCAAACCGAGGGCGTAGGGCTTGGGACCAGGTCTCCGTCGCTCCGTAGCCCATAATTTTTGATCCGTAAGGAGTTACGCAGCCCACAGCGTACCGTTGGAAAGCTCTCCGAGGGCTCTATGACGGGGCAGCTAAGCCTGCTTTGCTGGGCCTCTTTTTGGAGCCAAAAATTGAACATTTTTATCAGTTTCGGGCCGCCTTTCTTCTTTTGCGCTGTTTTTTCATCCTGGGTCGTACGTCGTGCGCTGCGAAAAGGACGACAACCTAATCCATCACATTTCTTATACCGAATCCCATGGCAACTTGGGTGAGACAGCTTCGCTTCACGTAGAGGCTGGGGCTCTAAACCGAGGGTGTGGGGCTTGGGATCAAGGCTCCGTCGTTCCGGAGCCCATTACTATTGATCCGTAAGGAGTTACGCGGCCCATAGTGTCACGCCCCAACCCGGCCTATAAAGGTTAGACTAGGGTATGATCTAAAGTTTAGGACACGTCACATACTTAACCGATTATGAAGATTTAACACTTAACCTTTTGGCCTAAACTCCAAAATTTTCTGAAAAACTGGCAGCATAACGGCTGTAATTGGGCTCTTTGGTTTGACCTAATTCTCTAGACGTCTCAATTTTTCCAATCATTAATCCAATTCCATTCAGGACTCCTATTTGTCACCAATCGATTTGCCTACTAGTTTATCTTGAAAGTCTCGTTTGGTTAATAAGTCTAACATGATAACTATGTCCCGTTTATTTGTCAATTTCCTATCAGACGAGTACCTATTATCCTTTAGTTTGCAAATGAGCACCTAAGTAAAATTAGATAGAATTAACTTTGTTGATTGTTCATCTAGTGGTTTGAATGCCTATGATAACTACTAATTAAGAAAACGAAAGCAAACAACCAAATAAAAGTTCGTCCGGTTATAGATAGTACAATCCCAGAATTAGACCCAAATTACAACGGGGTCATTTACATCAATAAAATGAATAGTTTGCAATCAAACACAACATCCATATAGCAACTACTTTCAGACAAAGCACAAAAGCACGTAGGGACAGGCAATCACTCCAAGGAATCATCGTTAGGCACATCGTCCTCGGGTACCTGTTCTTGATCTTCTTCACCTGAGATGATAAAAGATGGTGAGTCCTTATGAACTTAGCGAGGGGGAACGAGAAAGAGGGTTTGAAACTCATTTTCTGGTTCAACTTATGAAAACTCATTTTTTGAGAACATGTCACGTATTACAAATAATAAGGTACGCAAATATATGAAACAAATCGAGTAACGGATACAAAGTAAGAGAACAGAAATACCAGTCTTTCCTCCCCGAGGTTCTCTAGGAACCAAGCGAGAGTACTTACATATAAGTACAGGAACATGAATACCAGTCTTTCCTCCCCGAGGTTCTCTAGGAATCAAGCGAGAGTACTTACATATAAGTACAGGAACAGGAATACCACTCTTTCATCCTCGAGGTTCTCTAGGAACCAAGCGAGAGTACTTATACACATAGTAAAAAGGATACGGTGAGCATTTGTTGTCAATATCAATTTCGATTCATTTGGTGCGGCCGACTTCATTAATCCACTTATCCCTCCCAATTGGGTGTACTCCGGATGTACGCCGAAACCTACGACCCAACTCTCCGAGGTTGGAATGCCAAGCGAGAGAGGGAATTGGACCATGGTAGTCACGGGAGCACCGGCAAGCCCTATGCCTCCCGGCGTTCGTGAAACGCTACCATGCCACAATGAAAGGTTGCAACCTTGTATACAATGCCCATTTATGTCATTTAACATTTCACATTAGGAGGTCAACAATGTAGGTTGCCTCCGAGTAAGTATATGATCACATTTTGACATATTGGCATATAAGGCATTGTAAGAACATATAATCATTTCATATATCCATTTGAAAGCAATTAAACTTTAACGGGCAGCCAAGTAATCATCTTCAAATAAACCATTGAATATCTTTTAACAATTCACATTAGGAGGACAACAAAGTAGGTTGCATCCGAGCAATTTCAAGATCACATATTGCCAAGTAAATGAACGAGGCATGCTTGACATGAAATTTCACTTTGTAGAACACATAGAGTCATATGAACATTAAACGGGCAGCCATGTAACACATGCAAGTCAAGCCATATAACTCATTTCGAAGTCCACGTAATCAAGTGATACGATTATTTAACATGCAACAACATCTACGTGGGTTCAGTTGCAAGAAAAGCTTATTTAACAACATGCAATGGTCAAAATCACATTTGAAGTTATAAGACATTTACGGGCAGCCCACTAAACATATAATTTCCACACAATAACCAAGAATCGACACTTAGCAAAACTACCTAGTCATTAGGGTTTCCATTTCATGCTTAATCGTGTGATTAAAACCCTAAGTCAACTCAAAATCATTCTCAAGTCATGCATCATTCCATTCAAGCATCCTCAAGAACTCAAAACAGTCCACATAACATCCCAACACCACATTTCCACACAATTAGAACCACAAAAGGGGTTACAACAATTTTCCAAGCACGTAGCTAAATGAAACCTTTACTGCAATAGGCTGTTTTCCCACAATCAATAGGATAATAAAACAATCTCCAAATTCAGTGAATAAGATGTCAAATTAAATCCTAAGAAGTTAACTAAAATCAGAAACAAACCTTGCATCAATTGGAGTTCAGGATCATTAGATATAGCGGAAACAGTGGAATAGCACAAAACTGTCCAGATTTGCACACCTTTCAGAAATTGACGTTTTTGAGGTCCTTAGGGTCAGTTTTAGCCTTGGTCCATTTCTGAAAAAATTGTCCAGAACTGAAAAATATAGCAGTACACCAAATTTAATGCATTTTTGACATCATTTACTAAGTCAAATATGGTTCGTTCCACAAGGTCAGTGCATCTGCCAAAACCTGCTTCATTTTTCCAGATTTCCAGATCTCGACACATTTTAAAGATTTGCCATTTTGAGGACCTTAGAATCCAAATTCGCTTCGGCCTATTTCTGGGAAAAATGTTCAAAACTGTCCAAACTAGTCACCTACCAATTTTAAAGAATTTTCAACATCATTAGACTAGCTAAACTTACCTCGAACAGACTGGTCAGAGAGCTGTCAACAATTTCGACTTCACCTAGCATCATTTTCAAGCCAAGATCTGGCCATGCATGGTTGTTTAAGCTTATGAACGACCATATAGCTCAAGTACAGAAGCAAATACACACATTTATGAGAATGCATGTGAATTTTGAAGAGTTTTCAAAAGGTTTTAACCCTCACCTTTGCAATCAACCCAAAAAATGCTCAAAACCTTGTTGAAGCTCAAATCTCTTCTTCTTCTTGCTTAGCCGAGATTCCAACTAGCTTTTCTCTATTTTTCCTAGCTTAGTGATCAATCTCTTAGCACATGCATGAGGTTAGAACAAGAAGAAAAGAAATGGAAGCTTAAAAACTCACCAAGGCCGAAAATGGTGACTCAAAATGCTTGCATGTGTGTTTCTTGCATCCTAGCTTGCTTGGGTGAGTTTCTTTGCTTGTGGTTTGTCTTGATGCACCATAGGATGATGAAGATGAGCTAAGAGGTGGAGAGAACTCAGCCAAAACCGAAATGGAGAGAGAGAGTGAGAGGGAGAGAGAGAAAATGTGAGGAAAGTGAGAGAAATGAGAGAAAAATGAGGCTTTTGCAAAAGTTGATGCATATGTTGGCCTTGGGCATGCAAAAATTCAGATTTGTGTCATCTTTTGAATTGTTTTAACATGTGTGTAAGAGAATGTTGGGTATTTAGGGATTTTAGGTAGAATAGAATATAGGATATGTTTAGAGGTTTGTGAGATTTTGTCTTGTAGTGAGTTTAAAATATAATATTTAGGTGTTAGTGGATTTTGAAGAGATTTGAGTTAGGATTATAATAATAGTTAGTGGTGTTTGTAGGATTATTTTATAGTCTAGTGCTTTGTGTAGGATTCATTATTGATTAGCGTGCGGGCACGCTTTCGTAAGTCTAGGGCACGCACTACGAGACATACACAGAAATCAATACAGGGCACGTATCACGAGGTAGACACGAACTACGACGTAAGATACGGACTTCAAGACTAATGCACGCAATCCTAGGTGAATGCACGTAAATGAATGCAAGGCACGTAATTCAATGTAATGCACGCAAATTGAGGTACAACTCTTAAACCTAGGTTAAGGTACGCAGTTCAAGGTTAGGGCACACGAAATAAGGTAACGCACGTACATCGAGGTCAGGGCACGTATTTCTAGGTACCGCACGTGAATCGGGGATTAGGGCACACTATTCTAGATCAAGGCACGTATAACGAGACATACACGAAAACCAAGACAGGATACGTAATCCAAGGTCGGTCATATAATTTTAGGTCTAAGGCGCACAAATCGAGGTAGGACACGTTATTCGGGGTCGGGCCTCACACACAGCATACCGTTGGAAAGCTCTCCGAGAGCTCTACGACGTGGCAGCTAAGCTCGCTTTGCTGGGCCTATTTTCGGAGCCCAAAATCGAACATTTTCATTAGTTTCGGGACGCTTTTCTTCTTTTGCGATGTTTTTTCGTCCCGGATCGTACGTCGTGCACTGCGAAAAGGATGACAAACTAATCCATCACATTTCTTATACCGAATCCCACGACACCTTGCGCAAGACAACTTCGCTTCACGTAGAGGTTGGGCCTGCAAACCGAGGGCGTAGGGCTTGGGACCAGGTCTCCGTCGCTACGGAGCCCATAACTTTTGATCTGTAAGGAATTACGCGGCGCACAGCATACCATTGGAAAGCTCTCCAAGAGCTCTACGGCGGGGCAGCCAAGCCCGCTACGCTGGGCCTCTTTACGGAGCCCAAAATCGAACGTTTTTATAAGCTTCGGGACACTTTTCTTCTTTTGTGCTATTTTTTCGTCCCGGATCGTACGACGTGCGCCGCGAAACGGACGACAACCTAATCCATCACATTTCTTTTACCGAATCCCACGGCACCTTGGGCAAGAAAACTTTGCTTCACGTAGAGGCTGAGCCTGCAAACCGAGGGCGTAGGGCTTGGGACCAGGTCTCCGTTGCTCCGGAGCCCATAACTTTCGATCCGTAAGGAGTTACGTGGCCCACAGCATACCGTTGGAAAGCTCCCCGAGGGTTCTACGACGGGGCAGCCACGCCCGCTTCACTGGGCCTCTTTTCGGAGCGCAAAATCAAAAGTTTTCATCAGTTTCGGGACACTTTTCTTCTTTTGCGCTATTTTTTCATCCCGGATTGTACGTCGTGCACCGCGAAAAGGACGACAACCTAATCCATCACATTTCTTTTACCGAATCCCACGACACCTTGGGCTAGTCAACTTCGCTTGACGTAGAGGCTGGGCCCGCAAACCGAGTGCGTAGGGCTTGGGACCAGGTCTCCGTCGCTCCGGAGGCCATAACTTCTGATCCGTAAGGAGTTACGCGGCCCACAGCATACCGTTGGAAAGCTCTCTGAGGGCCCTACGCCAGGGGCAGCCAAGCACGCTTTGCTGGTCCTATTTTTGGAGCCCAAAATTGAATGTTTACATCATTTTTGGGACACTTTTCTTCTTTTGTGCTTTTTTTCGTCCCGGATCGTACGTCGTGCGCCGCGAAAAGGACGACAACCTAATCCATCACATTTCTATTACCGAATCCCGCGGCACCTTGGGCAAGAAAACTTTGCTTCACGTAGAGGCAAAGCCCGCAAACCGAGGGCGTAGGGCTTGGGACCAGGTCTCCATCGTTCCGGAGCCCACAACTTTTGATCCGTAGGGAGTTACGCGGCCCACAGCATACCGTTGGACAGCTCTCCGAGGGCTCTACGGCGGGGCAGGCAAGCCCGCTACGCTTGGCCTCTTTTCGGAGCCCAAAATAGAACGTTTTAATCAGTTTTAGGACACTTTTCTTCTTTTGCGCCATTTATTCGTCCCGGATCGTACGTCGTGCACCTCGAAAAGGACGACATCCTAATCCATCACATTTCTTTTACCGAATCCAACGGCACCGTGGGCAAGGTAACTTCGCCTCACGTAGAGGCTGGGCCGGCAAACCGAGGGTGTAGGGCTTGGGACCAGGTCTCCGTTGCTCCGGAGCCCATAACTATTGATCCGTAAGGAGTTACGCGGCCCACAGCATACCATTGGAAAGCTCTCCGAGGGCTCTACGACGGGGCAGCCAAGCCCGCTTAGCTGGGCCTCTTTTCGGAGCCCAAAATAGAACGTTTTGATCAATTTCGGGACACTTTTCTTCTTTAGTACTATTTTTTCATCCCGGATCGTACGTCGTACGTCGCGAAAAGGACGACAACCTAATCCATCACTTTCTATTACCGAATCCCACGGCACCTTGGGCAAGGCAACTTCGCTTCACGTAGAGGCTAGGCCCGCGAACCGAGGGCGTAGGGCTTGGGACCAGGTCTCCGTCGCTCTAGAGCCCATAACTTTTGATCCGCAAGGAGTTACGCAGCACACAGCATACCGTTGGAAAGCTCTCCGAGGCTCTACGACGGGGCTGCTAAGCCCGCTTTGCTGGGTCTCTTTTAGGAGCCCAAAATCGAACATTTTCATCAGTTTCGGGACACTTTTCTTCTTTTGCGATGTTTTTTCTTCCCGGATCGTACGTCGTGCACCGCGAAAAGGGCGACATCCTAATCCATCACATTTCTTTTACCGAATCCCACGGCACCGCGGGCAAGGTAACTTCGCTTCACGTAGAGGCTGGGCCCGCAAACCAAGGGCGCAGGGCTTGGGACCAGGTCTACGGCGCTCCGGAGCCCATAACTTTTGATCCCTAAGGAGTTACGCGGCCCACAGCATACCGTTGGAAAGCTCTCCGTGGGCTCTACGACGGGGCAGCCAAGCCCGCTGCGCTGGGCCTGTTTTAGGAGCCCAAAATTGAACATTTTCATCAGTTTCGTTACACTTTTCTTCTTTTGCGTTGTTTTTTCATCCTGGATCTTACGTCGTGAGCTGCGAAAAGGATAACAACCTAATCCATCACATTTCTATTACCGAAGCCCACGGCACCTTGGGCAAGACAGCTTCACTTCACGTAGAGGCTGGGACCGCAAATCGAGGGCGTAGGGCTTGGGACCAGATCTCCGTTGCTCCGGAGCCCATAACTATTGATCCGTAAGGAGTTACGGGGCCTACAGCATACCGTTGGAAAGCTCTTCGAGGGCTCTACGACGGGGCAGCCAAGTCCGCTTTGCTGGGCCTCTTTTCGGAGCCCAAAATCGAATGTTTTCATCAGTTTCGGGATGCTTTTCTTCTTTTGCGCTGTTTTTTCGTCCCGAATTGTACGTCGTGCGTCGCGAAAAGGACGACAACCTAATCCATCACATTTCTTTTACCGAATCCCACGGCACCTTGGGTGAGACAGCTTCGCTTCACGTAGAGGCTGGGCCCCCAAACCGAGGGTGTGGGGCTTGGGATCAAGGCTCCGTCGCTTCGGAGCCCATAAGTATTGATCCGTAAGGAGTTACGCGGCCCACAACATACTGTTGGAAAGCTCTCCGAGAGCTCTACGGCTTGGCAGCTAAGCTTGCTTCACTGGGCCTCTTTTAGGAGCCCAAAATCGAACATTTTGATCAGTTTCGGGGCACTTTTCTTCTTTTGCACTGTTTTTTCTTTTCGGATCGTACGTCGTGCGCCGCGAAAAGGACGACCACCTAATCCATCACATTTCTTTTACCGAATCCCATGGCACCTTGGGCAAGATAACTTCGCTTCACGTAGAGGTTGGGCCCGCAAACCGAGGGCGTAGGGCTTGGGACCAGGTCTCCGTCGCTACGGAGCCCATAATTTTTGATCCGTAAGGAGTTACGGGGCCCACAGCATACCGTTGGAAAGCTCTCCGAGGGCTCTACGACGGGGCAGCTAAGCCCGCTTTGCTGGGTCTCTTTTCGGGGCCCAAATTCGAACGTTTTCATCCGTTTCGGGACGCTTTTCTTCTTTTGCGCTATTTTTTCGTCCCAGATCGTCCGTCATGCGCCTCGAAAAGAACGACAACCTAATCCATCACATTTCTTTTACCGAATCCCACGACACCTTGGGCGAGACAGCTGCGCTTCACGTAGAGGCTGGGCCCCCAAACCGAGGGCGTGGGGCTTGGGATCAAGGCTCCGTCGCTCCAGAGCCCATAACTATTGATCCGTAAGGAGCTACGCGGCCCACAGCATACCGTTGGAAAGCTCTCCGAAAGCTCTAAGGCGTGGCAGCTAAGCCCGCTTCGCTGGGCCTCTTTTCGGAGCCCAAAATCGAATGTTTTCATCTATTTCAGGACACTATTCTTCTTTTGCGCTGTTTTTTCATCCCGGATCGTACGATGTGCGCCGCGAAAAGAACGATAAACTAATCCATCACATTTCTTTTACCGAATCCCACGGCACTTTGGGAAGAAAACTTCGCTTCACGTAGAGGTTGAGCAGCAAACCGAGGTCGCAGGGCTTGGGACCAGGTCTCCGTCGCTCCAGAGCCCATAACTTTTGATCCGTAAGGAGTTACGCGGCCCACAGCATACCGTTGGAAAGCTCTTCGAGGGCTCTACGACGGGGCAGGCAAGCCCGCTAAGCTGGGCCTTTTTTCGGAGCCCAAAATCGAACGTTTTCATCAGTTTCAGGACACTTTTCTTCTTTTGCGTTATTTTTTCGTCCGGATCGTACGTCGTGCACCGCGAAAAGGACGACATCCTAATCCATCACATTTCTTTTACCGAATCCCACTGCACCATGGGCAAGGTAACTTCGCTTCACGAAGAGGCTGGGCCCACAAACCGAGGGTGGAGGGCTTGGGACCAGGTCTCCGTTGATCCGGTGCCCATATCTTTTGATCCGCAAGGAGTTACGCGGCCCACAGCGTACCGTTGGAAAGATCTCCGAGAGCTCTACGACGGGACAGCCAAGCCCGCTACGCTGGGCCTTTTTACGGAGCCCAAAATTGAACGTTTTCATTAGTTTTCGAACACTTTTCTTCTTTTGCGCTGTTTTTCCGTCCTGGATCGTACATCGTGCGCCGCGAAAAGGACGACATCCTAATCCATCACATTTCTTTTACCGAATCCCACGGCACCATGGGCAAGGTAACTTCCCTTCACGTAGAGGCTGGCCCCGCAAACCGAGGGTGTAGGGCTTGGGACCAGGTCTCCGTTGATCCGGAGCCCATAACTTTTGATCCGTAAGGAGTTACGCGGCCCACAGCATACCGTTGGAAAGCTCTCCGAGGGCTCTACGATGTGGCAGCCATGGCTGCTTAGCTGGGCCTATTTTCGGAGCCCAAAATCAAATGTTTTCATCAGATTCGGGACACTTTTCTTCTTTTTCGCTGTTTTTTCGTCCTGGATTGTACGTCGTGCGCCGAGAAAAGACGACAACCTAATCCATCACATTTCTTTTACCGATCCCACGGCACCATGGGCAAGGTAACATCGCTTCACGTAGAGGCTGGGCCAGCAAACCGAGGGCGTAGGGCTTGGGACCAGGTCTCCGTTGCTCCGGAGCCCATAATTTTTGATCCGTAAGGAGTTACGCGGCCCACAGCATACCGTTGGAAAGCTCTCCGAGGGTTCTACGACGGGGCAGAGAAGCCTGCTTTGCTGGGCCTCTTTTCGGAGCCAAAAATCGAACGTTTTTATCAGTTTCGGGACACTTTTCTTCTTTTGCACTGTTTTTTGTTCCGGATCGTACGTCGTGCGCCGCGAAAAGGACGACAACCTAATCCATCACATTTCTTTTACCAAATCCCACGACACCTTGGGCAAGGCAACTTCGCTTCACGTAGATGCTGGGCCCGCAAACCGAGGGTGTAGGGCTTGGGACCAGGTCTCCGTTGCTCCGGAGCCCATAACTTTTGATCCGTAAAGAGTTACGCGGCCCACAGCATACCGTTGGAAAGCTCTTCGAGGGCTCTACGACAGGGCAGGCAAGCCCGCTATGCTGGGCCATTTTTCGGAGTCCAAAATCGAACGTTTTCATTTGTTTCTTGACATTTTTCTTCTTTTGTGTTGTTTTTTCGTCTGGATCGTACGTCGTGTGCCGCGAAAAGGACGATAACCTAATCCATCACATTTCTATTACCGAATCATACGCCACATTGGGCAAGACAACTTCGCTTCACGTAGAGGCTGGGACCGCAAACCGAGGGCGTGGGGCTTAGGACCAGGTCTCCGTCGCTCCGGTGCCCATAACTTTTGATCCGTAAGGAGTTACGCGGCCCACAGCATACCATTGGAAAGCTCTCCGAGGGCTTTACGACGGGGCAGCCAAGCCCGCTTCGCTGGGCCTCTTTTCGAATCCCAAAATAGAACGTTTTCATCAGATTCGGGACACTTTTTTTCTTTTGCGCTGTTTTTTCATCCCGGATCGTACGTCGTGCGCCGCGAAAAGGACAACAACCTAATCCATTACATTTCTATTACCGCATCCCACGGCAACTTGGGCAAGGCAACTTCGCTTCACGTAGAGGCTGGGCCCGCAAACCGAGGGCGTAGGGATTGGCACCAGGTCTTCGTCGCTTCGGTGCCCATAACTTGTGATCCGTAAGGAGTTACGCGGCTCACATCATATCGTTGGAAAGCTCTCCGAGGGCTCTACGACGGGGCTGCTAAGCCCGCTTTGCTGGGTCTCTTTTAGGAGCCCAAAATCGAACATTTTCATCAGTTTCGGGACACTTTTCTTCTTTTGCGATGTTTTTTCTTCCCGGATCGTACGTCGTGCACCGTGAAAAGGACGACATCCTAATCCATCAAATTTCTTTTACCGAATCCCACGGCACCGCGGGCAAGGTAACTTCGCTTCACGTAGAGGCTGGGCCCGCAAACCAAGGGTGTAGGGCTTGGGACCAGGTCTCCGTCGCTCCGGAGCCCATAACTTTTGATCCGTAAGGAATTACGCGGCCCACAGCATACCGTTGGAAATCACTCCGAGGGCTCTACGACAAGGCAGCCAAGCTCGCTTTGCAGGGCCTATTTTGGAGCCCAAAATCAAATGTTTTCATCAGTTTCGGGAGACTTTTCTTCTTTTGTGCTGTTTTTTCATCCTGAATCGTACGTCGTGAGCTGCGAAAAGGACAACAACCTAATCCATCACATTTCTTTTACCGAATCCCACGGTACCTTGGGCAAGCCAACTTCACTTCAAGTAGAGGCTGGGCCCGCAAACCGAGGGTGTAGGGCTTGGGACCAGATCTCCGTTGCTCCGGAGCCCATAACTATTGATCCGTAAGGAGTTACGTGGCCTACAGCATACCGTTGGAAAGCTCTTTGAGGGCTCTACGACGGGGCAGCTAAGTCCGCTTTGCTGGGCCTCTTTTCGGAGCCCAAAATCGAACGTTTTCATCAGTTTCGGGATGCTTTTCTTCTTTTGCAATGTTTTTTCTTCCCGGATTTTACGTCGTGCGCTGCGAAAAGGTCGACAACCTAATCCATCACATTTCTTTTACCGAATCCCATGGCACCTTGGGCGAGACAGCTTCGCTTCACGTAGAGGCTGGCCCCTAAACAGAGGGCGTGGGGCTTAGGATCAAGGCTCCGTCGCTCCGGAGCCCATAACTATTGATCCGTAAGGAGTTACACGGCCCACAACATACTGTTGGAAAGCTCTCCGAGAGCTCTACGGCGTGGCAGCTAAGCTTGCTTCACTGGGCCTATTTTAGGAGCCCAAAATCGAACGTTTTCATCAGTTTCGGGGCACTTTTCTTCTTTTGTACTGTTATTTCGTCCAGGATCGTACGTCGTGCCCCGCGAAAAGGACGACAACATAATCCATCACATTTCTATTACCGAATCCCATGGCATCTTGGGCAAGGTAACTTCACTTCACGTAGAGGCTGGGCCCGGAAACCGAGGGTGTTGGGCTTGGGACCTGGTCTCCCTCGCTCTGGAGCCCATAATTTTTGATCCGTGAGGAGTTACGGGGCCTACAGCATACCGTTGGAAAGCTCTCCAAGGGCTCTACGACGGGGCAGCTAAGCCCGCTTTGCTGGGCCTCTTTTCGGGGCCCAAAATCGAACGTTTTCATCCATTTCGGGACGCGTTTCTTCTTTTGCGCTATTTTTTCATCCCGGATCGTACGTCGTGCGCCGCGAAAAGGACGACAACCTAATCCATCCCATTTCTTTTACCGAATCCCACGACACCTTGGGCGAGACAGCTGCGCTTCACGTAGAGGCTGGGCCCCCAAACCGAGGGCGTGGGGCTTGGGATCAAGGCTCCGTCGCTCCGGAGCCCATAACTATTGATTCGTAAGGAGCTACGCGGCCCACTGCATACCGTTGGAAAGCTCTCCGAGAGCTCTAAGGCGTGGCAGCTAAGCCCACTTCGCTGGGCCTCTTTTCGGAGCCCAAAATCGAATGTTTTCATCTATTTCAGGACACTATTCTTCTTTTGCGCTGTTTTTTCATCCCGGATCGTACGACGTGCGCCGCGAAAAGAACGATAACCTAATCCATCACATTTCTTTTACCGAATCCCACGGAACATTGGGCAAGACAACTTCGCTTCACGTAGAGGCTGAGCCCGCAAACCGAGGGCGCAGGGCTTGGGACCAGGTCTCCGTCGCTCCGGAGCCCATAACTTTTGATCCGTAAGGAGTTACGCGGCCCACAGCATACCGTTGGAAAGCTCTCCGAGGGCTCTACGACGGGGCAGGTAAGCCTCGCTTTGCTGGGCCTTTTTTCCGGGCCCAAAAGCGAACGTTTTCATCAGTTTCAGGACACTTTTCTTCTTTTGCGCTATTTTTTCGTCCCGGATCATACGTCGTGAGCCGCAAAAAGGACGACAACCTAATCCATCACATTTCTATTACCGAATCCCACGGCACCTTGGGCAAGGCAACTTTGCCTCACGAAGAGGCTGGGCCCGCAAACCGAGGGTGTCGGGCTTGGGACCAGTTCTCCGTCGCTCCGACGCCCATAACTTTTGATCCGTAAGGAGTTATGCGGCCCACAGCATACCGTTGGAAAGCTCTCCGAGAGCTCTACAACTGGACAGCCAAGCCCGCTGTGCTGGGCCTCTTTTCGGAGCCCAAAATCAAATATTTTCATCAATTTCCGGATGCTTTTCTTCTTTTGCGCTATTTTTTTGTCCCAGATCGTACGTCGTGAGCCGCGAAAAGGAAGACAACCTAATCCACAACATTTCTGTTACCGAATCCCACGGTACCTTGGGCGAGACAACGTCGCTTTACGTAGATGCTGGGCCCACAAACCGAGGGTGTAGGGCTTGGGACCAGGTCTCCGTTGCTCCAGAGCCCATAACTTTTGATCCGTAAAGAGTTACGCAGCCCACAGCATACCGTTGGAAAGCTCTCCGAGGGCTCTACGACGGGGTAGCCAAGCCCGCTTTGCTGGGCCTCTTTTCGGAGCCCAAAATCAAACGTTTTCTTCAGATTCGGGACACTTTTCTTCTTTTGCCCTATTTTTTCATCCCGGATCGCACGTCGCGCGCCGCAGAAGGAAGACAACATAATCCATCACATTTCTATTACCGAATCCCATGGCACCTTGGGCAAGGCAACTTCGCTTCACGTAGAGGCTGGGCCCGCAAACCGAGGGCGTGGGGCTTGGAACCAGGTCTCCGTCGCTCCGGAACCCATAACTTTTGATCCGTAAGGAGTTACGCGGCCCACAGCATACCGTTGGAAAGGTCTCCGAGGGCTCTACGACGGGGCAGCAAAGCTAGCTTTGCTGGGCCTCTTTTTGGAGCTCAAAATCAAACGTTTTCATTAGTTTCGTGACACTTTTCTTCTTTTGCGCTATTTTTTCGTCCCGGATCGTACGTCGTGGACCGCGAAATGGACGACAGCGTAATCGATCACATATCTTTTACCGAATCCCAATGCACCTTGGGCTAGGCAACTTCGCTTCACGTAGATGCTGGGCCCGTAAACCGAGGGCGTAGGGCTTTGGACCAGGTCTCCGTCGTTCTGGAGCCCATAACTTTTGATCCGTAATGAGTTACGCGGCCCATAGCATACTGTTGGAAAGCTCTCCGAGGGCTCTACGACGGGGCAGCGAAGCCCGCTTCGCTCATGTGAGGCCCGACCCCGAATTGCGTGCAAAACCTAGCTTTGTTTGCCCTGACCTAGATTTACGTGCCATGACCTAGGTTTGAGAATTGTATTTAGTTTTGTGTGCCTTGCATTGAAATTCGTGCATTCATATAGGGTTACGTGCGTTTACTTGAAAAACGTGCGTTCATCTCGTAGTTCGTGTCCTATCTCGTAGTGCATGCCTTAGACCTAGGAAAGCGTGCCTTCACGCTAACCTAGAAAGCATCTTACACGGAACACTAAACTATAAAACAATCCTACAAAATTCACTATCAATATAATAATCCTAATTCAATTCACTAGAAGACAAAAAGTCACCAAAAAACAAAACATTCCATATTCTTTATGCATTATTCTTTTTGCACTCTCAAGATACAATTAAATAATGCTTAAAGTTGACAAAAATTCAGCATTCTTTAATGCCTTGGCCAACCATATCAAGCTTTTTTGCACAAGGTTTGAACAACATAAATTAAATATGCATGCTAGACAAACTATGACACCAAAATGCATACAAAAATTGATCAAAAAACCTTCCACTTGCACACTATTCTCGGCCATATCACTTTGGCCATGCTAAGCATTTCAAATTGAAGCATTTTGATGACACAAATCAGAATTTGGACTGCCCAAGGCTGACCAAACCCTTAAAGCACTCGCAAGCCATCACTTTGCCATATTTTCTTCATTTCTCTTTCATTTCTCTCTCTTTCCCTCTCATTTCTCTCTTCTCTCGGCCTTAGCTGCACATTACTACCTACTTGGCTTGTCTTCTTCACCAATTAGCTGAGCAAGGTCGAACAGCCATCAAGAAAACCAAGCAAGCAAGCTAGAATTCAAAAAACACTCATGCATGTGCATTAAAGCTTCATTTCAATCCTAGGTAAGCTTCTTGACATCCATTTCTTTTCTTTATGTTTTAACCTCATGCATGTGCTAAGAGATTGCTCACTAGGCTAGGAAAAATTGAGAAAAGCTAGTGGGATTTCGGCTAAGCAAAGGAAATGAGAAGATTTGAGCTTCAACCAGGTTTTTGGGCATAGTTTGGTTGATTGCAAAGGTGAGGGTTAAAAGCTTTTGAAAACTCTTTGAAATTTCACATGCATGTTCATAAATGTGTATATTTGCTTCTGTACTTGAGTTATGTGGTCGTTCATGAGCTTAAATAACCATGCATGGCAAGAACTTGGCTTGAAAATGATGCTAGGTAAAGTCGAATTTATGAGACAGCTCTCTGACCAGTCTGTTCGAGGTAATTTTTGCTAAGCAAATGATGTTGAAATTGCGTAAAAATCACTAGGTGACTATTTTGGACAGTTTTGAACAATTTTCGCAGAAATAGGCAAAGTCAAATTTTGGCTCTAAGGTCCTCAAAATGGCAAAATCACGAAAGGTAGCTAAATCTGGAAAAATTTGAGGAAATGAAACAGTTTTGGCAGATGCACTGACTATGTGGAACGAGAGGTTTTTGACCTAGCAAATGACATCCAAATTGCATGAAATTTTGTGTACTGCTAGATTTTTCAGTTGTGGACATTTTTGCCAGAAATAGGCTTAGGCTAAAAATGAACCTAAGGACCTCAAAAACATGAAATATCGAAAGATAGGCAAATCTGGACAGTTTTGTGCAGTTCCACTATTTCGGCTATATCTAATGATCCCGAACTCCAATTGATGCAAGGTTTGTTTCTGATTTTAGTTAACTTCTTAAGCTTTAATTTGAAATCTTATTCACTGAATTTTGAGATTGTTTGATTATCCGATTGATTGTGAGAAAACAGCCTATTGCAGTGAGTGTTCCACTTAGCTATGTGCTTGGAAAACTATTGTAACCTCTTTTGTGGCACTAATTGCTTGGAATTGTGGTGTTGGAATATTATGTGGACTGTTTTGAGCACTTGAGGATGTATGAATTGAATGATGCATGACTTGGGAATGATGTTAAGTTGACTTAGGGTTTTGATCGCACGATTATGCATGAAATGGAAACCCTAATGACTAAGTATTCTTGCTAAGTGTTAACCATTGGATATTGTGAGGAAACTGTACGTTGCGTGGGCTGCCCGTAAATGTTTTATAACTTCAAAGGTGATTTTGACCATTGTGTGTTGACAAATGAGCTTTTCTTGCATCCGAACCCACGTTGATAACATTGCATGTTGAATAATCTTATCACTTGATCACGTGGGCTTCTTAACGAGTTATATGGCCTGTTTTACATGTGTTATATGGCTGCCTGTTTAATTCCCACATAACTCTATATGCCTTCAAGTGAAATTTCTTGTCTTATCGTGCCCTACTTGTTTACCTGTCAATGTGCAATCTTATGACTGTCCGGAGGCAACCTACTTTGTTGTCCTCCTACTGTGATATATTACCTGTCATGAATGTGTATTGCATACAAGGTTGCAACCTTTCCTGTCGGCATGGTAGTGATCACACACACCGGGCGGCATCGGGCTTGCCGGTGTTACCGTGACCACCATGGTCCCATTCCCTCTCTCGCTTGGGGGCTAGACTTCCTCGGAGAGTTGGGTCGTAGGATTTTGGGGTACATCCGGAGTACACCCACCTGGTGTGTTTGGGGGATGATTTGAAGTCGGCCGCAACAACTGATCCTGGATCTGATCTGAGAGCAAAAGCTCACCGTATCCTTTTTATTATGTGTATAAGTACTCCCGCTTGGATCCTAGAGAACCTCGGGGAGGAAAGACCGGTATTCCTGTTTCTGTACTTGTATTTCTGTTGTATTCATGTTTGAAAAAGGGATTTTCATAAGTTTAACCGGAAAATGAGTTTCAAAACTTATTTCTCGTTCCCCCTCGCTGAGTTCATAAGGACTCACCCTCTTTTATCATTTCAGGTGAAGAAAAACAGGTACAGGAACCCGAGCTCAATGTACCTAATGATGAACCCCTGGAGTGATTGCTTGTTATTATTGTTTTGCATGAACGTGACTACTTGTGTATTTTGTGCTGCTTAAAGACCATTTATCTTATGTTGCTTGTTGCTGCTAATGTAAAAGACCCCCATTGTAATTTGGGGTCTAATTTTGGTTTGTACTTATATTAAGTAGACTGATACTAGACATACTATGATCGTTTTTGCTTTTATTATCACTAGTATCTATCATAGGTTATGATGCTTAGTTAAGGAATAGGCAAATGAACTTATCCAATCTCAACAGGTACTCGCTAATAAGTTATGATCAACAGGTATATTTTGGAATGAGGATAAATGGACAAACGAGACATAGTATCATGCTAGGTTATAAATCAAACGGGACGTCGAAATAACCAATAGGCAATTCAATTGATGATTAAATGGTAAATTCTAGTCGGGAATGAACTTGAATTGAAAGTTCTAAGGCTGTTAGAAAATTTAGGTCAAAACAAAGAGCCCAATTACAGCCGTTATGCTGCTGAATTTCCGGAAAATTTTGGAGTCTAGAATAACATGTTAAGTGTTAAACCTCCTAGAACGATTAAGAATGTGAATGGACTTGAATGTTTAGATCACACCCTAGTCTAACCTTTATAGGCCTGGTTAGGGCGTGACAGCTGGGCGTTTTTTCAGAGCCCAAAATTGAACGTTTTCATCAATTTCAGGACACTTTTCTTCTTTTGCGCTGTTTTTTCATCCCGGATCGTAAGTCGTGCGCCGCAAAAAGGACAACAACCTAATCCATCACATTTCTATTACCGAATCCCACGGCACCTTGGGCAAGGTAACTTCACTTCACGTAGAGGCTGGGCCCGCAAACCGAGGGCGTAGGGCTTAGGACCAGGTCTCCGTCGCTCCGGAGCCCATAACTTTTGATCCGCAAGGAGTTACGCGGCCCACAGCATACCGTTGGAAAGCTCTCCGAGAGCTCTACGACGGGGAAGCTAAGCCCGCTTCGCTAGGCCTCTTTTAGGAGCCCAAAATCGAACATTTTCATCAGTTTCAGGACACTTTTCTTCTTTTACGCTATTTTTTTGTCCCGGATCGTACGTCGTGAGCCGCGAAAAGGACGACAACCTAATCCATCACATTTCTTTTACCGAATCCCACGCCAACTTGGGCAAGACAACTTCGCTTAACGTAGAGGCTGGGCCTGCAAACCGAGGGCGCAGGGCTTGGTACCAGGGCTACGTCGCTCCGGAGCCCATAACTTTTGATCCCTAAGGAGTTACGCGGCCCACAGCATACCGTTGGAAAGCTCTCCGAGGGCTCCACGACGGGGCAGCAAAGCCCACTTAGTTGGGCCTATTTTCGGAGCCCAAAATTGAACGTTTTCATCAGATTCAGGACACTTTTCATCTTTTACACTATTTTTTCGTCTCGGATCGAACGTCATGAGCTACAAAAAGGACGACAACCTAATCCATCACATTTCTGTTACCGAATCCCACGGGACCTTGGGCAAGACAACTTCGCTTCACGTAGAGGCTGGGCCCGCAAACCTAGGACGTTGGGCTTGGGACCAGGTCTCCGTCGCTCCGGAGCCCATAACTTTTGATCCACAAGGAGTTACGTGGCCCACAGCATACCGTTGGAAACCTCTCCGAGAGCTCTACGACGGGGGAGCGAAGCTAGCATCGCTGGGCCTCTTTTCGGAGCCCAAAATTGAACGTTTTCATCAGTTTCGCGACACTTTTCTTCTTTTTCGCTGTTTTTTCGTCCCGGATCGTACGTCGTTCGCAGCAAAAAGGACGACAACCTAATCCATCACATTTCTTTTACCGAATCCCACGGCACCTTTGGCAAGGAAACTTCGCTTCACGTAGAGGCTGAGCCTGCAAACCGAGGTCGTAGGGATTGGGACCAGGTCTCCGTCGCTCCGGAGCCCATAACTTTTGATCCGCAAGGAGTTACGCGGCCCACAGCATACCATTGGAAAGCTCTCCGAGAGCTCTACGACGGGGCAACTAAACCCGATTCGCTGGGCCTCTTTTCGGAGCCCAAAATCGAACATTTTCATCAGTTTCGTGCCACTTTTCTTCTTTTAAGCTGTTTTTTCATCCCATATCGTACGTCGTGAGCTGTGAAAACGAGGATAACCTAATCCATCACATTTCTTTTACCGAATCCCATGGCACCTTGGGCAAGGTAACTTCGCTTCACGTAGAGGCTGTTCCCGCAAACTGAGGGTGTAGGGCTTGGGACCAGGTATCCGTCGCTCCGAAGCCCAAAACTTTTGATCCGTAAGGAGTTACGCGGCCCACAGCATAGCGTTGGAAAGCTCTCCGAGGGCTCTACGACAGGGCAGCGAAGAAAGTTTGGCTGGGCCTCTTTTCGTAGCCCAAAATCGAACGTTTTCATCAGTTTCGGGGTACTTTTCTTCTTTTACGCATTTTCTTTGTCCCGGATCGTACGTCGTGCACCGCGAAAAGGACGACGACCTAATCCATCCCATTTCTTTTACCGAATCCCACGACACTTTCGGCAAGAAAGCTTCACTTCACGTAGAGGCTGAGCCCGCAAACCGAGGGCGTAGGGCTTGGGACCAGGTCTCCGTAGCTACGGAGCGCATAACTTTTGATCCGTAAGGAGTTACGCGGCCAACAACATACCGTTGGAAAGCTCTTCGAGGACTCTACGACGGGGCAGCCAAGCCCGCTTCGCTGGGCCTCTTTTCTGAGCCCAAAATCAAACATTTTCATCAGTTTCAGGACACTTTTCTTCTTTTGCGATATTTTTTCGTCCCGAATCGTACGTCGTGAGCCACGAAAAGGACGACAACCTAATCCATCACATTTCTTTTACCGAATCCCACGGCACCTTGGGCAAGGAAACTTCGCTTCACGTAGAGGCTGGGCCCATAAACCGAGGGCGTAAGGCATTGGACCAGGTCTCCGTCGCTCCGGTGCCCTTAACTTTTGATCCGTAAAAAGTTACGCGGCGCATAGCATACCGTTGGAAAGCTCTCTGAGGGCTCTACGATGGGGCAGCGAAGCCCACTTAGTTGGGCCTCTTTTTGGAGCCAAAAATTGAACGTTTTCATCAGATTTGGGACACTTTTCTTCTTTTGCGCTATTTCTTCGTGCCGGATCGTACGTCGTGTGCCGCGAAAAGGACGACAACCTAATCCATCACAAATCTTTTACCGAATCCCACGGCACCTTGGGCAAGGCAACTTTGCTTCACGTAGATGCTGGGCTCCGGAGCCCATAACTTTTGATCCGTAAGGAGTTACGCGGGCCACAGCATACCGTTGGAAAGCTCTCCGAGGGCTCTACGACGGGGCAGCCAAGTCCGCTTCGCTGGGCCTCTTTTCAGAGCCCAAAATCCAACGTTTTCATCAGTTTCGGGATGCTTTTCTTCTTTTGCGCTATTTTTTCTTCCCGGATTGTACGTCGTACGCTGCGAAAAGGACGAAAACCAAATCCATCACATTTCTTATACCGAATCCCACGGCACCTTGGGTGAGACAGCTTCGCTTCACGTAGAGGCTGGGGCCCCAAACCGAGGGCGTGGCGCTTGGGATCAAGGCTCCGTCGCTCCGGAGCCCATAACTATTGATCCGTAAGGAGTAACACGGCCCACAGCATACCGTTAGAAAGCTCTCCAAGAGCTCTACGGCGTGGCAGCTAAGCTCGCTTCTCTGGGCCTCTTTTAGGAGCCCAAAATCGAACGTTTTCATTAGTTTCGGGACACTTTTCTACTTTTCCGCTGTTTTTTCGTCTCGGATCGTACGTCGTGCGCCGCGAAAAGGACGACAACCTAATCCATCACATTTCTCTTACTGAATCCCACGGCACCTTGGGCAAGGCAACTTCGCTTCACATAAAGGCTGGGTCCGCAAACCGAGGGCGTAGGGCTTGAGACCAGGTCTCCGTCGCTCCGAAGCCCATAACTTTTCATCCGCAAGGAGTTACACGGCGCACAGCATACCGTTGGAAAGCTCCCCGAGAGCTCTACGACGGGGCAGCCAAGCCCACTTAGTTGGGCCTCTTTTTGGAGCCCAAAATGAAAAGTTTTTATCATTTTCGGGACACTTTACTTCTTTTGCGCTATTTTTTCATCCCGGATCGTACGTCGTGTGCCCTGAAAAGGACGACAACCTAATCCATCACATTTCTATTACCGAATCCCTTGGCACCTTGGGCAAGACAACTTCACTTCACGTAGATGCTGGGCTCCGGAGCCCATAACTTTTGTTCCGTAAGGAGTTACGCGGCCCACAGCATACCGTTGGAAAGCTCTCCGAGGGCTCTACGACGAGGCAACCAAGTCCGCTTCGCTGGGCCTCTTTTCGGGGCCCAAAATCGAACGTTTTCATCAGTTTCGGGACGCTTTTCGTCTTTTGAGTTGTTTTTTCATCCCGGTTCGTACGTCGTGCGCCGCGAAAAGGACGACAACATAATCCATCACATTTCTTTTACCGAATCCCACGACACCTTGGGCGAGACAGCTTCACTTCACGTAGAGGCTGGGTCCCCAAACCGAGGGTGTGGGGCTTGGGATCAAGGCTCCGTCGCTCCGGAGCACATAACTATTGATCCGTAAGGAGTTACGCGGCCCACAGCATACCGTTGGAAAGCTTTCCGAGAGCTCTAAGGCGTGGCAGCAAAGCCCGCTTCGCTGGGCCTCTTTTCGGAGCCCAAAATTGAATGCTTTCATCTGTTTCAGGACACTTTTCTTCTTTTGCGTTGTTTTTTCGTCCCGGATCGTACGTCGTGCGGCGCGAAAAGGACGATAACCTAATCCATCACATTTCTTTTACCGAATCCCACGGCACTTTGGGCAAGAAAACTTCACTTCACGTAGAGGTTGAGCACGCAAACCGAGGGCGCAGGGCTTGGGACCAGGTCTCCATCGCTCCGGAGGCCATAACTTTTAATCCGTAAGGAGTTACGCGGCCCACAGCATACCGTTGGAAAGCTCTCCGAGGGCTCTACCACGTGGCGGCCAAGCCCGCTTCACTGGGCCTCATTTCGGAGCCCAAAATCGAACTTTTTCATCAGTTTCGGGGCACTTTTCTTCTTTTGCACTATTTTTTCCTCCCGGATCATACGTCGTGAGCAGCGAAAAGGATGACAACCTAATCCATAACGTTTATTTTACCGAATCCCACGGCACATTAGGCAAGACAACTTAGCTTCACGTAGAGGCTGGGCCCGCAAACCGAGTGCATGGGGCTTGGGACCAGGTCTCCGTCGCTCCGGAGCCCATAACTTTTGATCCGTAAGGAGTTAAGCGGCCGACAACATACCGTTGGAAAGCTCTACGAGATCTCTACGATGCGGCAGCCAAGCTTTGCTTCGCTGGGCCTTTTTTCGGAGCCCAAAATCATACATTTTCATCAGTTTCAGGACACTTTTGTTCTTTTTCGCTATTTTTTCATCTCGGATCGTACGTCGTGCGCCACGAAAAGGACGACGACCTAATCTATCCCATTTCTTTTACCAAATCCCACGGCACATTAGGCAAGAAATCTTCGCTTCACGTAGTGGCAGTTCCCGCTAACCGAGGGTGTAGGGCTTGGGACCAGGTATCCGTTGCTCCGAAGCCCATAACTTTTGATCCGTAAGGAGTTACGCGGCCCACAACATAGCTTTGGAAAGCTCTACGAGGGCTCTACGACAGGGCAGCGAAGCAAGCTTGGCTAGGCCTCTTTTCGTAGCCCAAAATCGAACGTTTTCATCAGTTTCGGGACACTTTTCTTCTTTTGCGAATTTTCTTTGTCCGGATCGTATGTCGTGCGCTGCGAAAAGGACGACGACCTAATCTATCCCATTTCTTTTACCAAATCCCACGGCACTTTCGGCAAGAAAACTTCACTTCACGTAGAGGCTGAGCTCGTAAACCGAGGGCGTAGGGCTTGGGACCAGGTCTCCGTTGCTACGGAGCCCATAACTTTTGATTCGTAAGGAGTTACGTGGCCCACAACATACCGTTGGAAAGCTCTCCTAGGGCTCTACAACGAGGCAGCCAAGCCCGCTTCGCTGGGCCTCTTTTAGGAGCCAAATATCGAATGTTTTCATCAGTTTCAGGACACTTTTCTTCTTTTGCGCTGTTTTTTCGTCCCGGATCGTACATCGTGCGCCGCGAAAAGGACGACGACCTAATCCATCCCATTTCTTTTACCGAATCCCATGACACTTTCGGCAAGAAAAATTCACTTCACGTAGAGCCTGAGCTCGCAAACCAAGGGCGTAGGGCTTGGGACCAGGTCTCCGTCGCTACGGAGCCCATAACTTTTGATCCGTAAGGAGTTACGCAGCCAACAACATACCGTTGGAAAGCTCTCCGAGGACTCTACGACAGGGCAGCCAAGCCCGCTTCGCTGGGCCTCTTTTCGGAACCCAAAATCTAACGTTTTCATCAGTTTCTGGACACTTTTCTTCTTTTGCGCTATTTTTTCGTCCCAGATCGTACGTCGTGAGCCGCGAAAAGGACGATGACCTAATCCATCCCATTTCTTTTACCGAATCCCACGACACTTTCGGCAAGAAAACTTCACTTCATGTAGAGGTTGAGCCCGCAAACCGAGGGCGTAGGGCTTGGGACCAGGTCTCCGTCGCTACGGAGCCCATAACTTTTGATCCGTAAGGAGTTACGCGGCCCACAGCATACCGTTGGAAAGCTCTCCGAAGGCTCTACGACGGGGCAGCTAAACCCGATTCGCTGGGCCTGTTATCGGAGCCAAAAATCGAACGTTTTCATCAGTTTCGGGACACTTTTCTTCTTTTGCGCTATTTTTTCATCCCGGTTCGTGCGTCGTAAGCTGCGATAAGGACGACAACCTAATCCATCACATTTCTATTATCGAAACCCATGACACCTTGGGCAAGATAACTTCGCTTCACGTAGAGGCTGGGCCTGCAAACCGAGGGTGTAGGGCTTGGGACCAGGTATCCGTCGTTACGAAGCCCATAACTTTTGATCCGTAAGGAGTTACGCGACCCAAAACATAGCGTTGGAAAGCTCTCCGAGGGCTCTACGACAGGGCAGCGAAGCAAGCTTGGCTAGGCCTCTTTTCGTAGCCCAAAATCGAACGTTTTCATCAGTTTCGGGACACTTTTCTTCTTTTGCAAATTTTCTTTGTCCTGATCGTATGTCGTGCGCTGCGAAAAGGACGACGACCTAATCCATCCCATTTCTTTTACCAAATCCCACGGCACTTTCGGCAAGAAAACTTCACTTCACGTAGAGGCTGAGCTCGTAAACCGAGGGCGTAGGGCTTGGGACCAGGTCTCCGTTGCTACGGAGCCCATAACTTTTGATTCGTAAGGAGTTACGTGGCCCACAACATACCGTTGGAAAGCTCTCCGAGGGCTCTACGACGAGGCAGCCAAGCCCGCTTCGCTGGGCCTCTTTTAGGAGCCAAATATCGAACGTTTTCATCAGTTTCAGGACACTTTTCTTCTTTTGCGCTGTTTTTTCGTCCTGGATCGTACGTCGTGCGCCGCGAAAAGGACGACGACCTAATCCATCCCATTTCTTTTACCGAATCCCACGACACTTTCGGCAAGAAAAATTCACTTCCCGTAGAGCCTGAGCTCGCAAACCAAGGGCGTAGGGCTTGGGACCAGGTCTCCGTCGCTACGGAGCCCATAACTTTTGATCCGTAAGGAGTTACGCAGCCAACAACATACTGTTGGAAAGCTCTCCGAGGACTCTACGACGGGGCAGCCACGCCCGCTTCGCTGGGCCTCTTTTCGGAACCCAAAATCTAACGTTTTCATCAGTTTCGGGACACTTTTTATCTTTTGCGCTATTTTTTCGTCCCGGATCGTACGTCGTGAGCCGCGAAAAGGACGATGACTTAATCCATCCCATTTCTTTTACCGAATCCCACGACACTTTCGGCAAGAAAACTTCACTTCATGTAGAGGTTGAGCCCGCAAACCGAGGGTGTAGGGCTTGGGACCAGGTCTCCGTCGCTACGGAGCCCATAACTTTTGATCCGTAAGGAGTTACGCGGCCCACAGCATACCGTTGGAAAGCTCTCCGAAGGCTCTACGACGGGGTAGCTAAACCCGATTCGCTGGGCCTCTTTTCGAAGCCCAAAATCGAACGTTTTCATCAGTTTCGGGACACTTTTCTTCTTTTGCGCTGTTTTTTCATCCCGGATCGTACGTCGTGGGCTGCGAAAAGGACGACAACCTAATCCATCACATTTCTTATACCGAATCCCAAGCCACCTTGGGCAAGGTAACTTCGCTTCACGTAGAGGCTGTTCCCGCAAACCGAGGGTGTAGGGCTTGGGACCAGGTATCCGTCGCTACGAAGCCCATAACTTTTGATCCGTAAGGAGTTACGCGGCCCAAAACATAGCGTTGGAAAGCTCTCCGAGGGCTCTACGACAGGGCAGCGAAGCAAGCTTGGCTGGGCCACTTTTCGTAGCCCAAAATCGAATGTTTTCATCAGTTTCGGGACACTTTTCTTCTTTTGCGCATTTTTTTATCCCGGATCGTACGTCGTGCACCGCGAAAAGGACGACGACCTAATCCATCCCATTTCTTTTACCGAATCCCACGACACTTTCGGTAAGAAAACTTCACTTCACGTAGAGGCTGAGCCCGCAAAACGAGGGCTTAGGGCTTGGGACCAGGTCTCCGTCGCTACGGAGCCCATAACTTTTGATCCGTAAGGAGTTACGCGGCCAACAACATACCGTTGGAAAGCTCTCCGAGGACTCTACGACGGGGCAGCCAAGCCCGCTTCGCTGGGCCTCTTTTCGGAGCCCAAAATGGAATGTTTTCATCAGTTTCAGGACATTTTTCTTCTTTTACGCTATTTTTTCGTCCTGGATCTTACGTCGTGCGAAACGAAAAGGACGACAACCTAATCCATCACATTTCTTTTACTGAATCCCACGGAACCTTGGGCGAGACAGCTTCGCTTCCCGTAGAGGTTGGGCCCGTAAACCGAGGGCGTAGGGGTTGGTACCTGGTCTCCGGAGCCCATAACTTTTGATCCGTAAGGAGTTACGCGGCCCACAGCATACCGTTGGAAAGCTCTCCGAGGGCTCTACGGCGGGGGAGCCAAGCCCACTTAGTTGGGCCTCTTTTCGGAGCCAAAAATCAAACTTTTTCATCAGATTCGGGACACTTTTCTTCTTCTGCGCTATTTTTTCGTCCCGGATCATACGTCGTGCTCTGCGAAAAGGACGACAACCTAATCCATCACATTTCTTTTACCGAATCCCACGGTACCTTGGGCAAGGCAGCTTCGCTTCACGTAGATGCTGGGCTTCGGGGCCCATAACTTTTGATCCGTAAGGAGTTATGCGGGCCACAGCATACCGTTGGAAAGCTCTCCGAGGGCTCTACGACGGGGCAGCCAAGTCCGTTTCGTTGGGCCTCTTTTTGGAGCCCAAAATCCAACGTTTTCATCAGTTTCGAGATGCTTTTCTTCTTTTACGCTATTTTTTCGTCCCGGATCGTACGTCGTGCGCCGCGAAAAGGACGACAACCTAATCCATCACATTTCTTTTACGGAATCCCACGGCACCTTGGGCGAGACAGCTTCGCTTCACGTAGAGGCTGGGTGCCCAAACCGAGGGCGTGGGGCTTGGAATCAAGGCTACGTCGCTCCGGAGCCCATAACTATTGATCCGTAAGGAGTAACACGGCCCACAGCATACCGTTGGAAAGCTCTCCGAGAGCTCTACGGCGTGGTAGCTAAGCTCGCATCGCTGGGCCTCTTTTAGGAGCCCAAAATCAAACATTTTCATTAGTTTCGGGACACTTTTCTTTTATTGCGCTGTTTTTTCTTTTCGGATCGTACGTCGTGCGCCGCATAAAGGATGACAACCTAATCCATCACATTTCTATTATCGAATCCCACAGCACCTTGGGCAAGACAACATCGCTTCACGTAGAGGCTGGGCCCGCAAACCTAGGGCGTAGGGCTTGGGACCTGGTCTCCGTCTCTCCAAAGCCCATAGCTTTTTATCTGTGAGGAGTTACGCGGCCCACAACATACCGTTGGAAAGCTCTCCGAGGGCTCTACGACGGGGCAGCCAAGCACACTTAGTTGGGCCTCTTTTAGGAGCCAAAAATCGAACGTTTTCATCAGATTCGGAACACTTTTCTTTTTTTGCGCTGTTTTTTCGTCCCGGATCGTACGTCGTGCGCCGCGAAAAGGACGACAACCTAATCCATCACATTTTTTTCACCGAATCCCACGACACTTTGGGCAAGGCAACTTCGCTTCACGTTGATGCTGGGCTCCGGAGCCCATAACTTTTGATCCGTAAGGAGTTACGCTGCCCACAGCATACCGTTGGAAAGCTCTCCGAGGGCTCTACGATGGGGCAGCCAAGTCCGCTTCGCTGGGCTTCTTTTCGGGGCCCAAAATCGAACGTTTTCATCAGTTTCGGGACACTTTTCATCATTTGCGCTGTTTTTTTTTCCCGGATCGTACGTCGTGCGCCGCAAAAAGGACGACAACCTAATCCATCACATTTCTTTTACCGAATCCCACGACACCTTGGGCGAGACAGCTTCGCTTCACGTAGAGGCTGGGCCCCCAAACCGAGGGCGGGGGCTTGGGATCAAGGCTCCGTCGCTCCGGAGCCCATAACAATTGATCCGTAAGGAGTTACGCGGCCCACAGCATACCGTTGGAAAGCTCTCCGAGAGCTCTAAGGCGTGGCACTTAAGCCCGCTTCGCGGGGCTTCTTTTGGGAGCCCAAAATTGAATGCTTTCATCTGTTTCAGGACACTTTTCTTCTTTTGCGCTATTTTTTCATCCCGGATCGTACGTCGTGCGGCGCGAAAAGGACGATAACCCAATCCATCACATTTCTTTTACCGAATCCCACGGCACCTTGGGCAAGAAAACTTCACTTCACGTAGAGGTTGAGCCCGCAAACCGAGGGCGCAGGGCTTGGGACCAGATCTCCGTCGCTCCGGAGCCCATAACTTTTGATCCGTAAGGAGTTACGCGGCCCAGAGCATACCGTTGGAAAGCTCTCCGAGGGCTCTACGACGGGGCAGCCAAGCCCGCTACGCTGGGCCTGTTTTCGGAGCCCAAAATCCAACGTTTTCATCAGTTTCGGGATAATTTTCTTCTTTTGTGCTGTTTTTCGGTCCCAGATTATACGTCGTGCGCCGCGAAAAGGATAACAACCTAATCCATCATTTTTCTTTTACCGAATAACACGGCACCTTGGGCAAGGTAACTTCGATTCACGTAGAGGCTGGGCCCGCAAACCGAGGGTGTAGGGCTTGGGACCAGGTCTCCGTTGCTCCGGAGCCCATAACTTTTTATCCGTAAGGAGTTACGCGGCCCACAGCGTACCGTTGGAAAGCTCTCCGAGGGCTCTACGACGGGGCAGCCAAGCCCGCTTCACTGGGCCTCTTTTCGGAGCCCAAAATCGAACTTTTTCATCAGTTTCGGGGAACATTTCTTCTTTTGCGATGTTTTTTCATCCCGGATCATACGTCGTGCGCAGCGAAAAGGACGACAACCTAATCCATCACATTTCTTTTACCGAATCCCACGGCACCTTGGGTAAGAAAACTTCGCTTCACGCAGAGGCTGGGCACGTAAACCGAGGGCGTGGGTCTTATGACTAAGTTTCCGTCGCTTTGGAGTCCATAACTTTTGATTCGCAAGGAGTTACGCGGCCCACAGCATACCGTTTGAAAGCTCTCCCAGAGCCCTACGACAAGGGAGCCAAACCCGCTTTGCTGGGCCTCTTTTCGGAGCCCAAAATTGAACGTTTTGATCAGTTTCGGGACATTTTTCTTCATTTGCGCTGTTTCTTCATCCCGGATAGCATGTCATGCGCCTCGAAAAAGGACGACAACCTAATCCATGACATTTCTTTTGCCGAATCCAACGGCACCTTGGACAAGAAAACTTCGCTTCACGTATAGGCTGGGCCTGCAAACTGAGGGCATAGGGCTTGGGACCAGGTCTCCGTCGCTCCGGAGCCCATAACTTTTGATCCGTAAGGAGTTAAGTGGCCCACAACATACCGTTGGAAAGCTCTCCGAGGACTCTACGACGGGGCAGCCAAGCCCGCTTCGCTGGGCCTCTTTTCGGAGCCCAAAATCAAACATTTTCATTAGTTTCAGGACACTTTTCTTCCTTTTCGCTATTTTTTCGTACCGAATCGTACGTCGTGCGACGCCAAAAGGACGACGACCTAATCTATCCCATTTCTTTTACCGAATCCCACGGCACTTTAGGCAAGAAAACTTCGCTTCACGTAAAGGCTGTTCCCGCAAACCGAGGGTGTAGGGCTTGGGACCAGGTATCCGTCGCTCCGAAGCCCATAACTTTTGATTCGTAGGGAGTTACGCGGCCCGCAGCATAGCGTTGGAAAGCTCTCCGAGGGCTCTACGACAGGGCAGCGAAGCAAGCTTCGATGGGCCTCTTTTCGTAGCCCAAAATTGAACGTTTTCATCAGTTTCGGGACACTTTTCTTCTTTTGCAAATTTTCTTTATCCGGATCGTACATCGTGCGCCTCGAAAAGGACGACGACCTAATCCATCCAATTTCTTTTATCGAATCCCACGGCACCTTGGGCAAGAAAACTTCGCTTCACGCAGAGGCTGAGCCTGCAAACCGAGGGCGTAGGGCTTGGGACCAGGTCTCCGTCGCTCCGGAGCCCATAACTTTTGATCCGTAAGGAGTTACGCGGCCAACAGCATACCGTTGGAAAGCTCTCCGACGGCTCTACGACTGGACAGCCAAGCTTGCTTGGCTGGGCTTCTTTTCGGAGCCTAAAATTGAACGTTTTCATCAGTTTCGGGACATATTTCTACTTTTGCACTCTTTTTTCGTCCCGAATCGTACGTCATGCGCCGCGAAAAGGACGACAACCTAATCCATCACATTTCTTTTACCGAATCCCACGGCACCTTGGGCAAGAAAACATCACTTCACGTAGAGGCAGGGCTCGCAAACCGAGGGCATAAGGCTTGGGACCAGGTCTCCGTCGCTCCGGAGCCCATAACTTTTGATCCGTAAGGAGTTAAGTGGCCCACAACATACCGTTGGAAAGCTCTCCGAGGACTTTACGACGGGGCAGCCAAGTCCGCTTCGCTGGGCCTCTTTTCGGAGCCCAAAATCAAACGTTTTCATCAGTTTTAGGACACTTTTCTGCATTTTCGCTGTTTTTTCGTACCGAATCGTACGTCGTGCGACGCGAAAAGGACGACGACCTAATCTATCCCATTTCTTTTACCGAATCCTACGGCACTTTAGGCATGAAAACTTCGCTTCACGTAAAGGCTGTTCCCGCAAACCGAGGGTGTAGGGCTTGGGACCAGGTATCCGTCGCTCCGAAGCCCATAACTTTTGATCCGTAGGGAGTTACGCGGCCCGCAGAATAGCGTTGGAAAGCTCTCCGAGGGCTCTACGACAGGGCAGTGAAGAAAGATTGGCTGGGCCTCTTTTCGTAGCCCAAAATTGAACGTTTTCATCAGTTTCGGGACACTTTTCTTCTTTCGCAAATTTTCTTTGTCCGGATCGTACGTCGTGCGCCTCGAAAAGGACGACAACCTAATCCATCCTATTTCTTTTACCGAATCCCACTGCACTTTCGGCAAGAAAACTTCACTTCACGTAGAGGATGAGCCCGGAAACCGAGGGCGTAGGGCTTGGGACCAGGTCTCCGTCGCTCCGGAGCCCTTAACTTTTGATCCGTAGGGAGTTACTCGGCCCACAGCATACCGTTGGAAAGCTCTCCGAGGGCTCTACGACGCGGCAGCTAAGCCCGCTTTGCTGGGCCTCTTTTAGAAGCCAAAAATCAAACGTTTTCATCAGTTTTAGGACACTTTTCTTCTTTTGCGCTGTTTTTTCGTCCCGGATCGTACGTCGTGCGCCGCGAAAAGGACGATGACCTAATCCATCCCATTTCTTTTACCGAATCCCACGACACTTTCGGCAAGAAAAATGCACTTCACGTAGAGCCTGAGCTCGCAAACCGAGGGCGTAGGGCTTGGGACCAGGTTTCCGTCGCTCCGCAGCCCATAAATTTTGATCCGTAAGGAGTTACGCAGCCCACAGCATACCGTTGGAAAGCTCTCCGAGGGCTCTACGACGGGTCAACCAAGCACGCTTCGTTGGGCCTGTTATCGGAGCCAAAAATCAAACGTTTTCATCAGTTTCGGGACACTTTTCTTCCTTTGCGCTTTTTTTTCATCCCGGATCGTACGTCATGCCCCGCGAAAAGGACGACAACCTAATCCATCACATTTATATTACCGAATCCCACGGCACCTTGGGCAAGACAGCTTCGCTTCACGTAGAGGCTGGGCCCGCAAACCGAGGTCGTGGGTCTTGGGACCAAGTCTCCGTCGCTCCGGAGCCTATAACTTTTGATCCGTAAGGAGTTACGCGGGCCACTACATACCATTGGAAAACTCTCAGAGAGCTCTACGACGGGTCAACCAAGCCCGCTTCACTGGGCCTTTTTTAGGAGCCAAAAACTGAACGTTTTCATCAGTTTCAGGACACTTTTCTTCTTTTGCGCTGTTTTTTCATCCCAGATCGTACGTCGTGCGCTGCAAAAAGGACGACGACCTAATCCATCCCATTTCTTTTACCGAATCCCACGGCACTTTCGGCAAGAAAACTTCACTTCACGTAGAGGCTGAGCCCGCAAACCGAGTGCGTAGGGCTTGGGACCAGGTTTTCGTCGCTACGGAGCCCATAACTTTTGATCCGTAAGGGGTTACGTGGTCCACAACATACCGTTGGAAAGCTCTCCGAGGACTCTACGACGGGGCAGCCAAGCCCGGTTGGCTGGTTCTCTTTTCAGAGCCCAAAATCGAACGTTTTCATATGTTTTGGCACACTTTTCTTCTTTTGCCCTGTTTTTTCGTCCCAGATTGCACGTCGCGCGCCGCGGGAAAGACGACAACCTAATCCATCACATTTCCTTTACCGAATCCCACGGCACCTTGTCAAGACAACTTCGTTTCACGTAGAGGCTGGGCCCACAAACCGAGGACGTGGGGCTTGATACCAAGTCTCCGGAGCCCATAACTTTTGATCCACAAGGAGTTACGCAGCCCACAGCATACCATTGGAAAGCTCTCCGAGGGCTCTACGACGGGGCAGCCAAGCCCGCTTCACTGGGCCTCTTTTCGGAGACCAAAATCGAACTTTTTCATCAGTTTCGAGACACTTTTCTTCTTTTGTGCTGTTTTTTTATCCCAGATCGTACGTCGTGCGCAGCGAAAAGGACGACAACCTAGTCCATCACATTTCTTTTACCGAATCCCAAGGCACTTTGGGCAAGAAAACTTCGCTTCACGCAGAGGCTGAGCCCGCAAACCGAGGGCTTAGGGCTTGGGTCCAGGTCTCCGTCGCTCCAGAGCCCATAACTTTTGATCTGTTAGGAGTTACGCGGCCCACAGCATACCGTTGGAAAGCTCTCCGAGGGCTCTACGACGGGGTAGCCAAGCCCGCAACGCTGGGTCTCTTTTCGGAGCCCAAAATCGAACGTTTTCATTAGTTTCGGGACAAATTTCTTCTTTTGCGCTGTTTTTTCGTCCCGGATCGTACGTCATGTGCTGCGAAAAGGACGACAACCTAATCCATCTCATATCTTTTACCGAATCCCATGGCACCTTGGGCAAGGTAACTTCCCTTCACGTAGAGGCTGTTCCCGTAAACCGAGGGCGTAGGTCTTGGGACCAGGTATTCGTCGCTCCGAAGCCTATAACTTTTGATCCGTAAGGAGTTACGCGGCCCACAGCATAGCGTTAGAAAGCTCTCCGAGGGCTCTACGACAGGGCAGCGAAGCAAGCTTGGCTGGGCCTCTTTTCTTAGCCCAAAATCGAACGTTATCATCAGTTTTGGGACACTTTTCTTCTTTTGCGCATTTTCTTTGTCCCGGATCGTACGTTGTGCGCCGCGAAAAGGACGACGACCTAATCCATCCCATTTCTTTTACCGAATCCCACGGTACTTTCGGCAAGAAAACTTCGCTTCACATAGAGGTTGAGCCCGCAAACCTAGGGCGTAGGGCTTGGGACCAGGTCTCCGTCGATACGGAGCCCATAACTTTTGATCCGTAAGGAGTTACGCGGCCCACAGCATACCGTTGGAAAGCTCTCCGAGGACTCAACGACGGGGCAGCCAAGCCCGCTTCACTGGGACTCTTTTCAGAGCCCAAAATCGAATGTTTTCATCAGTTTCGGGACACTATTCTTCTTTTACGCTGTATTTTCATCCCGGATTGCGCGTCGTGCGCAGCGAAAAGGACGACTACATAATCCATCACAATTCTACTTCCGAATCCCATGGCACCTTGGGAAAGACAACTTCACTTCACGTAGAGGCCGGGCCCGAAAAGCGAGGGCGTGGGGCTTGGGACCAGGTCTCCGTTGCTCCAGAGCCCGTAACTTTTGATCTGTAAGGAGTTACGCAGCGTACAACATACCGTTGGAAAGCTCTGAGAGGGTTCTACGACGGGGCAGCCAAGCCTGCTTCAATGGGCCTCTTTTGGGAGCCAAAAATTGAACATTTTCATCAGTTTCAGGACACTTTTCTTCTTTTGCGCTGTTTTTTCATCCCGGATCGTACGTCGTGAGCCGCGAAAAGGACGACGACCTAGTCCATCCCATTTCTTTTACCGAATCCCACGGCACTTTCGGCAAGAAAACTTCACTTCACGTAGAGGCTGAGCCCGCAAACCGAGGGCGTAGGACTTGGGACCAGGTTTTCGTCGCTACGGAGCCCATAACTTTTGATCCGTAAGGAGTTACGTGGTCCACAACATACCGTTGGAAAGCTCTCCGAGGACTCTACGACGGGGCAGCCAAGCTCGCTTTGCTGGGCCTCTTTTCGTAGCCCAAAAACGAAGGTTTTCATCAGTTTCAGGACACTTGTCTTCTTTTGCGCTATTTTTTCATCCCAGATTATAGGTCGTGCACCGCGAAAAGGACGACAACCTAATCCATCACATTTCTTTTACCGAATCCCACGGCACCTTGGGCAAGGAAACTTCAATTCACATAGATACTAGGCACGCAATCCGAGGATGTGGGGCTTAAGACCAGGTCTTCGTCGCTCCGGTGCCCATAACTTGTGATCCGTAAGGAGTTACGCATCGCACAGCATACCGTTGGAAAGCTCTTTGAGAGCTCTAGGACAGGGGGAGCGAAGCCGGCTTCACTGGGCCTCTTTTCGGAGCCCAAAATTGAACTTTTTCATAAGTTTCGGGACACTTTTCTTCTTTTGTGCTATTTTTTTGTCCTAGATCGTACGTCTTGCACAGCGAAAAGGACGACAACCTAGTCCATCACATTTCTTTTACCGAATCCCACGGCACTTTGGGCAAGAAAACTTCGCTTCACGCAGAGGCTGAGCCCGCAAACCGAGGGCTTAGGGCTTGGGACCAGGTCTCCGTCGCTCCGGAGCCCATAGGTTTTGATCCGTTAGGAGTTACGCGGCCCACAGCATACCGTTGGAAAGCTCTCCGAGGGCTCTACGACGGGGTAGCCAAGCCCGCAACGCTGGGTCTCTTTTCGGAGCCCAAAATCCAACATTTTCATCAGTTTCTGGACACATGTATTCTTTTGCGCTGTTTTTTCGTCCCGGATCGTACGTCATGTGCAGCGAAAAGGACGACAACCTAATCCATCTCATATCTTTTACCGAATCCCGTGGCACCTTGGGCAAGGTAACTTCGCTTCACGTAGAGGCTGTTCCCGCAAACCGAGGGTGTAGGTCTTAGGACCAGGTATCCGTCGCTCCGAAGCCTATAACTTTTGATCCGTAAGGAGTTACGCGGCCCACAGCATAGCGTTAGAAAGCTCTCCGAGGGCTCTACGACAGGGCAGCGAAGCAAGCTTGGCTGGGCCTCTTTTCGTAGCCCAAAATCGAACGTTATCATCAGTTCCAGGACACTTTTCTTCTTTTGCGCATTTTTTTTGTCCCGGATCGTACGTTGTGCGCCGCGAAAAGGACGACGACCTAATCCATCCCACTTCTTTTACCGAATCCCACGGTACTTTCGGCAAGAAAACTTCGCTTCACATAGAGGTTGAGCCCGCAAACCGAGGGCGTAGGGCTTGGGACCAGGTCTCCGTCGATACGGAGCCCATAACTTTTGATCTGTAAGGAGTTACGCGGCCCACAGCATACCGTTGGAAAGCTCTCCGAGGACTCAACGACGGGGCAGCCAAGCCCGCTTCACTGGGCCTCTTTTCAGAGCCCAAAATCGAACGCTTTCATTAGTTTCGGGACACTATTATACTTTTGCGCTGTATTTCCGTCCCGGATTGTACGTCGTGAGCCGCGAAAATGACGACAACCAAATCCATCACATTTTATTATCGAATCCCACGGCACCTTGGATGAGATACCCTTGCTTCACATAGAGGCTGAGCCCGCAAACCGAGGGCGTAAGGCTTGGGACCAGGTCTCTGTCGCTCCGGTGCCCATAACTTTTGATCCGTAAGGAGTTACGCGGTGCACATCATACTGTTAGAAAGCTCTCCGAGAGCTCTACGACGAGGCAGCCAAGCCCGCTTGGCTGGGCCTCTTTTCGGAGCCCAAAATTGAACGTTTTCATCATTTTTGGAACACTTTTCTTCTTTTGCGCTGTTACTTCATCCCGGATCGTGCGTCGTGAGCCGCGAAAAGGACGACAACCTATTCAATCACATTTCTTTTGCCGAATCCAACGGCACCTTGGGCAAGAAAACTTCGCTTCACGTAGAGCCTGGGCCTGCAAACTGAGGGCATAGGGCTTGGGACCAGGTCTCCGTCGCTCCGGAGCCCATAACTTTTGATCCGTAAGCAGTTAAGTGGCCCACAACATACCGTTGGAAAGCTCTCCGAGAGCTCTACGACGGGGGCAACAAGCTTGCTTGGCTACGCCAGTTTTCTGAGCCCAAAATCGAACGATTTCATCAGTTTCAGGACACTTTTCTTATTTTGCGCTGTTTTTTCGTCACGGATCATACGTCGTGAGCTGCGAAAAGGACGACAACCTAATCCATCACATTTCTTTTATCGAATCCCACGGTACCTTCAGCAAGACAACTTCGTTTCACGTAGAGGCTGGGCCAGCAGACCGAGGGCGTAGGGCTTGGGACCCGGTCTCCGTCGCTCCAGAGCCCATAACTTTTGATCCGTAAGGAGTTACACGGCGCACGGCATACCATTGGAAAGCTTTCCGAGGGCTCTACGACGCGGCAGCTAAGCTCGCTTCGCTGGGCCTCTTTTCGAAGCTCAAAATCGAATGTTTTCATCAGTTTTGGGACACTTTTCTTCTTTTGCGCTGTTTTTTCATCCCGGATCGTACGCCGTGAGCTGCGAAAAGGACGACAACCTAATCCATCACATTTATTTTACCGAATCCCACGGCACCTTGGGCAAGGGAACTTCGCTTCACGTAGAGGCTGCGTCCGCAAACCGAGGGCATAGGGCTTGGGACCAGGCCACCGTCGCTCCGGAGCCCATAACTTTTGATCCGTAGGGATTTACGCGACCCATAGCATACTGTTGGAAAGCTCTCCGAGGCCTCTACAACGGGGCAACCAAGCCCGCTTCGCTGGGCCTCTTTTCGGTCCGCAAAATGGAACGTTTTCATTAGTTTTGGGGCACTTTTCTATTTATACGCTGTTTTTACGTCCCGGATCGTACGTCGTGCGCAGTGAAAAGGACGACAAGCTAATCTATCACATTTCTATTACCGAATCCCATGGCCCCTTGGGCAAGACAACTTCGCTTCACGTAGAGGCTGGGCCAGCAAACCGAGGGCGTAGGGCATGGGACCAAGTCTCCGTCGCTCCGGAGCCCATAACTTTTGATCTGTAGGGAGTTTTGCGGGGCACAGAATACCGTTGGAAAGCACTCCGAGGGCTCTACGACGGGGCAGCCAAGCGCGCTTGGCTGGGCCTCTTTTCGGAGATCAAAATTGAATGTTTTCATAAGTTTCTGGACACTTTTCTTCTTTTGCGTTGTTTTTCATCCTGGATCGTACGTCATGCGCCGCGAAAAGGACAACAACCTAATCCATCACGTTTCTTTTACCGAATCCCATGGCACCTTGGGCAAGAAAACTTCGCTTCACGCAGAGGCTGAGCCCGCAAACCGAGGGCGTAGGGCTTGGGACCAAGTCTCCGTCGCTACGGAGCCCATAACTTTTGATCCGTAATGAGTTACGCGGCCCACAGCATACCGTTGGAAAGCTCTCCGAGAGCTCTACGACGGGGCAGCAAAGCTTGCTTGGCTGGGCCTCTTTTCGGAGCCCAAAATTGAACGTTTTCATTAGTTTTGGGAAACTTTTCTTCTTTTGCGCTTTTTTTTCATCCCGGATCGTACGTCATGCGCCGCGAAAAGGACGACAACCTAATCCATCACATTTCTATTACCGAATCCCTCGGCACCTTGGGCAAGACATTTTTGCCTCACATTGAGGCTGAGCCCGCAAACCGAGGGCGTGGGGCTTGGCACCAGGTCTCCGTCATTCTGGAGCCCATAACTTTTGATCCGTAAGGAGTTACGCGGCCCACAACATACGGTTGGAAAGCTCTCCGAGGACTCTACGACGGGGCAGGCAAGCCCGCTCCGTTGGGCCTCTTTTCGGAGCTTAAAATCGAACATTTTCATCAGTTTCAGGACACTTTTCTTCTTTTAAGCTATTTTTTCGTCCTAGATCGTACGTCATGCGCAGCGAGAAGGACGACAACCTAATCCATCACATTTCAATTGACGAATCCCATGAAACCTTGGGCAAGACAACTTCGCTTCACGTAGAGGCTGAGCCCGCAAACCGAGGGCGTAGGGCATGTGATTAGGTATCCGTCGCTACGGAGCCCATAACTTTTGATCCGTAAGGAGATACGTGGCCCACAGCATACCGTTGGAAAGCTCTTCGAGGACTCTACGATGGGGCAGCTAAGCCCGCGTCGCTAGGCCTCTTTTCGGAGAAAAAAATCGAACATTTTCATCAATTTCGGGACACATTTCTTCTTTTGTCCTGTTTTTTCGTCCCGGATCGCACGTCGTACGCCGCGGGAAGGACGACAACCTAATCCATCACATTTCTTATGCCGAATCCCATGGCACTTTCGGCAAGAAAACTTCACTTCACGTAGAGGCTGAGTCCGCAAACCGAGGGCGTAGGGCTTGGGACCAGGTCTCCGTCGCTACGGAGCCCATAACTTTTTATCCGTTAGGAGTTACGCGGCCCACAACATACCGTTGGAAAGCTCTCCGAGGACTCTAAGATGGGGCAGCCAAGCCAGCTATGCTGGGCCTCTTTTCGGAGTCCAAAATCGAACGTTTTCTTTAGTTTCGAGAAACTTTTCTTCCTTTGCGCTATTTTTTTGTCTCGGATCGTACGTTGTGAGCCGTGAAAAGAATGACAACCTAATCCATCACATTTCTATTACCGAATCCCACGACACCTTTGGCAAGATAACTTCGCTTCACGTAGAGGCTGGGCCCGCAAACCGAGGGTGTAGAGCTCCCCGACGGGGCAGCCAAGCCCGCTTCACTAGGCCTCTTTTCGTAGCCCAAAATAGAACGTTTTCATCAATTTCGGGACACTTTTCTTCTTTTACGCTGTTTTTTCGTCCTGGATCGTACGACGTGCGCCGCAAAAAGGATGACAACCTAATCCATCACATTTCTTTTACCGAATCCCACGGTACCTTGGGCAAGGTAACTTCGCTTCACGTAGAGGCTGAGCCCGCAAACCGAGGGCGTAGGGCTTGGGACCAGGTCTCCGTCGCTCTAGAGCCCACAACTTTTGATCCGTAAGGAGTTACACAGCCCACAGCATACCGTTGGAAAGCTCTCCGAGGGCTCTACGACAGGGCAGCCAAGCTTGCTTGGCTGGGCCTTTTTCCGGAGTCCAAAATTGAACGTTTTCATCAGTTTCGGGACACTTTTCTTCTTTTGCCCTATTTTTTCATCCCGGATCGTACGTTGTGCGCCGCGAAAAGGATGACAACCTAGTCCATCACATTTATTTTACTGAATACCACGGCACCATGGGAAAAACAACTTCATTTCACATAGAGGCTGGGCCCGCAAACCTAGGGCGTAGGGCTTGGGACCAGGTCTCCGTCGTTCCGGAGCCCATAACTTTTGATCCGTAAGCAGTTACGCGGCATACAACATACCGTTGGAAAGCTCTCAGAGAGCTCTACGACGGGGCAGTTTAGCCCGCCTCACAGGGCCTTTTTTCGGAGCCCAAAATCGAACGTTTTCATCAGTTTCAGGACACTTTTCTTCTTTTGCACTATTTTTTCGTCCCGGATCGTACGTCACGCGACGCGAAAAGGACGACGACCTAATCCATCCCATTTCTTTTACCGAATCCCACGGCACTTTCGGCAAGAAAACTTCACTTCACATAGAGGCTGAGCCTGCAAACCGAGGGCGTAGGGCTTGGGACCAGGTCTCCGTCGCTACGGAGCCCATAACTTTTGATCTGTAAGGAGTTACGTGGCCCACAACATACCGTTGGAAAGCTCTCCGAGGACTCTACGACGGGGCAGCCAATCCAGCTTTGCAGGGCCTCTTTTCGGAGCCCAAAATCGAACGTTTTCATCAGTTTCAGGACACTTTTCTTCTTTTGCGCTATTTTTTCATCCCGGATTATACGTCGTGCACCGCGAAAAGGACGACAACCTAATCCATCACATTTCTTTTACCGAATCCCACGGCACCTTGGGCAAGGAAACTTCACTTCACGTTGAGGCTGGGCCCGCAAAACGAGGGCGTAGGGCATGGGACCAGGTCTCCGTTGCTCCGCAGCCCATAACTTTTGATCCGTAAGGAGTTACGCGGCCCACAGCGTACCGTTGGAAAGCTCTCCGAGGGCTCTACGACGCGGCAGCCAAGCCTGCTTCACTGGGCCTCTTTCGGAGCCCAAAATCGAACGTTTTCACCAATTTCGGGACACTTTTCTTCTTTTGCACTTTTTTTTTTTGTCCCGGATCGTACGTCGTGCGCAGCGAAAAGTACGACAACCTAATCCATCACATTTCTTTTACCGAATCCCACGGCACCTTGGGCAAGAAAACTTCGCTTCACGTAGAGGCTGGGCCCGCAAATCGAGGGCTTAGGGCTTTGGACCAGGTCTACGTCGCTCCGGAGCCCATAACTTTTGATCCGCAAGGAGTTCTGCGGTGCACAACATACCGTTGGAAATATCTCCGAGAGCTCTACGATGGGGCAGCCAAACCCGCTACGCTGGGCCTTTTTTCGGAGCCTAAAATCGAACGTTTTCATCAGTTTCATGACACTTTTATTCTTTTGCGCTGTTTTTTCATCTCGGATCGAACGTCAATGCGCCGCGAAAAGGACGACAACCTAATCCATCACATTTCTTTAACCGAATCCCACGGCACCTTGGGCAAGAAAACTTCGCTTCACGTAGAGGCTGTGCCCGCAAACCGAGGGCGTAGGGCTAGGGACCAGGTCTCCGTCGTTTTGGAGCCCATAACTTTTGATCCGTAAGGAGTTATGCGGCCCACATCATACCGTTGGAAAGCTCTCCGAGGGCTCTACGACGGGGCAGCCAAGCCCTCTTCACTGGTCCTCTTTTAGGAGCCCAAAATCGAACGTTTTCATCAGTTTTAGGACACTTTTCTTCTTTTGCGATTTTTTTTCGTCCCGGATCGTACGTCGTGCGGCGCGAAAAGGACGACAACCTAATCCATCACATTCCTTTTACCAAATCCCTCGGCAACTTGGGCCAGGTAACTTCGCTTCACGTAGAGGCTGGGCCCGCAAACCGAGGGTGTAGGGCTTGGGACCAGGTCTCCGTTGCTCTGGAGCCCATAACTTTTGATTCGTAAGGAGTTACGCGGCCCACAGTATACCGTTGGAAAGCTCTCCCAGAGCTCTACGACGGGGCAGCCAAGCCCGCTTAGCTTGGTCTCTTTTTGAAGCCCAAAATCAAACGCTTTCATCAGTTTCGGGACATTTTTCTTCATTTGCACTGTTTTTTCGTCCCGGATCGTACGTCGTGCTCTGCAAAAAGGACGACATCCTAATCCATCAAATTTCTTTTACCGAATCCCACGGCACCTTGGGCAAGAAAACTTCGCTTCACGTAGAGGCTGAGCCCGCAAACCGAGGGCGTAGGGCTTGTGACCAGGTCTCCGTCGCTCCGGAGCCCATAACTTTTGATCCGTAAGTAGTTACGCGGCCCACAGCATACCGTTGGAAAGCCCTCTGAGGGCTCTACGACGGGGAGCCAAGCCCGCGTAGCTGGGCTTCTTTTCGTAGCCCAAAATCGAACGTTTTCTTCAGTTTCGGGACACTTTTCTTCTTCTGCGCTGTTTTTTTATCCCGGATCGTACGTCGTGAGCTGCGAAAGGACGACAACCTAATCCATCACATTTCTTTTACCGAATCCCACGGCACCTTGGGCAAGACAACTTCACTTCACGTAGAGGCTGAGCCCGCAACTCGAGGGCGTAGGGTTTGTGACGAGGTCTCCGTCCCTCCGGTGCCCATAACTTTTGATCCGTAAGGATTTATGCGGCACACAGCATACCGTTGCAAAGCTCTCTGAGAGTTCTACGGCGGGGGCAGCCAGCTTGCCCGTTGTGCCCATATTTGAAGCCTAAAATCGAACGTTTTCATTAGTTTCAGGCCACTTTTCTTCTTTTGCTCTGTTTTTCGGTCCCGGATCGTATGTCGTAAACTGTTAAAAGGACGACAACCTAACTAGCAGGACATCAGAGGGCCCTACACCTTGTCGATACCACGTCTGGTGAGGATGCTGCGTTGTTGAAGCGGATGGGGTGTCGGGAAGCCCACTGGGCCTGTTGAATGGGCCATCTCTCTAGGCTGGGACTGTGAACAGTTAACACATAAAGGAATTTTGTCCTCAACATGATGGGTGCGATCGTACCAGCACTAATACAACGGATCCCATCAGAACTTCGAAGTTAAGCGTGCTTGGGCGAGAGTAGTACTAGGATGGGTGACCCATTGGGAAGTCCTCGTGTTGCACCCCCTTTTCAATTTTTTTTGCCCTGGTTAGAGTTGTGAAGATACTTTATCCACCAAATCTCCATTACTCTATCCCACCGAACATTGGGCGAGACAACTTCACTTCACGTAGAGGCTGTGCCCGCAAACCGAGGGCGTAGGGTTTGTGACCAAGTCTCCGTCACTTCGGTGCCCATAACTTTTGATCCGTAAGGAGTTACGCGGCGCATAGCAGCTCTATGACGGAGGCAGCCGCTTGCTCGCAGTGCCCATTTTTGGTGCCCAAAATTGAACGTTTTCACCAGTTTCAAGCCACTTTTCTTCGTTTGCTCTGTTTTTCTGTCCCGGATCATACGTCGTGAACTGTTAAAAGGACGACAACCTGACTTGTGGGACATCAGAGCGCCCAACAACGTGTCGATATGGCGTCGTGCGAGGATGCTGCGTTGTTGAAGCGGATGGGTTGTCGTAAAGCCCATTGGGCCTTTTGAATGGGCCATCTCTCTAGGCTGGGACTGTGACCAATTAACACATAAAGGAATTGTGCCCTCAACATGACGGGTGGGATCATACCAGCACTAATGCACCGGATCATATCAGAACTCCGAAGTTAAGCGTGTTTGGGCGACAGTAGTACTAGGATGGGTGACCCCCTGGGAAATCCTCGTGTTGCACCCCCTTTTCAATTTTTTTGCCCTACTTTATCCACCAAATCTCTATTACTGAATCCCAAGGAACATTGGGCAAGACAACTTTGCTTCACATAGATGCTGGGCCTACAAACCAAGGGCGTAGGGTTTATGACCAGGTCTCCGTCGCTCCGGTGCCCATAACATTAGATCCGTAAGGAGTTACGCGGCGGACAACATACCGTTGTAAAGCTCTCTGAGAGCTCTACGGTTGTGGCAGCTAGCTTGCTCGCTTTGCCCAATTTTGGAGACCAAAATCGAACGTTTTCATCAGATTCAAGCCACTTTTCTACTTTTGTTATGTTCTTTCGTCGCGGATCGTATGTCTTGAATTGTTAAAAGGACGACAACCGGGCTCGTGGGACATTAGAGGGCCCTACAACGTGTGGATATCACGTCTTGCAAGCATGCTGCGTTGTTGAAGCGGATGGGTTGTCGTTAAGCCCATTGGGCCTTTTGAAATGGCCATCTCTCTAGGCTCGGACTGTGAACCGTTAACACAAAAAGGAAATGTGCCCTCAACATGACGGGTGCGATCATACCACCACTAATGCACCGGATCCCATCAGAACTCCAAAGTTAAGCGTGGTTAGGCGAGAGTAGAACTAGGATGGTTGACTCCCAGGGAAGTCCTCGTGTTGCAACCCCTTTTCAATTTTTTTTGCCCTAGTTAGGGTTGCCAAGATACTTTATCCACCAAATCTCTATTACTGAATCCCACGGAACATTGGGCAAGACAACTTTCCTTCACGTAGCGGCTGGGCCCGCAAATCGAGGGCGTAGGGTTTGTGACCAGGTCTCCGTCGCTCCGGTGCCCATAATTGTTACGCGGCATACAGCATACCGTTGCATAGCTCTCTGAGAGCTCTACGATGGGTTCAGCCAGCTTGCTCGCTGTGCCCATTTTTGGAGCCCAACATCGAACGTTTTCATCAGTTTCAAGCCACTTTTCTACTTTTGCTCGGTTTTTCCGTCCCGGATCGTACGTCATGAACCGTTAAAAGGACGACAACCTGACTCGCGGGACATCAGAGGGCCCTACGACGTGTCGATATCACGTCTTGTGAGGATGCTATGTTGTTGAAGCGGATGGGTTGTTGTTAAGCCCATTGGGCCTTTTGAATGGGCCATCTCTCTAGGCTGGGACTGTGAACAGTTAACACATAAAGGAATTGTGGCCTCAACATGGCGGGTACGATCATACCAGCACTAATGCACCGGATCCCATCAGAACCTCGAAGTTAAGTGTGGTTCGGCGAGAGTAGTACTAGGATAGGTGACCCTCTTGGAAGTCCTCGTGTTGCACCCCCTTTTCAATTTTTTTTGGCCTGGTTAGGGTTGTCAAGATACTTTATCCACCAAATCTCTATTACTGAATCCCACGGAACATTGGGCTAGACAACTTCGCCTCACGTAGAGGCTGGGCCCGCAAACCGAGGGCGTAGGGCTTGTAACCAGGTCTCTGTTGCTCCGGTGCCCATAACTTTTGATCTGCAAAGAGTTACGCGGTGCACAGCATACTGTTGCAAAGCTCTCCGAGAGCTCTGCGGTGGGGGTAGCCAGCTTGCTCGCGGTGCCCATTTTTGGTACCCAAAATCGAACGTTTTCATCAGTTTCAAGCCACTTTTCTTCTTTTGCTTTGTTTTTCGGTCCCGGATCATATGTTGTGAACTGTTAAAAGGCCGACAACCTGACTCCTGGTACATCAGAGGGCCCTGCAACGCGACGATATCACGTCTTACGAGGATGTTGCGCTGTTGAAGCGGATGGGTTGTCGTTAAGCCCATTGGGCCTTTTGAATAGGCCATCTCTCTAGGCTGGGACTATGAACTGTCAACACATATAGGAATTGTGCCATCAAGATGACGGGTGCGATCATCCCAGAACTATTGCACCGGAACCCATCAGAACTCCGAAGTTAAGCATACTCGGGTGAGAGTAGTACTCGGATGGGTGACCCCCTGGGAAGTCATCGTGTTGTACCCCTTTTTCAATTTTTTTTGCCCGGGTTAGGGTTGTCAAGATACTTTATCCACCAAACCTCTATTAGTGAATCCCACGGAACATTAGGCAAGACAACTTCGCTTCACGTAGAGGCTGGGCCCGCAAACCGAGGGCGTAGGGTTTGTGACAAGACCTACGTCGCTCCGGTGCCCAAAACTTTTGATCCGTAAGGAGTTACGTGGCGCACAGCATACCGTTGCAAAGCTCTCTGAGAGCTCTATGACGGGGGCAGTTAGCATGCACGCTGTTCCCTTTTTGGAGCCCAAAATCGAACGTTTTCATCAGTTTCAGGCCACTTTTCTTCTTTTGCTCTATTTTTTCGTCCCGGATCGTACGTCGTCAACCGTTAAAAGGACGACAACCTGACTCGCGGGACATCAGAGGGCCCTACAACGAGTCGATATCACGTCTTGCAAGCATGCTGCGTTGTTGAAGCGGATGGGTTGTCGTTAAGCCCATTGGGCCTTTTGAATGGGCCATCTCTCTAGGCTAGGACTGTGAACTGTTAACACATATAGGAATTTTTTCCTCAACATGACGGGTGCGATCATACCAGCACTAATGTACCGGATCCCATCAGAACTCCGAAGTTAAGCGTGCTTGGGCAAGAATAGTACTAGGATGGGTGACACCCTGGGAAGTCCTCGTGTTGCACCCCCTTCTCAATTTTTTTTGCCCTGGTTAGAGTTGTCAAGATACTTTATCCACCAAATCTCTATTACTGAATCCCATGGAACATTGGGCGAGACAACTTCACTTCACGTAGAGGCTGGGCCCGCAAACCGAGGGCGTAGGGTTTGTGACCAAGTCTCCGTCACTTCGGTGCCCATAACATTTGATCCTTAAGGAGTTACGCGGCGCATAGCATACCGTTGCAAAGCTCTCTGAGAGCTCTACGACGGAGGCAGCCGCTTGCTCGCAGTGCCCATTTTTGGCGCCCAAAATCGAACATTTTCACCAGTTTCAAGCCACTTTTCTTCGTTTGCTCTATTTTTCCGTCCCGGATCATACGTCGTGAACTGTTAAAAGGAAGACAACCTGACTTGCGGGACATCAGAGCGCCCAACAACGTGTCGATATGACGTAGTACGAGGATGCTGCGTTGTTGAAGCAGATGGGTTGTCGTTAAGCCCATTGGGCCTTTTGAATGGGCCATCTCTCTAGGCTGGGACTGTGAACAATTAACACATAAAGGAATTGTGCCCTCAACATGACGGGTGGGATCATACCAGCACTAATGCACCGGATCATATCAGAACTCCGAAGTTAAGCGTGTTTGGGCGACAGTAGTACTAGGATGGGTGACCCCCTGGGAAGTCCTCGTGTTGCACCCCCTTTTCAATTTTTTTGCCCTACTTTATCCACCAAATCTCTATTACTGAATCCCAAGGAACATTGGGCAAGACAACTTCGCTTCACATAGATGCTGGGCCTACAAACCAAGGGCGTAGGGTTTATGACCAGGTCTCCGTCGCTCCGGTGCCCATAACATTTGATCCATAAGGAGTTACGCGGCGCACAACATACCGTTGTAAAGCTCTCTGAGAGCTCTACGGTTGTGGCAGCTAGCTTGCTCGCTTTGCCCAATTTTGGAGACCAAAATCGAACGTTTTCATCAGATTCAAGCCACTTTTCTACTTTTGTTATGTTCTTTCGTCGCGGATCGTATGTCGTGAATTGTTAAAAGGACGACAACCGGGCTCGTGGGACATTAGAGGGCCCTACAACGTGTGGATATCACGTCTTGCAAGCATGCTGCGTTGTTGAAGCAGATGGGATGTCATTAAGCCCATTGGGCCTTTTGAATGGGCCGTCTCTCTAGGCTCGGACTGTGAACCGTTAACAAATATAGGAATTGTGCCCTCAACATGACGGGTGCGATCATACCAGCACTAATACACCGGATCCCATCAGAACTCCCAAGTTAAGGTGCTAGGGCGAGAGTAGTACTAGGATGGGTGACTACCTGGGATGTCCTCGTGTTGCACCCCTTTTCAATTTTTTTTGCCCTAGTTAGGGTTGCCAAGATACTTTATCCACCAAATCTCTATTACTGAATCCCACGGAACATTGGGCAAGACAACTTTGCTTCTAGTAGCGGTTCGGCCCGCAAACCGAGGGCGTAGGGTTTGTGACCAGGGCTCCGTCGCTCTGGTGCCCATAATTGTTACGCGGCGTACAGCATACCGTTGCATAGCTCTCTGAGAGCTCTACGATGGGTTCAGCCAGCTTGCTCGCTGTGCCCATTTTTGGAGCCCAACATCGAATGTTTTCATCAGTTTCAAGTCACTTTTGTTCTTTTGCACAGTTTTTTCGTCCCGGATCGTACGTCGTGAACCGTTAAAAGGACGACAACCTGACTCGCGGGACATCAGAGGGCCCTACAACGTGTCGATATCATGTCTTGTGAGGATGCTATGTTGTTAAAGCGGATGGGTTGTTGTTAAGCCCATTGGGCCTTTTGAATGGGCCATCTCTCTAGGCAGGGACTGTGAACAGTTAACACATAAAGGAAATGTGGCCTCAACATGGCGGGTACGATCATACCAGCACTAATGCACCGGATCCCATCAGAACCTCGAAGTTAAGTGTGCTTCGGCGAGAGTAGTACTAGGATAGGTGACCCCCTTGGAAGTCCTCGTGTTGCACCCCCTTTTCAATTTTTTTTGGCCTGGTTAGGGTTGTCAAGATACTTTATCCACCAAATCTCTATTACTGAATCCCACGGAACATTGGGCAAGACAACTTCGCCTCACGTAGAGGTTGGGCCCGCAAACCGAGGGCGTAGGGCTTGTGACTAGGTCTCTGTTGCTATGGTGCCCATAACTTTTGATCCGTAAGGAGTTACGCGGCGCACAGTATACCGCTGCAAAGCTCTCTGAGAGCTCTACGACGGGGGCAGCCAGCTTGCTCGCGGTGCCCATTTTTGGTGTCCAAAATCGAACATTTTCATCAGTTTCAGGCCAATTTTCTTCTTTTGCTTTGTTTTTCGGTCCCGGATCATCTGTCGTGAACTGTTAAAAGGACGACAACCTGACTCGCGGGACATCATAGGGCACTCCAACGTGTCGATATCACGTCTTACGAGGATGTTGCGCTGTTGAAGCGGATGGGTTGTCGTTAAGCCCATTGGGCCTTTTGAATAGGCCATCTCTCTAGGCTGGGACTATGGACTGTTAACACATATAGGAATTGTGCCCTCAACATGACGGGTGCGATCATACCAGCACCAATGCACCGGAACCCATCAGAACTCCGAAGTTAAGCATGGTTGGGTGAGAGTAGTACTAGGATGGGTGACCCCCTGGGAAGTCATCGTGTTGTACCCCTTTTTCAATTTTTTTTGCCCTGGTTAGGGTTGTCAAGATACTTTATCCACCAAACCTCTATTAGTGAATCCCACGGAACATTAGTCAAGACAACTTCGCTTCACGTAGAGGCTGGGCCCGCAAACCGAGGGCATTGGGTTTGTGACCAGGTTTCTGTTGCTCTGGTGCCCATAACTTTTGATTCGTTAGGAGATATGTGGCATACAGCATACCGATGGAAAGCTCTTTGAGAGCTCTTCGATGGGGGCAGTCAGCTTGCTCGTTGTGCCCATTTTTGGATCCCAAAATCTAACGTCTTCATCAGTTTTAGGCCACTTTTCTTCTTTTGCTCTGTTTTTCTGTCCCAGATCGTACGTCGTGAGCAGTTAAAAGGACGACAACTTGACTCGCGAGAAATCAGAGGGCCCTACAACGTGTCGATATCACGTCTTGCGAGGATGTTGCAATGATGAAACAGATGGGTTGTTGTTAACCCCATTGGGCCTTTTGAATGGGCCATCTCTTTAGGCTGGCACTGTGAACTGTTAACACAAATAGGAATTGTGCCCTCAACATGACGGGTGCGATCATACCAGCACTAATGCAATGGATCCCATCAGAACTCCGAAGTTAAGCGTGCTTGGGCGAGAGTAGTACTAGGATGGGTGACCCCCTGGGATGTCCGCGTGTTGCACCCTGTTTTCAATTTTTTTTGCCCTGGTTAGAGTTGCCAAGATATTTTATCGTCCAAATCTCTATTAATGAATCCCACGGAACATTGGGCAAGATAACTTCACTTCACGTAGAGGCTGGGCCCGCAAACCGAGGGCGTAGGGTTTGTGACCAAGTCTCCGTCACTTCGGTGCCCATAACTTTTTATCCGTAAGGAGTTACGCGGCGCATAGCATACCGTTGCAAAGCTCTCTGAGAGCTCTACGACGGAGGCAGCCGCTTGCTCGCAGTGCCCATTTTTGGTGCGCAAAATTGAACGTTTTCACCAGTTTCAAGCCACTTTTCTTTGTTTGCTCTGCTTTTCCGTCCCGGATCATACGTCGTGAACTGTTAAAAGGACGACAACCTGACTCGCGGGACATCAGAGCGCCCAACAACGTGTTGATATCACGTCTTGCGAGGATGCTGCGTTGTTGAAGCGGATGGGTTGTCGTTTAGCCCATTTGGCCTTTTGAATGGGCCATCTCTCTAGGATGGGACTGTGAACTGTTAACACATATAGGAATTGTGCCCTCAACATGACGGGTGCGATCATACCAGCACTAATGCAGCGGATCCCATCAGAACTCCGAAGTTAAGCGTGCTTGGGCATGAGTAGTACTAGGATGGGTGACTCCCTTGGAAGTCCTCGTGTTGCACCCCCTTTTGAATTTTTTTTGCCCTGGTTAGGGTTGCTAAGATACTTTATCCACCAAATCTTTATTACTAAATTCCATGGAACATTGGGCAAGGCAACTTCGCTTCACGTAGAGGCTAGGCCCGCAAACCGAGGGCGTAGGGTATGTGACCGGGTCTCCGTCGCTCCGGTGCCCATAACTTTTGATCCGTATGGAGTTATGCAGTGCACAACATACCGTTACAAAGCTCTCTGAGAGCTCTACGATGGGGGTTGCCAGCTTGCTTGTTATTCACATTTTTGGAGCCCAAAATTGAACGTTTTCATCAGTTTCAGGCCACTTTTCTTCTTTTGCTCAATTATTCTATCCCGGATCGTACGTCGTGAATTGTTAAAAGGACGACAACCTAACTCCCGGGACATTAGAGGGCCCTACAACATGTCGATATCACGTCTTGCGAGGATGCTATGATGTTAAAGCGGATGGGTTATCGTTTAGCCCATTGGGCCTTTTGCATAGGCCATCTCTCTAGGTTGGGACTGTGAACCGTCAACACATAAAGGAATTGTGCCCTCAACATGACGAGTGCGATCATACCAGCACTAATGCATCGAATCCCATCAGAACTCCGAAGTTAAGCGTGCTTGGGCGAGAGTAGTACAAGGATCGGTGATCCCCTGGGAAGCCCTCGTGTTGTACCCCCTTTTCAATTTTTTTTGCCCTGGTTGGGGTTGCCAAGATACTTTATCCACCAAATCTCTATTACTGAATCCCACAGAACATTGGGCAAGACAACTTCGCTTCACATAGAGTTCGGGCCCACAAACCAAGGGCGTAGGGTTTGTGACCAGGTCTCTGTCGCTCCGATGCCCATAACTTTTGATCCGTAAGGAGTTACACGGCGCACAGCATACCGTTGCAAAGCTCTCTGAGAGCTCTACGACGGGGGCAGCCGGCTTGCTCGCTGTGCCCGTCTTTGTAGCCCAAAATTGAATGTTTTCAACAGTTTCAGGCCACTTTTCTTCTTTTGCTCTATTTTTCCGTCCCGGATCGTACGTCGTGAACTGTTAAAAGGACTAAAACCTAACTCGCGAGACATCAGAGGGCCCTACAACGTGTCGATATCACGTCTTGCTAGCGTGCTGCGTTGTTAAAGCGGATGGGTTGTCGTTAAGCCCATTGGGCCTTTTGAATGGGCCATCTCTCTAGGTTGGGACTGTGAACAGTTAACACATAAAGGAATTGTCCCCTCAACATGACGGGTGCGATCATACCAGCACTAATGCACCGGATCCCATCAGAACTCCGAAGTTAAGCGTGCTTGGGCGAGATTAGTACTAGGATGGGTGACCCCTTGGGAAGTCCTCGTTTTGTACCCCCTTTTCAATTTTTTTTGCCCCGGTTTGGGTTTTCAAGATACTTTATCCACCAAATCTCTATTACTGAATCCCACGGAACATTGGCCAAGACAACTTCGCTTCACGTAGAGGCTGGGCCTGCAAACCGAGGGTGTAGGGTTTGTGACTAGGTCTCCGTCGCTCCGGTGCCCATAACTTTGGATCCATAAGGAGTTACGCTGTGAGGCCCGACCCCGAATAACGTGTGTTACCTTGATTTGCGTGCCATAGACCCCTAATTATATGACCGACCTTGGATTACGTGTCCTGTCTTGGTTTTCGTGCATACCTCGTCATACGTGCCTTGACCTAGAATAGTGTGTCCTAATCCTCGACTCACGTGCGGTACCTAGAAATACGTGCCCTGACCTCGATGTACGTTCATTACCTCATTTTGTGTGCCTTAACCTTGAACTGCGTACCTTAACCTAGGTTTAAGAGTCATACCTCGATTTGCGTGCATTACATTGAATTACGTGCCTTGCATTGGTTTATGTGCATTCACCTAGGATTGCGAGCATTAGTCTTGAAGTCCGTGTCTTACCTCGTAGTTCGTGTCTACCTCGTGATTTGTGCCCTGTATTGATTTCTGTGTGTGTCTCGTAGTGCATGCCCTAGACTTAAGAAAGCGTGCCCGCACGCTAATCAATAAAGAATCCTACACAAAGCACTAGACTATAAAATAATCCTACAAACACCACTAACTATTATTATAATCCTAATTCAAATCTCGACAAAATCCACTAACACCTAAATATTATATTTTAAAGTCACTACAAGACAAAATCTCACAAACCTCTAAACATATCCTATATTCTATTCTGCCTAAAATCCCTAAATACCCAACATTCTCTTACACACATGTTAAAACAATTCAAAACATGACACACATCTGAATTTTTGAAGGGCCAAGGCCAACATATGCATCAACTTTCGCAAAAGCCTCATTTTTCTCTCATTTCTCTCACTTTCCTCACATTTTCTCTCTCTCCCTCTCACTCTCTCTCTCCATTTCGGTTTTTGCTGAGTTATCTCCACCTCTTAGCTCATCTTCATCATCCTAAGGTGCATCAAGACAAACCACAAACAAAGAAACTCACCCAAGCAAGCTAGGATGCAAGAAACACACATGCAAGCATTTTGAGTCACCATTTTCGGCCTTGGTGAGTTTTTAAGCTTCCATTTCTTTTCTTCTTGTTCTAACCTCATGCATGTGCTAAGAGATTGATCACTAAGCTAGGAAAAATAGAGAAAAGCTAGTTGGAATCTCGGCTAAGCAAGAAGAAGAAGAGATTTGAGCTTCAACAAGGTTTTGAGCATTTTTTTGGGTTGATTGCAAAGGTGAGGGTTAAAACCTTTTGAAAACTCTTCAAAAATTCACATGCATGCTCATAAATGTGTGTATTTGCTTCTGTACTTGAGCTATATGGTCGTTCATAAGCTTAAACAACCATGCATGGCAAGATCTTGGCTTGAAAATGATGCTAGGTGAAGTCGAAATTGTTGACAACTCTCTGACCAGTCTGTTCGAGGTAAGTTTAGAAAGGAAAATGATGTTTAAAATTCATGAAAATTGGTAGGTGACTAGTTTGGACAGTTTTGAACATTTTTCCCAGAAATAGGCCGAAGCTAATTCTGACTCTAAGTCCTCAAAATGGCAAATCTTTAAAATGTGACCAAATCTGGAAATCTGGAAAAATGAAGCAGGTTTTGGCAGATGCACTGACCTTTTGGAACGAACCATATTTGACTTAGTAAATGATGTCCAAAATGCATGAAATATGGTGTGCTGCTATATTTTTCAGTTCTGGACAATTTTGTCAGAAATGGACCAAGGCTAAAACTGACACTAAAGACCTCAAAAACGTCAATTTCTGGAAAGTATGCAAATCTGGACAGTTTTGTGCTATTCCACTGTTTCGGCTATAACTAATGATCCCGAACTCTAAATGATGCAAGGTTTGTTTCGGATTTTAGTTCACTTCTTAAGATTTAATTTGAAATCTTATTCACTGAATTTAGAGATTGTTTGCTTACCCTATTGATTGTGAGAGTACAGCCTATTGCAGTAAGGGTTTCACTTAATGTTGTGCTTAGAAAAATTGTTGTGACTCCTCTTGTTGAATTAAATGCTTGGGATTCTAGTTACGAGATGTTGTGTGGTCTGTTGTGAATGTTTGAGGATGTTGAATTAAATGATGCATGGTTTGAGATTGTCTTTGAGTTGGGTTGAGGCTCAAATTGCACGAATACACATGAAATGGAAACCCTAATGACTAGGTAGTTTTGCTAAGTATTGATCATTTGGATATTGTGTGGGAATTTTATGCTTAGTGGGCTGCCCGTTAATGTCGTATAACTTCAAATGTGATTTTGACCTTTGCATGTTGACAAATAAGCTTTTCTTGCACCCGAACCCATGATTGACGTCATTGCATGTTGAATAATCTTATCAATTGATCACGTGAGCTTCTTGATGAGATATATGGCCTGTTTTACATGTGTTACATGGCTGCCCGTTTAATTTTCATATAACTCTATATGCCTTTCAAGTGAAATTTCCTGTCTTATCATGCCCTGCTTGTTTACCTGTCAATGTGCAATCTTATGATTGTCCGGAGGCAACCTACTTTGTTGTCCTCCTACTGTGATATATTACCTGTTTTATCGTGCCCTGCCTGTTTACCTGTCAATGTGCAATCTTATGATTGTCCGGAGGCAACCTACTTTGTTGTCCTCCTACTGTGATATATTACCTGTTTTATCGTGCCCTGCCTGTTTACTTGGTCAATGTGCAATCTTATGACTGTCCGGAGGCAACCTACTTTGTTGTCCTCCTACTGTGATATATTACCTGTCATAAATGTGCATTGCATACAAGGTTGCAACATTTCCTGTTGGCATGGTAGCGATCACGCACACCGGGCGGCATCGGGCTTGCCGGTGCACCCGTGACTACCATGGTCCCATTCCCTCTCTCGCTTGGGGGCTAGACTTCCTCGGAGAGTTGGGTCGTAGGATTTCGGGGTACATCCGGAGTACACCCACCTGGCGTGTTTGGGGGATGATTTGAAGTCGGCCGCAACTTCTGATTCTGGAACTGATCTGAGAGCAGAAGCTCACTGTATCCTTTTTATTATGTGTATAAGTACTCTCGCTTGGTTCCTAGAGAACCTCGGGGAGAAAATACTGGTATTTCTGTTCTTGTAGTTATATTATTGTTACATTCATGCTTGCAAAAGGATTTTCATAAGTTGAACCGGAAAATGAGTTTCAAAACCTGTTTCTCGTTCCCCATCGCTGAGTTCATAAGGACTCACCCTCTTTTATCATCTCAGGTGAAGAAGATCAAGAACAGGTACCCGAGGATGATGTGCCTAACGATGATTCCTTGGAGTGATTGCCTGTCCCTACGTGCTTTTGTGCTTTGCCTGAAAGTGGTTGCTATATGGATGTTGTGTTTGATTGCAAACTACTCATTTTATTGATGTAAATGACCTCGTTGTAATTTGGGTCTAATTCTGGGATTGTACTATTTATAACCGGACGAACTTTTATCTGGTTGTTTGCTTTCGTTTTCTTGATTAGTAGTTGTCGTAGGCAATCAAACCACTAGATGAACAATCAACTAAGTTAACTCTATCTAATTTCACCGAGGTGCTCATTTGCAAACTAAAGGATAATAGGTACTTGTATGATAGGAGATTGACAAATAAATAGGACATAGTTATCATGTTAGGCTTATTAGCCAAACGAGACTTTCAAGATAAACTAGTAGAAAAATCGATTGGTGACAAATAGGAGTCCCTAATGGAATTGGATTAATGATTGGAATAATTGAGGCGTGTAGAGAATTAGGTCAAACCAAAGAGCCCAATTACAGCCATTATGCAGCCGGTTTTCCTGAAAATTTTGGAGTTTAGGCCAAAACGTTAAGTGTTAAATCTTTATAAACAGTAAAGTGTGTGATATTACCTGAATGTTTAGTTCACACCCTAGTCTAACCTTATAGGCTGGGTTGGGGCGTGACATACGCGGTGCACAGCATACCGTTACAAAGCTCTCTGAGAGCTCTACAACGGGCGCCGCCGGCTTGCTCGCAGTGCCCATTTTGGGAGCCCAACATCGAACGTTTTCATCAGTTTCAGGACACTTTTCTTCTTTTTCTCTGTCTTTCCATCCCGGATCATACATCGTGAACAGTTAAAAGGACGACAACCTGACTCGCGGGACATCAGATGGCCCTACAATGTGTCGATATAACGTCTTGCGAGGATGCTGCCTTGTTGAAACAGATGGGTTGTTGTAAAGCCCATTGGGCCTTTTGAATGGGCCATCTCTCTAGGTTGGGACTGTGAACCATTAACACATATAGAAATTGTGCCCTCAACATGACGGGTGCGATCATGCCAGTACTAATGCACCGGATCCCATCAGAACTCCCAAGTTAAGCGTGCATGGCGAGAGTAGGACTAGGATGGGTGACCCCCTGGGAAGTCCTCGTGTTGAACCCCCTTTTCAATTTTTTTTGCCCTGGTTAGGGTTGCCAAGATACGTTATCCACCAAATCTCTATTACTGAATCTCACGGAACATTGCGCAAGACAACTTTGCTTCTCGTAGAGGCTGGGCCCGCAATCCGAGGGCGTAGGGTTTGTGACTAGGTCTCCGTCGCTCTAGTGCCCAAAACTTTTGATCCGTAAAGAGTTATGCGGCGCACAGCATACCGTTGCAAAGCTCTCTGAGAGCTCTACGATGAGGGCAGCCAGTTTGATCGCTGTGCCCCTTTTTGGAGCCCAAAATCGAACGTTTTCATCAGTTTCAGGCCACTTTTCTTCTTTTGCTATGTTTTTCCGTCCCGGATCGTACGTCGTGAACTGTAAAAAGGACGACAACCTGAAACGCGGGACATAAGAGGGCCTTACAACGTGTCGATATCACGGCTTGCAAGCATGCTGTGTTGTTGAAGCGGATGGATTGTCGGTAAGACCATTGGGCTTTTTGAATGGGCCATCTCTCTAGGCTGGGACTGTGAACCGTTAACACATATAGGAATTGTTCCCTCAACATGACGGGTGCAATCATACCAGCACTAGTGCACCGGATCCCATCAGAACTTCGAAGTTAAGCGTGCTTGGGCGAGAGTAGTACTAGGATGGGTGACCCCCTGGGAAGTCCTCATGTTGCACCCCCTTTTCAATTTTTTTTTCCCTGGTTAGGGTTGCCAAGATACTTTATCCACCAAATCTCTATAACTGAATCCCACGAAACATTGGGCAAGACAACTTCGCTTCTCGTAGAGGCTGGGCCGGCAAACCGAGGGCGTAGGGTTTGTGACCAGGTCTCCGTCGCTTCGGTGCCCATAACTTTTGATCCGCAAGGAGTTACGCGGCGCACAGCATACCGAGGCAAAGCTCTCTGAGAGCTCAATGACGGGGGCACACAGCTTGCTCGCTGTTCCCATTTTTGGACCCCCAAATCATACGTTTTCATCAGTTTCAGGCCACTTTTCTTCTTTTGTGCTATTTTTTCATCCTGGATCGTACGTCTTGAATTGCAAAAAGGACGACAACCTAACTCAAGGGACATCAGAGGGTCCTACAATGTGTCGATATCACGTCTTGCGATGATGCTGTGTTGTTGAAGCGAATGGGTTGTCGTTAAGCCTATTGGGCCTTTTGAATGGGCCATCTCTCTAGGCTGGGACTGTGAACTGTTAACACATATAGGAATTGTGCCCTCAACATGACGGGTGTGATCATACCAGCACTAATGCACCGGATCCCATCAGAACTCCGTAGTTAAGCGTGCTTGGATGAGAGTAGTACTTGGATGGGTGACCCCCTGGGAAGTCCTCGTGTTGCACCTCCTTTTCAATTTTTTTTGCCTTGGTTAGGGTTGCCAAGATACCTTATCTACCAAATCTCTATTACCGAATCCCACGGAACATTGGGCATGACAACTTCGCTTAACGTAGAGGCCGGGCCCGCAAACCGAGAGCGTAGTGTTTGTGACAAAGTCTCCGTCGCTCCAGTGCCCATAACCTTTGATCTGTAAGGAGTTACGCAGCACACAACATACCGTTGCAAAGCTCTCTGAGAGCTCTAGGACGGGGTCAACCAGCTTGCTCGCTGTGCCCCTTTTTGGAGCCCAAAATTGAACGTTTTCATCAGTTTCAGGCCACTTTTCTTCTTTTGTCGTGTTTTTCCATCCCGAATCGTACGTTGTGAGCTGTTAAAGGGACGACAACCTGACTCGCAGGACATCAGAGGACCCTACAACGTGTGGATATCATGTCTTGCAAGGATGCTGCGTTGTTGAAGCGGATGGGTTGTCGTTAAGCCCATTGGGCCTTTTGAATGGGCCATCTCTCTAGGCTGGGACTGTGAACAGTTAACACATAAAGGAATTGTGCCCTCAATGTGACGGGTACGATCATACCTGCACTAATGCACCAGATCCCATCACAACTCCGAAGTTAAGCGTGCTTGGGCGAGAATAGTACTAGGATGGGTGACCCCTTGGGAAGTCCTCGTGTTGCACCCCCCTTTTCAATTTTTTTTGCCCTGGTTAGGGTTGCCAAGATACTTTATCCACCAAATCTCTATTACTGAATCCGACGGAACATTGGGCAAGACAACTTCGCTTCACGTAGAGGCTGGGCCTGCAAACCAAGGGCGTAGGGTTTGTGACCAGGTCTCCGTCGCTCCGGTGCCCATAACTTTTGATCCGTAAGGAGTTACGCAGTGCACAGCATACCGTTACAAAGCGCTCTGAGAGCTCTATGTCGGGGGCAGCCAGCTTGCTTGCTTTGCCCATTTTTGGAGCCCAAAATCGAACATTTTCATCAGTTTCAGGCCACTTTTCTTCATTTGCTTTGTTTTTCCGTCCCGGATCGTACATCGTGAATTGTTAAAAGGACGAAAACCTGACTCGCTGGACATCAGAGGGCCCTACAACGTGTCGATATCACGTCTTGCAAGCATGTTGCGTTGTTGAAGCGGATGGGTTGTCGTTAAGCCCATTGGGCCTTTTGAATGGGCCATCTCTGTAGGCTAGGACTGTGAACCGTTAACACATATAGGAATTGTACCCTCAACATGACAGGTGTGATCATACCAGCACAAATGCACCGGATCCCATCAGAACTCCGAAGTTAAGCGTGCTTGGACGAGAGTAGTAATAGGATGGGTGACCCCAAGGGAAGTCCTTGTGTTGCACCTCCTTTTCAATTTTTTTTGCCCTGGTTAGGGTTGCCAAGATACTTTATCCACGAAATCTCTATTACTGCATCCCACGGAACATTGGGAAAGACAACTTCGCTTCACGTAGAGGTTCGGCCCGTAAACCGAGGGCGTAGGGTTTGTGACCAAGTGTCCGTCGCTCCGGTGCTCTTAACTTTTGATCCGTAAGGAGTTACGCGGCGCACAGCATACCGATGCAAAGCTCTTTGAGAGCTCTACGATAGGGGCATGCAGCTTGCTTGCTGTGGCAGTTTTTGGAGCCCAAAATTGAACATTTTCATCAGTTTTCGGCCACTTTTCTTCTTTTGCTATATTTTTTCATCCCGGATCGTACGTTGTAAACTGTTAAAAGGATGACAACCTGATTCGCGAGACGTCAGAGGGCCCTACAACGTGTCGATATCACGTCTTGCGAGGATGCTGCGTTGTTGAAGCGGATGGGTTGTCGTTAAGCCCATTGGGCCTTTTGAATGTGCCATCTCTCTAGGCTGGGACGATGAACAGTTAACACATAAAGGAATTGTGCCCTCACCATGATGGGTGCGATCATAGCAGCACTAATGCACCGTATCCCATCAGAACTCCGAAGTTAAGCGTGCTTGGGCGAGAGTAGTACTATGATGGGTGACCCCATGGGAAGTCCTCGTGTTGCACCTTCTTTTTAATTTTTTTTGCCCTGGTTAAGGTTGCCAAGATACTTTATCCACCAAATCTCTTTTACTGAATCCCACGGAACATTGGGCAAGACAACTTCGCTTCACGTAGAGGCTGGGACCGCAAACAGAGGGCGTAGGGTTTATGACCAGCTCTCCGTCGCTCCGGTGCCCATAACTTTTGATCCGAAAGGAGTTACGCGGCGCACAGCATACTGTTGCAAAGTTCTCTGAGACCTCTACGACAGGGGCAGCCAGCTTGTTTGTTGTGCCAGTTTTTGGAGCTCAAAATCGAAAGTTTTCAATAGTTTTAGGCCATTTTTCTTCTTTTGCTTTGTTTTTCCGTCCCGAATCGTATGTCGTGAACTGTTAAGAGGACAACATCCTGACTCGCGGGACATCAGAGGGCCCTACAACGTGTTGATATCACGTCTTGCAAGAATGCTGTGTTGTTGAAGCGGATGGGTTGTCGTTAAGCCCATTGGGCCTTTTGAATGGGCTATCTCTCTAGGCTGGGACCGTGAACAGTTAACACATAAAGGAATTGTGCCCCTCAACATGACGGGTGCGATCATACCAGCACTAATGCACCGGATCCCATCAGAACATTGAAGTTAAGCGTGCTTGGGCAAGAAGAGTAGTAGGATGGGTGACCCCCTGGGAAGTCCTCGTGTTGCACACCCTTTTCAACTATTTTTGCCCTGGTTAGGGTTGCAAAGATACTTTATCCACCAAATCTCTATTACTGAATCCCACGGAACAATGGGCAAGACAACTTCGCTTCCCGTAGAGGCTGGGCCCGTAAACCAAGGGCGTATGGTTTGTGACCAGGTCTTCGTCACTCCGATGCCCATAACTTTTGATCCGTAAGGAGTTACGTGGTGCACAGCATACCGTTGCAAAGCTCTCTGAGAGCTCTACGACGGGGGCAGCCAATTTGCTCGCTTTGCCCATTTTTGGAGCCCAAAATCAAACGTTTTCATCAGTTTTAGGCCACTTTTCTTCTTTTGCTCTGTTTTTCTACCTCGGATCGTACGTCGTGAACTATTAAAAGGACGACAACCAGACTCGAGGGACATCAGAGGGCGCTACAACGTGTCAATATCATGTCTTGCGAGGATGCTGCGTTGTTGAAGCGGATCGGTTACCGTTAAGCCCATTGGGCCTTTTGAATGGGCCATCTCTCTAGTCTGGGACGATGAACAGTTAACACATAAAGGAATTGTGCCCTCAACATGATGGGTGCGGTCATACCAGCACTAATGCATCGGATCCCATCAGAACTCCGAAGTTAAGCGTGCTTGGGCGAGAGTAGTACTATGATGTGTGACCCCCTGGGAAGTCCTCGTGTTGCACCCCCTTTTCAAATTTTTTGCCCTGGTTAGGGTTGCCAAGATACTTTATCCACCAAATCTCTATTACTGAATCCCACGGAACATTGGGAAAGACAACTTCGCCTCACGTAGAGGCTGGGCTCGCAAACCGAGGGCGTAGCGTTTGTGACCAGGTCTCCGTCGCTCCGGTGCCCATAACTTTTGATCCGTAATTGTTACGCGGCGCACATCATACCGTTACAAAGCTCTCTGAGAGCTCTACAATGGGGGCAGCCAGCTTGCTCGCTGTACCAGTTTTTGGAGCCCAAAATAGATTATTTTCATTAGTTTTAGGTCACTTTTCTACTTTTTCTCTATTTTTTCATCCCGGATCGTACGTCGTGAACTGTTAAAAGGACGACAACCTAACTCTCGGGACATCAGAGGGCCCTACAACGTGTCGATATCACGTCTGGCGAGGATGCTGCGTTGTTGAAGGGGATGGGTTGTCGTTAAGCCCATTGGGCCTTTTGAATGAGCCATCTCTCTAGGCTGGGATGATGAACAGTTAACACATAAAGGAATTGTGCCCTCACCATGATGGGTGCGATCATACCAGCACTAATGCACCATATCCCATCAGAACTCTGAAGTTAAGCGTGCTTGGGCGAGAGTAGTACAATGATGGGTGACCCCCTGGGAAGTCCTCGTGTTTCACCTCCTTTTCAATTTTTTTTGCCCTGGTTAGGGTTGCCAAGATACTTTATCCACCAACTCTCTATTACCGAATCCCTCGGAACATTGGGCAAGACAAATTCGCTTCACGTAGATGCTGAGCCCACAAACAGAGGGCGTAGCGTTTATGACCAGATCTCCGTCGCTCCGGTGCCCATAACTTTTGATCCGCAAGGAGTTACGCGGCGCACAGCATACCGTTGCAAATCTCTCTGAGACCTCTACGACAGGGGCAGCCAGCTTGTTTGTTGTGCCAGTTTTTGGAGCCCAAAATCGAAAGTTTTCAATAGTTTTAGGCCATTTTTCTTCTTTTGCTTTGTTTTTCCGTCCCGAATCGTATGTCGTGAACTGTTAAAAGGAAAAAAACCTGAATCGCGGGACATCAGAGGGCCCTACAACGTGTTGATATCACGTCTTGCAAGGATGCTGCGTTGTTGAAGCGGATGGGTTGTCGTTAAGCCCATTGGGCCTTTTGAATGGGCTATCTCTCTAGGCTGGGACTGGGAACAGTTAACACATAAAGGAATTGTGCCCTCAACATGACGGGTGCGATCATACCAGCACTAATGCACCGGATCCCATCAGAACTCCGAAGTTAAGCGTGCTTGGGCGAGAGTAGTACTAGGATGGGTGACCCTTTTGGAAGTCCTCGTGTTGTACACCCTTTTCAACTATTTTTGCCCTGGTTAGGGTTGCAAAGATACTTTATCCACCAAATCTCTATTAGCGAATCCCACGGAACATTGGGCAAGACAACTTCGCTTCACGTAGAGGCTGGGCCTCCAAACCGAGGGCATAGGGTTTGTGACCAAATCTCCGTCGCTCCGGTGCCCATAACTTTTGATCCGTAAGGAGTTACGCGGTGCACAGCATACCGTTACAAAGCTCTCTGAGAGCTCTGCAACGGGTACAGCGAGCTTGCTCGCTGTGCCCATTTTTGGAGCCCAAAATCAAACGTTGTCATCAGTTTTAGGCCACTTTTCTTCTTTTGCCCTATTTTTCTGTCCCGGATCGTACGTCGTGAGCTATTAAAAGGACTACAACCTGACTCGGGGTATATCACAGGGCCCTACAATGTGTCGATATCACGTCTTGCGAGGATGCTGCGTTGTTGAAGCGGATGGGTTGTCGTTAAGCCCATTGGGCCTTTTGAATGGGCCATCTCTCTAGTCTGGGACGATGAACAGTTAACACATAAAGGAATTGTGCCCTCAACATGATGGGTGCGGTCATACCAGCACTAATGCATCGGATTCCATCAGAACTCCGAAGTTAAGCGTGCTTGGGCGAGAATAGTACTATGATGTGTGACCCCCTGGGAAGTCCTCGTGTTGCACCCCATTTTCAATTTTTTTGCCCTGGTTAGGGTTGCCAAGATACTTTATCCACCAAATCTCTATTACTGAATCCCACAGAACATTGAGCAAGACAACTTTGCTTCACGTAGAGGCTGGGCTCGCAAACCGAGGGCGTAGCGTTTGTGACCAGGTCTCCGTCGCTCCGGTGCCCATAACTTTTGATCCGTAATTGTTACGCGGCGCACATCATACCGTTACAAAGCTCTCTGAGAGCTCTACAATGGGGGCAGCCAGCTTGCTCGCTGTACCAGTTTTTGGAGCCCAAAATAGATTATTTTCATTAGTTTTAGGTCACTTTTCTACTTTTTCTCTATTTTTTCATCCCGGATCGTACGTCGTGAACTGTTAAAAGGACGACAACCTAACTCTCGGGACATCAGACAGCCCTACAACATGTCGATATCACGTCTTGCTAGGATGCTGCGTTGTTAAAGCGGATGGGTTGTTGTTAAGCCCATTGGGCCTTTTGTATGGGCTATATCTCTAGGCTAGGACTGTGAACAGTTAACACATAAAGGAATTGTGCCCTCACCATGATAGGTGCGATCATCCCAGCACGACTCCACCGCACCCCCTCAGAACTTCAAAGTTAAGCGTGCTTGGGCGAGAGTAGTACTATGATGGGTGACCCCTTGGGAAGTCCTCGTGTTGCACCCCCTTTTCAATTTTTTTTGCCCTGGTTAGGGTTGCCAAGATACTTTATCCACCAAATCTCTATTACTGAATCCCACGGAACATTGGGCAAGACAACTTCGCTTCACGTAGAGGCTGGGCCCGCAAACCAAGGGCGTAGGGTTTGTGACCAGGTCTCCGTCGCTCCGGTACCCATAACTTTTGATCCGTAAGGAGTTACGCCGCACACAGCATACCGTCGCAAAGCTCTCTGAGAGCTCTACGATGGGGGCAGCCAGCTTGCTCGCTGTGCCCGGTTTTGGCGCCCAAAATCGAACATTTTCTTCAGTTTCAGGCCACTTTTCTTCTTTTGCTATTGTTTTCAGTCCCCGATCATACATTGTGAACTATTCAAAGGACGACAACCAGACTCGCGGGACATCATAGTGCCCTACAACATGTCGATATAACGTCTTGCGAGGATGCTATGTTGTTGAAGCTGATGGGTTGTCGTTAAGCCCATTGGGCCTATTGAATGGGCCATCTCTCTAGGCTGGGAGTGTGAACCGTTAACACATATAAGAATTGTGCCTTCAACATGACGGGTGCGATCATGCCAGCACTAATGCACCGGATCCCATCAGAACACCGAAGTTAAGCGTGCTTGGGCGAGAGTAGTACTAGGATGGGTGACGCCCTGGGAAGTCCTCGTGTTGCACCCCCTTTTCAATTTTTTTTGCCCTGGTTAGGGTTGCCAAGATACTTTATCTACCATATCTCTATTACAGAATCCCATGGAACATTGGGCAAGACAACGTTGTTTCACGTAGAGGTTGGGCACGCAACCCGAGGGCGTAGTGTTTGTGACCACGTCTCCGTCACCCCGATGCCCATAACTTTTGATCCATAAGGAGTTACGCGGCGCACAGCATACCGTTGCAAAGCTCTCTGAGAGCTTTGCGACGGGAGCAGCTAGCTTGCTCGCTTTGCCCAATTTTGGAGGCCAAAATCGAACATTTTCATCAGTTTTAGGCCACTTTTCTTCTTTTGCTCTGTTTTTTCGTCCCGGATCGTACGTCGTGAACTGTTAAAAGGACGACAACCGGACTCGCAGGACATCAGAGGGCCCTAGAACGTGTCGATATCATGTCTTGCAAGCATGCTGCGTTGTTGAAGCGGAAGGGTTGTCGTTAAGCCCATTGGGCCTTTTCAATGGGCCATCTCTCTAGGCTGGCACTCTGAATCATTAACACATATAGGAATTGTGCCCTCAACATGACGGGTGCAGTCATGCCAGCACTAATGCATCGGATCCCATCAGAACTCCGAAGTTAAGCGTGCTTGGGCGAGAGTAGTACTAGGATGGGTGACCCCTTGGGAAGTCCTCTTGCTGCACCCCCTTTTCAATTTTTTTTGCCCTGGTTAGGGTTGCCAAGATACTTTATCTACCAAATCTCTATTACCGAATCCCACGGAACAATGGGCAAGACAACTTCGCTTCACGTAGAGGCTGGGCCCACAAACCAAGGGCGTAGGGTTTGTGACCAGGTCTCCGTCGCTCCGGTGCCCATAACTTTTGATCCGTAAGGAGTTACGTGGTGCATAGCATAACGTTACAAAGCTCTCTGAGAGTTCTACGACGGGGGCAGCCAGCTTGCTGGCCGTGCCCATTTTTGGAGCCCAAAATCGAACGTTTTCATCAATTTCAGTCCACTTTTCTTCATTTGCTCTGTTTTTCCTTCCTGGATCGTACGTCGTGAACTGTTAAAAGGACGACAACCTGACTCTCAGGACACCAGAGGGCCCCACAACGTGTCAATATCACGTCTTGCAAGCTTGCAGCGTTGTTGAAGCAGATAGGTTATCGTTAAGCCCATTGGGCCTTTTGAATTCGCCATCTCTCTAGGCTGGGACTGTGAACCGTTAACACATAAAGGAATTATACCCTAAACATGACTGGTGCGATCATACCAGCCCTAATGTACCGTATCCCATCAGAACTCCGAAGTTAAGCATGATTGGGCAAGAGTGGTAATAGGATGGGTGACCCCCAGGGAAGTCCTTGTGTTGCACCTCCTTTTCAATTTTTGTTGCCCTGGTTAGGGTTGCCAAGATACTTTATCCACGAAATCTCTATTACTGCATCCCACGGAACATTGGGAAAGACAACTTTGCTTCACGTGGAGGTTCGGCCCGTAAACTGAGGGCGTAGGGTTTGTGACCAGGTCTCCGTCGCTCCGGTGCTCTTAACTTTTGATCCGTAAGGAGTTACGCGGCGCACAGCATACCGATGCAAAGCTCTTTGAGAGCTCTACAATAGGGGCACGCAACTTGCTCGCTGTGCCAGTTTTTGGAGCCCAAAATTGAACATTTTCATCAGTTTTCGGCCACTTTTCTTCTTTTGCTCTATTTTTTCATCCCGGATCGTACGTTCTGAACTGTTAAAAGGATGACAACCTGATTCGCGGGACATCAGAGGGCCCTACAACGTGTCGATATCACGTCTTGCGAGGATGCTGCGTTGTTGAAGCGGATGGGTTGTCGTTAAGCCCATTGGGCCTTTTGAATGAGCCATCTCTCTAGGCTGGGACGATGAACAGTTAACACATAAAGGAATTGTGCCCTCACCATGATGGGTGCGATCATACCAGTACTAATGCACCGTATCCCATCAGAACTCCGAAGTTAAGCGTGCTTGGGCGAGAGTAGTACTATGATGGGTGACCCCCTGGGAAGTCCTCGTGTTGCACCGCCTTTTTAATTTTTTTTGCCCTGGTTACGGTTGCCAAGATTCTTTATCCACCAAATCTCTTTTACTGAATCCCACAGAACATTGGGCAAGACAACTTCGCTTCATGTAGAGGCTGGGCCCGCAAACTAGGGGCGTAGGGTTTATGACCAGGTCTCCGTCGCTCCGGTGCACAAAACTTTTGATCCGTAAGGAGTTACGTGGCGCACAGCATACCGTTGCAAAGCTCTCTGAGACCTCTACGACGGGGGCAGCCAGCTTGTTAGTTGTGCCAGTTTTTGGAGCCCAAAATCGAAAGTTTTCATTAGTTTTAGGCCATTTTTCTTCTTTTGCTTTGTTTTTCCGTCCCGAATCGTATGTCGTGAACTGTTAAAAGGAAAAAAAACTGAATCGCGGGACATCAGAGGGCCCTACATCGTGTTGATATCATGTCTTGCAAGGATGCTGCGTTGTTGAAGCGGATGGGTTGTCGTTAAGCCCATTGGGCCTTTTGAATGGGCTATCTCTCTAGGCTGGGACTGGGAACAGTTAACACATAAAGGAATTGTGCCCTCAACATGACAGGTGCGATCATACCAGCACTAATGCACCGGATCCCATCAGAACTCCAAATTTAAGCGTGCCTGGGCGAGAGTAGTACTAGGATGAGTGACCCCGTGGCAACTCCTCCTGTTGCACACCCTTTTCAACTTTTTTTGCCCTGGTTAGGGTTGCAAAGATACTTTATCCACCAAATCTCTATTACTGAATCCCACGGAACAATGGGCAAGACAACTTCGCTTCCCGTAGAGGCTGGGCCCGTAAACCGAGGGCGTATGGTTTGTGACCAGGTCTTCGTCACTCCGATGCCCATAACTTTTGATCCGTAAGGAGTTACGCGGTGCACAGCATACCGTTACAAAGCTCTCTGAGAGCTCTACGACAGGGGCAGCGAGCTTGCTGGCTGTGCCCATTTTTGGAGCCCAAAATCAAACGTTTTCACCAGTTTTAGGCCACTTTTCTTCTTTTGCTCTGTTTTTCCGTCTCGGATCGTACCTCGTGAACTGTTAAAATGACGACAACCAGACTCGCGGGACATCAGAGGGCCCTAGAACGTGTCGATATCACATCTTGCAAGCATGTTGCGTTGTTGAAGCGGATGGGTTGCCGTTAAACCCATTGGGCCGTTTGAATGGGCCATATCTCTAGGCTGGGACTGTGAACAGTTAACACATAAAGGAATTATGCCCTCAACATGATGGGTGCTATCATACCAGCACTAATGCACCGGATCCCATCAGAACTCTGAAGTTAAGCGTGCTTGGGCGAGAGTAGTACTATGATGTGTGACCCCCTGGGAAGTCTTCGTGTTGCACCCCCATTTCATTTTTTTTTTGCCCTGGTTAGGGTTGCCAAGATACTTTATCCACCAAATCTCTATTACTGAATCCCACGGAACATTGGGCAAGACAACTTCGTTTCACGTAGAGGCTGGGCCCGCAAAACAAGGGCGTAGGGTTTGTGACCAGGACTCCGTCGCTCCGGTGCGCATAACTTTTGATCCGTAAGGAGTTACGCGGCGCACAACATACCGATGCAAAGCTCTCTGAGAGCTCTACGACGAGGGCACCCAGCTTTCTCGCTGTGCCAGTTTTTGGAGCTCAAAATCAAACATTTTCATCAGTTTTCGGCCACTTTTCCTACTTTGCTCTATTTTTTCATCCCGGATCGTACGTCGGGAACTGTTAAAAGGACGACAACCTAACTCGCGGGACATCAGAGGGCCCTACAACGTGTCGATATCACGTCTTGCGAGGATGCTGCGTTGTTGAAGGGGATGGGTTGTCGTTAAGCCCATTGCGCCTTTTGAATGAGCCATCTCTCTAGGCTGGGACGATGAACAGTTAACACATAAAGGAATTGTGCCCTCACCATGACGGGTACGATCATACCAGCACTAATGCACCGTATCCCATCAGAACTGTGAAGTTAAACGTGCTTGGGCGAGAGTATTACTAGGATGGGTGACCCTCTGGGAAGTCCTCGTGTTGCACCTCCTTTTCAATTTTTTTTGCCCTGGTTAGGGTTGCCAAGATACTTTATCCACCAAATCTCTATTACTGAATCCCACGGAACATTGGGCAAGACAACTTCGCTTCACGCAAAGGCTGGGCCCGCAAACCGAGGGCGTAGGGTTTGTGACCAGGTCTCCGTCGCTCCGGTGCCCATAACTTTTGATCCGTAAGGAGTTACGCGGCGCACAGCATACCGTTGCAAAGCTCTCTGAGAGCTCTACGACGGGGGCAACCAGCTTGCTCTCTGTGCCAATTTTGTAGCCCAAAATCGAATGTTTTCATTAGTTTCAGGCCACTTTTCTTCTTTTGCTCTATTTTTCCATCCCGGATCATACGTTGTGAACTGTTAAAAGAACGACAACTTGACTGGTGGGACATCAGAGGGCCCTACAACTTGTCGATAAAACGTCTTGTGAGGATGCTGCGTCGTTGAAGCGGATGGGTTGTCGTTAAGCCCATTGGGCCTTTTGAATGGGCCATCTCTCTAGGCTGGGAGTGTGAACCGTTAACACATATAAGAATTGTGCCCTCAACATGACGGGTGCGATGATACCAGCACTAATGCACCGAATCCCATCAGAACATCCGAAGTTAAGCGTGCTTGGGGGAGAGTAGTACTAGGATGGGTGACGCCCTGGGAAGTCCTCGTGTTGCACCCCCTTTTCAATTTTTTTTGCCCCGGTTAGGGTTGCCAAGATACTTTATCTACCATATCTCTATTACAGAATCCCACGGAACATTGGGCAAGACAACGTCGTTTCACGTAGAGGCTGGGCCCGCAAACCGAGGGCGTAGGGTTTGTGACTAGGTCTTCGTCACTCCGATGCCCATAACTTTTGATCCGTAAGGAGTTACGCGGCGCACAGCATACCGTTGCAAAGCTCTCTGAGAGATCTACGACGGGGTCAGCCAGCTTGCTGGCTGTGCCCATTTTTGGAGCCCAAAATCAAACATTTTCATCAGTTTTAGGACACTTTTCTTCTTTTGCTCTGTTTTTCCATCCCGGTACGTACGTCGTGAACTGTTAAAAGGACGACAACCTGACTCGCAGGAAATCAGAGGGCCCTAGAACGTGTCGATATCACGTATTGCAAGCATGCTGCGTTGTTGAAGCGGAAGGGTTGTCGTTAAGCTCATTGGGCCTTTTGAATGCGCCATCTCTCTAGGCTAGGACGATGAACAGTTAACAGATAAAGGAATTGTGCCCTCAACATGATGGGTGCAGTCATACCAGCACTAATGCATCGGATCCCATCAGAACTCCGAAGTTAAGCGTGCTTGGGCGAGAGTAGTACTAGGATGTGTGACCCCCTGGGAAGTCCTCGTGTTGCACCTCCTTTTCAATTGTTTTGCCCTGGTTAGGGTTGCGAAGATACTTTATCCACCAAATCTCTATTACCGAATTCCACAGAACATTGGGCAAGACAACATCGCTTCACGTAGAGGTTGGGCCCGTAAACCGAGGGTGTAAGGTTTGTGACCAGGTCTCCGTCGCTCCGGTGCCCATAACTTTTGATCCGTATGTAGTTACGCTGCGCACAGCATACCGATGCAAAGCTCTCTGAGAGCTCTACGACGGGGGCACCCAGCTTGCTCGCTGTGCCCATTTTTGGAGCCCAAAATCGAACATTTTCACCAATTTTAGGCCACATTTCTTATTTTGCTCTATTTTTTCATCCCGGATCGTACGTCGTGAACTGTTAAAAGGACGACAACCTGACTCGCGAGACATCAGAGGGCCCTACAACGTGTCGATATCACGTCTTACAAGCATGCTGCGTTGTTGAAGCGGATGGGTTGTCGTTAAACCCATTAGGCCTTTTGAATGAGCCATCTCTCTTGGCTGGCACAATGAACAGTTAACACATAAAGGAATTGCGCCCTCAACATGATGGGTGCAAACATACCAGCACTAATGCACCGGATCCCATCAGAACTCCGAAGTTAAGCGTGCTTGGGCGAGAGTAGTACTAGGATGGGTGACCCCCTGGGAAGCCCTCGCGTTGCACCCCCTTTTCAATTTTTTTTGCCCTAGTTAGGGTTGCCAAGATACTTTATCCACCATATCTCTATTACTGAATCCCACGGAACGTTGGGCAAGACAACTTCATTTCAAGTAGAGGCTGGTCCCACAAACCGAGGGCGTAGGGTTTATGACCAGGTCTCCGTCGCTACGATGCCATAACTTTTGATCCGTAAGGAGTTACGCGGCCTACAGCATAACGTTGCAAAACTCTCTGAGAGCTCCACGACGGCGGCAGCCAGCTTGCTCGCTTTGCCCGTTTTTGGAGCCCAAAATCAAACATTTTCATCAGTTTCAGGCCACTTTTCTTCTTTTGCTCTGTTTTTCCGTCCCGGATCATACGTTGTGAACTGTTAAAATGACAACAACCTGACTCGCGGGACATCAGAGGGCCCTACAACGTGTCGATATAACGTCTTGCGAGGATGCTGTGTGGTTGAAGCGGATGGGTTGTCGTTAAGCCCATTGGGACTTCTAAATGGGCCATCTCTCTAGGCTGGGACTGTGAACCGTTGACACATATAAGAATTGTGCCCTCAACAAGACGGGTGCGATCATACCAGCACTAATGCACCGGATCCCATCAGAACTCCGAAGTTAAGCGTGCTTGGGGGAGAGTAGTACTAGGATGGGTGACGCCCTGGGAAGTCCTCGTGTTGCACCCCCTTTTCAATTTTTTTTGCCCTGGTTAGGGTTGCCAAGATACTTTCTCTACCATATCTCTATTGCAGAATCCCACGGAACATTGGGGAAGACAACGTCGTTTCACGTAGAGGCTGGGCACGCAAACCGAGGGCGTAGGGTTTGTGACCAAGTCTTCGTCACTCCGATGCCCATAACTTTTGATCCGTAAGGAGTTACGCGGCGCACAACATACCGTTGCAAAGCTCTCTGAGAGCTCTACGACGGGGTCAGCAAGCTTGCTGGCTGTGCCCATTTTTGGAGCCCAAAATCAAACATTTTCATCAATTTTAGGCCACTTTCCTTCTTTTGCTCTGTTTTTCCGTCCCGGATCGTACGTCGTGAACTGTTAAAAGGACGACAACCTGACTCGCGGGACATCAGAGGGCCCTAGAACGTGTTGATATCACGTCTTGCAAGCATGCTGCGTTGTTGAGGCGGATGGGTTGTCGTTAAGCCCATTGGGCCTTTTGAATGGGCCATCTCTCTAGGCTATGACGTTGAACAGTTAACAGATAAAGTAATTGTGCCCTCACCATGATGGGTGCAATCATACTAGCACTAATGCACCGTATCCCATCAGAACTCCAAAGTTAAGCGTGCTTGGGCGAGAGTAGTACTATGATGGGTGACCCCTTGTGAAGTCCTCGTGTTGCACCCCCTTTTCAATTTTTTTTGCCCTAGTTAGGGTTGCCAAGATACTTTTTCTACCAAATCTCTATTACTGAATCCCACGGAACATTGGGCAAGACAACTTCGCTTCACGTAGAGGCTGGGCCAGCAAACCGAGGGCGTAAGGTTTGTGACTAGGTCTCCGTCGCTCCGGTGCCTATAACTTTAGATCCGTAATGAGTTACGGGGCGCACAACATACCGTTGCAAAGCTCTCTGAGAGCTCTACGACGGAGGCTGCCAACTTGCTCACTGTGCCCGTTTTTGGAGCCCAAAATCGAACGTATTCATTAGTTTCAGGCCACTTTTCTTCTTTTGCTCTATTTTTTCATCCTGGATCATACGTTGTGAACTGTTAATAGGACGACAACCATACTCGCGGGACATCATAGGGCCCTACAACTTGTCGATATAACGTCTTGTGAGGATGCTGCGTTGTTGAAGGGGATGGGTTGTCGTTAAGCTCATTGGGCCTTTTGAATGGGCTATCTCTCTAGGCTGGGACTGTGAATCGTTAACACATATAAGAATTGTGCCCTCAACATGACGGGTGCGATCATACCAGCACTAATGCACCGGATCCCATCAGAACTCCGAAGTTAAGCGTGCTTGGGTGATAGTAGTACTAGGATGGGTGACGCCCTGGGAAGTCCTCGTGTTGCACCCCCTTTTCAATTTTTTTTGCCCTGGTTAGGGTTGCCAAGATACTTTACCTACCATATCTCTATTACAGAATCCCACGGAACATTGGGCAAGACAACGTCATTTCACGTAGAGGCTGGGCCCGCAAACCGAGGGCGTAGGGTTTGTGACCAGGTCTTCGTCACTCCGATGCCCATAACTTTTGATTCGTAAGGAGTTACGCGGTGCACAGCATACCGTTGCAAAGCTCTCTGAGAGCTCAACGACGGGGTCAGCCAGCTTGCTGGCTGTGCCTATTTTCGAAGCCCAAAATCAAATGTTTTCATCAATTTTAGGCCACTTTTCTTCTTTTTGCTCTGTTTTTCCGTCCAGGATCGTATGTCGAGAGCTGTTAAAAGGACGACAACCTGACTCGCGGGACATCAGAGGGCCCTAGAACGTGTCGATATCACGTCTTGCGAGGATGCTGCGTTGTTGAAGCGGATGGGTTGTCGTTAAGCCCATTGGGCCTTTTGAATGAGCCATCTCTCTTGGCTGGGATGATGAACAGTTAACACATAAAGGAATTGTGCCCTCACATGATGGGTGCGATCATACCAGCACTAATGCACCCTATCCCATCAGAACCCCGAAGTTAAGCGTGCTTGGGCGAGAGTAGTACTATGATGGGTGACCCCTTGGGAAGTCCTCGTGTTGCACCCCCTTTTCAATTTTTTTTGCCCTGGTTAGGGTTGCCAAGATACTTTCTCTAACATATCTCTATTACAGAATCCCACGGAACATTGGGGAAGACACCTTCGTTTCACGTAGAGGTTGGGCTCGCAAACCGATGGCGTAGGGTTTGTGACCAGGTCTCCGTTGCTCCGATGCCCATAACTTTTGATCCGTAAGGAGTTACGCAGCGCACAACATACCGTTGCAAAGCTCTCTAAGAGCTCTACGACGGGGACAGCCAGCTTGCTTGCTCTGCCCATTTTTGGAGCCCAAAATTGAACATTTTCATCAGTTTTAGGCCACTTTTCTTCTTTTGATCTATTTTTCCGTCCCGGATCGTACGTCGTGAATTGTAAAAAGGACGACAACCTGACTCGCAGGACATCAAAGGGCCCTACAACGTGTGGATATAACGTCTTGCGAGGATACTGCGTTGTTGAAGCGGATGTGTTGTCGTGAAGCCCATTGGGCCTTTTGAATGGGCCATCTCCCTAGGCTGGGACGATGAGCAGTTAACACATAAAGGAATTGTGCCCTCAACATGATGGGTGCGGTCATACCAGCACTAATGCATCGGATCCCATCAGAACTCCGAAGTTAAGCGTGCTTGGGCGAGAGTAGTACTAGGATGTGTGACCCCCTGGGAAGTCCTCGTGTTGCACCCCCTTTTCAATTATTTTGCCCTGGTTAGGGTTGCCAAGATACTTTATCCATGAAATCTCTATTACTGAATCCCACGGAACATTGGGCAAGACAACTTCGCTTCACGTAGAGGCTGGGCCCGCAAACCGAGGGCGTAGGGTTAGTGACCAGGTCTCTGTCGCTCTAGTGCCAATAAATTTTTGATCCGTAAGGAGTTACGCGGCGCACAACATTCCGATGCAAAGCTCTCTGAGAGCTCTACGATGGGGGCAGCCAGCTTGCTCGGTGTGCCAGTTTTTGGTGCCCAATATCGAACGTGTTCATCAGTTTCCGTCCACTTTTCTTATTTTGTTATGTTTTTCCGGCCCGGCTCGAACGTTGTGAACTGTGAAAAGGGCGACAAACTGACCCGCGGGACATCAGAGGGCCCTACAACGTGCTGATATCACGTCTTGAGAGGATGCTGTGTTGTTGAAGCGGATGGGTTGTCGTTATGCCCATTGGGCCTTTTGAATGAGCCATCTCTCAAGGCTGGGACGATGAACAGTTAACACATAAAGGAATTGTGCCCTCACCAAGATGGGTGCGATCATACCAGCACTAATGCACCGTATCCCATCAGAACTCCGAAGTTAAGCGTGCTTGGGCGAGAGTAGTATTATGATGGGTGACCCCCTGGGAAGTCCTCGTGTTGCACCTCCTTTTTAATTTTTTTTGCCCAGGTTAAGGTAGCCAAGATACTTTATCCACCAAATCTCTTTTACTGAATCCCACGGAACATTGGGCAAGACAACTTCGCTTCATGTAGAAGCTGGGCTCGCAAACCGAGGGTGTAGGGTTTGTGACCAGGTCTCCGTCGCTCCGGTGCCTATAACTTTTGATCCGTAAGGAGTTACGCAGCACACAGCAAACCGTTGCAAAGCTCTCTGAGACCTCTACGACGGGGGCAGCCAGCTTGCTCGCTCTGCCCATTTTTGGTGCCCAAAATCTATCGTATTCATTAGTTTCAGGCCACTTTTCTTCTTTTGCTCTATTTTTTCGTCCTGGATCATACGTTGTGAACAGTTAAAAGGACGACAACCAGACTCGCGGGACATCATAGGGCCCTACAACATGTCGATATAACGTCTTGTGAGGATGCTACGTTGTTGAAGCGGATGGGTTGTCGTTAAGCCCATTGGGTCTTTTGAATGGGCCATCTCTCTAGGCTGGGAGTGTGAACCATTAACACATATAAGAATTGTGCCCTCAACATGACGGGTGCGATCATACCAGCACTAATGCACCGGATCCCATCAGAACTCCGAGGCTAAGCGTGCTTGGGGGAGAGTAGTACTAGGATGGGTGACGGCCTGGGAAGTCCTCGTGTTGCACCTCCTTTTCAAATTTTTTTTGCCCTGGTTAGGGTTGCCAAGATGCTTTATCCACCATATCTCTATTACAGAATCCCACGGAACATTGGGCAAGACAACGTCGTTTCACGTAGAGGCTGGGCCCGCAAACTGAGGGCGTAGGGTTTGTGACCAGGTCTTCGTCACTTCGATGCCCATAACTTTTGATCCATCAGGAGTTACGCAGCGCATAGCATACCATTGTAAAGCTCTCCGAGAGCTCTATGACGAGGGCAACCAGCTTGCTCGCTTTGCCTATTTTTGGAGCCCAAAATCAAACGTTTTCCTCAATTTCGGGCCATTTTTCTTCTTTTGCTCTGTTTTTCCATCCCAGATCGTACGTCGTGAGCTTTTAAAAAGACGACAACCTTACTCGCGGGACATCAGAGGGCCCTAGAACGTGTCGATATAACGTCTTGCAAGCATGCTGCGTTGTTGAAGCAAATGGGTTGTCGTTAAGCCCATTGGGCCTTTTGAATGAGCCATCTCTCTAGGCTGGGACGATGAACAGTTAACACATAAAGGAATTGTGCCCTCACCATGATGGGTGCGATCATACCAGCAATAATGCACCGTATCCCATCAGAACTCTGAAGTTAAGCGTTCTTGGGCGAGAGTAGTACTATGATGGGTGACCCCTTGGGAAGTCCTCGTGTTGCACATCCTTTTTAATTTTTTTTGCCCTGGTTAGGGTTGCCAAGATACTTTATCCACCAAATCTCTATTACTGAAGCCCACTGAACATTGGGCAAGACTACGTCGCTTCACGTAGAGGCCGGGCCCGCAAACCGAGGGCATAGGGTTTGTGACCAGGTCTCCGTCGCTCCGGTGCCCATAACTTTTGATCCGTAAGGAGTTACACGGCGCACAGCATACCGTTGCAAAGCTCTCTGAGAGCTCTACGACGGGGGTAGCCAGCTTGCTCGCTTTGCCCATTTTTGGAGCCCAAAATCGAACGTTTTCATCAGTTTCAGGCCACTTTTGTTCTTTTGTTCTATTTTTCCATCCTGGATCATACGTTGTGAACTGTTAAAAGGACGACAACCAAACTTGTGGGACATCATAGGGCCCTACAACATGTCGATATAACGTCTTGTGAGGATGCTACAATGTTGAAGCGGATTGGTTGTCGTTAAGCCCATTGGGCCTTTTGAATGGGCCATCTCTCTAGGCTGGGAGTGTGAACCGTTAACACATATAAGAATTGTGCCCTCAATATGACGGGTGCGATCATACCAGCGCTAGTGCACTGGATCCCATTAGAACTCCGAAGTTAAGCGTGCTTGGGGGAGAGTAGTACTAGGATGGGTGACGCCCTGGAAAGTCCTCGCGTTGCACCCCCTTTTCAATTTTTTTTGCCCTGGTTAGGGTTGCCAAGATACTTTATCTACCATATCTCTATTACTGAATCCCACGGAACATTGGGCAAGACAACGTCGTTTCACGTAGAGGCTGGGCCCGCAAACCGATGGCGTAGTGTTTGTGACCAGGTCTCCGTCACTCCGGTGCCCATAACTTTTGATCCGTAACGAGTTATGCGGCACACAGTATACCGTTGCAAAGCTCTCTGAGAGCTCTAAGATGGGGGCAGCCAGCATGCTCGCTGTGCCTATTTTTGGAGCCCAAAATTGAACGTTTTCATCAGTTTTAGGCCACTTTTCTTCTTTTGTTCTATTTTTTCAACCCTGATCGTACGTCGTGAACTGTTAAAAGGACAACAACCTGACTCGCTGGACTTCAGAGGGCCCTACAACGTGTCGACATAATGTCTTGTGAGGATGCTGCGTTGTTTAAGCGAATGGGTTGTCGTTAAGCCGATTGGGCCTTTTGAATGGGCCATCTCTCTAGGCTGGGACTGTGAACAGTTAACACATAAAGGAATTGTGCCCTCAACATGACGGGTGTGATCATACCAGCACCAATGCACCGGATCCCATCAGAACTCCGAAGTTAAGCGTGCTTGGGCGAGAATAGTACTTGGATGGGTGACCCCCTGGGAAGTCCTTGTGTTGCACCCCATTTTCAATTTTTTTTGCCCTGGTTAGGGTTGCCAAAATACTTTATCCTCCAAATCTATATTACTGAATCCCACGGAACATTGGGCAAGACAACTTCACTTCACGTAGAGGTTGAGCCCGCAAACCGAGGGCGTAGGGTTTGTGACCAGGTCTTCGTCGCTCCGGTGAGCATAACTTTTGATCCGTAAGGAGTTACGCGGCGCACGACATATCGATGCAAAGCTCTCTGAGAGCTCTACGCCGGCGGTATCCAACTTGCTCGCTGTGCTAGTTTTTGGAGCCCAAAATCGAATGTTTTCATCAGTTTCAGGTCACTTTTCTTCTTCTGCTCTATTTTTTCATCCCGGATCGTACGTCGTGAACTATTAAAAGGATGACAACCGGACTCGCGGGACATGAGAGGGCCCTACAACGTGTCAATATAACGTCTTGTGAGGATGCTGCGTTGTTGAAGCGGATGGGTTGTCGTTAATCATATTGGGCCTTTTGAATGGGCCATCTCTCTAGGCTGGGAGTGTGAACCACTAACACATATAGGAATTGTGCCCTCAACATGACGGGTGCGATCATACCAACACTAATGCACCGGATCACATCAGAACTCTGAAGTTAAGCGTGCTTGGGCGAGAGTAGTACTAGGATGGGTGACCCCCTGGGAAGTCATCGTGTTGCACCCCCTTTTCAATTTTTTATGCTCTGGTTAGGGTTGCTAAGATACTTCATCTACCATATCTCTATTACTGAATCCCATGCAACATTGGGCAAGACAACGTCGTTTCACGTAGAGGCTGGGCCCGCAAACCGAGGGCGTAGGGTTTGTGACCGGGTCTCCGTCACTCCGGTGCCCATAACTTTTGATTCGCAAGGAGTTACGCGGCGCACAGCATACCGTTGCAAAGCTCTCTGAGAGCTCTACGATGGGTCAGCCAGCATGCTCGTTGTACCCGTTTTTGGAGCCCAAAATCGAACGTTTTCATCAGTTTCATGCCACTTTTCATCTTTTGCTATATTTTTCCATCCCGGATCATATGTCGTGAATTGTTAAAAGGACAGGAACCGGACTCGCGGGACATCAGAGGGTCCTACAACGTGTCGATATCACATCTTGGAAGCATGCTGCGTTGTTGAAGCGGATGGGTTGTCCTTAAGCCCATTGGGCCTTTTCAATGGGCCATCTCTCTAGGATGGGACTGTGAACAGTTAACACATAAAGGAATAGTGCCCACAACATGACCGGTGCGATCATACCGGCACTAATGCACCGGATCCCATCAGAACTCTGAAGTTAAGCGTGCTTGGACGAGAGTAGTACAAGAATGGGTGACCCCCTGGGAAGTCCTCGTGTTACACCTCCTTTTCAATTTTTTTTGCCCTGGTTAGGGTTGCCAAGATACTTTATCCACCAAATCTCTATTACTGAATCTTACGGAACATTGGGCAAGACAACTTCGCTTCATGTTGAGGCTGGGCCCTCAAACTGAGGGTGTAGGGTTTGTGACCAGGTCTCCGTCACTCCGGTGCCCATAACTTTTGATCCGTAAAGAGGTGCGTGGCGCACAACATACCGTTGCAAAGCTCTCTGAGAGCTCTACGACGGGGGCAGCCAGCTTGCTCGTTGTGCCCATTTTTGGAGCCCAAAATCGAACCTTGTCATCTGTTTCAGGCCACTTTTCTTCTTTTGCTCTATTTTTTCATCCTGAATTGTACGTTGTGAGCTATTAAAAGGACGACAACCTGACCCGCGGGATATCAGAGGGCCCTACAATGTGTCGATATCATGCCTTGCGGGGATGCTGCGTTGTTGAAGTGGATGGATTATCGTTAAGCCTATTGGGCCTTTTGAATGGGCCATCTCTCTAGGCTAGGAGTGTGAACCATTAACACATATAGGAATTGTGCCCTCAACATGACGGGTGCGATCATACTAGCACTAATGCACCGGATCCCATCAGAACTCCGCAGTTAAGCGTGCTTGGGCGACAGTAGTACTAGAATGGGTGACCGCCTGGGAAGTCCTCGTGTTGCACCCCCTTTTCAATATTTTTTGCCCTAGTTAGGGTTGCCAAGATACTTTATCCACTAAATCTCTATTTTACTGAATCCCAACGAACATTGGGTAAGACAACTTCGCTTCACGTAGAGACTGGGCCCGCAAACCGAGGGCGTAGGGTTTGTGACCAGGTCTTCGTCACTCTGGTGCCCATAACTTTAGATCCGTTAGGAGTTACGCGGCGCACAGTATACAGTTGCAAAGCTCTTTGAGAGCACTTCGACGGGGGCATCCAGCTTGCACGCTGTGCCCATTTTTGGAGCCCAAAATCGAACATTTTCATCAGCTTCAGGCCACTTTTCTTCTTTTGCTCTGTTTTTTCATCCCGAATCGTACGTCGCGAACTGTTAAAAAGACGACAACCTGACTAGCGGGACATTAGAGGGCCCTACAACGTGTCGATATCACGTCTTGCAAGCATGCTGCATTGTTGAAGCGGATGGGTTGTCGTTATGCCCATTGGGCCTTTTGAATGGGCCATCTCTCTAGGTTGGGACTGTGAACAGTTAACACATAAAGGAATTGTGCCCACAACAAGACGGGTGCGATCATACCAGCACTAATGCACCGGATCCCATCAGAACTCCGAAGTTAAGCGTGCTTGGGCGAGAGTAGTACTAGGATGGGTGACACCCTGGGAAGTCCTCGTGTTGCACCCCATTTTCAATTTTTTTTTCCCTGGTTAGGGTTGCCAAGATAGTTTATCCACCAAATCTCTATTACTAAATCCCACGGAACATTGGGCTAGACAACTTCGCTTCACGTAGAGGCTGGGCCCGCAAACCGAGGGCGTAGGGTTAGTGACCATGTCTCCGTCGCTCCGGTGCCTATAACTTTTGATCCGTAAGGAGTTACGCTGCGCACAGCGTACCGATGCAAAGCTTTCTCAGAGCTCTGCGACGGGGGCACCCAGCTTCCTCGCTATCCCCCTTTTTGGAGCCCAAAATTGAACATTTTCATCAGTTTTGGGCCACTTTTCTTCTTTTGCTCTATTTTTTCATCCCGGATCGTAAGTCGTGAACTGTTAAAAGGACGACAACATGACTCGCGGGACATCAGAGGGCCCTACAACGTGTTGATATCACGTCTTGCAAGGATGCTGCATTGTAGAAGCGGATGGATTGTCGTTAAGCCCATTGGGCCTTCTGAATGGGCCATCTCTCTAGGCTGGGACAGTGAAACGTTAACACATATAGGAATTGTGCCCTCAACATGACGCGTGCGATCATACCAGCATTAATGCACCGTATCCCATCAGAACTCCGAAGTTAAGCGTGCTTGGGCGAGTGTAGTACTAGGATGGGTGACTCCCTGGGAAGTCCTCTTGTTGCACCTCCTTTTCAATTTTTTTTTGCCCTGGTTAGGGTTGCCAAGATACTTTATCCACCAAATCTCTATGACTGAATCCCACGGAACATTGGGCAAGACAACTTCGTTTCACGTAGAGGCTGGATTCGCAAACCGAGGGCGTAGGGTTTGTGACCAGGTCTCCGTCGCTGCAGTGCCCATAACTTTTGATCCGTAAGGAGTTATGCGGCGCACAACATACCTTTGCAAAGCTCTCTGAGAGCTCTACGATAGTGGCAGCCAGCTTGCTCACTGCGCCAATTTTTGTAGCCCAAAATCGAACGTTTTCATCATTTTCAGGCCACTTTTCTTCTTTTGCTCTGTTTTTCCATTCCGGATCATGCATTGTGAACTGTTAAAAGGACGACAATCGGAATCGCGGGACATCAGAGGGCCCTACAACGTGTCGATATCACGTCTTGTGAGGATGCTGCGTTGTTGAAGTGGATGGGTTGTCGTTAAGCCCATTGTGCCTTTTGAATAGGCCATCTCTCTAGGCTGGGACTGTGAACCGTTAACACATATAGGAATTGTGCCCTCAACATGATGGGTGCGATCATACTAGCACTAATGCACCGGATCCCATCAGAACTCTGAAGTTAAGGGTGCTTGGGCGAGAGTAGTACTAGGATGGGTGACCCCATAGGAAGTCCTCGTGTTGCACTCCCTTTTCAATTTTTTATTTCCCATGTTAGGGTTGCCAAGATACTTTATCTACCAAATCTCTATTACTGAATCCCACGGAACATCGGGCAAGGCAACGTCGTTTCACGTTGTGGTTGGGCCCGTAAACCGAGGGCGTAGGGTTTGTGACCAGGTCTCCGTCGCTCCGGTGCCCATTGGGCCTTTTGAATGGGCCATCTCTCTAGGCTGGGACTATGAATAGTTAACACATAAAGGAATTGTGCTCTCAACATGACGGGTGCGATCATACCAGAACTAATGTACCAGATCCCCTCAGAACTCCGAAGTTAATTATGCTTGGGCGAGAGTAGTACTAGGATTGGTGACCCCGTGGGAAGTCCTCGTGTTGCACCCCCTTTTCAATTTTTTTTGCCCGGGTTAGAGTTGCCAAGATACTTTATCCACCAAATCTCTATTACTGAATCCCACGGAACATTGGGCAAGACAACTTTACTTCACGTAGAGGCTGGGCCCGCAAACCGAGGGCGTAGGGTGTGTGACCAAGTCTCCGTCGCTCCGGTGCCCATAACTTTTAATCCGTAAGGAGTTACGCGGTACACAGCATACCGTTGCAAAGCTCTCTGAGAGCTCTACGACGGGGGAAACCAGCTTGCTCGCAGTGCCCCTTTTTGGAGCCTAAAATCGAACGTTTTCCTCAGTTTCAGGCCACTTTTCTTCTTTAGCTCTGTTTTTCAGTCCTGGATCATACGTTGTGAACTGTTGAAAGGACGACAACCGGACTCGCGGGACGTTAGAGGGCCCTACAACGTGTCGATATAACGTCTTGTGAGGATGCTGCGTTGTTGAAGCGGATGGGTTGTTGTTAAGCCCATTGGGCCTTTTGAATGGGCCATCTCTCTAGGCTGGGACTGTGAACAGTTAACACATAAAGGAATTGTGCCCTCAACATGACGGGTGTGATCATACCAGCACTAATGCACCGTATCCCTTCAGAACTCCGAAGTTAAGCGTGCTTGGGTGAGAGTAGTACTATGATGGGTGACCCCCTGGGAAGTCCTCCTGTTGCACCTCTTTTTCAATTTTTTTGCCCTAGTTAGGGTTGCCAAGATACTTTATCCACCAAATCTCTATTACTGAATCCCACAGAATATTGGGCAAGACAACTTCGCTTCACGTAGAGGCTGGGCCTGCAAACCGAGGGCGTACGTTTGTGACCAAGTCTCTGTCGCTCCGGTGCCCATAACTTTTGATCCGTAAGGAGTTACGCGGTGCAGAGCATACCGTTGCAAAGCTCTCTGAGAGCTCTAGAACGGGGGCAGCCAACTTGCTCGCTGTGCCCATTTTTGGAGGCCAAAATCGAACGTTTTCATCAGTTTCGGGCTACTTTTCTTTTTTAGCTCTGTTTTTCCGTCCCGGATCGTACGTCGTGAGCTGTTAAAAGGACGACAACCTGACTCGCGGGACATCAGAGAGTCCTACAACGTGTCGATATCACGTCTTGCGAGGATACTGCGTTGTTGAAGCGGATGGGTTGTCGTTAAGCGCATTGGGCCTTTTGAATGGGCCATCTCTCTAGGCTGGCACTGTGAACCATTAACACATATTGGAATTGTGCCCTCAACTTGACGGGTGCGATCATACCAGCACTAATGCACCGGATCCCATCAGAACTCTGAAGTTAAGCGTGCTTGGGCGAGAGTAGTACAAGGATGGGTGACCCCCTGGGAAGTCCTCGTGTTGCACCCCCCTTTTCAATTTTTTTTCCCTGGTTAGGGTTCCCAAGATACTTTATCCACCAAATTTCAATTACCGAATCCCAAGGCACCTTGGACAAGACAACTTCGATTCACGTAGAGGCTGGGCCCGCAAACCGAGGGCGTAGGGCTTTTGACCAGGTCTCCGTCGCTCTGGTGTCTATAACTTTTGATCCGTAAGGAGTTACGCGGCGCATAACATACCGTTGCAAAGCTCTCTGAGAGCTCTACGACGGGGGTAGCTAGCTTGCTCACTATGCCTCTTTTTGGAGCCCAAAATTGAACGTTTTGATCAGTTTCAGACCACTTTCCTTCTTTTGCTATGTTTTTCCGTCCCGGATTATACGTTGTGAATTTTTAAAAGGACGACAACCTGGCTCGCGGGACGTCAGAGGCCCCTACAACATGTCGATATAACGTCTTGCGAGGATGTTCCGTTGTAGAAGCGGAAGGGTTGTCGTTAAGCCTATTGGGCCTTTTGAATGGGCCATCTCTCTAGGCTGGGACTGTGAACCTTTAACACATATAGGAATTGTGCCCTCAAAATGACGGGGGCAATCATACCAGCACTAATGCACCGGATCTCATCAGAACTCCGAAGTTAAGCGTGCTTGGGCGAGAATAGTACTAGGATGGGTGACCCCCTTGGAAGTCCTCGTGTTGCACCCCCTTTTCAATTTTTCTTGCCCTGGTTAGGGTTACCAAGATACTTTATCCACCAAATCTCTATTACTGAATCCCACGGAACATTGGGCAAGACAACTTCGCTTCGCGTAGAGGCAGGGCCCGCAAACCGAGGGCGTAGGGTTTGTGACCAGGTCTCCGTCGCTCCGGTGCCCATAACATTTGATCCACAAGGAGTTACGCCGTGCACAGCATACCGTTACAAAGCTCTCTGATAGCTTTACGAATGGGGCAGCGAGCTTGCTCGCTGTGCCCTTTTTGGAGTCCAAAATCGAACGTTTTCATCAATTTTATGCCACTTTTCTTGTTTTGCTCTATATTTCTGTCTCGGATCGTACGTCATGAGCTGTTAAAAGGACGACAACCTTACTCGCGGGACATCAGAGGGCCCTACAACGTGTCGATATCACGTCTTGCAAGCATTCTGCATTGTTGAAGCGGATGGGTTGTCGTTAAGCCCATTGGCCCTTTTGAATGGGCCATCTCTCTAGGCTGCGACTGTCAACTGTTAACACATAAAGGAATTGTGTCCTCAACATGACGGGTGCGATCATACCAGCACTAATGCACCGGATCCCATCAGAACTCCGAAGTTAAGCGTGCTTGGGCGTGAGTAGTACTAGAATGGGTGAACCCCTGGGAAGTCCTCGTGTTGCACCCTTTTTTCAATTTTTTTTCGCCCTGGTTATGGTTGCCAAGATACTTTATCCACCAAATCTCTATTACTGCATCCCGCGGAACATTGGGCAAGACAACTTCGCTTCACGTTGAGGCTGGGCCCGAAAACCGAGGGCGTAGCGTTTGTGACCATGTCTTCGTCGCTCCGGTGCCCATAAGTTTTGATCCATAAGGAGTTACGCGGCGCACAGCATACCGTTGCAAAGCTCTTTGAGAGCTCTACGACGGGGGCACCCAGCTTGCTCGATGTGCCTATTTTTGGAGCCCAAAATCGAACGTTTTTATCAGTTTCAGGCCAGTTTTCTTCTTTTGCTCTGGTTTTCCGTCCCGGATCGTACGTCGTGAACTGTTAAAAGGAAGACAACCTAACTCGCATGGCATCAGAGGGCCCTACAACGTGTTGATATCACGTCTTGCGACGATTCTGTGTTGTTGAAGCGGATTTGTTATCGTTAAGCCCATTGGGCCTTTTGAATGGGCCATCTCTCTGGGCTGGGACTGTGAACAGTTAACATATATAGGAATTGTGCCCTCAACATGACGGGTGTGATCATACTAGCACTAATGCACAGGATCCCATCAGAACTCCGAAGCTAAGCATGCTTGGGCGAGAGTAGTTAGGATGGGTGACCCACTGGGAAGTCCTCGTGTTGCACCCCCTTTTCAATTTTTTTTGCCCGGCTTAGCATTGCCAAGATACTTTATCCACCAAATCTCTATTACTGAATCCCACGGAACATTGGGCAAGACAACTTCGTTTCACGTAGAGGCTGGGCCCTCAAACCGAGGGCGTAGGGTTTGTGACCAGGTCTTCGTCGCTCCGGTGCCCAAAACTTTTGATCCGTAAGGAGTTACACGGTGCGAAACATACCGTTGCAAAACACTCTGAGAGCTCTATGACGGAAGCTGCCAGAATGCTCGCTTTGCCCATTTTTGGAGCCCAAAATAGAATGTTTTCATCAGTTTCAGGCCACTTTTCTTCTTTTGCTCTATTTTTCCGTCCCGGATCGTACGTCGTGAACTGTTAAAAGGACGACAACCTGACTCGTGGGACTTTAGAGGGCCCTACAATGTGTCGATATCACGTCTTGCAAGCATGCTGCGTTGTTGAAGCGAATGGGTTGTCGTTAAGCCCATTGGGCCTTTTGAATAGGCCATCTCTCTAGGCTGGGACTGTGAACAGTTAACACATAAAGGAATTGTGCCCTCAACATGACGGGTGTGATCATACCAGCACTAATGCACCGGATCCCATTAGAACTCCAAAGTTCAGCGTGCTAGGGCAAGAATAGTACTAGGATGGGTGACCCCCTAGGAAGTCCTCGTGTTGCACTCCCTTTTCAATTTTTTTTGCCCTGGTTAGGGTTGTCAAGATACTTTATCCACCAAATCTCTATTATTGAATCCCACGGAACATTGGGCAAGACAACTTCGCTTCACGAAGAGGCTGGGCCCGCACACCGAGGGCGTAGGGTTTGTGACCAGGTCTCCGTCGCTCCGGTGCTCATAACTTTTGATCCGTAAGGAGTTACGCGACGCACAGTATACCGTTGCAAAGCTCTCTAAGAGCTCCACGACGGGGGCAGCCAGCTTTCTCGCAGTGCCAGTTTTTGGAGCCCAAAATCAAACGTTTTCATTAGTTTTAGGCAACTTTTTTTCTTTTGCACCGTTTTTTCATCTCGGATCATACGTCGTGAACTGTTAAAAGGACGACAACCTAACTCGCTGGACATCAGAATGCCCTACAACGTGTCGATATCACGTCTTGCAAGCATGCTGCGTTGTTGAAGCGGATGGGTTATCGTTAAGCCCATTGGGCCGTTTGAGTGGGCCATCTCTCTAGGCTGGGACTGTGAACAGTTAACACATAAAGGAATTGTGCCCTCAACATGACGGGTGCGATCATACCAGCACTAATGCACCGTATCCCATCAGAACTCCGAAGTTAAGTGTGCTTGGGCGAGAGTAGGACTAGCAAGGGGGACCGCTTGGGAAGTCCTCTTGTTGCACCCCCTTTTCAATTTTTTTTGCCCTGGTTAGGGTTGCCAAGATACATTATCCACCAAATTTCTATTTCTGAATCCCGCGAAATATTGGTTAAGATAACTTCGCTTCACGTAGAGGCTGGGCCCGCAAACCGAGGACGTAGGTTTTGTGACTAGGTCACCGTCGTTCCGATGCCCATAACTTTTGATCCGTAAGGAATTACGCGGCGCACAGCATACCGTTGCAAAGCTCTCGGAGAGCTCTAGGACGGGGGCAACTAGCTTGCTCGCTATGCCCATTTTTGGAACCCAAAATCGAACGTTTTCATCAGTTTGAGGCCTCTTTTCTTCTTTTGCTCTGTTTTTTCGTTCTGGATCGTACGTCATGAACTATTAAAAGGACGACAACCTGACTCGCAGAACATAAGAGGGGCCTACAACGTGTCGATATCACGTCCTGCAAGCATGCTGCGTTGTTGAAGTGGATAGGTTGTCGTTAAGCCCATTGGGCCTTTTGAATGGGCCATCTCTCTAGGCTGGTACTGTGAAAAGTTAACACAAAAAGGAATTGTGCCCTCAACATGACGGGTGCGATCATACCAGCACTAATGCACTGGATCCCATCAGAACTACGGAGTTAAGCGTGCTTGGGCGAGAGTAGTACTAGGAAAGGTGACCCCTTGGGAAGTCCTCGTGTTGCACCTACTTTTCAATTTTTTTTGCCCTGGTTAGGGTTGCAAATATACTTTTTCCACCAAATCTCTATTACTGAATCCCATGGAACATTGGACAAGAAAACTGCGCTTCACGTAGAGGCTGGGCCCGGAAACCGAGGGCGTAGGGTTTTTGACCAGGTCTCCGTCGCTCTGGTGCCCATAACTTTTGATCCGTAAGGAGTTACACGGCGCACAGCATACCGTCGCAAAGATCTCTGAGAGCCCTACGACGGGGGCAGCTAGTATGCTCACTGTGCCCATTTTTGGAGCCCAAAATCGAATGTTTTCATCAGTTTCAAGCCACTTTTCTTCTTTGGCCCTGCTTTTCCGTCCTAGATCGTACGTCGTGAACTGTTAAAAGGACGACAACCTGACTCGCTGGACATCAGAGGGCCTTACAACGTGTCGATATCACGTCTTGCATGCATGCTGCGTTGTTTAAGCAGTTGGGTTGTCGTTAAGCCCATTGGGCCTTTTGAATGGGCCATCTCTCTAGGCTGGGACTGTGAACAGTTAACACATAAATGAATTGTGCCTTCAACATGACGGTTGCGATCATACCAGCACTAATGCACCGGATCTCATCAGAACTCTAAAGTTAAGCGTGCTTGGGCTAGAGTAGTACAAGGATGGGTGACCCCCTTGGAAGTCCTCGTGTTGCACCCCCTTTTCAATTTTTTTTGCCCTGGTTAGGATTGCCAAGATACTTTATCCACCAAATCTCGATTACAGCATTCCATGGAACATTGGGCAAGACAACTTCGCTTCACGTAGAGGCTGTGCACGCAAACCGAGGGCGTAGGGTTTGTGACCAGGTCTCCATCGCTCCGGTGCCCATAACTTTTCATCCGTAAGGAGTTACGTGGCGCAAAGCATACCGTTGCAAAGCTTTCTGAGAGCTCTACGAAGGGGGCAGCCAGCTTGCTCGCTGTGTCCATTTTTGGAGCCCAAAATCTAACATTTTCATCAGTTTCAGGCCACTTTTATTCATTTGCCCTATTTTTCAGTCCCGGATCATACATTGTGAACTATTAAAAGGACGACAACCGGACTCGCGGGACGTTAGAGGGCCCTACAACGTCTTGCGATGATGCTGCATTGTTGAAGCAGAAGGGTTGTCGTTAAGCCCATTGGGCCTTTTGAATGGGCCATCTCTCTAGGCTGGGACTGTGAACCGTCAACACATAAGGGATTTGTGCCTTCAACATGACGTGTGTGATCATACCAGCACTAATGCATCGGATCCCATAAGAACTCCGAAGTTAAGGGTGCTTGGGAGAAAGTACTACAAGGATGGGTGACCCCTTGGGAAGTCCTCGTGTTGCACCCCCCTTTTAAATTTTTCTTGCCCTGGTTAGCCTTGCCAAGATGCTTTATCCACCTAATCTCTATGACTGAATCCCACGGAACAATGGGCAAGACAACTTCGCTTCACGTAGTGGTTGGGCGTGCAAACCGAGGGCGTAGGGTTTGTGACCAGGTCTCCGTCGCTTCGGTGCCCACAACTTTTGTTCCGTAAGGAGTTAGGCGGCGCACAACATACCGTTGCAAAGTTCTATGAGAGCTCTACGATGGGGGCAGTGAGCATGCTCTCTGTGCCCCTTTTTGGAGCCCAAAATCGAACGTTTTCATCAGTTTCTCGCCATTTTTCTTCTTTTGCTCTGTTTTTCCGTCCCGGATCGTACGTCGTGAACTGTTAAAAGGACGACGACCTGACTCGCGGGACATCAGAGGGCCCTACAACATGTAGATATCACGTCTTGCAAGCATGCTGCGTTGTTGAAGCGGATGGGTTGTCGTTAAGCCCATTGGGCCTTTTGAATGGGCCATCTCTCTATGCTGCGACTATGAACAGTTAACACACAGAGGAACTGTGCCCTCAACATGACGGGTGCGATCATACCAGCTCTAATGCACTGGATCCCATCTGAACTCCGAAGTTAAGCGTGCTTGGGCGAGAGTAGTACTAGGATGGGTGACCCCCTGAGAAGTCCCCGTGTTGTACCCCATTTTCAATTTTTTTGCCCTGTTTAGGCTTGCCAAGATACTTTATCCACCAAATATCTATTACTGCATCCCACGGAACATTGGGCAAAACAACTTCGCTTCACGTAGAGGCTGGGCCAGCAAACCGAGGGCGTAGGGTTTGTGACCAGGTCTCCGTGGCTCCGATGCCCATAACTTTTGATCCGTAATGAGTTACGCGGCGCACAACATACGGTTGCAAAGCTATCTGAGAGCTCTACGACGGGGGCGGCCAACTTGCTCGCTTTGCCCATTTTTGGAGCCCAAAATTGAACGTTTTCATCTGTTTTAGGCCACTTTTTCCTCTTTTGCTCTACTTTTCCGTCCCAGATCGTACGTTGTGAACTGTTAAAAGGATGACAACCTGAATCGCGGGACATCAGAGGGTCCTACAGTGTGTGGAGATCATGTCTTGTGAGGATTCTGCGTTGTTGAAGCGGATGGGTTGTCGTTAAGCCCATTGGGCCTTTTGAATGTGCCATCTCTCTAGGCGGGGACTGTGAACCGTTAAAACATATAGGAATTGTGCCCTCAACATGACGGGTGCGATCATACTAGCACTAATGCACCGGATCCCATCAGAACTCGGAAGTTAAGCATGCTTGGGCGAGAATAGTACTAGGATGGGTGACCCACTGCGAAGTCCTCGTGTTGCACCCCCTTTTTAATTTTTTTTGCCATGGTTAGGGTTGCCAAGATACTTTATCCACCAAATCTCTGTTACTGAATCCCACGGAAAATTGGGCAAGACAACTTTGCTTCACGTTGGGGCTAGGCCCGCAAACCGAGGGTGTAGGGTTTGTGACCAGGTCTCCGTCGCTCCGGTGCCCGTAACTTTTGATCCGTAAAGAGTTACGTGATACACAGCATACCGTTGCAAACCTCTTCGAGAGCTCTAAGACGGGGGCAGCCAGCTTGCTCGCTGTGCCCGTTTTTGGAGCACAAAATCGAACGATTTCATTAGTTTCAGGCCACTTTTCTTCTTTGGCTCTGTTTTTCTATCCCGGATCGTACGTCGTGAACTGTTAAAAGGACGACAACCTGACTCGCTGGACATCAGAGGGCCCTACAAAGTGTTGATATCACGTCTTGCGAGAATGCTGCGTTGTTGAAGCAGATGGGTTGTCGTTAAGCCCAATTTGCCTTTTGAATGGGTCATCTCTCTAGGCTGGGACTGTGAGCCGTTAACATATATAGGAATTGTGCCCTCAACATGACGGGTGCAATCATACCAGCACTAATGCACTGGATCCCATCAGAACTCCGAAGTTAAGCGTGCTTGGGCGAGAGTAGTACTAGGATGGGTGACCCCCTAGGAAGCCCTCGTGTTGCACCCCCTTTTCAATTTTTTTTGCCTGGTTAGGGTTGCCAAGATACTTTATCCACCAAATCTCTCTTACTGAATCCCACGGAACATTGGGCAAGACAACTTCGCTTCACGTAGAAGCTGGGCCCGCAAACCGAGGGCGTATGGTTTGTTACCAGGTCTCCGTCGCTCTGGTGCCCATAACTTTTGATGCGTAAGAAGTTACGCGGCGCAGAGCATACCGTTGTAAATCTCTCTGAGAGCTCTACGACGAGGGCACCCAGTTTGCTCGCTGTGCCCATTTTTGGATCCCAAAATCGAACGTTTTTACTAGTTTCAGTCCACTTTTCTTCTTTTGCTCTGTTTTTCCATACCGGATCGTACGTCGTGAACTGTTAAAAGGACGACAACCTGAGTCGCTGGACATCAGAGGGCCCTACAATGTGTTGATATCACGTATTGCGAGGATGTTGCGTTGTTGAAGCGGATTGGTTGTCGTTAAACCCATTGGGCCTATTGAATGGGCCATCTCTCTAGGCTGGGACTGTGAACCGTTAACACATATAGGAATTGTGCCCTCAACATGACAGGTATGATCATACCTGCACTAATGCACTGGATCCCATCAGAACTCCGAAGTTAAGCATGGTTGGGCGAGAGTAGTAGTAGGATGGGTGCCCCCCTGGGAAGTCCTCGTGTTGTACCCCCTTTTCAATTTTTTTTGCCCCGGTTAGGCTTGCCAAGATACTTTATCGACCAAATCTCTATTACTGAATCCCACGGAACATTGGGCAAGGCAACTTCGCTTCACATAGAGGCTGGGCCCACAAACTGAGGGCGTAGGGTTTGTGACCAGGTCTCCGTCACTCCGGTGCCCATAACTTTTGATCCGTAAGGAGTTACGCGGCGCAAAGCATACCGTTGCAAAGCTCTTTGAGAGCTCTACGACGGGGGCAGATAGCTTGCATGCTGTGCCCCTTTTTGGAGCCCAAAATCGAACGTTTTCATCAGTTTTAGGCCACTTTTCTTCTATTGCTCTGTTTTTCTTCCCGGATCGTACGTCATGAACTGGTAAAAGGATGACAACTTGACTCGCGTGACATCAGAGGGCCCTACAACGTGTCGATATTACATCTTGCGAGGATGCTGCGTTGTTGAAACGGATGGGTTGATGTTAAGCCCATTTGGCCTTTTGAATGGGCCATCTCTCTAGGCTGGGACTGGGAACAGTTAAGACATATAGGAATTGTGCCCTCAACATTACGGGTGCGATCATACCAGCACTAATGTACAGGATCGCATCAGAACTCCGAAGTTAAGCGTGCTTGGGCGAGACAAGTACTAGGATGGGTGACCCACTAGAAAGTCCTCGTGTTGCACCCCCTTTTCCATTTTTTTTCCCTGGTTAGGGTTGTCAAGATACTTTATCCACCAAATCTCTATTACTGAATCCCAGGGAACATTGGGCAAGACAACTTCGCTTCACGTAGAGGCTGGGCCGGCAAACCGAGGGCGTAGTGTTTGTGACCAGGTCTCCGTCGCTTCGGTGCCCATAACTTTTGATCCGTAAGGAGTTATGCGGCGCACAGAATACCGTTGCAAAGCTCTCTGAAAGCTCTACGACGAGGGCGCCCAACTTGCTCGCTGTGCCCCTTTTTGGAGCCAAAAATCGAACGATTTCATCAGTTTCAGTCCACTTTTATTCTTTGGCTCGATTTTTCTGTCCCGGATCATACGTCGTGAACTGTTTAAAGGACGACAACCTGACTCGCGGGACATTAGAGGGCCCTACAATGTGTTGATATCACGTCTTGCGAAGATGTTGCGTTGTTGAAGTGGATGGGTTGTCGTTAAGCCCATTGGGCCTTTTGAATGGGCCATCTCTCTAGGCTGGGACTGTGAACCGTTAACACATATAGGATTGTGCCCTCAACATGACGGGTGCGATCATACCAGCACTATTGCAGCGGATCCCATCAGAACTCCGAAGTTAAGCGTGCTTGGGCGAGAGTGGTATTAAGATGGGTGACCCCCTGGGAAGTCCTCGTGTTGCACCCACTTTTCAATGTTTTTTGCCCTGGTTAGGGTTGCCAAGAAACTTTATCCACCAAATCTCTATTACTGAATCCCACGGAACATTGGGCAAGACAACTTCGCTTCACGTAGAGGCTGGGCCCGCAAACCGAGGGCGTAGGGTTTGTGACCAAGTCTCCGTCGCTCCGGTGACCATAACTTTTGATCCGTAAGGAGTTACGCGGCGCACAGCATACCGTTGCAAAGCACTCTGAGAGCTCTAAAACGGTGGTAGCCAGCTTGCTCGCTATGCCCGTTTTTGGTGCCCAAAATCGAACGATTTCATAAGTTTCAGGCCACTTTTCTTCTTTGGCTCTATTTTTTCATCCCGGATCGTACGTCGTGAACTGTTAAAAGGACGACAACCTGACTCACGAGACATCAGAGGACCCTACAACGTGTGGATATCACGTCTTGCGAGCATGCTGCGTTGTTGAAGTGGATGGGTTGTCGTTAAGCCCATTGGGACTTTTGAATGACCCCCTGGGAAGTCCTCGTGTTGCACCCACTTTTCAATTTTTTTTTGCCCTGGTTAGGGTTGCCAAGATACTTTATCCACCAAATCTCTATTACTGAATCCCACAGAACATTGGGCAAGAAAACTTAGTTTCACGTAGAGGCTGGCCCAGCAAACCGAGGGCGTAGGGTTTGTGACCAGGTCTCCGTCGCTCCGGTGCCCATAACATTTGATCCGTAAGGAGTTACGCAGCGCACATTATTCCGTTGCAAAGCTCTCTGAGAGCTCTACGACGGGGGCTGCAAGCATGCTTGCTGTGCCCATTTTGGAGCCTAAAATTGAACGTTTTCATCAGTTTTAGGCTACTTTTCTTCTTTTGCTCTGTTTTTCCGTCCCAAATCGTACGTCATGAACTGTTAAAAGGACGACAACCTGACTCGCTAGACATCAGAGGGCCCTACAACATGTTGATATCACATCTTGCGAGGATGCTGTGTTGTTGAAGTGGATGGGTTGTCGTAAAGCCCATTGGGCCTTTTGAATGGGCCATCTCTCTAGGCTGGGACTGTGAACAGTTAATACATAAAGGAATTGTGCTCTCAACATGACGGGGGCGATCATACCAGCAATAATGCACCGGATCCTATCAAAACTCCGAAGTTAAGCGTGTTTGGGCGAGAGTAGTGCTAGGATGGGTGACCCCATGGGAAGTCCTCGTGTTGCACCCACTTTTTCATTTTTTTTGCCCTGGTTAGGATTGCCAAGATACTTTGTCCACCAGATCTCTTTTACTGAATCCCACAGAACATTGGGCAAGACAACTTCGCTTCACGTGGAGGCTGGGCCTGCAAACTGAGGGCATAGGGTTTGTGACCAGGTCTCAGTCGCTCCGGTGCCTATAACTTTTGATCCGTAAGGAGTTACGCGGCGCACAGCATACCGTTGCAAAGCTCTCTGAAAGCTCTACGACGGGGGCACCCAACTTGCTCGTTGTGCCAGTTTTCGGAGCCCAAAATCGAACATTTTCATCAGTTTTAGTTCACTTTTCTTCTTTTGCTCTGTTTTTCCATCCCGAATTGTACGTCGTGAACTGTTAAAAGGTCGACAACCTGACTCGCAGGACATCAGAGGGCCCTACAACGTGTTGATATCATGTCTTGCGAGGATGCTGCGTTGTTGAAGCGGATGGGTTGTCGTTACGCCCACAGGGCCTTTTGGATGGGCCATCTCTTTAGGCTGGGACTGTGAACCGTTAACACATATAGGAATTGTGCCCTCAACTTGACAGGTATGATCATACCAGCACTAATGCACCGGATCCCATCAGAACTCCGAAGTTAAGCGTTCTTGGGCGAGAGTAGTACTAGGATGGGTGACCCCCTGGGAAGTCCTCGTGTTGCACCCACTTTTCAATTTTTTTTGCCCTGGTTAGGGCTGCCAAGATACTTTATCCACCAAATCTCTATTACTGAATCCCACGGAACATTAGGCAAGACAACTTCGCTTCACGTAGAGGCTGGGCCCGTAAACCGAGGGAGTAGGTTTTGTGACCAGGTCTCCGTCGCTACGGTGCCCATAAGTTTTTATCCGTAAGGAGTTACGAGGCGCACAGCATACCATTGCACAACTCTCTGAGAGCTCTACGCCTGGGGCAGCCAGCATGCTCGTTGTGCCCATTTTTGGAGCCCAAAATCGAACGTTTTCATCAGTTTCAGGCCACTTTTCTTCTTTTGCTCTATTTTTCCGTCCCGGATCGTACGTCGTGAACTGTTAAAAGGACGAAAACCTGACTCACGGGACATCAGAGGGCCGTACAACTTGTTGATATCACGTCTTGCGAGGATTCTGCGTTGTTGAAGCGGATGGGTTGTCGTTAAGCACATTGGGCCTTTTGAATGGGCCATCTCTCTAGGCTGGGACTGTGAACCGTTAACACATATAGGAATTGTGCCATCAACATGATGGGTGCGATCATACCAGCACTAATGCACACGGATCCCATCAAAACTCCGAAGATAAGCGTGCTTGGGCGAGAGTAGTACTAGGATGTGTAACCCCCTGCGAAGTCCTCGTGTTGCACCCCCTTTTCAATTTTTTTTGCCCTGGTTAGGGTTGCCAAGATACTTTATCCACCAAATCTCTATTACTGAATCCCACGGAACATTGGGCAAGACAACTTCGTTTCACGTAGGGGCTGGGCCCGCCAACCGAGGGCGTAGGGTTTGTGGCCAGGTCTTCGTCGCTACGGTTCCCATAACTTTTGATCCGTAAGGAGTTACGCGGCGCACAACATACCGTTGCAAATCTCTCAGAGAGCTCGACGACGGGGGCACCTAGCTTGCTCGCTGTGCCCATTTATGGAGCCCAAAATCAAATGTTTTCATCAGTTTCACGCCACTTTTCTTTTTTTGCTCTGTTTTTCTGTCCCGGATCGTATGTCGTGAACTATTAAAAGGACGACAACCTGACTCGCAGGGCATCAAAGGGCCCTACAACGTTTTGATATAACGTCTTGCGAGGATGCTGCGTTGTTGAAGCGGATGGGTTGTCGTTAAGCCCATTGGGCCTTTTGAATGGGCCATCTCTCTAGGCTGGGACTGTGAACCGTTAACACATATAAGAATTTTACCCTCAATATGATGGGTGCGATCATACCAGCACTAATGCACCGGATCCCATCAGAACTCCGAAGTTAAGCGTGCTTGGGCGAGAGTAGTACTAGGATGGGTGACCCTCTGGGAAGTCCTCGTTTTGCACCCCTTTTCAATTTTTTTTGCCCTGGTTAGGGTTGCCAAGATACTTTCTCCACCAAATCTCTATTACCGAATCCCAAGGAACATTGGGCAAGACAACTTCGCTTCACGTAGAGGTTGGGCCCACAAACCGAGGGCGTAGGGTTTGTGACCAGGTCTCCGTCGCTCCGGTGCCCATAACTTTTTATCCGTAAGGAGTTACGCGGCGCACAGCATACCATTGCAAAGCTCTCTGAGAGCTCTACAATGGGGGCAGCCAGCTTGCTCGTTGTGCCCTTTTTTGGAGCCCAAAATCGAATGTTTTCATTAGTTTCAAGCAACTTTTCTTCTTTTGCTCTATTTTTCCATCCCGAATCGTACGTCGTGAACTGTTAAAAGGACGACAACCTAACTCGCGGGACATCATAGGGCCCTACAACGTGTCGATACCATGTCTTGCAAGCATGCTGCATTGTTGAAGCGGATGGGTTGTCGTTAAGACCATTGGGCTTTTTGAATGGGCCATCTCTCTATGCTGGGACTATGAACCGTTAACACATATAAGAATTGTGCCCACAACATGACGGGTGCGATCATACCAGCACTAATGCACCGGATCCCTTCAGAACTCCGAAGTTAAGCGTGCTTGGGCGAGAGTAGTACTAGTATGGGTGATCCCCAGGGAAGTCCTCGTGTTGCACCACCTTTTCAATTTTTTTTGCCCTGGTTAGGGTTGCCAAGTTACTTTATCCACCAAATCTCTATTACTTAATCCCACGGAACATTGGGCAAGTCAACTTCGCTTCACGTAGAGGCTGGGCCCGCAAACCGAGGGCGTAGGGTTTGTGACCAGGTCTCCGTCGCTCCGGTGCCCGTAACTTTTGATCCGTAAGGAGTTACGCGGCGCACAGCATACCGTTGCAACGCTCTCTGAGAGCTCTATGACGGGGGCACCTAGCTTGCTCGTTGTACCCTTTTAGGAGCCAAAATCGAACGTTTTCATCAGTTTCAGGCCAATTTTTTTCTTTTGCTCTGTTTTTCCGTCCCGGATCGTACGTCGTGAACTGTTAAAATGACGACAACCTGACTCACTGGATATCAGAGGGCCCTACTATGTGTTGATATCACATCTTGCGAGGATGCTGTGTTGTTGAAGCGGATGGGTTGTCGTTAAACCCATTGGGCCTTTTGAATTGTGCCATCTCCCTAGACTAGGACTGTGAACCGTTAACACATAAAGGAATTGTGCCCTCAACATGACGGGTTCGATCATACCAGCACTAATGCACCGGATCCCATCAGAACTCCGAACTTAAGCGTGCTTGGGCGAGAGTAGTACTAGGATAGGTGACCCCCTAGGAAGTCCTCGTGTGGTACCACCTTTTCAATTTTTTTTACCCTGGCTAGGGTTGCCAAGGTACTTTATCCACCAAATCTCTATTACTGAATCCCACAGAACATTGGGCAAGACAACTTCGCTTCACGTAGAGGCTGGGTACGCAAACCGAGGGCGTAGGGTTTTTGACCAGATCTTTGTCGCTCCGGTGCCCATAACTTTTGATCCATCAGGAGTTACGCACCGCACAGCATACCTTTGCAAAGCTCTCTGAGGGCTCTACGACGGGGGCAGCCAGCTTGCTCGCTGTGCCCCTTTTTGGAGCCCAAAATTTAATGTTTTCATCAGTTTCAGGCCACTCTTCTTCTTTTGCTCTGTTTTTCTGTCCCAGATCGTACGTCGTGAACTGTTAAAAGGACGACAACCTGACTGGCGGGACATCAGAGGGCCCTACAACATGTTGATATCACGTCTTGCAAGCATGCTGCGTTGTTGAAGCGGATGGGTTGTCGTTAAGCCCATTGGGACTTTTGAATTGGCCATCTCTCTAGGCTGCGACTGTGAACCATTAACACATAAAGGAATTGTGCCCTCAACATGACGGGTGCGATCATACCAGCACTAATGCACCGGATCCCATCAAAACTCCGAAGTTAAGCGTGCTTGGGCGAGAGTAGTACTAGGATGGGTTACCCTCTAGGAAGTCCTCGTGTTGCACCACCTTTTAAATTTTTTTTCCCCTGGTTAGGGTTGCCAAGATACTTTATCCACCAAATCCCTATTACTGAATCCCATGGAACATTGGGCAAGACAACTTCGCTTCACGTAGAGGCTGGGGCCGCAAACCGAGGGCGTAGGGTTTGTGACCAGGTCTCTGTTGCTCCGGTGCCCATAACTTTTTATCCGTAAGGAGTTATGCGACGCACAGTACACCGTTGTAAAGCTCTCTGAGAGCTCTACGACGGGGGCAGCCAGCTTGCTCGCTGTGCACCTTTTTGGAGCCCAAAATTGAATGTTTTCATCAGTTTCAGGCCACTTTTCTTCTTTTGCTCTGTTTTTCCGTCCCGGATGGTTCGTCGTGAAATGTTAAAAGGACGACAACCTGACTCGCGGGAAATCAGAGGGCCCTACAACGTGTCGATATCACGTCTTACGAGGATGCTGCGTTGTTGAAGCAGATGGGTTATCGTTAAGCCCATTGGGCCTTTTGAATTGGCCATCCCTCTAGGCTGGGAATGTGAACCGTTAACACATAAAGGAATTGTGCCCTCAACATGATGGGTGCGATCATACCAGCACTAATGCACCGGATCCCATCAAAACTCCGAAGTTAAGCGTGCTTGGGGGAGAGCAGTAGTAGGATGGGTGACCCCCTAGGAAGTCCTCGTGTTGTACCACCTTTTCAATTTTTTTTGCCCTGGTTAAGGTTGCCAAGGTACTTTATAAACCAAATCTCTATTACTGAATCCCACGGAACATTGGGCAAGACAACTTCGCTTCACGTAGAGGCTGGGTACGCAAATCGAGGGCGTACGGTTTGTGACCAGGTCTCTGTTGCTCTGGTGCCCATAACTTTTGATCCGTAAGGAGTTACGCGACGCACAGCATACCGTTGCAATGCTCTCCAAGTGCTCTACGACGGGGGCAGCCAGCTTGCTTGCTGTGCCCTTATTGGAGCCTAAAATCGAACGTTTTCATCAATTTTGGGCTACTTTTCTTCTTTTGCTCTGTTTTTCCGTCTCGGATCGTATGTTGTGACCTGTTAAAAGGACGACAACCTGAATCGCGGGACATCAGAGGGCCCTACAACGTGTTGATATCACATCTTGCGAGGATGCTGTGTTGTTGAAGCGGATGGGTTGTCGTTAATCCCATTGGGCCTTTTGAATGGGCCATCTCTCTGGGCTGGGACTGTGAACTGTCAACACATAAAGGATTTGTGCCGTCAACATGACGTGTGCGATCATACCAGCACTAATGCACCGGATCCCATCAGAACTCTGTAGTTAAGCGTGCTTGGGCGAGATTATTATTAGGATGGGTGACCCCCGGGGAAGTCCTCGTGTTGCACCCCCTTTTCAATTTTTTTGCCCTAGTTATGGTTGCCAAGATACTTTATCCACCAAATCTCTATTACTGAATCCCACGAAACATTGGGCAAGACAACTTCGCTTCACGTAGAGGCTGGGCACGCTAACCGTGGGCGTAGGGTTTGTGACCAGGTCTCCGTCACTCCGGTGACCATAACTTTTGATCCGTAAGGAGTTACGCGGCGAACAACATACCGTTGCAAATCTCTCTGAGAGCTCTACGACGGGAGTAGCCAGGTGGCTCGCTGTGCCCATTTTTGGAGCCCAAAATCGAACATTTTCATCAATTTCAGGCCACTTTTCTTCTTTTGCTCTGTTTTTCCGTCCCGGATCATACGTTGTGAAATGTTAAAAGGACGACAACCTGACTCGCGGGACATCAGAGGGCCCTACAACGTGTCGATATGATGTCATGCAAGCATGCTGCGTTGTTGAAGCGGATGGGTTGTCGTTAAGCCCATTAGGCCTTTTGAATGGGCCATCTCTCTAGGCTGGGACTGTGAACCGTTAACACATATAGGAATTGTGCCCTCAACAAGACGGGTGGGATCATACCAGCACTAATACACCGGATCCCATCAGAACTCTGAAGTTAAGCGTGCTTGGGCGAGAGTAGTACTAGGATGGGTGACCCCTCGGGAAGTCCTCTTGTTGAACCCCCTTTTCTATTTTTTTTGCCCTGGTTAAGGTTGCCAAGATACTTTATCGACCAAATCTCTATTACCGAATCCCACGGAACATTGGGCAAGACAACTTTGCTTAACGTAGAGGCTGGGCCCGCAAACTCAGGGCGTAGGGTTTGTGACCAGGTCTTCGTCGCTCTAGTGCCCATTACTTTTGATCTGTAAGGAGTTACGTGGCGTACAGCATACCGTTGCATAGCTCTCTGAGAGTTCAACGATGGGGGCAGCCAGCTTGCTCGCTGTGCCCAATTTTGCATCCCAAAATCGAATGTTTCCATCAGTCTCAGGCCACTTTTCTTCTTTTGCTCTGTTTTCCCGTCCTGGATCGTACGTCGTGAGCTGTTAAAAGGACGACAACCTGAGTCGTGGGACATCAGAGGGCCCTACAATGTGTCAATATGATGTCTTTCGAGGATGTTGCGTTGTTGAAGCAGATGGGTTGTCGTTAAGCCCATTGGGCCTTTTGAATGGGCCATATCTCTAGGCTGGCACTGTGAACCGTTAACACATATAGGAATTGTGCCCTCAACATGAAGGGTACAATCATACCAGCACTAATGCACCGGATCCCATCAGAACACCGAAGTTAAGCGTGCTTGGGTGCGAGTAGTACGAGGATGGGTGACCCCCCGGGAAATCCTAGTGTTGCACCCTCTTTTCAATTTTTTTTGCCCTGGTTAGGGTTGCCAAGATACTTTATCCACCAAATCTCTATTACTGAATCCCACGGAACATTGGGCAAGACAACTTCGCTTCACGTAGAGGGTGGGCCCGCAAACCGAAGGCGTGGGGTTTGTTACCAAGTCTCCGTCACTCCGGTGCCCATAACTTTTGATCCGTAAGGAGTTACGCGGCGCACAGCATACCGTTGCAAAGCTCTATGAGGGCTCTACGACGGGGGCACCAAGCTTGCTCGCAGTGCTCATTTTTGGAGCCCAAAATCGAACATTTTCATCAGTTTCAGGCCACTTTTCTTCTTTTGCTCTGTTTTTCTGTCCCGGATCGTACGTCATGACCTTTTAAAAGGATGACAACCTGACTCGCGGGACATTAGAGGGCCCTACAACGTGTTGATATCACGTCTTGCGAGGATGCTGCGTTGTTGAAACGGATGGTTTTTCGTTAAGACCATTGGGCCTTTTGAATGGGCCATCTCCCTAGGCTGAGACTGCGAACTGTTAACACATAAAGGAATTATGGCCTCAACATGACAGGTGCGATCATTCCAGCACTAATGCACCGGATCCCATCAGAACTCCGAAGTTAAGCGTGCTTGGGCGAGAGTAGTTCTAGGATGGGTGATCCCCTGGGAAGTCCTCGTGTTGCACCCCCTTTTTAATTTTTTTTGCCCTGGTTAGGGTTCCCAAGATTATTATCCCCCAAATCTCTATTACTGCATCCCGCGGAACATTGGGCAAGACAACTTCGCTTCCCCTAGAGGTTGGGCCCACAAACCAAGGGTGTAGGGTTTGTGACCAGGTCTCCGTCGCTCTGGTGCCCATAACTTTTGATCCATAAGGAGGTACGCGGCGCACAACATACCATTGCAAAGCTCTCAAAGAGTTCTACGACGGAGGCACCCAGCTTGCTCGCTATGCCCCTTTTTGGAGCCCAAAATTGAATGTTTTCATCAGTTTCAGGCCACTTTTCTTCTTTTGCTCTGTTTTTCTGTCCCGGATCGTATGTCGTGAACTTTTAAAAGGACGACAACCTGACTCGCGGGACATCAAAGGGTCCTACAACATTTTGATATCACGTCTTGTGACGATGCTGCGTTGTTGAAGCGGATGGGATGTCGTTAAGCCCATTGGGCCTTTTGAATGGGCTATCTCTCTAGGCTGGGACAGTGAACCGTTAACACATATAGGAATTGTGCCCTCAACATGACGGGTGCGATCATACCAGCACTAATGCACCGGATCCCATCAGAACTCCGAAGTTAAGCGTGATTGGGCGAGAGTAGTACTAAGATGGGTGACCCCCCTGGGAAGTCCTCGTGTTGCATCCCCTTTTCAATTTTTTTTGCCCTGGTTAGGGTTGCCAAGATACTTTATCCATCAAATCTCTATTACTGAATCCCATGGAACATTGGGCCAGACAACTTCATTTCACGTAGAGGTTGGCACGAAAACCGAGGGCGTAGGGTTTGTGACTAGGTCTCCGTCGCTCTGGTGCCCATAACTTTTGATCCGTAAGGAGTTACGCGGCGCACAGCATACCGTTGCAAAGCTCTCTGAGAGCTCTACCACGGGGGTAGCCAGCTTGCTCATTGTGCCCATTTTTGGGGCCCAAAATTGAACGATTTCATTAGTTTCAAGCAACTTTTCTTCTTTTGCTCGGTTTTCCCGTCCCGGATCGTACGTCATGAACTGTTAAAAGGATGACAACCTGACTCGCGGGACATCAGAGGGCCCTACAACGTGTTGATATCACGTATTGCGAAGATGCTGCGTTGTCGAAGTAGATGGGTTGTCGTTAAGCCCATTGGGCCTTTTGAATGGGCCATCTCTCTAGGCTGGGACTGTGAACCGTTTACACATATAGGAATTGGGCCCTCAACTTTACGGGTGCGATCATACCAGCACTAATGCACCGGATCCCATCAGAACTCCGAAGATAAGCGTGCTTGGGTGAGAGCAGTACTAGGATGAGTGACCCCCAGGGAAGTCCTCATGTTGCACCCCCTTTTCAATTTTTTTTGCCCTGGTTAGGGTTGCCAAGATACTTGATCCACCAAATCTCTATTACTGAATTCCACGAAACATTGGGCAAGACAACTTCCCTTCACGTAGAGGCTGAGCCAGTAAACCGAGGGCGTAGGGTTTGTGACCAAGTCTCCGTCGCTCCGGTGCCCATAACTTTTGATCCGTAAGGAGTTACGCGCCGCATAGCATACCGTTGCATAAACCTCTGAGAGCTCTATGACGGGGGCACCCAGCTTGCTCGCTGTACCCTTTTTGGAGCCCAAAATCGAACGTTTTCATTAGTTTCAGGCCAATTTTCTTCTTTGGCTCTGTTTTTCCGTCCCGGATCGTACGTCGTGAATTCTTAAAAGGACGACAACCTGACTCGCGGGACATCAGAGGGCCCTATAGCGTGTTGATATCACGTCTTGCGAGAATGCTGCGTTGTTGAAGCGGATGGATTGTCGTTAAGCCCATTGGGCCTTTTGAATTGGCCATCTCTCTAGGCTGGGACCGTGAACCGTTAACACATAAAGGAATTGCGCTCTCAACATGACGGGTGCGATCATACCAGCACCAATGCACCGGATCCCATCAAAATTCCGAAGTTGAGCGTGCTTGGGCGAGAGTAGTACTAGGATGGGTGACCCCCTGGGAATTCCTCGTGTTACACCACCTTTTCAATTTTTTTTGCCCTGGTTAGGGTTGCCAAGATACTTTATCCACCAAATCTCTATGACCGAATCCCACGGAACATTGGGCAAGACAACTTCACTTCACGTGGAGGCTGGGCCCGTAAACCGAGGGCGTAGGGCTTGTGACCAGGTCTCCATCGCTCCGGTGCCCATAACTTTTGATCTGTAAGGAGTTACGCGCCGCACAGCATACCGTTGCAAAGCTCCCTGAGAGCTCTACGACGGGGGCAGCTAGCATGCTCACTTTGCACGTTTTTGGAGCCCAAAATTGAATGTTTTCTTCAGTTTGAGGCCACTTTTCTTCTTTTGCTCTATTTTTCCGTCCCGGATCGTACGTCGTGAACTGTTAAAAGGATAACAACCTGACTCGCGGGACATCAGAGGGCCCTACAATGTGTCGATATCAAGTCCTGCAAGCGTGCTGCGTTGTTGAAACGGATGGGTTGTCGTTAAGCCCATTGGGCCTTTTGAATGGGCCATCTCTCTCGGCTGCGACTGTGAACAGTTAACACATAAAGGAATTGTGCCCTAAAAATGACGGGTTCGATCATACCAGCACTAATGCACCAGATCCCATCAGAACTCCGAAGTTAAGCGTGCTTGGGCGAGAGTAGTACTAGGATGGGTGACCCCCTGGGAAGTCCTCGTGTTGCACCCCCTTTTCAATTTTTTTTGCCCTGGTTAAGGTTGCCAAGATACTTTATCCACCCAATCTTTATTACTGAATCCCACGGAACATTGGGCAAGACAACTTCGCTTCACGTAGAAGCTAGGCCCGCAAACCGAGGGCTTAGGATTTGTGACCAGGTCTCCGTCGCTCCAGTGCCAATAGTTTTTGATCCGTAAGGAGTTACGCGGCGCACAACATACCGTTGCAAAGCTCTTCGAGAGTTCTACGACGGGGGCAGCCAGCTTGCTTGCTTTGCCCATTTTTGGAGCCCAAAATCGAACGTTTTCATCAGTTTCATGCCACTTTTGTCATGCCCCAACCTGGTCTATAAAGGTTAGACTAGGGTATGATCTAAACATTCAAGTCCTTTCAAGTACTTAGTCGTTCAAGGAGGTTTAGCACTTAACGTTTTACCCTAGACTCCAAAATTTTTTCAAAAAACCGGCAGCATAATTGTTATAATTAGGCTCTTTGGTTTGACCTAGTTCTCTAAACACCTCAAAATTTACCATCTCAATTCCATTTCCAACCAAGATTACTATTTTACCATCAATTGAATTGCCTATTGGTTATTTCGACGCCCCGTTTGTTTTATAACCTAGCATGAAACTATGTATTGTTTGTTTGTTTGACCTCATTTCAAAATATACCTGTTTAAGATTGGATAAATTCATTGACTTAGTTCTTAACTAAAGCATCATGACCTAAGATAGATACTAGCGGTAATAAGAGCAAAACGATCATAGTAGTGTTATGTCTAGTATCAGTCTACTTAATATAAGTACAAACCAAAATTAGACCTCAAATTACAACGGGAGTCTTTTACATCACGACATCAAGCAACATAAAAGGAAATAATCTTCAAGTAACACAATGATCAGAAGAAGCCATAATCAAGCAAAGCAAACAAGACAGGTAATCACTCCAGGGGTTCATCATTAGGCACATTGTCCTCAGGTTCCTGTACCTGTTCTTCTTCACCTGAGATGATAAAAGAGGGTGAGTCCTTATGAACTCAGCGAGGGGGAACGAGAAATAAGTTTAAAACTCATTTTTTGGTTCAACTTATGAAAATCCCTTTTTCAAACATGAATATAATAGAAATATAAGTACAGAACAGGAATACCGGTCTTTCCTCCTTGAAGTTCTATAGGAACCAGGCGAGAGTACTTATACACATATTAAAAAGGATACAGTGAGCTTTTGCTCTCAGATCAGTTCCAGGATCAATTGTTGCGGCCGACTTCAAATCATTCCCCAAACACGCCAGGTGGGTGTACTCCGGATGTACCCCGAAATCCTACGACCCAACTCTCCGAGGAAGTCTAGCCCCCAAGCGAGAGAGGGAATGGGACCATGGTAGTCACGGGTGCACCGGCAAGCCCGATGCCGCCCGGTGTGCGTGATCGCTACCATGCCAATAGAAAAGGTTGCAACCTTGTATGCAATGCACATTCATGACAGGAAATATATCACAGTAGGAGGACAACAAAGTAGGTTGCCTCCGGACAGTCATAAGATTGCACATTGACAGATAAACAAGCAGGGCACGATAAGACAAGAAATTTCACTTGAAAGGCATATAGAGTTATATGAAAATTAAACGGGCAGCCATGTAACACATGTAAAACAGGCCATATAACTCATTAAGAAGTCCACGTGATCAAGTGATAAGATTATTCAACATGCAATGATATCCTCATGGGTTCGGATGCAAGGAAAGCTTATTTGTCAACATGCAATGGTCAAAATCCCATTAAAAGTTATAAGACAATTACGGGCAGCCCACTAAGCATATAATTCCACACAATATCCAAATGATCAACACTTAGCAAGACTACCTAGTCATTAGGGTTTCCGTTTCATGCTTAATCGTGTGATTAAAACCCTAAGTCCACTCAAGATCATTCTCAAGTCATGCATCATTTAATTCAACATCCTCAAGTGCTCAAAACAGTCCACATAACATCCCAACACCACATTTCCACACAATTAGTACCCCAAGAGAGGTTACAACAATTTTCCAAGCATGTAGCTAAATGAAACCTTTACTGCAATAGGCTGTTTTCTCACAATCAATAGGATAATCAAACAATCTCCAAATTCAGTTAACAAGATGTAAATTTAAAGCTTAAGAAGTTAACTAAAATCAGAAAGAAACCTTGCATCAATTGGAGTTCATAATCGTTAGTTATAGCCGAAACAGTGAGGTAGCACAAAACTGTCCAGATTTGCACACATTTCAATAATTGACGTTTTTGCGGTCCTTAGGGTCAGTTTAGCCTTGGTCCATTTCTGACAAAATTGTCCATAACTGAAAAATATAGCATCGTACCAAATTTCATGCATTTTGGACATCATGTACTAAGTAAAATATGGTTCGTTCCACAAGGTCAGTGCATCTGCCAAAACCTGCTTCATTTTTCCAGATTTCCAGATTTGGTCACATTTTAAAGATTTCCCATTTTGAGGATCTTAGATTCAAAATTAGCTTCGGCCTATTCCTGGGAAAAATGTTAAAAACTGTCCAAACTAGTCACCTATCAATTTTCAAGAATTTTTGACATCATTTTCCTAGCTAAACTTACCTCGAACAGACTGGTCAGAGAGCTGTCAACAATTTCGACTTCACCAAGCATCAATTTCAAGCCAAGATCTTGCCATGCATGGTTGTTTAGGCTTATGAACGACCATATAGCTCAAGTACAGAAGCAAATACACACATTTATGAGCATGCATGTGAATTTTTGAAGAGTTTTCAAAAGGTTTTAACCCTCACCTTAGCAATCAACCAAAAGATGCTCAAAACCCTTGTTGAAGCTCAAATCTTCTCCTTTCCCTTGCTTAGCCGAAATCCCCACTAGTTTTTCTCTATTTTTCCTTGCTTAATGATCAATCTCTTAGCACATACATGAGGTTAAAACATGAAGAAAAGAAATGGATGTCAAGAAGCTCACCTAGGCCGATTAGAAGTCTTCAAAGCACATGCATGAGAATTTTTGAACTCTAGCTAGCTTGCTTCGACTTTTTTGATGGTTGCTTGAGTTGATTATCTATGATATGAGGAAGAGAAGCTATGGAGGTAGTCATGTGCAGCTAGGGATGAGAGAGAGAGAGAAATGAGAGGGAATTGAGAGAAAAGAAAGAGAAATGAATGTTTGAGCACTTGGTCGGCTATTGGCCTTGCAAAATTCTGATTTTTGTGTTGTCTTTGGTGTGTTGTTTGAATTGTTAGTGGAAAATGGTGATGTGGCCGAGATGGTGGCTTAGTGTTTAGCAAAGTGTGGCTTTGATGCAAGCAAAAGGTATGACAATGTGAAGACTTGTCTCAAGCATGCATGAATAAATTATGTTGCTCAAATTTTTTGCTCAAGAACATGGTATGGCCGGCCAAAGGGCTTGCAATTGCTGAAAATTCAGATTCTATTTAATGCATTTTAGATTATAATAAGGGTGAAATTTGAGGTGCATTGGTTTTGGGTGAGAATAAAGAATAAAGAATGTTTAGTGTTTGGTGCTATTTCGTCTTCTAGTGAGTTGAATTAGGATTATTATATTGATAGTGGATTTTGTAGGATTGTTTAATAGTCTAGTGCTCCGTGTAAGATGCTTTCTTGATTAGCGTGAAGGCACGCTTTCCTAGGTCTATGGCACGCACTACGAGGTAGGACACGAACTACGAGACGAACGCACATTTTTTTTCTAGTAAATGCACGCAACCCTAAATGAATGCACGTAATTCAATGTATGGCACATAAAATGAACACAATTCTTAAACCTAGGTCATGGCATGCAAATCTAGGTTAGGGCACACGAAGCTAGGTTTCGCACGCAAATCGGGGTCGGGCCTCACATCCTCCCCTCCTTAAAAGAATTTCGTCCCGAAATTCAATATTACCTTGAAATAATGCTGGATACTGCTGTTCCATTTGGTCTCGCCTTTCCCACGTTGCTTCTTCGACTCCATGATGATCCCACTGCACTTTCACCATAGGTATAGTTTTGTTGCGCAACTCTCGATCCTGCTGGTCTAGGATCCGAATGGGCTTCTCCTCGTAAGACAAGTTCTCCCGCAGCTGCAACGACTATGGTTCCAAGATATGCGACGGGTCAGGATGATACTTCCGTAGCATCAAAACATGAAAGACGTCGTGAACATTGGAGAGGTTTTGGGGTAGCGCTAGGCAATACGCCAACTTGCCAACCTTTTCAACTATCTCAAATGGTCCTACAAATCTTGGGCTCAACTTTCCACCCTTGCCATGCTTAATCAGTCCCCTTCGGGGTGATATCTTCAAGAACACCTTGTCGCCAACCTCAAACTCTAGGCTCTGTCTTCGGTGGTCTACATAACTCTTCTGACTGCTCTGGGCGATAAGCATCCATTTCTGAATGAGATGGATGTTATCAGCAGTCTTCATCAGTTCAGGTAAAAGGGTCAGGTCAAAGGTCTTCGTCTCACCTACTTCATCCCAGTAAATCAGGGATCGACACTTACGTCCATACAGCGCCTCAAATGGGGCCATCCCGATAGTGGCCTGATAACTATTGTTGTAGGCAAACTCCGCTAGAGATAGATATTTCTCCCAATCTTTCCCGAAGTCTAAAACACACGCCCTCAGCATATCCTCCAGAATCTGAATAGTTCTCTCCGATTGACCATCCATCTGAGGGTGATAAGCCGTGCTAAAACTCAATTTCGTTCCCAAAGCTTCTTGCAATCTCTTCCAAAATCGGGAAGTAAAATGAGGATCCCTATTCCATACAATACTCACAGGCATCCCGTGCAATCTTACAATCTCCGCCACATACATATCTCCCAATTTCTCAGGACTATCTTCCTTGTTCATCGGTAAGAAGTGCGCTGACTTAGTCAATCTATCCACTATAACCCAAACGGCGTCACGACCCTTTTGTGATCTGGGAAGGTCCATAACAAAGTCCATAGTTATATGTTCCCATTTCCATTGAGGAATCTCCAACGGCTGAAGTAGACCTACTGGTCGTTGATGTTCTGCTTTGACTCTCTGGCAAGTCAAACACCATGCTACAAACTCCGCAATCTCTCTTTTCATGTTATTCCACCAATAGTGTTGCTTCAAATCCCGGTACATCTTTGTTCCGCCGGGGTGAATAGTATATCTTGAATTATGGGCTTCCTCAAGAATCTTCTTTTTCAGCTCTGGGTAATTGGGAACACAAATCCGGTTCCTAAACCTCCAAACACCATCATCATGAAACTTGAAATCTGCGTTGCTTTCCTTAATCTTCTGAAATTGTTGGTCCTTCTGTTGAGCCTCTCGTAATTCAGACAACAAGGTTGATTGAACTTGGGTAGTGGCAAAAAGTAACCCTTTCTGAGTCAATTGGGGTTTCCACAGAAATGCTTCCTTCAACAACTCCTGCACCTTGACCTCCAGTTTTGCCATGCTTGCCTTTCTGCTTAAGGCATCTGCAACCACGTTCGCCTTACCGGGCATATAATTAATTGAGCAGTTATAATCGTCCAAAAGCTCCATCCACCGCCTTTGCCTCATATTCAACTCCTTTTGAGAGAACAAGTATTTCAAGCTCTTATGATCAGTAAATACCTCAAACTTGTTACCCCACAGATAATGCCTCCATTTCTTGAGTGCAAACATAGTAGCCGCTAACTCCAAATCATGCGACGGGTAATTCACCTCGTACGACTTTGGCTTCCTAGAAGCATATGCAATCACTCTTCCATTTTGAATCAATACACATCCCAGTCCTTCTTTCGAAGCATCACTGTAGATTACAAAACCTTGACTCCCTTCAGGCAATGCAAGAACTAGTGCAGTAGTTAATCTTTTCTTCAACTCTTGGAAGCTGTTCTCACACTTATCATCCCACACGAACTTGGTTTTCTTTTGAGTGAGCTTTGTAAGCGGTCCTGCAATCTTAGAGAAATCCTTTACAAACCTCCGATAATAGCCGGCTAGACCAAGAAAACTCCGAACCTCTGTAACATTTTCTGGCTTCTTCCAAGACATCACTGCATCAATCTTTGCTGGATCCACCGCTATTCCCTCTTGGGATATGATATGCCCCAAAAATGCAATCTGCTGCAACCAAAATTCACACTTGCTAAACTTTGCATACAATTCGTGCTCTCGAAGTTTCTGCAGTACCAACCGCAGATGTTGCTCATGCTCCGCTTCCGATTTCGAGTATACAAAAATATCATCAATGAAGATCACCACAAATTGGTCCAAGTAGGGTTGAAACACCCTATGCATCAAATCCATAAAAGTTGCAGGGGCATTAGTTAGTCCAAAAGACATCACTACATATTCATAATGTCCATATCTTGTCCTGAAAGCCGTTTTAGGCACATCTTCCTTCTTGATCCGTAACTGATAATACCCTTGCCTCAAGTCGAGTTTCGAATACACTTTGGCTCCTTGCAGTTGATCAAATAACTCATCAATCAGGGGAAGTGGGTATTTATTCTTGACAGTCACTTGGTTCAAACCTCAGTAGTCAATACATAGCCTCAACGTTCCGTCTTTCTTCTTCACAAACAGGACTGGCGCACCCCACGGTGAAGAACTCGGTTGAACAAACCCCTTCTTCAACAATCCTTGCAATTGGTCCTTCAATTCTTGTAGCTCGGCCGGTGCCATGCGATAAGGAGCTTTAGATATCGGCTGGGCGCCAGGCAGCAACTCAATAACAAACTCGATTTCCCGATTCGGGGGTAAACAGGGTAATTCTTCAGGGAACACATCTGCATAGTCTTTGATCACAGGCATCTCCTCCAACTTAGCTTTATCCGACGGCTTGTTGATAAGGTAAGCCAAGTATCCGCTGCACCCTTTCCTCAAGGACTTCACTGCTTTTGTAGATGAAATGATGGAACTCCCGGTGAAATCTCTTCGGCCCATAACCTCCAGTATTGGTTGATCAGGTACCCGGAACGTTATAATCTTCGCCCGGCAATCCAGTTGGACATGATGTTTTGCCAGCCAGTCCATCCCTAAAATGACCTCATAATCTCGAAAAGGTAATACAATAAGATTGGCTGAGAATTCCCTATCCTTAATTTGGATTTTACATGCTTTACAGGCTGAACTAGTTACAAGTTTAGAACCCATTGGAGTACCAACTTCTACTTCGTATGGCAAACATACAACTTTCAATTTCACACGTTCCACACATAAGGGAGTAATAAATGAATGAGTAGCACCCGGATCAATTAACACCTTAACAGGTTGATTCAGTATGAAGAATGTACCTTCAACAACAGCAGTGTCATCTGGAATCTCCTCGCACTCAATAGCATAGGCTTGAGCCTGGACCCTAGGAACTGGAGTCTTGCCTCTACTGGCTGGTTTACCCTGATTCTGTCCTGCTTGACGTTTAGGGCAATCCTTGATGTGACGGTGATCACTGCCGCACCTCATACAACGTCCCGACTTCCTCCAACATTGGGCCTCGGTATGCCCCTTCTTGTCACAATAAGAACAGCTGACGGACTGAGTAGCAGGTGAACTACCTGTGGATCCGCGAGCTGAAGAGGCTGATGGCGCTTTCGTCGGGCCACGGTTATTCCCTGGTCTGTTCTGGCTCTGGCCCTGATTACGTCTCTGACAATAGAATTTCCTCTGCTGACCTGGAGGCTGAAATGGTTTCTTGTTTGGCTGACTCGAACCGGCTCTATCTAGTTTCCTCTTCTCAACTCGAGAGGCAGCAGCAAAGAGAGCAGAATAAGTATCGAAGTCATGAGAAGCTAACTGGTCCTGAATCTCTGGCCTCAATCCAACAGTAAATTTCCACATTTTCGCCTCCGGAGTACAAACCATATATTGAGCATAACGGGACAGTCGATCAAAACGAGCCTCGTACTGGGCCACCGTCATGTTACCCTGGGTCAAGTGCATGAACTCCTCGATCCACCTCTACCTGGAAACTGCAGGTACATATTTCTCCTTAAATGCCTTAACGAAATTACCCCACAAACGTGGTGTCTGATCAGTCTCCCACAGTGCCTCTACAGTGTACCACCAATGCTCGGCATCCCCGTGCAACAAAAATACAGCAAACTCGACCTTCTCTTCATCTGTATAATCAAGTGGCCTGAAAATCCTCTCGATCTCGGACAGCCAAGCCTCTGATTTCTCATCATCAGCTTCCCCGTAGAATTTAGACGGGAGAAAGTCAAGGAATTCCCTCATTCTGCTATGTCTCCCATGGTTACCCTCATTCCTGTTGTTGATGTTGTTGGCTTCACGAGCATCCTGACGCTCTATCACACGTGATACACGATCCATGGCATTTTTCATCATATTAAACATAGCTATACCGGGATTAGTCTGATAGGTATCCCCGGTCTTTTGAGGTTCACCGCTCCTATTAGTAGTACGGGTACTAGGGCTAGCCATCTATAGGCACAATTTATTGAAATACGATAATTAAGAATCTAATGCATAAGATATGCAACATAATATAGGTACAATTCTAAAAACATTTAAGGCATATAAATCACTTAAGCACATAGAACATAGAAGGCACATTTATCACACAACAACACATAAACAAGTCATCCTAATTATCTTAGGGCTCTACCCACGGTCCGAGAGTTAAACCCGGCTTAAGCAATCTAAGCTCTGATACCATTTCTTCTAAGGTGTCACGCCCCAACCCGGCCTATAAAGGTTAGACTAGGGTGTGATCTAAACATTCAAGTCCTTTCAAGTACTTAGTCGTTCAAAGAGGTTTAGCACTTAACGTTTTACCCTAGACTCCAAAATTTTTCTGAAAAACCGGCAGCATAATGGCTGTAATTGGGCTCTTTGGTTTGACCTAGTTCTCTAAACACCTCAAAATTTACCATCTCAATTCCATTTCTAACCAAGATTACTATTTTACCATCAATTGAATTGCCTATTGGTTATTTCGACTTTCCGTTTGTTTTATAACCTAGCGTGATACTATGTCTCGTTTGTTTGTTTAACCTCGTTTCAAAATATACCTGTTTAAGATTGGATAAATTCATTGACTTAGTTCTTAGCTACAACATCATGACCTAAGATAGATACTAGCGGTAATAAGAGTAAAACGATCATAGTAGTGTTATATTTAGCATCAGTCTACTTAACATAAGTACAAACCAAAATTATACCCCAAATTACAACGGGGGTCTTTTACATCATGACATCAAGCAACATAAAAATAAATAGTTTTCAAGTAACACAATGATCACAAGCAGCCATAATCAAGCAAAGCAAACAAGACAGGTAATCACTCCAGGGGTTCATCATTAGGCACATTGTCCTCGTGTTCCTGTACCTGTTCTTCTTCACCTGAGATGATAAAAGAGGGTGAGTCCTTATGAACTCAGCGAGGGGGAACGAGAAATAAGTTTGGAACTCATTTTCCGGTTCAACTTATGAAAATCCATTTTTCAAACATGAATATAACAGAAATATAAGTACATAACAGGAATACCGGTCTTTCCTCCTCGAGGTTCTCTAGGAACCAAGCGAGAGTACTTATACACATTTTAAAAAGGATACATCGAGCTTTCGGTCTCAGATCAGTTCCAGGATCAGTTGTTGCGACCGACTTCAAATAATTCCCCAAACACGCCAGGTGGGTGTACTCCGGATGTACCCCGAAATCCTACGACCCAACTATCCGAGGAAGTCTAGCCCCCAAGCAAGAAAGGGAATGGGACCATGGTAGTCACAGGTGCACCGGCAAGCCCGATGCCTCCCGGTGTGCATGATCGCTACCATGCCAACAGGAAAGGTTGCAACCTTGTATGCAATGCACATTCATGACAGGAAATATATCACAGTAGGAGGACAACAAAGTAGGTTGCCTCCGGACAGTCATAAGATTGCACATTGACAGATAAACAAGCAGGGCACGATAAGACAGGAAATTTCACTTGAAAGGCATATAGAGTTATATGAAAATTAAACGGGCAGCCATGTAACACATGTAAAACAGGCCATATAACTCATTAAGAAGTCCACGTGATCAAGTGATAAGATTATTCAACATGCAATGATATCCTCATGGGTTCGGATGCAAGGAAAGCTTATTTGTCAACATGCAATGGTCAAAATCCCATTAAAAGTTATAAGACAATTACGGGTAGCCCACTAAGCATATAATTCCACACAATATCCAAATGATCAACACTTAGCAAGACTACCTAGTCATTAGGGTTTCCGTTTCATGCTTAATTGTGTGATTAAAACCCTAAGTCCACTCAAGATCATTCTCAAGTCATGCATCATTTAATTCAACATCCTCAAGTGCTCAAAACAGTCCAAATAACATCCCAACACCACATTTCCACACAATTAGTACCCCAAGAGAGGTTACAACAATTTTCCAAGCATGTAGCTAAATGAAACCTTTACTGCAATAGGCTGTTTTCTCACAATCAATAGGATAATCAAAAAATCTCCAAATTCAGTGAATAAGATAACAAATTAAATCTTAAGAAGTTAACTAAAATTAGAAAGAAGCCTTGTATCAATTGGAGTTCAGAATCGTTAGTTATAGCCGAAACAGTGAGGTAGCACAAAATTGTCCAGATTTGCACACATTTCAATAACTGACGTTTTTGTGGTCTTTAGGGTCCGTTTTAGCCTTGGTCTATTTCTGACAAAATTGTCCATAACTGAAAAATATAGTAGCGTACCAAATTTCATGCATTTTGGACATCATTTACTAAGTAAAATATGGTTCGTTCCACAAGGTCAGTGCATCTGCCAAAACCTTCTTCATTTTTCCAGATTTCCAGATTTGGTCACATTTTAAAGATTTCCATTTTGAGGATCTTAGAGTCAAAATTAGCTTCGGCCTATTTCTGGGAAAAATGTTCAAAAATGTCCAAACTAGGCACCTACCAATTTTCAAGCATTTTAGACATCATTTTACTAGCTAAACTTACCTCGAACAGACTGGTCAGAGAGCTGTCAACAATTTCGACTTCACCTAGCATCAATTTCAAGCCAAGATCTTGCCATGCATGGTTGTTTAAGCTTATGAACGACCATATAGCTCATGTACAGAAGAAAATACACACATTTATGAGCATGCATGTGAATTTTTGAAGAGTTTTCAAAAGGTTTTAACCCTCACCTTAGCAATCAACCAAAAGATGCTCAAAACCCTTGTTGAAGCTCAAATCTTCTCCTTTCCCTTGCTTAGCCGAAATCCCCACTAGTTTTTCTCTATTTTTCCTAGCTTAATGATCAATCTCTTAGCACATGCATGAGGTTAAAACATGAAGAAAAGAAATGGATGTCAAGAAGCTCACCTAGGCCGATTAGAAGTCTTCAAAGCACTTGCATGAGAATTTTTGAACTCTAGCTAGCTTGCTTCGACTTTCTTGATGGTTGCTTTACTTGATTAACTATGTAGTGAGGAAGAGAAGCTATGGAGGTAGTAATGTGCAGCTAGGGCCGAGAGAGAGAGAGAAATGAGAGGGAATTGAGAGAAAAGAAAGAGAAATGAATGTTTGAGCACTTGGTCGGCTATTGGCCTTGCAAAATTCTGATTTTTGTGTTGTCTTTGGTGTGTTGTTTGAATTGTTAGTGGAAAATGGTGATGTGGCCGAGATGGTGGCTTAGTGTTTAGCAAAGTGTGGCTTTGATGCAAGCAAAAGGTATGACAATGTGAAGACTTGTCTCAAGCATGCATGAATAAATTATGTTGCTCAAATTTTTTGCTCAAGAACATGGTATGGCCGGCCAAAGGGCTTGCAATTGCTGAAAATTCAGATTCTATTTAATGCATTTTAGATTATAATAAGGGTGAAATTTGAGGTGCATTGGTTTTGGGTGAGAATAAAGAATAAAGAATGTTTAGTGTTTGGTGCTATTTCGTCTTCTAGTGAGTTGAATTAGGATTATTATATTGGTAGTAAATTTTGTAGGATTTTTTAATAGTCTAGTGCTCCGTGTAAGATGCTTTCTTGATTAGCGTGACGGCACGCTTTCCTAGATCTATGGCACGCACTACGAGGTAGGACACGAACTACGAGACGAACACACGTTTTTTTTCAAGTAAATGCACGCAACCCTAAATGAATGCATACAATTCAATGTATGGCACATAAATGAACACAATTCTTAAACCTAGGTCATGGCACGCAAATCGAGGTTAGGGCACACGAAGCTAGGTTTCGTACACAAATCGCGGTCGGGCCTCACAACTATTCTTCTTTTGCTCTATTTTTTCATCCCGGATCATACGTCGTGGACTGTTTAAAGGACGACAACCTAACTCTCGGTGCATCAGTGGGCCCTACAGTGTATCGATATCACGTCTTGCGAGGAAACTGCGTTGTTGAAGCGGATGGGTTGTCGTTAAGCCTATTGGGGCTTTTGAATGGGCTATCTCTCTAGGCTGTGACTGTGAACCGTTAACACATATAGGAATTGTGCCCTCAACATGACGGGTGCAATCATACCAGCACTAATGCACCGGATCCCATCAGAACTCCGAAGTTAAGCGTGCTTGGGCGAGAATAGTACTACGATAGGTGACCCCCTAGGAAGTCCTCGTGTTGGATCTCCTTTACAATTTTTTTTGCCCTGGTTAGGGTTGCCAAGATAATTTATCCACCAAATCTCTATTACTAAATCCCACGGAACATTGGGCAAGACAACTTCGCTTCACATAGATGCTGGGCCTGCAAACTGAGGGCGTAGGGTTTGTGACCAAGTCTCCGTCACTCTGGTGCCCATAACTTTTGATCCGTATGGAGTTACACGGCGCACAGCATACCGTTACAAAGCTCTCTGAGAGCTCTACGACGGGGACAACCAGCTTGCTCGCTGCGCCGATTTTTGGAGCCCAAAATCGAACGTTTTCATTAGTTTCAGGCCACTTTTCTTCTTTTGCTCTGTTTTTCCGTCCCGGATCATACGTTGTGAACAATTCAAAGGACGACAACCTGACTCACAGGACATCAGAGGGCCTTACAACGTGTCGATATCACCTCTTGCAAGCATGCTGCGTTGTTGAAGCGGATGGGTTGTCGTTAAGCCCATTGTGCCTTTTGAATGGGCCATCTCTCTAGGCTGCGACTGTGAACAGTTAACACATAAAGGAATTGTGCCCTCAACATGATGGGTGCGATCGTACCAGCACTAATGCACGGGATCCCATCAGAACTCCGAAGTAAAGCGTGCTTGGGTGAGAGTAGTACAAGGATGGGTGACCCCTTGGGAAGTCCTCGTGTTGCACCCCCTTTTCAATTTTTTTTGCCCTGGTTAGGGTTGCCAAGAACTTTATCCACCAAATCTCTATTACTGAATCCCGTGGAACATTGGGCAAGACAACTTCGCTTCACGTAGAGGCTGGGCCCGCAAACCAAGGGCATAGGATTTGTGACCAGGTCTTCGTCGCTCTGGTGCCCATAACTTTTGATCCGTAAGGAGTTACGCGGCGCACAGCATACCGTTGCAAAGCTCTCTAGAGCTCTACGACGGGGGCTGCTAGCATGCTCAATGTGCCCATTTTTGGAGACCAAAATCGAATGTTTTCATCAGTTTCAGACCATTTTTCTTCTTTTGCTCTATTTTTCTGTCCCGAATCATAAGTTGTGAACTGTTAAAAGGACGACAACCTGGCTCGCGGAACATCAGAGGGCCCTACAACATGTCGATAAAAAGTCTTGCAAGCATGCTGCGTTGTTGAAGCGGATGGGTTGTCGTTAAGCCCATTGGGCCTTTTGAATGGGCCATCTCTCTAGGCTGGAATTGTGAATCGTTAACACATATAGGAATTGTGCCCTCAACATGACGGGTACGATCATAGCAGCACTAATGCACCGGATCCCATTAGAACTCCGAAGTTAAGCGTGCTTGGGCGAGTGTAGTACTAAGATGGGAGACCCCTTGGGAAGTCCTCGTGTTGCACCCCCTTTTCAATTTTTTTTGCCCTGGTTAGGGTTGCCAAGATACTTTCTCCACCAAATCTTTATTACTGAATCCCACGGAACATTGGGCAAGACAACTTCGTTTCACGTAGAGGCTGGACCCGATAAACCGAGGGCGTAGGGTTTGTGATCCGGTCTCCGTCGCTCCGGTGCCCATAACTTTTGATCCGTAAGGAGTTACGCTGCGCACAGCATACCGTTGCAAAGCTCTCTGAGAGCTCTACGATAAGGCAGCCAGCTGGCTCGCTGTGCCCATTTTTGGAGACCAAAATTGAACGTTTTCATCATTTTCAGCCCACTTTTCTTCTTTTGCTCTGTTTTGCAGTCCCGGATCATACGTTGTGAACTGCTAAAAGAACGACAACCTGAATCGCGGGACGTCAGAGGTCCCTACAACGGGTCGATATAACGTCTTTCAAGGTTGCTGCGTTGTTGAAGTGGATGGGTTGTCGTTAAGCCCATTGGGCCTTTTGAATGGGCAATCTCTCTAGGCTGGGACTCTGAACCGTTAACACATATAGGAATTGTGCCCTGAACTTGACGGGTGCGATCATACCAGCACTAATGCACCGGATCCCATCAGAACTCCGAAGCTAAGCACGCTTGGGCGAGAGTAGTACTAGGATGGGTGACCCCCTGGGAAGTCCTCGTGTTGCACCCCCTTTTCAAATTTTTTTGTCCTGGTTAGGATTGCTAAGATACTTTATCCACCAAATCTCTATTACTGAATCCCTTGGAACATTTGGCAAGACAACGTCGCTTCACGTAGAGGCTGGGCCCGCAAACCGAGGGCGTAAGGTTTGTGACCAGGTCTCCGTCGCTCCGGTGCCCATAACTTTTGATCCGTAAGGAGTTACGCGGCGCACAGCATACCGTTGCAAAACTTTCTGATAGCTCTACGACGGGGGTAGCCAGCTTGCTCATTGTTCCCGTTTTTGGTGCCCAAAATCGAACGTTTTCATCCGTTTAAGGCCACTTTTCTTCTTTTGCTCTGTTTTTCCATCCCGGATCGTACGTTGTGAACTGTTAAAAGGACGAAAACCTGACTCGCCGGACATCAGAGGGCCCTACAATGTGTCGATATCATGTCTTGCAAGCATGCTGCGTTGTTAAAGTGGATGGGTTGTCGTTAAGCCCATTGGGCCTTTTGAATAGGCCATCTCTCTAGGCTGCAACTGTGAACTGTTAACACATAAAGGAATTGTGGCCTCAACATGACGGGTGCGATCATACCATCACTAATGCACCGGATCCCATCTGAACTACGAAGTTAAGCGTGCTTGGGCGAGAGTAGTCCTAGGATGCGTGACCCCCTGGGAAGTCCTCAGGTTGCACCCCTTTTTCAATTTTTTTTGCCCTGGTTAGGGTTGCCAATATACTTTATCCACCAAATCTCTATTACTGAATCCCACGGAACATATGGCAAGACAACTTCGTTTCACGTAGAGGCTGGACACGATAAACCGAGGGCGTAGGGTTTGTGACTAGGTCTCCGTCGCTCTGGTGCCTATAACTTTTGATCCGTAGGAGTTACGCGTCGCATAGCATACCGTTGCAAAGCTCTCTAAGAGCCCTACGACGGGGGCAGCTAGCTTGCTCGCTATGCCCATTTTTGGTGCCCAAAATCGAACGTTTTCATCAATTTCAGGCCATTTTTCTTCTTTTACTCTGTTTTTCCGTCCTGGATCATACGTTGTGAACTGTTAAAAGGACGACAACCTGACTTGCTTGACATCAGAGGGCCCTACAACGTGTTGATATCACGTCTTGCGAGGATGCTGCGTTGTTGAACCGGATAGGTTGTCGTTAAGCCCATTGGGCCTTTTGAATGGGCCATCTCTCTAGGCTGGGACTGTGAACTGTTAACACATATAGGAACTGTGCCCTTAAAATTACGGGTGCAATCATACCAGCACTAATGCACCGAATCCCATCAGAACTCCGAAGTTAAGCGTGCTTGGGCGAGAGTAGTACTAGGATGGGTGACCCCCTAGGAAGTCCTTGTGTTGTACCCCTTTTTCAATTTTTTTTGCCCTGCTTGGGGTTGCCAAGATACTTTATCCACCAAATCTCTATTACTGAATCCCACAGAACATTGGGCAAGACAACTTTGCTTCACGTAGAGGCTGGGCCCGATAAACCGAGGGCGTAGGGCTTGTGACTGGGTCTCCATCGCTCCGGTGCCCATAACTTTTGATCCGTAAGGAGTTACGCAGCGCACATCATACCGTTGCAAAGCTCTCTGAGAGCTCTACGACGGGGGCAGCCAGCTTGCTCACTGTGTCCATTTTTTGAGTCCAAAACCGAACGTTTTCATCAGTTTCAGGCCACTTTTCTTCTTTTGCTCTGTTTTTTTGTCCCGGATCGTAGTTCGTGAACTGTTAAAAGGACGGCAACCTGACTCGCGGGACATTTGAGGGCCCTACAACGTGTTGATATCACGTCTTGCAAACAAGTTGCGTTGTTGAAGTGGATGGGTTGTCATTAAGCCCATTGGGCTTTTTGAATAGGCCATCTCTCTGGGCTGCGACTGTGAACAGTTAACACATAAAGAAATTGTGCCCTCAACATGACGGGTGCGATCATACCAGTACTAATGCACCGGATCCCATAAGAACTGCGAAGTTAAGCATGCTTGGGCGAGAGTAGTAGTAGGATGGGTGGCCCGCTGGGAAGTCCTTGTGTTGCACCCCCTTTTCAATTTTTTTTGCCCTGGTTAGGGTTGCCAAGATACTTTATCAACCAAATCTCTATTACTGAATCCCACGGAACATTGGGCAAGACAACTTTGTTTCACGTAGAGGCTGGGCCCACAAACCGAGGGCATAGGGTTTGTGACCAGGTCTCCGTCGCTCCGGTGCAAATAGCTTTTGATCCGTAAGGAGTTACACGACCCACAGCATACCGTTGCAAAGCTCTCTAAGAGCTCTACGACGGGGGCAGCCAGCATTCCTGCTCTGCCCGTTTTTGGAGCCCAAAATCGAACGTTTTCATCAGTTTCAGGCCACTTTTCTTCTTTTTCTCTGTTTTTCCGTCCCGGATCATACGTTGTGAACTGTTAAAACGACGACAACCTAACCCGCGGGAAATCAGAGGGCCCTACAACGTGTCGATATAACGTCATACGAGGATGCTGCGTTGTTGAAACGGATAGGTTATCGTTAAGCCCATTGGGCCTTTTGAATAAGCCATCTCTCTAGGCTGGGACTGTGAACTATTAACACATATAGGAATTGTGCCCTCAACATGACGGGTGCGATCATACCAGCCCTAATGCACCGGCTCCCACCAAAGCGCCGAAGTTAACCGTGTTTGGACGAGAGTAGTGCTTGGATGGGTACCCCCCTGTGAAGTCCTCGTGTTGCACCCCCATTTCAATTTTTTTTGCCCTAGTTCGGGTTGCCAAGATACTTTATCCACCAAATCTCTATTTTCGAATCTCACGGAACATTGGGCAAGACAACATCATTTCACGTAGAGGCTGGGCCCACAAACCGAGGGCGTAGGGTTTGTGACCAGGTCTCCGTCGCTCCGATGCCCATAACTTTTGATCCGTAAGGAGTTACGGAGCGTACAACATACCGTTGCAAAGATCTCTGAGAGCTCTACGACGGGGGCTGCCAGCATGCTAGTTGTGCCCGTTTTTGGAGCCCAAAATCGAACGTTTTTAGCAGTTTCAGGACACTTTTCTTCTTTTGCTCTGTTTTTCCATCCCGGATCGTACGTCGTGAACTGTGAAAAGGATGACAACCTGACTCGCGGGACATCAGAGCACCCTAGACCATGTCGATATCACGTCTTGCAAGTATGCTGCGTTGTTGAAGCGGATAGGTAGTCGTTAAGCCCATTGGGCCTTTCAAATGGGCCATCTCTCTAGGGTGGGACTGTGAACAGTTAACACATAAAGTAATTGTGCCCTCAAGATGACTGGTGTAAGCAGAACAACACTAGACCACTGGATCCCACCAGAACTTCAAAATTAGGCGTTCTTGGTCGAAAGTAGTACTAGGATGGGTGACCCCTTGGGAAGTCCTTGTGTTGCACCCCCTTTTCAACTTTTTTTGCCTTGGTTAGGGTTGCCAAGATACTTTATGCACCAAATTTCTATTATTGAATCACACGGAACATTGGGCAAGACAACTTCATTTCACGTAGAGGTTGGGCTCGCAAACCGAGGGTGTAGGGTTTGTGACCAGTTCTCCGTCGCTACAGTGCCCATAACTTTTGATCAGTAAGGAGTTACGCGGTGCACAGCATACCGTTGCAAAGCTCTCTGAGAGATCTACGACGGGGGCAGCTAGCATGCTCGCTATGCCCCTTTTTGGAGCCCGAAATCGAATGTTTTCATCAGTTTCAGGCCACTTTTCTTCTTTTGCTATGTTTTTCCGTCCCGGATCGTACGTCGTGAACTGTTAAAAAGACGACAATCTGACTCGCGGGACATCAGAGGGCCCTACAACGTGTAGATATCACGTCTTGCAAGCATACTGCGTTGTTGAAGCGGATGGGTTGTCGTTAAGCCCATTGGGCCTTTTGAATGGGCCATCTCTCTAGGCTGCGACTGTGAACAGTTAACACATAAAGGAATTGTGCCCTCAACATGACGGGTGCGATCATACCTGTACTAATGCACCGGATCCCATCAGATCTCTGAAGTTAAGCGTGCTTGGGCGATAGTAGTACTAGGATGGGTGACCCCTTGGGAAGTCCCCGTGTTGCACCCACTTTTCAATTTTTGTTGCCAAGGTTAGGGTTGCCAAGATACTTTATGCACCAAATCTCTATTATTGAATCCCACGGAACATTGGGCAAGACAACGTCATTTCACGTAGAGTTTGGGCTCGCAAACCGACGGTGTAGGGTTTGTGACCAGTTCTCCGTCGCTCCGATGCCCATAACTTTTGATCCGTAAGGAGTTACTCGGCGCACAGTATACCGTTGCAAAGCTCTCTGAGAGCTCTACGACAGGGATAGCCAGCTTGCTCGCTTTGCCCATATTTAGAGCCCAAAATTGAACGTTTTCATCAGTTTCAGGCCACTTTTTTTTTTGCTATGTTTTTTCGTCCATGATCGTACGTCGTGAACTGTTAAAAGGACGAGAACCTGACTCACGGGACATCAGAGGGCCCTACAACGTGTTGATATCACGTCTTGCGAGGATGTTGCGTTGTTGAAGCAGATGGGTTGTCGTTAAGCCCATTGTGCCATTTGAATGGGCCATCTATCAAGGCTGGGTCTGTGAACCGTTAACACATATAGGAATTGTGCCCTCAACATGACGGATACGATCATACCAGCACTAATGCACCGGATCCCATCAGAACTCCGAAGTTAAGTGTACTCGGGCGGGAGTAGTACTAGGATGGGTGACCCCTTGGGAAGTCCTCGTGTTGCACCCCCTTTTCAATTTTTTTTGCCCTGGTTAGTGTTGCCAAGATACTTTATCCACCAAATCTCTATTACTGAATCCCACGGAACATTGGGCAAGTCAACTTCGTTTCACGTAGAGGTTGGGCCCGTAAACGGAGGGCGTAGGGTTTGTGACCAGGTCTCCGTCGCTCCAGTGCCCATAACTTTTGATCTGTAAGGAGTTACGCGGCGCACAGCACACCGTTGCAAAGCTCTCTGAGAGATCTATGAAGAGGAAGGGTAGCATGCTCACTGTGCCCCTTTTTGGAGCCCAAAATGGAACGTTTTCATCAGTTTCAGGCAACTTTTATTTTTTTGTTCTGTTTTTCCATCCCGGATCGTACGTCGTGAACTGTTAAAAGGACGGCAACCTGACTAGCGGGACATCAGAGGGCCCTACATTGTGACGATATCATCTCTTGCAAGCATGTTGTGTTGTTTAAGCGGATGGGTTGTCGTTAGGCCCATTGAGCCTTTTGAATGGGCCATCTCTCTAGGCTACGACTGTGAACAGTTAAAACATAAAGGAATTATGCCCTCAACATGACGGGTGCGGTCATATCAACACTAATGCATCGGATCCCATCGGAACTCCGAAGTTAAGCGTGCTTGGGCGAGAGTAGTACTAGGATGGGTGACCCCCTGGGAAGTCCTCGTGTTGCACCCCCTTTTCAATTTTTTTTGCCCTGGTTAGGGTTGCCAAGATACATTATGCACCAAATCTCTATTACTGAATCCCACGAAACATTGGGCAAGACAACTTCGTTTCACGTAGAGACTGGGCCCGATAAACCGATGGCGTAGGGTTGTGACCAGGTCTCCGTCTTTCCGGTGCCCATAACTTTTGATCCGTAAAGAGTTACGCGGCGCACAGCATACCATTGCAAAGCTCTCTGAGAGCTCTACGACGGGGGCAGCCAGCTTGCTCCCTGTGCCTTTTTTGGAGCCCAAAAATGAACATTTTCCTCAGTTTCAGGCCACTTTTCTTCTTTTGCTCTATTTTTTCGTTCCGGATCGTACGTCGTGAACTGTTAAAAGGACGACAACCTGACTCGCGGGACATCAAAGGGCCCTATAACTTGTTGATATCACGTCTTACGAGGATGTTGCGTTGTTGAAGAGGATGGGTTGTCGTTAAGCCCATTGGGCCTTTTGAACGGGCCTCTATCTAGGCTGGGTTTGTGAACCGTTAACACATATAGGAATTGTGCCCCCAACATGACGGCTGCGATCATACCAGCACTAATGCACCGGATCCCATCAGAACTCCGAAGTTAAGTATGCTCGGGAGAGAGTAGTACTAGGATGGGTGACCCCCTTGGAAGTCCTCGTGTTGGACCCCCTTTTCAATTTTTTTTGCCCTGGTTAGGGTTGCCAAGATAGTTTATCCACCAAATCTCTATTACTGAATCCCACGGAACATTGGGCAAGACAACTTCGTTTCACATAGAGGCTGGGCCTGCAAACCAAGGGCGTAGGGTCTGTGACCAGGTCTCCGTCGCTCCGGTGCCCATAACTTTTGATCCGTAAAGAGTTACGCGGCGCACAGCATACCGTTGCAAAGCTCTCTGAGAGCTCTACGACGTGGGCAGCCAGCCTACTGGCTGTGCCTATTTCTGGAGCCCAAAATCGAATGTTTTAATCAGTTTCAGGCCACTATTCTTCTTTTGCTCTGTTTTTCAGTCTTGGATTGTACGTCATGAACTGTTAAAAGGACGACAACCTGACTCGCGGGAAATCAGAGGGCCCTACAATGTGTCGATATCACGTCTTGCAAGCATGCTGCATTGTTGAAGCTGATGGGTTGTCGCTAAGCCCATTGGGCCTTTTGAATGGGCCATCTTTCTAGGCTAGGACTGTGAACCGTTAACACATATAGGAATTGTGTCCTCAACATGACGGGTGCGGTCATACCAGCACTAATGCACCGGATCCCATCAAAACTCCGAAGTTAAGCGTGCTTTGGCGAGAGTAGTACTAGGATGGGTGACCCCCTGGGAAGTCCTCGTGTTGCACCTTCTTTTCAATTTTTTTTGCCCTGGTTAGGGTTGCCAAGATACTTTATCCACCAAATCTCTATTACTGAATCCCACGGATCATTGGGCAAGACAACTTCGCTTCACGTAGAGGCTGGGCCCGCAAACCGAGGGCATAGGGTTTGTCACCAGGTCTCCGTCGTTCCGGCTCCCATAACTTTTGATCCGTAAGGAGTTACGTGGCGCACAACATACCATTGGAAAGCTCTCTGAGAGCACTACGACAGGGGCAGCCTGCATGCTCGTTGTGCCTTTTTTGGAGCCCAAAATCGAACGTTTTCATTAGTTTCAGGCCACTTTTCTTCTTTTTCTCCATTTTTCCGTCCCGGATCGTATGTCGTCAACTGTTAAAATGATGACAACCTGACTCACAGGACATCAGAGGGCCCTACAACGTGTTGATATCACGTCTTGCGAGTATGCTCCGTTGTTGAAGCGGATGGGTTGTCGTTAAACCCATTGGGCCTTTTGAATGGGCCATCTTTCTAGGCTGGGACTGTGAACCGTTAACACATATAATAATTGTGCCCTCAACGTGACGGGTGCGATCATACCAGTACTAATGCACCGGTTCCCATCAGAACTCCGAAGTTAAGTGTGCTCGAGAAAGAGTAATGCTAGGATGGGTGACTCCCTGGGAAGTCCTTGTGTTGCACCACCTGTTCAATTTTTTTTGCCCTGGTTAGGGTTGCCAAGATACTTTATCCACCAAATTTCTATTACTGAATCCCACGGAACCTTGGGCAAGACAACTTCGTTTCACGTGGAGACAGGGCCCGCAAACCGAGGGCGTAGGGCTTGTGACCAGGTCTCCGTCACTACGGTGCCCATAACTTTTGATCTGTAAGGAGTTACGCGGTGCACAACATACCGTTAAAAAGCTCTCTGAGAGATCTATGACGAGGAAGGCTAGCCTGCTCGCTGTGCCCCTTTTTGGATCCCAAAATGGAACGTTTTTATCAGTTTCAGGCTACTTTTCTTCTTTTGCTCTGTTTTTCCATCCCGGATCGTACGTCGTGAACTGTTAAAAGGACGACAACCTGACTCGCGGGACATCAGGGGCCCTACAATGTGTCGATATCACGTCTTGCAAGCATGCTGTGTTGTTTAAACGGATGGGTTGTCGTTAAGCCCATTGGGCCTTTTGAATGGGCCGTCTCTCTAGGCTGCGACTGTGAACAGTTAACACATAAAGGAATTGTGCCCTCAACATGACGGGTGCGGTCATATCAGCACTAATGCACCGGATCGCATCAAAACTCCGAAGTTAAGCGTGCTTGGGCGAGAATAGTACTAGGATGGGTGACGCCCTGGGAAGTCCTTGTGTTGCACCCCCTTTTCAATTCTTTTTGCCCTGGTTAGGGTTGCCAAGATACTTTATCCACCAAATATCTGTTACTGAATCCCACGGAACATTGGGCAAGACAACTTTGCTTTACGTAGAGGCTGGGCCCGCAAACCGAGGGCTTAGGGTTTGTGACCAGGTCTCCTTCGCTCCGGTGCCCATAACCTTTGGTCTGTAAGGAGTTACGCGGGGCATAGTATACCGTTGCAAAACACTCTTAGAGCTCTACAGTGGGGGCAGCCAGCTTGCTCGCTGTGCCTATATTTGGAGCCCAAAATCGAACGTTTTCATCAGTTTCAGACCACTTTTCTTCTTTTGCTCTGTTTTTTTGTCCCGGATCATATGTTGTGAACTGTTAAAAGGACGACAACCTTACTCGCGGGACGTCAGAGGGCCCTACAACGTGTCGATATAACGTCTTACGAGGATGCTGCGATGTTTAAGCGGATGGGTTGTCGTTAGGCCCATTGGGCCTTTTGAATGGGCCATCTCTCTAGGCTGCGACTGTGAACAGTTAACACATAAAGGAATTGTGCCCTCAACATGACGGTTGCGGTCATACCAGTACTAATGCACCGGATCCCATCAGAACTCCAAAGTTAAGCGTGCTTGGGCGAGAATAGTACTAGGATGGGTGACACCCTGGGAAGTCCTCGTGTTGCACCCCTTTTTCAATTTTGTTTGCCCTGGTTAGGGTTGCCAAGATACTTTATCCACCAAATCTCTATTACTGAACCCCACGGAACAATGGGCAAGACAACTTCGCTTCACATAGAAGATGGGCCCGATAAACCGATGGCGTAGGGTTGGTGACCAGGTCTCCGTCTTTCCGGTGCCCATAACTTTCGATCCGTAAAGAGTTACACGGCGCACAGCATACCGTTGCAAAGCTCTCTGAGAGCTCTACGACGAGGGCAACCAGCTTGCTCACTGTGCCTTTTTTGGAGCCCAAAATCGAACATTTTCCTCAGTTTCATGCCACTTTTCTTCTTTTGCTCTGTTTTTTTGTAACGGATCATACGTCATGAATTGTTAAAAGGACGACAACCTGACTCGCGGGACATCAGAGGTCCCTACAACGTGTTGATATCACGTCTTGCGAGGATGCTGTGTTGTTGAAGCGGATGGGTTGTCGTTAAGCCCATTGGGCCTTTTGAATGGGCCTCTATCTAGGCTGGGTTTGTGAACCGTTAAAACATATAGGAATTGTGCCCTCAACATGACGGGTGTGATCATACCAGCACTAATGCACCGGATCCCATCAGAACTCCAAAGTTAAGTGTGCTCGGGCGAGAGTAGTACTAGGATTGGTGACCCCCTTGGAAGTCCTCGTGTTGCACCCCATTTTCAATTTTTTTGCCCTGGTTAGGGTCGCCAAGATACTTTATCCACCAAATCTCTATTACTGAATCCCACGGAACATTGGGCAAGACAACTTCATTTCACATAGAGGCTGGGCCTGCAAACCGAGGGCGTAGGGTTCGTGACCAGGTCTCCGTCGCTCCGGTGCCCATAACTTTTGATCTGTATAGAGTTACGCGACACACTGCATACCGTTGCAAAGCTCTCTGAGAGTTCTACGACGTGGGTAGCCAGCCTACTGGCTTTGCCCATTTCTGGAGCCCAAAATCGAATGTTTTCATCAGTTTCAGGCCACTTTTCTTCTTTTGCTCTATTTTTCTATCTTGGATTGTACGTCGTGAACTGTTAAAAGGACGACAACCTGACTCGTGAGACATCAAAAGGCCCTACAACGTGTCGATATCACGTCTTGCAAGGATGTTGCGTTGTTGAAGTGGATGGGTTGTCGTTAAGCCCATTGGGCCATCTCTCAAGGCTGGGACTGTGAACCGTTAACACATATAAGAATTGTGCCCTCAACATGATGGGTGTGATCATACCATCACTAATGCACCGGATCCCATCAGAACTCCGAAGTTAAGCGTGCTTGGGCGAGAGTAGTACTAGGATGGGTGACCCCCTGTGAAGTCCTCGTGTTGCACCCCCTTTTCAATTTTTTTTGCCCTACTTAGGGTTGCTAAGATACTCTATCCACCAAATCTCTATTAGTGAATCCCACGGAACATTGGGCAAGACAACTTCGCTTCATGTAGAGGCTGGGCCCGCAAACCGAGTGCGTAGGGTTTGTGACCAGGTCTCCGTCGTTCCGGTGCCCATAACTTTTGATCCGTATGGAGTTACGTTGCGCACAGTATACAGTTGCAAAGCTCTCTAAGAGCTCTACGACGGGGGCAGCCAGCATGCTCGCTGTGCCTTTTTTGGAGCCCAAAATCGAAAATTTTCCTCAGTTTCAGTCCATTTTTCTTCTTTTGCTCTGTTTTTTCGTTCCGGATCGTACGTCTTGAACTGTTAAAAGGACGACAACCTGACCTAGAGGGCCCTACAATGTGTCGATATCACGTCTTGCGAGGATGCTGCGTTGTTGAAGCGGATGGGTTGTCGTTAAGCCCATTGGGCCTTTTGAATGGGCCATCTCTCTAGGCTGGCACTGTGAACCGTTAACACATATAGGGATTGTGCCCTCAACATGACGGGTGCGATCATACCAGCACTAATGCACCGGATCCGATCAGAACTCCGAAGTTTAAGTGTGCTTGGGCGAGAGTAGAACTAGGATGGGTGACCCCCTGGGAAGTCCTCGTGTTGCACGCCCTTTTCAAATTTTTTTGCCTTGGTTAGGGTTGCCAAGATATTTTATCCACCAAATCTCTATTACTGAATCTCACAGAACATTGCGCAAGACAACTTCGCTTCACGTAGAGGCTGGGCGCGATAAACCGATGGCGTAGGGTTTGTGACTAGGTCTCCGTCTTTCCGGTGCCCATAACTTTTGATCCGTAAAGAGTTACGCGGCGCACAGCAGACCATTGCAAATCTCTCTGAGTGGTCTATGCCGGGTGCAGCTAGCTTGCTCGCTTTGCCTTTTTTGATGCTAAAATCGAACATTTTCCTCAGTTTCAGGCCACTTTTCTTCTTTTGTTCTATTTTTTCGTTCCGGATCGTACATCGTGATCTGTTTAAAGGACGACAACCATACTCGCGGGACATTAGCGGGCCCTACAACGTGTTGATATCACGTCTTAGGAGGATGCTGCATTGTTGAAGCGAATGGGTTGTCGTTAAGCCCATTGGGCCTTTTGAATGGGCCTCTATCTAGGCTGGGTCTGTGAACCATTATCACATATAGGAATTGTGCCCTCAACATGACGGGTGCAATCATACCAGCACTAATGCACCGGATCCCATCAGAACTCCGAAGTTAAGTGTGCTCGGGCGAGAGTACTGCTAGGATGGGTGACCCCATGGGAAGTCCCCGTGTTGCACCCCTTTTTCAATTTTTTTTGCCCTGGTTAGGGTTGCCAAGATACTTTATACACCAAATTTCTATTAGTGAATCCCACGGAACATTGGGCAAGACAACTTCGCTTCACGTAGAGGCCGGGCCCGCAAACCGAGGGCGTAGGGTTTGTGACCAGGTCTCCGTCGCTCCGGTGCCCATAACTTTTAATCAGTAAGGAGTTACGCGGCGCACAACATACCGTTGCAAGGCTCTCTTACAGCTCTACGACGAGGAAGGCTAGCATGCTCGCTTTGCCCCTTTTTGGAGCCCAAAATGGAACGTCTTCATCAGTTTCAGGCCACTTTTCCTCTTTTGATCTGTTTTTCTCTCTAGGTTGGGACTGTGAACAGTTAACACATAAATGAATTGTGCCCTCCACTAGACGGGTGCGATCATACCAGCACTAATGCACCGGATCCCATCAGAACTCCGAAGTTAAGCGTGCTTGGGCGAGAGTAGTACTAGGATGGGTGACCCCCTGGGAAGTCCTCGTGTTGCACCCGTTTTCAATTTTTTTTGCATTGGTTAGGGTTGCCAAGATACTTTATCTACCAAATCTATATTACTGAATCCCACGAAACATTGGGCAAGACAACTTTGCTTCACGTAGAGGCTGGGCCCTCAAACCGAGGGCGTAGGGTTTGTGACCAAGTCTCCGTGGCACCAGTGCCCATAACTTTTGATCCGTAAGGAGTTACACGGCGCAAAACATACCGTTGCAAAGCTCTCTGAGAGCTCTACGATGGGGGCAGCCAGCTTGCTCGTTGTGCCCATTTTTGGAGCCCAAAATCGAACGTTTTCATCAGTTTCAGGCCACTTTTCATCTTTTGCTCTGTTTTTCCATCCCGGATTGTACGTCGTGAACTGTTAAAAGGACGACAACCTGACTCACGGGATATCAGAGGGCCCTATAACGTTTTGATATCACGTCTTACGAAGATGCTGCGTTGTTGAAGCGGATGGGTTGTCGTTAAGCCCATTGGGCCTTTTGAATGGGCCATCTCTCTAGGCTGGGACTGTGAACCATTAACACATATAGGAATTGTGCCCTCAACATGACGGGTGCGATCATACCAGCACTAATGCATTAGATCCCATCAGAACTCCGAAGTTAAGCGTGCTTGGGCGAGAGTAGTACTAGGATGGGTGACCCCCTGGGAAGTCCTCGTGTTGCACCCCCTTTTCAATTTTTTTTGCCCTAGTTAGGGTTGCCAAGATACTTTATCCACCAAATCTCTATTACTGAATCCCACGGAAAATTGGGCAAGACATCTTCACTTCACGTAGAGGCTGGGCCCGATAAACCGAGGGCGTAGGGTTTGTTTCCAGGTCTCCGTCACTCCGGTGCCCATAAGTTTTGATTTGTAAGGAGTTACGCGGCGTACAGCATACCGTTGCAAAGCACTCTAAGACCTCTGTGATGGGGGCAGTCAGCATGCTCGCTATGCCCCTTTTTGGAGCCAAAAATCTAACGTTTTCATCAGTTTCAGACCACTTTTCTTATTTTGCTCTGTTTTTCCGTCCCGGATCGCACGTCGTGAACTGTTAAAAGGACGACAACCTGACTCGCGGGACGTCAGAGGGCCCTACAACGTGTCGATATAACATCTTGCGAGGATGCTGCGTTGTTGATGCTGATGGGTTGTCCTTAAGCCCATTGGGCCTTTTGAATGGGCCATCTCTCTAGGCTGGGATTGTGAACCGTTAACACATATAGGAATTGTGCCCTCAACATGATGGGTGCGATCATACCAGCACTAATGCACCGGATCCCATTAGAACTCCGAAGTTAAGCGCGCTTGGGCGAGAGTAGTACTAAGATCGGTGACGCCCTGGGAAGTCCTCGTGTTGCACCCCCTTTTCAATTTTTTTCCCTGGTTAGGTTTGCCAAGATACTTTATCCACCAAATCTCTATCATTGAATCCCATGGAACATTGGGCAAGACAACTTCGCTTCACGTAGAGGCTGGGCCCGCAAACCGAGGGCGTAGGGTTTGTGACCAAGTCTCCATCACTCCGGTGCCCATAACTTTTGATCCGCAAGGAGTTACGCGGCGCACAGCATACAGTTATAAAGCTCTCTTACAACTCTACGATGGGGGCAGCCAGCTTGCTCACTGTGCCCGTTTTTGGAGGCCAAAATTGAACGTTTTCATCAGTTTCAGCCCACTTTTCTTCTTTTGCTCTGTTTTTCCGTTCCGGATCATACATTGTGAACTGTTAAAAGGACGACAACCTGACTCGCGAGACATCAGAGTGCCCCACAACGTGTCGATACAACGTCTTTTGAGGATGCTGCGTTGTTGAAGCAGATGGGTTGTCGTTAAGCCCATTGGGCCTTTTGAATGGGCCATCTCTCCAGGCTGGGACTGTGAACCATTAACACATATAGGAATTGTGCCCTCAACATGACGGGTGCGATCATACCAGCACTAATGCACTGGATCCCATCAAAACTCCGAAGTTATGCGTGCTTAGGCCAGAGTAGTACCAGGATAGGGACCCCCAGGGAAGTCCTCGTGTTGCACCCCCTTTTCAATTTTTTTTGCCCTGGTTAGGGTTGGCAAGATACTTTATCCACCAAATCTCTATTATTAAATCGCACGGAACATTGGGCAAGACAACTTCGCTTCACGTAGAGGCTGGTCCCACAAACCGAGGGCATAGGGTTTGTGACCAGGTTTCCGTTGCTCGGGTGCCTATAACTTTTGATCCGTAAGGAGTTATGCGGCGCACAGCATAACGTTGCAAAACTCTCTGAGAGCTCTACGACGGGGGCAGCTAGCTTGCCCCTGTGCCCGTTTTTTGTTCCCAAAATTTAATGTTTTCATCAGTTTCAGGCCGCTTTTCTTCTTTTGCTCTATTTTTCCGTCCAGGATAGTACATCGTGAACTGTTAAAAGGACGACAACCTGACTCGCGGGACATCAGAGGGCCCAAAAATGTGTTGATATCACGTCTTGCGAGGATGCTGCGTTGTTGAAGCGGATGGGTTGTCGTTAAGCCCATTGGGCCTTTTAAATGGGCCATCTCTCTGGGCTGGGCCTGTGAACCATTAACACATATAGGAATTGTGCCCTCAACATGACGGGTGCGGTCAGACTAGCACTAATGCACCTGATCCCATCTGAACTCCGAAGTTAAGCGAGCTTGTGCGAGAGTTGTGCAAGAATGGCTGACGCCCTGGGAAGTCCTCATGTTGCACCCCCTTTTCAATTTTTTTTGCCCTGGTTAGGGTTGCCAAGATACTTTATCCACCAAATCTCTATTACTAAATCGTACAGAACATTGGGCAAGACAACTTCGCTTCACGTAGAGGCTGGGACAGCAAACCGTGGGCGTAGGGTTTGTGACCAGGTTTCCGTCGCTCGGGTGCCCATAACTTTTGATCCGTAAAGAGCTACGCGGCGCGCAACATACCGTTTGAAAACTCTCTGAGAGCTCTACGACGGGGGTAGCCAGCTTGCCCGGTGTGTCCATTTTTGGTGCCCAAAATTGAACCTTTTCATCAGTTCCAGGCCACTTTTCTTCTTTTGCTCTGTTTTTCACTCTAGGATCGTACATCATGAACTGTTAAAAGGACGACAACTTGACTCGCGGGACATCAGAGGGCCCTACAATGTGTTTATATCACGTCTTGCGAGGATGCTGCGTTGTTGAAGCGGATGGGTTGTCGTTAAGCCCATTGGGCCTTTTGAATGGGCCATCTCTCTAGGCTGGGACTGTGAACCGTTAACAAATATAGGAATTGTGCCCTCAATATGACGGGTGCGATCATACCAGCACTAATGCACCGGATCCCATCAGAACTGCGAAGTCAAGCGTGCTTGGGCGAGAGTAGTACTAGGATGGGTGACCCCTTGGGAAGTCCTCGTGTTGCACCCCCTTTTCAAATTTTTTTGCCCTGGTTAGGGTTGCCAAGATACTTTATCGACCAAATCTCTATTACCGTATCCCCCGGAAAATTGGTCAAGACAACTTCGCTTCACGTAGAGGCCGGGCCCGCAAACTGAAGGCATAGGGTTTGTGACCAGGTCTCTGTCGCTCCGGTGCCCATAACTTTTGATCCGTAAGGGGTTATGCGGCGCACAACATACCGTTACAAAGCTCTCTGAGAACTCTATGACGGGGGCAGCCAGCTTGCTCGCTGTGCCCATTTTTAGACCCCAAAATTGAACGTTTTCATCAGTTTCAGGCCACTTTTCTTCTTTTGCTCTGTTTTTCAGTCCCGGATCATACGTTGTCAACTGTCAAAAGGACGACAACCTGACTCGTGGGACGTCAGAGGGCCCTACAACGTGTCGATATAACGTGTTGCGAGGTTGCGATCATACCAACACTAATGCACCGGATCCCATCACAACTCCGAAGTTAAGCGTGCTTGGGCGAGAGTAGTACTATGATGGGTGACCCCCTGGGAAGTCCTCGTGTTGCACCCCCTTTTCAGTTTTTTTTGCCCTGGTTAGGGTTGCCAAGATACTTTATCTACCAAATCTCTATTACTGAATCCCACGGAACATAGGGTAAGACAACTTCACTTCACGTAGAGGCTGGGCCCGCAAACCGAGGGTGTAGGGTTTGTGACCAGGTCTCCGTCACTCCGATGCCCATAACTTATGATCCGTAAGGAGTTATGCAGCTCAAAGCATGCCGTTGTAAAGCACTCTAAGAGCTCTACGACAAGGACAGCTAGCTTGCTCGCTTTGCCCTTTTTGGAGCCCAAAATCGAACGTTTTCATCAGTTTCAGGCTACTTTTCTTTTTTGCTTTGTTTTTCCATCTCGGATCATACGTTGTGAACTGTTAAAAGGACGACAACCTGACTCGCGGGACATCAGAGGGCCTAAGAACGTGTCGATATAACGTCTTGCGAGGATGCTGCGTTGTTGAAGCAGATGGTTTGTCGTTAAGCCCATTGGGCCTTTTGAATGGGCCATCTCTCTAGGCTGGGACTATGAACCGTTAACACATATAGGAATTGTGCCCTCAACATGACGGGTGCGATAATACTGGCACTAATGCACCGAATCCCATCAGAACTCCATAGTTAAGCGTGCTTGGGCAAGAGTAGTACTATGATGGGTGACCCCCTGGGAAGTCCTCGTGTTGCACCCCCTTTTCAATTTTTTTGGCCCTGGTTATGGTTGCCAAGATACTTTATCCACCAAATCTCTATGACTGAATCCCACGGAACATTGGGCGAGACAACTTCGTTTCAGGTAGAGGCTGGGCTCACAAACCGAGGGAGTAGGGTTTGTGACCAGGTCTCCGTCGCTCCGGTGCCCATAACTTTTGATTCGTAATGAGTTACGCGGCGCACAGCATACCATTGCAAAGCTCTCTGAGAGCTGTACGACGGGGGTAGCCAGCATCCTCGCTTTGCCGCTTTTTGGAGCCCAAAATCGAACGTTTTCATCAGTTTCAGGCCACTTTTCTTCTTTTGCTCTGTTTTGCCATCCCGGATAATACTTGTGAACTGGTAAAAGGACGACAACCTGACTCGCGGGACATCAGAGGGCCCTACAACGTGTCGATATAACATCTTGCGAGGATGCTGCATTGTTGAAGCAAATGGGTTGTCGTTAAGCACATTGGGCCTTTTGAATAGGCCATCTCTCTAGGCTGGGATTGTGAACCGTTAACCCATATAAGAATTGTGCCCTCAACATGATGGGTACGATCATACCAGCACTAATGCACCGGATCCCATCAGAACTCCGAAGTTAAGCGCACTTGGGGGATAGTAGTACTAGAATGGGTGATCCCTTGGGAAGTCCTCGTGTTGCACATCCCTTTTCAATTTTTTTTGCCCCGGTTAGGGTTGCCAAGATGCTTTATCCACCACATTTCTACTACCAAATCCCACGGCACCTTGAGCAAGACAAGTTCGCTTCACGTAGAGGTTGGGCCCGTAAACCGAGGGCGTAGGGTTTGTGACCGGGTCTCCGTCGCTCCGGTGCCCATAAGTTTTGATCCGTAAGGAGTTACGCGGCGCAAAGCATGCCGTTGTAAAGCACTCTAAGAACTCTACGACAAGGGCAGCAAGCTTGCTCGCTGTGCCCATTTTTGGAGCCCAAAATCGAACATTTTCATCAGTTTCATGCTACTTTTCTTCTTTTGCTTTGTTTTTCCATCCCGGATCATACGTTGCGAACTGTTAAAAGGACGATAACCTGACTCGCGGGACATCAGAGGGCCCTACAACATGTCGGTATAATGTCTTACGAAGATGCTGCGTTGTTGAAGCAGATGGGTTGTCGTTAAGCCCATTGGGCCTTTTGAATGGCCATCTCTCTAGGCTGGGACTATGAACCGTTCACACAAATAGGAATTGTGCCCTCAACATGACGGGTGCGATGATACCAGCACTAATGCACCAGATCCCATCAGAACTCCGTAGTTAAGCGTGCTTGGGCAAGAGTAGTACTATGATGGGTGACCCCTAGGGAAGTCCTCGTGTTGCACCCCTTTTTAAATTTTTTGGCCCTGGTTATGGTTGCCAAGATACTTTATCCACCAAATCTCTATGACTGAATCCCACGAAACATTGGGCAAGACAACTTCGCTTCACGTAGAGGCTGGACCCGCAAACTGAAGGCGTGGGGCTTGTGACCAAGTCTCCGTCGCTCCGGTGCCTATAACTTTTGATCCGTAATGAGTTACGCGGCGCACAGCATATCGTTGAAAATCTCTTCGGGAGCTCTACAATGGGGGTAGCCAGCATCCTCGCTGTGCCCATTTTTGTGGCCCAAAATCGGACGTTTTCATAAGTTTCAAACAACTTTTCTTCTTTTGCTCTATTTTTTCATCCTGGATCATACGTTGTGAACAGTTTAAAGGACGACAACCTGACTCGCGGGACATTAGAGGGCCCAACAACGTGTCGATATAATGTCTTTCGAGGATGCTGCGTTGTTGAAGCACATGGGTTGTCGTTAAGCCCATTGGGCCTTTTTAATGGGCCATCTCCCTAGGCTGGGATTGTGAACCGTTAACCCATATAGGAATTGTGCCCTCAACATGACGGGTGCGATCCTACCAGCACTAATGCACCGGATCCCATTAGAACTCCGAAGTTAAGAGCGCTTGTGCGAGAGTAGTACTGGAATAGGTGACCCCATGGGAAGTCCTCGTGTTGCACCCCCTTTTTAATTTTTTTTTGCCCTGGTTAGGGTTGCCAAGATACTTTATCCACCAAATCTCTATTACTGAATCCCACGGAACATTGGGCAAGACAACTTCGCTTCAAGTAGAGGCTGGGCCTGATAAACCGAGGGCGTAGGGTTTGTGACAAGGTCTCCGTCGCTCCGGTGCCCATAACTTTTGATCCGTAAGGTGTTACGCGGCGCATAGCATACCGTTGCAAAGCTCTCTGAGAGCTCTACGACAGGGGCAACCAGCTTGTTCGCTGTGCCCATTTTTGGAGGCCAAAATCGAATGTTTTCATAAGTTTCAGACAACTTTTCTTCTTTTGCTCTATTTTTCCATCCCGGATCATAAGTTGTGAATTGTTCAAAGGACAACAACCTGACTCGCGGGACGTCAGAGGGCCCTACAACGTGTCGATATAACGTCTTGCGAGGATGCTGCGTTGTTGAAGCGGAAGGGTTGTCGTTAAGCCCAATGGGCCTTTTGAATGGGCCATCTCTCTAAGCTGGGATTGTGAACTGTTAACACAAATAGGAATTGTGCCCTCAACATGACGGGTGCGACCATACCAGCACTAATGCACCGGATCCCATCAGAACTCCGAAGTTAAGCAAGCTTGGGCGAGAGTAGTACTAGAATGGGTGACCCCCTCGGAAGTCCTCGTGTCGCCCACCCTTTTCAATTTTTTTTGCCCTGGTTAGGGTTGCCAAGATACTTTATCCACCAAATCTCTATTACTGAATCCCACGGAATATTGGGCAAGACAACTTCGCTTCACTTAGAGGCTGGGCCCGATAAATCGAGGGCGCGGAGTTTGTGACCAGGTCTCCGTCGCTCCGGTGCCCATAACTTTTGATCCGCAATGAGTTACGCGGCGCAAAGCATACCGTTGCAAAGCTATATGAGAGCTCTACGACGGGGCCAGCCAGTATGCTCGCCGTGCCCCTCTTTGGAGCCCAAAATCGAACGTTTTCATCAGTTTCAGGCCACTTTTCTTCTTTGCTCTGGTTTTTCATCCAGGATCATACGTTGTGATCTGTTCAAAGGACGACAACCTGACTCGTGGGACTTCAGAGGGCCCTACAACGTGTCGATATAATGTCTTGCGAGGAAGCTGCGTTGTTGAAGCGGATGGGTTGTCATTAAGCCCATTGGGCCTTTTGAATGGGCCATCTCTCTAAGCTGGGATTGTGAACTATTAGCACAAATAGGAATTGTGCCCTCAACATGACGGGTGCGACCATACCTGCATTAATGCACCGGATTCCATCAGAATTCCGAAGTTAAGCGCGCTTGGGCGACAGTAGTACTAGAATGGGTGACCCCCTAGGAAGTCCTCGTGTAGCACCCCCTTTTCAATTGTTTTTGCCCTGGTTAGGGTTGCCAGGATACTTTATCCACCAAATCTCTGTTATTGAATCCCACGGAACATTGGCCAAGACAACTTCGCTTCACATAGAGGCTGGGCCCGATGAACTGAGGGCGTAGGGTTTGTGACCAGGTCTCCGTCGCTCCGGTGCCCATAACTTTTGATCCGTAAGGAGTTACGCAGCGCACAGCATACCGTTGCAAAGCTCTCTGAGAGCTCTACGACGGGGGCAGCCAGTATGTTCGCTGTGCCCCTTTTTGGAACCCAAAATAGAACGTTTCCATTAGTTTCGGGCCCCTTTTCTTTTTTTGCTCTGGTTTTTCATCCAGGATCATACGTTGTGATCTGTTCAAAGGACGACAACCTGACTCGCGGGACTTCAGAGGGCCCTACAACGTGTCGATATAATGTCTTGCGAGGATGCTGCGTTGTTGAAGCGGATGGGTTATCGTTAAGCACATTGGGCCTTTTGAATGGGCCATCTCTCTAGGCTAGGATTGTGAATCGTTAACACATATAGGAATTGTGCCCTCAACATGACAGGTACGATCATACCAACACTAATGCACCGGATCCCATCAGAACTCCGAAGTTAAGCGTGCTTGGGCGAGAGTAGTACTATGATGGGTGACCCCCTGTGAAGTCCTCGTGTTGCAGCCCCTTTTTAGTTTTTTTTGCCCTGGTTAGGGTTGCCAAGATACTTTATCCACCAAATCTCTATTACTAAATCCCACGGATCATAGGGCAAGACAACTTCACTTCACGTAGAGGCTGGGCCCGTAAACTGAGGGTGTAGGGTTTGTGACCAGGTCTCCGTCACTCCGATGCCCATAACTTATGATCCGTAAGGAGTTATGCAGCTCAAAGCATGCCGTTGTAAAGCACTCTAAGAGCTCTACGACAAGGACAGCTAGCTTGCTCGCTTTGCCCTTTTTGGAGCCCAAAATCGAACGTTTTCATCAGTTTCAGGCTACTTTTCTTTTTTGCTTTGTTTTTCCATCTCGGATCATACGTTGTGAACTGTTAAAAGGACGACAACCTGACTCGCGGGACATCAGAGGGCCTAAGAACGTGTCGATATAACGTCTTGCGAGGATGCTGCGTTGTTGAAGCAGATGGTTTGTCGTTAAGCCCATTGGGCCTTTTGAATGGGCCATCTCTCTAGGCTGGGACTATGAACCGTTAACACATATAGGAATTGTGCCCTCAACATGACGGGTGCGATAATACTGGCACTAATGCACCGAATCCCATCAGAACTCCATAGTTAAGCGTGCTTGGGCAAGAGTAGTACTATGATGGGTGACCCCCTGGGAAGTCCTCGTGTTGCACCCCCTTTTCAATTTTTTTGGCCCTGGTTATGGTTGCCAAGATACTTTATCCACCAAATCTCTATGACTGAATCCCACGGAACATTGGGCGAGACAACTTCGTTTCAGGTAGAGGCTGGGCTCACAAACCGAGGGAGTAGGGTTTGTGACCAGGTCTCCGTCGCTCCGGTGCCCATAACTTTTGATTCGTAATGAGTTACGCGGCGCACAGCATACCATTGCAAAGCTCTCTGAGAGCTGTACGACGGGGGTAGCCAGCATCCTCGCTTTGCCGCTTTTTGGAGCCCAAAATCGAACGTTTTCATCAGTTTCAGGCCACTTTTCTTCTTTTGCTCTGTTTTGCCATCCCGGATAATACTTGTGAACTGGTAAAAGGACGACAACCTGACTCGCGGGACATCAGAGGGCCCTACAACGTGTCGATATAACATCTTGCGAGGATGCTGCATTGTTGAAGCAAATGGGTTGTCGTTAAGCACATTGGGCCTTTTGAATAGGCCATCTCTCTAGGCTGGGATTGTGAACCGTTAACCCATATAAGAATTGTGCCCTCAACATGATGGGTACGATCATACCAGCACTAATGCACCGGATCCCATCAGAACTCCGAAGTTAAGCGCACTTGGGGGATAGTAGTACTAGAATGGGTGACCCCTTGGGAAGTCCTCGTGTTGCACATCCCTTTTCAATTTTTTTTGCCCCGGTTAGGGTTGCCAAGATGCTTTATCCACCAAATCTCTTTTACGGAATCCCACGGAACATTGGGCAAGACAACTTCGCTTAACGTAGAGGCTGGGCCTGATAAACCGAGGGCGTAGGGCTTGTGACTCGGTCTTCGTCGCTCCGGTGCCCATAAGTTTTGATCCGTAAGGAGTTACGCGGCGTACAACATACCGTTGCAAAGCTCTCTGAGAGCTCTACGATAGTGGTAGCCAGCTTGTTCGCTGTGCCCATTTTTAGAGCCCAAAATTGAATGTTTTCATCAGTTTCAGACCACTTTTCTTCTTTTGCCCTATTTTTCCATCCCGAATCATACGTTGTGAACTGTTCTAAGGACGACAACCTAACTCGCGGGACGTAAGAGGGCCCTACAACGTGTCGATATAACGTCTTGCGAGGATGCTTCGTTGTTGAAGTGGATGGGTTGTCGTTAAGCCCATTGGGCCTTTTCAATGGGCCATCTCTCTAGGCTGGGACTGTGAACCGTTAACACATATAGGAATTGTGCCCTCAACATGACGGGTGCGATCATACCAGTACTAATGCACCGGATCCATCAGAACTCCGAAGTTAAGCGTTCTTGGGCGAGAGTAGTACTAGGATGGGTGACCCCCTGGGAAGTTCTCGTGTTGCACCACCTTTTCAATTTTTTTTGCCCTGGTTAGGGTTGCCAAGACACTTTATCCACCAAATCTCTATTACGGAATCCCATGGAACATTGGGCAAGACAACTTCGCTTCACGTAGAGGCTGGGCCCGTAAACTGAGGGCGTAGGGTTTGTGACCAGGTCTACGTCGCTCCGGTGCCCATAACTTTTGGTCCGTAAGGAGTTACGCAGCGTACATCATACCGTTGCAAAGCTCTCCAAGAGCTCTACGACGGGGGCAGCCAGCTTGCTCTCTGTTTCCCTCTTTGGAGCCCAAAATCAAATGTTTTCATCAATTTCAGGCCACTTTTCTTCTTTGCTCCATTTTTTCATCCAGGATCATACGTTGTGAATTGTTCAAAGGACGACAACCTGACTCGCGGGATGTCAGAGGGCCCTACAACGTGTTGATATAATGTCTTGCGAGGATGCTGCGTTGTTGGAGCGGATGGGTTGTCGTTAAGCCCATTGGGCCTTTTGAATGGGACATCTCTCTAGGCTGGGATTGTGAACCGTTAACACATACAAGAATTGTGCCCTCAACATGATGGGTGCGATCATACCAACACTAATCCACCGGATCCCATCAGAACTCCGAAGTTAAGCGTGTTTGGGCGAGAGTAGTACTATGATGGGTGACCCCCTGGGAAGTCCTCGTGTTGCACCCCTTTTTCAGTTTTTTTTGCCCTGGTTAGGCTTGCCAAGATACTTTATCCACCAAATCTGTATTACTAAATCCCACGGGACATAGGGCAAGACAACTTCACTTCACGTAGAGGCTGGGCCCGCAAACTGAGGGTGTAGGGTTTGTGACCAAGTCTCCGTCACTCCGGTGCCCATAACTTTTGATACATAAGGAGTTACGCGGTGCAAAGCATGCCGTTGTAAAGCACTCTAAGAGCTCTACGACAAGGGCAAGCAGCTTGCTCGCTGTGCCCCTTTTTAGAGCCCAAAATCGAAAGTTTTCATCAGTTTCAGTCTACTTTTCTTCTTTTGCTTTGTTTTTCCATCCCGGATCATACGTTGTGAACTGTTAAAAGGATGACAACCTTATTCGCGGGACATTAGAGGGCCCTACAACTCGTCGATATCACGTCTTACGAGGATGCTGCGTTGTTGAAGCAGATGGGTTGTCGTTAAGCCCATTGGGCCTTCTGAATGGGCCATCTCTCTAAGCTGGGACTATGTACTGTTAACACATATAGGAATTGTGCCCTCAACATGACGGGTGCGATCATACCAGCACTAATGCACCGGATCCCTTCAGAACTCCGAAGTTAAGCGTGCTTGGGCGAGAGTAGTACTAGGATGGGTGACCCCGTGGGAAGTCCTCGTGTTGCACCCCTTTTTCAATTTTTTTGGCCCTGGTTATGGTTGCCAAGATACTTTATCCACCAAATCTCTATGACTGAATCCCACGGAACATTGGGCGAGACAACTTCGTTTCAGGTAGAGGCTGGGCCCGCAAACCGAGGGCGCAGGGTTTGTGACCAGGTCTCCGTCGTTCCGGTGCCCATAACTTTTGATCCGTAATTAGTTACGCGGCGCACAACATACCGTTACATAGCTCTCTGAGAGCTCTACGACGGGGGTAGCCAGCATCCTTGCTGTGCCCATTTTTCGAGCCCAAAATTGAACGTTTTCATCAGTTTCAGGCCACTTTTATTCTTTTGCTCTGTTTTTCCGTCCCGGATCATACTTTGTGAACTGTTCAAAGGACGACAACCTGACTCGCGGAACGTCAGAGGGCCCTACAACGTGTCGATATAAAGTATTGTGAGGATCTTGCGTTGTTGAAGTGGATGGGTTGTCGTTAAGCCTATTGGGCCTTTTGAATGGGCCATCTTTCTAGGCTGGGATTGTGAACCGTTAACACATATAGGAATTTTGCCCTCAACATGACGGGTGCAATCATACCAGCACTAATGCACCGGATTCCATCAGAATTCCGAAGTTAAGCGCGCTTGGGCGAGAGTAGTACTAGAATGGGTGACCCCCTAGGAAGTCCTCGTGTAGCACCCCCTTTTCAATTGTTTTTGCCCTGGTTAGGGTTGCCAGGATACTTTATCCACCAAATCTGTATTACTGAATCCCATGAAACATTGGGCAAGACAACTTCGCTTCACGTAGAGGCTGGGCTCGATAAACCGAGGGCGTAGGGTTTGTGACCAGGTCTCCGTTGCTCCGGTGCCCATAACTTTTGATCCGTAACGAGTTATGCGACGCACAACATACCGTTGCAAGGCTCTCAAAGTACTCTACGACGGGGCAGCCAGCCTGCTCGATGTGCCCCTTTTTGGAGCCCAAAATCGAACATTTTCATCAGTTTCAGGCCACTTTTCTTCTTTTGCTCTGTTTTTTCATCCCGGATCATACGTTGTGAGCTGTTAAAAGGACGACAACCTTACTCGCGGGACATTAAAGGGGCCTACAACGTGTCAATATCACGTTTTGCTAGGATGCTGCGTTGTTGAAGCGGATGGGTGGTCGTTAAGCGCATTGGGCCTTTTGAATGGGCCATCTCGCTAGGCTGGGATTGTGAACCGTTAACCCATATAGGAATTCTGCCCTCAACATGACGGGTGCGATCATACCAGCACTAATGCACCGGATCCCATCAGAACTCCGAAGTTAAGCACGCTTGGGCGAGAGCAGTACTAGAATGGGTGACCCCCAGGGAAGTCCTCATGTTGCACCCCCTTTTCAATTTTTTTTGCCCTGGTAATGGTTGCCAAGATACTTCATCCACCAAATCTCTTTTACGGAATCCCACAGAACATGGGGCAAGACAACTTCGCTTCACGTAGAGGCTGGGCCTGATAAACCGAGGGTGTAGGGTTTGTTTCTAGGTCTCCGTCACTCCTGTGCCCATAACTTTTGATCCGTAAGGAGTTACGCTGCGCACAACATACCGTTGCAAAGCTGTCTGAGAGCTCTACGACAGTGGCAGCCATCTTGTTCGCTATGCCCATTTTTGGAGCCCAAAATCGAATGTTTTCATCAGTTTCAGACCACTTTTCTTCTTTTGCTCTGTTTTTCCATCCCGGATCATACGTTGTGAACTGTCCAAAGGACGACAACCTAACTCGCGGGACTTCAGAGGGCCCTACAACGTGTCGATATAACATCTTGCGAGGATGCTGCGTTGTTGAAGCGGATGGGTTGTCGTTAAGCCCATTGGGCATTTTGAATGGGCCATCTCTCTTGGCTGGGATTGTGAACCGTTAACACATATAGTAATTGTGCCCTCAATATGACTGGTGCGATCATACCAGCACTAATGCACCGGATCCCATTAGAACTCCGAAGTTAAGCGCGCTTGGGCGAGAGTAGTACTAGAATGGGTGACCCCCTGGGAAGTCCTCGTGTTGTACCCCCTTTTCAATTTCTATTGCCCTGGTTAGGGTTGCCAAGATACTTTATCCACCAAATCTCTATTACTAAGTCCCACGGAACATTGGGCAAGACAACTTCGCTTCACGTAGAGGCTGGGCCCGATAAACCGACGGCCTAGGGCTTGTGACCAAGTCTCCGTCGCTCCGGTGCCCATAACTTTTGATCCGTAAGGAGTTACGCGGCGCATAGCATACCGTTACAAAGCTCTCTAAGTACTCTACGACGGGGGCAGCCAGCTTGCTCGCTTTGCCCCTTTTTGGAGCCCAAAATCGAACATTTTCATCAGTTTCAGGACACTTTTCTTCATTGCTATGTTTTTTAATCCTGGATCATACGTTGTGAATAGTTAAAAGGACAACAACCTGACTCGCGGGACATCAGAGGGCCCTACAACGTGTCGATATAATGTCTTGCGAGGATGCTGCGTTGTTGAAGAAGATGGGCTGTCGTTAAGCCCATTGGGCCTTTGAATGGGCTATCTCTCTAGGCTGGGATTGTGAACCGTTAAAACATATAGGAATTGTGCCCTCAACATGACGGGTGCGATCATACCACCACTAATGCACCGAATCCCATCAGAACTCCGAAGTTAAGCGTGTTTGGGCTAAAGTAGTACTAGGATGGGTGACCCCCTGGGAAGTCCTCTTGTTGCACCACTTTTCAGTTTTTTTTGCCCTGGTTAGGGTTGCGAAGATACTTTATCCACCAAATCTCTATTATTGAATCCCACGGAACATAGGGCAAGACAACTTCACTTCACGTAGAGGCTTGGCCCGTAAACCGAGGGTGTAGGGTTTGTGACCAGGTCTCCGTCACTCCGGTGCCCATAACTTTTGATCCGTAGGGAGTTACGCGGCGCAAAGCATACAGTTTTAAAGTTCTCTGAGAGCTCTACGACGGGGGCAGCCAGCTTGCTCGCTTTGCCCATTTTTGGAGCCCAAAATCGAACGTTTTCATAAGTTTCAGGCCAATTTTTCTCTTTTGCTCAATTTTTCCATCTCGGATCATACGTTGTGAACTGTTAAAAGGACGACAACCTAACTCGCTGGACGTCAGAGGGCCCTACAACGTGTCGATATAACGTCTTGCGAGGATGCTGCTTTGTTGAAGCAGATGGGTTGTCGTTAAGCCTATTGGGCCTTTTGAATGGGCCATCTCTCTAGGCTGGGACTATGAACCGTTAACACATATAGGAATTGTGCCCTCAACATGACGGGTGCGATGATACCAGCCCTAATGCACCGGATCCCTTCAGAACTCCGAAGTTAAGCGTGCTTGGGCGAGAGTCGTACTAGGATGGGTGACCATCTGGGAAGTCCTCGTGTTGCACCCCCTTTTGAATTTTTTTTGCCCTGGTTAGGGTTACCAAGATACTTTATCCACCAAATCTCTATGACTGAATCCCACGGAACATTGGGTGAGACAACTTCGTTTCAGGTAGAGGCTGGGCCCGCAAACTGAGGGCGTAGGGTTTGTGACCAGGTCTTCGTCGCTCCAGTGCCCATAACTTTTGATCTGTAAGGAGTTAAGCGGCGCACAGCATACCGTTGCAAAGCTCTCTAAGAGCTCTACGACGGGGGCAGCCATCATGCTCGCTGTGCCCCTTTTTGGAGCCCAAATTTGAACGTTTTCATCAGTTTCAGGCCACTTTTCTTCTTTTGATCTGTTTTTCCGTCCCGGATCATACATTGTGAACTGTTCGAAGGACGACAACCTGACTCGCGGGACGTCAGAGGGCCCTACAACGTGTCGATATAACCCCTTGTGAGGATGCTACGTTGTTGAAGTAGATGGGTTGTCGTTAAGCCCATTGGGCCTTTTGAATGGGCCATCTCTCTAGGCTGGGATTGTGAACCGTTAACAAATATAGGAATTGTGCCCTCAACATAACGGGTGCGATCATTGCAGCACTAATGCACCGGATCACATCAGACCTTCGAAGTTAAGCGCACTTAGGCGAGAGTAGTACTAAGATCGGTGACCCCCTGGGAAGTCCTCGTGTTGCTCCCCATGTTCAATTTTTTTTTGCCCTGGTTAGGGTTGCCAAGATACTTTATCCACCAAATCTCTTTTACGGAATCCCACGGAACATTGGGCAAGAAAACTTCGCTTCACGTAGAGGCTGGGCCTGATAAACTGAGGGCGTAGGGTTTGTGACTAGGTCTCCGTCGCTCCGGTGCCCATAACCTTTGATCCGTAAGGAGTTACGCGGCGCACAGCATACCTTTGAAAAGCTCTCTGAGAGCTCTACGACGGGGGCAGCCAGCTTGCTCGCTGTACCCATTTTTGGAGCCCAAGATCGAACATTTTCATCAGTTTCAGGCCATTTTCATCTTTTGCTCTGTATTTCCATCCCGGATCATACTTTGTGAACTGTCAAAAGGACCATAACCTGACTCGCAGGACGTTAGATAGCCCTACAACGTGTCAATATAACGTCTTGCAAGGATGCTGCGTTGTTGAACCGAAAGGGTTGTCGTTAAGCCCATTGGGCCTTTTGAATAGGCCATCTCTTTAGGTTGGGACTGTGAACAATTAACACATAAAGGAATTGTGCCCCTAACATGACGGGTGCGATCATACTAGCACTAATGCACCGGATCCCATCAGAACTCCGAAGTTAAGCGTGCTCGGGCGAGAGAAGTACTAGGATGGGTGACCCCCTGGGAAGTTCTCGTGTTGCACCCCCTTTTCAATTTTTTTTGCCCTGGTTAGGGTTGCCAAGATACTTTATCCACCAAATCTCTATTATTAAATCCCATGGAACATTGGGCAAGACAACTTCGCTTCACGTAAAGACTATGCTCAATAAACCGAGGGCGTAAGGTTTGTGACAAGGTCTCCGTCGCTTCGGTGCCCATAACTTTTGATCCGTAAGGAGTGACACGGCGCACATCATACCGTTGCAAAGCTCTCTAAGTTCTCTACAACGGGGGCAGCCAGCCTGCTCGCTGTGCCTGTTTTTGGAGCCCAAAATTGAATATTTTCATCAGTTTCAAGCCACTTTTCTTCTTTGCTCTGTTTTTTCATCCCGGATCATACGTTGTGAAATGTTCCAAGGACGACAACCTGACTCGAGGGACTTCAGAGGGCCCTACAACGTGTCGATATAATGTATTGCGAGGATGCGGCGTTGTTGAAGCGGATGGGTTGTCTTTAAGCCCATTGGGCCTTTTGAATGGGCCATCCCTCTAGGCTGGGATTGTGAATGGTTAACACATATAGGAATTGTGCCCTCAACATGACGGGTGCGATCATACCAACACTAATGCACCGGATCGCGTCAGAACTCCGAAATTAAGCGTGCTTGGGCGAGAGTAGTACTATGATGGGTGACCTCCTGGGAAGTCCTCGTGTTGCACACCATTTTCAGTTTTTTTTGCCCTGGTTAGGGTTTCCAAGATACTTTATCCACCAAATCTCTGTTACTGAATCCCACGGAACATAGGGCAAGACAACTTCACTTCACGTAGAGGCTGGGCCCGCAAACCGAGGGTGTAGTATTTGTGACCAGGTCTCCGTCACTCCGGTGCCCATAACTTTTGATCCGTAAGGAGTTACGTGGCCCAAAGCATACCGTTGTAAAGCACTCTAAGAGCTTTACGACAGGGGCAGCCAGTTTGCTCGCTGTGCCCATTTTTGCAGCCCAAAATTCAACGTTTTCATCAGTTTCGGTCCACTTTTCTTATTTCTCTCTGTTTTTCCATCCCGGATCATACATTTTGAACTGTTCAAAGGACGACAACCTGACTCGCTGGACATCAGAGGGCCCTACAACATGTCAATATAACGTCGTGCGAGGATGCTGCGTTGTTGAAGCAGATGGGTTGTCGTTAAGCCCATTGGGCCTTATGAATGGGCCATCTCTCTAGGGTGGGACTATGAACCGTTAACACATATAGGAATTGTGCCCTCAACATGACGGGTGTGATGATACCAGCACTAATGCATCGGATCCCATCAGAACTCCGTAGTTAAGCGTGCTTGGGCAAGAGTAGTACTATGACGGGTGACCCCCTGGGAAGTCCTCGTGTTGCACCCCCTTTTTAATTTTTTTTACACTGGTTAGGGTTGCCAAGATACTTTATCCACCAAATCTCTATGACTAAATCCCACGGAACATTGGGCAAGACAACTTCGTTTTAGGTAGAGGCTGGGCCCGCAAACCGAAGGCGTAGTGTTTGTGACCAGGTCACCGTCGCTCCCGTGCCCATTACTTTCGATCCGTAAAGAGTTATGCGGCGCACAGCATACCATCGCAAAGCTCTCTGAGAGCTCTACGACAGGGGCAGCAAGCATGCTCGCTGTGCCCCTTTTTGGAGCCCAAAATCGAATGTTTTCATCAGTTTCAGACAACTTTTCTTCTTTTGCTCTGTTTTGCCGTCCCGGATGATACGTTGTGAACTGTTCAAAGGATGACAACCTGACTCGCGGGACGTCAGAGGGCCCTACAACGTGTCGATATAACGTCTTTCGAGGACGCTGCGTTGTTGAAGCGTATGGGTTGTCGTTAAGCCCATTGGGCCTTTTGAATGGGCCATCTCTCTAGGTTGGGACTTTGAACCGGTAACCCCTATAGGAATTGTGCCCTCAACATGATGGGTGCGATCATACCAGCACTAATGCACCGGATCCCATCAGAACTCCGGAGTTAAGTGCGCTTGGGCGAGAGTGGTACTAGATTGGGTGACCCCCTGGGAAGTCCTCGTGTTGCACCCCCTTTTCAATTTTTTTTGCCCTGGTTAGGCTTGCCAAGATACTTTATCCACCAAATCTCTATTACTGAATCCCACGGAACATTGGGCAAGACACCTTCGCTTCACGTAGAGGCTGGGCCCGATAAACCGAGGGCATAGGGATTGTGACCAGGTCTCCGTCGCTCCAATGCCCATAACTTTTGATCCGTAATGAGTTAGGCAGCGTACATCATACCGTTGGAAAGCTCTCTGAGAGCTCTACGACAGGGGCAGCTAGCATGCTTGCTTTGCCCAATTTTGGATCCCAAAATCGAATGTTTTCATTAGTTTCAGACCACTTTTCTTCTTTTGCTCTATTTTTCCATCCCGGATCATACGTTGTGAACTGTTCTAAGGATGACAACCTGACTCGCGGGACGTCAGAGGGCCCTACAACGTGTCGATATAATGTCTTGCGATGATGCTGCGTTGTTGAAGCGGATGGGTTATTGTTAAGCCCATTGGGCCTTTTGAATGTGCCATCTTTCTACGCTTGGATTGTGAACCGTTAACACAAATAGGAATTGTGCCCTCAACATGACGGGTGCAATCATAACAGCACTAATGCACCGGATCCCATCAGAACTCCGAAGTTAATCACGCTTGGGCGAGAGTAGTAGTAGGATGGGTGACCCCATGGGAAGTCCTCGTGTTGCACCCCCTTTTCAATTTTTTTTGCCCTGGTTAGGGTTGCCAAGATACTTTATCCACCAAATCTCTTTTACTGAATCCCATGGAACATTGGGCAAGACAACTTCGCTTCACGTAGAGGCTGGGCCCGATAAACCGAGGGGGTAGGGGTTGTGACCAGGTCTCCATCACTCCGGTGCCCATAACTTTTGATCCGTAAGGAGTTACGCGGCGTACAGCATACCGTTACAAAGCTTTCTGAGTACTCTACGACGGGGGCAGCCAGCTTGCTCGCTGTGCCCATTTTTGAAGCCCAAAATCAAACATTTTCATCAATTTCAGGCCACTTTTCTTCTTTTGCTCTGTTTTTTCATCCCGGATCATACGTTGTGAACTGTTCAAAGGACGACAACCTGACTCGCAGGACGTAAGAGGGCCCTACAACGTGTCGATATAATGTCTTGCGAGGATGCTACGTTGCTGAAGCGGAAGGGCTGTCGTTAAGCCCATTGGGCCTTTTGAATGGGCCATCTCTCTAGGATGGGATTGTGAACCGTTAACACATATTGGAATTGTGCCCTCAACATGACGGGTGCGATCATACCAACACTAATGCACCAGATCCCATCAGAACTCCGAAGTTAAGCGTGCTTGGGCGAGAGTATTACTATGATGGGTGACCCCCTGGGAAGTCCTCGTGTTGCACCCTTTTTCATTTTGTTTTCCCCAGGTTAGGGCTGCGAAGATACTTTATCCACCAAATCTCTATTACTGAATCCCACGGAACATAGGGCAAGACAACTTCACTTCACGTAGAGGCTGGGCCCGCAAACCGAGGGCGTTGGGCTTGTGACCAGGTCTCCGTCGCTCCGGTGCCTATAACTTTTGATCCGTAAGGAGTTACGCGGCGCACAACATACCGTTGTAAAGCTCTCTGAGAGCTCTACGACGTGGGCTACCACCTTGCTCGCTGTGCCCCTTTTTGGAGCCCAAAATCGAACGTTTTCATCAGTTTCAGGCCACTTTTCTTCTTTTCCTCTATTTTCCGTCCCGGATCATACGTTGTGAACTGTTAAAAGGACGACAACCTGACTCGCCGGACATTAGAGGGCCCTACAACTTGTCGATATAACGTCTTGAGGGGATGCTGCATTGTTGATGCATATGGGTTGTCGTTAAGCCCACTGGGCCTTTTGAATGGGCCGTCTCTCTAGGCTGGGACTATGAACCGTTAACACGTATAGGAATTGTGCCCGCAACAAGACGGGTGCGATGATACCAGCACTAATGCACCGGATCCCATTAGAACTCCGAAGTTATGCGTGCTTGGGCGAGAGTAGTACTATGATGGGTGACCCCCTGGGAAGTCCTCGTGTTGCACCCCGTTTCAAATTTTTTTGCCCTGGTTAGGGTTGCCAAGATGCTTTATCTACCAAATCTCTATGACTGAATCGCATGGAACATTTGGCAAGACAACTTCGTTTCACGTAGAGGCTGGGGCCGCAAACCGAGGGCGTAGGGTTTGTAACCAGGTCTCCGTCGCTCCGGTGCCCATAACTTTTGATCCTTAATGAGTTACGGGGCGCGCAGCATACCACTGCAAAGCTCTCTGAGAGCTCTACGACGGGGCAGCCAGCATGCTCGTTGTGCCACTTTTTGGAGCCCAAAATCGAACATTTTCATCAGTCTCAGGCCACTTTTCTTCTTTTGCTCTATTTTTCCGTCTCGGATCGTACCCCGTGAGCTATTAAAAGGACGACAACCTGACTCGCAGGACATCAGGGGGCCCTACAACGTGTCGATATCACGTCTTCCAATCATGCTGCGTTGTTGAAGCGGATGGGTTGTTGTTAAGCCCATTGGGACTTTTGAATGGGCTATCTCTCTAGGCTGGGACCGTGAATAGTTAACACATAAAGGAATTGTGCCCTCAACATGAAGGGTGCGATCATACCAGCACTAATGCTCCGGATCCCATCAGAACTCCGAAGTTAAGCGTGCTTGGGCGAGAGCAGTACTAGGATGGGTGACCACCTGGGAAGTCCCCGTATTGCACCCCCTTTTCAATTTTTTTTGCTCTGGTTAGGGTTCCCAAGATACTTTATCCACCAAATCTCTTTTACTGAATCCCACGGAACAATGGGCAAGAAAACTTCGCTTCACGTAGAGGCTGGGCCCGCAAACCGAGGGCATAGGGTTTATGACTTGGTCTCCGTCGCTCCGGTGCTGTTTTTCTTCTTTTGCTCTATTTTTTCGTCCAGGATCGTACGTCGTGAACTGTTAAATGGAGGACACCCTGACTTGCGGGACATCAGAGGACCCTACAATGTGTTGATATAACGTCTTGCGAGGATGCTGCGTTGTTGAAGCAGATGGGTTGTCGTTAAGCCAATTGGGCCTTCTGAATGGGCCATCTCTCTAGGCTGGGACTGTGAACCGTTAACACATAAAGGAATTTTGCCCTGAACGTGACGGGTGGGATCATACTAACACTAATGCACCGGATCCCGTCATAACTCTGAAGTTAAGCGTGCTTGGGCGAGAGTAGTGCAATGATGGGTGACCCCCTGGGAAGTCCTCGTGTCACACCCCCTTTTAATTTTTTTTGCCCTGGTTAGGGTTGCCAAGATACTTTATCCACCAAATCTCTATTACTGAATCCCGCGGAACATTGGGCAAGACAACTTTCCTTCACGTAGAGGCTAGGCTCGCAAACCAAGGACGTAGGGGTTATGACCAGGTCTCCGTCGCTCCGGTGCCCTTAACTTTTGATCCGTAAGGAGTTACGCGGCGTACAGCATACCGTTGAAAAGCTCTCTGAGACCTCTATGACAAGGGCAGCCAGCTTGCTCGCTGTACCCATTTTTGGAGCACAAAATCAAACATTTTCATCAGTTTCAGGCTACTTTTATTCTTTTGCTCTATTTTTTCGTCCCGGATCATACGTTGTGAACTGTTCAAAGGACGATAACCTGACTCGCGGCACGTCAGAGGGCCCTACAATGTGTCGATATAACGTCATGCGAGGATGCTGCGTTGTTGAAGCGGATGGGTTGCCGTTAAGCCCATTGGGCCTTTTGAATGGGCCATCTCTCAAGGCTGGGACTGTGAACCGTTAACGCATAAATGAATTGTGCCCTCAACATGACGGATGCGATCTTTCCAGCACTAATGCATCGGATCCCATCAGAACTCCGAAGTTAAGCGTGCTTGGGCGAGAGTAGTACTAGGATGGGTGACCCCCTGGGAAGTCCTCGTGTTGCACCCCCTTTTCAATTTTTTTTCCCTTGATAGGGTTGCCGAGATACTTTATCCACCAAATCTCTTTTACTGAATCCGACGGAACATTGGGTAAGACAACTTCGCTTCACGTAAAGGCTGGGCCCGATAAACCGAGGGCGTAGGGTTTGTGACCAGGTCTCCGTCACTCCGGTGCCCATAAATTTTGATCCGTAAGTAGTTACGCGGTGCACAGTACACCGTTGCAAAGCTCTCTGAGTGGTCAACGACGGGGGTAGCCAGCTTGCTCGCTGTACCCCTCTTTTGAGCCCAAAATCGAACGTTTTAATCAGTTTTAGGCCACTTTTCTTCTTTGGTTGTGTTTTTCCGTACCGAATCGTACGTCGTGAACTGTTCCAAGGACGACAACCTGACTCGCGGGACATCAGATGGCCCTACAATGTGTTGATATCACATATTGTGAGGATGCTGCATTGTTGAAGCGGATGGGTTGTCGTTAAGCCCTTTGGGCCTTCTGAATAGGCCATCTCTCTAGCAGGGACTGTGAACCGTTAACACATATAGGAATTGTTCCCTCAACATGACCGGTGCGATCATACCATGACTAATGCACCGGATCGTATTAGAACTCCGAAGTTGAGCGTGCTTGGGCGAGAGTAGTACTAGGATGGGTGACCCCCTCGGAAGTCCTCGTGTTGCACCTCCTTTTCAATTTTTTTTGCCCTGGTTAGGGTTGCCAAGATACTTTATCCACCAAATCTCTATTACCGAATCCCACGGAACATTAGGCAAGTCAACATCGGTTCACGTAGAGGCTGGGCCCACAAACCGAGGGCATAGGGTTTATTACCGGGTCTCCGTCGCTCCGGTGCCCATAACTTTTGATCCGTAAGGAGTTACGCAGTGCACAGCATACCGTTGCAAAGCTCTCTGAGAGCTCTACGACGGGGGCAGCTAACTTGCACGCTGTGCCCATTTTTGGAGTCCAAAATGGAATGTTTTCATCAGTTTCGGGCCACTTTTCTTCTTTTGCTCCGTTTTTCCGTCCCGGATCATACGTCGTGAACTGTTAAAAGGACGACAACCTGACTCGTGGGACATCAGACGGCCCTACAATGTTTTGATATCACGTCTTGCGAGGATGCTGTGTTGTTGAAGCGGATGGGTTGTCGTTAAGCCCATTGGGCCTTCTGAATGGGCCATCTCTCTAGCTGGGACTGTGAACCGTTAACACATATAGGAATTGTGCCCTCAACATGACCGGTGCGATCATACCAGCACTAATGCACCGGATCACATCAGAACTCCGAAGTCGAGCGTGCTTGGGCGAGAGTAGTACTAGGATGGGTGACCCCCTAGGAAGTCCTTGTGTTGCACCCCCTTTTCAATTTTTTTTGCCCTGGTTAGGGTTGCCAAGATACTTTATCCACCAAATCTCCATTACCGAATCCCACGGAACATTAGGCAAGATAACATCGCTTCACGTTGAGGCTGGGCCCGTAAACCGAGGGCGTAGGGTTTGTCACCAGGTCTCCGTCGCTCCGGTGCACATAAGTTTTGATCCGTAAGGAGTTACACGGCGTACAACATACCGTTGCAAAGTTCTCTGAGTGCTCTACGACGGGGGCAGCCGGCTTGCTCGCTTTGCCCATTTTTGGAGCCTAAAATTGAATGTTTTCATTAGTTTCAGGCCACTTTTCTTCTTTTGCTCTGTTTTTCCGTCCCGGATTGTACATCGTGAACTGTTAAAAGGACGACAACCTGACTCGCGGTACATCAGAGGGCCGTACAAGGTGTTGATATCACGTCTTGCGAGGATGCTGCGTTGTTGAAGCAGATAGGTTGTCGTTAAGTCCATTGGGCCTTCTGAATGGGCCATCTCTCTAGCTGGGACTGTGAACCATTAACAAATATAGGAATTGTGCCCTCAACATGACAGGTGCGATCATTCCAGGACTAATGCACCGGATCCCATCAGAACTCTGAAGTTAAGCGTGCTTGGGTGAGAGTAGTACTACAATGGGTGACCCCTTGGGAAGTCCTCGTGTTGCACCCCATTTTCAATTTTTTTTGCCCTTGTTAGGGTTGCCAAGATACTTTATCCACCAAATCTATATTACCGAATCCCATGGAACATTAAGCAAGAAAACCTCGCTTCACGTAGAGGCTAGGCCCGCAAACCGAGGGCGTAGGGTTTGTGACCAGGTCTCCGTCGCTCCGGTGCCCATAACTTTTGATTCGTAAGGAGTTACGCGGTACACAGCATACCGTTGCAAAGCTCTCTGAGAGCTCTACGACGGGGGAAACCAGCTTGCTCACTGTGCCCAATTTTTTGATCCCAAAATCGAACGTTTTCATCTGTTTCAGGCCACTTTTCTTCTTTTGCTCTGTTTTTTCATCCCAGATTGTACGTCGTGAACTATTAAAAGGATGATAACCTGACTTGGGGACATTAGAGGGCCCTACAACTTGTCGATATCACGTCTTGCGAGGATGATGTATTGTTGAAGCAGATGGGTTGTCGTTAAGGCCATTGGGCCTTCTGAATGGGCCATCTATCTAGCTGGGACTGTGAACCGTTACCACATTTAGGAATTGCGCCCTCAACATGACCGGTGCAATAATACCAGCACTAATGCATCGGATCACATCAGAACTCCGAAGTTGAGCGTGCTTGGGCGAGAGAAGTACTAGGATGGGTGACCCCGTGGGACGTCCTCGTGTTGTACCCCATTTTCAAATTTTTTTGCCCTGGTTAGGGTTGCCAAGATACTTTATCCACCAAATCCCTATTACCGAATCCCATGGAAAATTCGGCAAGTTAACATCACTTCACGTAGAGGCTGGGCGCGCAAACCGAGGGCGACGGGTTTATGACCAGGTCTCCGTCGCTCCGGTGCCCATAACTTTTGATCCGTAGGGAATTACGCGGTGTACAACATACAGTTGCAAAGCTCTCTGAGAGCTATACGACAGGGTTAGCTAGCCTGCTCGCTTTGTCCGTTTTTTGGGCCCAAAATCTAACGTTTTCATCAGTATCAGGCCACTTTTCTTCTTTTGCTCTATTTTTCCGTCCCGGATAGTACGTCGTGAAGTGTTAAAAGGACGACAACTTGACTCGCGAAACATCAGAGGGCCCTACCATGTGTCAATATCACGTCTTGCGAGGATGCTGCATTGTTGAAGCGGATGGGTTGTCGTTAAGCCCATTGGGCCTTCTGAATGGGCCATCTGTCTAGTTGGGACTGTGAACCGTTAACACATAGAGGAATTGTGCCTTCAACATGACCGGTGCGATCATACCAGCAATAATGCACTGGATCACATCAGAACTCCGAAGTTGAGCGTGCTTGGGCGAGAATAGTACTTGGATGGGTGACCCCCTGGGAAGTTCTCGTGTTGCACCCCCTTTTCAAATTTTTTTTCCCTGGTTAGGGTTGCCAAGATACTTTATCCACCAAATCTCTATTACCGAATCCCACGGAATATTAGGCAAAACAACATCGCTTCACGTAGAGGCTGGGCCCGCAAACTGAGGGCGTAGGGTTTATGACGAGGTCTCCGTCGCTCCGGTGCCTAAAACTTTTGATTCGTAAGGAGTTATGTGGCGCACAGCATACCGTTGCAAAGCTCTCTTTGAGTTGTACGACGGGGGTAGCCAGCTTGCCCGCTGTGCCCGTTTATGGAGCCTAAAATCGAACTTTTTCATTAGTTTCGGGCCAATTTTCTTCTTTTGCTCTATTTTTCCGTCCCGGATCGTACGTTGTGAACTGTTAAAAGGATGACAACCTGACTCGTGGTACATCAGAGGGCCCTGCAACGTGTCGATATCACGTCTTACGAGGATACTGCATTATTGAAGCGGATGGGTTGTCGTTAAGCCCATTGGGCCTTCTGAATGGGCCATCTTTCTAGCTGGGACTGTGAACCGTTAACACATATAGGAATTGTGCCCTCAACATGACCGGTAAGATCATACCAGCACTAATGCACCGGATCACATCAGAACTCCGAAGTTAAGCGTGCTTGGGCGAGAGTAGTACTAGGATGGGTGACCCCCTAGGAAGTACTCGTGTTGCACCCCTATTTCAATTTTTTTTGCCCCGGTTAGGGTTGCCAAGATACTTTATCCACCAAATCTCTATTACCGAATGCCAAGGAACATTGGGCTAGACAACTTCGCTTCACGTAGAGGCTGGACCCGCAACCCGACGGCGTAGGGTTTGTGACCAGGTCTCCGTCGCTCCGGTGCCCATAACTTTTGATCCGTAAGGAGTTACGCGGCGCACAGCATACCGTTGCAAAGCTCTCTGAGAGCTCTACGACGGGGGTAGCCAGCTTGCTCGCTGTGCCCATTTTTGGAGCCCAAAATCGAATGCTTTCACCAGTTTCAGGCCACTTTTGTTCTTTTGCTCTGTTTTTTCGTCCCGGATTGTACGTCGTGAACTGTTAGAAGGATGAAAACCTGACTTGCGGGACATCAGAGGGCCCTACAACGTGTCGATATCACGTCTTGCGAGGATGCTGCATTGTTGAAGCAGATGGGTTGTCGTTAAGCCCATTGGGCCTTTTGAATGGGCTATCAATCTAGCTTGGACTGTGAACCGTTAACACATATAGGAATTGTGCCCTCAACATGACCGGTGCGATCATGCCAGCACTAATGCACCGGATCACATCAGAACTCCGAAGTTGAACGTGCTTGGGCGAGAGTAGTACTAGGATGGGAGACCCCCTGGGAAGTTCTCGTGTTGCACCCCCTTTTCAATTTTTTTTGCCCTGGTTAGGGTTGCCAATATACTTTATCCACCAAATCTCTATTACCGAATCCCACGGAACATTAGGCAAGACAACATCGCTTCACGTAGAGGCTGGGCCCGCTTACCGAGGGCGTAGGGTTAGTGACCAGGTCTCCGTCGCTCCGGTGCCCATAACTTTTGATCTGTAAGGAGTTACTCGGCGCACATTATACCGTTGCAAAGCTCTCTGAGAGCTCTACGACGGGGGCAGCCAGCTTGCTCGCTAAGCCCATTTTTGGAGCCCAAAATCAAACTTTTTCATCAGTTTCTGGCTACTTTTCTTCTTTTGCTCTGTTTTTTCGTCCCGGATCGTACGTTGTGAACTGTTAAAAGGATGACAACCTGACTCGCCGGACATCCGAGGGCCCTACAACGTGTCGATATCACGTCTTGCGAGGATGCTGCATTTTTGAATCAGATGGGTTGTCGTTAAGCCCATTGGGCCTTCTGAATAGGCCATCTCTCTAGCTGGGACTGTGAACCATTAACACATATAGGAATTGTGCCCTCAACATGACAGGTGCGATCATACCAGCACTAATGCACCATATCCCATCAGAACTCTGAAGTTGAGCGTGCTTGAGCGAGAGTAGTACTAGAATGGGTGACCCCCTGGGAAGTTCTCGTGTTGCACCCCCTTTTCAATTTTTTTTGCCCTGGTTAGGGTTGCCAAGATACTTTATCCACCAAATCTCTCTTACCGAATCCCACGGAACATTAGGCAAGACAACATCGTTTCACGTAGAGGCTGGGCCCGCAATCTGAGGGCGTAGGGTTTGTGACCAGGTCTCCGTCGCTCCGGTGCCCATAACTTTTGATCCGTAAGGAGTTATTCGGTGCATAGCATACCGTTGCAAAGCTCTCTTTGAGCTCTACGACGGGGGCAGCCAGCTTGCTCACTATGCCCATTTTTGGAGCCTAAAATCCAACTTTTTCATTAGTTTCAGGCCACTTTTCTTCTTTTGCTCTATTTTCCGTCCCGGATCGTACGTTGTGAACTGTGAAAAGGACGACAACCTGACTCGCGGTACATAAGAGGGCCCTGCAACGTGTCAATATCACGTCTTGCGAGGATACTGCATTGTTGAAGCGGATGGGTTGTCGTTAAGCCCATTGGGCCTTCTGAATGGGCGATCTCGCAAGCTGGGACTGTGAACCGTTAACACATATATGAATTGTGCCCTCAACATGACAGGTGCGATCGTACCGGCACTAATGCACTGGATCCCATCAAAACTCTGAAATTAAGCGTGCTTGGGAGAGAGAGTACTTGGATGTGTGACCCCCTGGGAAGTCCTCATGTTGCACCCCCTTTTCAATTTTTTTTGCCCTGGTTAGGGTTGCCAAGATACTTTATCCACCAAATCTCTATTACCGAATCCCACGGAACATTAGGCTAGACAACATTGCTTCACGTAGAGGCTGAGCCCGCAAACCGAGGGCGTAGGGTTTGTGACCAAGTCTCCGTCGCTCCGGTGCCCATAACTTTTGATCCGTAACGAGTTACGCGGCGCACAGCATACCGCTGCAAAGCTCTCTGAGAGCTCTACGACGGGGGTAGCTAGCTTGCTCGCTATGCCCGTTTTTGGTGCCCAAAATCTAACGTTTTCATCAGTTTCAGCCCATTTTCTTCTTTTGCTCTGTTTTTTCGTCCCGGATCGTACGTCGTGAACTGTTAAAAGGACGACAACCTGACTCGCCGGACATTAGAGGGCCCTACAACGTGTCGATATCACGTCTTGCGAGTATGCTACATTGTTGAAGCAGATGGGTTGTCGTTAAGCCCATTGGGTCTTTTGAATGGGCCATCTCTCTAGCTGGGACTGTGAACTGTTAACACATATAGGAATTGTGCCCTCAACATGATCGGTGCGATCATACCAGCACTAATGCACCGGATGACATCAGAACTCCGAAGTTGAGCGTGCTTGGGCGAGAGTAGTTCTAGGATGGGTGACCCCCTGGGAAGTCCTCGTGTTGCACCCCCTTATCAATTTTTTTTGCCCTGGTTAGGGTTGCCAAAATACTTTATCCACCAAATCTCTAATACCGAATCCCACAGAACATTAGGCAAGACAACATCGCTTAATGTAGAGGCTGGGCCCGCAAACCAAGGGCGTAGGGTTTGTGACCAAGTCTCCGTCGCTCCGGTGCCCGTAACATTTGATCCGTAAGGAGTTACACGGCACATAGTATAACGTTACAAAGCTCTCTTAGAGCTCTACGACGGGGGCAGCCAGCTTGCTCACTGTGCCCGTTTTTGGAGCCCAAAATCGAATGTTTTCATCAGTTTCAGGCCACTTTTCTTCTTTTGCTCTATTTTTTCATCCCGGATCGTACGTCGTGAACTGTTAAAAGGACGACAACCTGACTCGTGGGACATCAGGGGGCCCTACAACATGTCGATATCACGCTTTGCGAGGTTGCTGCATTGTTGAAGTGGATGGGTTGTCGTTAAGCCCATTGGGCCTTCTGAATGGGCCATCTCTCTAGTTGGGACTGTGAACCATTAACACATATAGGAATTGTGCCCTCAACATGACCGGTGCGATCATACCAGCACTAATGCACCGGATCACATCAGAACTCCGGAGTTGAGCGGGCTTGGGCGTGAGTAGTACTAGGATGTTTGACCCCTTGGGAAGTCCTCGTGTTGCACCCCATTTTCAATTTTTTTTGCCCTGGTTAGGGTTGGTAAGATACTTTATCCACCAAATCTATATTACCGAATGCCACGGAACATTAGGCAAGACAACATCGCTTCACGTAGAGGCTTGTCGCTGAAACTGAGGGCGTAGGGTTTGTGACTAGTTCTCCGTCGCTCCGGTGCCCATAACTTTTGATCCGTAAGGAGTTACTCTGTGTACAGCATACCGTTGCAAAGCTCTCTGAGAGCTCTACGAAGGGGGCAGCTAGCTTGCTTGCTGTGCCCCTTTTTGGAGCCCAAAATCGAACGTTTTCATCAGTTTCAGGCCATTTTCTTCTTTTGCTATATTTTTTCATCCCTGATTGTACGTCGTGAACTGTTAAAAGGATGACAACCTGACTCGCGGGACATCAGAGGGCCTTACAACGTGTCGATATCACGTCTTGCGAGGATGCTGCATTGTTGAAGTGGATGGGTTGTCGTTAAGTGTAATACCCCGATCCCTCACGAGGCCGGGAGTTCTATCAATCGATCTAAACGCAACCCAACCCATACGGGGTCATATATTTGCAGGGAAAACGGACGGAGTCTCCCCTGTTCCTAGGCGAAAGGTAAAACCTGCGACAGCATATAAGTGGACCAATACCATGTCCAAACATTCAACCATCTCAAGGCCATTCGAGCTTTGGTTCACAACAAGCAAAACACAAGTAAATATACATTCAAGCTTAGCAATTAAACTACAACAACCTATTTCATAAGCTAGACTATCATACCCTTCTATCTCTTTTCCTCTATCATTACAAATATATATTGAAGTTAAGCTACATTAACTAAATACATAATCTAGTGAAACTTAAATTACATCCCCTTTAACATTAAATACATATAATACATAAAAGCATACAACTTTACAACTTTGACAACTCAAGTCACATAGGCACGCAGGACAACTCTTCAAGCACGGACTTTCACGAAATCACGAACTTTCCAGCTAACATGGCATTTCCTGAAATGTGGTGGTGAGGAGTGAGTATACACAACACATATACTCAGTGAGGGCGAGACAGATATCGAATTGGAGAGAAAGAAAGTCGTGCAATGCAAATAAGACAGTTAAGCAATATAACTGATAAATAAGCAATCAAAACAAATAATCAATACAATAAGCAATTACTGAAAGCATTAACACAACCATTCAAAGCTATACCACACTCTGAAGGCTATGGTTCACTCATACGAGCAAAGTACCATTTCACGAGCGATACATCAATCTCGAGCTTGATGTTGACAACGATGACAATAAGCGCGCATCCACCTTATAACACCAGTTTGGAATACCCCGGAAGTATCCATCAATCTACGACCCAAATCTCCCTGGGAGGCAGCCCAAGCGAGAAGAGGGAATAGCTACGGAGCTAGAGCAACCAACACTGGCAACCCGAGGCTACCCAGAGAGGCCCATCACTCACGTGCTGACACTATGCAATGCAAGACTCGATACAAGGCAATAAACGAGCGATAGCACAACAATACAAACTAGTGACAACAAACGAGATAACAAGCAATCACAATCAATACTAGCATTCAACTAACTTTTCAAGCATAACAAGCAATAATAAGCAACAAAAATACCAATTAAATTAGTATATCAAGCAACCCTAAGCATTCTATAGGCATAATATCAAGATAACAAGCAAAATCACAAATCGGCCCCAACTATCAAAACACTACCATTTCCAAACGAGCCATGAGTTCTGGAAACCGACTTCGCCAATCCTCCTAGGTCACCATAAGGCACGTCCAAGGACCCCGAAACCCTACTTTAACCTAGAATTCGCGCAAAGCCTCGATTTCTCCCTTTGCTCGTTTGAACTATAACTATACCAACCAAAAGTGCTTCCATGGACTCCCGAAACAATGCCAACACGCAAAACGAGAAAATGCCAAACTCGACCTAAACGACCCCGACTTTCACTAAGCCATTTTTCTCCATTTTTCCATTACACATTCCAATTAAACCACACATTTAGGCATTCTAGCATATCTAGCATCTTCCTACATCAACAGAACGCGTAACAGAGCAACTTCATCGAAACGGGGGTTTACTATTCATAATTTACTATTCATCACACAATTTATATTTCAATTCCAATATTTAACCGCAGAAAATGTTAAAAAGCTATAAATACGTGTTCTACAATCAACACGGAACATTCTTTAAGCAACAAAACGATTAAAACAACAATCTACGCATAAAATCCAAAAATCAAAGTTTAGATACAAATATTTCAAATGCGCAAATAACGATGAAACCCTCACCTTAGACGCTCCTAGACGCTAGGAAAACCTCGTAGAGTGCCTCGGAAACCACCCCGCACAAGCCCACGCGAAGATTCGAAGATTTGAAGTTGAGATTTTCTTTTTTTTTTCTCTGTTTTTTTTTCGTGCACATTCTGCTTATTTAAAAAAAAAATATGACAAGAAGTCAAAGGTCAAAATTCGGTCAACCCGCTAAACCAAAACAGCTATGCACGACCTTACGAAAACGGCAGTAACTTCTTCTAGAAAACTCCAATTCACGAACGGTTTGAAGCCTCAGAAACTAAACTCATAGAGCTTTCCAACACAATATAATTTGCTACCTAACTCTTCCCCAATTGGTTCAGATTTAACTCCAAATTTGACCCAAAATTTGACTAACTTAACATTGCATTTTTTTATTTCTAATCCCAAGTTTGTCTTTTATTAAACATTTCAAAAATTCCCAACTTGTCCTAGTTGGTCAATGTAGATGAAAAGTCAACTAGTTTGGTCAAATAAGGTGAAAGGTCAATAAAATTCAATTTAAATGAACTTTAAATGCTATTGAATACATGCCAGGTTCGGGGTATCACATTAAGCCCATTGCGCCTTCTGAATGGGCCATCTCTCTAGCTGGGACTTTGAACCGTTAACACATATAGGAATTGTGCCCTCAACATGACCGGTGCGATCATACCAGCGCTAATGCACCGGATCACATCAGAACTCTGAAGTTGAGCGTGCTTGGGTGAGAGTAGTACTAAGATGGGTGACCCCTTGGGAAGTCCTCGTGTTGCACCCCCTTTTCAATTTTTTCTGCCCTGGTTAGGGTTGCCAAGTTACTTTATCCACCAAATCTCTATTACTGAATCCCACGGAACATTAGGCAAGACAACATCGCTTCACGTAGAGGCTGGGCCCGCAAACCGAGGGCGTAGGGTTTGTGACCAAGTCTATGTCGCTCCGGTGCCCATAACTTTTGATCCGTAAGGAGTTATGCGGCGCACAGCAAACCGTTGCATAGCTCTCTGAGAGGTCTACGACGGGGGCAGCCAGCTTGCTCGCTGTGCCCCTTTTTGGAGCCTAAAATCAAAGTTTTTCATTAGTTTTAGGCCACTTTTCTTCTTTTGCTCTATTTTTTCATCCCAGCTCCTACGTTGTGAGCTGTTAAAAGGACGACAACCAGACTCGTGGTACATCAGAGGGCCCTACAACGTTTCGATATCACGTCTTGCGAGGATGCTGCATTGTTGAAGCAGATGGGTTGTCGTTAAGCCCATTGGGCCTTCTGAATAGGCCATCTCTCCAGCTGGGACTGTGAACCGTTAACACATATAGGAATTGTGCCCTCAACATGACAGGTGCGATCATACCAGCACTAATGCACCGGATCCCATCAGAACTCTGCTGTTAAGTGTGCTTGGGCGAGAGTAGTACTAGGATGTGTGACCCCCTGGGAAATCCTCGTGTTGCACCCCCTTTTAAATTTTTTTGCCCTGGTTAGGGTCACCAAGATACTTTATCCACCAAATCTATATTACCGAATCCCACAGAACATTAGGCAAGACAAAATCGCTTCACGCAGAGGCTGGGCCCGTAAACTGAGGGCGTAGGGTTTGTGACCAGGTCTCCGTCGCTCCGGTGCCCATAACTTTCAATCCATAAGGAGTTACGCGGTGCACGTCGTACTCTTTCAAAGCTCTCTGAGAGCTCTACGTCGGGGGCAGCTAGTTGCTCGCTGTGCCCCTTTTTGGAGCCCAAAATCGAACGTTTTCATCAGTTTTAGGTCACTTTTCTACTTTTGCTCTGCTTTTTCATCCCGGATCGTACGTCGTGAACTGTAAAAAGAATGACAACCTGACTCGCGGGACATCAGAGGGCCCTACAACGTGTCGATATCACGTCTTGCGGGGATGTTGCATTGTTGATGCGGATGGGTTATCGTTAAGCCCATTGGGCCTTCTGAATGGGCCATCTCTCTAGCTGGGACTGTGAACCGTTAACACATAGAGGAATTGTGCCATGAACATGACCGGTGCGATCATACCAGAACTAATGCACCGAATCAAATCAGAACTCCGAAGTTGAGTGTGCTTGGGCGAGAGTAGTACTAGGATGGGTGACCCCGTGGGAAGTCCTCGTGTTGCACCCCCTTTTCAATATTTTTTGCCTAGGTTAGTGTTCCCAAGATACTTTATCTACCAAATCTCTATTACCGAATCCCACGGAACATTAGGCAATAAAACATCACTTCACGTAGAGGCTGTGCCCGCAAACCGAGGGCGTAGGGTTTGTGACCAAGTCTCCGTCGCTCGGGTGACCATAACTTTTGTTCCGTAAGGAGTTATGCGGCGTACTACGTACTGTTGAAAAGCTCTCCGAGAGCTCTACGACGGTGGTAGCCAGCTTGCTCGCTGTGCCCTTTATTTTAGCCCAAGATCGAACATTTTCATCATTTTCAGGCCACTTTTCTTCTTTTGCTCTGTTTTTCCGTCCCGGATGGTTCGTCGTGAAATGTTAAAAGGACGACAACCTGACTCGCGGGAAATCAGAGGGCCCTACAACGTGTCGATATCACGTCTTCCGAGAATGCTACATTGTTGAAGCAGATGGGTTGTCGTTAAGCCCATTGGGCCTTCTGAATGGGCCATCTCTCTAGCTGGGACTGTGAACCTTAACACATAAAGGAATTGTGCCCTCAACATGACAGGTGCGATCAAACCAGCACTAATGCACCGGATCCCATCAGAACTCTGAAGTTAATCGTTCTTGGGCGAGAGTAGTACTAGGATGGGTGACCCCCTGGGAAGTCCTCGTGTTGCACCTCAATTTATATTTTTTTTGCCCTAGTTAGGGTTGCCAAGATACTTTATCCACCAAATCTATATTACCGAATCCCACGGAATAATAGGCAACACAACATCGCTTCACGTAGAGGCTGGACCCAAAAACCGAGGGCGTAGGGTTTGTGACCAGGTCTCCGTCGCTCTGGTGCCCATAACTTTTGATCCGTAAGGAGTTACGTTGCGAACAACATACCGTTGCAAAGCTCTCTGAGAGCTCTACGACGGGGGCAGCTAGCTTGCTCGCTGTACCTATCTTTTGAGCTGAAAATCGAACGTTTTCATCAGTTTCAGGCCACTTTTCTTCTATTGCTCTATTTTTTCATCCAGGATCGTACGTCGTGAATTGTTAAAAGGATGACAACCTGACTCGCAGGACATCAGAGGGCCCTACAACGTGTCAATATCACGTCTTGCAAGGATGCTGCATTGTTGAAGCGGATGGGTTGTCGTTAAGCCCATTGGGCCTTCCGAATGGGCCATCTCTCCAGTTGGGACTGTGAACCGTTAACACATATAGGAATTGTGACCCCAACATGACAGGTGCGATCATACCAGCACTAATGCACCGAATCCCATCAGAACTCTGAAGTTAAGCGTGCTTGGGCGAGAAGAGTACTAGGATGGTTGACCCCCCGGGAAGTCCTCGTGTTGCACCCCCTTTTCAATTTTTTTTGCCCTGGTTAGGGTTGCCAAGATACTTTATCCACCAAATCTATATTACCAAATCCCACGGAACATTAGGCAAGACAACATCGCTTCACGTAGAGGCTGGGCCAGCAAACCGAGGGCGTAAAGCTTGTGACCAGGTCTCTGTCGCTCCGGTGCCCATAACTGTTGATCCGTACGGAGTTATGCAGTGAACAGCATACTGCTGCAAAGCTCTCTAAGAGCTCTACGACGGGGGTAGCTAGCTTGCTCTCTGTGATTGTTTTTGGAGCCCAAAATCGAATGTTTTCATCAGTTTTAGGCCACTTTTCTTCTTTTGCTCTGTTTTTCCATCCCGGATCGCACGTCTTGAACTGTTAAAAGGACGACAACCTGATTCGCAGAACATCAGAGGGCCCTACAACGTGTCGATATCACGTCTTGCGAGGATGTACATTGTTGAAGCGGATGGGTTGTCGTTAAGCCCATTGGGCCTTCTGAATGGGCCATCTCTCTAGCTGGGACTGTGAACCATTAACACATATAGGAATTTTGCCCCCAACATGACCGGTGCGATCATACCAGCACTAATGCACCGGATCACATCAGAACTCCGAAGTTGAGCGTGCTTGGACAAGAGTAGTACTAGGATGGGTGACCCCAGGGATGTCCTCGTGTTGCACCCCCTTTTCAATTTTTTTTGCCCTGGTTAAGGTTGCCAAGATACTTTATCCACCAAATCTCTATTACCAAATCCCACGAAACTTTAGACAAGTCAACATCGCTTCACGTAGAGGCTCGGCCCACAAACCTAGGGAGTAGGGTTTGTGACCAGGTCTCCATCGCTCCGGTGCCCATCACTTTTGATCCGTAAGGAGTTACGCGGCGCACAGCATACCGTTGCAAAGCTCTCTGTGGGCTCCACGACGGGGGCAGCCAACTTGCTCGCTATGCCCCTTTTTGGAGCCAAAAATTGAACGTTTTCTTTAGTTTCAGGCCACTTTTCTTCTTTTGCTGTGTTTTTCCATCCCGGATCGTATGTCGTGAGCTGTTAAAAGGACGACAACCTGACTCGCGGGACATCAGAGGGCCCTACAATTTGTCAATATCACGTCTTGCCAGGATGCTGCATTGTTGAAGCGGATGGGTTGTCGTTAAGCCCATTGGGCCTTCTGAATGGGCCATCTCTCTAGCTGGGACTGTAAACCGTTAACACATATAGGAATTGTGCCCTCAACATGCTAGGTACGATCATACCAGCACTAATGCACCCGATCCCATCAGAACTCTGAAGTTAAGCGTGCTTGGGCGAGAGTAGTACTAGGATGTTTGACCCCCTAGGAAGTCCTCGTGTTGCACCCCCTTTTCAATTTTTTTTGCCCTGGTTAGGGTTGCCAAGATACTTTATCCACCAAATCTATATTACCGAATCCCACGGAACATTAGGCAAAACAACATCGCTTCACGTAGAGGCTGGGCCCGCAAACCGAGGTTGTACGGTTTTTGACCAGGTCTCCGTCGCTCCGGTGCCCATAACTTTTGATCCGTAAGGAGTTACGCGGCGCACAGCATACCGTTGCAAAGCTCTCTTAGATCTCTACGACGGGGGCAGCCAGCTTGCTTGCTGCGCCCACTTTTGGAGCCCAAAATTGAACGTTTTCATCAGTTTTAGGCCACTTTTCTTCTTTTGCTCTGTTTTTTCGTCCCGGATCGTACGTCGTGAACTGTTAAAAGGATGACAACCGGACTCGCGGGACATCAGAGGGCCCTAAAACATGTAGATATCACGTCTAGCGAGGATGCTGCATTGTTGAAGCGGATGGGTTGTCGTTAAGCCCATTGGGCCTTCTGAATAGGCCATCTCTCTAGCTGGGACTGGGAACCGTTAACACATATAGGAATTGTGCCCTCAACATGACCGGTGCGATCATACCAGCACTAATGCACCGGATCATGGCAGAACTCCGAAGTTGAGCGTGCTTGGGTGAGAGTAGTACTAGGATGGGTGACCCCTTGGGAAGTCCTTGTGTTGCACCCCCTTTTCCATTTTTTTTCCCCTGGTTAGGGTTGCCAAGATACTTTATCCACCAAATCTCTATTACCGAATCCCACGGAACATTAGGCAAGTCAACATCGCTTCACGTAGAGGCTGGGCCCGCAAACCGAGGCGTAGGGTTTTTGACCAGGTCTCCGTCGCTCCGATGCCCATAACTTTTGATCCGTAAGGGGTTGCACGGTGTACAGCATACAGTTACAAAGCTCTCTATGAGCTCTACGACAGGGCCAGCCAGCTTGCTCGCTGTACCCGTTTTGGTGCCCAAAATCGAACGTTTTCATCAGTTTCATACCACTTTTCTTCTTTTGCTTTGTTTTTCCGTCCCAAATCATACGTCGTGAACTGTTAAAAGGATGACAACCTGACTCGCGGGACATCAGAGGGCTGTACTATGTGTCGATATCACATCTTGCGAGGATGCTGCATTGTTGAAGCGGATGGCTTATCGTTAAGCCCATTGGGCCTTCTGAATGGGCCATCTCTCTGGCTGGGACTGTGAACCGTTAACACATATAGGAATTGTGACCCCAACATGACAGGTGCGATCATACCAGCACTAATGCACCGAATCCCATCAGAACTCTGAAGTTAAGCGTGCTTGGGCGAGAAGAGTACTAGGATGGTTGACCCCCCGGGAAGTCCTCGTGTTGCACCCCCTTTTCAATTTTTTTTGCCCTGGTTAGGGTTGCCAAGATACTTTATCCACCAAATCTATATTACCAAATCCCACGGAACATTAGGCAAGACAACATCGCTTCACGTAGAGGCTGGGCCCGCAAACCGAGGGCGTAGGGTTTGTGACCAAGTCTTCGTCCCTCCGGTGCCCATAACTTTTGATCCGTATGGAGTTAAGCGTCGCACAGCATACCGTTGCAAAGCTCCCTAAGAGCTCTACGACGGGGGCATCCAGTTTACTCGCTATGCCCGTTTTTGGAGCCCAAAATTGAACGTCTTCATCAGTTTCAGGCCACTTTTCTTCTTTTGCTCTATTTTTCCATCCCGGATCGTATGTCGTGAATTGTTAAAAGGACGACAACCTAACTCGCGGGACATTAGAGGGCCTTACAATGCGTCAATATCACCTCTTGCAAGGATGCTGCATTGTTGAAGTGGATGGGTTGTCGTTAAGCCCATTGGGCCTTCCGAATGGGACATCTCTTTGGGTTGGGACTTTGAATCGTCAACACATATAGGATTTGTGCCCTCAACATGACTGGTGCGATCATACCAGCACTAATGCACCGGATCCCATCAAAACTCTGAAGTTAAGCGTGCTTGGGCGAGAGTAGTACGAGGATGGGTGACCCCCTGGTATGTCTTCGTGTGGCACCCGCTCTTTTCAATTTTTTTTTCCCTTGTTAGGGTTGTCAAGATACTTTTTCCACCAAATCTATATTACCGAATTTCACGGAACATTAGGCAAGATAACATCGCTTCACGTAGAGGCTGGGCCCGCAAACCGAGGGCGTAGGGTTTGTGACCAGGTCTCCGTCGCTCCGGTGCCCATAACTTTTGATCCGTAAGGGGTTGCACGGTGTACAGCATACAGTTACAAAGCTCTCTATGAGCTCTACGACAGGGCCAGCCAGCTTGCTCGCTGTACCCGTTTTGGTGCCCAAAATCGAACGTTTTCATCAGTTTCATACCACTTTTCTTCTTTTGCTCTATTTTTTCATCCCGGATCGTATGTTGTGAACTGTTAAAAGGACGACAACCTGACTCGCGGGACATCAGAGGGCCCTACAACGTGTCGATATCACATCTTGCGAGGATGCTGCATTGTTGAAGCGGATGGGTTGTCGTTAAGCCCATTGGGCCTTCTAAATGGGCAATCTCTCTAGCTGGGACTGTGAACCGTTAACACATATAGGAATTGTGACCCCAACATGACAGGTGCGATCATACCAGCACTAATGCACCGAATCCCATCAGAACTCTGAAGTTAAGCGTGCTTGGGCGAGAAGAGTACTAGGATGGTTGACCCCCCGGGAAGTCCTCGTGTTGCACCCCCTTTTCAATTTTTTTTGCCCTGGTTAGGGTTGCCAAGATACTTTATCCACCAAATCTATATTACCAAATCCCACGGAACATTAGGCAAGACAACATCGCTTCACGTAGAGGCTGGGCCCGCAAACCGAGGGCGTAGGGTTTGTGACCAAGTCTTCGTCCCTCCGGTGCCCATAACATTTGAACCGTAAGGAGTAACGCGGCCCACAGCATACCGTTGCAAAGTTCTCTGAGATCTCTACGACGGGGGCATCCAGTTTACTCGCTGTGCCCGTTTTTGGAGCCCAAAATCGAACGTTTTCATCAGTTTCAGGCCACTTTTCTTCTTTTGCTCTGTTTTTGCATCCCGGATCGTATGTCGTGAATTGTTAAAAGGACGACAACCTGACTCGCGGGACATCAGAAGGCCCTACAATGTGTCGATATCATGTCTTGCAAGGATGCTGCATTGTTGAAACGGATAGGTTGTCGTTAAGCCCATTGGGCATTCTGAATGGGCCATCTCTCTAGCTAGGACTGTGAACTGTTAACACATAAAGGAATTATGCCCTCAACATGACAGGTGCGATCATACCAGCACTAATGCACCGGATCCCATCAGAACTCCGAAGTTAAGCGTGCTTGGGCGAGAGTAGTACTAGGATAGGTGACCCCTTGGCAAGTCCTCGTGTTGCACCCCCTTTTCAATTTTTTTTTCCCTAGTTAGGGTTGTCAAGATACTTTTTCCACCAAATCTATATTACAGAATTTCACGGAACATTAGGCAAGATAACATCGCTTCACGTAGAGGCTGGGCCCGCAAACTGAGGGTGTAGGTTTGTGACCAGGTCTCCGTTTCTCCGGTGCCCATAACTTTTGATCCGTAAAAAGTTGCGCAGCCTACAGTATACCGTTGCAATGCTCTCAGAGAGCTCTACGACGGGGGCAGCTAGCTTGCTCGCTGTGCCCCTTTTTTGAGCCCAAAATCGAACGTTTTCATGAGCTTCAGGCCACTTTTCATCTTTTGCTCTGTTTTTTCATCCCGGATTGTACGTCGTGAACTGTTAAAAGGACTACAACCTGACTCACGGGACATCAGAGGGCCCTACAACGTGTCGATATCACGTCTTGCGAGAATGCTGCGTTGTTGAAGCTGATGGGTTGTCGTTAAGCCCATTGGGCCTTCTGAATGGGCCATCTCTCTAGGCTGGGACTGTGAACTGTTAACACATAAAGGAATTGTGCCCTCAACATGATAGGTGTGATTATACCAGCACTAATGCACCGGATACCATTAGAACTCAGAAGTTAAGCGTGCTTGGGCGAGAGTAGTACTAGGATGGGTGACCCCTTGGGAAGTCCTCGTGTTGCACTCCCCTTTTCAATTTTTTTTGCTCCGGTTAGGGTTGCCATGATACTTTATCCACCAAATCTATATTACCGAATCCCACAGAACATTAGGCAAGACAACATCGCTTCACGTAAAGGCTGGGCCCGCAAACCGAGGGCGTAGGCCTTTTGACCATGTCTCCGTCGCTCCGGTGCCCATAACTTTTAATCCGTAAGGAGTTATGCGGCGCACAACATACCGTTGCAAAGCTCTCTGAGAGCTCTACGACGGGGGAAGCCAGGTTGCTTGCTATGCCCCTTTTTGGACCCAAAATCGAACGTCTTCATCAGTTTCAAGCCACTTTTCTTCTTTTGTTGTGTTTTTTCGTCCCGGATCGTAAGTCGTGAACTGTTAAAAGGATGACAACCTGACTCGCGGGACATCAGAGGGCCCTACAATGTGTCGATATCACGTCTTGCGAGGATGCTGCATTGTTGAAGCGGATGGGTCGTCGTTAAGCCCATTGGGCCTTCTGAATGGGCCTTCTCTCTAGCTGGGACTGTGAACCGTTAACACATATAGGAATTGTGCCCACCACATGACCGGTGCGATCATACCAGCACTAATGCACCGGATCACATCAGAACTCCGAAGTTGAGCGTGCTTGGGCGAGAGTAGTACTAGGATGGGTGACCCCTTGGGAAGTCCTTGTATTGCACCCCCTTTTCAATTTTTTTTGCCCAGATTAGGGTTGCCAAGATACTTTATCCACCAAATCTCTATTACCGAATCCCACGGAACATTAGGCAAGACAACATCGCTTCACGTAGAAGCTGGGCCCGCAAACCGAGGGCGTAGGGTTTGTGACCAGGTCTCCGTCGCTCTAGTGCCCATAACGTTTGATCCGTAAGGAGTTACTCGGTGCACAGCATATCGTTGCAAAGCTCTCTGAGAGCTCTATGACGGGGGAAGCTAGCTTGCTCGCTTTGCCCATTTCTGGAGCCCGAAATCGAGCGTTTTCATCAGTTTCAGGCCACTTTTCTTCTTTTGCTCTATTTTTCCATCCCGGATCGTACGTCGTGAACTGTTAAAAGGACGACAACCTGACTCGCGGGACATCAGAGGGCCCTATAACGTGTTGATATCACGTTTTGCGAGGATGATGCATTGTTAAAGCGGTTGGGTTGTCGTTAAGCCCATTAGGCCTTCTGAATGGGCCATCTCTCTAGCTGGGACTGTGAACCGTTAACACATTTAGGAATTGTGCCCTCAACATGACAGGTGCGATCATACCAGCACTAATGCACCGGATCCCATCAGAACTCCGAAGTTAAGCGCGCTTGGGCGAGAGTAGTACTAGGATGGGTGACCCCCTGGGAAGTCCTCGTCTTGGACCCCCTTTTCAATTTTTTTTGCCCTGGTTAGGGTCGCCATGATACTTTATTCACCAAATCTATATTACCGAATCTCACGGAACATTAGGCAAGACACCATCGGTTCACGTAGAGGCTGGGCCCGCAAACCGAGGGCGTAGGGTTTGTGACCAGGTCTCTATCACTCCGGTGCCCAAAACTTTTGATCCGTAAGGAGTTACGCGGCGCACAATGTGAGGCCCGACCCCATTTGCGTGCGAAACCTAGCTTCGTGTACCCTAACCTAGATTTGCGTGCTATGACCTAGGTTTAAGAATTGTGTTCATTTTATGTGCCATGCATTGAATTACGTGTATTTACTCAAAAAATGTGCGTTCGTCTCGTAGTTTGTGTCCTATCTCGTAGTGCATTCCCTAGACCTAGGAAAGCGTGCCTTCACGCTCATCAAGAAAGCATCTTTCACGAAGCACTAGACTATTAAACAATCCTACAAAATCTACTAACAATATAATAATCCAAATTCTATTCACTAGAAGACAAAAAAGGCACCAAACACTAGACATTCCTTATTCTTTATTCTTTGTTCTTTTTGCATTTTCAACACACAACAATTAACACCGAAAAGATGACAAGAATTCAGCCATTTCATTAGCCTTGGCCAACCATACCATGGTTTTGCACAAGGTTTGAGCAAATTTTTTTATTCTATTGCATGCCAAGACAATTTATGACTCAAAGCATTAAAAAATGGCTCAAAATTCACTCAATCTCCTCACCATTCTCGACCACAACACCTTGCCCATCCTAGCAATTTCAAAATAGCACATTGGAGACACAAAATGCAGAATTTTGAAGCCCAAGGCCGACATTCTCCTTGAAGATGCAAAAGGCTTCCTTGCTTGTCATTTTCTTCATTTCTTTTCACTCATTTCTCTCCTCATCTCTCCTTTCTCTCTCATTCTCGGCCTTGGCTGAATTCACCATCTTCTCAACTTCTCCTCTTCACACCATAGCTAAGTATTGCAAGCTACAAGTAAAGAACTACAACCGAGCAAGCTAGAGTTCGAAAATTTCTCTTGCATGTGCATTGAAGCTTCATTTTCGGCCTAGGTGAGTTACTAAGCATCCATTTCTTTTCTTCAAGTTCTAGCTATGTGCATGCACTAAGAGATTGATCATTAAGCTAGGAAAAATAGAGAAAAACTAGTGAGGTTCTCGGCTAAGCAAGGGAAAGAAGAAGATTTGAGCTTCAACAAAGGGTCTTGAGCATTTTGTGGTTGATTGCTAAGGTGAGGGTTAAAACCTTTTGAAAACTCTTCAAAATTTCACATGCATGCTCATGAATGTGTGTATTTGCTTCTGTACTTGAGATATATGGTCGTTCATAAGCTTAAACAACCATGCATGGCAAGATCTTGGCTTGAAAATGATGCTAGGTGAAGTCGAAATGGATGACAGCTCTCTGACCAGTCTGTTCGAGGTAAGTTTAGCTAAGAAAATATTGTTTAAAATGCTTGAAAATTGGTGGGTGACTAGTTTGGACAGTTTTGGACATTTTTCCCAGAAATAGGAAGAAGCTAATTTTGACTCTAAGATCCTCAAAATGGCAAATCATTAAAATGTGACCAAATCTGGAAATCTGGAAATATGAATCAGGTTTTGGCAGATGCACTGACCTTGTGGAACAAACCATATTTGACTTAGTAAATGTTGTTCAAAACGCATGAAATTTTGTGTGCTTATATATTTTTCAGTTCTGGACAATTTTTTCAGAAATGGACCAAAGCTAAAACCGACTCTAAGGACCTCAAAAACGTCAATTTCTGAAAAATGTACAAATCTGGACAGTTTTGTGCTACCTCACTGTTTTGGCTATAACTAATGATTCTGAACTCCAATTGATGCAAGGTTTGTTTCTGATTTTAGTTAACTTCTTAAGCTTTAATTTTACATCTTATTTACTGAATTTGGAGATTGTTTGATTATCCTATTGATTGTGAGAAAAAAGCTATTGCAGTAAAGGTTTTATTTAGCCATATGCTTGGAAAATTGTTGTAACCTCTCTTGTGGTACCAATTGTGTGGAAATGTGGTGTTGGGATGTTGTTTGGACTGTTTTGAACGTTTGAGGATATTGAATTAAATGATGTATGGTTTGAGATTGACATTGAGTTGGGTTGAGGCTCAAATTGCATGAATATACTTGAAATGGAAGCCCTAATGACTAGGTAGTCTTAATAAGTGTTGATTATTTGGATATTATGTTGGAATCATAGGCTTAGTGGGCTGCCCGTAAATGTTTTATAACTTCAAGAGTGATTTTGACCATTGCATGTTGACAATTAAGCTTTTCTTGCATCCGAACCCATGTTGATATCATTGCATGTTGAATAATCTTATCACTTGATTGCGTGGACTTTTTAATGAGTTATATGGCCTGTTTTACATGTGTTACATGGCTGCCCGTTTAATTTCCATATAACTCTATATGCCTTTCAAGTGAAATTTCCTGTCTTATCATGTCCTGCCTGTTTATTTGTCAATGTGCAATCTTATGACTGTCCGGAGGCAACCTACTTTGTTGTCCTCCTTCTGTGATATATATTACCTGTCATAAATGTGCATTGCATACAAGGTTGCAACCTTTCGTGTCGGCATGGTAGGGATCCCGTACGCCGGGCGGCATCGGGCTTGCCGGTGTTACCGTGACTACCATGGTCCCATTCCCTCTCTCGCTTGGGGGCTAGACTTCCTCGGAGAGTTGGGTCGTAGGATTTTGGGGTACATCCAGAGTACACCCACCTGGTGTGTTTGGGGGATGATTTGAAGTCCGCCGCAACAACTGATCCTGGATCTGATCTGAGGGCAAAAGCTCACCGTATCCTTTTTATTATGTGTATAAGTACTCCCGCTTGGATCCTAGAGAACCTCGGGGAGGAAAGACCGGTATTCCTATTTCTGTACTTATATTTCTGTACTTGTATTTCTGTTATATTCATGTTGAGAAAGGGGTTTTCATAAGTTTAATCGGAAAATGAGTTTCAAAACTTATTTCTCGTTCCCCCTCGCTGAGTTCATAAGGACTCACCCTCTTTTATCATCTCAAGTGAAGAAGAACAGATACAGGAACCCAAGGATAATGTACCTAATGATGAACCCCTGGAGTGATTGCCTGTTATTGTTGTTTTGCTTGAACGTGACTACTTGTGTACCTTGTGCTGCTTGAAGACTATTTATCTTATGTTGTTGTTGTCGCTAATGTAAAAGACCCCCATTGTAATTTGGGGTCTAATTTTGGTTTGTACTTATTTTAAGTAGACTAATACTAGACATGACACTACTATGATCGTTTTGCTTTTACTACCGCTAGTATCTATCACAGGTTATGATGCTTAGTTAAGGAATAGGTAAATGAACTTATCCAATCTCAACAGGTACTCGCTAATAAGCTAAGATCAACAGGTATATTTTGAAACGAGGATAAATGGACAAATGAGACATAGTATCATGTTAGGCTATAAATCAAACGGGACGTCAAATTAACCAATAGGCAATTCAATTGATGGAATAATAGTAATCTTAGCTGGAATTGAATTTGAGATGGTAAATTTTGAGGTTGTTAGAAAATTCAGGTCAAAACAAAGAGCCCAATTACAGCCGTTATTCTGCCGGATTTTCGGAAAATTTTGGAGTCTAGAATAAAACGTTAAGTGCTAAACCTCTTAGAATGATTAAGAATGTGAAAGGACTTGAATGTTTAGATCACACCCTAGTCTAACCTTTATAGGCTGGGTTGGGACGTGACACCTTAGAAGAATGGTATCAGAGCTTAGATTGCTTAAGCCGGGTTTAACTCTCGGACCGTGGGTAGAGCCCTAAGATAATTAGGATGACTTGTTTATGTGTTGTTATGTGTTAAATGTGCCTTCTATGTTCTATGTGCTTAAGTGACTTACGTGCCTTAAATGTTTTTAGAATTGTACCTATAGTATGCTGCATATCTTATGCATTAGATTCTTAATTGTCGTATCTTCAATAAATTGTGCCTATAGATGGCTGGCCCTAGTACCCGTACTACTAATAGGAGCGGTGAACCTCAAGAGACCGGGGATGCCTATCAGACTAATCCCGGTATAGCTATGTTTAATATGATGGCAAATGCCATGGATCGCGTATCACGTGTGATAGAGCGTCAGGATGCTCGTGAAGCCAACAATAACATCAACAACAGGAATGAGGGTAACCATGGGAGACATAGCAAAATGAAGGAATTCCTTGACTTTCGCCCGTCTAAATTCTACGGGCAAGCTGATGATGAGAAAGTCGAGGCTTGGCTGTCCGAGATTGAGAAGATTTTCAGGCCACATGATTATACAGATGAAGAGAAATTGGAGTTTGCTGTATTTCTGTTGCACGGGGATGCCGAGCACTGGTGGCACACTGTAGAGGCACTGTGGGAGACCGATCAGACACCTCGCTTGTGGGGCAATTTCATTAAGGTATTTAAGGAGAAATATGTACCTGCAGTTTCCAGGCAGAGGCGGATCGAGGAGTTCATGCACTTGACCAAGGGTAATATGACGGTGGCCCAGTACGAGGCACGTTTTGATCGACTGTCCCGTTATGCTCAATATATGGTTTGTACTCCGGAGGCAAAAATGTGGAAATTTACTGTTGGTTTGAGGCCAGAGATTCAGGACCAGTTAGCTTCTCATGACTTCGATACTTATTCTGCTCTCTTTGCTGCTGCCTCTCGAGTTGAGAAGAGGAAACTAGATGGAGCCGGTTCGAGTCAACCAAACAAGAAACCATACCAGCCTCCAGGTCAGCAGAGGAAATTCCAGAGTCAGGGTCGTAATCAAGGCCAAAGCCAGAACAAACTAGGGAATAACCGTGGCCCGACGAAAGCGTCATCAGCCTCTTCCGCCCACGGATCCACAGGTAGTTCACCTGCTACTCAATCCGTCAGTTGTCCATATTGTGACAGGAAGGGGCATACCGAGGCCCAGTGTTGGAGGAAGTTGAGACGATGTATGAGGTGCGGCAGTGATCAGCACCAGATCAAGGATTGCCCTAAACGTCAGGCAGGGCAGAATCAGGGTAAACCAGCCGGTAGAGGCAAGACTCCAGTTCCTAGGGTCCAGGCTCGAGCCTATGCTATTGAGTGCGAGGAGATTCCAGATGAGATCACTGTTGTTGAAGGTACATTCTTCATACTGAATCAACCTGTTAAGGTGTTAATTGATCCGGGTGCTACTCATTCATTTATTACTCCCTTATGTGTGGAACGTGTGAAATTGAAAGTTGTATGTTTGCCATATGAAGTAGAAGTTGGTACCCCAATGGGTTCTAAACTTGTAACTAGTTCAGCTTGTAAGGCATGTAAAATCCAAATTAAGGATAGGGAATTCTCAGCCAATCTTATTGTATTACCTTTTCGAGACTATGAGGTCATTTTAGGGATGGACTGGCTGGTAAAACATCATGTCCAACTGGATTGCCAGGCAAAGATTATAACATTTCGGGTACCTGATCAACCGATACTGGAGATTTTGGGTCGAAGAGATTTCACCGGGAGTTCTATCATTTCATCTACAAAGGCAGTGAAGTCCTTGAGGAAAGGGTGCAACAGATACTTGGCTTACCTTATCAACAATCCGTCGGATAAAGCTAAATTGGAGGAGATGCCTGTGATCAAAGACTATGCTGATGTGTTCCTAGAGGAATTACCCGGTTTACCCCCAAATCGGGAGATCGAGTTTGTTATAGAGTTGCTGCCTGGCACCCAGCCGATATCAAAAGCTCCCTATCGCATGGCACCGGCCAAGGTACAAGAATTGAAGGACCAATTGCAAGGATTGCTGAAGAAGGGATTTGTACAACGGAGCTCTTCACCGTGGGGTGCGCCAGTTTTATTTGTTAAGAAGAAAGACGGAACGTTGAGACTATGCATTGACTATCGAGGTTTGAACCAAGTGACTGTCAAAAATAAATACCCACTTCCCTTGATTGACGAGTTATTTGATCAACTGCAAGGAGCCAAAGTGTATTCGAAACTCGACTTGAGGCAAGGGTATTATCAATTGCGGATCAAGAAGGAAGATGTGCCTAAAACGGCTTTCAGGACGAGATATGGGCACTATGAATATGTGGTGATTCCTTTTGGACTAACTAATGCCCCTGCAGCTTTTATGGATTTGATGCATAGGGTGTTTCAACCCTACTTGGACCAATTTGTGATGATCTTCATTGATGATATTTTGGTATACTCGAAATCGGAGGCAGAGCATGAGCAACATCTGCGGTTGGTACTCGAGAAACTTCGAGAGCACCAATTGTATGCAAAGTTTAGCAAGTGCAAATTTTGGCTGTAGCAGATTGCATTTTTGGGGCATATCATATCCCAAGAGGGAATAGCGGTAGATCCAGCAAAGATCGATGCAGTGATGTCTTGGAAGAAGCCGGAAAATGTTACGGAAGTTCGTAGTTTTCTTGGTCTAGCCGGCTATTATCGGAGGTTCGTGAAGGATTTCTCTAAGATTGCAGGATCGCTTACAAAGCTCACTCAAAAGAAAACCAAGTTCATGTGGGATGATAAGTGTGAGAACAACTTCTAAGAGTTGAAGAAGAGATTGACTACTGCACCAGTTCTTGCATTGCCTGAAGGGAGTCAAGGTTTCGTAATCTATAGCGATGCTTCGAAAGAAGGATTGGGATGTCTATTGATGCAAAATGGAAGAGTTATTGCATATGCTTCTAGGAAACCAAAGCCGTATGAGATGAATTACCCGACACATGATTTGGAGTTAGCAGCTATTGTGTTTGCACTTAAGAAATGGAGGCATTATCTGTAGGGTAACAAGTTTGAAGTATTTACTGATCATAAGAGCTTGAAATACTTGTTCTCTCAAAAGGAGTTGAATATGAGGCAAAGGCGGTGGATGGAGCTTTTGGACGATTATAACTGCTCAATTAATTATGTGCCCGGTAAGGCGAACGTAGACGCAGATGCCTTAAGCAGAAAAGCAAGCATGGCGAAACTGGAAGTCAAGGTGCAGGAGTTGTTGGAGGAAGCGTTTCTATGGAAACCACAATTGACTCAGAAGGGGTTACTTTTTTCCACTACCCAAGTTCAATCGACGTTATTGTCTGAGTTACGAGAGGCTCAACAGAAGGACCAACAATTTCAAAAGATTAAGGAAAGTAACGCAGATTTCAAGTTTCATGATGATGGTGTTTGGAGGTTTAGGAACCGGATTTGTGTTCCCAGTGAGCCAGAGCTGAAAAAGAAGATTCTTGAGGAAGCACATAATTCAAGATATACTACTATACACCCCGGCGGAACAAAGATGTATCGGGATTTGAAGCAACACTATTGGTGGAATAAATGAAAAGAGAAATTGCGGAGTTTGTAGCATAGTGTTTGACTTGCCAGAGAGTCAAAGCAGAACATCAACGACCCGCAGGTTTACTTCAGCCGTTGGAGATTCCTCAATGGAAATGGGAACATATCACTATGGATTTTGTTATGGACCTGCCTAGATCACGAAAGAGTCATGACGCCGTTTGGGTTATAGTGGATAGATTAACTAAGTCGGTGCACTTCTTACCGATGAACAAGGAGGATAGTCCTAAGAAATTGGGAGATATGTATGTGGCGGAGATTGTAAGATTGCACGGGATGCTTGTGAGTATTGTGTCGAATAGGGATCCTCGTTTTACTTCCCGATTTTGGAAGAGATTGCAGGAAGCTTTGGGGACGAAATTGAGTTTTAGCACGGCTTATCACCCTCAGACGGACGGTCAATCGGAGAGAACCATTCAGATTTTGGAGGATATGCTGAGGGCATGTGTGTTGGACTTCGGGAAAGGTTGGGAGAAATATCTATCTCTAGCGGAGTTCGCCTACAACAATAGTTATCAGGCCACTATCGGGATGGCCCCATTTGAGGGGCTGTATGGACGTAAGTGTCGATCCCCAATCTACTGGGATGAAGTAGGTGAGACGAAGACTTTTGACCCGACCCTTTTACCTGAACTGACGAAAACTGTTGATAACATCCACCTCATCCGGAAACGGATGCTTACCGCCCAGAGTAGGCAGAAGAGTTATGCAGACCGACAGAGACGGAGTCTCGAGTTTGAGGTTGGCGATAAGGTGTTCTTGAAGATATTACCCCGGAGGGGACTGATTAGACATGGCAAGGGTGGAAAGCTAAGCCCGAGATTTGTAGGACCGTTTGAGATAGTTGAGAAGGTTGGCAAGTTGGCGTATCGCCTAGCACTACCCCAGAACCTCTCCAATATTCACGACGTCTTTCACGTTTCGATGCTGCGGAAGTACCATCCTGACCCGTCGCACATCTTGGAGCCAGAGCCGTTGCAGCTTCGGGAGAACTTGTCCTACGAGGAAAAGCCCATTCGGATCCTAGACCAGCAGGATTGGGAGTTGCGGAACAGAACTATACCTATGGTGAAAGTACTGTGGGATCATCATGGAGTCGAAAAAGCAACGTGGGAAAGGCGAGACCAGATGGAGCGGCAGTATCCAGCATTATTTCAAGGTAATATTGAATTTCGGGATGAAATTCTTTGAAGAAGGGGAGGATGTGAGGCCCGACCCCGATTTGCGTGCGAAACCTAGCTTCGTGTGCCCTAACCTAGAATTGCATGCCATGACCTAGGTTTAAGAATTGTGTTCATTTTATGTGCCATGCATTGAATTACATGCATTCATTTGGGATTGCGTGCATTTACTCGAAAAACGTGCGTCCATCTCGTAGTTCGTGTCCTACCTCGTAGTGCGTGCCCTAGACCTAGGAAAGCGTGCCTTCACGCTCATCAAGAAAGCATCTTTCACGAAGCACTAGACTATTAAACAATCCTACAAATCCACTAACAATATAATAATCCAAATTCCATTCAATAGCAGACAAAAAAGGCACCAAACACTAGACATTCCTTATTCTTTATTCTTTGTTCTTTTTGCATTTTCAACACACAACAATTAACACCCAAAAGATGACAAGAATTCAGCCATTTCATTAGCCTTGGCCGACCATACCATGGTTTTGCACAAGGTTTGAGCAAATTTTTTTATTCTATTGCATGCCAAGACAATTTATGACTCAAAGCATTAAAAAATTGCTCAAAATTCACTCAATCTCCTCACCATTCTCGACCACAACACCTTGCCCATCCTAGCAATTTCAAAATAGCACATTGTAGACACAAAATGCAGAATTTTGAAGCCCAAGGCCGACATTCTCCTTGAAGATGCAAAAGGCTTCCTTGCTTGTCATTTTCTTCATTTCTTTTCACTCATTTCTCTCCTCATCTCTCCTTTCTCTCTCATTCTCGGCCTTGGATGAATTCACCATCTTCTCAACTTCTCCTCTTCACACCATAGCTAAGTATTGCAAGCTACAAGTAAATAACTACAACCGAGCAAGCTAGAGTTCGAAAATTTCTCTTGCATGTGCATTGAAGCTTCATTTTCGGCCTAGGTGAGTTACTAAGCATCCATTTCTTTTCTTCAAGTTCTAGCTATGTGCATGCACTAAGAGATTGATCATTAAGCTAGGAAAAATAGAGAAAAACTAGTGAGGTTCTCGGCTAAGCAAGGGAAAGGAGAAGAATTGAGCTTCAACAAAGGGTCTTGAGCATTTTGTGGTTGATTGCTAAGGTGAGGGTTAAAACCTTTTGAAAACTCTTCAAAATTTCACATGCATGCTCATGAATGTGTGTATTTGCTTCTGTACTTGAGATATATGGTCGTTCATAAGCTTAAAAAACCATGCATGGCAAGATCTTGGCTTGAAAATGATGCTAGGTGAAGTCGAAATGGATGACAGCTCTCTGACCAGTCTGTTCGAGGTAATTTTAGCTAAGCAACTGATGTTGAAAATGCTTGAAAATTGGTGGCTGACTAGTTTGACAGTTTTGGACATTTTTCCCAGAAATAGGCCGAAGCTAATTTTGACTCTAAGGTCCTCAAAATGGAAAATCATTAAAATGTGACCAAATCTGGAAATCTGGAAAAATGAATCAGGTTTTGGCAGATGCACTGACCTTGTGGAACGAACCATATTTGACTTAGTAAATGTTGTCCAAAACGTATGAAATTTGGTGTGCTGCTATATTTTTCAGTTCTGGACAATTTTGTCAGAAATGGACCAAAGCTAAAACTGACTCTAAGGACCTCAAAAACGTCAATTTCTGAAAAGTGTACAAATCTGGACAGTTTTGTGCTACCTCACTGTTTTGGCTATAACTAATGATTCTGAACTCCAATTGATGCAAGGTTTGTTTCTGATTTTATTTAACTTCTTAAGCTTTAATTTTAAATCTTATTTACAGAATTGGGAGATTGTTTGATTATCCTATTGATTGTGAGAAAACAGCCTATTGCAGTAAAGGTTTTATTTAGCCATATGCTTGGAAAATTGTTGTAACCTCTCTTGTGGTACTAATTGTGTGGAAATGTGGTGTTGGGATGTTGTGTGGACTGTTTTGAACATTTGAGTATGTTGAATTAAATGATGTATGGTTTGAGATTGACATCGAGTTGGGTTGAGGCTCAAATTGCACGAATATACTTGAAATGGAAGCCCTAACGACTAGGTAGTCTTAATAAGTGTTGATTATTTGGATATTGTGTTGGAATCATAGGCTTAGTGGGCTGCCCATAAATGTTTTATAACTTCAAGAGTGATCTTGACCATTGCATGTTGACAAATAAGCTTTTCTTGCATCCGAACCCATGTTGATATCATTGCATGTTGAATAATCTTATCACTTGATTGCGTGGACTTTTTAATGAGTTATATGGCCTGTTTTACATGTGTTACATGGCTGTCTGTTTAATTTCCATATAACTCTATATGCCTTTCAAGTGAAATTTCCTGTCTTATCGTGTCATGCTTGTTTATCTGTCAATGTGCAATCTTATGACTGTCCGGAGGCAACCTACTTTGTTGTCTTCCTTCTGTGATATATATTACCTGTCATGAATGTGCATTGCATACAAGGTTGCAACCTTTCCTGTCGGCATGGTAGCGATCACGTATGCTTGGCGGCATCGGGCTTGCCGGTGTTACCGTGACCACCCTGGTCCCATTTCCTCTCTTGCTTGGGGGCTAGACTTCCTCGGAGAGTTGGGTCGTAGGATTTTGGGGTACATCTGGAGTACACCCACCTGGTGTGTTTGGGGGATGATTTGAAGTCGGCCGCAACAACTGATCCTGGATCTGATCTGAGAGCAAAATCTCACCGTATCCTTTTTATTATGTGTATAAGTACTCCCGCTTGGATCCTAGAGAACCTCGTGGAGGAAAGACCGGTATTCCTGTTCTGTACTTGTATTTCTGTTGTATTCATGTTTGAAAAAGGGGTTTTCATAAGTTTAATCGGAAAATGAGTTTCAAAACTTATTTCTCGTTCCCCCTCGCTAAGTTCATAAGGACTCACCCTCTTTTATCATCTCAGGTGAAGAAGAACAGATACAGGAACCCAAGGATAATGTACCTAATGATGAACCCCTGGAGTGATTGCCTGTTATTGTTGTTTTGCTTGAACGTGACTACTTGTGTACCTTGTGCTGCTTGAAGACTATTTATCTTATGTTGTTGTTGTCGCTAATGTAAAAGACCCCCGTTGTAATTTGGGGTCTAATTTTGGTTTGTACTTATTTTAAGTAGACTAATACTAGACATGACACTACTATGATCGTTTTGCTTTTACTACCGCTAGTATCTATCACATGTTATGATGCTTAGTTAAGGAATAGGTAAATGAACTTATCCAATATCAACAGGTACTCGCTAATAAGCTAAGATCAACAGGTATATTTTGAAACGAGATAAATGGACAAACGAGACATAGTATCATGTTAAGCTATAAATCAAACGGGACGTCGAATTAACCAATAGGCAATTCAATTGATGGAATAATAGTAATCTTAGCTGGAATTGAATTTGAGATGGTAAATTTTGAGGCTGTTAGAAAATTCATGTCAAAACAAAGAGCCCAATTACAGCCGTTATGCTGCCGGATTTCCGGAAAGTTTTGGAGTCTAGAATAAAAAGTTAAGTGCTAAACCTCCTAGAATGATTAAGAATGTGAAAGGACTTGAATGTTTAGATCACACCCTAGTCTAACCTTTATAGGCCGGGTTGGGGCGTGACACATAACATACAGTTGCAAAGCTCTCTGAGAGCTCTACGATGGGGGAAGCTTGCTTGCTCATTGTGCCCGTTTTCAGAGCCCAAAATCGAACGTTTTCATCAATTTCAGGCCACTTTTCTTCTTTTGCTCTGTTTTTCCGTCCCGGATCGTATGTCGTGAACTGTTAAAAGGACGACAACCTAACTCACGGGATATCGGAGGGCCCTAAAACGTGTCGATATCACGTCTTGCGATGATGATGCATTGTTGAAGCGGATGGACTGTCGTTAAGCCCATTGGGCCTTCTGAATGGGTCATCTCTCTAGCTGGGACTGTGAACCGTTAACACATATAGGAATTGTGCCCTCAACATGATCGGTGCGATCATACCAGCACTAATGCACCGGATAACATCAAAACTACGAAGTTGAGCGTGCTTGGGCGAGAGTAGTAGTAGGATGGGTGACCCCCTGGGAAAGTCCTCGTGTTGCACCCCCTTTTCAATTTTTTTTGCCCTGGTTAGGGTTGCCAAGATACTTTATCCACCAAATCTCTATTATCGAATCCCACGGAACATTAGGCAATACAACATCGCTTAACGTAGAGGCTGGGCCCGGAAACCGAGGGCGTAGGGTTTGTGCCCAGGTCTCCGTCGCTCCGGTGCCCATAACTTTTGATCCGTAAGAAGTTACGCGGCGCACAACATACCGTGGCAAAGCTCTCTGAGAGATCTACGACGGGGGTAGCCAGCTTGGTCGCTGTGCCCGTTTTTGGAGCCTAAAATTGAACTTTTTCATTAGTGCAGGCCACTTTTCTTCTATTGCTCTGTTTTTCCATCCCGGATCGTACGTCGTGAACTGTTAAAAGGACGACAACTGACTCGCGAGACATCGGAGGGCCCTAAAATGTGTTGATATCACGTCTTGCGAGGATGCTGCATTGTTGAAGCGGATGGGTTGTCGTTAAGCCCGTTGGGCCTTCTGAATGGGCCATCTCTCTAGTTGAGACTGTGAACCGTTAACACATATAGGAATTGTGCCCTCAACATGATCGGTGCGATCATACCAGCACTAATGCACCAGATCACATCAGAACTCCGAAGTTGAGCGTGCTTGGGCGAGAGTAGTACTAGGATGGGTGACCCCCTGGGAAAGTCCCCGTGTTGCACCCCATTTTCAATTTTTTTTGCCCTGGTTAGGGTCGCCAAGATACTTTATCCACCAAATCTATATTACCGAATCCCACGGAACATTAGGCAAGACAACATCGCTTCATGTAGAGGCTGGACCCGTAAACCGAGGGCGTAGGGTTTGTGACCATGTCTCCGTCACTCCGGTGCCCATAACTTTTGATCCGTAAGGACTTACGCGGCGCACAACATACAGTTCCAAAGCACTCTGAGAGCTCTACGACGGGGGAAGCTAGTTGCTCGCTGTGCCACTTTTGGGAGCCAAAAAATCGAACGCTTTCATCAGTTTCAGGCCACTTTTCTTCTATGGCTCTGTTTTTCTGTCCCGGATCGTACGTCGTGAACTGTTAAAAGGACGACAACCTGACTCGCGGGACATCAGAGTACCCTAAAACGTGTCGATATCACGTCTTGCGAGGATGCTGCATTGTTGAAGCGGATGGGTTGTCGTTATGCCCATTGGGCCTTCTGAATGGGCCATCTCTCCAGCTAGGACTGTGAACCGTTAACACATATAGGAATTGTGCCCTCAACATGATTGGTGCGATCATACCAGCACTAATGCACCGAATCACATCAGAACTCCGAAGTTGAGCGTGCTTGGGAGAGAGTAGTACTAGGATGGGTGACCCCCTGGGAAAGTCCTCGTGTTGCACCCCCTTTTCAATTTTTTTTGCCCTGGTTAGGGTTGCCAATATACTTTATTCACCAAATCTCTATTACCGAATCCCACGGAACATTAGGCAAGACAACGTCGCTTCACGTAGAGGCTGGGCCCGCAAACCGAGGGCGTAGGGTTTGTGACCAGGTCTCCGTCGCTCTAGTGCCCATAACTTTTGATCCAAAAGGAGTTACGCGGCACACAACATACAGTTCCAAAGCTCTCTGAGATCTCTACGACGGGGGCAGCTAGTTGCTCGCTGTGCCACTTTTGGGAGCCAAAAATTGAACGTTTTCATCAGTTTCAGGCCACTTTTCTTCTATGGCTCTATTTTTCCGTCCCGGATCGTACGTCGTGAACTGTTAAAAGCACGACAACCTGACTCGCGGGACATCAGAGAGCCCTAAAACGTGTCGATATCATGTCTTGCGAGGATGCTGCATTGTTGAAGCGGATGGGTTGTCGTTATGCCCATTGGGCCTTCTGAATGGGCCATCTCCCTAGCTAGGACTGTGAACCGTTAACACATATAGGAATTGTGCTCTCAACATGATCGGTGCGATCATACCAGCACTAATGCACCGAATCACATCAGAACTCCGAAGTTGAGCGTGCTTGGGAGAGAGTAGTACTAGGATGAGTGACCCCCTGGGAAAGTCCTCGTGTTGTACCCGCCTTTCAATTTTTTTTGCCCTGCTTAGGGGTGCCAAGATACTTTATCCACCAAATCTATATTTCCGAATCCCATGGAACATTAAGCAAGAGAACCTCGCTTCACGAAGGGGCTAGGCCCGCAAACCGAGGGCGTAGGGGTTGTGACCAGGTCTCCGTCGCTTCGTTGCCCATAACTTTTGATCTGTAAGGAGTTACGCGGTGCACAGCATACCGTTGCAAAGCTCTCTGAGAGCTCTACGACGGGAGCAGCTAGCTTTCTCATTGTGCCCCTTTTTGGAGCCTAAAATCAAACTTTTTCATCTGTGTCAGGACACTTTTCTTCTTTTGCTCTGTTTTTCTGTCGCGGATCGTACGTTGTGAACTGTTAAAAGGACGACAACCTGACTCGTGGAAAATCAGAGGGCCTTACAACTAGTCGATATCACGTCTTGCGAGGATGCTGCATTGTTGATGCAGATAGTTTGTCGTTAAGCCCATTGGGCCTTCTGAATGGGCCATCTCTCTAGCTGGGACAGTGAACCGTTAACACATATAGGAATTGTGCCCTCAACATGATCGGTGCGATCATACCAGCACTAATGCACCGAATCACATCATAACTCCGAAGTTGAGCGTGCTTAGGCGAGAGTAGTACTAGGATGGGTGACCCCCTGGGAAAGTCCTCGTGTTGCACCCCTTTTCAATTTTTTTTGCCCAGGTTAGGGTTGCCAAGATACTTTAAACACCAAATCTCTATTACCGAATCCCACGGAACATTAGGCAAGACAACATCGCTTCACGTAGAGGCTGGGCCAGCAAACCGAGGCCGTAGGGTTTGCGCCCAGGTCTCCGTCGCTCCGGTGCCCATAACTTTTGATCCGTAAGGAGTTATGGGGTGCACAACATACCGTGGCAAAGCTCTCTGAGAGCCCTACGACGGGGGCAGCCAGCTTGCTCTCTGTGCCCATTTTTGGAGACTAAAATTGAACTTTTTCATTAGTTTCAGGCCACTTTTCTACTTTTCCTCTGTTTTTGCGTCCCGGATCGTACGTCGTGAACTGTTAAAAGAACGACAACCTTACTAGCGGGACATCAGAGGGCCCTAAAACGTGTCGATATCACGTCTTGCGAGGATGCTGCATTGTTGAAGCGGATGGGTTGTCGTTAAGCCCATTGGGCCTTTTGAATGGGTCATCTCTCTAGTTGGGACTGTGAACCATTAACACATATAGGAATTGTGCCCTCAACATGATCGGTGGGATCATACCAGCACTAATGCACCAGATCACATCAGAACTCCGAAGTTGAGAGTGCTTGGGCGAGAGTAGTACTAGGATGGGTGACCCCCTGGGAAAGTCCTCGTGTTGCACCCCATTTTCAATTTTTTTTGCCCTGGTTAGGGTCGCCAAGATACTATATCCACCAAATCTATTTTACCAAATCCCACGGAACATTAGGCAAGACAACATCGCTTCATGTAGAGGCTGGGCCCGCAAACCGAGGTCGTAGGGTTTGTGACCAGGTCTCCGTCGCTCCGGTGCCCATAACTTTTGATCCGTAAGGAGTTACGCGGCGCACAACATACAGTTCCAAAGCTCTCTGAGAGCTCTACGACGGGGGCAGCTAGTTGCTCACTGTGCCACTTTTGGGAGCCAAAAATCGAACGTTTTCATCAGTTTTAGGCCACTTTTCATCTTTTGCTCTATTTTTTCGTCTCGGATCGTACGTCGTGAACTGTTAAAAAGACAACAAACTGACTCGCAGAACATCAGAGGGCCCTACAACGTGTCGATATCATGTCTTGCGAGGATGCTGCATTGTTGAAGCGGATGGGTTGTCGTTAGGCCCATTGGGCCTTCTGAATGGGCCATCTCTCTAGCTGGGACTATGAACCGTTAACACATATAGGAATTGTGCCCTCAACATGATCGGTGCGATCATACCAGCACTAATGCACCAGATCACATCAGAACTCCGAAGTTGAGCGTGCTTGGGTGAGAGTATTACTAGGATGGGTGCCCCTAGGAAGTTCTCGTGTTGCACCCCTTTTTCAATTTTTTTTGCCCTGGTTAGGGTTGCCAAGATACTTTATCCACCAAATCTCTGTTACCGAATCCCATGGAACATTAGGCAAGACAACATCGCTTCACGTAGAGGCTGGGCCCGCAAACCGAGGGCGTGGGGCTTGCGACCAGGTCTCCGTCGCTCCGGTGCCCATAACTTTTGATCCGTAAGGAGTTACACAGCGCACAATATACTGTTTAAAAGCTCTTTGAGAGCTCTATGACAAGGGCAACAAGCCTGCTCGACTGCGCCTATTTTCAGAGACCAAAATCAAATGTTTTCATCAGTTTCGGGCCACTTTTCTTCTATGGCTCTGTTTTTTCATCCCGGATCGTACGTCGTGAACTGTTAAAAGCACGACAACCTGACTCGCGGGACATCAGAGTGCCCTAAAACGTGTCGATATCACGTCTTGCGAGGATACTGCATTGTTGAAGCGGATGGGTTGTCGTTATGCCCATTGGGCCTTCTGAATGGGCCATCTCTCTAGCTTGGACTGTGAACCGTTAACACATATAGGAATTGTGCCCTCAACATGATCGGTGCGATCATACCAGCACTAATGCACTGAATCACATCAGAACTCCGAAGTTGAGCGTGCTTGCGCGAGAGTAGTACTAGGATGGGTGACCCCCTGGGAAAGTCCTCGTGTTGCACCCCCTTTTCAATTTTTTTTGCCCAGGTTAGGGTTGCCAAGATACTTTATCCACCAAATCTATATTACCGAATCCCACGGAACATTAAGCAAGACAACATCGCTTCACGTAGAGGCCGGGCCCGAAAACCGAGGGCGTAGGGTTTTTGACTAGGTCTCCGTCGCTCCGGTGCCCATAACTTTTAATCCGTAAGGAGTTACGCGTCGCGCAGCATACCGTTGCAAAGCTCTCTGAGAGCTCTACGTCGGGGGCAGCCTGCTTGCTCACTGTGCCCCTTTTTGGAGCCTAAAATCAAACTTTTTCATTAGTTTCAGGTCACTTTTCTTCTTTTGCTCTGTTTTTCCGTCGCGGATCGTACGTTGTGAACTGTTAAAAGGATGACAACCTGACTCGTGGAAAATCAGAGGGCCCTACAACTAGTTGATATCACGTCTTGCGAGGATGCTGCATTGTTGAAGCGGATGGTTTGTCGTTAAGCCCATTGGGCCTTCTGAATGGGCCATCTCTCTAGCTGGGACTGTGAACCGTTAACACATATAGGAATTGTGCCCTCAACATGATCGGTGTGATCATACCAGCACTAATGCACCGAATCACATCAGAACTCCGAAGTTGAGCGTGCTTAGGCGAGAGTAGTACTAGGATGGGTGACCCCCTGGGAAAGTCCTCGTGTTGCACCCCCTTTTCAATTTTTTTTGGCCTGGTTAGGGTTGCCAAGATACTTTATCCACCAAATCTCTATTACCGAATCCCACGGAACATTAGGCAAGACAACATCGCTTCACGTAGAGGCTGGGCCCGCAAACCGAGGGCGTAGGGTTTGCGCCCAGGTCTCCGTCCCTCCGGTGCCCATAAATTTTGATTCGTAAGGAGTTACGCGGCGCACAACATACCGTGGCAAATTTCTCCGAGAGCCCTATGACGGGGGCAGCCAGCTTGCTCGCTGTGCCCATTTTTGGAGCCTAAAATTGAACTTTTTCATTAGTTTCAAGCCACTTTTCTTCTTTTGCTCTGGTTTTGCGTCCCGGATCGTACGTCGTGAACTGTTAATAGAACGACAACCTTACTAGCGAGACATTAGAGGGCCCTACAACGTGTCGATATCACGTCTTGCAAGCATGCTGCGTTGTTGAAGCAGATGGGTTATCGTTAAGCCCATTGGGCCTTTTGAATGGGCCATCTCTCTAGGCTGGGACTGTGAACCGTTAACACATATAGGAATTGTGCCCTCAACATGATGGGTGCGATCATACTAGCACTAATGCATCGGATCCCATCAGAACTCCGAAGTTAAGCGTGCTTGGCGAGAGTAGTACTAGGATGGGTGACCACTTGGGAAGTCCTCGTGTTGCACCCCCTTTTCAATTTTTTTTCCCTGGTTAGGGCTGGCAAGATACTTTATCCACCAAATCTCTATTACCGAATCGCACGAACCATTGGGAAGACAACTTCGCTTCACGTAGAGGCCGGGCCCGAAAACCGAGGGCGTAGGGTTTTTGACTAGGTCTCCGTCGCTCCGGTGCCCATAACTTTTAATCCGTAAGGAGTTACGCGTCGCGCAGCATACCGTTGCAAAGCTCTCTGAGAGCTCTACGACGGGGGTAGCCAGCTTGCTCGCTGTACCCATTTTTGGAGCTCAAAATCGAACGTTTTCATCAGTTTCCTTCCACTTTTCTTCTTTTGCTCTATTTTTCTGTCACGGATCGTACGTCGTGAACTGTTAAAAGGACGACAACCTGACTTGCGGGACATCAGAGGGCCTTACAATGTGTTGATATCACGCCATGCGAGGATGCTATATTGTTGAAGCGGATGGGTTGTCGTTAAGCCCATTGGGCCTTCTTAATGGGCCATCTCTCTAGCTGGGACTAGGAACCGTTAACACATATAGGAATTGTGCCCTCAACATGACCGGTGTGATCGTACCAGTACTAATGCACCGGATCCCATCAGAACTCCGAAGTTGAGCGTGCTTGGGCGAGAATAGTACTAGGATGGGTGACCCCCTGGGAAGTCCTAGTGTTGCCCCCCCTTTTCAATTTTTTTTGCCTTGGTTAGGGTTGGCAAGATACTTTATCCACCAAATCTCTATTACCGAATCCCACGAAACATTAGGCAAGACAACATCGCTTCACGTAGAGGCTGGACCCGCAAACCGAGGGCGTAGGGTTTGTGAACAAGTCTCCGTCGTTTCGGTGCCCATACCTTTTGATCCGTAAGGAGTTACGCGGCGCACAACAAACCGTTGCAAAGCTCTCTGAGAGCTCTATGACGGGGACAGCCAGCTTGCTCACTTTGCCCGTTTTTAGAGCCTAAAATCAAACTTTTCATTAGTTTCAGGATACTTTTCTTCTATTGCTCTATTTTTTTGTCCCGGATCGTACGTTGTGAACTGTTCAAAGGAAGACAACTTGACTCGCGGGACATCAGAGGGCCTTCCAACATGTCGATATCACGTCTTGCGAGGATGCTGGATTGTTGAAGCGGATGGATTCTCGTTAAGCCCATTGGGCCTTTTGGATTGGCCATCTCTCTAGGTTGGGACTGTGAACCGTTAACATATATAGGAATTGTGCCCTCATCATGACAGGTGAGATCATACCAGCACTATTCAACCGGATCCTATCAGAACTCTGAAGTTCAGCGTGGTTGGGCGAGAGTAGTACTAGGATGGTTGACCCCCTGGGAAGTCATCGTGTTCCACCCCATTTTCAATTATTTTCGCCCTGGTTAGGGTTGCCAAGATACTTTACCGACCAAATCTCTATTACCGAATCCCATGGAACATTAGGCAAGACAACATCGCTTCATGTAGAGGCTGGGCCCGCAAACCGAGGGCGTAGGGTTTGTGACCAGTTCTCCGTCACTCCAGTGCCCATTACTTTTGATCAGTAAGGAGTTACGCGGCGCACAGCATACCGTTGCAAAGCTCTCTAAGAGCTCTACGACGGGGGCACCAGCCTGCTTGCTGTGCCCATTTTTTGAGCCCAAAATCGAATGTTTTCATCAGTTTCAGGCCACTTATCTTCTTTTCCTCTGTTTTTTCATCCCGGATCGTACATCGTGAACTGTTAAAAGGATGACAACCTGACTCGCGGGACATCAGAGGGCATTACAACGTGTTGATATCAAGTCTTCGGAGGATGCTGCGTTGTTGAAGTAGGTGGGTCGTCGTTAAGCCCATTGGGCCTTCTGAATGAGCCATCTCTCTACGCTGGGACTGTGAACCGTTAGCACATAAAGGAGTTGTGCCCACAAAATGGCAGGTGCAATCATACCAGCAGTAACGCACCGGATTCCATCAGAACTCCGAAGTTAAGCGTGCTTGGGTGAGAGTAGTACTAGGATTGGTGACACCCTGGGAAGTCGTTGTGTTGCACCCCCTTTTCAATTTTTTTTGCCCTGGTTAGGGTTACCAAGATACTTTATCCACCAAATCTCTATTACCGAATCCCACGGAACATTGGGAAAGACAACTTCGCTTCACGTAGAGGCTGGGCCCGCAAACCGAGGGCGTAGGATTTGTGACCAGGGCTCCGTCGCTCCGGTGCCCATAACTTTTGATCCGTAAGGAGTTACGCGGCGCATAGCATACCGTTGCAAAGCTCTTTGAGAGCTCTACGATGGGGGTAGCCAGCTTGCTCGCTGTTCCCGTTTTTGGAGCCCAAATTCGAACGTTTTCATCAGTTTTAGACCAATTTTCTTCTTTTGCTATGTTTTTCTGTCCCGGATCGTACGTCGTGAACTGTTAAAAGGTAGACAACCTTACTCGCGGGACATCAGAGAGCCCTACTATGTGTCGACATTACGTCTTGCGAGGATGCTGCATTGTTGAAGTGGATGGGTTGTCGTTAAGCCCATTAGGCCTTCTGAATGGGCCATCTCTCTAGTTGGGACTGTGAACCGTTAACACATCTAGGAATTGTGTCCTCAACATGACCGGTGCGATCATACCAGCACTAATTCACCGGATCACATCAGAACTCCGAAGTTGAGCATGCTTGGGTCAGAGTAGTACTAGGAAGGGTGACCCCCTTGGAAGTCCTCGTGTTGCACCCCCTTTTCAATTTTTTTTGCCCTGGTTCGGGTTGCCAAGATACTTTATCCACCAAATCTATATTACCGAATCCCACGAAAAATTAGGCAAGTCAACATCGCTTCACGTAGAGGCTGGGCCACCAAACTGAGGGCGTAGGGTTTAAGACCAGGTCTCCGTCGCTCCGGTGCCCATAACTTTTGATCCGTAAGGAGTTACACGGCGTACCGCATACCGTTGGAAAGCTCTCTGAGAGCTCTACGACGTGGGCAGCCAGCTTGCTCGTTGTGCCCTGTGACGCCCGAGATTCTACCGTACACATTTTTAAATGTTGCATCCATTAATTGTGCATTAAATTATGTGCTTTACCTGTTGTCTTTCTTGGTCACTATTCATTCAATTTTTAAACTGCATTATATTAGTGAATTAGCATTTTTATTAAATCATATTAATTGTTAAAGGAATGTGAAAATTGTGCAATTGAGCTAGGAGCGATAGGAGCACTCGTTTAGAAAATGATTTTCGTGGTTCAATGAATAGTGTTACGTAACTAACTTAGTGTTTTAATTAGTTAGCTTATACTTTACACTTTAGGCTCGTTTTTAAGCTACCAACGCTCATTTTTAGTGGACCACTAAACACCTAACTTGACCCTACCTATCATATATACTCACCATAAAGCAATTAGCTCATAACTTAGCAAAAAAAAAAAAGGGAGATGCAGATTTTACTGTAGCAAATCCGAGAATAGCATAGGAGGAGAATGAGAGGATTTTGCTCATCAAATCTTCAAGCCAAGCCAAGCCAAGCAAGGAGCAAGCAGTTTAGGGTGTGGGCAAGCCGTCTAGGAGCTCATACGCGCGTTAGGGTTGCATACTTGAGCTAATTCGGGGAGTTGAAGTAAATCTGAGCTATTCTTTTAGCATGCTTGGCTTAATTCCAGGTGGTGCAGTTGGAGGAGTTGACCTGATTGCTGTGTGCTATTACTTGAGGTTTGAGTGATTGCCTGTTAAACTGTGGAAGACCTTACTTGTTCTACTTTATGTTTTATTTTGGAGCCTAAGGGCTTATGTATATATATTTGAGTAGTTGCAAGTTTGAAAGCTAAGTGGATGTAGTAAGTGTTATGGAATTGTGGCATGTAATAACTTTTGCTTCTGCTTCTAGCTACGTTGCATGCTTGGGTGTGAATGAACGGGTGTATGGTTGGCTTTAATTTCTAAGAATGTTCAATGCTATCATGGAGTGACATGATAAGCGGTTTTGTAAAGAAGTTAAGTTATGAATGCATGCTTGTGTGTATCTAAACCGTTTGTATGTCTTAAGGCTCGGATGACCTTAAAGCTAAGATCTTTAGTTATAAATGAATGTCTTGTTATGTTGTGGCTTTATTGAGTGTTTACAGGTTTTCAGAAAGTCCACAATACAGGGGAAACTCTGTCCGTTTTTCCTAAAATTTTGTGACCGGGTTTGGCATTGGGTTGAGAATAGTATGGTTATTAGAGCCTCCGGTCTCGTGAGGGATCGGGGCGTTACATGCCCATTTTTGGAGCCTAAAATTGAACTTTTTCATTAGTTTCAGGCCACTTTTCTTCTTTTGCTCTGTTTTTTCATCCCGGATCGTACGTCGTGAACTGTTAAAAGGACGACAACTTGACTCGCGGGACATCAGAGGGCCCTACAATGTGTCGATATCACGTCATGCGAGGATGCTGCATTGTTGAAGCGGATGGGTTGTCGTTAAGCCCATTGGGCCTTCTGAATGGGCCATCTCTCTAGCTAGGACTGTCAATGGTTAACACATATAGGAATTGTGCCCTCAACATGACCGGTGCGATCATACCAGCACTAATGCACCGGATCACATCTGAACTCCGAAGTTGAGCGTGCTTGGGCGAGAGTAGTACTAGGATGGGCGACCCCTTGGGAAGTCCTCGTGTTGTACCCCCTTTTCAATATTTTTTGCCCTAGTTAGGGTTGCCAAGATACTTTATCCACCAAATCTCTATTACCGAATCCCACGGAACATTAGGCAAGACAACACCACTTCACGTAGAGGCTGGGCCCACAAACCAAGGGCGTAGGGTTTGTGACCAGGTCTCTGTCGCTCCGGTGCCCATAACTTTTGATCCGTAAGGAGTTACGCGGCGCACAACATACCGTTTCAAAGCTCTCTGAGAGCTCTACGACGGGGGCAGCCAGCTCGCTCGTTGTGCCCGTTTTGGGACCCTAAAATCAAACTTTTTCATTAGTTTCAGGAGACTTTTCTTCTTTTGCTCTATTTTTCCATCCCGGATCGTACGTCGTAAACTGTTAAAAGGACGACAACATGACTCGCGGGACATCAGAGGGCCCTACAACGTGTCGATATCACGTCTTGGGAGGATGCTGCATTGTTAAAGCGGATGGGTTGTCGTTAAGCCCATTGGGCCTTCTGAATGGGCCATCTCTCTAGCTGGGACTGTGAACCGTTAACACATATAGGAATTGTTCCCTCAACATGACCGGTGAGATGATACCAGCACTAATGCACCGGAACACATCAGAACTCTGAAGTTGACCGTGCTTGGACGAGAGTAGTACTAGGATGGGTGACCGCCTGGGAAGTCCTCGTGTTGTACCCCATTTTCAATTTTTTTTGCCCCGGTTAGGGTAGCCAAGATACTTTATCCTCCAAATCTCTATTACCGAATCCCACGGAACATTGGGCAAGACAACTTCACTTCACGTAGAGGCTGGGCCCGTAAACCGAGGGCATAGGGTTTGTGACCAGGTCTCCGTCGCTTTAGTGCCTATAACTTTTGATCCGTAAGGAGTTACGCGGCGCACAGCATACCGTTGCAAAACTCTCTGAGAGCTCTACGATGGGGGCAACCAGTTTGCTCGATGTGCCCGTTTTTGTAGCCCAAAATTGAATGTTTTCATCTGTTTCAAGCAACTTTTCTTCTTTTGCTCTATTTTTTTGTCCCGGATCGTACGTCGTAAGCTGTTAAAAGGACGACAACCTTACTCGTGGGACATCATAGTGCCCTACTACGTGTCAACATCACGTCTTGTGAGGATACTGCATTGTTGAAGTGGATGGGTTGTCGTTAAGCCCATTGGGCCTTCTGAATGGGCCATCTCTCTAGCTGGGACTGTGAACAGTTAACACATATAGGAATTGTGCCCTCAACATGACCGGTGAGATGATACCAGCACTAATGCACCGGAACACATCAGAACTCCGAAGTTGACCGTGCTTGGGCGAGAGTAGTACTAGGATGGGTGACCCCCTAGGAAGTCCTCGTGTTGTACCCCATTTCAATTTTTTTTGCCCCGGTTAGGGTAGCCAAGATACTTTATCCACCAAATCTCTATTACCGAATACCACGGAACATTAGGCAAGACAACTTTGCTTCACGTAGAGGCTAGGCCCGCAAACCGAGGGCGTAGGGCTTGTGACCAGGTCTCCGTCGCTCCGGTGCCCATAACTTTTGATCCGTGAGGAGTTACGTGGTCCACAGCATACCGTTGCAAAGCTCTTTGAGAGCTCTACGAGGGAAGCAGCCAGCTTGCTCGCTGTGCCCTTTTTGGAGCCCAAAATTGAACATTTTCATCATTTTCAAGCCACTTTTCTTCTTTTGCTCTATTTTTCCTTCTCGGATTGTACGTCGTGAACTGTTAAAAGGTCGACAACCTGACTCGCGGGACATCAGAGGGCCCTACAACGTGTCGATATCACGTCTTGTGAGGATACTGCATTGTTGAAGCGGATGGGTTATCGTTAAGCCCATTGGGCCTTCTGAATGGGCCATCTCTCTAGCTGGGACTGTGAACCGTTAACCCATATAGGAATTGTGCCCTCAACATGACCGGTGCGATCATACCAGCACTAATGCACCAGATCACATCAGAACTCCGAAGTTGAGCGTGCTTGGGCGAGAGTAGTACTAGGATGGGTGACCCCATGGGAAGTCCTCGTGTTGCACCCCCTTTTCTATTTTTTTTGCCCTGGTTAGGGTTGCCAAGATACTTTATCCACCAAATCTCTTTTTCCGAATCCCACGGAACATTAGGCATGACAACATCGCTTCACTTAGAGGCTGGGCCCGCAAACCGAGGGCATAGGTTTTGTGACCAGGTCTCCGTCTCTTCGGTGCCCATAACTTTTGATCCGTAAGGAGTTACGCGACACACAACATACCGTTGAAAATCTCTCTGGAAGCTCTACGACGGGGGCAGCCAGCTTGCTCGTTGTGCCCATTTTTGGAGACCAAAATCAAACGTTTTCATCAGTTTCAGGCCACTTTTCTTCTTTTACTCTGTTTTTTCATCCCGGATCGTACGTCGTGAGCCGTTAAAAGGACGACAACCTGGCTCGCGGTACAGAAGAGGACCCTAAAATGTGTTGATATCACGTCTTGCGAGGATGCTGCATTGTTGAAGCGGATGGGTTGTTGTTAAACCTATTGGGCCTTTTGAATGGGCCATCTCTCTAGGCCGGCACTGTGAACCGTTAACACATATAGGAATTGTGCCCTCAACATGACCGGTGAGATGATACCAGCACTAATGCACCGGAACACATCAGAACTCCGAAGTTGAGCGTGCATGGACGAGAGTAGTACTAGGATGGGTGACCCCCTGGGAAGTCCTCGTGTTGCACCCCTTTTTCAATTTTTTTTGCCCTCGTTAGGGTGGCCAAGATACTTTATCCACCAAATCTCTATTACCGAATCCCACGGACCACCAGTCAAGCCAACATCGCTTCACGTAGAGGCCGGGCTCGCAAACCGAGGGCGTCGGGTTTGTGACCAGGTCTCCATCGCTCCGGTGCCTATAACATTTGATCCGTAAGGAGTTACGCGGTGCACAGCAGATAGTTGCAAAGGTCTCTAAGAGCTCTACGACGAGGGCAGCCAGCTCGCTTGCTGTGCCCATTTTTGGTGCCCAAAATTGAACGTTTTCATCAGTTTCAAGCCACTTTTCTTCCTTTTCGCTATTTTTCCGTACTGGATCGTACGTCGTGAGCTGCTAAAAGAACGACCACCTAACTCATGGTACATCAGAGGGCCCTACAACATATCGATATCACGACTTCCGAGGATGCTGCGTTGTTGAAGCGGATGGGTTGTCGTTAAGCCCATTGGGCCTTCTGAATGGGCCATCTCTCTAGCTGGGACTGTGAACCGTTAACACATATAGGAATCGTGCCCTCAACATGACCGGTGCGATCATACCAGCACTAATGTACCGGAACACATCAGAACTCTGAAGTTGAGCGTGCTTGGGCGAGAGTGGCGAGAGTAGTACTAGGATGGGTGACCCCCTGGGAAGTCCTCGTGTTGCACCCCTTTTTCAATTTTTTTTGCCCTGGATAGGGTTGCCAAGATACCTTATCCACCAAATCTATATTACCGAATCCCACAGAACATTACGCAAGAAAACTTTGCTTCACGTAGAGGCCGGGCCCGCAAATCGAGGGCGTAGGGTTTGTGACCAGGTCTCCGTCGCTCCGGTGCCCATAACTTTTGATCCGTAAGGATTTACACAGCGCATAGCATACCGTTGCAAAACTCTCTGAGAGCTCTACGACGGGGGCAGCCAACTTGTTCGCTGTGCCCCTTTTTGGAGACCAAAATCGAACGTTTTCATCAGTTTCAAGCCACTTTTCTTCTTTTGCTGTGTTTTTCCATCCCGGATCGTACGTCATGAACTGTTAAAAGGACGACAACCGGACTCGCGGGCCATCAGAGGGCCCTACAATGTGTCGATATCACGTCTTGCGAGGATGCTGCATTGTTAAAGTGGATGGGTTATCGTTAAGCCCATTGGGCCTTCTAAATGGGCCATCTCTCTAGCTGGGACTATGAACTGTTAACACATATAGGAATTGTGAACTCAACATGACCGGTGCGATCATACCAGCACTAATGCACCGGATCACATCAGAACACCGAAGTTGAGCATGCTTGGGCGAGAGTAGTACTAGGATGGGTGACCCCCTGGGAAGTCCTCGTGTTGTACCCCTTTTCAATTTTTTTTGCCTTGGTTAGGGTTGCCAAGATACTTTATCCACCAAATCTCTATTATCGAATCCCACGGAACATTAGGCAAGACAAAATCACTTCACGTAGAGGCTAGGCCCGCAAACCGAGGGCGTAGGGTTTATGACCAGGTCTCCGTCGCTCCGGTGCACCTAACTTTTCATCCATAAGGAGTTACGCGGCGCACAGCATACCGTTGGAAAGCTCTCTGAGAGCTCTACGACAGGGGAAGCCAGCTTGCTCACTATGCCCATTTTTGCATCCCAAAATCGAACGTTTTCATCAGTTTCAGGCCAGTTTTCTTCTTTTGCTCTGTTTTTTCGTCCCGAATCGTACATCGTGAACTGTTAAAAGGATGACAACCTGATTCGCGGAACATCAGAGGGCCCTACAATTTGTCGATATCACGTCTTGCCAGGATGCTGCATTGTTGAAGCGGATGGGTTGTCGTTAAGCCCATTGGGCCTTCTTAATGGGCCATCTCTTTAGCTGGGACTGTGAACCGTTAACACATATGGGAATTGTGCCCTCAACATGACCGGTGCGATCATACCAGCACTAATGCACCGGATCACATCAGAACTCCGAAGTTGACCGTGCTTGGGCGAGAGTAGTACTAGGATGGGTGACCCCCTGGGAAGTACTTGTGTTGTACGCCTTTTCAATTTTTTTTGCCCTGGTAAGGGTTTCCAAGATGCTTTATCCACCAAATCACTATTACCGAATCCCACGGAACATTAGGCAAGACAACATCGCTAGACAACTTCGCTTCACGTGGAGGCTGGGCCCGCAAATCGAGGGCGTAGGGCTTGTGACCATGTCTCCGTCGCTCCGGTGCCCATAACTTTTGATCTGTAAAGAGTTATGCGGCGCACAGCATACCGTTGCAAAGCTCTCCGAGAGCTCTACGACGGGGGCTTCCAGCTTGCTTGCTGTGCCCATTTTTGGAGCCCAAAATCAAATGTTTTCATCAGTTTCGGGCCACTTTTCTTCTTTTGCTCTATTTTTTCATTCCGGATCGTACGTCGTGAACTGTTAAAAGGACGACTACCTTACTCGCAGGACATTAGAGGGCCCTACAACGCGTCGATATCACGTCTTGCGAGGATGCTGCGTTGTTGAAGCGGATGGGTTATCATTAAGGCCATTGGGCCTTTTGAATGGGCCATCTCTCTAGGATGGGACTGTGAACCATTAACAAATAAAGGAATTGTGCCCTCAACATGATAGGTGCGATCATACCAGCACTAATGCACCGGATCCCATTAGAACTCCGAAGTTAAGCATGCTTGGGCGAGAGTAGTACTAGGATGGGTGACCTCTTGGGAAGTCCTCGTGCTGCACTCCCCTTTCAATTTTCTTTGCACTAGTTAAGCTTGCCAAGATACTTTATCCACCAAATTTCTAATACTGAATCCCACAGAACATTGGGCATGACAACTTCGCTTCATGTAGAGGCTGGGCTCGCAAACCTAGGGCGTAGGGCTTATGACCAGGTCTCCGTCGCTCCGTTGCCCATAACTTTTGATCTGTAAGGAGTTATGCGGTGCAAAGCATACCGTTGCAAAGCTCTCTGAGAGCTCTACGACGCGGGCAGCCAACTAGCTCGATGTGCCCATTTTTGGAGCCCAAAATCGAACGTTTTCATCAGTTTCAGGCCACTTTTCTTCTTTTGCTCTATTTTTTCGTCTCAGATTGTACATCGTGAATTGTGAAAAGGACGACAACCTGACTCGCGGGACATCAGAGGGCCCTAAAATTCGTCAATATCACGTCTTGCTAGGATGCTGCTTTGTTGAATCATATGGGCTATCGATAAGCCTATTGGGCAATTTGAATGGGCCGTCTCTCTTGGCTGGGACTGTGTGTAATACCCGAGCCCGGAATGTGAAAATTCTTTGTTTATTATTTTGAAAATTATATTTCCTTAAATTCTTTGAGAATTAATTGTTACTTTCTTGCTGTCGCAACGTGCATTGCATTTAGGGAGCAATAGCTAGAGAACGGTTTCTAGTCCTCAGCAAATAGTGAAACTAGTATTTAGATGACTTAAATTTTATATTTTAATTGTTGCTAGCTTTAATTAATTTTTCTCTAGTTAGAATGGCATTAAAATGCATTGAAATAAGGCCATTTGACCAAGATTTAAGTTGGTTGACCTAGGACTTTGACCATTTGACCAAGCCAACCTTTTAATAAGCTAAAACAAAGCAAAAAAAAAAAAAAAATAGCAGCTGAAAATACAGTGTGCAGGCCGTGAGCTTCCAAGGAAAAAAAAACCTTTCAACCTTCCAATCGATCAATCTTCACGTGAGCTCGGGCGGGGTGGTTTCTGAGGCAACTAGCATTGTTTTCCTAGCGACTAGGAGTACCTAATATGAGGGAAGCATGTTATTTGCACATTTAAATGATATGTATGTCAACTTTGCAATTTTTAGATTTTATCCGTAGATTGTTGTTTAAAGAGTTTTGATGCTTCTAGAATGGTCCTTGGCAATTGTAGAACGTGTATTTATAGCTTTTTAACATTTTCTACGGTTAAATGTTGAGATTGCAATTTAATTTGGATGTTAAATAGTGTTTTGTGAATAGTAAACCCTTGGAACGATGAAGTTGTTCCGTTATGCTCTCCGTTGATGTAGAAATGGGCTAGGTGTGCTAGAATGCCTAAATGCATGGTTTTTTTGCGTTGGATAATGGAAAAAATGTGAATTAAGCCTTGGTGAAAGTCGGGGTCATTTAGGTCGAGTTTGGCATTTTCTCGTTTTGCGTGTTGGCATTGTATCGGGAGGCCATGGAAGCACTTTTGGTGTGATTATGGCGTTGGTTGGGTGGTTGGTTGGTATAGTTGTAGTCGAAACGAGCAAAGGGGGAAAAGGGGACTTTGCGTGAATTCTAGGGTTAAGTAGGGTTTCGGGGTCTTTAGATGTGCCTTATAGTGATCTAGGAGGATTGGCGAAGTCGGTTTCCAGAACTCGTGGCTCGTTTGGAAATGGTAGGATTTTGATAGTTGGGGCCGATTTGTGTTTTTGCTTGTTTTCTTGGTTTTATGCCTATAAAATGCTTAGGGTTGCTTGAAATACTTGTTTGAATTGATTTGGATTGAAATGCTTATCGATTGTTGCTATTGCGTGCGAGAGTAACCTACTTTTTTATTCTCCCACGTGTGACTTTATTGCTTGTTTATCTCCTTGTATCGAGTCTTGCATTGCATAGTGTCTCACGCGTGAGTGATGGGCCTCTCTGGGTAGCCTCGGGTTGCCAGTGTTGGTTGCTCTAGCTCCACTGCTATTCCCTTTTCTCGCTTGGGTTGCCTCCCAAGGAGTTTTGGGTCGTAGGTTGATGGATACTTCCGGGGTATTCCAAACTGGTGTTATAAGGTGGTTTGGGCCGGCGCGTCGTCATCGAATTCTTGAATGAAAGTTGCTCGTGAAAAGAGTACCGTATCCTTTGAATGAATGTTTATAGTCTTTAATGCTTGCCTTGTTATAATATTGACTTGTTTGTGTCTTTAAATGATAATTGTATGCATTGCTTGGCTAATTGCATTGCATACTCCTCTTATCTCCGTCCTTGAGACCAATTGCCCTCGCTGAGCAATAGTTTTTGCTCATTCCTCTCTATACTATATTTTTACAGGAGTAGTTGAAGCAGACCCTCTTGAGGTAATTGAGGAGGAGGAACAGGTGGAGGTGTTCCCGTGATAGCACTTCTTTGCTTTGTTGGTGGTTGGTTGCCAGATTTTGTGCAAGCCTTGCTTGATATGTATATTGCTTGGATGTCGCTTAATTTTGAGGCTTGTAGCCTTGTATGTATTTTCTAGTTTGAGGCCTCTACGGTCTTATGTTGTATAAGTTGAAAGAATGTAAAGTTGTAAACTTATACTCTTGTGACTAGTAAGTAAATGCATGCTAATGGAATTGATTAGTGGCATAAATACTTGTGTAGTATGCATATCATTTTTGGGTTGCAAAGTTGGTTAATAAGAAATGTATGATTCAAAGAAAGTTGGCTTGTTTGAATTGTTTTATGGCTTTCGCAAGTATTATGATGATTTTAGGGTTTTCGGATCGTCCGCGGTACAGAGAAGACTCCGTCCGGGCGTCGGGTCCGGGCTTGGTCTTTTGCAGGGTCAGGTCGGGGCGTGACACTGTGAACCGTTAACATATAAAGGAATTGTTCCCTCAACATGGCAGGTGCGATCATACTAGCACTAATGCACCGGATCCCATTAGAACTCCGAAGTTAAGCGTGCTTGGGCGAGAGTAGTACTAGGATGGGTGACCCCTTGGGAAGTCCTCGTGTTGCACCCCCCTTTTCAATTTTTTTTGCTCCGGTTTGGGTTGCCAAGATACTTTATCCACCACATTTCTATTATCGAATCCCACGGCACCTTGGGCAAGACAACTTCGCTTCACGTGGAGGCTGGGCCCGCAAACCGAGGGCGTAGGGCTTGTGACCAGGTCTCCGTCGCTCCGGTGCCCATAACTTTTGATCCGTAAGGAGTTACGCGACGCACAACATACCGTTGCAAAGCTCTCCGACAGCTCTACGAAGGGGGCAGCCAGCTTGCTCGCTGTGCCCTTTTTGGAGCCCAAAATCGAACGTTTTCACTAATTTCAGGCCACTTTTCTTCTTTTGCTCTGTTTTTTCATCCCGGATCGTACGTCGTGAGCTGTTAAAAGGACGACAACCTTACTCGCAGGACATTAGGCGGCCCTACAACGCGTCGATATCACGTCTTGCTAGGATGCTGCGTTGTTGAAGCAGATGGGTTATCGTTAAGCCCATTGGGCCTTTTGAATTGGCCATCTCTCTAGGCTGGGATTGTGAACCGTTAACACATAAAGGAATTGTGCCCTCAACATGACGGGTGCGATCATACCAGGACTAATGCACTGGATCCTACCAGAACTCCGAAGTTAACCGTGCTTGGGCGAGAGTAGTACTAGGATGGGTGACCCCATGGGAAGTCCTCGTGTTGCACCCCCTTTTCAATTTTTTTTGTTCCGGTTTGGGTTGCCAAGATACTTTATCCATCACATTTCTATTATTGAATCCCACGGTACCTTGGGCAAGACAACTTCGCTTCAAGTGGAAGCTGGGCCCGCAAACCTAGGGCATAAGGCTTGTGACCAGGTCTCCGTCGCTCCGGTGCCCATAACTTTTGATCCGTAAGGGGTTAAGCGGCACACAACATACCGTTGCAAAGCTCTCTGACAGCTCTACGACATGGGCAGCTAGTTTGCCCATTTTGCCCATTTTTGGAGCCCAAAATTGAACGTTTTCATCAGTTTCAGACCACTTTTCTTCTTTTGCTCAGTTTTTTCATCCCGGATCGTACGCCGTGAGCTGTTAAAAGGATGACAACCTTACTCGGAGGACATTAGTGGGCCCTACAACGCGTCGATATCAGGTCTTGCTAGGATTCTCCGTTGTTGAAGCAGATGGGTTATCGTTAAGCCCATTGGGCCTTTTCAATTGGCCATCTCTCTAGGCTGGGACTGTGAATCATTAACAAATAAAGGAATTGTGCCCTAAACATGACGGGTGCGATCATACCTGCACTAATGCACCGGATCCCATCAGAACTCTGAAGTTATGTGCACTTGGGCGAGAGTAGTACTAGGATGGGTGACCCCCTGGGAAGTCCTCATGCTGTACCCCCCTTTTCAATTTTTTTTGCTCCCGTTTGGGTTGCCATGATACTTTATCTGCCACATTTCTATTATCGAATCCCACGGCACCTTGGGCAAGACAACATCACTTCACGTGGAGGCTGGGCCCACAAACTGAGGGTGTAGGGCTTGTGACCAGGTCTCCATTGCTCCGGTGCCCATAACTTTTGATCCGTAAGGAGTTACGCGGCGCAAAACATACCGTTGCAAAGCTCTCCGACAGTTCAACGATGGGGGCAGCCAACTGTCTCGTTGTGCGCTATTTAGATACCAAAATCGAACATTTTCTTCAGTTTCAGGCCACGTTTCTTCTTTTGCTCTATATTTTCATCCCGGATCGTACGTCGTGAGTTGTAAAAAGGACGACAACCGTACTCGCCAGACATTAGAGGGCCCTACAACTCGTCAATGCCACATCTTGTAAGGATGCTGCGTTGTTGAAGCGAATGGGTTGTCGTTAAGCCCATTGGGCCTTTTGAATGGGCCATCTCTATAGGCTGGGACTGTGAACCATTAACAAATAAAGGAATTGTGCCATCAACATGACAGGTTCGATCATACCAGCACTAATGCACCGGATCCCATGCGAGAGTAGTACTAGGATAGGTGACCCCCTGGGAAGTCCTCGTGTTGCACCCTCTTTTCAATTTTTTTGCCCTGGTTAGGGTTGCCAAGATATTTTATCCACCAAATTTCTCATACCGAATCCCACGGAACATTGGGCAAAACAACTTCGCTTCACGTAGAGGCTGGGCCCGCAAACCGAGGGCGTAGGGCTTGTGACCAGGTCTTCGTCGCTCTGGTGCCCATAACTTTTGATCTGTAAGGAGTTACGCGGTGCACAACATACCGTTGGAAATCTATCTAAGAGCTCTACGACGGGGCCAGCTTGCTTCCTCGCTGTGCCCTTTTTGGAGTCCAAAATCGAACGTTTTCATCAGTTTCAGGCCACTTTTCTTCTTTTGCTCTATTTTTCTGTCCCGGATCATACGTCGTGAGCTGTTAAAAGGAAGAAAACCTTACTCACGGGACATTATGGTGCCCTACAACGCGTCGATATCACGTCTTGCTAGGATGTTGTGTTGTTGAAGCAAATGGGTTATCGTTAAGCACATTGGGGTTTTTGAATTGGCAAACTGTCTAAGCTGGGACTGTGAACCGTTAACACAATAAGGAATTGTGCCCTCAACATGACGGGTCCGATCATACCAGTACTAATGCTCTGGATCCCATCAGAACTCCGAAGTTAAGCGTTCTTGGGCGATAGTAGTACTAGGATGGGTCACCCCCTGGGAAGTCCTCGTGTTGCACCCCTTTTCAAATTTTTTTGCCCTGGTTAGGGTTGCCAAGATACTTTATCCACGAAATTTCTCTTACCGAATCCCACGGAACATTGGGCAAGACAACTTTGCTTCACGTCGAGGCTGGGCCCGTAAACCGAGGGCGTAGGGCTTGTGACCAGGTCTCCGTCGCTCCGTTGCCCATAACTTTTGATCCGTAAGGAGTTACGCGGCGCACAACATATCATTGCAAAGCTCTCTGAGAGCTCTACGACGTGGGTAGCCATCTTGCTCGCTGTACCCTATTTGGAGCCCAAAATCAAACGTTTTCTTCAGTTTCAGGCCACTATTCTTCTTTTGCTCTATTTTTTCATCCCGGATCGTACGTCGTGAGCTGTTAAAAGGACGACAACCTTACTCTCGAGACATTAGGGGGCCCTGCGATGCGTCGATATCATGTCTTGCTAGGATGCTGCGTTGTTGAAGCGGATGGGTTATCGTTAAGCCCATTGGGCCTTTTGAATTGGCCATCTCTCTAGGCTGGGACTGTGAACTGTTAACACATAAAGGAATTGTGCCCTCAACTTGACAGGTGTGATCATACAAGCACTAATGCACCGGATCCCATCAGAACTCCGAAGTTAAGCGTGCTTGGGCGAGAGTAGTACTAGGATGGGTGACCCCTTGGGAAGTCCTCGTGTTGCACCCCTCTTTTCAATTTTTTTTGCTCCGGTTTGGGTTGCCAAGATACTTTATCCACCACATTTCTATTATCGAATTCCACGGCACCTTGGGCAACACAACTTCGCTTCACGTGGAGGCTGGCCCCGCAAACCGGGGGCGTAGGGATTGTGACCTTGTCTCCGTCGCTCCGGTGCCCATAACTTTTGATCCGTATGGAATCTCGCGGCGCACAGCATACCGTTGCAAAGCTTTCCGACAGCTCTACGAAGGGGGCAGCCTGCTTGCGCGCTGTACCCTATTTGGAGCCCAAAATCGAACGTTTTCATCAGTTTCAGGCCACTATTATTCTTTTGCTCTATTTTTTCATCCCGTATCGTACGTCGTGAGCAGTTAAAAGGACGACAACCGTACTCGCTGGACATTAGGGGGCCCTACAGCTCGTCGATATCACGTCTTGCTAGGATGCTGCGTTGTTGAAGTAGATGGGTTATTGTTAAGCCCATTGGCCCTTTTGAATTGGCCATATCTCCAGGCTGTGACGGTGAACCGTTAACAAATAAAGGAATTGTGCCGTCAACATGATGTGTGCGATCATACCAGCACTAATGCACCGGATCCCATCAGAACTCCGAAGTTAAGCGTGCTTGAGCAAGAGTAGTACTAGGATGGGTGACCCCCAAGGAAGTCCTCGTGTTGTACCCTCCACTCCTCTTTTCAATTTTTGTTGCCCCATTTTGGGTTGCCAAGATACTTTATCCATCACATTTCTATTACCGAATCCCACGGCATCTTGGGCAAGACAACTTCGCTTCACGTAGAGGCTGGGCCGGCAAACTGAGGGCGAAGGGCTTGTGACCAGGTCTCTGTCGCTTCGGTGCCCATAACTTTTGATCTGTAAAGAGTTAAGCGGCGCACAGCATACCGTTGCAAAGCTCTCTGAGAGTTCTACGACGGAGGCAGCCAATTTGCTCGCTGGGCCTATTTTTGGAGCCAAAAAATGAACGTTTTCATCAGTTTCAGGCTACTTTTCTTCTTTTGCTCTATTTTTTCATCCCGGATCGTACGTCGTGAGCTGTTAAAAGGACGACAACCTTACTCGCGGGACATTATAGGGCCTTACAACGCGTCGATATCACGTTTTGCTAGTTTACTGCGTTGTTGAAGTGGATGGGTTATCGTTAAGCCCATTGGGCCTTTTGAAGGGGCCATTTCTCTAGGTTGGGACTGTGAACTGTTAACAAATAAAGGAATTATGCCCTCAACATGACGGGTTCGATCATACCAGCACTAATGCACCAGATCCCATCAGAACTCCAAAGTTAAGCGTGCTTGGACGAGAGTAGTACTAGGATAGGTGATCCCCTGGGAAGTCCTCGTGTTGCACCCTATTTTCAATTTTTTTTGCCCTGGTTAGGGTTACGAAGATACTTTATCCACCAAATTTCTCATACCGAATCCCACGGAACATTGGGCAGAACAACTTCGCTTCACGACGAGGCTGGGCCCGCAAACCGAGGGCGTAGGGCTTGTGACCAGGTCTCCGTCGCTCCGTTGCCATAACTTTTGATCCGTGAGGAGTTACGCGGCGCACAACATATCGTTGCAAAGCCCTCTGAGAGCACACCGACGAGGGCAGCCAGCTTGCTCATTGTGCCCTTTTTGGAATCCAAAATCGAACGTTTTCATCAATTTTGAGCCACTTTTCTTCTTTTACTCTGTTTTTTTGTACCAGATCATACGTCGTGAGATGTTAAAAGGACGACAACCTTACTCGCGGGACATTAGGGGGCCCTACAATGCGTTGATATCAAGTCCTGCTAGGATGTTGTGTTGTTGAAGCAGATGGGTTATCGTTAAGGCCATTGGGCCTTTTCAATTGGCCGTCTTTCTAGGCTGGGACTTTGAACCATTAACACATAAAGGAATTGTGCCCTCAACATGACGGGTGCGATCATACTAGCATTAATGCACCGGATCCCATCAGAACTCCGAAGTTAAGCGTGCTTGGGCGAGAGTAGTACTAGGATGGGTGACCCCCTAGGAAGTCCTCGTGTTGCACCCCCTTTTCAATTCTTTTTACCCTAGTTAGGGTTGCCAAGATACTTTATCCACCAAATTTCTATTACCGAATCCCACGGAACATTGGACAAGACAACTTCGCTTCACGTAGAGGCTGGGCCCGTAAACCGAGGGCGTAGGGCTTGTGACCGGGTCTCCGTCGCTCTGGTATCCATAACTTTTGATCCGTAAGAAGTTACGCGGTGCACAGCATACCGTTGCAAATCACTCTGAGAGCTCTACGATAGGGGCAGCAAGCTTGCTCGCTTTTCCCTTTCCGGAGCCCAAAATCGAACGTTTTCATCAGTTTCAGGCCACTTTTCTTCTTTTGCTCATTTTTTTCGTCCCGGATCGTACGTCCTGAGCTGTTAAAAGGACGACAACCTTACTAGCGGGACTTTAGGGGCCCTACAACGCGTTGATATCACGTCTTGCTAGAATGCTACGTTGTAGAAGCAGATGGGTTATCGTTAAGCCCATTGGGCCTTTTGAATTGGCCATCTCTCTAGGTTGGGACTGTGAACCGTTAACAAATAAAGGAATTGTTCCCTCAACATGACGGGTGCGATCATACCAGGACTAATGCACCGGATCCCATAAGAACTCTGAAGTTAAGCGTGCTTGGGCGAGAGTAGTACTAGGATGGATGACCCCCTAGGAAGTCCTCGTGTTGCACCCCCTTTTTCAATTTCTTTTGCTCCGGTTTGGGTTGCCAAGATACTTTATCCATCACATTTCTATTATCGAATCCCACGGCACATTGGGCAAGACAACTTTGCTTCACGTGGAGGTTGGGCCCGCAAACCGAGGGCATAGGGTTTGTGACCTGGTCTCCGTTGCTCCGGTGCCCATAACTTTTGATCCGTAAGGAGTTAGCGGTGCACAGCATACCGTTGCAAAGCTCTCAGAGAGCCCTACAACTGGGGAAGCGAGTATGCCCGTTGTGCCCATTTTTGGAGCCCAAAATCGAATGTTTTCATTAGTTTCAAGCCATTTTTGTTCTTTTGCCCTATTTTTCCGTCCCGTATCGTACGTCGTGAGCTATTAAAAGGATGACAACCTTACTCGCGGGACATTAGGGGACCCTACAACACGTCGATATCATGTCTTGCTAGGATTGCTGCGTTGTTGAAGCAGATGGGTTATCGTTAAGCCCCTTGGGCCTTTTGAATTGGCCATCTCCCTAGGCTGGGACTGTGAATCGTTAACAAATAAAGGAATTGTGCCCTAAACATTATGGGTGCGATAATACCTGGACTAATGCAACACATCCCATCAAAACTCCAAAGTTATGTGCGCTTGGGCGAGAGTAGTACTAGGATGGGTGACCCCCTGGGATGTCCTCGTGTTGCACCCCCCGTTTCAATTTTTTTTGTTCCGGTTTGGGTTGCCAAGATACTTTATCCCCCACATTTCTATTATCGAATCCCACGGCACCTTGGGCAAGACAACTTCACTTCACGTAGAGGCTGGGCCCATAAACCGAGGGCGTAGGGCTTGTGACCACGTCTCCGTCGCTCCTGTGCCCATAACTTTTGATCCGTAAGGAGTTACGCGGCGCACAACATACTGTTGGAAAGCTCTCCGAGAGCTCTACGATGGGGACAACCAGCTTGCTCACTGGACCCTTTTTTTGAGCCCAAAATCTAACGTTTTCATCAGTTTCAGGCCACTTTTTATCTTTTGCTCTGTGTTTCCGTCCCGGATCGTACGTCATGAGCTATTAAAAGGATGACAACCTTACTCGCGGGACATTAGAGGGCCCTACAACGCGTCGATATCACGTCTCGCGAGGATGCTGCGTTGTTGAAGCAGATGGGTTGTCGTTAAGCCCATTGGGCCTTTTGAATAGGCCATCTCCCTAAGCTAGGACTGTGAACCGTTAACAAATAAAGTAATTGTGCCCTCAACATGATGGGTTCAATCATACCAGCACTAATGCACTGGATCCCATCAGAACTCCGAAGTTAAGCATGCTTGGACGTGAGTAGTACTAGGATGGGTGACCCCCTGGGATGTCCTCGTGTTGCACCCCTCTTTTCAATTTTTTTTGCTCCGGTTTGGGTTGCCAAGATACTTTATCCACCACATTTCTATTATCGAATCCCATGGAACATTGGGCAAGACAACTTCGCTTCACGTCGAGGCTGGGCCCGCAACCCGAGGCCGTAGGGCTTGTGACCAGGCCTCTGTCGCTCCGTTGCCGATAACTTTTGATCCATAAGTAGTTACGCGGCGCACAACATATCATTGCAAAGCTCTCTGAGAGCTCTACGACGGGGGTAGCCAGCTTGCTCGCTGTGCCCTTTTTGGAGTCCAAAATCGAACATTTTTATCAGTTTCATGCCACTTTTATTCTTTTGCTCTGTTTTTTCATCCCGGATCGTACGTCATGAGCTATTAAAAGGATGACAACCTTTCTCCCGGGACATTAGGGGGCCCTACAACGCGTCGATATCACGTTTTGCTTGGTTGCTGTGTTGTTGAAGCCGATGAGTTATCGTTAAGCCCATTGGGCCTTTTGCATTGGCCATCTCTCTAGGCTGGGACTGTGAACCGTTAACACATAAAGAAATTGTGCCCTCAACATGACGGATGCGATCATACCAGCACTAATGCACTGGATCCCATCAGAACTCCGAAGTTAAGCGTGCTTGGGCGAGAGTAGTACTAGGATGGGTGACCCCCTGGCAAGTCCTCGTGTTGCACCCCCATTTTCAATTTTTTTTTGCTCCGGTTTGGGTTGCCAAGATACTTTATCCACCACATTTCTATTATCGAATCCCACAGCACCTTGGGCAAGACAACTTCACTCCATGTGGAGGCTGGGCCGGCAACCTGAGGGTGTAGGGTTTGTGACCACGTCTCCGTCGTTCCGGTGCCCATAACTTTTAATCCGTAAGGAGTTACGCGGCGCACTGCTTACCGTTGCAAAGCTCTCTGACAGCTCTATGACGGCGGTGGCCAGCTTGTTCGTTGTGCCCATTTTTAGCCCAAAATCGAATGTTTTCATCATTTTCATGCCACTTTTCCTCTTTTGCTCTATTTTATCATCCCGGATCGTACGTCGTGAGCTGTTCAAAGGACGACAACGTTACTCGCGGGACATTAGGGGGCCCTACAATGCGTCAATATCACGTCTTGCTAGGATGCTGTGTTGTTGAAGCGGATGGGTTATCGTTAAGCCCATTGGGCCTTTTGAATGGGCCATCTCTCTAGGCTGGGACTGTGAACCATTAACACATAAAGGAATTGCGCCCTCAACATGACGGGTGCGATCATAACAGCATTAATGCACCGGATCCCATAAGAACTCTGAAGTTAAGAGCGCTTGGGTGAGAGTAGTACTAGGATGGGTGACCCCCTGCGAAGTCCTCGTGTTGCACCCCCCTTTTCAATTTTTTTGGCCCCGGTTAGGGTTGCCAAGAAACTTTATCTACCCCATTTCTATTATCGAATCCCACAGCACCTTGGGCAAGACAACTTCGCTTCACATGGAGCCTGGGCCAGCAAACCGAGGGCGAAGGGCTTATGACCAGGTCTCCGTCGCTCTGGTGCCCATAACTTTTGATCCGTAAGGAGTTACGCGGCGTACAGCATACCGTTGCAAAGCTCTCCTAGAGCTCTACGAAGGGGGCAGCCAGCTTGCTCGCAGTACCCTTTTTGGAGACCAAAATCGAATGTTTTCATCAGTTTCAGGCCACTTTTCTTCTTTTGCTCTATTTTTTCGTCCCGGATCGTACGTCGTGAGCTGTTAAAAGGATGACGACCTTACTCGCGTGACATTAGGGGGCCCTACAACGCGTCAATCATGTCTTGCGAGGATGCTGCGTTGTTGAAGATGATGGGTTGTCGTTAAGCCCATTGGGCCTTTTGAATTGGCCATCTCTCTAGGTTGGGACTGTAAACCGTTAACAAATAAAAGAATTGTGCCCTCAACATGACGGGTGCGATCATACCAGCACTAATGCATCGGATCCCAACAGAACTCCGAAGCTAAGGGTGCTTGGGTGAGAGTAGTTTTAGGATTGGAGACCCCCTAGGAAGTCCTCGTGTTGCACCTCCTTTTCAATTTTTTTTGCCCTGGTTAGGGTTGCCAAAATAATTTATCCTCCAAATTTCTATTACAGAATCCTACGGAACAATGGGAAAGACGACTTTGCTTCACGTAGAGGCTGGGCCCGCAAACCGAGGGCGTAGGGCTTGTGACCAGGTCTCCGTCGCTCCGGTGCCCATAACTTTTGATCCGTAAGGAGTTACGTGGCGCACAACATACCGTTGCAATGCTCTCTGAGAGCTCTACGACGGGGGCAGCCAGGTTGCTCGCTTTGCCCACTTTTGGAGCACAAAATCGAACATTTTCATCAATTTCGGGCCACTTTTCTTCTTTTGCTCTCTTTTTTCGTCCCGGATTGTACGTCGTGAGCTGTTAAAAGGACGTCAACCTAACTCGCGGGACATTAGAGGGCCCTACAACGCGTTGATATAACATCTTGCTAGGATGCTGCATTGTTCAAGCAGATGGGTTGTCGTTAAGCCCATTGGGCCTTTTGATTAGGCCATCTCTTTAGGCTGGGACTGTGAACCATTAACAAATAAAGTAATTGTGCCCTCAACATGACAGTTGCGATCATACCAGCACTAACGCACCGGATCCCATCAGAACTCCGAAGTTACGCGTGCTTGGGCGAGAGTAGTACAAAGATGGGTGACCCCCTGCGAAGTCCTCGTGTTGCACCCCCCTTTTCATTTTTTTTGCTCCGGTTTGGGTTGCCAAGATACTTTATCCACCACATTTCTATTATTGAATCTTACGGCACCTTGGGCAAGACAACTTCGCTTCACGTGGAGGCTGGACTCGAAAACCGAGGGCGCAGGGCTTGTGACCAGGTCTCCGTCGCTCCGGTGCCAATAACTTTTGATCCGTAAGGAGTTACACGACGCATAACATACCGTTGCAAAGCTCTTCGATAGCTCTACGAAAGGGGTAGCGAGCTTGCTTGTTGTGCCCTTTTTGGAGCCCGAAATCGAACGTTTTCATCAGTTTCAGGCCACTTTCCTTCTTTTGCTCTGTTTTTTCATCCCGGATCGTATGTCGTGAGCTGTTAAAGGGACGACAACCTTACTCGTAGGACATTAGAGGGCCCTACAACGGGTTGATATCAAGTCTTGCGAGGATGCTGCATTGTTGAAGCAGATGGGTTGTCGTTAAGCCCATTGGGCCTTTTGTATGGGCCAGCTCTCTAGGCTGGGACTGTGAACCATTAACAAATAAAGGAATTATGCCCTCAACATGACGGGTGCGATCATACCAACACTAATGCACCGGATCCCATCAAAACTCCGAAGTTAAGCATGCTTGGGCGAGAGCAGTACTAGGATGGGTGACCCTTGGGAAGTCCTCGTGTTGCACCCCCCTTTTCAATTTTTATTGCTTCGGTTTGGGTTGCCAAGATACTTTATCTACCACATTTCTATTATCAAATCCCACGGCACCTTGGGCAAGACAACTTCATTTCACGTGGAGGCTGGGCCCGTAAACCGAGGGCGTAGGGCTTGTGACCCGGTCTCCGTCGCTCCGGTGCCCATAACATTTGATCCGTACGGAGTTACGCGGCACACAACATACCGTTGCAAAGCTCTCCGACAGCTCTACGAAGGGGGCAGCTAGCTTGCTCGCTGTACCCGTTTTTGGAGCCCAAAATCGAACCTTTTCATCAGTTTCAGGCCACTTTTCTTCTTTTGCTCTATTTTTTCATCCGGGATCGTACGTCGTGAGCTGTTAAAAGGACGACAACCTTACTCACGGGAGATTAGGGGGCCCTACAACGCATCGATTTCACGTCTTGCTAAGATGCTGTGTTGTTAAAGCAAATAGGTTATCGTTAAGCCCATTAGGCCTTTTGAATTGGCCATCTCTCTATGCTGGGACTGTGAACCGTTAACACATAAAGGAATTGTGCCCTAAACATGACGGGTGCGATCATACCAGCACTAATGCGCCGGATCCCATCAGAACTCCGAAGTTAAGCGTGCTTGGGCGAGAGTAGTACTAGGATGGGTGACCCCCTGGGAAGTCGTCGTGTTGCACCCCCCATTTCAATTTTTTTTGCTCCGGTTTGGGTTGCCAAGATACTTTACTCACCACATTTCTATTATCGAATCCAACGGCACCTTGGGCAAGACAACTTCGCTGCACGTGGAGGCTGGGCCCACAAACTGAGGGCGTAGGGCTTGTGACCAAGTCTCCGTCGCTCCGGTGCCCATAACTTTTGATTCTTAAGGAGTTACGTGGCGCACAGCATACCGTTGCAAAGCTCTCCGACAGCTCCACGAAGGGGGCAGCCAGCTTGCTCGTTGTGCCCTTTTTAGAGCCCAAAATCAAACGTTTTCATCAGTTTCAGGCCATCTTTCTTCTTTTGCTCTGTTTTTTCGTTCTGGATTGTACGTCGTGAGCTGTTAAAAGGACAACAACCTAACTCGCAGGACATTAGAGGGCCCTACAATGTGTCGATATCACGTCTTGCGAGGATGCTGCGTTGTTGAAGTAGAAGGGTTGTTGTTAAGCCCATTGGGCCTTTTGAATGGACCATCTGTCACGTCCCAACCCGGCCTATAAAGGTTAGACTAGGGTGTGATCTAAACATTCAAGTCACGTCTCGTACTTAACCGTTCATGAAGATTTAACACTTAACGTTTTGGCCTAAACTCTAAAATTTTTCCAGAAAACCGGTAGCATAACGGCTGTAATTAGGCTCTTTGGTTTGACCTAATTCTCTAAACGCCTCAAAATTTACTATCTCAAATTCATTTCCAACTAAGATTACTATTTATCATCAATTGAATTGCCTACTGGTTGTCTTGATGTCTCGTTTGATTAATAACCTAGCATGATACTATGTCTCGTTCGTTTGTTAATCCTCGTTACAAAAGTACCTGTTGATCTTAGCTTAATAACGTGTACCTGCTTAAGATTTGGTTGGTTCATATTACTTAGCCTTTACCTAACACTTCATAATCCTATTATAGATTCTAGCAGTAATAATAGCAAAACGATCTTAGTAGTGTCTAGTGTCTGTCTAGTTAATATCAGTACAAACCAAAATTAGACCCGAAATTACAACAGGGGTCTTTTACATTACAAACATTGATCAACATAAAAAGAAATAGTCTTCAAGTAGCGTAGTTCACAAATAGCCATAATCACGCAAAGCACATAGGACAAGCAATCACTCCAAGGAATCATCGATAGGCACATCTTCCTCAGGTACCTATTCTTGATCTTTTTCACCTGAGATGATAAAAGAGGGTGAGTCCTTATGAACTCAGCGAGGGGGAATGAGAAATAGGTTTTGAAACTCATTTATCCGGTTCAACTTATGAAAATCCTTTTGCAAGCATGAATATAACACAATTAAGTACATGACAATAATATAAAGTAAAACAACACAATTACCAGTCTTTCCTCCCCGAGGTTCTCTAGGAACCAAGCGAGAGTACCTATATATATAGAAAAGGATACGGTGAGCTTTTGCTCTCAGTTGTTGCGGCCGACTTCAAATCATCCCCTTAACACGCCAAGTGGGTGTACTCCGGATGTACCCCAAAATCCTACGACCCAACTCTCCGAGGAAGTCTAGCCCCCAAGCGAGAGAGGGAATGGGACCATGGTAGTCACGGTTGCACCGGCAAGCCCGATGCCGCCCGGTGTGCGTGAACGCTACCATGCCAGAATGAAAGGTTGCAACCTTGTATGCAATGCACATTTATGACATTTAATATATCACATTAGGAGGACAACAAAGTAGGTTGCCACCGGACAGTCATAAGATTGCACATTGACAAGTAAACAAGCGAGGCACAAATAGACAAGTAATTTCACTTGAAAAGCACATGGAGTTATATGAACATTAAACGGGCAGCCATGTAACGCACATAAATCAGGTCATATAACTCATTTCAACGTCCACGTAATCAAATAATAAGGTTATTCAACATGCAACAATAATCTACGTGGTTCGGATGCAAGAAAGGCCTATTTGTCAACATGCAATAAATCAATATCACATTTAGGGCTATAAGGCAACTACGGGCAGCCTACTAAACATATAATTACACTCAATATTCAAAGGATCAACACTTAACAAATTCGCCTAGTCACTAGGGTTTCCATTTCGTGCTTACCCGTGCAATTAAGCCCCAAGTTAACTCAAAATCAATCTCAAGCCAAGCATCAATTAATCCAAACATCCCCAAGCACTCAAAACAGTCCACACAACATCCCAATGCCACAATCCCAAGCAATTAATACCACATGAGAAGTTACAACAAATCTTCTAAGCATATAACTAAATGAAACCCTCACTGCAATAGGCTGTTTTCTCACAATCATTACGACAAGCAAACAATCTCCAATTCCAGTGAATAAGATGTCAAATTAAAGCTTAAGAAGTGAACTAAAATCAGAAACAAACCTTGCATTATTTGGAGTTCGGGTCCAATAGTTATGGCCAAAACAGTGGGATTGCACAAAACTGTCCAGATTTGCACATATTTCAATACCTGTCGTTTTTGAGGTCCTTAGGGTCAGATTTAGCCTTGGCCCATTTCTGGAAACAATGTCTAGAACTGAAAAATCTAGCAGCACACCAAATTTCATGCATTTTTTACATCATTTACTAAGTCAAAACTGGTTCGTTCCACAAGGTCAGTACATCTGCCAAAACCTACTTCATTTTTTACAGACATCCAGATTTGGACACATTTTAATGTTTTGCCATTTTGAGGACCTTAGAGTCAAAATTAGCTTTGGCCTATTTCTTCGAAACATGTTCAAAACTGGCAAAACTAGTCACCTACCAATTTTAATGAATTTTCAACTTCATTTTCCTAGCCAAACTCACCTCGCAACAACAAGTCAGAGAGCGAGCTGTCCACAAAATCCGATTTCATCTATCATCACCTTCAAGCCAAAATCTTGCCATGCATGGTTATAAAAGCTTATGAACACACATATAACTCAAGTACAGAAGCAAAGACATACATTTAAGAGCATGCATGTGGATTTTTGAAGGATTTTCAAAAGGTTTTAGCCCTCACCTTAGCAAATCAACAAGAAGATGCACAAAACTTGATGAAACACAATTTTCTTCTTCTCCCTTGGTTAGCCAAGACACCACCTGATTTCTCTCTATTTTTCCTAGCTTAGTGGCCAAGTTCTTAGTACATGCATGTGGTTAGAACAAGAAGAAAAGAGATGGAAGCTAGTAAACTCACCAAGGCCGAAATGGTGACTCAAGGAGCATGCATGTGCGATTCTTGCATCCTAGCTAGCTTGATCGAGTTTCTTTGCTTGTGGCTTGTCTTGATGCACCATGGATTGATGAAGATGAGAAAAGGCAAGATAAAACTCAGCCAAGGCCGAGAGAGAGAGACAAGAATGAGAGGGAGAGAGAGAAATGTGAGGAGAATGAGAGGAAATGACAAAGAATGAAGGATTTTGCAATTCTTGATGCAAGTGGTCAGCCTTGAGCTTTGTAATTCAGCTTTTTGTGTCTTCAAGGAGTATTTTGAAATTCCTAGCATGGGCAAGGAGTTTTTGGTCGAGAATGGTGGGATTTTGAGGAGGTTTTTGAGCAATTGTTTATGCATTTGTGTCATAGAATGTCATAGTTTGTCTAGGAATTAAGTTGAATTTGAACAAGCAAGCACAAAGCCCTTGTAGTGGTCGACCAAGGCAATAAAAAATCTGATTTTTTGTCATCTTATGTGCATTATTTAATTGTGTGTTGAAAGTGCAAAAAGAATAAGGAATAAAGAATAAGGAATGTCTAGCTTTTTGTGATATTTTGTCTTCTAGTGGGTTGAATAAGTAGTTTAATAATAGTTAATGGATTTTGTAGGATTAATTAATGAACTAGTGCTTCGTGTAAGATGCTTTCTTGATTAGCATGAGGGCATGCTTTCCTAGGTCTAGGGCACGTACTACGAGGTAGGACGCGAATTACGAGACGAATGCACGTTTTTCTAATAAATGCACACAAGCCTAAATGAATTCACGTAATTCAAGGCATGGCACATAAAACGAACACAATTCTTAACCCTAGGTCAAGGCACACAAATCTAGATTAGGGCACACGAAACGAGGTATCGCTTGCAAATCGAGGTCGGGCCTCACACATCTCTCTAGGCTGGGTCTGTGAACTGTTAACACATAAAGGAATTGTGCCCTCAACATGATGGGTGCTATCATACCAGCACCAATGCACAGGATCCCATCAGAACTCTGAAGTTAAGCGTGCTTGGGCGAGAGTCGTACTAGGATGGGTGACCCCCTAGGAAGTCCTCGTGTGGCACCCTCTTTTCAATTTTTTTTGCCCTGGTTAGGGTTGCCAAGGTACTTTACCCACCAAATTTCTATTACCGAATCCCACGGAACATTGGGAAAGACAACTTCGCTTCATGTAGAGGTTGGGCTCGCAAACCGATGGCGTAGGGCTTGTGACCAGGTCTCTGTCACTCCGGTGCCCATAACTTTCGATCCGTAATGAGTTACGCGGCGCACAGTGTCACACCCCAACCCGACCTATAGAGGCTAGACTAGGGTGTGAGCTAAACTTTCAAGTCATTTCGCGTACTTAACTGTTCATGAAGATTTAACAATTAACGTTTTGGCCTAAACTCCAAGATTTTTTCGAAAAACCGGCAGCATAACGGCTGTAATTGGGCTATTTGGTTTGACCTAATTCTCTAAACGCCTCAATTATTCCAATCATTAATCCAATTCCATTAAGGACTCCTATTTTTCACCAACCGATTGGCCTACTAGTTTATCTTGAAAGTCTCGTTTGGTTAATAAGCCTAACATGATAACTATGTCCCGTTTATTTGTCAATTTCCTATCATGCAAGTACCTATTATCCTTTAGTTTGCAAATGAGCACCTAAGTGAAATTAGATAGAATTAACTTAGTTGATTGTTCATCTAGTGGTTTGAATGCCTACGATAACTACTAATGAAGAAAATGAAAGCAAACAACCAAATAAAAGTTCGTCCGGTTATAGATAGTACAATCCCAGAATTAGACCCAAATTACAACGGGGTCATTTACATCAATAAAATGAATAGTTGCAATCAAACACAACATCCATATAGCAACCACTTTCAGGCAAGGCACAAAAGCACGTAGGGACAAGAAATCACTCCAAGGAATCATCGATAGGCACGTTGTCCTCGGGTACCTGTACCTGTTCTTCTTCACCTGTGATAAAAAGAGGGTGAGTCCTTATGAACTCAGCGAGGGGGAACGAGAAATAGGTTTTGAAACTCATTTTCCGGTTCAATTTATGAAAATCCCTTTTTCAAACATGAATATAATAGTAAAATCAAGTAAAGGAACAGAAATACCAGTCTTTCCTCCCCGAGGTTCTCTAGGAACCAAGCGAGAGTACTTATACACACAGTAAAAGGATACGGTGAGTGGTTGCTCTCAATTTCAATTTCGATACAATTGTTGCGACCGACTTCAATAATCCCCTTATCGCTCCCAATTGGGTGTACTCCGGATGTACCCCGAAACCTACGACCCAACTCTCCAAGGGTGGAATGCCAAGCGAGAGAGGGAATTGGACCATGGTAGTCACGGGAGCACCGGCAAACCCTATGCCGCCCGGCGTTCGTGAAACGCTACCATGCCACAATGAAATGATGCAACCTCGTATGCAATGCACATTTATGTCATTTAACATTTCACATTAGGAGGTCAACAAAGTAGGTTGCCTCCGAGCAAGTATATGATCACATTTTGACATATTGGCATATAAGGCATTGTAAGAACATATAATCATTTCATATATCCATTTGAAAGCAATTAAACTTTAACGGGCAGCCAAGTAATCATGTTCAAATAAACCATTGAATATCTTTTAACAATTCACATTACGAGGACAACAAAGTAGGTTACCTCCAAGCAATTTCAAGATCACATATTGCCAAGTAAACGAACGAGGCATGGTTGACATAAAATTTCACTTGTAGAACACATAGAGTCATATGAACATTAAACGGGCAGCCATGTAACACATGCAAGTCAAGCCATATAACTCATTTCGAAGTCCACGTAATCAAGTGATACGATTATTCAACATGCAATGGCAACAATCACGGGGTCGGGTGCAAGAAAAGCTTATTTGTCAACATGCAATGGTCAAAATCACTTTTCAAGTTATAAGACATTTCCGGGCAGCCCACTAAGCATATAATTCCCACACAATGTCCAATTGATCAATACTTAGCAAAACTACTTAGTCATTAGGGTTTCCATGTCATGTATATTCGTGCAATTTGAGCCTCAACCATACTCAAAGTCAATCTCAAACCATGCATCATTTAATTCAACATCCTCAAACATTCAAAACAGTCCACACAACATCCCGTAGCTATAATCCCAAGCATTTAATTCAACAAGAGGAGTCACAACAATTTTCTAAGCACAACATTAAGTGAAACCCTTACTGCAATAGGCTGTCTTCTCACAATCAATCGGATAAGCAAACAATCTCCAAATTCAGTGAATAAGATTTCAAATTAAAGCTTAAGAAGTTAACTAAAATCAGAAACAAACCTTGCATCAATTGGAGTTCGGGATCATTAGATATAGCCGAAACAGTGGAATAGCACAAAACTGTCCAGATTTGCACACTTTTCAGAAATTGACGTTTTTGAGGTCCTTAGGGTCAGTTTTAGCCTTGGTCCATTTCTGAAAAAAATTGTCCAGAACTGAAAAATATAGCAGTACACCAAATTTCATGCATTTTGGAAATCATTTACAAAGTCAAATATGGTTCGTTCCACAAGGTCAGTGCATCTGCCAAAACCTGCTTCAGTTTTCCAGATTTCCAGATTTGGTCACATTTTAAAGATTTGCCATTTTGAGGACCTTAGAGTCAAAATTAGCTTCGGCCTATTTCTGGGAAAAATGTTCAAAACTGTCCAAACTAGTCACCTACCAATTTTTAAGCATTTTAAACATCATGTGCCTAGCTAAACTTACCTCGAACAGACTGGTCAGAGAGCTGTCAACAATTTCGACTTCACCTAGCATCATTTCCAAGCCAAGATCTTGCCATGCATGGTTGTTTAAGCTTATGAACAACCATATAGCTCAAGTACAGAAGCAAATACACACATCTATGAGCATGCATGTGAATTTTTGAAGAGTTTTCAAAAGGTTTTAACCCTCACCTTTGCAATCAACCCAAAAAAATGCTCAAAACCTTGTTGAAGCTCAAATCTCTTCTTCTTCTTGCTTAGCCGAGATTCCAACTAGCTTTTCTCTATTTTTCCTAGCTTAGTGATCAATATTTTAGCACATGCATGAGGTTAGAACAAGAAGAAAAGAAATGGAAGCTTAAAAACTCACCAAGGCCGAAAATGGTGACTCAAAATGCTTGCATGTGTGTTTCTTGCATCCTAGCTTGCTTGGTTGAGTTTCTTTGCTTGTGGTTTGTCTTGATGCACCATAGGATGATGAAGATGAGCTAAGAGGTGGAGAGAACTCAGCCAAAACCTAAGTGGAGAGAGAGAGTGAGAGGGAGAGAGAGAAAATGTGAGGAAAGTGAGAGAAATGAGAGAAAAATGAGGCTTTTGCAAAAGTTGATGCATATGTTGGCCTTGGGCATGCAAAAATTCAGATTTGTGTCATCTTTTGAAATGTTTTAACATGTGTGTAAGAGAATGTTGGGTATTTAGGGATTTTAGGTAGAATAGAATATAGGATATGCTTAGAGGTTTATGAGATTTTGTCTTGTAGTGAGTTTAAAATATAATATTTTGGTGTTAGTGGATTTTGTAGAGATTTGAATTAGGATTATAATAATAGTTAGTGGTGTTTGTAGGATTATTTTACAGTCTAGTGCTTTGTGTAGGATTCTTTATTGATTAGCGTGCGGGCACGCTTTCCTAAGTCTAGGGCACGCACTACGAGACACACATAGAAAACAATACAGGGGACGAATCACGAGGTAGACACGAACTACGAGACTAATGCACGCAATCCTAGGTGAATGCACGTAAACCAATGCAAGGCATATAATTCAATGTAATGCACGCAAATCGAGGTATGACTCTTACACCTAGGTTAAGGTACGCAGTTCAAGGTTAGGGTACACAAAACGAGGTAACGCACGTACATCGAGATCAAAGCACGTATTTCGAGGTATGCATGAAAACCAAGATAGGACACGTAATCCAAGGTCGGTCATATAATTAGGGGTCTATGGCACGCAAATCAAGGTAACACACGTTATTCGGGGTCGAGCCTCACACACAGCATACCGTTGCAAAGCTCTCCGACAGCTCTACGAAGGGGGTAGCCAGCTTGCTCGCTGTGCCCTTTTTGGAGCCCAAAATCGAACATTTTCATCAGTTTCAGGCCACTTTTATTCTTTTGCTCTGTTTTTTCGTCCCGGATCGTACGTCGTGAGCTGTTAAATGGACGACAACCTTACTCGCAGGATATTATAGGGCCCTACAACACGTCGATATCACGTCTTGCAAGGAAGCAGCAATGTTGAAGCGGATGGGTTGTCGTTAAACCCATTGGGCCTTTTGAATGGACCATCTCTCTAGGCTGTGATGGTGAACCATTAACACATAACGAAGTTGTGCCCTCAACATGACGGGTCCGATCATACCAGTACTAATGCACCGGATCCCATCAGAACTCCAAAGTTAAGCGTGCTTGGGCGAGAGTAGTACTAGGATGGGTGACCCCTTGGGAAGTCCTCGTGTTGCACCCCCTTTTCAATTTTTTTTGCCCTGGTTAGGGTTGCGAAGATACTTTATCCACCAAATTTCTATTACCGAATCCCACGGAACATTGGGCAAGACAACTTCGCTTCACGTAGAGGCTGGGCTCGCAAACCGAGGGCATAGGGCTTGTGACCAGGTCTCCGTCGCTCCGGTGCCCATAACTTTTGATCCATAAGGAGTTACGTGGCGCACAACATACAGTTGCAAAGCTCTCTGAGAGCTCTACGAAGGGGGCAGTTAGCTTGCTCGTTGTGCGATTTTTGGACCCCAAAATCGAATGTTTTCATCAGTTTTAGGCTACTTTTCTTCTTTTGCTTTGTTTTTCCGTCCTAAATAGTATGTCGTGAGCTATTAAAGGGACGACAACCTAACTCACGGGACATTAGAGGGCCCTTCAACGCGTCGATATCACGTCTTGCGAGGATGCTGCATTGTTGAAGTCGATAGGTTGTCCTTAAACCCATTGGGCCACTTGAAAGGGCCAGCTCTCTGGGCTGGGACTGTGAACCGTTAACAAATAAAGGAATTGTGCCCTCAACATGACGGGTGCAATCATACTAGCACTAATGCATCGGATCCCATCAGAACTTCGAAGTTAAGCGTGCTTGGGTGAGAGTAGTAATAGGATAGGTGACCCCGCGGCAAGTCCTCGTGTTGCACCCCCTTTTCAATTTTTTTTGCCCGGGTTAGGGTTGCCAAGATACTTTATCCACCAAATTTCTATTTGCGAATCCCACGGAACATTGGCCAAGGCAACTTCGCTTAACGTAGAGGCTGGGCCCGCAAACGGAGGGTGTAGGGCATGTGACAAGGTCTCCGTCGCTCCGGTGCCCATAACTTTTGATCCGTAAGGAGTTACGCAGCGCACAGCATACCGTTGCAAAGCTCTCCGACAACTCTACGAAGGGGGAAGCCAGCTTGCTCGCTGTACCCTTTTTGGAGCCCAAAATCGAACGTTTTCATCAGTTTTAGGCCACTTTTCTTCTTTTGCTCTGTTTTTTCATCCCAGATCGTACGTCGAGAGTTGTTAAAAGGATGACAACCTTACTCGCGGGACATTTGAGGGCCCTACAATACGTTGATATCACATCTTGTGAGGATGCTGCGTTGTTGAAGCGGATGTGTTGTCGTTAAGCCCATTGGGCCTTCTGAATGGGCCATCTCTCTAGGCTGGGTCTATGAACCTTTAACACATAAAGGAATTGTGTCCACAACATGACGGGTGTGATCATACCAGCACTAATGCACCGGATCCCATCAGAACTCCAAAGTTAAGCATGCTTGGGTGAGAGTAGTACTAGGTTGGGTGACCCCCTGTAAAGTCCTCGTGTTGCCCTCCCATTTTCAATTTTTTTTGCTCCGGTTAGGGTTACCACGATACTTTATCCACCACATTTCTATTACCGAATCCCACGGAACATTGGGCAAGACAACTTCGCTTCACGTAGAGGCTGGGCTCGCAAACCGAGGGCGTAGGGCTTGTGACCAGGTCTCCGTCGCTCCGGTGCCCATAACTTTTGATCCGTAAGGAGTTACGCGGAGTACAGCATACCGTTGCAAATCTGTCTGAGAGCTCTATGACGGGGGCAGCTAGCTTGCTTGCTATGCCAGTTTTTGGATCCCAAAATTGAACATTTTCATCAGTTTCAGGCCAATTTTCTTCTTTTGCCCTATTTTTTCGTCCCGGATCGTACGTCGTGAGCTGTCAAAAGGACAACAACCTAACTAGTAGGACATTAGAGAGCCCTACAACACGTCGATATCACGTCTTGCGAGGATGCTACATTGTTAAAATGGATGGGTTGTTGTTATGCCTATTGGGCCTTTTGAATGGGCCATCTATCTAGGCTGGGACTGTGAACGGTTAACACATAAAGGAATTGTGCCGTCAATATGACGGGTGCGATCATACCAGCACTAATGCACCGGTTCCCATCAGAACTCCGAAGTTAAGCGTGCTTGGGCGAGAGTAGTACTAGGATGGGTGACCCCCTGGGAAGTCCTCGTATTGCACCCCCTTTTTCAATTTTTTTTGCTCCGGTTTGGGTTGTCAAGATACTTTATCCACCACATTTCTATTATCGAATCCCACGGCACCTTGGGCAAGACAACTTCGCTTCACGTGGAGGCTGGGCCTGCAAACCGAGGGCATAGGGCTTGTGACCAGGTCTCCGTCACTCCGGTGCCCATAACTTTTGATCCGTAAGGAGTTACGCGGCGCACAGCATACCGTTGCAAAGCTCTCCGACAGCTCTACGAAGGTGGCAGCCAGCTTGCTCACTGTGCCCTTTTTGGAGCCCAAAATCAAACGTTTTCATCAGTTTTAGGCCACTTTTCTTCTTTTGCTATGTTTTTCCATCCCGGATCGTACTTCGTGAGCTGTTAAAAGGACGACAACCTTACTTGCGGGACATTAGAGGGCCCTACAACGCATCGATATCATGTCTTGCGAGGATGCTACGTTGTTGTAGCGGATGGGTTGTCGTTAAGCCCATTAGGCCTTTTGAACGGGCCATCTCTCTAGGCTCGGACTGTGAACCGTTAACAAATAAAGGAATTGTTCCCTCAACATGACGGGTGCAATCTTACCAGCACTAATACATTGGATCCCATCAGAACTCCGAAGTTAAGCGTGCTTGGGCGAGAGTAGTACTAGGATGGGGGACCCCTTGGAAAGTCCTCGTGTTGCACCCCCTGTTCAATTTTTTTTGCCCTGGTTTGGGTTGCCAATATACTTTATCCACCACATTTCTATTATCGAATCCCACGTCACCTTGGGCAAGAAAACTTCACTTCACGTGGATGCTGGGCCCGCAAACCGAGGGCGTAGGGATTGTGACCAGGTCTCCGTCGCTCCGGTGCCCATAACTTTTGATCCGTAAGGAGTTACGCGATACACAGCATACCGTTACGAAGCTCTCTGACAGCACTAGGAAGGGGGCAGCCAGCTTACTCGTTGTGCCCCTTTTTGGAGCACAAACTTGAACGTTTTCATTAGTTTCGGGCCACTTTTCTACCTTTGCTCTATTTTTCCATCCAGGATTGTACGTAGTGAGCTGTTAAAAGGATGACTACCTAACTCGCGGGACATTAGAGGGCCGTACAACGCGTCGATATCACGTCTTACGAGGATGCTGCGTTGTTAAAGCAGATGTGTTGTTGTTAAGCCCATTGGGCCTTTTGAATGGGCCATCTCTCTAGGTTGGGACTGTGAACCATTAACAAATAAAGGAATTGTGCCCTCAACATGACGGGTGCGATCATACCAGCACTAATGCACCGGATCCCATCAGAACTCCGTAGTCAAGCGTGCTTGGGCGACAGTAGTACTAGGATGGGTGACCCCCTGGGATGTCCTCGTGTTGCACCACCTTTTCAAATTTTTTTGGCCTGGTTAGGGTTGCCAAGATACTTTATCCACCAAATTTCTATTACCAAATCCCACAGAACATTGGGCAAGACAACTTCACTTCACGTGGAGGCTAGGCCCGCAAACTGAGCGCGTAGGGCTTGTGACCAGGTCTCCATCGCTCCGGGGCCCATAACTTTTGATCCGTATGGAGTTACGCGGTGCATAGCATACCGTTGCAAAGCTCTCAGACAGCTCTGCGAAAGGGGCAGCCAGCTTGCGCGCTGTGCCCTTTTTGGAGCCCAAACTCAAACGTTTTCATCAGTTTCAGGCCACTTTTCTTGTTTAGCTCTATTTTTCCATCCCGGATCGTACGTCGTGAGTTGTTAAAAGGATGACAACCATACTCTCAGGACATTAGAGGGCCCTACAACGCGTCGATATCACGTCTTCGGAGAAGGCTACGTTGTTGAAGTGGATGGGTTGTCGTTAAGCCCATTGGGTGTTTTGAATGGGCCATCTCTCTAGGCTGGGACTGTGAACCGTTAACGAATAAAGGAATTGTGCTCTCAACATGACGGGTGCGATCATACCAGCACTAATGCATTGGATCACATTAGAACTCCGAAGTTAAGCGTAATTGGGCGAGAGTAGTACTAGGATGGGTGACCCCCTGAGAATTCCTCGTGTTGCACCCCCTTTTCAATTTTTTTTGCCCTGGTTAGGGTTTCCAAGGTACATTATCTACCAAATTTCTATTACTGAATCCCAAAGAACATTGGGAAAGACAACTTCGCTTCACGTAGAGGCAGGGCCCACAAACTAAGGGCGTAGGGCTTGTGCCCAGGTCTCCGTTGCTCCGGTATCCATAACTTTTGATCCGTAAGGAGTTACGCAGCGCACAACATACCGTTGCAAAGCTCTCCAACAGCTCTACGAAGGGGGCAGTGAGCTTGCTCTCTGTGCCCTTTTTGGGGCCCAAAATCGAATGTTTTCATCAGTTTCAAGCCATTTCTCTTCTTTTGCTATGTTTTTCCGTCCCGAATTGTACGTCGTGAACTATTAAAAGGACGACAACCTTACTCCCGGGACATTAGAGGGCCCTACAACACGTCGATATCACGTCTGGTGAGGATGTTGCGTTGTTGAAGCGGATGGGTTATCGTTAAGCCCATTGGGCCTTTTGAATGGGCCATCTCTCTAGGCTGGGACTGTGAACCGTTAACAAATAAAGGAATTGTGCCCTCAACATGATGGGTGTGATCATACCCGCACTAATGCACCTGATCCCATCAGAACTCCGAAGTTAAGCGTGCTTGGGCGAGAGTAGTACTAGGATGGGTGATCCCCTAGGAAGTCCTCATGTTGCACCCCCTTTTCAATTGTTTTTGCCCTAGTTTGGGTTGCCATGATACTTTATCCACCAAATTTCTATTAACGAATCCCATGGAACATTGGGCAAGACAACTTCGCTTCACGTAGAGACTGGGCCCGCAAACCGAGGACGTAGGGCTTGTGACCAGGTCTCCGTCGCTCCGGTGCCCATAACTTTTGATCTGTAAGGAGTTACGCGGTGCAAAGCATACCGTTGCACAGCTCTCTGAGAGCTCTACGAAGGGGCAGCCAGCTAGCTCTCTGTGCCATTTTTGGAGCCCAAAATTGAAAGTTTTCATCAGTTTCCGGTCACTTTTCTTCTTTTGCTCTGTTTTTCCATCCCGGATCGTACGTCGTGAGTTGTTAAAAAGACGACAACGTTACTCGCGGGACATTAGAGGGCCCTGCAATGCGTAGATATCACGTCTTGTGAGGATGGGGATGGGTTGTCATTAAGCCCATTGGGCCTTTTGAATGGGCCATCTCTCTAGGCTGGGACTGTGAACCGTTAACAAATAACGGAGTTGTGCCCTCAACATGACAGGTGCGATCATACCAACAGTAATGCACCGGATCCCATCAGAACTCCAAAGTTAAGCGTGCTTGGGTGAGAGTAGTACTAGGACGGGTGACCCCCTGGGAAGTCCTCATGTTGCACCCCCTTTCAAATTTTGTTGCCCTGGTTAGGGTCGCCAAGATACTTTATCCACCAAATTTCTATTACCGAATCCCACAGAACATTGGGCAAGACAACTTCACTTCATGTAGTGGCTGGGCCCGCAAACCAAGGGCGTAGGGCTTATGACCAGGTCTCCGTCACTCCGGTGCCCATTACTTTTGACCCGTAAGTAGTTATGCGGCGTACAGAATACCGTTGCAAATCTTTCTGAGAGCTCTACGATGGGGGCAACTAGCTTGATGGCTATGCCCGTTTCTGGATCCCAAAACCGAAAGTTTTCATCTGTTTCAGGCCACTTTTCTTCTTTTGCTCAGTTTTTTCATCCCGGATCGTACGTCGTGAGCTGTCAAAAGGACGACAACCTTACTCGTGGGACATTAGAGGGCCCTACAACCCGTCGATATCACGTCTTGAGAGGATACTGTGCTGTTGAAGTGGATGGGTTGTCGTTAAGCCTATTGGGCCTTTTGAATGGGCCATCTCTCTAGGCTGAGACTGTGAACCGTTAACACATAAAGGAATTGTGCCTTCAACTTGATGGGTACGATCATACCAGCACTAATGCACCGGATCCCATCAGAACTCCGAAGTTAAGCATGCTTGGGCGAGAGTAGTACTAGGATGGGTGACCCGCTGCGAAGTCCTCGTATTGCACCCCCCTTTTCAATTTTTTTTGCTCCAGTTTGGGTTGCCAAGATACTTTATCCACCACATTTCTATTATCGAATCCCACGGTACGTTGGGCAAGACAACTTCGTTTCACGTGGAGGCTGGGCCCGCAAACCGAGGGTGTAGGGCTTGTGACCAGGTCTCCGTCGCTTCGGTGCCCATAACTTTTGATCCGTAAGGAATTACGCAGTGCACAGCGGACCGTTGCAAAGCTCTCCGACAGCTCTACGAAGAGCGCAGTCAGCTTGCTCGATGTGCCTTTTTTGGAGACCAAAATCGAACGTTTCATCAGTTTCAGGCCGCTTTTCTTCTTTTGCTCTGTTTTTTCGTCCTGGATCGTACGTTGTGATCTGTTAAAAGGACGACAACCTTACTCGCGGACATTAGAGGGCCCTACAATGTATCGATATCACGTCTTGCGAGGATGCTGCGTTGTTGACGCGGATGGGTTATCGTTAAGCCCATTGGGCCTTTTGAATGGGCCCTCTCTCTAGGCTGGGACTGTGAACCGTTAACAAATAAGGGAGTTGTGCCCGCAACGTTGCGGGTACGATCATACCAGCACTAATGCACCGGATCCCATCAGAACTCCGAAGTTAAGCATGCTTGGGCGATAGTAGTACTTGGATAGGTCACCCCCTGGGAAGTCCTCGTGTTGCACCCCCTTTTCAATTTTTTTTGCCCAGGTTAGGATTGCCAAGATACTTTATCCACCAAATTTCTATTACCGTATCCCACGGAACATTGGGAAAGACAACTTCGCTTCACGTAGAGGCTGGGCCCGCAAACCGAGGGCGTAGTGTTTGTGACCAGGTCTCCGTCGCTTCGGTGGCCAAAACTTTTGATCCGTAAGGGGTTACACAGCGCACAACATACCGTTGTAAAGCTCTTTGAGAGCTCTACGAGGAAGGCAGCTAGCTTGCTCGTTTTGCCCATTTTTGGAGCCCAAAATTGACAGTTTTCATCAGTTTCAAGCCACTTTTCTTCTTTTGCACTGTTTTTCCATCTCGGATCGTACGTCGTGAGCTATTAAAAGGATGACAACTTGACTCGTGGGACATCAGAGGGCCCTATATCACGTCGAAATCATGTCTTCCGAGGATGCTGCGTTGTTGAAGTGGATGGGTTGTCGTTAAGCCCATTGGGCTTTTTGAATGGGCCATCTCTCTAGGATGGAACTGTGAACCGCTAACAAATAAAGGAATTGTGCCCTCTACATGACGGGTGCGATCATGCCAGAACTAATGCACCGGATCCCATCAGAACTCCGAAGTTAAGCGTGCTCGGGCGAGAGTAGTATTAGGATGGGTGACCCACTGGCAAGTCCTCGTGTTGCACCCCCCTTTTTAATTTTTTTTGCTCTGGTTTGGGTTGCCAAGATACTTTATCCACCACATTTCTATTATTGAATCCCATGGCACTTTGGGCAAGACAACTTCACTTCACGTGGAAGCTAGGCCCGCAAACCGAGGGCGTAGGGCTTGTGACCAGGTCTCCGTCGCTCCAGTGCCCATAACTTTTGATAAGGTAAGGAGTTACGTGGCACACAGCATACCGTGGCAAAGCCCTCAGACAGTTCTACGAAGGGGGCAGCCAGCTTGCTCGCTGTGCCCTTTTTGGAACCCAAAATCGAACGTTTTCATTAGTTTCATTCCACTTTTCTTCTTTTGCTCTGTTTTTCCGTCTCGAATAGTACGTCGTGAGCAGTTAAAAGGACGACAATCTTACTTGCAGGACATAAGAGGGCCTTACAACACGTCGATATCACGTCTTGCGATGATGCTACGTTGTTGAAGCTGATGGGTTGTCGTTAAGCCCATTAGGCTTTTTCAATGGGCCATCTCTCTAGGCTGGGACTGTGAACCATTAACAAATAAAGGAATTGTTCCCTCAACATGATCGGTGCGATCATACCTGTACTAATACACCGGATCCAATCAAAACTATGTAGTCAAGCGTGCTTGGGCAACAATAGTAATAGGATGGGTGACCCCCTGGGATGTCCTCGTGTTGCACCCCCTTTTCAATTTTTTTTGGCCTGGTTAGGGATGCCAAGATACTTTATCCACCAAATTTCTATTACCGAATCCCACGGAACATTGGGCAATACAAGTTCACTTCACGTAAACGCAGGGCCCGCAAACCGAGGGCGTAGGACTTGTGACCAGGTCTCCGTCACTCTGGTGCCCATAACTTTTGATCTGTAAGGCGTTATGCGGCGCACAATACTGTTGGAAAGCTCTCCGAGAGCTCTACGATGGGGGCAGCAAGCTTGCTCGCTGTGCCCTTTTTGGAGCCCAAAATCTCACGTTTTCTTCAGTTTTAGGCCACTTTTCTACTTTTGCTCTATTTTTTCATCCCGGATCGTACGTCATGAGCAGTTAAAAGGGCGAAAATCTTACTCACGGGCCATTAGTGGGCCCTACAACACGTCGATATCATGTCTTGCGAGGATGCTGCGTTGTTGAAGCGGATGGGTTGTCGTTAAACCCATTGCGCCTTTTGAATGGGCCATCTCTGTAGGCTGGGACAGTGAAACGTTAACAAATAAAGGAATTGTGCCCTCAACATGATGGGTGCGATCATACCAGGACTAATGCACCGGATCCTATCAGAACTCTGAAGTTAAGCGTGTTTGGGCGAGAGTAGTACTATGATGGGTGACCCCCTGGGAAGTCCTCGTGTTGCACCCCCTTTTCAATTATTTTTGCTCCAGTTTGGGTTGCCAAGATACTTTAACCACTACATTTCTATTATCGAATCCCACGGCACCATGGGCAAGACAACTTCGCATCACGTGGAGGCTGGGCCCGCAAACCGAGGGCGTACGGCTTGTGACAAGGTGTCTGTCGCTCCGATGCCCATAACTTTTGATCCGTAAGGAGTTACATGGTACACAGCATACCGTTGCAAAGCTCTCCGAAAGCTCTACGACGTGGGTGGCTAGCTTGCTTGCTGTGCCTTTTTTAGAGGCCAAATTCGAACGTTTTCATCAGTTTCCGGCCACTTTTCTTCTTTTGTTCTGTTTTTTCATCCCGGATCGTACGTCGTGAGCAGTTAAAAGGACGACAACCTTACTCGCGAGACATTAGAGGGCCTTACAACGCGTCGATATCACGTCTTGCGAGGATGCTACGTTGTTGAAGCAGATGGGTTGTCGTTAAGCCCATTGGGCCGTTTGAATGGGCCATCTCTCTAGGCTGGGACTGTGAACCATTAACAAATAAAGGAATTGTCCCCTCAACAAGGCGGGTGCGATCATACTAGCACTAATGTACCGGATCCAATCAGAACTCCGAAGTTAAGCATACTTTGCGACAGTAGTACTATGATGGGTCACCCCCTGGGAAGTCCTCGTGTTGCTCCCTATTTTCAATTTTTTTTGCCCTGGTTAGGGTTGCCAAGATACTTTATCCACCAAATTTCTATTATCGAAACCCACGGTGTGGTAACACAATCCCACATCGGAAGTCTTGGAAGTGAGAGAGCTGGATATAAGAGCTCGTCTCTTATATCAGCCCAGGCGCCTTTTGAGAGGAGACTCTCGAAGGGACAAAACCGTGAGGGGCCTTTGCCTGCGGGCAGGGTAACCCAATAGCAGACAATACCTGGGTAGTATCGGCCTTGTGAGACTCTGCATAAGCTCCACGTGGGGAGTGGGGTCATTACAAATGGTATCAGAGCCAGTATTCCCTTGTGCTCGTGCCCGCGAGGGCGCGGGGCCTCTTAAAGGGGGTAGAATATGGTAACACAATCCCACATCGGAAGTCTTGGAAGTGAGAGAGCTGGATATAAGAGCTCGTCTCTTATATCAGCCCAGGCGCCTTTTGAGAAGAGACTCTCGAAGGGGCAAAACCCTGAGGGGCCTTGGCCTGCGGGCAGGGTAACCCAATAGCGGACAATTCCTGGGTAGTATCGGCCTTGTGAGACTCCGCGTGGGCTCCACGTGGGGAGCGGGGTCGTTACACACGGAACATTGGGAAAGACAACTTCACTTCACGTAGAGGCTGGGCCCGCCAACCGAGGGCGTTGGGCTTGTAACCAGGTCTCTGTTGTTCCGGTGCCCATAAATTTTGATCTGTAACGAGTTACGCGGCGTACAACATATCGTTGTAAAGCTCTCTGAGAGCTCTACGATGGGGGTAGCCAGCTTGCTCGCTGAGCCCATTTTTGGAGCCCAAAATTGAACGTTTTCATCAGTTTCATGCCACTTTTCTACTTTTGCTCTATTTTTTCGTCCCAGATCGTACCTCGTGAGCTGTCAAAAGGACGACAACCTTACTCGCGGGACATTAGAGGGCTCTACAACGCTTCAATATCACGTCTGGCAAGGATGCTGCGTTGTTGAAGTAGATGGGTTGTCGTTAAGCCCATTGGACCTTTTGAATGGGCCATCTCTCTAGGATGGAACTGTGAACCGTTAACAAATAAAGAAATTGTACCCTCAACATGATGGGTGCGATCATACCGGCACTAATGCTCCGGATCCCATCAGAACTCCGAAGTTAAGCGTGCTTGGGCGAGAGTAGTACTAGGATAGGTGACCCCTGGGAATTCCTTGTGTTGCACTCACCTTTTCAATTTTTTTTGCTCTGGTTTGGGTTGCCAAGATACTTTATCCACCCCATTTCTATTATCGAATCCCACGGCACCTTGGGCAAGACAACTTCGCTTCACGTGGAGGTTGGGCCAGCAAACCGGGGGCATAGGGCTTGTGACTAAGTCTCCGTCGCTCCGGTGCCCATAACTTTTGATAAGGTAAGAAGTTACGTGGCGCACAGCATACCGTTGCAAAGCTCTCTGACAGCTCTACGAAGGGGACAGCCAGCTTGCTCGCTGTGCCCTTTTTGGAACCCAAAATCGAGCGTTTTCATCAGTTTCATGACACTTTTCTTCTTTTGCTCTATTTTTCCGTCCCAGATAGTACGTCGTGAGCTGTTAAAAGGACGACAATCTTACTCGCAGGACATTAGAGGGCCTTACAACACGTCGATATCACGTCTTACTGGGATGCTGCGTTGCTAAAGCGGATGGGTTGTCGTTAAGCCCATTGGGCCTTTTGAATAGCCCATCCCTCTAGGCTGGGACTGTGAACCATTAACAAATAAAGGAATTGTGCCCTTAACATGACGGCTGCGATCATACCAGTACTAATGTACCGGATCCCATCAGAACTCCGTAGTCAAGCGTGCTTGGGCGACAATAGTACTAGGATGGGTGACCCCCTGGGATATCCTCGTGTTGCACCCCCTTTGAAATTTTTTTTGGCCTGGTTAGGGTTGCCAAAATACTTTATCCACCAAATTTCTATTACCGAATCCCACGGAACATTGGACAAAACAACTTCGCTTCACGTAGAGGTTGGGCCTGCAAACCGAGGGCGTAGGGCTTGTGACCCGGTCTCCGTTGCTCCAGTGCCCATTACTTTTAATCCGTAAGGAGTTACGTGGCGCACAGCATACTGTTGCAAAGCACTCCGACAGCTCTATGAAAGGGGCAGCCAGCTTGCTCGCTGTGTCCTTTTTGGAGCCCAAAATCGAACGCTTTCATCAGTTTCAGGCCATTTTTCTTCTTTTGCTCTGTTTTTCTATCCCGGATCGCACGTCGTGAGTTGTTAAAAGGACGACAACCTTACTCACGGGACATTAGAGGGCCCTACAACTCGTCGATATCACGTCATGCGAGAATGCTGCTTTGTTAAAGCAGATGGTTTTTCTTTAAGCCCATTGATCCTTTTGAATGGCCCATATCTCTATGCTGGGACTGTGAACTGTTAACAAATAAAGGAATTGTGCCCTCAACATGATGGGTGTGATCATACCAGCACTAATCCACCGGATCCCATCAGAACTCAGAAATTAAGCGTGCTTGGGCGAGAATAGTACTAGGATGAGTGACCCCCTGGGAAGTCCTCGTATTGCACCCCCCTTTTCAATTTTTTTTGCTCCGGTTTGGGTTGCCAATATACTTTAACCACTACATTTCTATTATCGAATCCCACGGCACCTTGGGTAAGACAACTTCGCATCACGTGGAGGCTGGGCCCGCAAACCGAGTGAGTAGGGCTTGTGACCAGCTCTCCGTCGCTCCGGTGCGCATAACTTTTGATCCGTAAGGAGTTACGCGGCGCACAGCATACCGTTGCAATGCTCTCTGAGAGCTATACGATGGGGGCAGCCAGCTTGCTCGCTGTGCCTTTTTTGGAGCCCAAAATCGAACATTTTGATCAGTTTCAAGCCACATTTCTTCTTTTGCTCTATTTTTTCGTTCTGGATCATACGTCGTGAGCTGTGAAAAGGAAGACAACCTTACTCGCGGGAAGTTATGGGGCCCTACAATGTGTCGATATCACGTCTTGCAAGGAGGCTCCGTTGTTGAAGCGGATGGGTTGTCGTTAAGCACATTGGGCCTTTTGAATGGGCCATCTCTCTAGGCTGGGACTGTGAACCGTTAACAAATAAATGAATTGTGCCCTCAACATGACGGGTGCGATCATACCAGCACTAATGCACCGGATCCCATCAGAACTCTGAAGTTAAGCGTGCTTGGGCGAGCATAGATCTACGATGGGTGACCCCTTGGGAAGTCCTCGTGTTGCACCCCTTTTTCAATTTTTTTTGCCCTGGTTAGCGATGCCAATATACTTTATCCACCAAATTTCTATTACCGAATCCCACGGCACCTTGGGCAAGACAACTTCGCTTCACGTGGATGCTGGGCTTGCAAACCGAGGGCGTAGGGCTTGTGACCAGGTCTCCGTCGCTCCGGTGCCCATAACTTTTGATCTGTAAGGAGTTACGCGGCGCACAGCATGCCGTTGCGAAGCTCTATGAAGGGGGCAGCCACCTTACTCATTGTGCCCTTTTTGGAGCCCAAAATTTAACGTTTTCATCAGTTTCGGGCCACTTTTCTTCTTTTGCTATGTTTTTCCGTCCCGGATTGTACGTCGTGAGTTGTTAAAAGGACGACAACCTTACTCGCGAGACATTAGAGGGCCCTACAACGCGTCGATATCACGTCTTGCGAGGATTCTGCGTTGTTAAAGCGGATGGGTTGTCGTTAAGCCCATTGGGGCTTTTGAATGGGCCATCTCTCTAGGCTGGGACTGTGAACCGTTAACAAATAAAGGAATTGTGCCCTCAACATGACGGGTGCGATCATACCAGCACTAATGCACCGGATCCCATCAGAACTCCGAAGTTAAACATGCTTGGGCGACAGTAGTACTAGGATGGGTCACCCCCTGAGAAGTTCTCGTGTTCCCCCCCCTTTTCAATTTTTTTTGCCCCGGTTAGGGTTGGCAAGATACTTTATCCACCAAATTTCTATTACCGAATCCCACGGAACAATGGGAAAGACAACTTCGCTCCACGTAGAGGCTGGGCCCGCAAACCGAGGGCATAGGGCTTGTGACCAGGTCTCCGTCGCTCCGGTGCCCATAACTTTTGATCCATAAGGAGTTACGCGGCGCACAGCATACCGTTGCAAAGCTCTCTGAGAGTTCTATGACGGGGGCAGCCAGCTTGCTCGCTGTGCCCGTTTTTGGAGCCCAAAATCTAATGTTTTCATCAGTTTCAGGCCACTTTTCTTCTTTAGCTCTGTTTTTTCTTCCCAGATCGTACGTAGTGAGCTGTTAAGAGGATGACAACCTTACTCGCAGGACAATAGAGGGCCCTACAATGCGTCGATATCACGTTTTGCGAGGATGCTGCGTTGTTGAAGCGGATGGGTTGTCGTTAAGCCCATTGGGTCTTTTGAATAGGCCATCTCTCTAGGCTGGGACTGTGAACTGTTAACAACTAAAGGATTTGTGCCCTCAACATGACAGGTACGATCATACCAGCACTAATGCACCGGATCCCATCAGAACTCGGAAGTTAAGCGTGCTTGGTCTAGAGTAGTACTAGGATGGAAGACCCCCTGGGAAGTCCTTATGTTGCACCCACCTTTTCAAATTTTTTTCCCTGGGTAGGCCTACCAAGATTCTTTATCCACCACATTTCTATTTTCGAATCCCACAACACCTTGGGCAAGACAACTTCACTTCACGTGGAGACTGGGCCCGCAAATCGTGGGCGTAGGGCTTGTGATTAGGTCTCCGTCGCTCCGGTGCCCATAACTTTTGATAAGGTAAGGAGTTACGTGGCGCACAGCATACCGTTGCAAAGCTCTCCGACAGCTCTACGAAGGGGGCAGCCAGCTTGCTTGCTATGCCATTTTTGGAGCCCAAAATCGAACGTTTTCATCAGTTTCATGCCACTTTTCTTCTTTTGCTCCATTTTTCCATCCTGGATCGTACTTCGTGAGCTGTTTAAAGGACGACAATCTTACTCGCGGGACATTAGAGGGCCCTACAATGCGTCGATATCACGTCTTGCGAGGATGCTGCGTTGTTGAAGCGGATGGGTTATCGTTAAGCCCATTGGGCCTTTTGAATGGGCCATCTCTCTAGGCTGGGACTGTGAACCGTTAACAAATAAAGGAGTTGTGCCCTCAACATGACGGCTGCGATCATACCAGTACTAATGTACCGGATCCCATCAGAACTCCGAAGTTAAGTGTGCTTGGGCGAGAGTAGTACTTGGATGGGTGACCCCCTGGGAAGTCCTCGTATTGCACCCCCCTTTTCAATTTTTTTTGCTCCGGTTTGGGTTGCCAAGATACTTTAACCACTACATTTCTATTATCGAATCCCATGGTACCTTGGGCAAGACAACTTCGCTTCACGTGGAGACTGGGCCCGCAAACCGTGGGCGTAGGGTTGGTGATTAGGTCTCCATCGCTCCGGTGCCCATAACTTTTGATCCGTAAGAAGTTACGCGGCGCACAGCATACCGTTGCAAAGCTCTCCGACAGCTCTACGAATGGGGCAGCCAGATTGCTCGCTGTGCCCTTTTTGGAGCCCAAAATTGAATGTTTTCATCAGTTTCAGGACACTTTTCTTCTTTTGCTCTTTTTTTCAGTCCCAGATCGTACGTCGTGAGTTGTTAAAGGACGACAACCTTACTCGAAGGACATTAGAGGGCCTTACAACACGTCGATATCACGTCTTACGAGGATGCTGCGTTGTTGAAGCGGATGGGTTGTCGTTAAGCCCATTGGGCCTTTTGAATGGGCCATCTCTCTAGGCTGGGACTGTGAACCATTAACAAATAAAGGAATTGTGCCCTCAACATGACGGGTGCGATCATACCAGCACTAATGCACCGGATCCCATCAGAACTCCGTAGTCAAGCGTGCTTGGGCGACAATAGTACTAGGATGGGTGACCCCGTGGGATGTCCTCGTGTTGCACCCCCTTTTCAATTTTTTTTGGCCTGGTTAGGGTTGCCAAAATACTTTATCCACCAAATTTCTATTACCGAATCCCACGGAACATTGGGCAAGACAACTTCACTTCACGTAGAGGTTGGGCCCGCAAACCGAGGGCGTAGGGCTTGTGACCAAGTCTCCGTCGCTCCGGTGCCCATAACTTTTGATCTGTAAGGACTTAAGCGTCGCACAGCAAACCGTTGCAAAGCTCTCCGACAGCTCTATGAAAGGGGCAGCCAGCTTGCCCGCTTTGTCCATTTTGGAGCCCAAAATCGAACGATTTCATCAGTTTCAGGCAACTTTTCTTATTTTGCTCTGTTTTTCTGTCCCGGATCGTACGTCGTGAGCTGTTAAAAGGACGACAACTTTACTCACCGGACATTAGAGGGCCCTACAACGCGTCGATATGACGTCATGCGAGGATGCTGCGTTGTTGAAATGGATGGGTTGTCATTAAGCCCATTGGGCCTTTTGAATGGGCCATCTCTCTAGGCTGGGACTATGAACCGTTAACAAATAAAGGAATTGTGCCCTCAACATGATGGGTGCGATCATACTAGCACTAATGCACCGGATCCTATCAGAACTCCGAAGTTAAGCGTGCTTGGGCGAGAATAGTAGCAGGATGGGTGACCCCCTGGGAAGTCCTCGTATTGCACCCCCTTTTTCAATTTTTTTTGCTCCGGTTTGGGTTGCCAAGATACTTTAACCTCTACATTTCTATTATCGACTCCCACGGCACCTTGGGCAAGACAACTTCGCATCACGTGGAGGCTGGGCCCGCAAACCGAGGGCGTAGGGCTTGTGACCAGGTCTCCGTCGCTCCGGTGCCCATAACTTTTGATCCGTAAGTAGTTACGAGGCGTACAGTATACCGTTGCAAAGCACTCCGACAACTCTATGAAGGGGGCAGCCAACTTACTCGTTGTGCCGTTTTTGGAGCCTAAAATTGAACGTTTTCATCAGTTTCAGGACAAATTTCTTCTTTGGCTATGTTTTTCTGTCCCGGATCGTACGTCGTGAGCTGTTAAAAGGATGAAAACCTTATTCGCGGGACATTAGAGGGGCCTACAACGTGTCGATATCACGTCTTGCGAGGATGCTGCATTGTTGAAGCGGATGGGTTGTTGGTAAGCCCATTGGGCCTTTTGAATGGGCCATCTCTCGAGGCTGGGACTGTGAACCGTTAACAAATAAAGGAATTTGCCCTAAACATGATGGGTGTGATCATACCAGCACTAATGCACCGAATCCCATTAGAATCCGAAGTTAAGCGTGCTTGGGCGAGAGTAGTACTAGGATGGGTGACCTCCTAGGAAGTCCTCGTGTTGCACCCCCTTTTTTAATTTTTTTTGCCCGGTTAGGGTTGCCAAGGTACTTTATCCACCAAATCTCTATTATTGAATCCCACGGAACATTGGGCAAGACAACTTCGTTCCACGTAGAGGCTGGGCCCACAAACCAAGGGCGTAGGGTTTGTGACCATGTCTCTGTCGCTTCAGTGTCCATAACTTTTGATCCATAAGGAGTTACGCGGCGCACAACATACAATTGCAAAGCTCTCTGAGAGCTCTACGACGGAGGTAGCTAGCATGCTCGCTGTGCCCATTTTTGGAGCCCAAAATTGAACGTTTTCATCAGTTTCAGGCCACTTTTCTACTTCTGCTCTATTTTTTCGTCCCGGATTGTACGTCGTGAACTGTTAAAAGGACAACAACCTGACTCACGGGACATCAGAGGGCCCTACAACGCTTCGATATCACGTCTTGCGAGGATGCTGCGTGGTTGAAGTATGTGGGTTGTCGTTAAGCCCATTGGGCCTTTTGAATGGGCCATCTCACTAGGATGGATCTGTGAACCGTTAACACATAAAGGAATTGTGCCCTCAGCATGACGGGTACGATCATACCAGCACTAATGCACAGGATCCCATCCGAACTCCGAAGTTAAGCGTGCCTGGGCGAGGGTAGTACTAGGATGGGTGACCCCGTGGATTGTCCTCGTGTTGCACCTCCCTTTTCAATTTTTTTTGCTCTGGTTTGGGTTGCCAAGATACTTTATCCACGACATTTCTATTATCGAATCCCACGGCACCTTGGGCAAGACAAGTTCGCTTCACGTGGAGGCTTGGCCCTCAAACCGAGGGCGTAGGGCATGTGACCAGGTCTCCGTCGCTCCGGTGCCCATAACTTTTGATCCGTAAGGAGTTACGTGGTGCACAGCATACCGTTGCAAAGCTCTCCGATAGCTTTACAAAGGGGGCTGCCAGCTTGCTTGCTGTGCCTTTTTTGGAGCACAAAATCGAACGTTTTCATCAATTTCAGGCCACTTTTCTTCTTTTGCTATGTTTTTCCGGCCCGGATCGTACATCGTGAGCCATGAAAAGGACAACAAACTAACTCGCTGGACATTAGAGGGCCTTACAACACGTTGATATCACGTCTTGCCAGGATGTTGCGCTGTTGAAACGGATGGGTAGTCGTTAAACCCATTGGGACTTTTGAATGGGCTATCTCTCTAGGCTGGGACAGTGAACCATCAACACATAAGGGATTTGCGCCCTCAACATGACGGGTGCGATCATACCAGCACTAATGCACTGGATCCCATCAGAACTCCGTAGTCAAGCGTGCTTGGGCGACAGTAGTAATAGGATGGATGACCCCCTGGATGTCTTCGTGTTGTACCCCTTTTCAATTTTTTTGCCCTGGTTAGGGTTGCCAAGATACTTTATCCACCAAATTTCTATTAACGAATCCCACGGAACATTAGGCAAGACAACTTCACTTCACGTAGTGGCTGGGCACGCAAACCGAGGGCGTAGGGCTTGCGACCAGGTCTCTGTCGCTCCGGTGCGCATAACTTTTGATCCGAAAGATGTTACGCGTCGCACAGCATACCGTTGCAAAGCTCTCCGATAGCTCTACGAAAAGAGTAGCCAGCTTACTCCCTGTGCCCCTTTTGGAGCCCAAAATCGAACGATTTCATCAGTTTCAGGCCACTTTCTTCTTTTGCTCTGTTTTTCTATCCTGGATCGCACGTAGTGAGCTGTTAAAAGGACGACAACCTTACTCGCGGGACATTAGAGGGCCCTACAACGCGTCGATATCACGTCTTGCGAGGATGCTGCGTTGTTGAAGCGGATGGGTTATCGTTAAGCCCATTGGGCCTTTTCAATGGGCCATCACTCTAGGCTGGGACTGTGACCCGTTAACAAATAAAAGAATTGTGCCCTCAACATGACGGGAGCGATCACAACAGCACAAATGCACCGGATCCCATCAGACCTTCGAAATTACGTGTGCTTGGGCGAGAGTAGTACTTGGATGGGTAACCCCCTGGGAAATCCTCGTGTTGCACCTCTCTTTTCAATTTTTTTTGCCCTGGTTAGGGTTGACAAGATACATTGATCCACCAAATTTCTATTGCGGAATCCCACGGAACATTGGGCAAGACAACTACGCTTCACGTAGAGGCTGGGGCCGCAAACCGAGGGCGTAGGGCTTGTGACTCGGTCTCCGTCGCTCCGGTGCCCATAACTTTTGATCCGTAAGGAGTTACGCGGTGCACAACATACCGTTGCAAATCTCTCTGAGAGCTCTACGACGGGGGCAGCTTGCTTGGTCGCTATGCTCGTTTTTGGATCCCAAAATTGAACGTTTTCATCTGTTTCAGGCCACTTTTCTTGTTTTGCTCTATTTTTTCATCCCGGATCGTACGTCGTATGCTGTCAAAAGAACGACAATCTTACTCACAGGACATTAGAGGGCCTTACAACACGTTGATATCACGTCTTGCGAGGATGCTGCGTTGTTGAAGCGGATGGGTTGTCGTTAAGCCCATTGGGCCTTTTGAATGGGACATCTCTCTAGGCTGGGACTGTGAACCATTAACAAATAAAGGAATTGTGCCCTCAACATGACGGGTGCGATCATACCAGCACTAATGCACCGGATCCCATCAGAACTCCGTAGTTAGGCGTGTTTGGGCAAAAGGAGTACCAGGATGGGTGACCCCCTGAGAAATCCTCGTGTTGCAACCCCTTTTCAATTTTTTTTTGGCCTAGTTAAGGTCGCCAAGATACTTTGTCCGTCAAATTTCTATTACCGAATCCCACGGAACATTGGGCAAGACAAATTCACTTCACATAGAGGCTGCGCCTGCAAACCGAGGGCGTAGGGCTTGTGACCAGGTCTCCGTCGCTCCGGTGCCCATAACTTTTGATCCGTAAGGAGGTACGCGGCGCACAGCATGCCGCTTCAAAGCTCTCCGACTGCACTACGAAAAGAGTAGCCAGCTTGCTCGATGTGCCCCTTTCGGAGCACAAAATCGAACGATTTCATCAGTTTCAGGCCACTTTCTTCTTTTGCTCTGTTTTTCTGTCCTGGATCGCACGTAGTGAGCTGTTAAAAGGACGACAACCTTATTCTCCGGACATTAGAGGGCCCTAAAACTCGTCGATATCATGTCACGCGAGGATGATGCGTTGTTGAAGTGGATGGGTTGTCATTAAGCCTATTGGGCCTTTTGAATTGGCCATCTCTCTAGACTGGGACTGTGAACCGTTAACACATAAAGGAATTGTGCCCTCAATATGACCGGTGCGATCATACCAGCACTAATGCACCGGATCCCATCAGAACTCCGAAGTTAAGCGTGCTTGGCCGAGAGTAGTACTAAGATGGGTGACCCCCTGGGAAGTCCTCGTGTTGCACACCCTTTTCAATTTTTTTTGTCCTGGTTAGGGTTGCCAAGATACTTTATCCACCAAATTTTTATTACTGAATCCCACGGAAAATTGGGCAAGGCAACTTCGCTTCACGTAGAGGCTGGGCCCGTAAACCGAGGGCATAGGGCTTGTGACTAGGTCTCCGTCACTCCAGTGCCCATAACTTTTGATACTTAAGGAGTTACGCGGCGCACAGCATACCGTTGCAAAGCTCTCCGACAACTCTACGAAAAGAGTAGCCAGCTTGCTCGATGTGCCCCTTTCGGAGCACAAAATCGAACGATTTCATCAGTTTCAGGCCACTTTCTTCTTTTGCTCTGTTTTTCTGTCCTGGATCGCACGTAGTGAGCTGTTAAAAGGACGACAACCTTACTCGCGGGACATTAGAGGGCCCTACAATGCGTCGATATCACGTCGTGCGAGGATGCTGCATTGTTGAAGAGGATGGGTTGTCATTAAGCCCAATGGGCCTTTTGCTTGGGCCATCTCTCTAGGTTGGGACTATGAACCGTTAACACATAAAGGAATTGTGCCATCAACATGATGGGTGCAATCATGCTAGTACTAATGCACCGGATCCCATCAGAACTCAGAAGTTAAGCGTGCTTGGGCGAGTATAGTACTAGGATGGGTGACCCCCTGGGAAGTCCTCGTGTTGCACCCCCTTTTCAATTTTCTTTGCCCTGGTTAGGGTTGCCAACATACTTTATCCACCAAATTTCTATTACCGAATCCCACGGATCATTGGGCAAGACAACTTCGCTTCACGTAGAGGCTGGGCCCGCAAACCGAAGGCGTAGGGCTTGTGACCAGGTCATTGTCGCTCGGGTGCCCATAACTTTTAATCCGTAAGGAGTTACGCGGCGCACCGCATACCGTTGCAAAGCTCTCTGAGACCTCTACGACGGTGGCAGCTAGCTTGCTCGCTGTGCCTTTTTTGGTGCCCAAAATCAAAGGTTTTCATCAGTTTCAGGCCACTTTTCTTCTTTTGTTCTATTTTTTCAAAACGGATCGTACGTCGAGGAGCTATTAAAAGGACAACAACATTACTCACGGGACATTAGAGGGCCCTACAACGCGTCGATATCACGTCTTGCGTGGATGCTTTGCTGTTGAAGCGGATGAGTTGTCGTTATGCCCACTGGGCCTTTTGAATGGGCCATCTCTCTAGGCTGGGACTGTGAACCGTTAACACATAAAGGAATTGTGCCGTCAACATGACGGGTGCGATCATACCAGCACTAATTCATCGGATCCCATCAGAACTCCGAAGTTAAGCGTGCTTAGGCGAGTATAGTACTAGGATGGGTAAACCCTTGGGAAGTCCTCGTGTTGCACCCCCTTTTCAATTTTTTTTGCCCTGGTTAGGGTTGCCAAGATACATTGATCCACCAAATTTCTATTGCGGAATCCCGTGGAACATTGGACAAGACAACTACGCTTCACGTAGAGGCTGGGGCCGCAAACCGAGGGCGTAAGGCTTCTGACCTGGTCTCCGTCGCTCCGGTGCCCATAACTTTTGATCTATAAGGAGTTACGCGGCGCACAGCATACCGTTGCAAATCTCTTTGAGAGCTGTAGGACGGGGGCAGCCAGCTTGCTCGCTGTGCCTATTTTTGGAGCCTAAAATCGAAAGTTTTCATCAGTTTCAAGCCACTTTTCTTCTTTTGCTCTATTTTTTCGTCCCGGATCGTACGTCGTGAGCTGTCAAAAGAACGACAACCTTACTCGCGGGACATTAGAGGGCCCGACAACGGGCCGATATCACGTCTTGCGAGGATGCTGCGTTGTTGAAACGGATGGGTTGTCGTTAAGCCCAATGGGCCTTTTGAATGTGCTATCTCTCTAGGATAGGACTTTGAACCGTTAACAAATAAAGGAATTGTGCCCTCAACATGACGGGCGCAATCATACCACAACTAATTCACCAGATCCCATCAGAACTCCAAAGCTAAGCGTGTTTTGGCGAGAGTAGTACTATGATGGGTGACCCCTTGTGAAGTCCTCGTGTTGCACCCCCTTTTCAATTTTTTTTTCTCCTGTTAAGGTTGCCAAGATACTTTATCCACCACATTTCTATTATCGAATCCCACGGTACCTTGGGCAAGACAACTTCGCTTCACGTGGAGGCTGCGCTCGCAAACAGAGGGCGTAGGGTTTGTGACCAGTTCCCCGTTGCTCCGGTTGCCCATAACTTTTCATCCGTAAGGAGTTACGCAGCGCGCAGCATACTGTTGCAAAGCTCTCCGACAGCTCTGCGAAGGGGGCAGCCCCTTTTTGGAGCCCAAAATCAAATGTTTTCATCAGTTTCAGGCCACTTTTCTTCATCTGCTCTATTTTTCCGTCCCGGATCGTACGTCGTAAGCTGTTAAAAGGACGAAAATCTTACTCTCTGGACATTAGAGTGCCCTACAACCCGTCGATATCATGTCTTGCGAAGATGCAGCGTTGTTGAAGCAGATGGGTTGTCGTTAAGCTCATTGGGCCTTTTGAATGGGCCATCTCTCCAGGCTAGGAATGTGAACCGGTAACAAATATAGGAATTGTGCCCTCAACATGACGGGTACGATCATACCAACACTAATGCACCGGATCCGATCAAAACTCCGAAGTTAAGCGTGCTTGGGCGAGAGTAGTACTAGGATGAGTGACCCCCTGGGAAGTCCTCGTGTTGCACCCCATTTTCAATTTTTTTTGGCCTGGTTAGGGTTGCCAAGGTACTTTATCCACCAAATTTCTATTACCGAATCCCACGGAACATTGGGCAACACAATTCGCTTCACGTAGAGGCTGGGCCCGCAAACCGAGGGCATACGGCTTGTGACCAGTTCTCCGTCGCTCTGGTGCCCATAATTTTTGATCCGTAAGGAGTTACGCGGCGCACAGCATATCATTGCAAAGCTCTCTGCGTGTTCTACGACGGGGGCAGCCAGCTTGCTTGCTGTGCCCCTTTTTGGAGCCCAAAATCGAACATTTTCAATAGTTTTGTGATACTTTTCTTCTTTTGCTTTGTTTTTTCATCCCGGATCGTACGTCATGAGCTGTTAAAAGTATGACAACCTTACTCGCGGGACATTAGAAGGCCCTACAACGCGTCGATATCACGTCTTGTGAGAATGCTGCGTTGTTGAAGCGGATGGGTTGTCATTAAGCGCATTGGGCCTTTTGAATGGGCCATCTCTCTGGGATGGAACTATGAACCGTTAACAAATAAAGAAATTGTGCCCTCAACATGATTGGTGCGATCATACCAGCATTAATGCACCAGATCCCATCAGAACTGCCAACTTAAGCGTGCTTACGCGATAGTAGTACTAGGATGGGTGACCCCCTGGTAAGTCCTCGTGTTGTACCCCCCCTTTTCAATTTTTTTTGCTCCGGTTTGGGTTGCCAAGATACTTTATCCACCACATTTCTATTATCGAATACCACGGCACCTTGGGCATGACAACTTCGCTTCACGTGGAGGCTAGGCCTGCGAACCGAGGGCGTAGGGTTTATGGCTCGGTGTCCGTCGCTCCGATGCCCATAACTTTTGATCCGTAAGGAGTTACGCAGCGCATAGCATACCGTTGCAAAGCCCTCCGACAGCTCTACGAAGGGGGCAGCCAGCTTGCTCCCTGTGCCCTTTTTGGAGCCCAAAATCGAACGTTTTCATCAGTTTCAGGCCACTTTTCTACTTTTGCTCTATTTTTCCGTCCTGGATCGTACGTCGTGAGTTGTTAAAAGGATGACAACCTTACTCGCGGGACATTAGAGGGCCCTACAACACGTCAAAATCGCGTCTGGCGAGGATGTTGCGTTTGTTGAAGCGGATGGGTGGTCGTTAAGCCCATTGGGCCTTTTGAATGGGCCATCTCTCTAGGCTGGGACTGTGAACCATTAACAAATAAAGGAATTGTACCCTCAACATGATGGGTGCGATTATACCAGCACTAATGCACCGATCCCATCAAAACTCCAAAGTTAAGCGTGCTTGGGCGAGAGTAGTACTAGGATGGTGGACCCCTTTGGAAGTCCTCGTGTTGTACCCTTTTTCAATTTGTTTTTCTCCGATTTGGGTTGCCACGATACTTTATCCACCACATTTCTATTATCGAATCCCACGGCACCTTGGGCAAGACAACTTCGTTTGACGTGGACGCTGGGCCCACAAACCGAGGGCGTAAGGCTTGTGACCAGGTCTCCGTCGCGCCGGTGCCCATAACTTTTGATCCGTAAGGTGTTACGCGGCGGACAGCATACCGTTGCAAAGCTCACCGACAGCTCTACAAAGAGGGCAGCCAGCTTGCTCGCTGTGCCCTTTTTGGGTCCCAAAATCTCAAGTTTTCATCAGTTCAGGCCACTTTTCGACTTTGCCCTATTTTTCCATCCCGGATCGCACGTCGTGAGCTGTTAAAAGGATGACAACCTTACTCGCGGGACATTAGAGGGCCCTACAACACGTCGATATCATGTCTTGCGAGGATGCTGCGTTGTTGAAACAGATGGATTGTTGTTAAGCCCATTGAGCCTTTTGAATGGGCCATCTCTCTAGGCTGGGACTGTGAACCGTTAACAAATAATGGAATTGTGCCCTCAACATCACGGGTGCAATCATACCAGCACTAATGCATCGGATCCCATCAGAACTCCGAAGTTAAGCATGCTTGGGCGAGAGTAGTACTAGGATGGGTGACCCCCTGGGAAGTCCTCGTACTGCACCGCCTTTTCAATTTTTTTTGCCCTAGTTAGGGTTGCCAAGATACCTTTTTGCAGCAAATTTCTATTATCGAATCCCACGGAACAATGGGCAAGACAACTTCACTTCACTTAGAGGCTGGACCCGTAAACCGAGGGCGTAGGGCTTGTGACCAGGTCTCCGTCGCTCCGGTGCCCATTACTTTTGATCCGTAAGGAGTTACGCGGCGCACAACATACCGTTGCAAAGCTCTCCGACAGCTCTACGAAAGAGGCAGCCAGCTTACTCACTGTTCCTGTTTTAGGAGTCCAAAATCAAACGTTTTCTTCAGTTTCAGGCCAATTTTATTCTTTTGCTATGTTTTTTCGTCCCGGATCGTACGTCGTGAGCCGTGAAAAGGACGACAACCAAACTCGAGGGATATTAGAAGGCCTTACAATGCATCGATATCACATCTTGCGAGGATGTTGCGTTGTTGAAGCGGATACGTTGTCGTTAAGCCCATTGGGCCTTTTTGAATGGACCATCTCTTTGGGCTGGGACAGTGAACCGTTAACACATAAAGTAATTGTGCCCTCAACAAGACTGGTGCGATCATACCAGCACTAATGCCCCAAATACCATAAGAACTTCGAAGTTAAGCGTGCTTGGGCGAGAGTAGTACTAGGATGGGTGACCCCCTGGGAAGTCCTCGTGTTGCACCCGCTTTTCAATTTTTTTTGCCTTGGTTAGGGTTACCAAGATACTTTATCCACCAAATTTCTATTACCGAATCCCACGGAACATTGGGCAAGACAACTTCACTTCACGTAGAGGCTGGGCCCGCAAACCAACGGCGTAAGGCTTGTGACGAGGCCTCCGTTGCTCCGGTGGCCATAACTTTTTATCCGTAAGGAGTTACGCGGTGCACAGCATACCATTGCAAAGCTCTCTGAGAGCGCTACGACGGGGGCAGCCAGCTTGCTCGCTGAGCCATTTTTGGAGCCCAAAATCAAACGTTTTCATCAATTTTAGGCCACTTTTCTTCTTTTGGTCAGTTTTTTCATCCCGGATCGTAAGTCGTGAGCTGTTAAAAGGATGACAACCTTACTTGTGGGACATTAGAGGGCCCTACAATGTGTTAATATGACGTCTTGCAAGGATGCGGCGTTGTTGAAGCAGATGGGTTGTCGTTAAGCCCATTGGGCTTTTTGAATGGGCCATCTCTCTAGGATGGGACTGTGAACCGTTAACAAATAAAGGAATTGTAATCTCAACATGACCGGTGCAATCATACCAGCATTAATGCACCAGATCCCATCAGAACTCCAAAGTTAAGCGTGCTTGGGCAAGAGTAGTACTAGGATGGGTGACCCCCTGGGAAGTCCTTGTGTTGCACCCCCTTTTCATTTTTTTTTTGCCCTTGTTAGGGTTGCCAAGATACTTTATCCACCAAATTTCTATTACTGAATCCGACGGAACATTGGGCTAGACAACTTCGCTTCACGTAGAGGCTGGGCCCGCAAACCGAGGGCGTAGGGTTTGTGACCAGGTCTCCGTCGCTCCGGTGCCCATAACTTTTGATCCATAAGGAGTTACGCGGCGCACAGCCTACCGTTGCAAAGCTCTCTGAGAGCTTTACGACGGGGGCAGCTAGCTTGCTTGCTGTGCCCATTTTTACAACCTAAAATCAAATGTTTTCATCAGTTTCAGGCCACTTTTCTTCTTTTGCTCTATTTTTTCGTCCCGAATCGTACGTCGTGAGCTTTTAAAAGGACAACAACCTAACTCGTGGGACATTAGAGGGCCCTACAACGCGTCGATATCACATCTTGCGAGGATGCTGTGTTGTTGAAGCGGATGGGTTATCGTTAAGCCTATTGGGCCTTTTGAATGGGCCATCTCGCTAGGAGGGGACCATGAACCGTTAACATATAAAGGAATTGTGCCCTCAACAAGACGAGTGCGATCATACAAGTACTAATGCATCAGATCCCATCCGAACTCCAAAGTTAAGTGTGCTTGGGAGAGAGTAGTACTAGGATGGGTGACCCCTTGGTAAGTCTTTGTGTTGCACTCCCTTTTCAATTTTTTTTGCCGTGGTTAGGGTTGCCAAGATACTTTATCCACCAAATTTCTATTACCGAATCCAACGGAACATTGGGCAAGACAACTTCGCTTCAAGTAGTGGCTAGGCCCGCAAACCGAGGGCGTAGGGCTTGTGACCAGGTCTCCGTCGCTCTGGTGCCCATAACTTTTGATCCGTAAGGAGTTACGCAGTGCACAACAAACCGTTGCAAATCTCTCCAAGAGCTCTACGACGTGGGCATCCAGTTTGCTCGCTGTGCCCCTTTTTGGAGCCCAAAATCGAATATTTTCATCAGTTTCAGGCCACTATTCTTCTTTTGCTCTATTTTTCTATCCCGGATCGTACATCGTGAGCTGTTAAAAGGATGACAACCTTACTCACGAGACATTAGAGGGCCCTACAACGCGTCGATATCATGTCTTGCGTGGATGCTGCGTTGTTGAAGTAGATGGGTTGTCGTTAAGCCCATTGGGCCTTTTGAATTGACCATTTCTCTAGGCTGGGACTGTGAACCGTTAACCCATAAAGGAATTGTGCCGTCAACATGACGGGTGCGGTCATACCAGCACTAATGCACCGGTTCCCATCAGAACTCCAAAGTTAAGCGTGCTTGGGCGAGAGTAGTACTAGGATGGGTGACCCCTTGGGAAGTCATCGTGTTGCACCCCCCTTTTGAAATTTTTTTGCCCCAGTTTGGGTTGCCAATATACTTTATCCGCCACATTTCTATTATCGAATTTCACGGCACCTTGGGCAAGACAATGTCGCTTAACGTGGATGCAGGGCTAGCAAACCAGGGGCGTAGGGCTTGTGACTAGGTCTCCGTCGCTCCGGTGCCCATAACTTTTGATCCGTAAGGAGTTACGTAGCGCACAGCATACCGTTGCGAAGCTCTCCGACAGCTCTATGAAGGGGGCAGCCAGCTTACACGCTGTGCCCTTTTTGGAGCCCAAAATTGTACGTTTCATCAATTTCAGGCCACCTTTCTTCATTTGCTCTGTTTTTCCGTCCAAGATCGTACGTCGTGAGCTGTTAAAAGGACGACAACCTTACTCGTGGGACTTTAGAGGGCCCTACAATGCGTCGATATCACAACTTCTGAGGATGCTGTGTTGTTAAAGTGGATGGGTTGTCGTTAAGCCCATTGGGCCTTTTGAATGGGCCATCTCTCTAGGCTGGGACTGTGAACCGTTAACAAATAAAGGAATTGTGCCCTCAACATGACGGGTGCGATCATACCGGCACTAATGCACCGGATCCAATCAGAACTCTGAAGTTAAGCGTGCTTTGGCGAGAGTAGTACTAGGCTGGGTGACCCCTTGGGAAGTCCTCGTGTTGCACCCCTCTTTTCATTTTTTTTCCCTGGTTAGGGTTGCCAAGATACTTTATCCACCAAATTTCTATTACCGAATCCACCGGAACATTGGGAAAGGCAACTTCGCTTCACGTAGAGGCTGGGCCCGCAAACTGAGGGCGTAGGACTTGTGACCAGGTCTCTGTTGCTCCGGTGCCCATAACTTTTTATCCGTAAGGAGTTACGCGGCGCACAACATACCGTTGTAAAGTTCTCTGAGAGCTCTACGACGGGGGCAGCCAACTTGCTCGCTGTGCCCATTTTTGGTGTCCAAAATCAAAGTTTTCATCAGTTTCGGGCCAGTTTTCTTCTTTTGCTCTATTTTTTCATCCAGGATCGTACGTCGTGAGCTGTTAAAAGGACGACAACCTTACTCACGGGACATTAGAGGGCCCTACAATGCGTCTATATCACCTCTTGCTAGGATGCTGCGTTGTTGAAGCTGATGGGTTGTCGTTAAGCCCATTGGGCCCTTTGAATGAGCCATCTCTCTAAGCTGGGACTGTGAACCATTAACAAATAAAGGAATTGTGCCCTCAATATGACGGGTGTGATCATACTAGCACTAATGCACCGGATCCCATCAGAACTCCGAAGTCAAGCGTGCTTGGGCGAGAGTATTACTAGGATGGGTAACCCCTTGGGAAGTCCTCATGTTGCACCCCCTTTCAATTTGTTTTGCCCTGGTTAAGGTTGCCAAGACACTTTATCCAACAAATTTCTATTACTGAATCCCACGGAACATTGGGCAAGACAACTTCGCTTCACGTAGAGGCTGGGCTCGCAAACCGAGGGCGTAGGGCTTGTGACCAGGTCTCCATCGCTCTGGTGCCCATAACTTTTGATCCGTAAGGAGTTACGCGGCGCACAGCATACCGTTGCAAAGCTCTCCGACCGCTCTACGAAGGGGGCAGCCAGCTTGCTCGATGTGCCTTTTTTGGAACTCAAAATCGAACATTTTCATCAGTTTTAGGCCACTTTTCTTTTTTTTCTCTATTTTTTCGTCTTGGATCGTACGTCGTGAGCTATCAAAAGGACGACAACCTTACTCGTGGGACATTAGAGGGCCCTACAATGCGTCGATATCACGTCTTGCGAGGTTGCTTTGTTGTTGAAGTGGATAGGTTGTCGTTAAGCCCATTGGGCCTTTAGAATGGGCCATCTCTCTAGGATGGGCCTTTGAAACGTTAACAAATAAAGGAATTGTGCCCTCTACATGACAGGTGCGATCAAACCAGGACTAATACACCAGATCCAATCAGAACTCCGAAGTTAAGCGTGCTTGGGCGAGAGTAGTACAAGGATGGGTGACCCCCGGGGAAGTCCTCGTGTTGCATCCCCCTTTTCAATTTTTTTGCTCCGGCTTGGGTTGCCAAGATAATTTATACACCACATTTCTATTATCGAATCCCACGGCACCTTAGGCAAGACAACTTTGCTTCACGTGAAGGCTGGACCCATAAACCAAGGGCGTAAGGCTTGTGACCAGGTCTCCGTCGCTCCGGTGCCCATAACTTTTGATCCGTAAGGAGTTACACAGCGCACAACATACCATTGCAAAGCTCTCCGACAGCTCTGCGAACGGGGCAGCCCCTTTTTGGAGCCCAAAATCGAACGTTTTCATCAGTTTCAGGTCACTTTTCTTCTTTTGCTTTGTTTTTTCATCCCGGATCGTACATCGTGAGCTGTTAAAATGACGACAATCTTACTCGCTGGACATTAGAGGGCCCTATAACAAGTCGATATCAAGTCTTGCGAGGATGCTGCGTTGTTGAAGCGGGTGGGTTGTCATTAAACACATTGGGCCTTTTGAATGGGCCATCTCTCAAGGCTGGGACTGTGAACCGGTGACAAATAAAGGAATTGTGCCCTCAACATGACGGGTACGATCATAGCAGCACTAATGCACCGGATCCCATCAGAACTCTAAAGTTAAGCGTGCTTGGGCGAGAGTAGGACTAGGATGGGTAAGCCCCTGTGAAGTCCTCGTGTTGCACCCCCTTTTCAATTTTTTTTGCCCTGGTTAGGGTTGCCAAGATACTTTATCCGCCAAATTTCTATTACCGAATCCCACGGAACATTGGGCAAGACAGCTTCGATTCACGTAGAGGTTGGGCCAGCAAACCGAGGGCGTAGGGCTTATGACCTGTTCTCCGTCGCTCTGGTGCCCTTAACTTTTGATCCAATAGGAGTTACGTGGCGCACAGCATACCGTTGCAAATCTCTCTCAGAGCTCTACGACGAGGGCTGCTAGCTTGCTCGCTGTGCCCTTTTTGGAGCCCAAAATTGAGTATTTTTATCAGTTTCAGCACACTTTTCTTCTTTTGCTTAGTCTTTTCATCCCGGATCATAGGTCGTGAGCCGTCAAAAGAACGACAACCTTACTCGTGGGACATTAGAGGGCCCTACAATGCGTCGATATCACGTCTTGTGAGGATGATGCATTGTTGAAGCGGATGGGATGTCGTTAAGCCCATTGGGCCTTTTGAATGGGCCATCTCTCTAGGATGGGACTGTGAACTGTTAACAAATAAAGTAATTAAGCTCTCAACATGACGGGTGCAATCATACCAGCACTAATGCACCAGATCCCATCAGAATTCCGAAGTTAAGCGTGCTTAGGCGAGAGTAGTACTAGGATGGGTGACCCCTTTGGGAATTCCTCGTGTTGCACCCCATTTTCAATTTTTTTTGCTCCAGTTTGGGTTGCCAAGATACTTTATCCACCACATATCTATTATCGAATCCCATGGCACCTTGGGCAAGACAACTTCGCTTCACGTGGAGGTTGGCCCCGCAAACCGAGGGCGTAGGGCTTTTGACCAGGTCTCTGTCCCTCCGGTGCCCATAACTTTTGATCCGTAAGGAGTTATGCGGTGCACAGCATACCGTTGCAAAGCTCTCCGATAGCTCTATGAAGGTGGCAGCCAGCTTGCTCAATGTACCTTTTTTGGAGCCCAAAATCAAACGTTTTCATCAATTTCAGGCCATTTTTCTTCTTTTGCTCTGTTTTTTCATCCCGGATCGTATGCCGTGAGCTGTTAGAAGTACGACAACCTTACTCGCAGGACATTAGAGGGCCCTACAACAAGTCGATATCACGTCTGGCGAGGATGTTGCGTTGTTGAAGCGGATGTGTTGTCGTTATGCCCATTGGGCCATTTGAATGGGCCATTTCTCTAGGCTGGGACTGTGAACCGTTAACAAATAAAGGAATTGTGCCCTCAACATGACGGGTGCGATCATACCAGCACTAATGCACCAGATCCCATCAGAACTCCTAAGTTAAGCGTGCTTGGGCGATACTAGTAATTTGATGGGTGACCCCCTGGGAAGTCCATGTATTGCACCCCCTTTTCAATTTTTTTTGCCCTTGTTAGGGCTGCCAAGATACTTTATCCACCAAATTTCGATTACCAAATCCCACGGTAAATTGGGCAAGACAACTTCGCTTCACGTAGAGGCCGGGCCCGCAAACCGAGGGCGTAGGGTTTGTGACCAGGTCTCCGTTGCTCCGATGCCCATAACTTTTGATCTGTACGGAGTTACGCGGCGCACAGCATACCATTGCAAAGCTCTCTAAGAGCTCTACGACGGTGGCAGCCAGCTTCCTTGCTGTGTCCATTTTTGTAGCCCAAAATTGAACATTTTCATCAGTTTCAGGCCACTTTTCTTCTTTTGCTCTATTTTTTCATCCCGGATCGTACGTCGTGAGTTGTTAAAAGGATGACAACCTTACTCGCGGGACATTAGTGGCCCCTAAAATGCGTCGATATCACGTTTTGCAAGAATGGTGCATTGTTGAAGCAGATAGGTTGTCGTTAAGCCCATTGGGCCTTTTGCATGGGCCATCTCTCTAGGCTGGGACTGTGAACCGTTAAAAAATAAAGGAATTGTGCCCTTAATAAGACGGGTGCGATCATACCAGCACTAATGCACCGGATCCCATCAGAACTCTGCAGTTAAACGTGCTTGGGCGAAAGTAGTACTAGGATGGGTGACCGCCTGGGAAGTCCTCGTGTTGCACCCCCTTTTCAATTTTTTTGCCCTGGTTAGGGTTGCCAAGATACTTTATCCACCAAATTTCTATTACCAAATCTCACGGAACATTGGGCAAGACAACTTCGCTTCATGTAGAGGCTGGGCCAGCAAACCGAAGGCGCAGGGCTTGTGACCTAGTCTCCGTCGCTCCGGTGCCCATAACTTTTGATCCGTAAGGAGTTACATGGTGCCAGCATACCCTTGCAAATCTCTCTAAGAGTTCTACGACGAGGGCAGCTAGCTTGCTCGCTTTGCCCCTTTTTGGAGCCCAAAATCGAAAGTTTTCATCAGTTTCAGGCCACTTTTCTTAATTTGCTCAGTTTTTTCATCCCGAATCGTACGTCGTGAGCCGTCAAAAGAATGACAACCTTACTCGTGGGACATTAGAGGGCCCTACAACGCGTCGATATCACGTCTTGCGAGGATGCTGCATTGTTGAAGCGGACGGGTTGTCGTTAAGCCCATTGGGCCTTTTGAATAGGCAATCTCTCTAGGATGGGACTGTGAACCGTTAGCAAATAAAGGAATTGTGCCCTCAGCATGACGGGTGTGATCATACCAGCACTAGTGCACCAGATCCCATCAGAACTCCAAAGTTAAACGTGTTTGGGGGAGAGTAGTACTAGGATGGGTGACCCCCAGGAAAGTCCTCGTGTTGCTTCCCCCTTTTCAATTTTTTTTGCTCCGATTTGTGTTGCCAAGATACTTTATCCACCACATTTCTATTATCGAATCCCACGGCACCTTGGGCAAGAAAACTTCGCTTCACGTGGAGGCTGGGCGCACAAATCGAGGGCGTAGGGCTTGTGACCAGGTCTCCGTCGCTCCGGTGCCCATAACTTTTCATCCGTGAAGTGTTACGCGGCGAATAGAATACCGTTGCAAAGCTATCTAAGAGCTCTACGACGGGGTCAGCTAGCTTGCTCACTCTACCCTTTTTGTAGCCCAAAATCGAACGTTTTCATCAGTTTCATGCCACTTTTCTTCTTTTGCTCTGTTTTTTCATCCCGGATCGTACGTCGTGAGCTGTTAAAAGGATGACAACCATACTCGTGGGACATTAGAGGACCCTACAATGAGTCGATATCACGTATTGTGAGGATGCTGCGTTGTTGAAGCGGATGGGTTGTCGTTAAGCCCATTGGACCTTTTGAATGGGCCATCTCTCTAGGATAGGACTTTGAACTGTTAACAAATAAAGGAATTGTGCCCTCAACATGACAGGTGCGATCATACCAGTACTAATGCACCAGTTCCCATCAGAACTCCAAAGTTAAGCGTGTTTGGGCTAGAGTAGTACTCGGATGGGTGACCCCCTGGGAAGTCCTCGTGTTGTACCCCCTTTTCAATTTTTTTTGCTCCGGTTTGTGTTGCCAAGATACTTTATCAGCCACATTTCTATTATTGAATCCCACGTCACCTTGGGCAAGACAACTTCGCTTCACGTGGAGGCTGGGCCCGCAAACCGAGGGCGTAGGGCTTGTGACCAGGTCTCCGTCGCTCCAGTTGCCCATAACTTTTCATCCGTAAGGAGTTAAGAGGCGCACAACATACCGTTACAATGCTCTCCGACAGTTCTGCGACGGTGGCAGCCCCTTTTTGGAGCCAAAAATTGAATGTTTTCATCAGTTTCAGGCCACTTTTCTTCTTTTGCTCTGTTTTTCCATCCCAGATCGTACATCGTGAGCTGTTAAAAGGACGACAATCTTATTCGTTGGACATTAGAGGGCCCTACATCACGTCGATATCACGTCTTGCGAGGATGCTGCGTTGCTGAAGCAGATGGGTTGTCGTTAAACCTATTGGGCCTTTTGAATGGGCCATCTCTCTAGGCTGGGACTGTGAACCGGTAACAAATAAAGGAATTGTGCCCTCAACATGACGGGTACGATCATACCAGCACTAATGCACTGGATCCTATCAAAACTCCGAAGTTAAGCGTGCTTGGACGAGAGTAATACTAGGATGGGTAAGCCCCTGGGAAGTTCTCGTGTTGCACCCCCTTTTCATTTTTTTTTGGCCTGGTTAGGGTTGCCAAGATACTTTATCCACCAAATTTCTATTACCGAATCCCGCGGAACATTGGGCAAGACAACTTCGCTTCATGTAGAGGCTGGGCCCGCAAACCGAGGGCGTAGTGCTTGTGACCAGGTTTATGTCGCTCCGGTGCCTATGACTTTTGATCCGTAAGGAGTTACGTGGCGCACAACATATCGCTGTAAAGCTCTCTGTGTGCTCTACGACGGTGGAAGCCAGCTTGCTCGCTGTGGCCATTTTTGGATCCCAAAATCGAACGTTTTCATCAATTTCTGGCCACTTTTCTTCTTTTACTTTGTTTTTTCATCCCGGATCGTACGTCGTGAGATGTTAAAAGGATGAAAACCTTACTCGCGTTACATTAGAGGGCCCTATAACGCGTCGATATCATATCTTACGAGGATGCTAAGTTGTTGAAGTGGATGGGTTGTCGTTAAGCCCATTGGGCCTTTTGAATGGGCCTTCTCTCTAGGCTGCGACTGTGAACCGTTAACAAAAAAAGGAATTGTGCCCTCAACATGATGGGTACGATCATACCAGCACTATTGCACCGAATCCCATCAGAACTCCGAAGTTAAGCGTGCTTGGGCAAGAATAGTATTAGGATGGGTGACCCACTGAGAAGTCCTCATGTTGCATCCCCTTTTCAATTTTTTTTGGCCTGGTTAGGGTTGCCAAGATACTTTATCCACCAAATTTCTATTACCGAATCCCACGGAACATTGGGCAAGACAATTCGCTTCACATAGAGGCTGGGCTCGCAAACTGAGGGCGTAGGGCTTATGACCAGTTCTCCGTCGCTCCGGTTCCCATAACTTTTGATCCCTAAGGAGTTACGCGGCGCACAGCATACCGGTAAAAATCTCTTTGAGAGCTCTACGACGGGGGCAACTAGCTTGCTCGCTATGCCCATTTTTGGAGCCCAAAATCTAAAGTTTTCAACAGTTTCAGGACACTTTTCTTCTTTTGCTCAGTTTTTTCGTCCCAGATCGTAGGTCGTGAGCCGTCAAAAGAACGACAACCTTACTCGTGGGACATCAGAGAGCCCTACAACGAGTCGATATCACATCTTTCGAGGATGCTGCGTTGTTGAACCAGATGGGTTGTCGTTAAGCCCATTGGGCCTTTTGAATGGGCCATCTCTTTAGGATGGGACTGTGAACCGTTAACAAATAAAGGAATTGTGCCCTCAACATGACGGGTGCGATCATACCAGCACTAATGCACAAGATCCCATCAGAGCTCCAAAGTTAAGCGTCCTTGAGCGAGAGTAGTACTAGGATGGGTGACCCCCTGGGAGGTCCTCGTGTTGCACCCCCCTTTTCAATTTTTTTTGCCCCGGTTTGGGTTGCCAAGATATTTTATCCACCACATTTCTATTATCGAATCCCACTGCAACTTGGGCAAGACAACTTCATTTCACGTTGAGGTTGGGCACGCAAACCGAGGGCATAGGGCTTTTGACCAGGTCTCCGTCGCTCCGATGCCCATAACTTTTGATCCGTAAGGAGTTATGCGGCGGATAGCATACCGTTGCAAAGCTATCCGACAGCTCTACGAAGGGGGCAGCCAGCTTGCTCACTGTACCTTTTTTGGAGCCAAAAATCAAACGTTTTCATCAATTTCAGGACATTTTTCTTCTTTTGCTCTGTTTTTTCGTCCCGGATCGTACGTCGTGAGTTGTTAAAAGGACGACAACCTTACTCGTGGGAAATTAGTGGGCCCTACAATGCGTCGATATCACGTCTTGCGAGGATGCTACATTGTTGAAGCGGATGGGTTGTCGTTAAGCCCATTGGGCCTTTTGAATGGGCCATCTCTCTAGGCAGGGACTGTGAACCGTTAACAAATAAAGGAATTGTGCCCACAACATGACGGGTGCAATCATAACAGCACTAATGCACCGGATCCCATCAAAACTCCGAAGGTAAGCGTGCTTGGGCGAAAATAGTACTAGGATGGGTGACCAAACCGAGGGCACAGGGCTTGTGACCTGGTCTCCGTCGCTCCGGTGCCCATTACTTTTGATCCGTAAGGAGTTACGCGGGGCACAGCATACCGTTGCAAATCTCTCTGAGAGCTCTGCGATGAGGGTAGCTAGCTTGCTCCCTATGCCCTTTTTTGGAGCCCAAAATCGAAAGTTTTCATCAATTTCAGGCCACTTTTCTTATATTGCTCAGTTTTTTCATCCCGGATCGTACGTCGTGAGCCGTCAAAAGAAAGACAACCTTACTCGTGGGACATTAGAGGGCCCTACAACTCATCGATATCACGTCTTGCGAGGATGCTGCATTGTTGAAGTGGATGGGTTGTCATTAAGCCCATTGGGCCTTTTGAATAGGCCATCTCTCTAGGATGGGACTGTGAACCGTTAACAAATAATGGAATTGTGCCCTCAACATGACGGGTGCGATCTTACCAACACTAATGCACCAGATCCCATCAGAACTCCAAAGTTAAGCGTGCTTGGGCGAGAGTAATACTAGGATGGGTGACCCCCTGGGAAGTCCTAGTGTTGCACCCCCTTTTCTATTTTTTTTGCTCCGATTTGGGTTGCCAAGATACTCTATCCACCACATTTCTATTATCGAATCTCACGGCACTTTGGGAAAGAAAACTTCCCTTCACGTGGAGGCTGGGCCCACAAACCGAGGGCGTAGGGCTTGTCACCAGGTCTCCGTCGCTCCAATGCCCATAACTTTTGATCTGTAAGGTGTTACGCGGTGGATAGCATACCGTTGCAAAGCTCTCCGACAACTGTACGAAGGGGGAAGCCAGCTTGCTCGCTATGCCCTTTTTAGTGCACAAAATCGAACGTTTTGGTCAGTTTCAGGCCACTTTTATAGTTTTGCTCTGTTTTTCCGTCTCGGACCGTACGTCATGAGTTGTTAAAAGGACGACAAACTTACTCGTGGGACATTAGAGGGCCCTACAACACGTCGATATCACATCTGGCGAGGATGTTGAATTGTTGAAGTGGATGGGTTGTCGTTAAGCCCATTGGGCCTTTTGAATGGGCCATCTCTCTAGGCTGGGACTGTGAACCATTAACAAAAAAAGGAATTTTGCCCTTAACATGACGGGTGCGATCATACCAGCACTAATGCACGGGATCCCATCAGAACTCCGAAGTTAAGCGTGGTTGGGGGAGAGTAGTACTAGGATGGGTGACCCCCTGAGAAGTACTCGTGTTGCAACCCCTTTTCTATTTTTTTTGCCCTGGTTAGGGATGCCAAGATACTTTATCCACCAAATTTCTATTACCGAATCCCACGGAACATTGGGTAGGATACCTTCACTTCACGTAGAGGCTGGGCCCGCAAACTGAGGGCGTAGGGCTTGTGACTAGGTCTCCGTCGCTCCGATGCCCATAGCTTTTGATCCGTAAGGAGTTGCGCGGCGCACAATATTCCGTTGCAAAGCTCTCCAACAGCTCTACGAAGGGGGCTACCGGCTTGCTTGTTGTGCCCTTTTTGGAGCCCAAAATCGAACGTTTTCATCAGTTTCAGACCACTTTTCTTCTTTTGCTCTGTTTTTCCGTCTCGGACCGTACGTCGTGTGCTATTAAAAGGACGACAACCTTAATCGCGGGACATTAGAAGGCCCTACTATGCGTCGATATCACGTCTTGCGAGGATGTTGCATTGTTGAAGCGGATGATTTGTCTTTAAGCCCAATAGGCCTTTTGAATGATCCATCTCTCTAGGCTGGGACTGTGAACCGTTAACAAATAAAGGAATTGTGCCCTCAACATGACGTGTGCGATCATACCAGCACAAATGCACCAGATCCCATCAGAACCCTGAAGTTAAGCGTGCTTGGGCGAGAGTAGTACTAGGAAGGGTGACCCCCTTTGAAGTCCTCGTGTTGCACCCCCTTTTCAATTTTTTTTCCTTGGTTAGGGCTGCCAAGATACTTTATCCACCAAATTTCTATTACCGAATCCCACCGAACATTGGACAAGACAACTTCGTTTCACGTGGAGGTAGGGCCCGCAAACCGAGGGCATAGGGCTTTTGACCAGGTCTCCGTCGCTCCGGTGCCCATAACTTTTGATCCGTAAGGAGTTACGCGGCGTACAGCATACCGTTGCAAATCACTCTGAGAGCTCTACGACGGGGGCAGCTAGTTTGCTCGCTATGCCAGTTTTTGGAGCCTAAAATTGAACGTTTTCATCAGTTTAAGGCCACTTTTCTTCTTTTGCTCTATTTTTTCGTCCAAGATTGTACGTCGTGAGCTGTCAAAAGGACGACAACCTTACTCGCGGGACATTTGAGGACTCTACAATGCGTCAATATCACGTCTTGCGAGGATGCTGCGTTGTTGAAGTAGATGGGTTGTCATTAAGCCCTTTGGGCCTTTTGAATGGGCCAACTCTCTAGGATAGGACTGTGAACTGTTAACAAATAAAGGAATTGTGCCCTCAACATTACGGGTGCGATCATACCCAACTAATACACCAGATCCTATCAGAACTCCAAAGTTAAGCGTGCTTGGGCGAGAGTAGTACTAGGATGGGTGACCCCTTAGGAAGTCCTCGTGTTACACCCCCCTTTTCAATTTTTTTTGCTCCGGTTTGGGTTGCCAAGATACTTTATCCACCACATTTCTATTATTGAATCCCACGGCACCTTGGGCAAGACAACTTCGCTTCACGTGGAGGCTGGGCTTGCAAAACGAGGGCGTAGGGTTTGTGACCAGCTCTCCGTCGCTCCGGTTGCCCATAACTTTTGATCCGTAAGGAGTTACGTGATGCACAGTATACTGTTGCAAAGTTCTCTGAGAGCTCTACGATAGGGGCAGCCAGCTTGCTCGATGTGCCCTTTTTGGAGCCCAAAATCGAATGTTTTCATCAGTTTCAGGCCACTTTTCTTCTTTTGCTCTATTTTTTTGTCCCGGATCATACGTCGTGAGCTGTTAAAAGGACTACAATCTTACTCAAGGGACATTAGAGGGACCTACAACACGTCGATATCACGTCTTGCGAGGATACCGCGTTTTTGAAATGGATGGGTTGTCGTTAAGCCCATTGGGCCTTTTGAATGGGCCATCTCTTTAGGCTAGAACTGTGAACCGTTAACAAATAAAGGAATTGTGCCATCAACATGATGGGTGCGATCATACCAGCACTAATGCACCGGATCCATCAAAACTCCGAAGTTAATCGTGCTTCGGCGAGAGTAGTACTAGGATGGGTGACCCCCTGGGAAGTCCTCGTGTTGCACCCCCTTTTCAATTTTTTTTGCCCTGGTTAGGGTTGCCAAGATACTTTATCCACCAAATTTCTATTACCGGATCCCACAGAACAGTGGGCAAGAAAACTTTGCTTCACGTAGAGGCTGGGCCCGCAAACCGATGGCGTAGAGCTTGTGACCAGGTCTCCATCGCTCCGGTGCCCATAACTTTTTATCCATAAGGAGTTACGCGGCGCAGAGCATACCGTTGCAAATCTCTCTGAGAGCTCTACGATGGGGGTAGCTAGCTTGCTCGCTAAGCCAGTTTTTGGAGCCCAAAATCGAACATTTTCATCAGTTTCAGGACACTTTTCTTCTTTTTCTCTATTTTTTCATCCCGTATCGTACGTCGTGAGCTGTCAAAAGAACGACAACCTTACTCATGGGACATTAGGGCCCTACAACTCGTCGATATCACATCTTGCGTGGATGCTGCGTTGTTGAAGCGGATGGGTTGTCGTTAAGCCCATTGGGCCTTTTGAATGGGCCATCTCTCTAGGATGGGACTGTGAACCATTAACAAATAAACGAATTGTTCCCTCAACATGACGGGTGCGATAATACCAGCACTAGTGCACCAGATCCCATCAGTGGTCCAAAGTTAAGCGTGCTTGGGCGAGAGTAGTACTAGGATGGGTGACCCCCTAGGAAGTCCTAGTGTTGCACCCCCTTTTTCAATTTTTTTTGCTCCGGTTTGGGTTGCCAAGATACTTTATCCACCACATTTCTACTATCGAATCCCACGGCACCTTGGGCAAGACAACTTCGCATCACGTGGAGGCTGGGCCCGCAAATCGAGGGCGTAGGGCTTGTGACCAGGTCTCCGTCGCTCCAGTGCCCATAACTTTTGATCCGTAAGGAGTTACGCGGCGCACACCATACCGTTGCAAAGCTCTCTAATAGCACTACGAAAGAGGCAGCCAGCTTACTAGCTATGCCTGTTTTAGGAGCCCAAAATCGATCGTTTTCATCAGTTTCAGGACAATTTTCTTCTTTTGCACTGTTTTTCCGTCCCGGATCGTACGTCGTGAGCTGTTAAAAGGACGACAACCTTACTCGCGGGACATTAGAGGGCCCTACAACACGTCGATATCACGTCTGGCGAGGATGTTGCGTTGTTGAAGCGGATGGGTTGTCGTTAAGCCCAATAGGCCTTTTGAATGGGCCATCCCTCTAGGATGGGACTGTTAACCGTTAACAAATAAAGTAATTGTGCCCTCAACATGACTAGTGCGATCATACCAGCACTAATGCACCGGATTCCATCAGAACTCCGAAGTTAAGCGTGCTTGGACGAGAGTAGTACTAGGATGGGTGATCCCCTGGGAAGTCCTCGTGTTGCATCCCCTTTTCAATTTTTTTTGCCCTGGTTAGGGCTGCCAAGATACTTTATCCACCAAATTCCTTTTACCGAATCCCACGGACCATTGGGCCAGACAACTTCCCTTCGCGTAGAGGCTGGGCCCGCAAACCGAGGGCGTAGGGCTTGTGACCAGGTCTCCGTCGCTCCAGAGCCCATAACTTTTGATCCATAAGATGTTATGTGGCGCTCAGCATACCGTTCCAAATCTCTTTGAGAGCTGTACGATGGGGGCAGCTAGCTTGCTCGCTATGCCCCTTTTTGGAGCCCAAATCGAACGTTTTCATCAGTTTCATTCCACTTTTCTTCTTTTGCTTTATTTTTTCATCCCGGATCGTACGTCGTGAGCTGTCAAAAGGACGACAACCTTACTCGTGGGGCATTAGAGGGCCCAACAATGCATCGATATCACGTCTTGCGAGGATGCTGCGTTGTTGAAGCGGATGGGTTGTCGTTATGCCCATTGGGCCTTTTGAATAGGCCATCTCTCTAGGATGGGTCTGTGAACCGTTAACAAATAAAGAAATTGTGCCATCAACATGATGGGTGCGATCATACCAGCACTAATGCACCTGATCCCATCAGAACTCTAAAATTAAGTGTGCTTGGGCGAGAGTAGTACTCGTATGGGTGACCCCATGGGAAGTCCTCGTGTTGAACCCTCATTTTCAATTTTTTTTGCTCTAGTTTGGGTTGCCAAGATAATTTATCCGCCACATTTCTATTATCGAATCCCACGACACCTTGGGCAAGACAACTTCGCTTCACGTGGAGGCTAGGCCCGCAAACCGAGGGCGTAGGGCTTGTGACCAAGTCTCTATCACTCCGGTACCCATAAGTTTTGATCCGTAAGGAGTTACGCGGCGCACAACATACCATTGCAAAACTCTCCGACAGCTCAACGAAGGGGCCAGCAGATGGGTTGTCATTAAGCCTATTAGGCCTTTTGAATGGGCTATCTTTCTGGGCTGGGACTGTGAACTGTCAACACATAAGGGATTTGTGCCCTTAACATGACGGGTGTGATCATACCAGTACCAATGCACCGAATCCCATCAGAACTTCGAAGTTAAGCATGCTTGGGCGAGAGTTGTACTAGGATGGGTGACCCCCTGGGAAGTCCTCATGTTGCATCGTACTTTCCAATTTTTTTTACCCTTGTTAGGCTTGCCAAGATGCTTTGTCCACCACATTTCTATTTCTGAATCCCAAGGAACATTGGGCCAGACAACTTCGTTTCACGTAGAGGCTGGGCCGGTAAACCGAGGACGTAGGGCTTGTGACCCAGTCTCTGTCGCTCCGGTGACCATAACTTTTGATCCCTCAGGCGTTCCACGGCGCACACCATACCATTGCAAAGCTCTTTGAGAGCTCTACGACAGGGGCAGCCGACTTGCTTGCTGTGCCCTTTTTGGAGACCAAAATCGAACGTTTTCATCAGTTTCAGGCCACTTTTCTTCTTTTTCTCTGTTTTTTCGTCTCTAATCGTACGTCGTGAGCTGTTAAAAAGACGACAACCTTACTCGCAGGACATTAAGGGGCCCAACAACGCGGCGATATGACGTCTTGCAAGGATACTGCGTTGTTAAAGCAGATGGGTTATCGTTAAGCCCATTGTGCCTTTCGAATTGGCCATCTCTCTAGGCTTGGACAGTGAACCATTAACACATAAAGGAATTGTGCCCTCAACATGACGAGTGCGATCTTACCAACACTAATGCACCGGATCCCATCAGATCTCCGAAGTTAAGCGTGCTTGGGTGAGAGTAGTACTAGGGTGGATGACCGCCTTGGAAGTCCTCGTGTTGCACCCCCCTTTTCAATTTTTTTTTCTCCTGTTTGGGTTGCCAAGATACTTTATTCACCACATTTCTATTATTGAATCCCACGGCACCTTGGGCAAGACAACTTCGCTTCACCTGGAGGCTGGGCCCGCAAATCGGGGGCGTCGGGCTTGTGACCAGGTCCCCGTCGCTCCGGTGCCCATAACTTTTGATCCGTAAGGACTTACGCGGCGCACAGCATACCGTTGGAAAGCTCTCCGAGAGCTCTACGACGGAGGCAGCCAGCTTGTTCGCTGTGCCCATTTTTGGAGCCCAAAATCGAACATTTTCATCAGTTTCAGGCCACTTTTCTTGTTTCGCTCTATTTTTTTGCCCCGGATCATATGTCGTGAGCTGTTAAAAGGACTACAACCTTACTCGCGGGATATTAGAGGGCCCTACAACGCGTCGATATCACGTATTGCTACAATGCTGCGTTGTTAAAGCAGATGGGTTATCGTTAAGCCCATTGGGCCTTTTGAATTGGCCATCTCTCTAGGCTAGGACTGTGAATCGTTAACACATAAATGAATTGTGCCCTCAACAAGACGGGTGCGATTATACTAGCACTAATGCATTGGATCCCATCAGAACTCCGAAGTTAAGCGTGCTTGGGCGAGTGTAGTACGAGGGTGGGTGACCCTCTGGGAAGTTCTCGTGTTGCACCCCCTTTTCAATTTTTTTTGCCCTGGTTAGGGTTGCCAAGATACTTTATCCACCAAATTTCTATTATCGAATCCACGGAACATTGGACAAGACAACTTCACTTCACGTGGAGGCTGGGCTCGCCAACCGAGGACGTAGGGCTTGTGACCAGGTCTCCGTCGTTCCGGTGCCCATATCTTTTGATTCGTAAGGAGTTACGCAGCGCACAGCATACCATTGCAAAGCTTTCTGATAGCTCTACGAATGGGGCAGTGAGCTTGCTTGATGTGCCGTTTTTGGAGCCCAAAATCGAATGTTTTCAATAGTTTTAGTCCACTTTTGTCCTTTTGCTCTACTTTTTCATCCCGGATCGTACGTCGTGAGCTGTTCAAAGGACGACAACCCTACTCGCGGGACATTAGAGGACTCTACAACGCGTTGATATCACGTCTTACGAGGACGCTGCGTTGATGAAGCGGATGGGTTGTCGTTAAGCCCATTGGGCCTTTGGAATGGGCCATCTCTCTAGGCTGGGACTGTGAACCGTTAACAAATAAAGGAATTGTGCCCTCAACATGACGGGTGCGATCATACCAGCACTAATGCACTGGATCCCATCAGAACTCCGAAGTTAAGCGTGCTTGGGCGAGAGTAGCACTGGGATGGGTGACCCCTTGGGATGTCCTCGTGTTGCACCCCCCTTTTCAATTTTTTTTTGCTCCGGTTTAGGTTGCCAATATACTTTATCCACCACATTTCTATTATCGAATACCACAGCACCTTGGGCAAGACAACTTCGCTTCACGTGGGGGCTAGGCCCGCGAATAGAGGCGTAGGGCTTATGACCCGGTCTCCGTCGCTCCGGTGCCCATAACTTTTGATCCGTAAGGAGTTACGCGGCGCACAGCATACCGTTGCAAAGCTCTCCGACAGCTCTACGAAGGGGGCAGCTAGCTTGCTCTATGTGCCCTTTTTGGAGCTCAAAATTGAACATTTTCATCTGTTTCATGCCACTTTTCTTCTTTTGCTCTGTTTTTCCATCCCGGATCGTACGTCGTGAGTTGTTAAAAGGAAGACAACCTTACTCGCAAGACATTAGAGGGCCCTACAATGCGTCGATATCACGTCTTGCAATGATGGGTTGTCGTTAAGCCCATTGGGCCATTTGAATGGGCCATCTCTCTAGGCTGGGACTGTGAACCATTAACAAATAAAGGAGTTGTGCCCTCAATATGACAGGTGCGATCATACCAGCACTAATGCATCGGATTCCATCAGAACTCCGAAGTTAAGTATGCTTGGGCGAGAGTAGTACTAGGATAGGTGACCCTCTGGGGAGTTCTCGTGTTGCACCCCTTTTCAATTTTTTTTCCCTGGTTAGGGTTACCGAGATACTTTATCCACCCAATTTCTATTACCGAATCCAACGGAAAATTGGGCCAGACAACTTCGCTTCACGTAGAGGCTGGGCCCGCAAACCGAGGACGTAGGGCTTGTAACCAGGTCTTCGTCGCTCCGGTGCCCATAACTTTTGATCCGTAAGGAGTTACGCGGCGTACAGCATACCATTGCAAAGCTCTTTGAGAGCTCAACGACGAGGGCAGCCAGATTGCTCGCTGTGCCCATTTTCGGAGCCCAAAATCGAACATTTTCATTAGTTTCAGTCCACTTTTCTACTTTTGCTCAATTTTTCCGTCCCAGATCGTACGTCGTGAGCTGTTAAAAGGACGACAACATGACTCGCGGGACATCAGAGGTCCCTACAACTCGTCGATATCATGTCTTTCGAGGATGCTGCGTTGTTGAAGCAAATGGGTTGTCGTTAAGCCCATTGGGCCTTTTGAATGGGCCATCTCTCTTGGCTGGGACTGTGAACCGTTAACAAATAAAGGAGTTGTACCCCCAACATGACGGGTGCGATCATACCAGCATTAATGCATCGGATCCCATCAAAACTCCGAAGTTAAGCATGCTTGGCTGAGAGTAGTACTAGGATAGGTGACCCCCTGGGAAGCCCTTGTGTTGCACCCCCTTTTCAATTTTTTTTGCCCTGGTTAGGGTTTCCATGATACTTTATCCACCAAATTTCTATTACTGAATCCCACAGAACATTGGGTCAGACAACTTCGCTTCACGTAGAGGCTGGGCTCGCAAATCGAGGACGTAGGGCTTGTGACCAGGTCTCCGTCGCTCCGGTGCCCATAACTTTTGATCCGTAAAGAGTTACGCGGCGCACATCATACCATTGCAAAGCTCTCAGAGGGCTCTACGACAGGGGTAGCAAGCTTGCTCACTGTGCCCATTTTCGGAGCCCAAAATCAAATGTTTTCATTAGTTTCAGGCCACTTTTCTTCTTTTGCTCTTTTTTTTCATCCCGAATCGTACGTCGTAAGCTGGTCAAAGGATGACAACCTTACTCGTGGGACACTAGAGGGCCCTACAATGCGTCGATATCACGTCTTGCGTGTATGCTACGTTGGTGAGGCGGATGGGTTGTCGTTAAGCCCATTGGGCCTTTTGAATGGGCCATCTCTCTAGGCTGGGACTGTGAACCGTTAACAAATAAAGGAGATGTACCCTCAACATGACGGGTTCGATCATACCAGCACTAATTCACCAGATCCCATCAGAATTCCGAAGTTAAGCATAGTTGGGTGAGAGTAGTACTAAGATGGGAGACCCCCTGGGAAGTCCTCGTGTTGCACCCCCTTTTCAATTTTTTTTGCCCTGGTTAGGGTTGCCAAGATACTTTATCCACCAAATTTTTATTACCGAATCCCACGGATCATTGGGCCAGACAACTTCGCTTCACGTAGAGGCTGGGCCCATAAACCGAGGGCATAGGGCTTGTGACCAGATCTCCGTCGCTTCGGTGCCCATAACTTTTGATACGTAAGGAGTTACGCGCCGCACAACATGCCGTTGCAATGCTCTCTGAGAGCTCTACGCCGGGGGCAGCAAGCTTGCTCGCTGTGCCCTTTTTGGAGCCCAAAATCGAACGTTTTCATCAGTTTCAGTCTACTTTTTTTTTTTGCTCTGTTTTTTCATCCCGGATCGTACGTCGTGAGCTGTTAAAAGGACCACAACCTTACTCGCGGGACATTAGAGGGCCCTACAACCCATCGATATCACGTCTTGCTTGGATGCTGCGTTTTTTAAGCGGATGAGCTGTCGTTAAGCCCATTGGGCATTCTGAATGGGCCATCTCTCTAGGCTAGGACTGTGAACTGTTAACACATAAAGGAATTGTGCACTCAACATGATGGGTGCGATCATACCATCACTAATGCACCAGATCCCATCAGAACTCCTAAGTTAAGCATGCTTGGGCTAGATTAGTACTAGGATGGGTGACCCCCTAGGAAGTCCTCATGTTGCACCCCCTTTTCAATTTCTTTTGCCCTGGTTAGGGTTGCCAAGATGCTTTATCCACCAAATTTTTATTACCGAATTCCACGGAAAATTGGGCCAGACAACTTCACTTCCCGTAGAGGCTGGGCCCGCAAACTGAGGGCGTAGGGTTTGTGACCAGGTCACCGTCGCTCCGGTGCCCATAACTTTTGATCCGTAAGGAATTACGCGGTGCAAAGTAGACCGTTACAAAGCTCTTTGAGAGCTCTACGATGGGGGTAGCCAGCTTGCTCGCTGTTCCGATTTTCGGAGCCCAAAATCTAATGTTTTAATCAATTTTGAGCCACTTTTCTTCCTTTTCTCTGTTTTTTTCATCCCGGATCGTAGGTCGTGAGCTATTAAAAGATGACAACCTAACTCGCGGGACATTAGAGGGCCCTGCAATGCGTCGATATCACGTCTTGAAAGGATGCTGCGTTGTTGAAGCGGATGGGCTGTCGTTATGCCCATTGGGCATTTTGACTGGGCCATCTCTCTAGGTTGGGACTGTGAACCGTTAACATGACGGGTGTGATCATACCAGCACTAATGCACCGGATCCCATCAGAACTTCGAAGTTAAGCGTGCTTGGGAGTGAGTAGTACTGGGATGGGTGACCGCTGCGATGTCCTCGTGTTGCACCCCCCTTTTAAGTTTTTTTGCTCCAGTTTGGGTGCCAAGATGGTTTATCCACCACATTTCTATTACCGAATCCCACGGCACCTTGGGCAAGACAACTTCGCTTCACGTAGAGGCTGGGCCCAAAAATCGAGGGCGTAAGGCTTGTGACCAGGTTTCCGTCGCTTCGGTGCCCATAACTTTTGATCCGTAAGGAATTACACGGCGCACAGCATACCGTTGAAAAGCTCTCCGACAGGTCTACGAAGGGGCAGCCAGCTTGCTCGTTGTGCCCTTTCTGTAGCACAAAATCGAACGTTGTCATCAGTTTCAGGCTACTTTTCTTCTTTTGCTATGTTTTTCCGTCCCATATCGTACGTCGTGAGCTGTTAAATGGACGACAACCTTACTCGCGGGAAATTAGAGGGCCGTACAACACGTCGATATCACGTCTTGCGAGGATGCTGCGTTGTTGAAGCGGATGGGTTGTCGTTCAGCCCATTGGGCCTTCTGAATGGGCCATCTCTCTTGGCTGGGACTGTGAACCGTTAACAAATAAAGGAGTTGTGTCCTCAACATGACAGGTGCGATCATACCAGTAGTAATGCATCGGATCCCATCAGAACTCCGAAGTTAAGCATGCTTGAGCGAGAGTAGTACTAGGATAGGTCACCCCTTGGGAAATCCTCGTGTTGCACCCCATTTCAATTTTTTTTGCCCTGGTTGGGGTTGCCAAGATACTTTATGCACCAAATTTCTATTACCGAATCCCACGGAACATTGGGCCAGACAACTTCGCTTCACGTAGAGGCTGGGCCCGCAAATCGAGGACGTAGGGCTTGTGACGCGGTCTCTGTCGCTCCGGTGCCCATAACTTTTGATCTGTAAGGAGTTACGCGGCGAACAGCATACCATTGCAAAGCTCTCTGAGAGCTCTACGATGGGGGCAGCCAGGTTGCTTGCTGTGCCCATTTTTGGAGCCCAAAAGCAAACATTTTCATCAGTTTCGGGCCACTTTTCTTCTTTAGCTCTGTTTTTTCGTCCCGGATCGTACGTCGTGAGCTGTTAAAAGGACGACAACCTTACTCGCAGGTCATTAGAGGGCCCTACAACGCGTCGATATCACGTCTTACGAGAATGCTGCGTTGTTGAAGCAAATGGGTTATCGTTAAGCCCATTGGGCCTTTTGAATGGGCCATCTCTCTAGGCTGTGACTGTGAACCGTTAACACATAAAGGAATTGTGCCCTCAACATGACGGGTGCAATCATACCAGCACTAATGCACCGGATCCCATCCGAACTCCGAAATTAAGCGTGCTTGGGCGAGAGTAGTACTAGGATGGGTGACCCCCAGGGATGTCCACGTGTTGCACCACCCTTTTCAATTTTTTTTTGCTCCGGTTTGGGTTGCCAAGACACTTTATCCACCACTTTTCTATTACCGAATCCCACGACGCCTTGGGCAAGACAACTTCGCTTCACGTGGAGGTTGGGCCCGCAAACCGAGGGCGTAGGGCTTGTGACCAGGTCTCCGTCGCTCTGGTGACCATAACTTTTGATCCGTAAGGAGTTACGCGGTGTACAGCATATCGTTTCAAAGCTCTCTGACATCTCTACAAAGGGGTCAGCCAGCTTGCTCGTTGTGCTATTTTTGGAGCACAAAATCGAACGTTTTCATTAGTTTCAGGCAACATTTCTTCATGTGCTATGTTTTTCCGTCCCGGATCGTACTTTGTGAGCTGTTAAAAGGATGACCACCTTACTCGCGGGACATTAGAGGGCCCTACAACGCGTCGATATCACGTCTTACGAGGATGATGCATTGTTGAAGCGGATGGGTTGTCGTTAAGTCCATTGGGCCTTTTGAATGGCTATCTCTCTATGCTGGGAGTGTGAACCGTTAACAAATAAAGGAGTTGTGCCCTCAACATGACGGGTGCGATCATACCAGCACTAATGCACAAGATCCCATCAGAACTCCGAAGTTGAGCATGCTCGGGCAAGAGTAGTACTAGGATGGATGACCCCCTAGGAAGTCCTCGTGTTGCACCCCTTTCTCAATTTTTTTGGCCCTGGTTAGGGTAGCCAAGATACTATATCCTCCAAATTTCTATTATCGAATTCCACGTAACATTGGGAAAGACAACTTCGCTTGACGTAGAGGCTGGGCCCGTAAACCGAGGGCGTAGGGCTTGTGACAAGGTCTCTATCGCTCCGGTACCCATAACTTTTGATATGTAAGGAGTAACGCGGCGCACAACATACCGTTGCAATGCTCTCTGAGTGCTCTACGACGGGGGCAGCTAGCTTGCTCGTTGTGCCCCTTTTTGGAGCCTAAAATCGAACGTTTTCATCAGTTTCAAGCCACTTTTTTTCTTTTGCTCTGTTTTTCATCCCGGATCGTACGTCGTGAGCTGTTAAAAGGACCACAACCTTACTCGTGGGACATTAGAGGGCCCTACAATGCGTCGATATTACGTCTTGCGAGGATGCTGCGTTGTTAAAGAGGTTGGGTTGTTGTTAAGCCCATTGGGCCTTTTGAATGGGCCATCTCTTTAGGCTGGGACAGTGAACCGTTAACCAATAAAGGAGTTGTGCCATCAACATGACGGGTGTGATCATAACAGCACTAATGCACCGGATCCCATCCGAACTCCGAAGTTAAGCATGCGTGGGCCAGAGTAGTGCTAGGATGGGTGACCCCCTGAGAACTCCTGGTGTTGCACCCCATTTTCCATTTTTTTTGCCCGGGTTAGAGTTGCCAAGATACTTTATGCACCAAATTTCTATTACCGAATCCCACGGAACAATGGGCCAGACAACTACGCTTCACGTAGAGGCTGGGCCCGCAAACTGAGGGCGTAGGGCTTGTGGCTAGGTCTCCGTCGCTCCGGTGCCCATAACTTTTCATCCGTAACGAGTTACGTGGCGCACAACATACCGTTGCAAAGCTCTCTGAGAGCTCTGCGACAGAGTCAGCTAGCTTGCTCGCTGTGCCCATTTTTATAGCCCAAAATCGAACATTTTCATCAGTTTCAGGCCACTTTTCTTCTGTTGCTCTATTTTTTTGTCCTGGATCGTATGTCGTGAGCAGTTAAAAGGACGACATCCCTACTCGCGGGACATTAGAGGGCCCTACAACCCATCGATATCACATCTTGCGAGGATGCTGCATTGTTGAAGCTGATGGGTTGTCGTTAAGCCCATTGGGCCTTTTGAATGGGCCATCTCTCTAGGCTGGGACTGTGAACCGTTAACGAATAACGGAATTGTGCCCTCAACATGACGGGTGCGATCATACCAGCACTAATGCACCAGATCCCATCAGAACTCTGAAGTTAAGCATGCTTGGGCGAGAGTAGTACTAGGATGGGTGACCCCTTGGGAAGTCCTCGTGTTGCACCTCCTTTTCAATTTTTTTTCCCCTGGTTAGGGTTGCCAAGATAGTTTATCCACCAAATTTCTATTACCGAATCCCACGGAACATTGGGCAAGACAACTTCGCTTCACGTAGAGGCTGGGCCCGCAAACCGAGGGCGTAGGGCTTATGACCAGGTCTTCGTTGCTACGGTGGCCATAACTTTTGATCCGTAAGGAGTTACGCGGCGCACAGTATACCGTTGCAAAGCTCTCTGAGAGCTTTGCGACAGAGTCAGCTAGCTTGCTCGCTGTGCCCATTTTTATAGCCCAAAATCGAACATTTTCATCAGTTTCAGGCCACTTTTCTTCTTTTGTTCTATTTTTTCTTCCTGGATCGTACGTCGTGAGTTGTTAAAAGGACCACAACCTTACTCACGGGACATTAGAGGGCCCTACAACGCATCGATATCATGTCTTGCGAGGATGCTGCGTTTTTAAAGCAGATGGGTTGTCATTAAGCCCATTGGGCGATTTGAATGTGCCATCTCTCTAGGCTGGGACAGTGAACCATTAACAAATAAAAGAGTTGTGCCCTCAACATGACGGGTACGATCATACCAGCACTAATGCACCGGATCCCACCAGAACTACGAAGTTAAGCATGTTTGGGCGATAGTAGTACTAGGATGGGTGACCCCCTAGGAAGTCCCCGTGTTGCACCCCCTTTTCAATTTTTTTTGCCCTGGTTAGGGTTGCCAAGATACTTTATCCACCAAATTTCTATTACCGAATCCCACGGAACATTGGGCAAGACAACTTCGCTTCACGTAGAGGTTGGGCCCGCAAACCGAGGGCGTAGGGCTTGTGACCAAGTCTCCGTTGCTCTGGTGCCCATAACTTTTGATCCGTAAGGAGTCACGCAGTGCACAGCATACCATTGCAAAGTTCTCTGATAGGTCTACGACGGGGGCAGCCAGGTTGCTCGCTGTGCCCGTTTTTGGAGCCCAAAATCGAATGTTTTCATCTGTTTTGGGCCACTTTTCTTCATTTGCTCTGTTTTTCCGTCCCGGATCGTACGTCGTGAGCTGTTAAAAGGACGACAACCTTACTCGCGGGACATTAGAGGTCCCTACAACGCGTCGATATCACGTCTTGCGAGGATGCTGCGTTGTTGAAGCGGATGGGTTGTCGTTAAGCCCATTGGGCCTTTTGAATGGGCCATCTCTCTAGGCTGGGACTGTGAACCGTTAACAAATAAAGGAATTGTGCTCTCAACATGACGGGTGCGATCATACTAGCACTAATGCACCGGATCCCATCAGAACTCCGAAGTTAAGTGTGCTTGGGCGAGATTAGTACTAGGATGAGTGACCCTTTGGGAAGTCCTCGTGTTGCACCCCCTTTTCAATTTTTTTGCCCCGGTTTGGGTTGCCAAGATACTTTATCCACGACATTTCTATTATCGAATCTCACAGAACTTTGGGCTAGACAACTTCGCTTCACGTAGAGGCTGGGCCCACAAACCGAGGGCGTAGGGCTTGTGACCAGGTCTCCGTCGTTCCGGTGCCCATAACTTTTGAAACGTAAGGAGTTACGCGGCGCACAGCATACCGTTGCAAAGCTCTACGACAGCTCTATGAAGGGGGCAGCTAGCTTGCTCGATGTGCCCTTTTTGGAGCCCAAAATCGAACGTTTTCATCAGTTTCAGGCCACTTTTCTTCATTTGCTCTGTTTTTTTGTCCCGGATCGTACGTCGTGATCTGTTAAAAGGACCACAACCTTACTCGCATGACATTAAAGAGCCCTAAAACGCGTCAATATCACGTCTTTCGAGGATGCTGCGTTGTTGACGCAGATGGGTTGTCATTAAGCCCATTGGGCCTTTTGAATGGGCCATATCTCTAGGCTGGGACTGTGAACCGTTAACCAACAAAGGAGTTGTACCGTCAACATGACGGGTGTGATCATACCAGCACTAATGCACCGGATTCCATCAGAACTCCGAAGTTAAGCATGCTTGGGCAAGAGTAGTACTAGGATGGGTGACCCCCTGGGAAGTCCTCGCGTTGTAGCCCACCTTTTCAATTTTTTTACTCCGGTTTGGGTTGCCAAGATACTTTATCCACAACATTTCTATTTTCGAATCACACGGCACCTTGGGCAAGACAACTTCGCTTCACGTGGAAGATGAGCCCGCAAATCGAGGGCGTAGGGCTTGTGACCAGGTCTCCGTCGCTCCGGTGCCCATAACTTTTGATCCGTAAGGAGTTACGTAGTGCACAACATACCGTTGCAAAGCTCTCTGACTGCTCTACGAATGGGGCAGCCAGCTTGCCCTCTGTGCCCTTTTTGGAGTCCAAAATCGAACGTTTTCATCAATTTCAGGCCACTTTTCTTCCTTTTCTCTATTTTTCCGTACCGGATCGTACGTCGTGAGTTGTTAAAATTACCACAACCTTACTCGCAGGACATTAGAGGGCCCTACAACGCGTCGATATCACGTCTTACGAGGATGCTGCGTTGTTGTAGCGGATAGGTTGGCGTTAAGCCCATGGGGCCTTTTGAATGGGCCATCTCTCTAGGCTGTGACTGTGAACCGTGAACAAATAAAGGAATTGTGCCCTCAACATGATTGGTGCGTTCATACCAGCACTAATGCACCGGATCCCATCAGAACTCCGAAGTTAAGCGTGCTTGGGCGAGAGTGGTACTAGGATGGGTGACCCCCTGGGAAGTCCACGTGTTCCACGCCCTTTCCAATTTTTTTTGCACCGGTTTGGGTTGCCAAGATACTTTATCCACCAAATTTCTATTATCGAATCCCACCGCACCTTGGGCAAGACAACTTCGCTTCACGTGCAGGCTGGGCCCGCAAATCGAGGGCGTAGAGCTTGTGACCAGGTCTCCGTCGCTCCAGTGCCTATAACTTTTGATCCGTAAGGAGTTACGTGGCGCACAGCATACCGTTGAAAAGCTCTCCGACTGCTCTATGAAGGGTGTAGCCAGCTTGCTCGCTGTGCCCTTTTGGGAGCCCAAAATCGAACGTTTTCATCAGTTTCAGGCCACTTTTCTTCTATTGCTCTGTTTTTCCGTCCCGAATCGTACGTCGTGAGCTGTTAAAAGGACAACAACCCTACTCACGGGACATTAGAGGTCCCTACAATGCGTCGATATCACGTCTTGCGAGGATGCTTCGTTGTTGAAGCGGATGGGTTGTCGTTAAGGCCATTGGGCCTTTTGAATGGGCCATCTCTCTAGGCTGGGACTGTGAACCGTTAACCAATAAAGGAGTTGTGCCATCAACATGATGGGTGCGATCATACCACCACTAATGCACCGGATCCCATCAGAACTACGAAGTTAAGCGTGCTTGGGCGAGAGTAGTACATGGATTGGTGACGCCCTGGGAAGTCCTCGTGTTGCACCCCCTTTTTAATTATTTTTGGTCCGGTTAGGGTTGCCAAGATACTTTATCCACCACATTTCTATTATCAAATCCCACGGTACCATGGGCAAGATAACTTCGCTTCACGTGGAAGCTGGGACCACAAACCGAGGGCGTAAGTCTTGTGACCTGGTCTACGTCACTCCGGTGCCCATAACTTTTGATCTGTAAGGAGTTACGCGGCGCATAGCATACCGTTGCAAAGCTCTCTGAGAAATCTACGATGGGGGCAGCCAGCTTTCTCGCTATGCCCTTTTTGGACCCCAAAATCGAATGTTTTCATTAGTTTCAGGCTACTTTTCTTCATTTGCTCTGTTTTTTCATCCCGAATCGTACGTCGTGGGTTGTTAAAAGGACAACAACCTTCCTTGCGCGACATTAGAGGTCCCTACAATGCATCGATATCACGTCTTGCTAGGATGCTTCGTTGTTGAAGTGGATGGTTTGTCGTTAAGCCCATTGGGCCTTTTGAATGGGCCATCTCTCTAAGCTGGGACTGTGAACCATTAACCAATAAAGGAGTTGTGCCCTGAACATGACAGGTGCGATCATACCAGCACTAATGCACCGGATCCCTTCAGAACTCCGAAGTTAAGCAAGCTTGGGCGAGAGTAGTATTAGGTTGGGTGACCCCCAGGGTAGTCCTCGTGTTGCACCCCCTTTTCAATTTTTTTTGCCCTGGTTAGGGTTGGCAAGATACTTTATCCACCAAATTTCTATTACCGAATCCCACGAAACATTGGGCAAGGCAAGTTCGCTTCACGTAGAGGTTGGGCGCGCAAACCGAGGGTGTAGGGCTTCTGCCCATAACTTTTGATTCGGAAGGAGTTACGCGGCGCACAGCATACCGTTGCAAAGCTCTCTGACAACTCTACGAATGGGGCAGCCAAATTGCTCGCTGTGCCCTTTTTGGAGCCCAAAATCGATTCTTTTCATCAGTTTCAAGACACTTTTCTTCTTTTGCTCTGTTCTTCCGGCCTGGATCATACGTCGTGAGCTGGTAAAAGGATGACAACCTTACTCGCGGGACATTATAGGGCACTACAATGCGTTGATATCTTGTCTTGCGAGGATGCTGCGTTGTTGAAGCGGATAGGTTATCGTTAAGCCCATTGGGCCTTTTGAATGGGCCATCTCTCTAGGCTAGGACTGTGAACCGTTAACAAATAAAGGAATTGTGCCCTCAACATGACGGGTGCTATCATACCAGCACTAATGCACCGGATCCCATCAGAACTCCGAAGTTAAGCGTGCTTGGGCGAGAGTAGTACTTGCATGGGTGACCCCCTGGGAAGTCCTCGTGTTGCACACCCTTTCCAATTTTTTTTCCCGTGGTTAGGGTTGCCAATATACTTTATCCACCAAATTTCTATTACCGAATCCCACGGAACATTAGGCTAGACAGCATCGCTTCACGAAGAGGCTGGGCCCGCAACCCGAGGGCGTAGCGCTTGTGACCAGGTCTCTGTCGCTCCCGTGCCCATAACTTTTGATCTGTAAGGAGTTACGCAGCGCACAACATACCGTTGCAAAGCACTTTGAGAGCTCTACGATGGGGGCAGCGAGCTTGCTCGTGTGCCCTTTTTGGATCCCAAAATCTAATGTTTTCATCAGTTTCATACCACTTTTATTCTTTTGCTCTGTTTTTTCGTCCGGGATCGTACGTCGTGAGCTATTAAAAGGACGACAACCTTACTCGCGGGACATTAGAGGGCCCTACAACGCGTCGATATCACGTCTTGCGAGGAAGCTGTGTTGTTGAAGCGGATGGGTTGTCGTTAAGCCCATTGGGCCTTTTGAATGGGCCATCTCTCTAGGATGGGATTGTGAACAATTAACAAATAAAGGAATTGTGCGCCCAACATGACGGGTGCGATCATACCAGCACTAATGCACCGGATCCCATCAGAACTCCAAAGTTGAGCATGCTTGGGCGAGAGTAGTACTGGGATGGGTGACCCTCTGGGAAGTCCTCGTGTTGCACCCCCTTTTTCAATTTTTTTTGCCCTGGTTAGGCTTGCCAAGATGCTTTATCCACCGCATTTCTATTACTGAATCCCACGGCACCTTGGGCAAGACAACTTCGTTTCACGTAGTGGCTAGGCCCGCAAACCGAGGGCGTAGGGCTTGTGACCAGGTCTCCGTCGCTCCGGTGCCCATAACTTTTGATCCGTAAGGAGTTACGTGGCGCACAGCATACCGTTTCAAAGCACTCTGACAGCTCTATGAAGGGCGCAACGAGCTTTCTCGCTGTGCCCTTTTTAGAGCCCAAAATCGAACGTTTTAATCAGTTTTAGTCCACTTTTCTTCTTTTGCTTTGTTTTTCTGTCCCGGATCATACGTCTTGAGCTATTAAAAGGATGACAACCTTACTCGCGGGACATTAGACGGCCCTACAATGCATCGATATCACGTCTTGGAAGGATGCTGCATTGTTGAAGCGGATGGGTGACCCCCTAGGAAATCCTCGTGTTGCACCCCCTTTTCAATTTTTTTTGCCCTGGTTAAGGTTGCCAAGATACTTTATCCACCAAATTTCTAATACCGAATCCCACGGAACATTGTGCTAGACAACTTCGCTTCACGTAGAGGCCGGGCCTGCAAACCGAGGGCGTGGGGCTTGTGACCAGGTCTCCGTCACTCCAGTACCCATCACTTTTGATCCGTAGGGAGTTACGTGGTGCATAGCATACCATTGAAAAGCTCTCTGAGAGCTCTATGACGGGGGCAGCAAGATTGCTTGGCTGCGCCTATTTTGGAGCCCAAAATCGAACGTTTTTATCAGTTTCAGGCTACTTTTCTTCTTTTGCGCAATTTTTTTGTCCCGGATCATACGTCGTGAGTTGTTCAAAGGAGGACAACCTTACTCGTGGGACATTAGAGTGCCCTACAATGCGTCGCTATCACGTCTTGCGAGGATACTGCGTTGTTGAACCGGATGGGTTGCCGTTAAGCCCATTGTGCCTTTTGAATGGGACATCTCTCTAGGCTGGGACTGTGAACCATTAACAAATAAAGGAATTGTGCCCTCAACATGACGGGTGCGATCATACCAGCACAAATGCATCGGATCCCATCAGAACTAAGAAGTTAAGCGTAGTTGGGTGAGAGTAGTACTTGGATAGGTGACCCCCTGGGAAGTCCTCGTGTTGCACCCTCTTTTCAATTTTTTTTGCCCTGGTTAGGGTTGCCGAGATACTTTATCGACCAAATATCTATTACCGAATCCCACGGAACATTGGGCATGACAAATTCACTTCACGTAGAGGCTGGGCCCGCAAACTGAGGGCGTAGGGCTTGCGACCTGGTCTCCGTCGCTCCGGTGCCCATAACTTTTGATCCGTAAGGAGTTACGCGGCGCACAGCATACCGTTGCAAAGCTCTCTGAGAGCTCTACGACGGGGGCAGCTAGCTTGCTCGCTTTGCCCTTTTTTGGAGACCAAAATCGAATGTTTTCATCAGTTTCAGGGCACTTTTCTTCGTTTGCCCTATTTTTTTACTCCGGATCGTACGTCGTGAGTTGGTAAAAGGACGACAACCTTACTCGCCGGACATTAGGGGGCCTTACAACTCATCGATATCACGTCTTGCGAGGATGCTGCGGTGTTGAAGTGAATGGGTTGTCTTAAGCCCATTGGGCCTTTTGAATGGGCGATCTCTTTAGGCTGGGACTGTGAACTGTTAACCAATAAAGGAGTTGTGCCCTCAACATGACTGATGCGATCATACCAGCACTAATGCACCGGATCCCATCAGAACTCCAAAGTTAAGTGTGCTTGGGCGAGAGTAGTACTAGGATGGGTGACACCCTGGGAAGTCCTCGTGTTGCACACCCCTTTTCATTTTTTTTTGCTCCGATTTGGGTTTCCAAGATACTTTATCTACGCATTTCCATCCAACGGCACCTTGGGCAAGGTAACTTCGTTTCACGTGGAAGCTGGGACCACAAACCGAGGGCGTAAGTCTTGTGACCTGGTCTACGTCACTCCGGTGCCCATAACTTTTGATCTGTAAGGAGTTACGCGGCGCATAGCATACCGTTGCAAAGCTCTCCGACAGCTCTATGAAGGGGGTAGCCAGCTTGCTCGCTATGCCCTTTTTGGAGCCCAAAATCGAATGTTTTCATTAGTTTCAGGCTACTTTTCTTCTATTGCTCTGTTTTTCCATCCCGGTTCGTACGTCGTGAGCTGTTAAAAGGATGACAACCTTACTCGCGGGACATTAGAGGTCCCTACAATGCATCGATATCACGTCTTGTGAGGATTCTACATTGTTGAAGTGGATGGTTTGTCAATAAGCCCATTGGGCCTTTTGAATGGGCCATCTCTCTAAGCTGGGACTGTGAACCATTAACCAATAAAGGAGTTGTGCCCTGAACATGACAGGTGCGATCATACCAGCACTAATGCACCGGATCCCTTCAGAACTCCGAAGTTAAGCAAGCTTGGGCGAGAGTAGTATTAGGTTGGGTGACCCCCTGGGAAGTCCTCGTGTTGCACCCACTTTTCAATTTTTTTTGCCCTGGTTAGGGTTGCCAAGATACTTTATCCACCAAATTTCTATTACTGAATCCCACGGAACATTGGGCAAGACAAGTTCGCTTCACGTAGAGGTTGGGCCTGCAAACCGAGGGCGTAGGGCTTGTGACCATAACTTTTAATCCGTAAGGAGTTACGCGGGGCACTGCATACTGTTGCAAAGCTTGCTTGCTCTGCCACTTTTTGGAGCCCAAAATCGAACATTTTCATCAGTTTCAGGCCACTTTTCTTCTTTTGTTCTATTTTTTTGTCCCGGATCGTACGTCGGGAGCTGTTAAAAGGACGAGAACCTTACTCGCGGGACATTAGAGGGCCCTACAACGCGTCGATATCATGTCTTGTGAGGATGCTGCATTGTTGAAGCGGATGGGTTTTCGTTAAGCCCATTAGGCCTTTTGAATGGGCCATCTCTCTAGGCTAGGACTGTGAACCGTTAACAAATAAAGGAATTGTGCCCTCAACAAGACGGGTGTGATCATACCAGCACTAATGCACCGGATCCCATCAGAACTCCGAAGTTAAGCGTGCTTGGTCGAGAGTAGTACTAGGATGGGTTACCCCTTGGGAAGTCCTCATTTTGCACCCCTCTTCTCAATTTTTTTTGCTCTGGTTTGGGTTGCCAAGATACTTTATCCACCACATTTCTATTATTGAATCCCACGGCACTATGGGCAAGAGAACTTCGCTTCATGTGGAGGTTGGGCCCGCAAACCGAGGGCGTAGGGCTTTTGACCAGGTCTCCGTCGCTCTGGTGCTCATTACTTTTGATCCGAAAGGAGTTACGCGGCGCACAACATACCGTTGCAAAGCACTACGACAGCTCTACGAAAGGGGCACCCAGCTTGCTCGCTTTGCTAGTTTTGGAGCCCAAAATCGAACGTTTTCATCAGTTTCAGGCCACTTTTCTACTTTTGCTCTATTTTTTCATCCAGGATCGTACGTCGTGAGCTGTTAAAAGGACGACAACCTTACTAGCGGGACATTAGAGGGCCCTACAACACGTCGATATCACGTCTTGCGAGGATGCTGCGTTGTTGAAGCGGATGGGTTGTCCTTAAGCCCATTGGGCCTTTTGAATGAGTTATCTCGCTAGGCTGGGACTGTGAACCGTTAAATAATAAAGGAGTTGTGCCCTCAACATGACTGGTGCGATCATACCAGCAGTAATGCACCGGATCCCAACAAAATTCCTATGTTAAGCATGCTTGGGCGAGAGTAGTACTAGGATGGGTGACCCCTTGGGAAGTTCTCGTGTTGCACCCCCTTTTCAATTTTTTTTGCCCTGGTAAGGGATGCCAAGATAATTTATCCACCAAATTTCTATTACCGAATCCCACGGAACATTGGGTAAGACAACTTCACTTCACGTAGAGGCTGGGCCAGCAAACCGAGGGCGTAGGGCTTCTGACCAGGTCTCCGTCGCTCCGGTGCCCATAACATTTGATTCGTAAGGAGTTACGCGGCGCGCAACATACCATTGGAAAGCTTTCTGAGAGCTCCACGACGGGGGCAGCCAGCTTACTCGCTCTGCCAATTTTTGTAGCCCAAAATCGAACGTTTTCATCAGCTCAGGCCACTTTTCTTCTTTTGCTCTGTTTTTTTTTATCACGGATCGTATGTCATGAGCTGTTCAAAGGACGACAACCTTACTCGCGGGAGATTACAGGGCCTTACAACTCGTCGATATCACGTCTTGCGAGGATGCTGCGTTGTTGAAGCAGATGGGTTGCCGTTAAGCCCATTGGGCCTTTTAAATAGGCCATCTCTCTAAGCTGGGACTATGAACCATAAACAAATAAAGGAATCGTGCCCTCAACTTGAAAGGTGTGATCATACCTGCACTAATGCACCGGATCCCATCGAAACTGCGAAGTTAAGCATGCTTGGGCGAGAGTAGCACTAGGATAGGTGCCCCCTTGGGAAGTCCTCGTGTTGAACCCCCCTTTTCAATTTTTTTTGCTCCGGTTTGGGTTGCCAAGATACTTTATGCACCACATTTCTATTATCGAATCCCACGGACCTTGGGCAAGACCACTTCGCTTCACGTGAAACCGAGGGCGTACGCCTTGTGACTAGGTCTCCGTTGCTACGGTGCTCATAACTTTTGATCCGTAAGGAGTTACGCTGTGCACAGCATACCGTTGCAAAGCTCTCTGACAGCTCTACAAAGGGGTCAGCCAGCTTGCTCGCTATGCCCTTTTTGGAGCCCAAAATCGAACGTTTTCATTATTTTCAGGGCATTTTTCTTCTTTAGCGCTATTTTTTCGTCCCGGATCGTACGTCGTGAGCTGTTAAAAGGACGGCAACCTTATTCATGGGGCATTAGAGGGCCCTACAACGCGTCGATATCACGTCTTGCGAGGTTGCTGCGTTGTTAAAGCGGATGGGTTGTCGTTAAGCCCAATGGTCCATTTTGAATGGGCCATCTCTCTAGGCTGGGACTATGAACCGTTAACCAATAAAGGAGTTGTACCCTCAACATGACTGGTGCGATCATACCAGCACTAATGCACCTGATCCCATCAGAACTCAGAAGTTAAGCGTGCTTGGGCGAGAGTAATACTAGGATAGGTGTCCCCATGGGAAGTCCTCGTGTTGCACCCCCTTTTCAATTTTTTTTGCCCTGGTTAGGGTTGCCAAGATACTTTATCCACCAAATTTCTATTAACGAATCCCACGGAACATTGGGTAAGACAACTTCGCTTCACGTAGAGGCTGGGCCGGTAAACCGAGGGTGTAGGGCTTGTGACCAGGTCTCCGTCGCTCCGGTGCCCATAACTTTTGATCCGTAAGGAGTTACGCGGCGCACAGCATACCGTTGCGAAGCTCTCTGAGAGCTCTACGTAGGGGGCAGCCAGATTACTCACTGTACCCATTTTTTGAGACCAAAATTGAACGTTTTGATCATTTTCAGGCCACTTTTCTTCTTTTGCTATGTTTTTTAGTCTTGGATCGTACGTCATGAGATGTTAAAAGGACGACAACCTTACTCACAGGACATTGGAGGGCCTTACAACGCGTTGATATCACGTCCTGCGAGGATGCTTCGTTGTTGATGTAGATGGGTTGTCGTTAAGCATATTGGGCCTTTTGAATGGGCCATCTCTCTAAGCGGGGACAGTGAACCGTTAACAAATAAAGGAATTGTGCTCTCAACATTACGGGTGCAATCATACCAACACTAATGCACCAGATCCCATCAGAACTCCGTAGTTAAGCATGCTTGGGCGAGGGTAGTACTAGGATGGGTGACCCCCTGGGAAGTCCTCGTGTTGCACCCCCTTTTCAATTTTTTTTGCCCTAGTTAGGGTTGCCAAGATACTTTATCCACCAAATTTCTATTACCAAATCCCACGGAACATTGGGCAAGACAACTTCGCTTCACGTAAAGGCTAGGCCCGCAAACCAAGGGCGCAAGACTTGTGACCAGGTCTCCGTCGCTCCGGTGCCATAACTTTTGATCCGTAAGGAGTTACGCGGTGCACAACATAAAGTTGCAAAGCTCTTTGACAGCTCTACGAAGAGTGTAGCCAGCTTGCTCGCTGTGGCCTTTTTGGAGCCCAAAATCGAACGATTTCATCAGTTTCAGGCAATTTTTCTTCCTTTGTTCTGTTTTTCCGTCCCGGATCGTATGTTGTGAGCTGTTAAAAGGATGACAACCTTACTCGCAGGATGTTAGAGGTCCTTACAACGCGTCGATATCACGTCTTGCGAGGATGCTGCGTTGTTGAAGTGGATGGGTTGTTGTTAATCCCATTGGGCCTTTTGAATGGGTCATCTTCCTAGGCTTGGACTGTGAACCGTTAACACATAAAGGAATTGTGCCCTCAACATGACAGGTGCGATCATACCAGCACTAATGCACCGGATCCCATCAGAACTCCGAGGTTAAGCGTGCTTGGGCGAGAGTAGTACTGGGATGGGTGACCCCCAGGGAAGTCCTTGTGTTGTACCCCATTTTCAATTTTTTGTGCCCTGGTTAGGGTTGCCAAGATACTTTATCCACCAAATTTCTATTACCGAATCCCACGGAACATTGGGCAATACAACTTCGATTCACGTAGAGGCTAGGCCCGCAAACCGAGGGCGCAGGGCTTGTGACCAGGTCTCCGTCGTTCCGGTACCCATAACTTTTGATCCGTAAGAAGTTACGCGGCGCACAGCATACTGTTGGAAATCTCTCTAAGAGCTCTACGATGGGGGCAGCCAGCCTGCTTGCTGTGCCCTTTTTTGGAGCCCAAAATCGAACGTTTTCATCAGTTTTAGGCAGCTTTTCTTATTTTGCTCTATTTTTTTGTCTCGGATCGTACGTCGTGAGCTGTTAAAAGGACGAAAACCTTACTCGTGGGACATCAGAGGGCCCTACAACGTGTCAATATCTCGTCTTGCGAGGATGCTGCGTTGTTGAAGCGGATGGGTTGTTGTTAAGCCCATTGGGCCTTTTGAATGGGCTATCTCCCTAGGTTGGGACTGTGAACCGTTAACAAATAAAGGAATTGTGCCCTCAACATGACGGGTGCGATCATACCAGGACTAATGCACTGGATCCCATCAAAACTCCGAAGTTAAGCGTGCTTGGGCGAGAGTAGTACTAGGATGGGTGACCCCTTGGGAAGTCCTCGTGTTGCACCACCTTTTCAATTTTTGTTGCCCTGGTTAGGGTTGCCAAGATACTTTATCCACCAAATTTCTATTACCGAATCCCACGGAACATTGGGCAATACAACTTCACTTCACGTAGAGGCTAGGCCCGCAAACCGAGGGCGTAGGGCATATGACCAGATCTACGTCACTCCGGTGCCAATAACTTTTGATCCGTAAGGAGTTACGCGGCGCACAGCATACCGTTGCAAAGCTCTCAGAGAGCTCTACGATGGGGGCAGCCAGCCTGCTTGCTGTGCCTGTTTTTCTAGCCCAAAATCGAATGTTTTCATCAGTTTCGGGCCACTTTTCTTCTTTTGCTCTGTTTTTTCATCCCGGATCGTACGTCGTGAGTTGTTAAAAGGACGACAACCTTACTCGCGGGACATTAGAGGGCCCTACAATGCGTCGACATCACGTCTTGCGAGGATGCTGCGTTTTTTAAGCGGATGGGTTGCCGTTAAGCATATCGGGCCTTTTGAATGGGCCATCTCCCTAGGCTGGGACTGTGAACCGTTAACAAATAAAGGAATTGTGCCCTCAACGTAACGGGTGCGATCATACCAGCACTAATGCACCGGATCCCATCAGAACTCTAAAGTTAAGAGTTTTTGGGCAAGAGTAGTACTAGAATGGGTGACCCCTTGGGAAGTCCTCGTGTTGCACCCCCCTTTTCAATTTTTTTTTGCTCCGGTTTAGGTTGCCAATATACTTTATCCACCACATTTCTATTATCGAATACCACAGCACCTTGGACAAGACAACTTCGCTTCACGTGGGGGCTGGGCCCGCGAACAGAGGCGTGGGGCTTATGACCTGGTCTCCGTCGCTCCGGTGCCCATAACTTTTGATCCGTAAGGAGTTACGCGGCGCACAGCATACCGTTGCAAAGCTCTCTGACAGCTCTACGAAGAGGGTAGCCAGCTTGCTCGTTGTGCCCTTTATGGAGCCCAAAATCGAACGATTTCATCAGTTTCAAGCAACTTTTGTTCCTTTGTTCTGTTTTTCCATCCCGGATCGTACGTTGTGAGCTGTTAAAGGGATGACAACCTTACTCGCAGGATGTTAGAGGTCCTTACAACTCGTCGATATCACGTCTTGCGAGGTTGCTGCGTTGTTAAAGCGGATGGGTTGTCGTTAAGCCCAATGGTCCATTTTGAATGGGCCATCTCTCTAGGCTGGGACTGTGAACCGTTAACCAATAAAGGAGTTATGCCCTCTACATGACGGGTGCGATCATACCAGCAGTAATGCACCGGATCCCATCAGAACTCCGAAGTTAAGCATGCTTGGACGAGAGTAGTACTATAATGGGTGACCCCTTGGGAAGTCCTCGTGTTTTACCCCCTTTTCAATTTTTTTTGCCCTGGATAGGGTTGCCAAGATACTTTATCCACCAAATTTCTATTACCGAATCCCACGGAACATTGGGCAAGACAACTTCGCTTCACGTAGAGGTTGGGCCCGCAAACCGAGGGCGTAGGGCTTGTGAGCAGGTCTCCGTCGCTTCGGTGCCCAAAACTTTTGATCTGTAAGGAGTTACGCGGCGCACAGCATACCGTTGCAAACCTCCCTGAGAGCTCTACGATCGGGGCAGCCAGCTTGCTCGCTGTGCCCGTTTTTGGAGCCCAAAATCGAACGTTTTCATCCGTTTCGGAACATTTTTCTTCTTTTGCTCTATTTTTTCATCCCGGATCGTACGTTGTGAGCTGTTAAAAGGACGACAACCTTACTCGCGGGACATTAGAGGGCCCTACAATGCGTCGATATCACGTCTCGTGAGGATGCTTCGTTGTTGAAGCGGATGGGTTGTCGTTAAGCCCATTGGGCCTTTTGAATGGGCCATCTCTCTAGGTTGGGACTGTGAACCGTTAACCAATAAAGGAGTTGTGCCCTCAACATGACGGGTGCGATCATACCAGCACTAATGCACTGGAACCCATCAGAACTCCGAAGTTAAGCATGTTTGGGCGAGAGTAGTACTAGGATGGGTGACCCCCTGGGAAATCCTCGTGTTGCACCCCTTTTCAATTTTTTTCCCCTGGTTAGGGTTGCCAAGATACTTTATCCACCAAATTTCTATTACCGAATCCCACGAAACATTGGGCAAGACAACTTCGCTTCACGTAGAGGCTGAGCCCGCAAACCGAGGGCGTAGGGCTTGTGACCAGGTCTCCGTCGCTCCGGTGCCCATAACTTTTGATCTGTAAGGAGTTACGAGGTGCACAGCATACCGTTGCAAAGCTCTTTGAGAGCTCTACGACGGGGGTAGCCAGCTTGCTCGCTGTGCCCATTTTTGGAGCCCAAAATTGAACGTTTTCATCAGTTTCATGCCACTTTTGTTTTTTTGCTCTATTTTTTCGTCCCGGATCGTACGTCGTGAGCTGTTAAAAGGATGACAACCTTACTTGCGTGACATTAGAGGAACCTACAACGCGTCGATATCACGTCTTGCGAGGATGCTGCGTTGTTGAAGCGGATGGTTTGTCGTTAAGCCCATTGGGCCTTTTGAATGGGCCATCTCTCTAAGCTGGGACTGTGAACCGTTAACCAATAAAGGAGTTGTGCCCTCAACATGACGGGTGCGATCATACCAGCACTAATGCATCGGATCCCATCAGAACTCCGAAGTTAAGCATGCTTGGGCGAGAGTAGTACCAGGATGGGTGACCCCCGGGGAAGTCCTCGTTTTGCACCCCCCTTTTCACTTTTTTTTGCTCCGGTTTGGGTTGCCAAGATACTTTATACACCACATTTCTATTATCGAATCCCACGGCACCTTGGGCAAGACAACTTCGCTTAAAGTGGAGGCTAGGCCCGCAAACCGAGGGCGTAGGGCTTGTGACCAGGTCTCCATCGCTACGGTGCCCATAACTTTTGATCCGTAAGGAGTTACGCGGCGCACAGCATACCGTTGCAAAGCTCTCCGACAGCTCTACGAAGGGGGTAGCCAGCTTGCTCGCTGTGCCTTTTTTGGAGCCCAAAATTGAACGTTTTCATCAGTTTCTGGCCACTTTCCTTCTTTTGCTATGTTTTTTCGTCCCGGATCGTACGTCGTGAGCTGTTAAAATGACCACAACCTTATTCGCGGGACATTAGAGGGCCCTACAATGCATCGATATCACGTCTTACGAGGATGCTTCGTTGTTGAAGCGGATGGGTTGTCCTTAAGCCCATTGGGCCTTTTGAATTGGCCATTTCTCTAGGCTGGGACTGTGAACCGTTAACAAATAAAGGAATTGTGCCCTCAGCATGACGGGTGCAATCATACCAGCACTAATGCACCGAATCCCATCAGAACTCCGAAGTTAAGCATGTTTGGGCGAGAGTAGTACTTGGATGGGTTACCCCCTAGGAAGTCCTCGTGTCGAACCCCCTTTTCCATTTTTTTTGCCCTGCTTAGGGTTGCCAAGATACTTTATCCACCAAATTTCTTTTATCGAATCCCACGGAACATTGGGCAAGACAACTTCGCTTCATGTAGAGGCTGGGCCAGCAAACTGAGGGCGTAGGGCTTGTGACCAGGTCTCCGTCGCTTCGGTGCGCATAACTTTTGATCCGTAAAGAGTTACGCGGCGCACAACATACTGTTGCAAAGCTCTCTGAGAGGTCTCCGATGGGGGCAGCCAACTTGCTCGCTGTGCCCTTTTTGGAGCCCAAAATTGAACGTTTTCATCAGTTTCAGTCCTCTTTTCTTCTTTTGCTCTATTTTTTCATCCCGGATCGTACATCATGAGCTGTTAAAAGGATGACAAGCTTACTCGCGGGACATTAGAGGGCGCTACAACGCGTCAATATCACGGCTAGCGAAGACGCTGCGTTGTTGAAGCGGATGGGTTGCCTTTAAGCGCATTGGGCCTGTTGAATGGGCCATCTCTCTAGGCTGGGACTGTGAACCATTAACAAATAAAGGAATTGTGCCATCAACATGATGGGTGCGATCATACGAGCACTAATGCACTGAATCCTATCAGAACTCCGAAGTTAAGCGTGCTTGGGCGAGAGTAGTACTAGGATGGGTAACCCTCTGGGAGGTCCTCGTGTTGCACCCCCCTTTTCACATTTTTTTGCTCCGGTTTGGGTTGCCAAGATACTTTATCCACCACATTTCTATTATAAAATCCCACGGCACCTTGGGCAAGACCACTTCGCCTCACGTAAAGGCTGGCCCAGCAAACCAAGGACGTGGGGCGTGTGACCAGGGCTCCGTTGCTCCGGTCCCCATAACTTTTGATCCGTACGGAGTTACACGGTGCACAGCATGCCGTTGGAAAGCTCTCCGACAGTTCTACGAAGGGGGCAGCCAACTTGCTCGTTGTGCCCTTTTTGGAGCCCAAAATCAAACATTTTCATTAGTTTCAGACAATTTTTCTTCTTTTCCTCTGTTTTTCCCGTCCTGGATCGTACGTCGTGAGCTGTTAAAAGGACGACAACCTTACTCGCGGGTCATTAGATGGCCCTACAATACGTTGTTATCACGTCTTACGAGGATGCTACGTTGTTGAAGCAGATGGGTAGTCGTTAAGCCCATTGGGCCTTTTGAATGTGCCATCTCTCTAGGCTGGGACTGTGAACCGTTAACAAATAAAGGAGTTGTGCCCTCAACATGACGGGTGCGATCATACCAGCACTAATGCACCGGATCCAATCAGAACTCCGAAGTTAAGCATGCTTGGGCGAGAGTAGTACTAGGATGGGTGACCCCCTATTAAGTCCTCGTGTTGCACCCCCTTTTCGATTTTTTTTCCCCTGGTTAGGGTTGCCAAGATACTTTATCCACCAAATTTCTATTACCGAATCCCACAGAACATTGGGCAAGACAACTTCGCTTCACGTAGAGGCTGGGCCCGTAAACCGAGGGCGTAGGGCATGTGACCAGGTCTCCGTTGCTCCGGTGCCCATAACTTTTGATCTGTAAGGAGTTACGCGGCGCACAGCATACCGTTGCAAAGCTCTCTGAGAGCTCTATGATGGGGGCAGGCAGCTTGCTCACTGTGCTCGTTTTTTGAGCCTAAAATCGAACGTTTTCCTCAGTTTCGGTCCACTTTTCTTCTTTTGCTCTGTTTTTTCGTCTCGGATCATACGTCGTGAGCTATTAAAAGGACGACAACCTAACTCGCGGGACAATAGAGGGCCCTACAACTCGTAGATATCAAGTCTTGCGAGGATGCTGCATTGTTGAAGCGGATGGGTTGTCGTTAAGCCCATTGGGCCTTTTGAATTGGTCATCTCTCCAGGCTGGGACTGTGAACCGTTAACAAATAAAGGAATTGTGCCATCAACATGACGGGTGCGATCATACCAGCAGTAATGAACCAGATCCTATTAGAACTCCGAAGTTAAGCGTGCTTGGGCGAGAGTAGTACTAGGATGGGTGATGTGAAACCCCACTTTTCTATCTTATCTCGTTTTGGGTGCTTTCCCTCGTTTTGCATGAATTAACCTGTCTAAGTGCTATGTGACTTAGAATGTGGAAATTTTGGTATCAATACTCTTAGAACATGCTAAATGTGCATTCACGAAATTTTCATAAAAAACGGGGTCAGAAATTTTATCGTCGATTTTCAGTGAATAGTATTTTCGAAACACGTCCGCTAAAATTTTGAAAATGGTCCTTTTAACCCTTCTAGACCTAGTCCAGGGACTTTAATAGACCTGCATTTGATGAAAACGGTTTTAAAATCGGCTTAGGAATTTATTAGGGTTTTTACACCGACTTTTGCGAAAATCGAGTTATAAGCCGACTCGGGTAGAATTGTTTGATTGTAAAACTTCTTGTCACCTAAAAATAATCTACTTGAACCATCTTGAGTGTTGAAGAATTGTTTTGAACATTGGTGATCAAGAAAATGCATTTAAATTCAAGAAAACACTCAAAACACTAAAGTTTCAACTTTGACTTTCATTTAAAATCTTGAGTTTCATGCATATATCATCAACACACATTGCCAAAGCACAAAAACACACTCATTTTCACACACATGGCTGAGATTTTCATGGGAGAATAAGCCAAGGAGTTTTCAAGGTTTTCAAAGCAAAATTTCAAAGAAAAACTTAGTTTTTGTCCGTAGAATTTCGGGCCGAGTTGGATTCTGCTTGTTGGGCACGCATTGCACGCATTACTAGGCTTATATCGCATCAAAGGTGAGAGAAAAATTCTAGATCTCAAAACTCATCTTTTGTGTTTTTGGGTAGAATTGAAAATCGAACCGTTAGAATGTTAATCTGATGTTAGATTATTGCTCCATGCATGCTAGCGATCATTTATATGTAATCCTACAAGATTTGAATGGTTGTAGCATAATTATTATTTTTCGGGTATTTAAAGTTGAATAATTTGTTTAATGTTAATTATTTTGAGTTGTGTTGATCGGAATCGATTGCCGTCGATTTCTAAATGTTTGATAATTACGTGGTAGCGCCGTTGTAATGCCGAATTTTCGATTGTAATGTCCGTGCTAAAATCCAGAAATTTCAGCCATGATACACTAGGGTTTTAGGGTTATTGGGCATGATTTGGATGTGTTTTGGTTGGTTACCGAAGGGGCTAATGTAGTTGATTGAATGGGTGAGTGTTTGAAACTGATTTGGAGTTGTTTGGATTAGTAAAATGTAAGATATGATTATTTGAAGTTAAGGTTATCTTTCTTTAAATTGTTGAATTGAGCCTTTAGATGATTGGGTGTGTTTGAGTGATTGAATTGTGAGTTGTTAATGGTTAGACTAGGGTTAGATTACGTGTTTCATGCATGTTAAGTTGGATGGCCTACTTTGTCATCTAAATTAGTTGTTTGTTGTTTAATTAAATATTGATGTTATATTGATGTTATTTTGATGATTATTGATTACGGGAATCGGGCACTTTTGTTGCTGATCTCCCAGATTATTGATTGATTATTGAGTACGGGAATCGGGCACTTTTGTTGCTGATCTCCCAGATTATTGAGTACGGGAATCGGGCACTTTTGTTGCTGATCTCCCAGATTATTGATTGATTATGGATTACGGTAATCGGGCACCCTCGTTGCTGATCTCTCGGTTTATTTACGTTGAGTCTCATTGTTGTGAGCTTTGATAATGTTGTGTCACCTCGGGAGGCATCCTGGGCTGCGGGCACAGTTATCATGGCTAATCCCTATCTCGCATGGGCGGAGAGGCCATGGGGTGTGGGTCTAGGTCGAGGTACCTCAGGAATTGTGTCATTGAGTTTGGAGGGGTTGTTGAGCATGGAATTGGTGTATGGAGCTTCATCAGTAAACGTATTGTATCCTTATTGTATGTTTATAGTTATTACTATTGTTGCACTTATAATGATTATTGATGTTATTGTGTGTTTACTGACTCAAAGGATTATTTCCAAGGAGTTTAGTAAACCTTGTTCGAGATCTATCAGATCCTCGCTAGGCTTATTTTATATAAGCTCACTCTCTATTATTGCATGCATACAGGTGTACTATCACAGGATTACGGGTACGTGCCTCCTGAAGAGGAAAATGTGCCTTACGTGGATGAGTCCTATGTTCCAGAGTCTTATCCTTGATGTTGTATCGTTTTACTATCTTGTATACTAACTTAGTAGACTTTTATATGCTTTGTAGCTCATAATGTAAAAGATGTTGAAAAGATAATGAATTAGTTGATGCAGTCTTAGTAGCCTTCCTTTTGTTTATGATTTGGTTGCTAGATTGCCTCAACAAATTTTTGTAATGTATATTAAGGTTTATGTATTACGTTAGAACGGAGGCGTATAACGATAGATGATTATTGTATAATATGGTTTTGATGTATGTTGTTATTTTATTGAGAAGTTGTTGGATTTATGACGTTTTGTTGAGGTTGGTTTAGAGCCTTGGAGTCCTATTTACTGTCGTTATATTGCCGAAATTCCGTTGCGTCCTGACTGATTATTGGAAGGGTCGAGTTGGGGCGTGACAGGTGACCCCTTGGGAAGTCCTCGTGTTGCACCCACCTTTTCGATTTTGTTTGCTCTGGATTGGGTTGGCTAGATACTTTATCCACCACATTTCTATTATCGAATCCCACGGCACCTTGGGCAAGACAACTTCGCTTCACGTGGAGGCTGGGCCTGCAAACCGAGGGCGTAGGGCTTGTGACCAGGTCTCCGTTGCTCCGGTGCCCATAACTTTTGATCCGTAAGGAGTTACGCGGCGCACAGCATACCGTTGCAAAGCTCTCCGACAGCTCTACGAAGGGGGCAGCCAGCTTGCTCGCTGTGCCCTTTTTGGAGCCCAAAATCGAACGTTTTCATCAGTTTCAGGCCACTTTTCTTCTTTTGCTCTATTTTTCCGTCCCGGATCGTACGTCGTGAGTTGTTAAAAGGACGACAACCTTACTCGCGGGACATTAGAGGGCCCTACAATGCGTCGATATCACGTCTTCCGAGGATGCTTCGTTGTTGAAGCTGATGGGTTGTCGTTAAGCCCATTGGGCCTTTTGAATGGGTCATCTCTCTAGGATAGGACAGTGAACCGTTAACCAATAAAGGCGTTGTGCCCTCAACATGATGGGTGCGATCATACCAGCACTAATGCACCGGATCCCATCAGAACACTGAAGTTAAGCATGTTTGGGCGAGAGTAGTACTAGGATGGGTGACCCCATGGGAAGTCCTCGTGTTGCACACCCTTTTCAATTTTTTTTGCCCTGGTTAGGGTTTCCAAGATACTTTATCCACCAAATTTCTATTACCGCATCCCACGGAACATTGGACAAGACAACTTCGCTTCACGTAGAGGCTGGGCCCGTAAACCGAGGGCGTAGGGCTTGTGACCAGGTCTCCGTCGTTCTCGTGCCCATAACTTTTGATCCGTAAGGAGTTATGCGGCGCACATCATACCGTTTCAAGGCTCTCTGAGAGCTCTACGATGGGGGAAGCCAGCTTGCACGCTGTGCCCATTTTTGGAGCCCAAAATCGAACGTTTTCATCAGTTTCAGGCCACTTTTCTTCTTTTGCTATGTTTTTTCATCCTGAATCGTACGTCGTGAGTTGTTAAAAGGACGACAACCTTACTCACGGGACATTAGAGGGCCCTACAACGCATCGATATCACGTCTTGCGAGAATGCTGCATTGTTGAAGCGGATGGGTTGTTGTTAAGCCCATTGGGCCTTTTGAATGGGCTGTCTCTCTAGGCTAGGACAGTGAACCGTTAACAAATAAAGGAATTGTGCCCTCAACATGACGGGAGCGATCATACCAGCTCTAATGCACCGGATCCCTTCAGAACTCCGAAGTTAAGCGTGCTTGGGCAAGAGTAGGTGTCATGCCCCAACCCGGCCTATAAAGGTTAGACTACGGTGTGACCTAACATTCGAGTCAAATCATATACTTACAGTTTATGAAGATTTAACACTTAATGTTTTAGTCTAAACTCTGAAATTTTTTGAAAATCGGCAGCATAACGGCTGTAATTGGGCTTTTTGGTTTGGCCTAATTCTCTAAACGCCTCAAAATTTACCATCTCAAATTCATTTCCAACTAAGATTACTATTTATCATCAATTGAAATGCCTACTGGCTGTCCTGATGTCTCGTTTGATTAATAACCTAGCATGATACTATGTCTCGTTCGTTTGTTAATTCTCGTTACAAAAGTGTCTGTTGATCTTAGCTTAATAACGTGTACCTGCTTAAGATTTAGTTGGTTCATTCTACTTAGCCTTTACCTAATACTTCATAATCCTATTATAGATACTAGCAGTAATAATATCAAAACGATCATAGTAATGTCTAGTGTCTGTCTAGTTAATATCAGTACAACCCAAAATTAGACCCCAAATTACAACGGGGGTCTTTTACATTACAAACAACAAGCAACATAAAAGAAATAGTCTTCAAGTAGCATAGAGTTCACAAGTAGCCATAATCACGCAAAGCACACAAGACAGGCAATCACTCCAAGGAATCATCGTTAGGCACACCGTCCTCGGGTACATGTTCTTGATCTTCTTCACCTGAGATGATAAAAGAGGGTGAGTCCTTATGAACTCATCAAGGGGGAACGAGTAATAGGTTTTAAAACTCATTTTCCGGTTAAACTTATGAAAATCCTTTTTGTAAGCATGAATATAACACAATTAAATACAGAATAATAATAAAACAGTAAAGGAACACAAATACCAGTCTTTCCTCCCTGAGGTTCTCTAGGAATCAAGCGAGAGTACTTATACATATAGTAAAAGGATACGGTGAGTTTTTGCTCTCAGTGGTTGCGGCCAACTTCAAATCATCCCCTTAACACGCCAAGTGGGTGTACTCCGGATGTACCCCAAAATCCTACGACCCAACTCTCCGAGGAAGTCTAGCCCCCAAGCGAGAGAGGGAATGGGACCATGGTAGTCACGGGTGCACCGGCAAGCCCGATACCACCCGGTGTGCGTGATCGCTACCATGCCAGAATGAAAGGTTGCAACCTTGTATGCAATGCACATTTATGACATTTAATATATCACATTAGGAGGACAACAAAGTAGGTTGCCTCCGGACAGTCATAAGATTGCACATTGACAAGTAAACAAGCGAGGCACGAATAGACAAGTAATTTCACTTGAAAAGCATATGGAGTTATATGAACATTAAACGGGCAGCCATGTAACACATGTAAATCAAGTCATATAACTCATTTCAAAGTCCACGTAATCAAATATTAAGATTATTCAACATGCAACAACATCTACGTGGGCTCGGATGCAAGAAAGGCCTATTTGTCAACATGCAATGATCAAAATCACATTTAGGGCTATAAGGGCATCTACGGGCAGCCTACTAAGCATATAATTCCACACAATATCCAAAAGATTAACACTTAGCAAGTTTACCTAGTCATTAGGGTTTCCATTTCGTGCTTACCCGTGCGATTAAACCCTAAGTCAACTCAAAATCAATCTCAAGCCATGCATCAATTAATTCAAACACCCCCAAGTACTCAAAAACAGTCCACATAACGTCCCAATGCCACAATCCCAAGAAATTAATACCACAAGAGAAGTTACAACAATTTTTCTAAGCATACATCCAAGTGAAACCCTCACTGCAATAGGCTGTATTCCCACAATCATTAAGACAAGCAAACAATATCCAATTACAGTGAATAAGATTTCAAATTAAAGCTTAAGAAGTGAACTAAAATCAGAAACAAACCTTGCATCATTTGGAGTTCGAGATCAATAGTTATGGCCAAAACAGTGGGATCGCACAAAACTGTCCAGATTTGCACACATCTCAATAATTGTCATTTTTTAGGTCCTTAGAGTCAGATTTAGCCTTAGTCCATTTCTGACAAAAATGTCCAGAACTGAGAAATCTAGCAGCACACTAAATTTCATGCATTTTGGATATCATTTACTAAGTCAAATCTGGTTCGTTCCACAAGGTCAGTGCATCTGCCAAAACCTACTTCATTTTTCCAGACTTCCTGATTTGGACACATTTTAATGATTTGCCATTTTGAGGACATTAGGGTCAAAATTAGCTTTTGTCTATTTCTTCGAAAAATGTTCAAAACTGGAAAAAAAGTCACCTACCAATTTTCATGCATTTTCAATATCATTTTCCTAGCAAAACTCACCTCGAAACAACAGGTCAGAGAGCTGTCACATAATCTGATTGCACCTATCATCACTTTCAAGCCAAAATCTTGCCATGCATAGTTGTAAAAGCTTATGAACAAACATATAACTCAAGTACAGAAGCAAAGACATACATTTATGAGCATGCATGTGGATTTTTGAAGGATTTTCAAAAGGTTTTAGCCTTCACCTTAGCAATCAACCAAGAAGATGCACAAAACTTGTTGAAGCACAAATTTCTTCTTCTTCTTTGCCTAGCCGAGTTTCCACCTTGGTTTTCCCTCTTTTTCCTAGCTTAGTGACCAAGCTCTTAGTACATGCATGTGGTTAGAACAAGAAGAAAAGAAATGGAAGCTTAGAAACTTACCTAGGGCCGAAATGAAGACTCAAGAGCTTGCATGTGAGTTTTCTTGCAACCTAGCTAGCTTGGTTGAGTTCCTTTGCTTGGGCTTGCCTTGAATAACCATAGGATGATGAAGATGAGCTAGGAAGGTGAGAAACTCAGCCAAGGCCGAGAGAGAGAGAGAGAAATGTGAGGGAGAGAGAGAAGTGTGAGGAAGAAAGAAGGAAAATGACAAGAAATGACAAAAAATGATGGCTTTGCAAATCTTGAAGCAAGTGGTCGGCATAGGGCTTGATAATTCAGCTTTTTTGTGTCTTCAAGAGCATATTTGAAATTCCTAGGATGGGCAAGGAATGTTTGGTCGAGCAAGATGGGCTTTTGCAAAAGGGTTTTGAGCAATTTTTTAAGCAATTGTGTCATAGGATTGTCATAAGTTGTCTAGAATCAATTTGAATTGAGCACACATGCACAAATACCACCTAGTGGTCGGCCAAGGCTATAAAAATTCTGATTTTTTGTCATCTATTGGAGTATTATTTTATTGGGTGTTGGAAGTGCAAAAAGAATAAGGAATAAAGAATGAGAAATGCTTAGTGTTTAGTGAAATTTTGTCTTCTAGTGAGTTGAATTAGTAATTTAATAATAGTTAGTGGATTTTGTAGGATTAATTAATGACCTAGTGCTTCGTGTAAGATGCTTTCTTGTTTAGCGTGAGGGCACGCTTTCCTAGGTCTAGGACACGTACTACGAGGTAGGACACGAATTACTAGACGAACGCACATTTTCCAAGTAAATGCACGCAAATCTAAATGAATGCACGTAATTCAATGCAAGGCACACAAAACGAACACAATTCTCAAACCTAGGTCAAGGCACACAATTCTAGATTAGGGCACACGAAACGAGGTATCGCACGCAAATCGAGGTCGGGTCTCACATCCTCCCCTCCTTAAAAGAATTTCATCCCGAAATTCAATATTACCTTTGAAATAAAGCTGGATATTGCTGCTTCATCTGGTCTCGCCTTTCCCACGTTGTTTCTTCAACTCCATGATGATCCCATAGCACTTTCACCATCGGTATAGTTTTGTTGCGCAACTCCCAATCTTGCTGATCTAGGATCCGAATGGGCTTCTCCTTATAAGATAAAGTTCTCCCGAAGCTGCAACGGCTCTGGCTCCAAGATATGCGATGGATCAGGATGATACTTCCGCAGCATCGAAACATGAAAGACGTCGTGAATATTGGAGAGGTTCTGGGGTAGTACTAGGCGATACGCCAATTTGCCAACCTTCTCGACTATCTCAAATGGTCCTATAAACCTCGGGCTCAACTTTCCACCCTTGCCATGTTTAATCAGTCCCCTTCGAGGTGATATCTTCAGGAACACCTTGTCGCCAACCTCAAACTCGAGACTCCGTCTCCGTCAGTCTGCATAACTCTTCTGCCTACTCTGGGCGGTAAGCATCCGTTTCCGGATGAGGTGGATATTATCAACAGTCTTCATAAGTTCAGGTAGAAGGGTCGGGTCAAACGTCTTCGTCTCACCTACTTCATCCTAGTAAATTGGGGATCGACACTTACGTCCATACAACGCCTCAAATGGGGTCATTCCTATAGTGGCCTGATAACTATTATTATAAGCGAACTCCGCTAGAGACAGGTATTTCTCCCAACTTTTCCCGAAGTCTAAAACACACGCCCTCAACATATCCTACAGAATCTAAATAGTTCTCTTCGATTGTCCATCGGTCTGAGGGTGATAAGCCGTTCTGAAACTCAACTTCGTTCCCAAAACTTCTTGCAATCTCTTCCAAAATCGAGAAGTAAAATGAGGATCCCTATCCGATACAATACTTACAGGCATCCCGTGCAATCTTACAATCTCTGCCACATACATATCTCCCAATTTCTCAGGACTATCCTTCTTGTTCATCGGTAAGAAGTGCGCTGACTTAGTCAATCTATCCACTATGACCCAAATGGCGTCATGACCCTTTTGCGACCTAGGCAGGTCCATAACAAAATCCATAGTTATATGTTCCCATTTCCATTGAGGAATCTCCAATGGCTGAAGTAAACCTGCGGGTCGTTGATGTTCCGCTTTGGCTCTCTGGCAAGTCAAACACCGTGCCACAAACTCCGTAATTTCTCTTTTCATGTTATTCCACCAATAGTGTTGCTTCAAATCCCGGTACATCTTTGTTCCACTGGGGTGAATAGTGTATCTAGAATTATGGGCTTCTTCAAAGATCTTCTTTTTCAGCTCTGGTTCATTAGGAACACAAATCTGATCCCTAAACCTCCAAATACCATCATCATGAAGCTTGAAATCTGCGTTGCTTTCTTTAATCTTCTGAAACTGTTGGTCCTTCTGTTGAGCCTCTCGTAACTCAGACAACAAGGTCGATTGAACTTGCGTAGTGGCAAAAAGTAACCATTGCCTCAAGTCGAGTTTCGAATACACTTTGGCTCCTTGCAGTTGATCAAATAACTAGTCGATCAGTGGAAGTGGGTATTTATTCTTGACAGTCACTTGGTTCAATCCTCGGTAATCGATGCATAGCCTCAACGTTTCGTCTTTCTTCTTAACAAATAGAACTGGTGCACCCCACGGAGAAGAACTTGGTTGAAAAAACCCCTTCTTTAACAATCCTTGCAATTGATCCTTCAATTCTTGTAGCTCGGCCGGTGCCAAACGATAGGGAGCTTTAGATATCGGCTGGGCGCCAGGCAGTAACTCTATAACAAACTCGATTTCCCGATTTGGGGGTAAACCGGGTAATTCTTCTGGAAACACATCCGCATAGTCTTTGATCACAGGCATCTCCTCCAACTTAGCTTTGTCCGACGGCTTGTTGATGAGGTAAGCTAAGTATCCGCTACACCCTTTTCTCAAGGACTTCACTGCTTTCGTAGATGAAATGATGGAACTCCCGGTGAAATCTCTTCGACCCATTACCTCCAGTATTGGTTGACCAGGTACCTGGAACGCTATAATCTTCGCCTGGCAATCTAGTTGGACATGATGTTTTGCCAGCCAGTCCATCCCTAAAATGACCTCATAGTCTCGAAAAGGTAATACAATAAGATTGGCTGAGAATTCCCTATCCTTAATTTGGATTTTACATGTCTTACAAGCTGAGCTAGTAACAAGTTTAGAACCCATTAATGTACCAACTTCTACTTCGTATGGCAAACATACAACTTTCAGTTTCACACGTTCCACACATAAGGGAGTAATAAATGAATGAGTAGCACCCGGATCAATTAGCACCCTAACAGGTTGATTCAGTATGAAGAATGTACCTTCAACAATAGGGGTCTCATCCAGAATCTCCTCGCACTCAATAGCATAAGCTCGAGCCTGAACTCTAGGAACTGGAGTCTTGCCTCTACCAGCTGGTTTACCCTGATTCTGTCTTGCCTGCCGTTTAGGGCAATCCTTGATCTGATGCTGATCAATGCCACATCTCATACATCGTCCTGACTTCCTCCAACACTGGGCCTCAGTATGACCCTTCTTGTCACAGTAAGAGCAGTTGACAGACTGAGTAGCAGGTGAACTGCCTGTGGATCCGCGGGTGGAAGAGGCTGATGGCGCTTTAGTCGGGCCACGGTTATTCACTGGTCTGTTCTGGCTCTAGCCCTGATTACGACTCTGACTTTGGAATTTCCTCTACTGACCTGGAGGCTAGTATGGTTTCTTGTTCGGCTGACTCGAACCGGCTCTATCAAGTTTCCTCTTCTCAACTCAAGAGGCAGTAGCAAAGAGAGCAGAATAGGTCTCGAAGTCATGAGAAGCCAACTGGTCCTGAATCTCTGGCCTCAATCCAGTAGTAAATTTCCACATCTTCGCCTCCGGAGTACTAACCATATATTGAGCATAATGGGACAATCGGTCAAAATGAGCCTCGTACTGGGCCACCGTCATATTACCCTGGGTCAAGTGCATGAACTCCTCAATCCGCCTCTGCCTGGAAACTACAGGTACATATTTCTCCTTGAATGCCTTAACGAAACTACCCCACAAGCGAGGTGTCTGATCAGTTTCTCATAGTGCTTCCACAGTGTGCCACCAATGTTCAGCATCCCCGTGCAACAGAAACACCGCAAACTCCATCTTTTCTTCATCAGTATAATCAAGTGGACTGAAAATCCTCTCGATCTCGGATAGCCAAGCCTCTACTTTCTCATCATCAGCTTCCCTGTGGAATTTAGATGGGCGAAAGTCAAGGAACTCCCTCATTCTGCTATGTCTCCCATGGTTGCCATCGTTCCTATTGTTGTTGTTGTTGGCTTCACGTGCATCCTGACACTCTATCACTCGTGATACACGATCCATGGCATTTGCCATCATGTTAAACATAGCTATACTGGGATTAGTTTGATAGGCATCTCCGGTCTCTTGGGGTTCACCGCTCCTGTTAGTAGTGCAGGTACTTGGGCCAACCATCTATAGGCACAGATTACGATGCACAATTTATTGAAATATGTCAAATAGGAACTTAATGCATATAAATACACAATCTAGAAATAATTAAGGCATGTTAATCACTTAAACACATAAAACATAGAAGGCACATTTAACATTATCACACAATAGCATATAAACAAGTCATCCTAATTATCTTAGGGCTCTACCCATGGTCTGAGAGTTAAACCCGGCTTAAGCAATCTAAGCTCTGATACCATTCTGATATAAGGTGTCACGCCCCAACCCGGCCTATAAAGGTTAGACTAGGGTGTGACCTAACATTCGAGTCAAATCACATACTTACTGTTTATGAAGATTTAACACTTAATGTTTTGGCCTAAACTCTAAAATTTTTCGGAAAACCGGCAGCATAACGGCTGTAATTGGGCTCTTTGGTTTGACCTAATTCTCTAAACGCCTCAAAAATTGACCATCTCAAATTCATTTCTGACTAAGATTACTATTTATCATCAATTGAAATGCCTACTGGTTGTCCTGATGTCTCGTTTGATTAATAACCTAGCATGATACTATGTCTCGTTCGTTTGTAAATTCTCGTTACAAAAGTGCCTGTTGATCTTAGCTTAATAACGTGTACCTACTTAAGATTTAGTTGGTTCATTTTACTTAGCCTTTACCTAATACTTCATAATCCTATTATAGATACTAGCAGTAATAATATCAAAACGATCAAAGTAGTGTCTAGTGTCTGTCTAGTTAATATCAGTACAAACCAAAATTAGACCCCAAATTACAACGGGGGTCTTTTACATTACAAACAACAAGCAACATAAAAGAAATAGTCTTCAAGTAGCATAGAGTTCACAAGTAGCCATAATCACGCAAAGCACACAAGACAGGCAATCACTCCAAGGAATCATCGTTAGGCACACCATCCTCGGGTACCTGTTCTTGATCTTCTTCACCTGAGATGATAAAAAAGGGTGAGTCCTTATGAACTCTGCGAAGGGGAAACGAGTAATAGGTTTTGAAACTCATTTTCCGGTTCAAATTATGAAAATCCTTTTTGCAAGCATGAATATAACACAATTAAGTATAGAATAATAAAACAAAAGTAAAGGAACACAATAATACGTCTTTCCTTCCCAAGGTTCTCTTGGAACCAAGCGAGAATACTTATACATATAGAAAAGGATACGGTGAGCTTTTGCTCTCAGTTGTTGCGGCCGACTTCAAATCATCCCCTTAACACGCCAAGTGGGTGTACTCCGGATGTACCCCGAAATCTTACGACCCAACTCTCCGAGGAAGTCTAGCCCTCAAGCGAGAGAGGGAATGGGACCATGGTAGTCACGGGTGCACCGGCTAGCCCGTTGCCGCCTGTTGTGCGTGATCGCTACCATGCCAGAATGAAAGGCTGCAACCTTGTATGAAATGCACATTTATGACATTTAATATATCACATTAGGAGGACAACAAAGTAGGTTGCCTCCGGACAGTCATAAGATTGCACATTGACAAGTAAACAAGCGAGGCACGGATAGACAAGTAGTTTCACTTGAAAAGCATATGGAGTTATATGAACATTAATGGGAAGCCATGTAACACATGTAAATCAAGTCATATAACTCATTTCAAAGTCCACATAATCAAATTTTAAGATTATTCAACATGTAACAACATCTACATGGGCTCGGATGCAAGAAAGGCCTATTTGTCAACATACAATGATCAAAATCACATTTAGGGCTATAAGGGCATCAACGGGCAGCCTACTAAGCATATAATTCCACAAAATATCCAAAGGATTAACACTTAGCAAGTTTACCTAGTCATTAGGGTTTCCATTTCATGTTTACCCGTGCGATTAAACCCCAAGTCAACTTAAATCAATCTCAAGTCATGCATCAATTAATTCAAACATCCCCAAGTACTCAAAACAGTCCACACAACATCCCAATGCTACAATCCCAAGCAATTAATACCACAAGAGAAGTTATAACAATTTTTCTAAGCATACATCCAAGTGAAACCCTCACTGCAATAGGCTGTATTCCCACAATCATTAAGACAAGCAAACAATATCCAATTACAGTGAATAAGATGTCAAATTAAATCTTAAGAAGTGAACTAAAATCAGAAATAAACCTTGCATCATTTGGAGTTTGGGATCATTAGTTATAGCTGAAACAGTGAGATAGCACAAAACTGTCCAGATTTGCCCACATTTCGATAATTGACATTTTTGATGTCCTTAGGGTCAGATTTATCCTTAGTCCATTTCTGACAAAAATGTGCATAACTGAAAAATATAGAAGCACACCAAATTTAATACATTTTGGATATCATTTACTAAGTCAAATCGGGTTCGTTCTACAAGGTCAGTGCATCTGTCAAAACCTGCTTCATTTTTCCAGATTTCCAGATTTGGACACATTTTTAATATTTGCTATTTTGAGGACCTTAGAGTCAAAATTAGCTTCGTCCTATTTCTGAGAAAAATGTTTAAAACTGGCAAAAATAGTCACCTACCAATTTGCATACATTTTCAACATCTTTTTCCTAGACAAACGCACCTCAAAACAACAGGTCAGAGAGCTGTCACATAATCCGATTGCACCTATCATCACTTTCAAGCCAAAATCTTGCCATGCATGGTTGTAAAAGCTTATGACCGAACATATAACTCAAGTACAGAAGCAAAGACATACATTTATGAGCATGCATGTGGATTTTTGAAGGATTTTCAAAATGTTTTAGCCCTCACCTTAGCAATCAACCAAGAAGATGCACAAAACTTGTTGAAGCACAAATTTCTTCTTCTCTTGTGCCTAGCCGAGATTCCAATTTGATTTTCTCTATTTTTCCTAGCTTAGTGACCAAGCTCTTAGTACATGCATGTGGTTAGAACAAGAAGAAAAGAAATGGAAGCTTAGAAACTTACCTAGGGCCGAAATGAAGAGTTAAAAGCTTGCATGTGAGTTTTCGTGCAACCTAGCTAGCTTTGTTGAGTTCCTTTTCTTGTGGCTTGCCTTGATTAATCATAGGATGATGAAGATGAGCTAGGAGGTGAAGAGATTCAGCCAAGGCAGAGAGAGAGAGAGAGAAGAATGAGAGGGAGAGAGAGAAGTGTGAGGAAGAAAGAAGGAAAATGACAAGAAATGACAAAAAATGATGGCTTTGCAAATCTGGAACCAAGTGGTCGGCCTAGGGCTTGATAATTCAGCTTTTTTGTGTCTTCAAGAGCATATTTGAAATTCCTAGGATGGGCAAGGAATGTTTGGTCGAGCAAGATGGGCTTTTGCAAAAGGGTTTTGAGCAATTTTTTAAGCAATTGTGTCATAGGATTGTCATAAGTTGTTTAGAATCAATTTGAATTGAGGAGACAGGCACAAAGACCAGCTAGTGGTCGGCCAAGGCTATAAAAATTCTGATTTTTTGTCATCTATTGGAGTATTATTTTATTGGGTGTTGGAAGTGCAAAAAGAATAAGGAATAAAGAATGACAAATGCTTAGTGTTTAGTGAAATTTTGTCTTCTAGTGAGTTGAATTAGTAATTTAATAATAGTTAGTGGATTTTGTAGGATTAATTAATGACCTAGTGCTTCGTGTAAGATGCTTTCTTGTTTAGCATGAAGACATGCTTTCCTAGGTCTAGGGCACGTACTACGAGGTAGGACACGAACTATGAGACGAACGCACGTTTCCCAAGTAAATGCACGCAACCCTAAATGAATGCACGTAATTTAATGCATGGCACACAAAATGAATACAATTCTCAAACCTAGGTCAAGGCACGCAATTTTAGATTAGGACACACGAAACGAGGTATCGCATGCAAATCGAGGTCGGGCCTCACAATAGTACTAGGATGGGCGATCCCCTTGGAAGTCCTTGTGTTGCACCCCCCTTTTCAATTTTTTTTGCTCCGGTTAGGGTTGCCAAGATACTTTATCCACCACATTTCTATTATCGAATCCCACGTCACCTTGGGCAAGACAACTTCACTTCACGTGGTGGTTGGACCAGCAAACCGATGGCGTAGGGCTTGTGACCAGGTTTCCGTCGCTCCGGTGCCCATAACTTTTGATCCGTAAGGAGTTATGCGGTGCAAAGCATAATGTTGCAAAGCTCTTTGAGAGCTCTACCGATGGGGGCAACTAGCTTGTTCACTGTGCCCATTTTGGAGGCCAAAATCAAACGTTTTCATCAGTTTCATGCCACTTTTCTTCTTTTGCTCTGTTTTTCTGTCTCGGATCGTATGTCGTGAGCTGTTAAAAGGACAACAACCTTAATCGCGGGACATTAGAGGGCCCTAAAATGCGTCGATATCACGTCTTGCAAGGATGCTGCGTTGTTGAAGCGGATGGGTTGTCGTTAATCCCATTGGGCCTTTTGAATGAGCCATCTCTCTAGGCTGGGACTGTGAACTGTTAACAAATAAAGGAATTATGCCCTCAACATGACGGGTGCGATCATATCAGCACTAATGCACCGGATCCCATTAGAACTTCGAAGTTAAGCATGCTTGGGCGAGAATAGTAATAGGATGGGTGACCCCTTGGGAAGTCCTCGTGTTGCACCCCCTTTTCAAATTTTTTTGCTCCGGTTAGGGTAGCCAAGATACTTTATCCACCAAATTTCTATTACCGAATCCCACGGAACATTGGGCAAGACAACTTTGCTTCACGTAGAGGCTGGGCCCGCAAACCGAGGCATAGGGCTTGTGACCAGGTCTCCGTCGCTCCGGTGCCCATAACTTTTGATCCTTAAGGAGTTACGCGGCGCACAGCATACCGTTGCAAAGCTCTCTGAGAGCACTTTGACGGGGGCAAATAGCTTGCTCGTTGTGCCCTTTCTGGACCCAAAATCGAACGTTTTCATCAGTTTCGGGCCTCTTTTCTAATTTTGCTCTATTTTTCCATCCTGGATCGTATGTCGTGACCTATTAAAAGGATGACAACCTTACTCACGGGACATTAGTGGGCCCTACAATGCGTCGATATCACGTCTTGCGAGGATGCTACGTTGTTGAAGCGGATGGGTTGTCGTTAAGCCCATTTGGCCATTTGAATGGGCCATCTCTCTACTCTGGGACTGTGAACCGTTAACAAATAAAGGAATTGTGCCATCAACATGACGGGTGCGATCATACCAGCACTAATGCACAGTATCCCATCAGAACTCCGAAGTTAAGCGTGCCTGGGCGAGAGTAGTACTAGAATGGGTGACCCCTTGGGAAGTCCTCGTGTTGAACCCCGGTTTTCAATTTTTTTTGCTCTGGTTTGGGTTGCCAAGATACTTTATCCACCACATTTTTATTATCGAATCACACGGCACCTTGGGCAAGGCAACTTCACTTCACGTGGAGGCTAGGCTCGCAAACCGACGGCGTAGGGTTTATAACCAGGTCTCCGTCGCTCCGGTGCCCATAACTTTTGATCCCTAAGGAGTTACGCGGCGCACCGCATACCGTTGGAAAGGTCTCTGACAGCTCTAGGAAAGGGGCAGCCAGCTTGCTCGTTTTGCCCTTTTTGGAATCCAAAATTGAACGTTTTCTTCAGTTTCCGGCCACTTTTATTATTTTGCTCTATTTTTCGGTCCCGGATCGTACGTTGTGAGCTGTTAAAAGGACGGCAACCTTACGCGAGAGACATTAGAGGGCCCTACAATGCGTCGATATCACGTCTTGCGAGGATGTTGCGTTGTTGAAGTGGATGGGTTTTCGTTAAGCCCATTGGGCCTTTTGAATGTGTGAGGCCCGACCCCGAATAACGTGTCATACCTCGATTTGTGTGTCGTAGACCCCTAATTATATGACTGACCTTGGATTGCGTGTCCTGTCTTGGTTTTCATGCATACCTCGTCATACATGCCTTGACCTAGAATAGGGTGCCCTAATCCCCGACTGACGTACGATACCTAGATATACGTGCCCGATCTCGATTTGCGTGCGTTGTCTCATTTTGTATGCCCTAACCTTGAATTGCATTTCCTAACCTAGGTTTAAGATTCATATCTTGATTTACGTGCATTGCATTGAATTACGTGCATTCATTTAGGATTGCATGCATTTACTAGAAAAACGTACGTCTGTCTCGTAGTTCGTGCCCTACCTCGTAGAACACGGGGTAAGTTTATGTGACAGCTCTCTGACCAGATTGTTTCGAGGTAAGTTTAGCTAGGCAAATGATGTTACAAATGCACCAAAATAGGTAGGTGACTAGTTTGGCCAGTTTTGAACATTTTTTGAAGAAATAGGCCAAAGCTAATGTTGACTCTAAGGTTCTCAAAATTGCAAATCATTAAAATGTGTCCAAATCTGGAAATCTGGAAAAATGAAGCAGGTTTTGGCAGATGCACTGACCTTGTAGAACGAACCAGATTTGAATTAGTAAATGATGTCAAAAATGCATGAAATTTCGTATGCGGCTATAATTTTCAGTTCTGGACATTTTTGTCACAAATGGACTAAGGCTAAATCTGACCCTAAGGACCTCAAAAACGTCAATTATCTAAATGTGTGCAAATCTGGACAGTTTTGTGCTATCCCACTGTTTCGGCTATATCTAATGATCCTGAACTCCAATTGATGCAAGGTTTGTTCCTGATTTTAGTTCAATTCTTAAGCTTTAATTTGAAATCTTATTCACTGGAATTAGAGATTGTTTGCTTATCTTAATTATTGCGAGAAAACAGCCTATTGCAGTAAGGGTTTCACTTAGTGTTATGCTTTGATAAATTGTTGTGACTCCTCTTGTTGAATTAAATGCTCGGGATTGTAGCTTCAGGATGTTGTGTGGACTATTTTGAATGTTTGAGGATGTTGAATTAAATGATGCATGGCTTCAGATTGACTTTGAGTTGGTTTGAGGCTCAAATTGCACGAATATGCACGAAATGGAAACCCTAATGACTAGGTAGTTTTGCTAAGTGTTGATCATTTGGATATTGTGTGGAATTATATGTTTAGTAGGCTGCCCGTAGATGCCTTATAACCTCAAAGGTGATTTTGATCATTGCATGTTGACAAATAGGCATTTCTTATTACTTGATCACGTGGACTTCTTAATGAGTTATATGGCTTGATTTACTTGTGTTACATGGCTGCCCGTTTAATGTTCATATAACTCTATATGCCTTTCAAGTGAAATTACCTGTTTTATCGTGCCCTGCCTGTTTACTTGTCAATGTGCAATCTTATGACTATCCAGAGGCAACCTACTTTGTTGTCCTTCTAATGAGATATGTTAATGTCATAAATGTGCACTGTATACAAGGTTGCAACCTTTCCTATCGGCATGGTAGCGATCACGCACATCGGGCGCCATCGGGCTTGCCGGTGCACCCGTGACTACCATGGTCCCATTCCCTCTCTCGCTTGGGGGCTAGACTTCCTCAGAGAGTTGGGTCATAGGATTTCGGGGTACATCCGGAGTACACCCACCTGGCGTGTTTTGGGGTTATTTGAAGTCGGCCGCAACTTCTGATTTTGAAACTGATCTAAGGGCAAAAGCTCACTGTATCTTTTTTACTATGTGTATAAGTACTCTCGCTTGGTTCCTAGAGAACCTCGGGGAGAAAAGACCAGTATTTCTGTTTCTGTACTTATATTTTGTTATATTCATGCTTGCAAAAGGATTTCATAAGTTGAACCGAAAAATAAGTTTCAAAACCTATTTCTCGTTCCCCCTCGCTGAGTTCATAAGGACTCACCCTCTTTTATCATCTCAGGTGAAGAAGATCAAGAACAGGTACCCGAGGACGATGTACCTAATGATGATTCCTTGGAGTGATTGTCTGTTTGCGTGCTTTGCGTGATTATGGCTACTTGTGAACTTTATGCTACTTGAAGACTATTTCCTTTTATATGGCTTGCTATTTGTAATGTAAAAGACCCCCGTTGTAATTTGGGGTCTAATTTTGGTTTGTACTGATATTGCTAGACAGACACTAGACATTACTATGATCGTTTTGCTATTATTACCGCTAGTATCTATCATAGGTTATGATGTATTAGTTAAGGACTAAGTAAATGAACCTATCCAATCTTAAACAGGTAGTTTTGTAACGAGGATAAACAAACAAACGAGACCTACTATCATGCTAGGTTATAAATCAAACGAGACATCGAGATAACCAATAGGCATTTCAATTGATGTAAATAGTAATCCTAGTTGGAAATGAAACTTGAGATTTGAAAATTTTGAGGCGTTTAGAGAATTAGGCCAAACCAAAGAGTCCAATTACAACCGTTATGCTGCCGATTTTCTGGAAAACTTTGAAGTTTAGACTAAAACGATAAGTGTTAAATCTTCATAACGGTTAAGAATGTGATAGAACCTGAACGTTTAGCTCACACCCTAGTCTAACCTTATAGGCCGGGTTGGGGCGTGACAGAATGGGCCATCTCTCTAGGCTGGGACTGTGAACCGTCAACACATAAAGGATTTTTGCCCTCAACATGACTGGTACGATCATACCAGCACTAATGCACCAGATCCCATCAGAACTACGAAGTTAAGCATGCTTGGGCGAGAGTAGTACTAGGATGGGTGACCCCTTGGGAAGTCCACTTGTTGCACCCCCCTTTTCATTTTTTTTGCCCTGGTTAGGGTTGCCAAGATTATTTATCCACCAAATTTATATTACCGAATCCCACAGAACATTGCGCAAGACAACTTGTCTTGCCGTGGAGGCTGGACCCGCAAACGGAGGGCGTAGGGCTTGTGACCAGGTCTCTGTCGCTCCGGAGCCCATAACTTTTGATCCGTAAGGAGTTACGCGGCGCACAGCATACCGTTGCAAAGCTCTCTAAGAGCTCTACGACGGGGGTAGCCAGTATGCTAGCTGTGCCCTTTTTGGAGCACAAAATCGAACGTTTTCATCAGTTTCAGGCCACTTTTCTTCTTTTACTCTATTTTTCCATCTCGGATCGTACGCCGTGAGCTGTTAAAAGGACGACAACCTTACTCGCGGGACATTAGATGGCCCTACAATGCGTCGATATCACGTCTTGCGAGGATGCAGCGTTGTTGAAGCGGATGGGTTATCGTTAAGCCCATTGGGCCTTTAGAATGGGCCATCTCTCTAGGCTGGGATTGTGAACCGTTAACAAATAAAGGAGTTGTACGCTCAACATGATGGGTGCGATCATACCAGCACTAATGCACCGGATACCATCAGAACTCCGAAGTTAAGAGTGCTTGGGCGAGAGTAGTACTAGGATGGGTGACCCCAAGGAAGTCCTCGTGTTGCACCCCCCTTTTCAATTTTTTTTGCTCCGGTTTGGGTTGCCAAGATACTTTATCCACCATATTTCTATTATCGAATCCCACGGCACCTTGGGCGAGGCAACTTCGCTTCACGGGGAGGCTGGGCACGCAAACCGAGGGCGTAGGGCTTGTGACCAGGTCTCCATCCCTCCGGTGCCCATAACTTTTGATCCATAAGGAGTTACGCGGTGCACAGCATACTGTTGCAAAGCTCTCCAATAGCTCTACGATGGGGGCAGCCATCTTGCTCGCTGTGCCCATTTTTGGAGCCCAAAATCGAACGTTTTCATCAGTTTCAGGCCACTTTTCTTCTTTTGCTCTGTTTTTTCGTCCTGGATCGTACGTCATGAGCAGTTAAAAGGACGACAACCTTACTCGCGGGACATTAGGGGGCCCTACAATGCGTCAATATCACGTCTTGTGAGGATGCTGCGTTGTTGATGCTGATGGGTTGTCGTTAAGCCCATTGGGCCTTTTGAATGGGCCATCTCTCGAGACTGGGACTGTGAACCGTTAACAAATAAAGGAATTATGCCATCAACATGACGGGGGCTATCATACCAGCACTAATGCACCGGATCCCATCAGAACTTCGAAGTTGAGCGTACTTGGGCGAGAGTAGTACTAGGATGGGTGACCCCTTGGGATGTCCTCGTGTTGCACCTTTTCAATTTTTTTTTCTCCAATTTGGGTTGCCAAGATACTTTATCCACCACATTTCTATTATCGAATCCCACGGCACCTTGGGCAAGACAACTTCGCTTCACGTGAGGCTGGGCCCGTAAACCGAGGGCGTAGGGCTTGTGACCTGGTCTCCGAAGCTCCGGTGCCGATAACTTTTGATCCGTAAGGAGTTACGTGGCGTACAGTATACCGTTGCAAAGCTCTCGAACAGCTCTACGAAGGGGGTAGCCAGCTTGCTCAATGTGCCCCTTTTGGGAGCCCAAAATTGAACGTTTTAATCAGTTTCATGCCACTTTTCTTCTTTTGCTCTCTTTTTTCCTCCCGGATCGTACGTCGTGAGCTGTTAAAAGGAAGACAACCTTACTCGCGGGAAATTAGGGGGCCCTACAACGGGTCGATCTCATGTCTTGCGAGGATGCTGGTTTGTTGAAGCAGGTGGGTTGTCGTTAAGCCCATTGGCCCCTTTGAGTGGGCCATCTCTCTAGGCTGGGACTGTGAAGTGTTAACAAATAAAGGAGTTGTGCCCTCAACATGACGGGTGCAATCATACCAGCACTAATGCACCTGATCCCATTAGAACTTCGAAATTAACATGCTTGAGCGAGAGTAGTAGTAGGATGGGTGACCCCTTGGGAAGTCCTCATGTTGTACCCCCTTTTCAATTTTTTTTGCCCTGGTTTGGGTTGCCAAGATACTTTATCCACCAAATTTTTATTTCCGATTCCCACGGAACATTGGGCAAGACAACTTCGCTTCACGTAGAGGCTGGGCCCGCAGACCGAGGGCATAGGGCTTGTGACCAGGTCTCCGTCGCTCCGGTGTCCATAACTTTTGATCCGTAAGGAGTTACGTGGCGCACAGCATACCATTGCAAAGCTCTCTGAGATCTCTACGATGGAGGCATCCAGCTTGCTTGCTGTGCCCATTTTTGGAGCCCAAAATCGAACGTTTTCATCAGTTTCAAGCCACTTTTCTTCTTTTACTCAGTTTTTTCTTCCCGGATCGTACGTCGTGAGCTGTTAAAAGGACGACAACCATACTCGTGGGACATTAGAGGGCCCTACAATGCATCGATATCATGTCTCGCAAGGATGCTGCATTGTTGAAGTGGATGGTTTGTCGTTAAGCCCATTGGGCCTTTTGAATGGGCCATCTCTCTAGGCTGGGACTGTGAACTGTTAACATATAAAGGAATTGTGCCATCTACATGACGGGTGCGATCATACCAGCACTAATGCACTGGATCCCATCAAAACTCCGAAGTTAAGCGTGCTTGGGCGAGAGTAGTACTAGGATAGGTGACCCCGTAGGAAGTCCTCGAGTTGCACCCCTCTTTTCAATTTTTTTTGCTCCAATTTGGGTTGCCAAGATACTTTATCCACCACATTTCTATTATCGAATTGCACGGCACCTTGGTCAAGACAACTTCGCTTCACGTGGAGGCTGGTCCCCCAAACCGAGGGCGTAGGGCTTGTGACCAGGTCTCCGTCGCTCCGGTGCCCATAACTTTTGATCCGTAACGAGTTACGCGGCGCACATCACACCGTTGCAAAGCTCTTTGAGAGCTCTACGACAGGGCCAACGAGCTTGCTCGCGATGCCCCTTTTTGGAGCCCAAAATCGAACATTTTCATCACTTTCAGGCTACTTTTCTTCTATTGCGCTATTTATCCATCCAGAATCGTACGTCGTGAGCCGCGAAAAGGATGACAACCTAACTCGCGGGACATTATTGGGCCCTACAACCTGTCGATATCACATCTTTCGAGGATGCTGTGTTACGCCCCAACCCGGCCTATAGAGGCTAGACTAGGGTGTGAGCTAAACTTTCAAGTCATTTCGCGTACTTAACTGCTTCACTATGATTAATGCTTAAGATTAGGCTAGAACTCCAAAATTTTTCGGAAAACCAGCAGCATAACAGCTGTAATTGGGCTCTTTGGTTTGGCCTAATTCTCTAAACGCCTCAAAAATTTTCCAATCTCAATTTCACTTCCAACTAGGATTACTATTTAACATCAATTGAAATGCTTATTGGTTATCTCGATATCTTGTTTGATTTATAACCTAGCATGATACTATGTCTCGTTTGTTTACTTTGTCATCGTTACAAAAGTACTTGTTGATCGTAGCTTAATAGCGAGTACCTGTTTAAGGTTTGGTTGGTTCATTTTACTTAGCCCTTACCTAATACTTCATAATCCTATTATAGCCACTAGCAATAGTAATAGCAAAATAACCATAGTAGTGTCTAGTGTCTGTCTAGTTAATATCAGTACAAATCAAAATTAGACCCCAAATTACAATGGGGGTCTTTTACATTACAAACAACAAGCAACATAAAAGAAATAGTCTTCAAGTAGCATAGAGTTCACAAGTAGCCATAATCATGCAAAGCACACAAGACAGACAATCCCTCCAAGGAATCATCGTTAGGCACACCGTCCTCGGTTACCTGTTCTTGATCTTCTTCACCTGAGATGATAAAAGAGGGTGAGTCCTTATGAACTCAGCGAAGGGGAAACGAGTAATAGGTTTTGAAACTCATTTTCCGGTTCAACTTATGAAAATCCTTTTTGCAAGCATGAATATAACACAATTAAGTACATAACAATAATATAAAGTAAAGGAACAGAATTACCAGTCTTTCCTCCCCCAGGTTCTCTAGGAACCAAACGAGAGTACTTATACATATAGAAAAAGGATACGGTAAGCTTTTGCTCTCAGTAGTTGCAGCCGACTTCAAATCATCCCCTTAACATGCCAAGTGGGTGTACTCCGGATGTACCCCGAAATCCTACGACCCAACTCTCCGAGGAAGTCTAGCCCCTAAGCGAGAGAAGGAATTGGACAGTGGTAGTCACGGGTGCACCGGCAAGCCCGATGCCGCCCGGTGTGCGTGATCGCTACCACACAAGAATGAAAGGTTGCAACCTTGTATGCAATGCACATTTATGACCTTTAATATATCACATTAGGAGGACAACAAAGTAGGTTGCCTCCGGACAGTCATAAGATTGCACATTGACAAGTAAACAAGCAAGGCGTGAATAGACAAGTAATTTCACTAGAAAAGCATATGGAGTTATATGAACATTAAACGGGCAGCCATATAACACATGTAAATCAAGTCATATAACTCATTTCAAAGTCCACGTAATCAAATAGTAAGATTATTCAACATGTAACAACATCTACGTGTGCTCGGATGCAAGAAAGGCCTATTTGTCAACATACAATGATCAAAATCACATTTAGGGCTATAAGGGCATCAACGGGCAGCCTACTAAGCATATAATTCCACAAAATATCCAAAGGATTAACACTTAGCAAGTTTACCTAGTCATTAGGGTTTCCATTTCATGTTTACCCGTGCGATTAAACCCCAAGTCAACTTAAATCAATCTCAAGTCATGCATCAATTAATTCAAACATCCCCAAGTACTCAAAACAGTCCACACAACATCCCAATGCTACAATCCCAAGCAATTAATACCACAAGAGAAGTTACAACAATTTTTCTAAGCATACAACCAAGTGAAACCCTCTCTGCAATAGGCTGTTTTCCTACAATCATTAAGACAAGCAAACAATCTCCAATTCCCGTGAATAAGATTTCAAATTAAAGCTTAATAAGTTAAATAAAATCAGAAACAAACCTTGCATCATTTGGAGTTCGGGATCATTAGTTATAGCCGAAACAGTGGGATAGCACAAAACTGTCCAGATTTGCACACATTTCGATAATTGACGTTTTTTAGGGTCCTTAGGGTCAGATTTTGCCTTAGTCCATTTCGGACAAAAATGTCTATAACTGAAAAATATAGCAGCACACCAAATTTCATGCATTTTGGACATCATTTACTAAGTCAAATCTGGTTCGTTCTACAAGGTCAGTGCATCTGCCAAAACCTGCTTCATTTTTCCAGATTTCCAGATTTGGACACAATTTAATGTTTTGCCAGTTTGAGGACCTTAGAGTCGAAATTAGCTTTGGCCTATTTCTACTAAAAATGTTGAAAAATGGCAAAAATAGTCACCTACCAATTTTCATGCATTTTCAACATTCTCTGCCTAGCCAAACTCACCTTGAAACAACAGGTCAGAGAGCTGTCACATAATCCGATTTCACCTATCATCATTTTCAAGCCAAAATCTTGCCATGCATGGTTGTAAAAGCTTATGAACACACATATAACTCAAGTACAGAAGCAAAGACATACATTTATGAGCATGCATGAGGATTTTTGAAGGATTTTCAAAAGGTTTAGCCCTCACCTTAGCAAATCAACAAGAAGAGGCACAAAACTTTGATGAAGCTCAAATTCTTCTTCTTCCTTGCTTAGTCGAGATTCCAACTCAATTTTCTCTATTTTTCCTAGCTTAGTGACCAAGCTCTTAGTACATGCATGTGGTTAGAACAAAAAGAAAAGAAATGGAAGCCAAGAAACTTACCTAGGCCGAAAATGGTGAGTCAAAAGCTTGCATGTGAGTTTTCTTGCAACCTAGCTAGCTTGGTTGAGTTCCTTTGCTTGTGGCTTGTCTTGATTAACCATATGATGATGAAGATGAGCTAAGAGGTGAGAAACTCAGCCAAGGCCGAGAGAGAGAGAGAAGGATGAGAGGGAGAGAGAGAAATGACAAAGAGTGAAGCTTTTGCACTTCTTCATGCAAGTGGTCGACCTTGGGCTTCTAAAATTCCTGATTTTTGTGTTTTCAAGAGCATATTTGAAATTCCTAGTATGGGCAAAGAAGAGTTGGTCGAGTATGGTGGAGATTTGAGGAGGTTTTGAGCAATTTTTTTATGCATTTGTGTCATTTTTCATAAGTTTCAGGCCACGTTTCTTTTTTTGCTCTATTTTTTCGTCTCGGATAGTACGTCGTGAGTTGTTAAAAGGACGACAACCTAACCCGCTGGACATTAGAGGGCCCTATAATGCGTCGATATCACGTCTTGCGAGGATGCTACGTTGTTGAAGTAGATGGGTTGTCGTTAAGCCCATTGGGCCTTTTGAATGGGCTATCTCTCTAGGCTGGGACTGTGAACCGTTAACAAATAAAGGAATTGTGCCCTCAACACGACGGGTGCGATCATACCAGCACTAATACACCGGATCCCATCAGAACTCCAAAGTTAAGCGTGCTTGGGCGAGAGTAGTACTAGGATGGGTGACCTCTTGGGAAGTCGTCGTGTTGCACCCCCTTTTTCAATTTTTTTTGCTACGATTTGGGTTGCCAAGATACTTTATCCACCACATTTCTATTATAGAATCCCACGGCACCTTGGGCAAGACAACTTCACTTCACGTAGAGGCTGGTCCTGCAAACCGAGGGCGTAGGGCTTGTGACCTGGTCTCCGTCGCTCCGGTGCCCATAACTTTTGAAACGTAAGGAGTTACGCGGCGCACAGCATACCGTTGCAAAGCTCTACGACAGCTCTATGAAGGGGGCAGCTAGCTTGCTCGATGTGCCCTTTTTGGAGGCCAAAATCGAACGCTTTAATCAGTTTCAGGCCACTTTTCAACTTTTGCTCTGTTTTTTCATCCCGGATCGTACGTCGTGAGTTGTTAAAAGGACGAAAACCTTACTTGCGGGACATTAGAGGACCCTATAACGCGTTGATATCACGTCTTGCAAGGATGCTGCATTGTTGAAGCGGATGGGTTGTCGTTAAGCCCATTGGGCCTTTTGAATGGGCCATCTCTCTAGGCTGGGATCGTGAACCGTTAACAAATAAAGGAGTCGTGCCCCCAACATGACGGGTGCGATCATACAATCACTAATGCACCCGATACCATCAGAACTCCGATGTTAAGCATGCTTGGGTGAGAGTAGTGCTAGGATGGGTGACCCCCTAGGAAGTCCTCGTGTTGCACCCCCTTTTCAATTTTTTTTGCCCTGGTTATGGTTGCGAAGATACTATATCCACCAAATTTCTATTACCGAATCCAACGGAACATTGGGCAAGAAAACTTCGCTTCACGTAGAGGCTGGGCCCGCAAATCGAGGGCGTACGACTTGTGACTAGGTCTCCGAAGCTCCGGTGCCTATAACTTTTGATCCGTAAGGAGTTACGCTCCGCAAAGCATACCGTTGCAAAGATCTCTAACAGCTCTACGATGGGGGCAGCTAGCGTGCTCACTGTGCCCTTTTTGGATCCCAAAATCGAATGTTTTAATCAGTTTCGGGCCACTTTTCTAATTTTTGCTCTGTTTTTCCATCCCAGATCGTACGTCGTGAGCTGTTAAAAGGATGACAACCTTACTCGCGGGAAATTAGAGGGCCCTAAAACGCATTGATATCTCGTCTTGCGAGGATGATGGGTTGTTGAAGCAGATGGGTAGTCGTTAAGCCCATTGGGCCTTTTGAATGTGCCATCTCTCTAGGCTGGGACTGTGAACCGTTAACAAATAAAGGAGTTGTGCCCTCAACATGACGGGTACGATCATACCAGCACTAATGCACCAGATCCTATCAGAACCCCGAAGTTAAGCATGCTTGGGGGAGAGTAGTACTAGGATGGGTGACCCCCTAGGAAGTCCTCGTGTTGCACCCCCTTTTCAATTTTTTTTGCCCTGGTTAGGGTTGCCAAGATACTTTATCGACCAAATTTCTTTTACCGAATCCCACGGAACATTGGGCCAGACAACTTTGATTCACATAGAGGCTGGGCCCGCAAGCCGAGGGCGTAGGGCTTGTGACCAGGTCTCCGTCACTCTGGTGACCATAACTTTTGATCCGTAAGAAGTTACGCAGCGCACAGCATACCGTTGCAAAGCTCTTCGACGGCTCTACGAAGGGACCAGCCAGCTTGCTCGCTGTGCCCTTTTTGGAGCACAAAATTGAACGTTTTCATTAGTTTCGGGCCACTTTTCTTCTTTTGCTCTGTTTTTTCGTCCCGGATCGTATGTCGTGAGCTATTAAAATGACAACAACCTTACTCGCGGGAATTTAGAGGGCCCTACAAGGCGTCGATATCACGTCTTACGAGGATGCTACGTTGTTGAAGCAGATGGGTAGTCGTTAAGCCCATTGGGCCTTTTGAATGTGCCATCTCTCTAGGCTGGGACTGTGAACCGTTAACAAATAAAGGAGTTGTGCCCTCAACATGACGGGTGCGATCATACCAGCACTAATGCACCGGATCCCATCAGAACTCCGAAGTTAAGCATGCTTGGGCGAGAGTAGTACTAGGATGGGTGACCCCCAGGGAAGTCCTCGTGTTGCACCCCCTTTTAAACTTTTTTTGCCCTGGTTAGGGTTGCCTAGATACTTTATCCAACAAATTTATATTACCAAATCCCACGGAATATTAGGTAAGACAACTTTGATTCACATAGAGGCTGGGCCCGCAAGCCGAGGGCGTAGGGCTTGTGACCAGGTCTCCGAAGCTCCGGTGCCAATAACTTTTGATCCGTATGGAGTTACGCAGCGCACAGCTTACCGTTGGAAAGCTCTCTGAGAGCTCTACGAAAGGGATAGCTAGCTTGCTCGCTTTTTCCTTTTTTACAGCCCAAAATCGAACGTTTTCATCAGTTTCAAGCCACTTTTCTTCTTTTGCTCTGTTTTTTCGTCTCGGATCGTACGTCGTGAGCTATAAAAGGGACGACAACTTTACTCGCGGGACAGTAGAGGGCCCTACAACGCATTGATATCACGTCTCGCGAGGATGCTACGTTGTTCAAGTGGATGGGTTGTCGTTAAGCCCTTTGGGCCTTTTGAATGGGCCATCTCTCTAGGCTGGGACTGTGAACCGTTAACAAATAAAGGAATTGTGCCTCAACATGATGGGTGCGATCATACCAGCACTAATGCACAGGATCCCATCAGAACTTCGAAGTTAAGCGTGCTTAGGCGAGAGTAGTACTAGGATGGGTGACCCCGTATGAAGTCCTCGTGTTGCACCCCCCTTTTAAATTTTTTTTGCTCCGGTTTGGGTTGCCAAGATATTTTATCCACCACTTTTCTATTATCGAATCCCACGGCACCTTGGGCAAGACAACTTCGCTTCACGTGGGAGCTGGGCCCACAAACTCAGTGTGTAGGGCTTGTGACTAGGTCTCCGTCGCTCCGGGGCCCATAACTTTTGATCCGCAAGGAGTTACGCGGCGCACATCATACCGTTACAAAGCTCTCTAAGAGCTCTACGACGGGGCTAGTTAGCCTACTCGCTATGACCATTTTTGAAGCCCAAAATGGAACGTTTTAATCAGTTTCAGGCCACTTTTCTTCTTTTGCTATGTTTTTTTATCTCGGATCGTACGTCATGAGCTGTTAAAAGGACAACAACCTAACTCGCGGGACAATAGAGGGTCCTACAACACGTCAATACCACGTCTTGCGAGGATGCTGCGTTGTTATAGAAGATGGGTTATCGTTAAGCCCATTGGGCCTTTTGAATGGGCCATCTCTCAACGCTGGGACTGCGAACCGTTAACAAATAAAGGAATTGTGCCCTCAACATGACGGGCGCGATCATACCAGCACTAATGCACCGGATCCCATCAGAACTTCGAAGTTAAGCATGCTTGGGCGAGAGTAGTACTAGGATGGGTGACCCCCTTAGAAGTCCTCGTGTTGTACCCCCTTTTCAATTTTTTTTGCCAAGGTTAGGGTTGCTAAGATACTTTATCCACCAAATCTATTACCGAATCCCACGGAACATTAAGCAAGACAACTTCGCTTAATGTAGAGGCTGGGCTCGCAAACCGAGGGCGTAGGGCTTATCACCAGGTCTCCGAAGCTCCGGTGCCTATAACTTTTGATCCGTAAGGAGTTACGTGGCGCACAGCGTACCGTTGCAAAGATCTCCGACATCTCTACGAAGGGGCCAGCCAGCTTGCTCGATGTGCCCGTTTTGGAGCCTAAAATCGAACGTTTTAATTAGTTTCAGGCCACTTTTCTTCTTTTGCTATGTTTCTCCGTCCCATATCGTATGTCGTGAGCTGTTAAAAGGACGACAACCTTACTCGCGGGAAATTAGAGGGCCCTACAACGCGTCGATCTCACGTCTTGCAAGGATGCTGCGTTGTTGATGCGGATGGGTTGTCGTTAAGCCCATTGGGCCTTTTGAATGTGCCATCTCTCTAGGTTGGGACTGTGAACCGTTAACAAATAAATGAGTTGTGCCCTCAACATGACGGGTGCGAACATACCAGCACTAGTGCACCGGATCCCATCAGAACCCCGAAGTTAAGCATGCTTGGGCGAGAGTAGTACTATGATGGGTGACCCCTAGGAAGTCCTCGTGTTGCACCCCCTTTTCAATTCTTTTTGCCCTGGTTAGGGTTGCCAAGATACTTTATCGACCAAATTTCTATTACCGAATCCCACGGAATATTGGGCAAGACAACTTCGCTTCACGTAGAGGCTGGGCCTGCAAACTGAGGGCGTAGGGCTTGTGACCAGGTCTCTGTCGCTCCGGTGCCCATTACTTTTGATCCGTAAGGAGTTACGCGGCGCAAAGCATACTGTTGCAAAGCTCTCCGATAGCTCTACGAAGAGGTCAGCCAGCTTTCTCGTTGTGCCCTTTTTGGAGCCCAAAATCCAACTTTTTCATCAGTTTCAAGCCACTTTTCTTCTTTTGCTCTGTTTTTTTGTCCCGGATCGTACGTCGTGAGCTGTTAAAAGGACGACAACCTTACTCGCAGGACATTAGGGGGCCCTACAACGCATCGATATCACGTCTTGCGAGGATGCTGCTTTGTTGAAGCGGATGGGTTGTTGTTAAGCCCATTGGGCCTTTTGAATGGGCCATCTTTCTAGGCTAGGACTGTGAACCGTTAACAAATAAAGGAGTTGTGCCCTCAACATGACGGGTGCGATCATACCAGCACTAATGCACCGAATCCCATCAAAACTCCGAAGTTAAACATGCTTGGGCGAGAGTAGTACTAGAATAGGTGACCACTTGGGAAGTCCTCGTGCTGCACCCCTTTTTCATTTTTTTTTGCTCTGGTTAGGGTAGCCAAGTTACTTTATCCACCAAATTTCTATTACCGAATTCCACGGAACATTAGGCAAGACAACTTCGTTTCACGTAGAGGCTGGGCCCGCAAACCGAGGGCATAGGGCTTGTGACTAGGTCTCCGAAGCTCAGGTGCCCATAACTTTTGATCCGCAAGGAGTAACGTGGCGCACAGCATACCGTTGCAAAGCTCTCTAAGAGCTCTACGACGGGGTTAGTTAGCCTACTCGCTATGACCATTTTTGTAGCCCAAAATCGAACGTTTTCATCAGTTTCAGGCCACTTTTCTTCTTTTGCTCTGTTTTTCCATCCCGGATCGTACGTCGTGAGCTGTTAAAAGGACGACAACCTTACTCGCGGAACATTAGAGGGCCCTACAATGCGTCGATATCACGTCTTGCGAGGATACTACGTTGTTGAAGTGGATGGGTTGTCGTTAAGCCCATTGGGCCTTTTGAATAGGCCATCTCTCTAGGCTGGGACTGTGAACCGTTAACAAATAAAGGAATTGTGCCCTCAACATGACGAGTGCGATCATACCAGCAATAATGCATCGGACCGCATCAGAACTTCGGAGTTAAGCATGCTTGGACGAGAGTAGTACTAGGATGGGTGACCCCTTGGGAAGTCCTCGTGTTGCACCCCCTTTTCAATTTTTTTTGCTCCTGTTTGGGTTGCCAAGATATTTTATCCACCACTTTTCTATTATCGAATCCCACGGCACCTTGGGCAAGACAACTTCCCTTCACGTGGAGGCTGGGCTTGCAAACTGAGGGTGTAGGGCTTGTGACTAGGTCTCCGTCGTTCCGGTGCCCATAACTTTTGATCCGTAAGGAGTTATGTGGCGTACAGCATACTGTTGCAAAGCTCTCTGACAGCTCTACGACAAGAGTAGTTAGCCTGCTCACTGTGCCCTTTCTTGGAGCCCAAAATCTAACGTTTTCATCAGTTTCAGGCCACTTTTCTACTTTTGCTCTGTTTTTTTGTTTCGGATCGTACGTTGTGAGTTGTTAAAAGGCTGACAACCTTACTCGCGGGACACTAGAGGGCCCTACAACGCGTCGATATCACGTCTTGCGAGGATGCTGCGTTGTTGAAGCAGATGGGTTGTCTTTAAGTCCATTGGGCCTTTTGAATAGGCCATCTCTCTACGCTGGGATTGCGAACCGTTAACAAATTAAGGAATTGTGCCCTCAACATGGCAGGCACGATCATACCAGCAATAATGCACTGGATCCCATCAGAACTCCGAAGTTTAGCGTGCTTGGGCGAGAGTAGTACTAGGATGGGTGACCCCCTAGGAAGTCCACGTGTTGCACTCGTCTTTTCATTGTTTTTTGCTCTGGTTTGGGTTGCCATGATACTTTATCCACCACATTTCTATTATCGAATCCCACGGCACCTTGGGCAAGACAACTTCGCTTCACGTGGAGGCTGGGCCCGCAAACCGAGCGCGCAGGGCTTGTGACCTGGTCTCCGCCGCTCCGATGCCCATAATTTTTGATCCGTAAGGAGTTACGCGGCGCATAGCATACCGTTAAAAAGCTCTCCCACAGCTCTACGAATGGGGCAACCAGCTTGCTCTCTGTACCCTTTTTGGAGCCCAAATTCGAACGTTTTTATCAGTTTCAGGCCACTTTTCTTCTTTTGCTCTGTTTTTCTGTCCCGGATCGTATGTCGTGAGCTGTTAAAAGGACGACAACCTTACTTGCAGGACATTAGGGGGCCCTACAATGCGTCGATATCACGTCTTGAGAGGATGCTGCGTTGTTGAAGCGGATGGGTTATCATTAAGCCCATTGGGCCTTTTGAATGGGCCATCTCTCTAGGTTGGGACTGTGAACCGTTAACAAATAAAGGAATTGTGCCCTCAACATGTGGGGTAAGATCGTACCAGCACTAATGCACCGAATCCCATCAGAACTCCGAAGTTAAGCGCGCTTGGCGAGAGTAGTACTAGGATGGGTGACCCCTTGGGAAGTCCTCGTGTTGCACCCCCTTTTTCAATTTTTTTTGCTCCGGTTTGGGTTGCCAAGATTCTTTATCCACCACATTTCTATTATCGAATACCACGGCACCTTGGGCAAGACAACTTCACTTCACGTGGAGGCTGGCCCCATGAACCGAGGGCGTAGGGCTTGTGACCCGGTCTCCGTCGCTCTGGCGCCCATAACTTTTGATCCGTAAGGAGTTACGCGGCGCACAGCATACCGTTGCAAAGCTCTCCAATAGCTCTACGAAAAGGGCAGCCAGCTTGCTCGCTGTACATATTTTTGGAGCCCAAAATCGAACGTTTTCATCAGTTTCAGGCCAGATTTCTTCTTTTGCTCTGTTTTTTCATCCCGGATCGTACGTCATGAGTTGTTCAAAGGACGACAACCTTAATCGCGGGACATTAGAGGGCCCTACAATGCGTCGATATCACGCCTTGCGATGATGCTGCGCTGTTGAAGCGAATGGGTTATCGTTAAGCCCATTGGGCCTTTTGAATTGGCCATCTCTCTAGGTTGGGACTGTGAACCGTTAACAAATAAAGGAAGTGTGCCCTCAACATGACGGGTGCGATCATACCAGCACTAATGCACCGGATCCCATCAGAACTCCGAAGTTAAGCGTGCTTGGACAAGAATAGTACTAGGATGGGTGACCCCCTCGGAAGTCCTCGTGTTGCACCCCCATTTTCAATTTTTTTTGCTCCGGTTAGGGTTGCCAAGATACTTTATCCACCACATTTCTATTATCGAATGCCACGGCACCTTAGGCAAGACAACTTCACTTCACATGGAGGCTGGGCCCGCAAACCGAGGGCGTGGGGCTTGTGACCAGGTCTCCGTCACTTCGGTGCCCATAACTTTTGATTCGTAAGGAGCTACGCGGCGTACAGCAAACCGTAGGAAAGCTCTCTGAGAACTGTACGATGAGGGCAGCGAGCTTGCTCACTGTGCCCTTTTGGAGCCCAAAATCGAACGTTTTCATCGGTTTCAGGCCATATTTCTTCTTTTGCTCTCTTTTTCAGTCCCAGATCGAACGTCGTGAGCCGTGAAAAGGACGACAAACTAACTCGCTGGAAATTAGAGGGCCTTACAACGCGTTGATATCACGTATTAAGAGGATGCTGCGTTGTTGAAGCGGATGGGTTGTCGTTAAGCCAATTGGGACTTTTGAATGGGCCATCTCTCTAGGCTGGGACAGTGAACCGTTAACAAATAAAGGAGTTGTGCCCTCAACATGACGAATGCGATCATACCAGCACTAATGCACCGAATACCATCAGAACTACGAAGTTAAGCATGCTTGGGCGAGAATAGTACTAGGATGGGTGACCCCTTGGGAAGTCCTCGTGTTGCACCCCCTTTTCAATTTTTTTTGCCCTGGTTAGGGTTGCCAAGATACTTTATCCACCAAATTTCTATTATCGAATCCCACGAAACATTGGGCAAGACAACTTGGCTTCACGTAGAGGCTGGCCCGCAAACCGAGGGCGTAGGGCTTGTGACCAAGTCTCCGAAGCTCCGGTGCCCATAACTTTTGATCCGTAAGGAGTTACGCGGCGCACATCATACCGTTGCAAAGCACTTTGAGAGCTTTATGACAAGCTCGCTGTGCCCCTTTTTGGAGCCCAAAATCGAATGTTTTCATCAGTTTCATGCCACTTTTCTTCTTTTCCTCTATTTTTTCATCTCGGATCGTACGTCGTGAGCTGTTAAAAGGACGTCCAGCTTACTCACGGGACATTAGACGGCCCTACAACACATCGATATCACGTCTTGCGAGGATGCTTCATTGTTGAAGCGGATGGGTTATCATTAAGCCCATTGTGCCTTTTGAATGGGCCATCTCTCTAGGCTGGGATTGTGAACCGTTAACAAATAAAGGAACTGTGCCCTCAACATGACGGGTGCGATCATACCATCTCTAATGCCCTGGATCCCATCAGAACTCCGAAGTTAAGCGTGGTTGGGCGAGAGTAGTACTAGGATGGGTGACCCCTGGGATGTCCTCGTGTTGTACCCCTCTTTTCAATTTTTTTTGCTCCGGTTTGGATTGCAAACATACTTTATCCACCACATTTCTATTATCGAATCCCATGGCACCTTGGTCAAGATAACTTCGCTTCACTTGGAGGCTGGGCCCGTAAATCGAGGGCGTTGGGCTCGTGACCAGGTCTCCGAAGCTCCGGTGCCCATAACTTTTGATCCGTAAGGCGTTACGCGACGCATAGCATACCGTTGCAAAGCTCTCCGGGAGTTCTACGACAGGGGCAGCGAGCTTGCTCGACTGTGCCAGTTTTTGGTGCCCAAAATCGAATGTTTTAATCAGTTTCTGGCCACTTTTCTTCTTTTCGCGCTGTTTTTTCGTCCCGAATCGTATGTCGTGAGCTGGTAAAAGGATGACAACCTTACTCTCGGGACATTAGAGGGCCCTACAACGCGTTGATATTACGGCTTGTGATGATGCTGCGTTGTTGAAGTACATGGGTTGTCGTTAAGCCCATTGGGCCTTTTGAATTGGCCATCTCTCTAGGCTGAGATTGTGAACCGTTAACAAATAAAGGAATTGTGCCCTCAACATGACAGGTGCGATCATACCAGCACTAATGTGAGGCCCGATCCCGAATAACGTGTCATACCTCGATTTGCGTGCCATAGACCCCTAATTATATGACCGACCTTGGATTACGTATCCTATCTTGGTTTTCGTGCATTTCTTGTCATACGTGCCTTGACCTAGAATAGTATGCCCTAATCCCCGACTGACGTGCCATACCTAGATATACGTGCCCTGACCTCGATGTACGTGCGTGACCTCGTTTCGTGTGCCCTAACCTTGAACTGCGTACCTTAACCTAGATATAGAGTCGTGCCTCGATTTGCATGCATTGCATTGAATTACGTGCCCTGTATTGGTTTACGTGCATTCACCTAGGATTGCGTGCATTAGTCTTGAAGTACGTGCCTTAGCCTTGAAGTTCGTGTTTACCTCATAATTCGTGCCCTAGACTTAGGAATCCGTGCCACCACGTTAATCAAGAAGGAATCCTACACAAAGCACTAGACACTAAAATAATCCTACACAATCTACTAACCAATATTATATTCCTAATTCAAATTCTCTACAAACTCCACTAACAATAAAATAATACTAAACTATTCCTACATTTTCCACTATCTATTATTCTATTCATAATTCAACTCATCAACAAACATTCCTATATTTTATTCTACCTAGATTCCCTAATTTCCCAACATTCTTATGACAATTCTAATGACACAAATGCATAAAAATTGCTCAAAACCACCTCAATTCTCCACCATTCTCGACATTACTCCCTTGCCCATGCTAAACATTTCAAAATTAAGCATCTTGAAGACACAAAGCTGAAAATTGTGCTGCCCAAGGCCGACCACATGCTTGAAACAATGCAAAAACTTCACTATTTTTAATTCTTTGTCATTTCTTCTTTTTTTCCTTTTATCTTTTCTTTCTTCCTCTCATTTTTTCTCTCTCTCTCTCAGCCTTGGCTGATTCTCTTCACTTCACAACTCATCTTCATTATCCTAAGGTTAGTCAAAGCAAGCCAAAGCAAAGGAAGTCAAGTAGGTAGCTCAAATGATTCATCCAAGCACATAGAGTCTTCATTTACGCCCTAGGTGAGTTTCTAAGCTTCCATTTCTTTTCTTATTGTTCTAACCACATGCATGTACTAAGAGCTTGGTCACTAAGCTAGGAAAAATAGAGAAAATCTAGTTGGAATCTCGGCTAGGCAAAGGAGAAAAAGAAAATCGTGCTTCATCAAGTTTTGTGCATCTTCTTGTTGATTTGCTAAGGTCAGGGCTAAAACCTTTTGAAAATCCTTCAAAAATCTACATGCATGCTCATAAATGTATGTCTTTGCTTGTGTTCTTGAGTTATATGTTCGTTCATAAGATTTTACAACCATGCATGGCAAGATTTTGGCTTGAAGATGATGATAGGTGAAATTGGATTATGTGACAGCTCTCTGACCTGTTGTTTCAAGGTGCGTTTGGCTAGGCAAATGATGTTGAAAATGTATGAAAATTTGAAGGTGAATAGTTTTTCCAGTTTTGAACATTTTTTTCAGAAATAGGCCAAAGCTAATTTTGACTCTAAGGTTCTAAAAATGGCAAATATTTAAAATGTGCCCAAATCTGGAAATCTGGAAAAATGAAGCAGGTTTTGGCAGCTGCACTGACCTTGTAGAACGAACCAGATTTGACTTAGTAAATGATGTCCAAATTGCATGAAATTTGGTGTGCTGCTAGATTTTCAGTTATGGACATTTTTGTCAGAAATGGACTAAGGTTGAAACTGACCCTAAGGACATCAAAAACGTCAATTATCGAAATATGTGCAAATCTGGACAGTTTTGTGCTATCCCACTGTTTCGGCTATAACTAATGATCCCAAACTCCAAATGATGCAAGGTTTGTTTCTGATTTTAGTTCACTTCTTAAGCTTTAATTTGAAATCTTATTCAATGAAATTGGAAATTGTTTGCTTGTCCTAATTATTGTGAGAATACAGCCTATTGTAGTAAAGATTTCACTTAGTTATATGCTTGGTAAAATTGTTGTAACTTCTCTTGTTGAATTAAATGCTTGAGATTGTGGCTTTGGGTTGTTGTGTGGACTGTTTTGAATACTTGGGGATGTTTGAATTAATTGATGTATGGCTTGAGGATGATTTTGGGTTGACTTGAGGTTTAATCACACGAGTAAGCACGAAATGGAAACCCTAATGACTAGGTAGTCTTGCTAAATGTTGATCATTCGGATATTGTGTGGAATTATATACTTAGTAGGCTGCCCGTAAATGCCTTTATAGTCTTAAATGCGATTTTGATCATTGCATGTTGACAAATAAGCTTTTCTAGCATCCGAACCCACGTAGATGTTGTTGCATGTTGAATAATCTTAATATTTGATTACGTGGACTTTGAATTGAGTTATATGACTTGATTTATGCGCGTTACATGGCTGTCCATTTAATGTTCATATAACTCCATATGCTTTTCAAGTGAAACTACTTGTCTATTAATGCCTCGCTTGTTTGCTTGTCAATGTGCAATCTTATGACTGTCCAGAAGCAACCGACTTTGTTGTCCTCCTAATGTGATATGTTAAATGTCATAAATGTGCATTGCATACAAGGTTGCAACCTTTCTTGTCGGCATGGTAGCGATCACGCACACCGGGCGACATCGGGCTTGCCAGTGCACCCGTGACTACCATGGTCCCATTCCCTCTCTCGCTTGGGGGCTAGACTTCATCGGAGAGTTGGGTTGTAGGATTTCGGGGTACATCCGGAGTACACCCACTTGGTGTGATATGGGGATTATTTGAGGGCGGCTGGAACAACTGATACTGGAATTGATCTGAGAGCAAAAGCTCATCGTATCCTTTTTACTGTGTATAAGTACTCTCGCTTGGTCCCTAGAGGACCTCGGGGAGGAAAGACTGGTAATTGCGTTCTTTACTATTATATTACGTTATGTACTTGCTTGTAATACACATCACGCTTGCAAAAGGGTTTTCATAAGTTGAACCGGAAAATGAGTTTCAAAACCTATTTCTCGTTCCCCCTCGCTGAGTTCATAAGGACTTACCCTCTTTTATCATCTCAGGTGAAGAAGATCAAGAACAGGTACCCGAGGAGGATGTGCCTAACGACGATTCCTTGGAGTGATTGCCTGTCCTGTGTGCTTTGCTTGATTTATGGCAATTTGCGAAAACTATGCTACTTGAAGACTGTTTCTTTCATGTTGCTAATGTTGTAACGTAAAAGACCCCCGTTGTAATTTGGGGTCTAATTTTGGTTTGTACTGATATTTCTAGACAAACACTAGATACTGCTATGGTCGTTTTGCTTTTATTACCGCTAGTAGCTATAATAGGATTATGAAGTATTAGGTAAGGGCGAAGTAAGATGAACCATCCAAACCTTAAACAGGTTCTCGCTATTAAGCTAAGATCAACAGGTACTTTTGTAATGAGGATAAACAAACAAACGAGACATAGCATCATGCTAGGTTATAAATCAAACGAGATGTCGAAATAACCAATAGGCAATTCAATTGATGTTAAATGGTAATCCTAGTTGGAAACGAAATTGAAATTGAAAAAATTTGAGGCGTTTAGAGAATTAAGCCAAACCAAAGAGCCCAATTATAGCCGTTATGCTGCCGGTTTTCCAGAAAATTTTAGAGTTTAGGCCGAAACATTAAGTGTTAAATCTTCATGAACGATTAAGTATGAGACGTGACTTGAATGATTAGATCACACCCTAGTCTAACCTTTATAGGCCGGGTTGGGGCGCGACACCAATGCACCGGATCCCATCAGAACTTCGAAGTTAAGCGTGCTTGGGCGAGAGTAGTACTAGGATGGGTGACCCCGTGGGAAGTCCTCATGTTGCACCCCCCATTTCAATTTTTTTTGCTCCGGTTTGGGTTACCAAGATATTTTATCCACCATATTTCTATTATCGAATCCCACGGCACCTTGGGCAAGACAACTTCGCTTCACATGGAGGCTGGGCCAGCAAACCGAAGGCGTAGGGCTTGTGACCAGGTCTTTGAAGCTCCGGTGTCCATAACTTTGGATCCGTAAGGAGTTACGCGGCGCATAGCATACCGTTGCAAAGCTCTCTGAGGGCTCAACGACGACGGCAGCTAGTTTGCTTGCTGTGCCCATTTTTGGAGCCCAAAATTGAACGTTTTCATCAGTTTCAGGCCGCTTTTCTTCTTTTGCTCAGTTTTTTGTCCCAGATCGTACGTCGTGAGCTGTTAAAAGGACGAGAGCCTTACTCGCGGGACATTAGAGGGACTTACAATGCGTCGATATCATGGCTTGTGAGGATGCTGCGTTGCTGAAGCGGATGGGTTGTCGTTAAGCCCATTGGGCCTTTTGAATGGGCCATCTCCCTAGGCTGCGACTGTGAACCGTTAACAAATAAAGGAATTGTGCCCTCAACATCACGGGTGTGATCATACCAACACTAATGCACCGGATCCCATTAGAACTACGAAGTTAAGCATGCTTGGGCGAGAGTAGTACTAGGATGGGTGAACCCCTGGGAAGCCCTCGTGTTGCACCCCCTTTTCAATTTTTTTTGCCCTGGTTAGGGTTGCCAAGATACTTTATCCACCAAATTTCTATTACTGAATCCCACAGAACATTGGGCAAGACAACTTCGCTTCACGTAGAGGCTGGGCCCGCAAACCGAGGGCGTAGGGCTTGTGACCAGGTCTCCGTCGCTCCGGTGCCCATAACTTTTGATCCGTAAGGAGTTACGCGGCGCATAACATACCGTTGCAAAGCTCTCTGAGAGATCTACGATAGGGGCAGCCAGTTTGCTTGCTGTGCCCATTTTTGGAGCCTAAAATCGAACGTTTTCATCAGTTTCTAGCCACATTTCTTATTTTGCTCTATTTTTTCATCCCGGATCGTACGTCCTGAGCTGTTAAAAGGACGACAACCTAACTCGCGGGACATGAGAGGGCCCTAGAACACGTCGATATCATGGCTTGTGAGGATGCTGGATTGTTGAAGCGGATAGGTTGTCGTTAAGCCCATTGGGCCTTTTGAATGTGCCATCTCTGTGGGCTGGGACAGTGAACCGTCAACATATAAAGGATTTATGCCCTCAATATGACGGGTGCGATAATACCATCACTGATGCACTGGATCCCATCAGAACTCCGAAGTTAAGCGTGCTTGGGCGAGAGTAGCACTAGGATGGGTGACCCCCTCGGAAAGCCTCGTGTTGCACCCTTAATTCAATTTTTTTTCCTTGGTTAGGGTTGCCAAGATACTTTGTCAACCAAATTTCTATTACCGAATCCCACGAAACATTGGGCAAGACAACTTCGCTTCACGTAGAGGTTGGGCCCGCAAACCGAGGGCGTAGGTCTTGTGACCAGGTCTCCGAAGCTCCGGTGCCCATAACTTTTGATCCGTAAGGAGTTATACAACGCACAGCATACCGTTGCAAAGCCCTCCGACAGCTCTATGAAGGGGGCAGCCAGCTTGCTCGCTGTGCCCTTTTTGGAGCCCAAATCGAACGTTTAAATCAGTTTCCGGACACTTTTCTTCTTTTGCTCTATTTTTCCATACCGGATCGTACGTCGTGAGCTGTTAAAAGGACGACAACCCTTCTCACGGGACATTAGAGGGCCCTACAATGCGTCGATCTCACGTCTTGCGAGGATGCAGCGTCGTTGAAGTGGAAGGGTTGTCGTTAAGCTCCTTGGGCCTTTTGAATGGGCCATCTCTCTAGGCTGGGACTGTGAACCATTAACAAAAAAAGGAGTTGTGCCCTCAACATGACGGGTGCGATAATACTAGCAATAATGCACCGGATCCCATCAGAACTCCGAAGCTAAGCATGCTTGGGCAAGAGTAGTACTAGGATGGGTGACCCCTTGGGAAGTCCTCGGGTTGCACCCCCTTTTCAATTTTTTTTGCCCTGGTTAGGGTTGCCAAGATACTGTATCCACCAAATTTCTCTTGCTGAATCCCACGGAACATTGGGCAAAACAACATCGCTTCATGTAGAGGCTGGGCTCGCATACCGAGGGCGTAGGGTTTGTGATCAGGTCTCCGTCGCTCCGGTGCCCATAACTTTTGATCCGTAAGGAGTTACGCAGTGCACAACATACCGTTGCAAAGCTCTCTGAGAGCTCTACGACGGGGGCAGCCAGCTTGTTTGCTATGCCCATTTTTGGAGCCCAAAATCGAACATTTTCATCAATTTCAGGCCACCTTTCTTCTTTTGATCTGTTTTTCCATCCCGGATCATGCGTCGTGAGCCGTGAAAAGGACGACAACCTAACTCGCGGGACATTAGAGGGCCCTACAATGCGTCGATATCACGTCTTGCGAGGATGTTTCGTTGTTGAAGCGGATGGGTTGTCGTTAAGCCCATTGGGCCTTTTGAATGGGCCATCTCTCTGGGCTGGGATTGTGGACCGTTAACACATAAAGGAATTGTGACCTCAACATAACAGGTGCGATCATACCAGTACTAATGCACTGGATCCCATAAGAACTCCGAAGATAAGCATGCTTGGGCGAGAGTAGTACTAGGATGGGTGACCCCTTGGGAAGTCCAAGTGTTACACCCCCTTTTCAATTTTTTTTGCCCTGGTTAGGGTTGCCAAGATACTTTATCCACCAAATTTCTATTACCGAATCCAACAGAACATTGGGCAAGACAACTTCATTTCACGTAGGGCTGGCCCGCAAACCGAGGGCATAGGGCTTGTGACCAGGTCTCCGAAGCTCCGGTGCCCATAACTTTTGATCCGTAAAGAGTTACACGGCGCACAACATACCATTGTGAAGCTCTCCGACAGCTCTACGAAGGGGCCAACCAGCTTGCTCACCGTGTCCTTTTTGGAACCTAAAATCGAACGTTTTAATCAGTTTCAGGCCACTTTTCTTCTTTTCCTCTGTTTTTCCGTCACAGATCGTACGTCGTGAGCTGTCAAAAGGACGACCATCTTACTCGCCAGACCTTACAGGGCCCTACACTGCGTCGATCTCATGTCTTGCGAGGATGCTGCGTTGTTGAAGCGGATAGGTTGTCGTTAAGCCCATTGGGCCTTTTGAATTGGCCATCTCTCTAGGCTGGGATTGTGAACCATCAACAAATAAAGGATTTCTGCCCTCAACGTGACAGGTGCGATCATACCGGCACTAATGCACCAGATCCCATCAGAACTCCGAAGTTAAGCATGCTTGGGCGAGAGTAGTACTAGGATGGGTGACCCCCTGGGAAGTCCTCGTGTTGCACCCCATTTTCAATTTTTTTTTGCCCTGGTTAGGGTTGCCAAGATACTTTATCCACCACATTTCTATTACCGAATCCCACGGAACATTGGGCAAGACAACTTCGCTTCATGTAGAGGCTGGGCCCGCAAACCGCTGGCGTAGGGCTTGTGACCAGGTCTCCGAAGCTCCGTTGCCCATAACTTTTGATCCGTAAGGAGTTATGCGGTGCATAGCATACCGTTGCAAAGCTCTCTGAGAGCTCTACGACGAGGGTAGCGAGCTTGCTCGCTGTGCCCGTTTTTGGAGCCCAAAATCGCCCGTTTTCCTCCGTTTCGGAACATTTTTCTTCTTTTGCTCTATTTTTTCATCCCGGATCGTACGTTGTGAGCTGTTAAAAGGACGACAACCTTACTCGCGGGACATTAGAGGGCCCTACAATGCTTCGATATCACGTCTTGCGAGGATGTTGCGTTGTTGAAGCGGATGTTTTGTCGTTAAGCCCAATTGGCCTTTTGAATGGGCAATCTCTCTAGGCTGGGACTGTGAACCGTTAACAACTAATGGAATTGTGCCTCAACATGACGGGTGCGATCATACCAGTAATAATGCACCAGATCCCATCAGAACTCCGAAGTTAAGCGTGCTTGGGCGAGAGTAGTACTAGGATGGGTGACCCCCTGCGAAGTCCTCGTGTTGCACCCCCTTTTTAATTTTTTTTCCCTGGTTAGGGTTGCAAAGATACTTTATCCACCAAATTTCTATTTCCAAATCCCACGAAACATTGGGCAAGACAACTTCGCTTCACGTAGAGGATGGGCCCGCAAACTGAGGGCGTAGGGCATGTGACCAGGACTCCCTTGCTCCGGTGCCGATAACTTTTGATCCATAAGGAGTTATGCGGCGCACATCATACCGTTGCAAATCTCTCTTAGAGCTCTACAACGGGGGCAGCCAGCTTGCTCGTTGTGCCCATTTTTGGAGCCTAAAATCGAACGTTTTCATCAGTTTCAAGCCACTTTTCAACTTTTGCTCTATTTTTTCGTCCCGGATCGTACGTCGTGAGCTGTTAAAGGGATGACAACCTTACTCACGGGACATTAGGGGGCCCTACAATGCGTCAATATCACGTCTTGCTAGGATGCTGCATTGTTGAAGCGGATGGGTTATCGTTAGGCCCATTGCGCCTTTTGAATGGGCCATCTCTCTAGGCTGGGACTGTGAACTGTTAACAAATAAAGGAATTGTGCCCTCAACATGACGGGTGCGATCATACCAGTACTAATGCACCGGATCCCATCAGAACTCCGATGTTAAGCGTGCTTGGGCGAGAGTAGTACTAGGATGGGTGACCCCGTGAGAAGTCCTCTTATTACACCCCCCTTTTCAATTTTTTTTGCTCCGGTTTGGTTACCAAGATATTTTATCCACCACATTTCTATTATCGAATCCCACGGCACCTTGGGCAAGACAACTTCGCTTCACGTGACGGCTAGGCCCGCAAACCAAGGGCGTAGGGCTTGTGACCAGGTCTTCGATGCTCCGGTGCCTATAACTTTTGATCCGTAAGGAGTTACACGGTGCACAGCAGACCGTTGCAAAGCTCTCTAAGTGCCCTACGACGGGGGCAGCCAGCCTGCTCGCTTTGCCCATTTTTGGAGACCAAAATCGAATATTTTCATCAGTTTCAGGCCACTTTTCTTCCTCTGCTCTTTTTTTCGTCCCGGAGTCTACGTCGTGAGTTGTTAAAAGGACGACAACCTTACTCGGGGGACATTAGAGGGCCCTATAACGCATCGATATCATGTCTTGTAAGGATGCTGCATTTTTGAAGCAGATGGGTTATCGTTAAGCCCATTGGGCCTTTTGAATGGGCCATCTCTCTAGGATAGGACTATGAACCGTAAACACATAAGGGATTTGTGCCCTCAACATAACGGGTGTGATCATACCAGCACTAATGTACTAGATCCTATCAGAACTCCAAAGTTAAGCGTGCTTAGGCGAGAGTAGTACTAGGATGGGTGACCCCCCGGGAAGTCCTCGTGTTGCACCCCCTTTTCAATTTTTTTTGCCCGGGTTAGGGTTGCCAAGATACTTTATCCACCAAATTTCTATTACCGAATCCTACAGAACATTGGGCAAGACAACTTCGCTTCACGTAGAGGCTGGGCCCGCAAATCGAGGGTGTAGGGCTTGTGACCAGGTCTCCGAAGCTTCGGTGCCCATAGCTTTTGATCCGTAAGGAGTTACGCGCCGCACAGCATACCGTTGCAAAGCTCTCCGACAGCTCTACGAAGGGGGCAGCCAGCTTGCTCGCTTTGACCTTTTTGGAGCCCAAAATCGAACGTTTTCATCAGTTTCAAGCCTCTTTTCTTCTTTTTCTCTGTTTTTCCGTCCCGGATCGTACGTCGTGAGCTGTTAAACGGACGACAACCTAACTCGTGGGACATTAGAGGGCCCTACAACGCGTCGATCTGACGTCTTGCGAGGATGCTGGGTTGTTGAAGCGGATGGGTTGTCGTTAAACCCATTGGGCCTTATGAATGGGCCATCTCTCTAGGCTGGCACTATGAACCGTTAACACATATAGGAATTGTGCCTTTAACATGACGGGTGCGATCATACCAGCACTAATGCACCAGATCCCCTAAGAACTCCGAAGTTAAGCATGCTTGGGCGAGAGTAGTACTAGGATGGGTGACCCCCTGGGAAGTCCTCGTGTTGCACCCCATTTACAATTTTTTTTGCCCTGGCTAGGGTTGCCAAGATACTTTATCCACCAAATCACTATTACCGAATCCCACAGAACATTGGGCAAGACAACTTCGCTTCACGTAGAGGCCGGGCCCACAAACCGAGTGCGTAGGGCTTGTGACCAGGTCTCCCTCACTCCGGTGCCTATAACTTTTGATCAGTAAAGAGTTACGCGGTGCACAGCATACAGTTGCAAAGTTGTCTTAGAGCTCTACGATGAGGGCAACCAGCTTGCTCGTCGTGGCTATTTTTGGAGACCAAAATTGAACATTTTTATCAATTTCAGGCCACTTTTCTTCTTTAGCTCTGTTTTTTCATCCCGGATCGTATGTCGTGAGCTGTTCAAAGGACGACAACCTAACTCGTGGGACATTAGAGGGCCTTACAGCGTATCAATATCACATCTTGCGAGGATGCTGCGATGTTGAAGCGAATGGGTTGTCGTTAAGCCCATTGGGCCTTTTGAATGGGCCATCTCCCTAGGCTGGGACTGTGAACTGTTAACAAATAAAGGTGTTGTTCCCTTAACATGATAGGTACGATCATACAAGCACTAATGCACCGGATCCCATCAGAACTCCGAAGTTAAGCATGCTTGGGCAAGAGTAGTACTAGGATTGGTGACCGCCTGGGAAGTCCGCGTGTTGCACCCCCTTTTCAATTTTTTTTGCCCTGGTTAGGGTTGCCAAGATAATTTATCCACCAAATTTCTAGTACCGAATCCCACGGAACATTGGGCAAGACAAATTCGCTTCACGTAGAGGCTGGGCACGCAAACCGAGGTCGTAGGGCTTGTGACCAGGTCTCCAAAGCTCCGTTGCCCATAACTTTTGATCCGTAAGGAGTTACGCGGCGCATAGCATTCTGTTGCAAAGCTCTTTGAGAATTCTACGACGGGGATAGTTAGGTTGCTCGCTGTGCCCATTTTTGGTGCCCAAAATCGAACGTTTTCATCAGTTTCTGGCCACTTTTCTTCTTTTGCCCTATTTTTTCATCCCGGATCGTACGTCGTGAGCTGTTCAAAGGACGACAAACTTACCCGTGGGACATTAGAGGGCCCTACAACGCGTCGATATCACAGCTTGCAAGGATGTTGCGTTGTTGAAGCGGATGGGTTGTCGTTAAGCCCATTGGGCCTTTTGAATGGGCCATATCTCTAGGCTGAGACTGTGAACTATTAACAAATAAAGGAAAATGTGCCCTCAATATGACGGGTGCGATCATAGCAGCACTAATGCACTGGATCCCATCAGAACTTCGAAGTTAAGCGTGATTCGGCGAGAGTAGTACTAGGATGGGTGACCCCATGGGAAGTCCTCGTGTTGCACCCCCTTTTTCAATTTTTTTTTGCTCCGGTTCGGGTTACCAAGATATTTTATCCACCACATTTCTATTATCAAATCCCATGGCACCTTGGGCCTGACAACTTCGCTTCATGTGGAGGCTGGGCCCGCAAACCAAGGGCGTTGGGATTGTGACCAGGTCTCCGAAGCTCCGGAGCCCATAACTTTTGATCCGTAAGGAGTTACGCGGCGTACAGCATATAGTTGCAAAGCTCTCTGAGAGCTCTACGACGGGGGCAGCCAGCTAGCTCGCTTTGCCCATTTTTGGAGCCAAAAATCGAATGTTTTCATCAGTTTCAGGCAACTTTTCTTCTTTTCCTCTGTTTTCCGTCCCGGATTGTACATCGTGAGCTGTTAGAAGGACGACAACCTTACTCGCAGGACATTAGAGGGCCTTAAAACGCGACGATCTCATGTGTTGCGAGGATGCTGCGTTGTTGAAGCGGATGGGTTGTCGTTAAGCCCATTGGGCCTTTTTAATGGGCCATCTCTCTAGGCTGGGACTATAAACCGTTAAAAAATAAAGGAGTTGTGCCCTCAGCATGATAGGTGCGATCATACCAGCACTAATGCACCGGATCCCATCAGAACTCCGAAGTTAAGCATGCTTGGGCGAGAGTAGTACTAGGATGGGTGACCCCCAGGGAAGTCCTCGTGTTGCACCCCCTTTTAAACTTTTTTTGCCCTGGTTAGGGTTGCCTAGATACTTTATCCACCAAATTTCTATTACCAAATCCCATGGCACCTTGGGCAAGACAACTTCGCTTCACGTAGAGGCTGGGCCCGCAAACCGAGGGCGTAGGGCTTGTGACCAGGTCTCCATCGCTCCGGTGCCCATAACTTTTGATCCGTAAGGACTTACGCAGCGCACAACAAACCTTTTGAAAGCTCTCTGAGAGCTCTACGACGGGGGCAGCCAGCTTGCTCGCCGTACCCCTTTTTGGAGCTCAAAATCGAATGTTTTCATCAGTTTCAGGCCACATTTCTTCTTTTGCTATGTTTTTTCATCCCGGATCGTACGTCGTGAACTGTTAAAAGGACGACAACCTTACTCGCGGGGCATTAGAGGGCCCTACAATGCGTCGATATCACGTCTTACTAGGATGCTGGGTTGTTGAAGCGGATGAGTTGTCGTTAAGCCCATTGGGCCTTTTGAATGGGCCATCTCTCTAGGCTGGGACTGTGAATCGTTAACAAATAAAGGAGTTATGCCCTTAACATGACGTGTGCGATCATACCAGCACTAATGCACTGGATCCCATCAGAACTCCGAGGTTAAGCGTACTTGGGCGAGAGTAGTACTAGGATGGGTGACCCCCTGAGAAGTCCTCGCGTTACACCCCCTTTTCAATTTTTTTTGCCCTGGTTAGGGTTGCTAAGATACTTTATCCACCAAATTTCAATTACCAAATCCCACAGAACATTGGGTAAGACAACTTCGATTCACGTAGAGGTTGGCCCCACAAACCGAGGTCGTAGGGCTTGTGACCAGGTCTCTGAAACTCCATTGCCCATAACTTTGATCCATAAGGAGTTACGCGGCGCATAGCATACCGTTGCAAAGCTATCTGAGAGTTCTACGACGGGGGCAGTTAGTTTGCTCGCTGTGCCCATTTTTGGTGCCCAAAATAGAACATTTTCATTAGTTTCTGGCCACTTTTCTTCATTTGCTCTGTTTTTTCATCCCGGATCGTACGTCGTGAGCTGTTCAAAGGACGACAACCTTGCTCGCGGGACATTAGAGAGCCCTACAACGCGTCGATATCACGACTTGCCAGGATGTAGCGTTGTTCAAGCGGATGGGTTGTCATTAAGCCCATTGTGCCTTTTGAATGGGCTATCCCTCTAGGCTGAGACTGCGAACTGTTTACAAACAACGGAATTGTGCCCTCTACATGACGGGTGCGATCATACCAGCACTAATGCACCAGATCCCATCAGAACTTCAAAGTTAAGCGTGCTTGGGCGAGAGTAGTACTAGGATGGTTGACCCCATGGGAAGTCCTGGTGTTGCACCCCCCTTTTCAATTATTTTTGCTCCGGTTTGGGTTACCAAGATATTTTATCCGCCACATTTCTATTATCGAATCTCACGGTACCTTGGGCAAGACAACTTCGCTTCACGTGGAGGCTGGGCCCGTAAACCAAGTGCGTAGGGCTTGTGACTAGGTCAACAAAGCTCCAGTGCCCATAACTTTTGATCCGTAAGGAGTTACGCGGCGCACAGCAAACCGTTGCAAAGCTCTCTAAGAGCTCTACGACGGGGGCAGCTAGCTTGCTCGCTTTGCCCCTTTTTGGAGCCCAAAATAAAACATTTTCATCAGTTTCAGGCCACTTTTCTTCTTTAACTCTGTTTTTTAATCCCGGATCGTACGTCGTGAGCTGTTAAAAGGACGACAACCTTACTCGCGGGACATTAGAGGGCCCTACAACGCGTTGATATCACGTCTTACGAGGATGCTACGTTGTTGAAGTGGATGGGTGGTCGTTAAGCCCATTGGGCCTTTTGAATGTGCCATCTCTCTAGGCTGGGACTGTGAACCGTTAACAAATAAAGGATTTGTGCCCTCAGCATGACGGGTGCGATCATACCAGCACTAATGCACCGGATCCCATCAGAACCCCGAAGTTAAGCATGCTTGGGCGAGAGTAGTACTACAATGGGTGACCCCCTAGGAAGTCCTCGTGTTCCACACCCTTTTCAATTTTTTTTGCCCTAGTTAGGGTTGCCAAGATACTTTATCCACTAAATTTATGTTACCGAATCCAACGGAACATTGGGCAAGACAACTTCGCTTCACGTAGAGCCTGGGCCTGCAAACCAAGGGTGTAGGGCTTGTGACCAGGTCTTCGAAGCTCCGGTGCCCATAACTTTTGATCCATAAGGAGTTTCGCGACACACAGCATACCGTTGCAAAGCTCTCCGACAGCTCTACGAAGGGGGCAGCCAGCTTGCTCGCTTTGCCCTTTTTGGAGCCCAAAATCGAACATTTCAATCAGTTTCATGCCCCTTTTCTTCTTTTCCTCTATTTTTCCGTCTCAGATCGTACGTCGTGAGTTGTTAAAAGGACAACAACCTTACTGGCAGGACATTAGAGGGCCCTACAACGCGTCGATCTCACGTCTTGCGAGGATGCTGCATTGTTGAAGCGGATAGGATGTTGTTAAGCCCATTGGGCCTTTTGAATGGGCCATCTCTCAAGGCTGGGACTGTGGACCGTTAACAAATAAAGGAGTTGTGCCCTTAACATGATGGGTGCGATCATACCAACACTAATGCACTGTATCCAATCAAAACTCCGAAGTTAAGCATGCTTGGGCATGAGTAGTACTAGGATGGGGGACCCCCTGGGAGTTCCTCGTGATGCACCCCCCCTTTCAATTTTTTTTGCCTTGGTTAGGGTTGCGAAGATATTTTATCCACCAAATTTCTATTACCGAATCCCATGGAACATTGGGCAAGACAACTTCGCTTCACGTAGAGGCTGGGCCCGCAAACCGAGGGCGTAGGGCTTGTGACCAGGTATCCGAAGCTCCGTTGCCCATAACTTTTGATCCGTAAGTAGTTACGCGGCGCATAGCATACCGTTGCAAAGCTCTCTCAGAGTTCAATGATAGGGGCAGTTAGCTTGCTCGCTGTGCCCATTTTTGGAGCCCAAAATAGAACGTTTTCATCAGTTTCTGGCCACTTTTATTCTTTTGCTCTATTTTTTCATCCCGGATCGTACGTCGTGAGCTGTTCAAAGGATGACAACCTTACTCGCGGGGCATTAGAGGGCCCTACAACGGGTCAATATCACATCTTGCGAGGATGCTGCGTTGTTGTAGCGGATGGATTGTCGTTAAGCCCATTGGGCCTTTTGAATGGGCCATCTCTCTAGGCTAGGACTGTGAACCGTTAACACATAAAGGAATTGTGCCCTTAACATGACGAGTGCGATCATACCAGCACTAATGCACCGGATCCCATCAGAACTCCGAAGTTAAGCGTGCTTGGGCGAGTGTAGTACTAGGATGGGTGACCCCCTGGGAAGTCCTTGGGTTGTACCCCCCTTTTCAATTTTTTTTGCTCCAGTTTGGGTTGCCAAGATATTTTATCCACCACATTTCTATTATCGAATCCCATGGCACCTTGGGCAAGACAACTTCGCTTCACGTGGAGGCTGGGCCCATAAACCGAGGGCGTAAGGCTTGTGACTAGGTCTCCGTCGCTCCGGTGCCCATAACTTTTGATCCGTATGGAGTTATGCGGTGCACAACATACCGTTGCAAAGCTCTCTGAGAGCTCTACGACGAGGGCAGTGAGCTTGGTTGTTGTGCCCATTTTGGGAGACTAAAATCGAATGTTTTCATCAGTTTCAGGCCACTTTTCTACTTTTGTTCTTTTTTTTGGTCCCGGATCATACGTCGTGAGCTGTTAAAACGACGACAACCTTACTCGCGGGACATTAGAGAGCCCTACAATACTTTGATATAACATTTTGTGAGGATGCTGGGTTGTTGAAGCGGATGGGTTGTCGTTAAGCCCATTGGTCCTTTTGAATGGGCCATCTCTCTAGGCTGGGACTGTGAACTGTTAACAAATAATGGAATTGTGCCTCAACATGATGGGTGCGATCATAACAGCACTAATGCACCGGATCCCATCAAAACTCTGAAGTTAGGTGTGCTTAGGGGAGAGTAGTACTAGGAGGGGTCACCCCGTGGGAAGTCCTCGTGTTGCACCCCCTTTTCAATTTTTTTTGCTCCGGTTTGGGTTGCCAAGATACTTTATCGCCCAAATTTCTATTATCGACTCCCACGGAACATTGGGTTAGACAACTTCGCTTCACGTAGAGGCTGGGCCAGCAAACCGAGGGCGTAGGGCTTGTGACCAGGTCTCCGTCGCTCCGGTGCCCATAACTTTTGATCCGTATGGAGTTACGTGGCGCACAACATACCGTTGCAAAGCTATCTGAGAGCTCTACGACGGGGGCAGCCAGTTTGCTCGTTGTGCCCATTTTTGGAGCACAAAATCGAACATTTTCATCAATTTCAGGCCACTTTTCTTCTTTTGCTCTGTTTTTCGGTCCCAGATCGTACGTCGTGAGCTGTTAAAAGGACAACAACCTTACTCGGTGGACATTAGAGGGCCCTACAACGCGTCGACATCCTGTCTTTCGAGGATGCTGCGTTGTTGAATCGGATGGGTTGTCGTTAAGCCCATTGGGCCTTTTGAATGGGCCATCTCTCTAGGCTGGGACTGTGAACCGTTAACACATAAAAGAGTTGTGCCCTCAACATGACGGGTACGATCATACTAGCACTAATGCACCGGATCCTATCAGAACTCCGAAGTTAAGCATGCTTGGGCGAGAGTAGTACTAGGATGGGTGACCCCCTGGGAAGTCCTCGGGTTGCACCCTGTTTTCAATTTTTTTTGGCTGGGTTAGAGTTGCGCAGATACTTTATCCACCAAATTTCTATTACTGAATCCCACGGAACATTGGGCAAGACAACTTCGCTTCACGTAGAGGCTAGGCCCGTAAACCAATGGCGCAGGGCTTGTGACCAGGTCTCCGTCGCTACGGTGGCTATAACTTTTGATCCGTAAGGAGTTACGTGGGGCACAGCATACCGTTGCGAAGCTCTCCGATAGCTCTACGAATGGGGCAGCCATCTTGCTCGCTATGCCCTTTTTGGAGCCCAAAATCGAACATTTTAATAAGTTTCAGGCCACTTTTCTTCTTTTGCTCTGTTTTTTCGTCCCGGGTCGTACGTCGTGAGCTGTTAAAAGGACGACAACCTTACTCGCGGGACATTAGGGGGCCCTACAATGCCTCGATATCACGTCTTGTTAGGATGCTGCATTGTTGAAGCGGATGGGTTATCATTAAGCCCAATTGGCCTTTTGAATGGGCCATCTCTCTAGGCTAGGACTGTGAACCGTTAACAAATAAAGGAATTGTGCCCTCAACATGGCGGGTGCGATCATACCAGCACTAATGCACTGGATACCATCAGAACTACGAAGTTAAGCGTGCTTGAGCGAGAGTAGTACTAGGATGGGTGACCGCCTGGGAAGTCCTCGTGTTGCACCCCCTTTTCAATTTTTTTTGCCCTGGTTAGGGTTGCCAAGATACTTTATCCACAAAATTTCTATTACCAAATCCCACGGAACTTTGGGCAAGACAACTTCGCTTCACGTAGAGGCTGGGCCCGCAAACCGAGGGCGTAGGGGTTGCGACCAGGTCTCCGTCGCTCTAGTGCCCATAACTTTTGATCAGTAAGGAGTTAAGCATCGCACAGCATACCGTTGCATAGCTCTCCGAGAGCTCTACACCGGGGGCTGCCAGCTTGCTTGCTGTGCCCCTTTTTGGAGCCCAAAATCGAACGTTTTCATCAGTTTTTGGCCACTTTTCTACTTTTGCTATGTTTTTTCATCCCGGAGTCTACGTCATGAGCTGTTCAAAGGACGACAACCTTACTCGCGGGGCATTAGAGGGCCCTACAACGCGACGATATCACGTCTTGCGAGGATGCTACATTGTTGAAGTGGATGGATTGTCGTTAAGCCCATTAGGCCTTTTGAATGGGCTATCTCTCTAGGTTGGGACTGTGAACCGTTAACAAATAAAGGAGTTGTGCCCTAAACATGACGGGTGCGATCATACCAGTACTAATGCACCGGATCCCATCAGAACTCCTAAGTTAAACGTGCTTGGGCGAGAGTAGTACTAGGATGGGTGACCCCGTGGGAAGTCTTCGTGTTGCACCCCTCTTTTCAATTTTTTTTGCTCCGGTTTGGGTTACCAAGATATTTTATCCACCACATTTCTATTATCGAATCCCATGGCACCTTGGGCAAGACAACTTCATTTCACGTGGAGGCTGGGCTCGCAAACAGAGGGCGTAGGGCTTGTGACCAGGTCTACGTCGCTCCAGAGCCCATAACTTTTGATCCGTAAGGAGTTACGCGGCGCACAGCATACCGTTACAAAGCTCTCTGAGAGCTCTACGACAAGGGCAGCGAGCTTGATCGTTGTGCCCATTTTTGTAGCCTAAAATTGAACGTTTTTATCTATTTAAGGCCACTTTAATTCTTTTGCTCTATTTTTTCATCCCGGATCGTACGTCGTGAGCTGTTAAAAGGATGACAACCTTACTCGCGGGACATTAGAGATCCCTACAATGCTTCGATGTAACGTCTTGTGAGGATGCTACGTTGTTAAAGCGGATGGGTTGTCGTTAAGCCCATTGGTCCTTTTGAATGGGCCATCTCTCTAGGCTGGGACTGTGAACCGTTAACAAATAATAGAATTGTGCCTCAACATGATGGGTGCGATCATACCGGCACTAATGCACCGGATCCTATCAGAAATCCGAAGTAAAGTGTGCTTGGGCGAGAGTAGTACTAGGATGGGTGACTCCCTGGGAAGTCGTTGTGTTGCACCCCCTTTTCGATTTTTTTTGCCCTGGTTAGGGTTGCCAAGATACTTTATCCACCAAATTTCTATTATCGAATCCCATAGAACATTGGGCAAGAAAAATTCGCTTCACGTAGAAACTGGGCCCGCAAACCGAGGGTGTAGGGCTTGTGACCAGGTCTCCGTCGCTCCGGTGCCCATAACTTTTGATCCGAAAGGAGTTACGCAGCGCACAACATACCGTTGCAAAGCTCTCAGAGAGCTCTACGACGAGGGCAGTGAGCTTTCTCGTTGTTCCCATTTTTGGAGTCTAAAATCGAACGTTTTCATCAATTTCAGGCCAATTTTCTTCATTTGCTCTATTTTTTCATCCCGGATCGTACGTCGTGAGCTAATCAAAGGACGACAACCTTACTCGCTGGACATTTGAGGGCCCTACAACGCGTCGATATCACGTCTTCCGAGGATGCTACGTTGTTGAAGCAGATGGGTTGTCGTTAAGCCCATTGGGCCTTTTGAATGGTCCACCTCTCTAGGCAAGGACTGCGAACCGTTAACAAATAAAGGAATTGTGCCCTCAACATGACGAGTACGATCATACCAGCACAAATGCACCGGATCCCATCAGAACTTCGAAGTTAAGCGTGCTTGGGCGAGAATATAACTAGGATGGGTGACCCCCTGGGAAGTCCCCGTGTTGTACCCCCTTTCTCAATTTTTTTTGCTCCGGTTTGGGTTGCCAAGATACTTTATCCACCGCGTTTCTATTATCGAATTCCACGACACCTTGGGCAAGAAAACTTCGCTTCACGTAGAGGCTGGGCCCGCAAACCGAGGGCGTAGGGCTTGAGACCAGGTCTCCGTCGCTCCGATGCCCATAACTTTTGATCCGTAAGGAGTTACGCAGCGCACAACATACTGTTGGAAAGCTCTCAGAGAGCTCTACGACGAGGGCAGTGAGCTTTCTCGTTGTTCCCATTTTTGGAGTCTAAAATCGAACGTTTTCATCAATTTCAGGCCAATTTTCTTCATTTGCTCTATTTTTTCATCCCGGATCGTACGTCGTGAGCTAATCAAAGGACGACAACCTTACTCGCTGGACATTTGAGGGCCCTACAACGCGTCGATATCACGTCTTCCGAGGATGCTACGTTGTTGAAGCAGATGGGTTGTCGTTAAGCCCATTGGGCCTTTTGAATGGTCCACCTCTCTAGGCAAGGACTGCGAACCGTTAACAAATAAAGGAATTGTGCCCTCAACATGACGAGTACGATCATACCAGCACAAATGCACCGGATCCCATCAGAACTTCGAAGTTAAGCGTGCTTGGGCGAGAATATAACTAGGATGGGTGACCCCCTGGGAAGTCCCCGTGTTGCACCCCCCTTTTCAATTTTTTTTGCTCCAGTTTTGGTTGCCAAGATACTTTATCCACCACATTTCTATTATCGAATCCCACGGCACATTGGGCAAGACAACTTCGCTTCACGTGGAGGCTAGGCCCGCAAACCGAGGGCGTAGGGCTTGTGACCAGGTCTCCGTCGCTCCGATGCCTATAAATTTTGATCCGTAAGGAGTTACGTGGCGTACAGTATACCGTTGCAAAGCTCTCGAACAGCTCTACGAAGGGGGCAGCCAGCTTGCTCGTTGTGCCCTTTATTGGGCCCAAAATCGAAAGTTTTTTTTAGTTTGAGGCCACTTTTCTTCTTTTCCTCAGTTTTTCCATCCCGAATCCTACGTCGTGAGTTGTTAAAAGAACGACAACCTTACTCGCGGGACAATAGAGGGCCCTACAATGCGTCGATATAACGTCTTGCGAGTATGCTACGTTGTTGAAGCGGATGGGTTATCGTTAAGCCCATTGGGCCTTTAGAATGGGCCATCTCTCTAGGCTGGGACTGTGAACTGTTAAAAAATAAAGGAGTTGTGCCCTCAGCATGATAGGTGCGATCATACCAGCACTAATGCACCAGATCCCATCGAACTCCAAAGTTAAGCATGCTTGGGCGAGAGTACTTCTAGGATGGGTGACCCCATGGGAAGTCCTCGTGTTGCACCGCCTTTTCAATTTTTTTTACCGCGGTTTGGGTTGCCAAGATACTTTATCCACCACATTTTTATTATCGAATCCCATGGAACATTGGGCAAGACAACTTCGCTTCACGTAGAGGTTGGGCCCGTAAACCGAGGGCGTAGGGCTTGTGACTAGGTCTCCGTCGCTCCGGTGCCCATAACTTTTGATCCTTAAGGAGTTAAGCGGCGCAAAACATACCGTTGAAAAGCTCTCTGAGAGCTCTACGACAAGGGCAGTGAGCTTGCTCTTTGTGCCCATTTTTGGAGGCTAAAATCGAACGTTTTCATCAGTTTCAGGCCACTTTTCTTCTTTTGCTCTATTTTTCTGTCTCGGATCGTACATCGTGAGCTGTTAAAAGGACGGCAACCTTACTCGCGGGACATTAGAGGGCCCTACACCACGTCGATATCATGGCTTTCGAGGGTGCTGCGTTGTTGCAACGGATGGGTTGTCGTTAAGCCCATTGGACCTTTTGAATGAGCCATCTCTCTAGGCTGAGACTGTGAACCGTTAACAAATAAAGGAATTGTGCCCTCAACATGTTGGCTGCGATCATACCAGTATTAATGCATCGGATCCCATCAGAACTTCGAAGTTAAGCGTGCTTTGGCGAGAGTAGTACTAGGATGGGTGACCCCGTGGGAAGTCCTCGTGTTGCAACCCGCTTTTCAATTTTTTTTGCTCCGGTTTGGATACCAAAATATTTTATCCACCACATTTCTATGATCGAATACCACGGCACCTTGGGCAAGACAACTTCGCTTCACGTGGAGGCTGGGCCCACAAACCGAGGGCGTAGGGCTTGTGACCAGGTCTCCGTCGTTCCGGTGCCCATAAATTTTGATCCGTAAGGAGTTACACGGCGCATAACATACCATTGCAATGCTCTTTTAGAGTTCTACGACAGGGGCAGCTAGCTTGCTCGCTATGCCCAATTTTGGAGCCCAAAATCGAACATTTTCATCAGTTTCTGGCCATTTTTCTTCTTTTGCTCTGTTTTTGCATCCCGGATCGTACGTCGTGAGCTGTTCAAAGGATGACAACCTTACTCGCGGGACATTAGAAGGCCCTACAACACGTCGATATCAAGGGTTTCGAGGGTACTGCGTTGTTGAAGCGGATGGATTGTCGTTAATCCCATTGGGCCTTTTGAATGGGCCATCTCTCTAGGCTGGGACTGTGAACCGCTAACAAATAAAGGAATTGTGCCATCAACAAGACGGGTGCAATCATACCAGTACTAATGCACCGGATCCCATCAGAACTTCAAAGTTAAGCGTGCTTGGGCGAGAGTAGTACAAGGATGGGTGACCTCGTGGGAAGTCCATGTGTTGCACCCGCCTTTTCAATTTTTTTTGCTCCGGTTTGGGTTACCAAGATCTTTTATCCACCACATTTCTATTATCAAAACCCACGGCACCTTGGGCAAGACAACTTCGCTTCACTTGGAGGCTGGGTCCGCAAACCGAGGGCGTAGGGCTTGTGACCAGGTCTCCACCACATTTCTAGTCACTTTTCTTCTTTTGCTCTATTTTTTTGTCCTGGATCGTACGTCGTGAGCTGTTAAAAGGACGACAACCTTGCTCGCGGGACATTAGAAAGCCATACAACGCTTCGATATAACGTCTTGTGAGGAAGCTGCGTTGTTGAAGCGGATGGGTTATCGTTGAGCCCATTGGTCCTTCTGAATGGACCATCTCTCTAGGCCGGGACTGTGAACCGTTAACAAATAATGGAATTGTGCCTCAACATGACGGGTGTGATCATACCAGCACAAATGCACCGGATCCCATCAGAACTCCGAAGTTAAGTGTGCTTAGGCGAGAGTAGTGCAAGGATGGGTGACCCCCTGGGAAGTCCTCGTGTTGCACCGCCTTTTCAATTTTTTTTGCCCTGGTTAGGGTTGGCAAGATACTTTATCCACCAAATTTCTATTATAGAATCCCACGGAACAATGGGCATGACAACTTCGCTTCACGTAGAGGCTGGGCCCGCAAACCGAGGGCGTAGGGCTTGTGACCTAGTCTCCGTCGCGCCGGTGCCCATAACTTTTGATCCGTGTGGTGTTACGCGGCGCATAGCATACCGTTGCAAAGCTCTCTGAGAGCTCTACGACGGGGGCAAGAAACTTGCTCGCTTTGCTCATTTTTGGAGCTCAAAATGAAAAGTTTTAATCAGTTTCAGGCCACTTTTCTTCTTTTGCTCTGTTTTTTCATCCCGAATCGTACGTCGTGAGCTGTTCAAAGGACGTCAACCTTACTCGCTGGACATTAGAGGGCCCTACAGCGCATCAATCTCACGTCTTGCGAGGATGCTGCGTTGTTGAAGCGGATGGGTTGTCGTTAAGCCCATTGGGCCTTTTGAATGGGCCATCTCTCTAGGCTGGGACTGTGAACCGTTAACAAATAAAGGAATTGTGCCCTCAACATGACGAGTGCGATCATACCAGTACTAATGCACCAGATACCATCAGAACTCCGAAGTTGAGCATGCTTGGGCGAGAGTAGTACTAGGATGGGTGACCCCCTGGGAAGTCCTCGTGTTCCACCCCCCTTTTCAATTTTTTTTCTCCGGTTTGGGTTGCCAAGATACATTATCCACCACATTTCTATTATCAAACCCCACGGCACCTTTGGCAAGACAACTTCGCTTCGAGTGAAGGCTGGGCCCGCAAATCGAGGGCGTAGGGCTTTTGACCAAGTCTCCGTCACTCGGGTGCCCATAACTTTTGATCCATAACGAGTTACGCAGCGCACAGCGTACCTTTGCAAAGCTCTCTGAGAGCTCTACGACAGGGGCAGCTAGCTTGTTGGCTGTGCCCATTTTTGGAGCCCAAAATCGAACGTTTTCATCAGTTTTATGCCACTTTTCTTCTTTTGCTCTATTTTTTCTTCCCGGATCATACGTCGTGAGCTGTTAAAAGGACGACAAACTTACTCCCGGGACATTAGAGGGCCCTACAACCCGTCAATCTCACGTCTTGTGAGGATGCTGCGTTGTTGAAGCGGATGGGTTGTCGTTAAGGCCATTGGGCCTTTTTAATGGGCCATCTCTCTAGGCTGGGACTGTGAACCGTTAACAAATAAAGGAATTGTGCCCTCAACATGACCGGTGCAACCATACCAGCACTAATGGATCGGATTCCATCAGAACTCCGAAGTTAAGCATGCTTGGGCGAGAGTAGTACTAGGATGGGTGACCCCCTAGAAAGTTCTCGTGTTGCACCCCTTTTTTAATTTTTTTTGCCCTGGTTAGGGTTGCCGAGATACTTTATCCACCAAATTTCTATTACCAAATACCACGAAACATTGGGCAAGACAACTTCGCTTCACATAGAGGCTGGGCCCGCAAACCGAGGGCGTAGGGCTTGTGACCAGGTCTCCGTTGCTCCGGTGCCCATAACTTTTGATCCGTAAGGAGTTACGCGGCGCACAGCATACCGTTACGAAGCTCTCTGAGAGTTATACTACGGGGGAAGCAAGCTTCCTCACTGTGCCCATTTTTGGATCCCAAAATCGAATGTTTTCATCAGTTTCAGGCCACTTTGCTTCATTTCCTCTATTTTTTCGTCTCGGATCGTACGTCGTGAGCTGTTAAAAGGAAAACAACCTTACTCGCGAGACATTAGTGGGCCCTACAACGCTTCGATATAACGTCTTGTAAGGATGCTGCATTGTTGAAGTGGATGGGTTGTCGTTAAGCCCATTGGTCCTTTTGAATGGGCCATTTCTCTAGGCTGGGACTGTGAACCGTTAACAAATAATGGAATTGTGCCTCAACATGACGGGTGCGATCATACCAGCACTAATGCACCGGATCCCATCAGAACTCCGAAGTAAAGTGTGCTTGGGCGAGAGTAGTATGAGGATGGGTGACCCCCTGGGAAGTGCTCGTGTTGCACCCCCTTTTCAATTTTTTTTGCCCTGGTTATGGTTGCCAAGATTCTTTATCCACCAAATTTCTATTTTCGAATCCCATGGAACTTTGGGCAAGACAACTTCGCTTCACATAGAGGCTGGGCCAGCAAACCGAGGGCGTAGGGCTTGTGACCAGGTCTCTGTCGCTCTGCTGCCCATAACTTTTGATCCGTAAGGAGTTACAGGGCGTACAACATACCGTTGCAAAGCTCTCTAAGAGCTCTACGATGGGGGCAACAAGCTTACTAGCTTTGCCCATTTTTGGAGCCCAGAATCGAACGTTTTCATCAATTTTAGGGCACTTTTCTACGTTTGCTCTATTTTTTCATCCCGGATCGTTCGTCGTGAGCTATTCAAAGGACGACAACCTTACTAGAGGGACATTAGAGGGCCCTAAAACGTGTCGATATCACGTCTTGCGAGGATGCTGCATTGTTGAAGCGGATGGGTTGTCGTTAAGCCCATTGGGCCTTTTGAATGGGCCATCTCTCTAGGTTGGGACTGTGAACCGTTAACAAATAAAGGAATTGTGTCCTCAACTTGACGGGTGCGATCATACCAGCACTAATGCACCGGATCCCATCAGAACTCCGAAGTTTAGCGTGGTTGGGCGAGAGGAGTACTTGGATGGGTGATCCCTTGGGAAGTTCTCATGTTGCACTCCCTTTTTCATTTTATTTTGCTCCGGTTTGGGTTGCCAAAATAGTTTTTCCACCACATTTCTATTATCGAATACCACAGCACCTTGGGCAAGAAAACTTCGTTTCACGTGGAGGCAGGGCCCTCAACCCGAGGGCGTAGGACTTTTGACCAGGTCTCCGTTACTCCGGTGCCCATAACTTTTGATCTGTAAGGAGTTACGCGGCGCACACCATACCGTTGCAAAGCTCTTTGACAGCTCTACAAAGGGGGCAGCCGGCTTGCTCGCTGTGCCCTTTTTGTAGCCTGAAATCGAACGTTTTCATAAGGTTTAGGCCACTTTTCTTCTTTTACTCTGCTTTTCTGTCCCGGATCGTACGTCGTCAGCTATTAAAAGGACGACAACCTTACTCGTGGGACATTAGAGGGCCCTACAACGCGACGATTTCACGTCTTTCGAGGATGCTGCGTTGTTGAAGCAGATGGGTTGTCATTAAGGCCATTGGGCCCAAATGGCCTTATGAATGGGCCATCTCTCTAGGCTGGGACTATGAACCGTTAACAAATAAAGAAGTTGTGCCCTCAACATGACAGGTGCGATCATACCAGCACTAATGCACCGGATCCCATCAAAACTCCGAAGTTAAGCATGCTTGGGCAGAAGTAGTACCAGGGTTGGTGACCCCCTGAGAAGTGCTCTTGTTCCACCCCCTTATCAATTTTTTTTGCCCTGGTTAGGGTGGCCAAGATACTTTATCCTCCAAATTTCTATTACCGAATCCCAAGGAACATTGGGCAAGACGACTTCGCTTCACGTGGAGGCTTGTGACCAGGTCTCCGTCGCTCCAGTGCCGATAACTTTTGATCCGTAAGGAGTTACGCAGTGCACAGCTTACCGTTGCAAAGCTCTCTGAGAGCTCTACGACGGGGGCAGCAAGCTTGCTCTCTTTGCCCATTTTTGGAGCCCAAAATCGAACGTTTTCATCAGTTTCACGCCACTTTTCTTCTTTTGCTCTATTTTTTCGTCCCGGATTGTACGTCGTGAGCTATTCAAAGGACGACAACCTTACCCGCTAGACATTAGAGGGCCCTACAACGCGTTGATTTCACGTCTTGCGAGGATGCTACGTTGTTGAATCGGATGGGTAGTCGTTAAGCCCATTGGGCCTTTTGAATGGGCCATCTCTCTAGGCTGGGACTGTGAACCGTTAACAAATAAAGGAATTGTGCCGTCAACATGACGGGTGCGATCATACCAGCACTAATGCACCGGATCCTATCAGAACTCTGAAGTTAAGCATGCTTGGGCGAGAGTAGTACTAGGATGGGTGACCCCCTGGGATGTCCTCGTGTTGCACTCCCCTTTTCAATTTTTTTAGCTCCGGTTTGGGTTGCCAAGATACTTTATCCACCACATTTCTATTATCGAATCCCACAGCACCTTGGGCAAGACAACTTCGCTTCACGTGGAGGTTGGGCCCGCAAACAGAGGGCGTAGGACTTTTGACCAGGTCTCCGTTACTCCGGTGCCCATAACTTTTGATATGTAAGGAGTTACGCGGCGCACACCATACCGTTGCAAAGCTCTTTGACAACTCTACGAATGGGGCAGCCGGCTTGCTCGCTGTGCCCTTTTTGTAGCCTGAAATTGAACGTTTTCATAAGGTTTAGGCCACTTTTCTTCTTTTACTCTGCTTTTCTGTCCCGGATCGTACATCGTGAGCTGTTAAAAGGACGACAACCTTACTCGTGGGACATTAGAGGGCCCTACAACGCGACGATTTCACGTCTTTCGAGGATGCTGCGTTGTTGAAGCAGATGGGTTGTCGTTAAGGCCATTGGGCCCAAATGGCCTTATGAATGGGCCATCTCTCTAGGCTGGGACTGTGAACCGTTAACAAATAAAGAAGTTGTGCCCTCAACATGACAGGTGCGATCATACCAGCACTAATGCACCGGATCCCATCAGAACTCCGAAGTTAAGCATGCTTGGGCGAGAGTAGTACTAGGATGAGTGACCCCATGGGAAGTCCTCGTGTTGCACCCCCTTTTCAATTTTTTTTCCCCTGGTTAGGTTTGCCAAGATACTTTATCCACCAAATTTCTATTACCGAATCCCAAGGAACATTGGGCAAGACAACTTCGCTTCACGTAGAGGCTGGGCCCGTAAACCGAGGGTGTAGGGCTTGTGACCAGGTCTCCGTCGATCCGGTGCCCATAACTTTTGATACATAAGGAGTTACGCGATGCACAGCATACCGTTGGAAAGCTCATCGAGAGCTCTACGACAGGGGCAGCTAGCTTGCTCACTGTGCCCTTTTTGGAGCCCAAAATCGAACGTTTTAATTAGTTTCAGGCCACTTTTCTGGTTTTTGCTTTGTTTTTCCGTCCCGGATCGTACGTCGTGAGTTGTTAAAAGGACGACAACCTTACTCGCGGGAAATTAGAGGGCCCTACAATGCGTCGATCTCACGTCTTGCGAGGATGCTACGTTGTTGAAGCGGATGGGTTGTCGTTAAGCACATTGGGCCTTCTTAATTAGCCATCTCTCTAGGCGGGGACTGTGAACCGTAAACACATAAAGGAATTGTGCCCTCAACACGACGGGTGTGATCATACCACCACTAATGCACCGGATCCCATCAGAACTCCGAAGTTAAGCATGCTTGGGCGAGAGTAGTACTAGGATGGGTGACCCCTTGGGAAGCCCTCGTGTTGTACCCCCTTTTCAATTTTTTTTGCCCAGGTTAGGGTTGCCAAGATACTTTAACCACCAAATTTCTATTCCCACGGAACATTGGGCAAGACAACTTCACTTCAAGTGGAGGCTGGGCCCGCAAACCGAGGGCGTAGGGCTTGTGACCAGGTCTCCGTCGCTCCGGTGCCCATAACTTTTGATTCGTATGGAGTTATGCGGCGCACAGCATACCGTTGGAAAGACCTCTGAGAGTTCTACTACGGGGGAAGCTAGCTTGCTCGCTTTGTCCTGTTTTGGAGCCCAGAATCGAGAGTTTTCATCAGTTTCGGGCCACTTTTCTTCTTTTGCCCAATTTTTTCATCCCGGATCGTACGTCGTGAGCCTTTAAAAGGACGACAACCTTACTCGCGGGACATTAGAGAGCCCTATAGTGCTTCGATATAACGTCTTGTGAGGATGCTGCGTTGTTGAAGAGGATGGGATATCGTTAAGCCCATTGGACCTTTTGAATGGGCCATTTCTCTAGGCTGGGACTGTGAACCGTTAACAAATAATGGAATTGTGCCTCAACATGACGGGTGCGATCATACCAGCACTAATGCACCGGATCCCATCAGAACTCCGAAGTTAAGCGTGCTTGGGTGAGAGTAGTACTAGGATGGGTGACCCCCTGGGAAGTGCTCGTGTTGCACCACCTTTTCAATTTTTTTTGCCCGGGTTAGGGTTGCCAAGATACTTTATCCACCAAATTTCTATTACCGAATCCCACGGAACATTGGGCAAGACAACTTCGCCTCACGTAGAGGCTGGGCCCGCAAACTGAGGGCGTACTCCGTTGCTCCGGTGCCCATAACTTTTGATCCGTTAGGAGTTACGCGGCGCACATCATACCGTTACAAAGCTCTCTGAGAGCTCTACGATGTGGGCAGCAAGCTTGCTCGCTTTGCCCATTTTGGGAGCCCAAAATCGAACGTTTTCATCAGTTTTAGGCCACTTTTCTTCTTTTGCTACGTTTTTTCATCTCGGATCGTACGTCGTGAGCTATTCAAAGGTTGACAACCATACTCGCGGGACATTAGAGGGCCGTACAACGCGTCAATCTCACGTCTTGCGAGGATGCTGCGTTGTTGAAGCGGATGGGTTGTCGTTAAGCCTATTGGGCCTTTTGAGTAGGCCATCTCTCTAGGCTGGGTATGTGAACCGTTAACAAATAAAGGAATTGTGCCTCAACATGACAAGTGCGATCATACCAGCACTAATGCACCGGATCCCCTCAGAACTCGGAAGTTAAGCGGGGTTGGGCGAGAGTAGTACTAGGATGGGTGACCCCGTGGGAAGTCCTCGTGTTGCACCCCCATTTTCAATTTTTTTTGCTTGGGTTTGGGTTGCCAAGATACTTTATCAACCACATTTCTTTTATCGAATCCCATGGCATCTTGGGCAAGGCAACTTCGCTTCACGTGAAGGCTGGGCCCGCAAACCGAGGGCGTAGGGCTTTTGAACAGGTCTCCGTCACTCCGGTGCCCATAACTTTTGATCCGTAAGGAGTTACGCAGTGCACAGCGTACCGTTGCAAAGCTCTCTGAGAGCTCTATGACGGGGGCAGCAAGCTTGCTCGCTTTGCCCATTTTTGGACCCCAAAATCGAACGTTTTCATCAGTTTCAGGCCACTTTTCTTCTTTTCCTCTATTTTTTCATCCCGGATTGTACGTCGTGAGCTGTTCAAAGGACGAAAAACTTACCCGCTAGACATTAGAGGTCCCTACAACACGTCAATCTCACGTCTTGCGAGGATGCTGCGTTGTTGAAGCGGATGGGTTGTCGTTAAGCCGATTGGGCCTTTTAAATGGGCCATCTCTCTAGGCTGGGACTGTGAACCGTTAACAAATAAAGGAATTGTGCCTCAACATGACGGGTGCGATAATACCAGCACTAATGCACCGGATCCCATCAGAACTCCGAAGTTAAGCGTGCTTGGACGAGAGTAGTATTAGGATGGGTGACCGCCTGGGTTGTCCTCGTGTTGCACCCCCCCTTTTCAATTTTTTTTTGCTACGGTTTGGGTTGCCAAGATACTTTATCCACCACATTTCTATTGTCGAATCCCACGGAACATTGGGCAAGACAACTTCGCTTCATGTAGAGGCTGGGCCCACAAACCGAGGGCGTAAGGCTTGTGACTAGGTCTCTGTCGCTCCGGTGCCCATAACTTTTGATCCGTAAGGAGTTACGCGGCGCACAATATCGTTGCAAAGCTCTACGACAGCTCTAGGAAGGGGATATCAAGCTTGCTCGATGTGCCCTTTTTGGAGCCCAAAATAGATTGTTTTCATCAGTTTCAGGCCACTTTTCTTCTTTTGCTCTGTTTTTTCATCCTGGATCGTACGTCGTGAGCTGTTAAAAGGACGACAACCTCACTCGCGGGACATTAGAGGGCCCTACAACTGGTCGATATCACGTCTTGCGAGGATGTTACGTTGTTGAAGTAGATGGGTTGTCGTTAAGCCCATTGGGCCTTTTGAATGGGCCATCTCTCTAGGCAGGCACTGTGAACCGTTCACAAATAAAGGAGTTGTGCCCTCAACATGACGGGTGCGATCATACCAGCACTAATACACTGGATCCTATCAGAACTCCGAAGTTAAGCATGCTTCGGCGAGAGTAGTACAAGGATGGGTGACCCCTTGGGAAGTCCTCGTGTTGTACCCCCTTTTCAATTTTTTTTGCCCTGGTTAGGGTTGCCAAGATACTTTAACCACCAAATTTCTATTCCCACAGAACATTGGGCAAGACAACTTCGCTTCACTTAGAGGCTGGGCCCGCAAACCGAGGTTGTAGGGCTTGTGACCAGGTCTCCGAAGCTCCGGTGCCCATAACTTTTGATCCGTAAGGAGTTACGCAGCGCACAGCATACCGTTGCAAAGCTCTCTGAGAGCTCTACGACGGGGGGAGCCAGTTTGCTCGCTTTGCCCATTTTTGGAGCCCAAAATCGAACATTTTCATCAGTTTCAGGCCACTTTTCTTCTTTTGCCCAATTTTTTCGTCCCGGATCGTACGTCGTGAGCTGTTAAAAGGATGACAACCTGTCTCGCAGGACATTAGAGAGCCCTACAGCGCTTCGATATAAAGTCTTGTGAGGATGCTGCGTTGTTGAAGATGATGGGATACCGTTAAGCCTATTGGTCCTTTTGAATGGGCCATTTCTCTAGGCTGGAACTGTGAACCGTTAACAAATAATGGAATTGTGCCTCAACATGACGGGCGCGATCATACCAGCACTAATGCACCGGTTCGCATCAGAAGTCCGAAGTTAAACGTGCTTGGGCGAGAGTAGTACTAGGATGGGTGACCCTTGGAAGTCCTCGTGTTGCACCCCATTTTCAATTTTTTTGCCCTAGTTAGGGTTGCCAAGATACTTTATCCACCAAATTTCTATTACCGAATCCCACAAAACATTGGGCAACACAACTTCGCTTCACATAGAGGCTGGGCCCACAAACCGAGGGCGTAGGGCTTGTGACCAGGTCTCCGTCGCTCTGGTGCCCATACCTTTTGATCCGTTAGGAGTTACGCGGCGCACATCATACCGTTACAAAGCTCTCTGAGAGCTCTATAATGAGAACACCTAGCTTTCTCGCTTTGCCCTTTTTGGAGCCCAAAATTGAACGTTTTCATCATTTTCAGGCCACTTTTCTTCTTTTGCTATGTTTTTTCGTCCTATATCGTACGTCGTGAGCTGTTAAAAGGACGAAGACCTTACTCGCAGGACATTAGAGGGCCCTATGACGCGTCAATCTCACGTCTTGCGAGGATGCTGCGTTGTTGAAGCGGATGGGTTGTCGTTAAGCCTATTGGGACTTTGGAATGGGCCATCTCTCTAGGCTGGGACTGTGAACCATTAACAAATAAAGGAATTGTGCCCTCAACATGACAGGTGCGATCATACCAGCACTAATGCACTGGATCCCATCAGAACTGCGAAGTTAAGCGTGCTTGGGCGAGAGTAGTACGAGGATGGGTGACCCCGTGGGAAATCCTCGTGTTGCACCCCCCTTTTCAATTTTTTTTGCTCCGGTTTGGGTTGCCAAGATACTTTATCAACCACATTTCTTTTATAGAATCCCACGGCACATTGGGTAAGATAACTTCGCTTTACGTTGAGGCTGGGCCCGCAAACCGAGGGCATAGGGCTTTTGACCAGGTCTCCGTCGCTCCGGTACCCATAACTTTTGATCCGTAAGGAGTTACGTGGCGCACAGCATACCGTTACGAAGCTCTCTGACAGTTCTACGAAGGGGGCAACCAGCTTGCTCGCTGTTCCCTTTTTGGAGCCTAAAATCGAACGTTTTCATCAGGTTTAGACCACTTTTCTTCTTTTGGTTTATTTTTCTATCCCGGATCGTACGTCGTGAGCTGTTAAAAGGACGACAACCTAACTCGCGGGACATTAGAGAGCCCTACAATGCGTCGATATCACGTCTTGCGAGGATGCTGCGTTGTTGAAGCGGATGGGTTGTCGTTAAGCCTATTGGGCCTTTTGAATGGGCCATCTCTCTAGGCTGGGACTGTGAACCGTTAACACATAAAGGAATTGTGCCCTGAACATGAGAGGTGCGATCATACCAGCAGTAATGCACCGGATCACATGAGAACTCCGAAGTTAAGCATGCTTGGGAGAGAGTAGTACTAGGATGGGTGACAGCCTGGGAAGTCCTTGTGTTGCACCCCCTTTTCAATTTTTTTTGCCCTGGTTAGGGTTGCCAAGATACTTTATCCACCAAATTTCTATTACCGAATCCCACAGAACATTGGGCAAGATAACTTCACTTCATGTAGAGGCTGGGCCCGCAAACCGAGGGCGTAGGGCTTGTGACCAGGTCTCCGAAGCTCCGGTGCCCGTAACTTTTGATGCATAAGGAGTTACGCGGTGCACAGCATACCGGTTCAAAGCTCTTCGACAGCTCTACGAAGGGGGCAGTAAGCTTGCTTGCTATGCCCTTTTTGGAGCCCAAAATCAAACGTTTTAATCAGTTTCAGGCCACTTTTCTTTTTTTGGTCTGTTTTTCCTTCACGGATCGTACGTCGTGAGCTGTTAAAAGGATGACAATCTTACTCGCGGGACATTAGAGGGCCCTACAACGCGTCGATCTCACGTCTTGCGAGGATGCTGCGTTGGTGAAGCGGATGGGTTGTCGTTAAGCCCATTGGGCCTTTTGAATGGGCCATCTTTCTAGGCTGGGATTGTGAACCGTTAACAAATAAAGGAGTTGTGCCCCCAACATGACGAGTGCGATCATACCAGCACTGATGTACCGGATCCCATTAGAACTCCGAAGTTAAGCATGCTTGGGCGAGAGTAGTGCTAGGATGGGTGACCCCCTAGGAAGTCCTCGTGTTGCACCCCTTTTCAATTTTTTTTGCCCTTGTTAGGGTTGCCCGGATACTTTATCCACCAAATTTCTATTACCGAATCCCACAGAACATTGGGCAAGACAACTTCGCTTCACGTAGAGGCTGGGTCGGCAAACCGAGGGCGTAGGGCTTGTGACCAGGTCTCCGAAGCTCCGGTGCCGATAACTTTTTATCCGTAAGGAGTTACGCGGCGCACAGCATACCGTTGCAAAGCTCTTTGAGAGTTCTACTACTGGGGAAGCTAGCTTGCTCGCTGTGCCCATTTTTGGAGCCCAAAATCGAACATTTTCATCAGTTTTAGGCAACTTTTCTTCTTTTGCTCTGTTTTTTCGCCCCAGATCGTACGTCGTTAGCTGTTCAAAGGACGACAACCTTACTCGCGGGGCATTAGAGGTCCCTACAACGCGTTGATATCACGTCTTGCGAGGATGCTGCGTTGTTGAAGCGAATGGGTTGTCGTTCAGCCCATTTGGCCTTTTGAATGGGCCATTTCTCTGGGCTGGGACTGTGAACCGTCAACATACAAGGGATTTGTCTCCTCAACAAGACGGAAGCGATCATACCGGCACTAATGCATTAGATCCCATCAGAACATCAAAGTTAAGAGTGGTTAGGCGATAGTAGTACTAGGATGGGTGACCCCGTGGGAAGTCCTCGTGTTGCACCCCCATTTTCAAATTTTTTTGCCCCGGTTAGCCTTGCTAAGATGCTTTATCCATCACATTTCTATTACCAAATCCCATGGTACCTTGGGCCTGACAACTTCGCTTCGCGTGGAGGCTAAGCCTGCAAACCGAGGCCGTAGGGCTTGTGACCAGGTCTCCGTCGCTCCGGTGCCCATAAATTTTGATCCGTAAGGAGTTCCGCGGTGCACAGCATACCGTTGCAAAGTCTCTGAGAGCTCTACGATGGGAACAACAAGCTTGCTTGCTGTTCCCATTTTTGGAGCCCAAAATCGAACCGTCTCATCAGTTTCTGTCCACTTTTCTTATTTTGCTCTATTTTTTCATCCCGGATCGTACGTTATGAGCTGTTAAAAGGATGACAACCTTACTCGCGGGACATTAGACAGCCCTACAACGATTCAGTATCACGTCTTGCGAGAATGCTGAGTTGTTGAAGCGGATGGGTTATCGTTAAGCCCATTGGGCCTTTTGAATGGGCCATCTCCCTAGGTTGGGACTGTGAACCGTTAACAAATAATGGAATTGTGCCTCAACATGACGGGTGCGATCATACCAGCACTAATGCACCGGATCCCATCAGAACTCCGAAGTTAAGCGTGCTTGGGCAATAGTAGTACTCGAATGGGCTACCCCTTGGGAAATCCTCGTGTTGCACCCCCTTTTCAATTTTCTTTGATCCAGTTTAGGTTGCCTAGATACTTTATCCACCACATTTCCATTAACGAATCCCACGGCACCTTGGGTAAGACAACTTCGTTTCACGTGGAGGCTGGGCCCACAAACCGAGGGCGTAGGGCTTGTGACCATGTCTCCGTCACAACGGTGCCCATAACTTTTGATTCGTAAGGAGTTACGCGGTGCACAACATAACGTTGCAAAGCTCTCTGAGAGCTCTATGACGGGGGCAGCCAGCTTGCTATCTGTGCCCATTTTTGGAGCCCAAAATTGAACATTTTCATCAGTTTTGGGCCACTTTTGGTCTTGTGCTGTGGTTTTCCATCCCGGATCGTACGTCGTGAGATGTTAAAAGGACGACAACCTTACTCACGAGACATTAGAGGGCCCTACAACGGGTCGATACCACGGCTTGCGAGTATGCTTTGTTGTTGAAGCGGATGGGTTGTCGTAAAACCCATTGGGCCTTTTGAATGGGCCATCTCTCTAGGCTGGGACTGTGAACCGTTAACAAATAAAAGAATTGTGCCCTCAATATGACGGGTACGATCATACCAGCACTAATGCACCGGATCCCATCAGAACTCCGAAGTTAAGTGTGCTTGGCAAGAGTAGTACTAGGAAGGGTGACCCCCTGGGATGTCCTCGTGTTGTACCCCCCTTTTCAATTTTTTTTACTCCGGTTTGGGTTGCCAAGATACTTTATCCACCAAAATTCTATTATCGAATCCCACGGCACCTTAGGCAAGACAACTTCGCTTCACGTGGAAGCTGGACCCGCAAACCGAAGGCGTAGGGCTTGTGACCAGGTCTCCATCGCTCCGGTGCCCATAACTTTTGATCCATAAGGAGTTACGCGACACACAACATACCGTTGCAACGCTCTCAGAGAGCTCTACGAATGGGGCAGTGAACTTGCTCGCTTTGCCCTTTTTGGAGCCTAAAATCGAACATTTTCATCAGTTTTGGGCCACTTTTCTTCTTTTGGTCTATTTTTCCGTCCCGGATCGTACGTCATGAACTGTTAAAAGGACGACAACCTTCCTCGGGGAACATTAGACAGCCCTACAACGCGTCAATCTCACGTTTTGCGAGGATGCTGCGTTGTTGAAGCGGATGGGTTATCGTTAAGCCCATTGGGCCTTTTGAATGGGCCATCTCTCTAGGCTGGGACTGTGAACCGTTAACAAATAAAGGAGTTGTGCCCTCAACATTACGGGTACGATCATACCAGCACTAATGCACCAGATCCTATCAGAACCCCGAAGTTAAGCATGCTTGGGGGAGAGTAGTACTAGGATGGGTGACCCCCTAGGAAGTCCTCGTGTTGCACCCCCTTTTCAATTTTTTTTGCCCTGGTTAGGGTTGCCAAGATACTTTATCCACCAAATTTCTATTACCGAATCCCACGGAACATTGGGCAAGACAACTTCGCTTCATGTAGATGCGGGGCCCGCAAACCGAGGGCGTAGGGCTTGTGATCAGGTTTCCAAAGCTCCGGTGCCCATAACTTTTGATGCTTGAGGAGTTACGCGGCGTACAGTATACCGTTGCAAAGCTCTCTGAGAGCTCTACGACGGGGGAAGCTTCCTTGCTCGCTATGCCCGTTTTTGGAGCCCAACATCGACCATTTTCATTAGTTTCGGGCCACTTTTCTTCTTTTGCTCTATTTTTTCGTCCCAGATCGTACGTCGTGAGCTGTTAAAAGGACGACAACCTTACTCGCGGGACATTAGAGGGCCCTACATTGTGTCGATATCACGTCTTGCGAGGATGCTGCGTTGTTGAAGCGGATGGGTTGTCGTTAAGCCCATTAGGCCTTTTGAATGGGCCATCTCTCTAGGCTGGGACTGTGAACCGTTAACAAATAAAGGAATTGTGCCCTCAATGTGATGGGTGCGATCATACTAGCATTAATGCACCGGATCCCATCAGAACTTCGAAGTTAAGCGTGGTTGGGCAAGAGTGGTACTAGGATGGGTGACTCCCTAGGAAATCCTCGTGTTGCACCCCCTTTTCAATTTTTTTTGCCCTGGTTAGGGTTGCCAAGATACTTTATCCACCACATTTCAATTATCAAATCCCACGGCACCTTAGGCAAGACAACTTCGCTTCACGTGGAGGCTGGGCTTGCAAACAGAGGTCGTAGGGCTTGTGACCAGGTCTCCGTCGCTCCGGTGCCCATAACTTTTGATCCTTAAGGAGTTCCGCTGTGCATAGCATACCGTTGCAAAGCTCTCTGAGAGCTCTACGACGGTGGCAGCAAGCTTGCTTGCTTTTCATCCCGGATCGTACGTCGTGAGCTGTTAAAAGGACGACAACCTTAGTCTCAGGACATTAGAGAGCCCTACAACACTTCGATATCACGTCTTGCGAGGATGCTGCGTTGTTGAAGCGAATGAGTTGTCGTTAAGCCCATTGGGCCTTTCGAATGGGCCATCTCTCTAGGCTGGGACTATGAACTGTTAACAAATAAAGGAGTTGTGCCCTCAACATGACAGGTGCGATCATACCAGTACTAATGCACCTGATCCCATCAGAACTCCGAAGTTAAGTGTGCTTGGGCGAGAGTAGTACTAGGATGGATGACCCCCTGGGATGTCCTCGTGTTGCACCCCCTTTTTTCAATTTTTTTTGCTCCGGTTTGTGTTGCCAAGATACTTTATCCAAGACATTTCTATTATCGAATCCCATGGTACCCTGGGCAAGACAACTTCGCTTCACGTGGAGGCTGGGCCTGCAAACCGAGGGCGTAGGGCTTGTGACTACGTCTCCGTCGTACTGGTGCCCATAACTTTTGACCCGTAAGGAGTTACGCGGCGCACAGCATACCGTTGTAAAGCACTCTGAGAGCTCTACGACTGGGGCAGCTAGCTCACAGCGCCCATTTTGGATCCTAAAATTGAACGTTTTCATCAGTTTCAGGCCACTTTTCTTCTTCTACTCTATTTTTTCATCCCGGATCGTACGTCGTGAGCTGTTAATAGGACGACAACCTTACTCGCGGGACATTAGAGGGCCCGACAACGCGTCGATATCGCATCTTGCGACGATGCTGCGTTGTTGAAGCGGATGGGTTGTCGTTAAGCCCATTGAGCCTTTTGAATGGGCCATCTCTCTAGGCTGGGGCTGTGAACCGTTAACAAATAAAGGAATTGTGCCCTCAACATGATGGGTGCGATCATACTAGCACTAATGCTTCGGATCCCATTAGAACTCCGAAGTTAAGCGTGCTTGGGCGAGAGTTGTAATAAGATAGGTGACCCCCTGGGATGTCTTCGTGTTGCACCCCCCTTTTCAATTTTTTTTGCTCCGGTTTGGGTTGCCAAGATACTTTATCCACCACATTTCTATTATCGAATCCCACGGCACCTTGGGAAAGACAACTTCGCTTCACGTGAAGGTTAGGCCCGCGAACCAAGGGAGTAGAGCTTGTGACCAGGTCTCCGTCGCTCCGGTGCGCATAACTTTTGATCCGTAAGGAGTTACGCGGCGCACAACATGCCGTTGCAAAGCTCTCCGACAGCTCTACGAAGGGGGTAGCCAGCTTGCTTGCTGTGCCCTTTTTGTAGCCCAAAATTGAACGTTTTAATCAGTTTCAGGCCACTTTTGTTCTTTTGCTCTGTTTTTTCATCCGGGCTCATATGTCATGAGTTATTAACAGGACGACAACCTTACTAGCGGGACATTAAAGGGCCCTCGACCGCGTTGATCTCACGTCTTGCAAGGATGCTTCGTAGTTGAAGCAGATGGGTTGTCATTAAGCCCATTGGGCCTTTTGAATCGGCCTTCTCTCTAGAATGGGACAGTGAACCATTAACAAATAAAGGAATTGTGCCCTCAACATGCCGGGTGCGATCATACCGGCACTAATGCACCGGATCCCATCAGAACTCCGAAGTTAAGTGTGCTTGGGCGAGAGTAGTACTAAGACGGGTGGCCCCGTGGGAAGTCCTCGTGTTGCACCCCCGTTTTCAATTTTTTTCGCTCCGGTTTGGTTTGCCAAGTTACTATATCCACCACATTTATATTATCGAATCCCACGGCGCCATGGGCAAGACAACTTCGCTTCACGTGGAGGCTGGGCCAGCAAACTGAGGGCGTAGGGCTTGTGACCAAGTCTCCGTCGCTCCGGTGCCCATAACTTTTGATCCGTAAGGAGTTACACGGCGCACAACATACCGTCGCAAAGCTGTCTGAGAACTCTACGACTGGGGCAGCTAGCGTGCTCGCTTTGCCCTTTTTGGAGCCCAAAATCGAACGCTTTCATCAGTTTCAGGCCACTTTTCTTCTTTTGTTATGTTTTTCCATCCCGGATCGTACGTCGTGAGCTGTTAAAAGGACGACAACCTTACTCGCAGGACATTAGAGGGCCCTACAACGCGTCGATATCAATCCTTGCGTGGATGATGCGTTGTTGAAGCGGATGGGTTGTCGTTAAGCCCATTGGGCCTTTTGAATAGGCCATTTCTCTAGGCTGGGACTGTGAACCGTTAACAAATAAAGGAATTGTTCTGTCAACATGATGGGTGCGATCATACCAGCACTAATGCACCGGATCCTATCAGAACTCTGAAGTTAAGCGTGCTTGGGCGAGAGTAGTACTAGGATGGGTGACCACCTCGGAAATCCTCGTGTTGCACCCCCCTTTTTAATTTTCTTTGCTCCAGTTTGGGTTGCCAAGATACTTTATCCACCACATTTCTATTATCGAATCCCACGGCACCTTGGGCAAGACAACTTCACTTCATGTGGAGGCTGGGCTCCCAAACTAAGGGCGTAGGGCTTGTGACCAGATCCGCGTCGCTCCGGTGCCCATAACTTTTGATCCGTAAGGAGTTACACGGTGCACAGCATACCGTGGCAAAGCTCTCCGACAGCTGTACGAAGGGGGCAGCCAGCTTGCTCGCTGTGCCCTTTTTGGAGCCCAAAATCGAACGTTTTCATCAGTTTCAGGCCACTTCTCTTATTTTTCTCCATTTTTCCTTCCCAGATCGTACGTCGTGAGCTGTTAAAAGGACGACAACCCTACTCGCGGGACATTAGAGGGCCCTACAATGCGCCGATATCACGTCATGCGAGGATGCTGCGTTGTTGAAGTGGATGGGTTGTCGTTAAGCCCATTGGACCTTTTCAATGGGCCATCTCTCTAGGCTGGGACTATGAACCGTTAACAAATAAACGAATTGTGCCCTCAACATGACAGGTGCGATGATACCAGGACTAAAGCACCGGATCCTATCAGAACTTCGAAGTTAAGCGTGGTTGGACGAGAGTAGTACTAGGATGGGTGACCCCCTGGGAAGTCCTCGTGTTGCACCCGCTTTTCAATTTTTTTGGCCCTGGTTAGGGTTGCCAAGATACTTTATCCACCAAATTTCTATTACCAAATCCCACGGCACTTTGTGCAAGACAACTTCACTTCACGTAGAGGTTGGCCCCGCAAACCGAGGGCGGGAGGCTTGGGACTAGGTCTTCGTCGTTCCGGTGCCCATAACTTTTGATCCGTAAGGAGTTACGCGGCGCACAGCATACCGTTGCAAAGCTATCTGAGAGCTCTACGACGGGGTCAGTAAGCTTGCTCGCTGTGCCCTTTTTGGAGCCCAAAATCGAACGTTTTCATCTGTTTCATGCCACTTTTCCTCTTTTCCTCTTTTTTTCATCCCGGATCATACGTCGTGTGCTGTTAAAAGGACGACAACCATACTCGCTGGACATTAGTGGGCCTTACAACGCATCGATATCACGTCTTGCGAGGATGCTGCGTTGTTGAAGCGGATGGGTTGTCGTTAAGCCCATTGGGCCTTTTGAATCGGCCATTTCTCTATGATGGGACTGTTAGGCGTTAACACATAAAGGAAATGTACCCTCAACATGACGGGTGCGATCATACCAGCACTAATGCACTGGATCCCATCAGAACTTCGAAGATAAGCGTGCTTGGGCGAGAGTAGTACTGGGATAGGTGACCCCCTGGGAAGTCCTCGTGTTGCACCCCCTTTAAAATTTTTTTTGCCCTGGTTAGGGTTGCCATGATACTTTATCCACCAAATTTCTATTAACGAATCCCACGGAACATTGGGCAAGACAACTTTGCTTCACGTAGAGGCTAGGCCCACAAACCTAGGGCGTAGGGCTTGTGACCATGTCTCCATCGCTCCGGTGCCCATAACTTTTGATCTGTAAGGAGTTACGCGGCGCTCAGCATACCGTTACAAATCTCTCTGAGAGCTCTACAACGGGGGCAGCTAGCCTGCTCGCTATGCCCATTTTTGGAGCCCAAAATTGAAGGTTTTCATCCTTTTTGAGCCTCTTTTCTTCTTTTGCTCTATTTTTTCATCCCGGATCGTACGTCGTGAGCTGTTAAAAGGATGACAACCTTATTCGCGAGACATTAGAGGGCCCTACAACTGGTCGATATCACATCTTACGAGGATGCTGCATTGTTGAAGCGGATGGGTTGTCGTTAAGCCCATTGGGCCTTTTGAATGGGAACTCTCTCTAGGTTGGGACTGTGAACCGTTAACAAATAAAGGATTTGTGCCCTCAACATGACGAGTGCGATCATACCAGCACTAATGCACCAGATCCCAACAGAACTCCGAAGTTAGCGTGCTTGGGCGAGAGTAGTACGAGGATGGGTGACCCCCTTGGAAATCCTCGTGTTGCACCACCCTTTTCAATTTTCTTTGCTCCAGTTTGGGTTGCCAAGATACTTTATCTACAACATTTCTACTATCGAAACCCACAGCACCTTGGGCAAGGCAACTTCGCTTCACATGGAGGCTGGGCCCGCAAACTGAGGGCATAGGGCTTGTGACCAGGTCTCCGTCGCTACGGTGCCCATAACTTTTGATCCGTAAGGAGTTACACAGCGCACAGCATACTGTTGGAAAGCTGTCACGCCCCAACCCGGCCTATAAGGTTAGACTAAGGTGTGACCTAAACGTTCAGGACATGTCACATGCTTAACTATTTATGAAGATTTAACACTTATCGTTTTAGTCTAAACTCCAAGTTTTTCCGAAAAACCGGCAGCATAACGGCTGTAATTGGACTCTTTGGTTTGGCTTAATTCTCTAAACGCCTCAAAGTTTACTATCTCAATTTCATTTCCAACTAAGTTTACTATTTAACATCAATTGAAATGTCTATTGGTTATCTCGATGTCTCATTTGATTTATAACCTAGCATGATACTATGTCTCGTTTGTTTGTTTATCCTCGTTACAAAAGTGCCTGATTAAGATTGGATAGGTTCATTTACTTAGTCCTCAACTAATACGTCATAACCTATGATAGATACTAGCGGTAATAAAAGAAAAACAATCATAGCAGTGTCTAGTATCTGTCTAGTAATATCAGTACAAACCAAAATTAGACCCCAAATTACAATGGGGGTCTTTACATTACAACATCGAGCAACATAAAAGGAAATAGTCTTCAAGTAGCATAAAGTTCACAAGTAGCCTTAATCACGCAAAGCACACAAACAGGAAATCACTCCAAGGATTCATCGTTAGGCACACCATACTCGGGCACCTGTTCTGGATCTTTTTCACATGAGATGATAAAAGAGGGTGAGTCCTTATGAACTCAGTGAGGGGGAACGAGAAATAGGTTTTGAAACTCATTTTCCGATTCAACTTATGAAATCCTTTTGCAAGCATGAATATAACAATAATACAAGTACAGAAACAGAGATACCAGTCTTTCCTCCCTGAGGTTCTCTAGGAACCAAGCGATAGTACTTATACACATAGTAAAAAGGATACAGTGAGCTTTTGCTCTCAGATCAGTTTCAGAATCAGAAGTTGCGGCCGACTTCAAATAACCCCAAAACACGCCAGGTGGGTATACTCTGGATGTACCCCGAAATCCTACGACCCAACTCTCCGAGGAAGTCTAGCCCCCAAGCGAGAGAGGGAATGGGACCATGGTAGTCACGGGTGCACCGGCAAGCTCGATGCCGCCCGGTGTGCGTGATCGCTACCATGCCGACATGAAAGGTTGCAACCTTGTATGCAATGCACATTTATGACAGGTAATATATCACAGTAGGAGGACAACAAAGTAGGTTGCCTCCGAACAGTCATAAGATTGCACATTGACATGTAAACAAGCAGGGCACGATGAGACAGGAAATTTCACTTGAAAGGCATATAGACTTATATGAAAATTAAACGGGCAGCCATGTAACACATGTAAAACAGGCCATATAACTCATTACGAAGCCCACAAGATCAAGTGATAAGATTATTCAACATGCTATGACATCAACATGGGTTCGAGTGCAAGAAAAGCTTATTTGTCAACATGCAATGGTCAAGATCACATTTGAAGTTATAAGACATTTACGGGCAGCCCACTAAGCATATAATTTCCACGCAATATCCAAATGATCAACACTTAGCAAGACTACCTAGTCATTAGGGTTTCCGTTTCATGCTTAACCGTGTGATTAAACCCTAAGTCAACTCAAGATCATTCTCAAGTCATGCATCAATCAATTCAAACATCCTCAAGTACTCAAAACAGTCCACAGAACATCCCAACACCACAATTCCAAGCAATTAGTACCACAAGAGAGGTTACAACAATTTTCCAAGCATATAACTAAGTGAAACCTTTACTGCAATAGGCTGTTTTCTCACAATCAATAGGATAATCAAACAATCTCCAAATCCAGTGAATAATATGTCAAATTAAAGCTTAAGAAGATAACTAAAATCAGAGACAAACCTTGCATCAATTGGAGTTCGGGATCATTAGATATAGCCGAAACAGTGGAATAGCACAACACTGTCCAGATTTGCACACTTTTCAGTAATTGACGTTTTTGAGGTCCTTAGGGTCAGATTCAGCCTTAGTCCATTTCTGACAAAAATGTCCAAAACTGAAAATTCTAGCAGCACACCAAATTTCATGCATTTTGGACATCATTTATGAAGTCAAATATAGTTTGTTCCACAAGGTCAGTGCATCTGCCAAAACCTGCTTCATTTTTCCAGATTTCCAGATTTAGACACATTTTAAAGACTTGCCATTTTTAGAACCTTAGAGTCGAAATTAGCTTTGGCCTATTTCTGGGAAAAAATGTTCAAAACTGTCCAAACTAGTCACCTACAAATTTTCATGCATTTTCAACATCATTTTCCTAGCTAAACTTACCTCGAAACAGACTGGTAAGAGAGCTGTCAACAATTCGACTTCACCTAGCATCACTTTCAAGCCAAGATCTTGCCATGCATGGTTGTTTAAGCTTATGAACGAACATATAACTCAAGTACAGAAGCAAATACACACATTTATGAGCATGCATGTGGATTTTTGAAGAGTTTTCAAAAGGTTTTAGCCCTCACCTTAGCAATCAACCACAAAGATGCACAAAAGCTTGTTGAAGCACAATTTTCTTCCTCTCCTTTGCCTAGCCGAAATCCCAACTAGCTTTTCTCTATTTTTCCTAGCTTAGTGACCAAGCTCTTAGTACATGCATGTAGTTAGGACTTGAAGAAAAGAAATGGATGCCAAGAAGCTTACCTAGGCCGAATAGAAGTCTTCAATGTACATGCATGTGTGATTTTCACTTCCTAGCTAGCTCGGTTGAGGTCCTTTGCTTGTGGCTTGCTTTGTTTAGCTATGGTGTGAAGAAGATAAGCTATGGAGGTAGAGAACTCAGCCAAGGCCGAGAATGAGAGAGGAGAATGAGAGAGGAGAATGAGAGGGAGAGAGAAAAGATAGAGAAATGAAAGAAGAAGTGACAAAAATATGACAAGAATAAAGCCTTTTGCATTCATCAAAGCAATGGTCGGCCTTGGGCTTCCAAATCTGATTTTTTTGTGTCTTCAAGTTGGAATTTTGAAATGTTAGCATGGGCATGAAGCTTTTGGTCGAGCAAGAGAGAATTTTGAGGTGGTTTTGATCATTTTTTTTTGCATTGATAGGTGTTTTTGTGTCATAACTTGTCTAGATTCATTTTGAATTAAACATGCATGCAAACAACTCCTAGTGGTCGGCCAAAGCATGTGCCAAATCTGAATTTTTTTCATGTTTTGGATGTTATTTAATTGTATATTGAAAGTGCAAAAAGAATAAAGAATAAGGAATAAAGAATGTCTAGCTTTTTGTGTTATTTTGTCTTCTAGTGAGTTGAATTAGGATTATAATATTGATAGTGGATTTTGTAGGATTGTTTAATAGTCTAGTGCTTCATGTAAGATGCTTTCTTGATTAACGTGAAGGCACGCTTTCCTAGGTCCAAGGCACGCACTACGAGGTAGGACACAAACTACGAGATGAACGCACGTTTTTCAAGTAAATGCATGCAACCCTAAATGAATGCATGTAATTCAATGCATAGCACATAAAATGAACACAATTCTTAAACCTAGGTCAAGGCACGTAAATCTAGGTTAAGGTACGCAGTTCAAGGTTAGGGCACACGAAATGAGGTAACGCACGTACATCGAGGTCAGGGCACATATTTCTATGTACCGCACGTGAGTCGAGGATTAGGACACACTATTCAAGGTCAAGGCACGTATGACGAGGTATGCACGAAAACCAAGACAGGACACGTAATCCAAGGTCGGTCATATAATTAGGGGTCTATGGCACGTAAATCGAGGTAGGACACGTTATTCGGGGTCGGGCCTTACAAAAGCTCTTCGACAGCTCTACGAAGCGGGCAGCCAGCTTGCTCGCTGCGCTCTTTTTAGAGCCCAAAATCGAACGTTTTAATCAGTTTCAGGCCACTTTTCTTCTTTTGCTTTGTTTTTTCATCCCGGATCATACGTCGTGATCTATTAAAAGGACGACAACCTTACTCGCGGGACATTAGACGGCCCAACAACCTGTCGATATCACATCATGCGAGGATGCTGCGTTGTGGAAGCGGATGGGTTGTTGTTAAGCCCATTGGGCCTTTTGAATGGGCCATCTCTCTAGGCTGGGATTGTGAACCGTTAACAAATAAAGGTGTTGTGCCCTCAACATGACAGGTGCCATCATACCTGCACTAATGCACAAGATCCCATCAGAACTGAGAAGTTAAGCATGCTTGGGCGAGAGTAGTACTAAGATGGGTGACCCCCTGGGAAGTCCTCATGTTGCACCCCCATTTCAATTTTTTTTGCCCGGGTTAGGGTTTACAAGATACTTTATCCACCAAACTTCTATTACCGAATCCCACGGAACATTAGGCAAGACAACTTCGCTTCACATAGAGGTTGGGGCCACGAACCGAGGGGGTAGGGCTTGAGACCAGGTCTCCGAAGCTCTGATGCCTATAACTTTTGATCCGTAAGGAGTTACGCCGTGCATAGCATACCGCTACAAAGCTCTCTGAGAGTTGTACGACGAGGGAAGCTAGCTTGCTCCGTGTGCCCCTTTTTGGAGCCCAAAACCTAACGTTTTCATCAGTTTCATGCCACTTTTCTTCTTTTGCTATGTTTTTTCCTCACGGATCTTACGTCGTGAGATGTTAACAGGACTGCAACCTTACTCGTGGGACATTAGAGGCCCTACAATGCGTCGATATCACGTCTTGCGAGGATACTGCATTGTTGAAGCGGATGGGTTGTCGTTAAGCCCATTGGGCGTTTTGAATGGGCAACTTCTCTTGGCTGGGACTGTGAACCATTAACAAATAAAGGAATTGTGTACTCAACATGATGGGTGCGATTATACCAGCACTAATGCACCAGATCCCATCAGAACTCCGAAGTTAATCGTGCTTGGGCGAGAGTACTACTAGGTTGGGTGACCCCGTGGGAAGTCCTCGTGTTACACCCCCATTTTCAATTTTTTTTTCTCCGGTTTGGGTTGCCATGATACTTTATCCACCACATTTCTATTATCGAATCCCATGGCAACTTGGGCAAGACAACTTTGCTTCACGTGGAGGCTGGGCCTACAAACCGAGGGCGTAGGTCTTGTGACCAGGCCTCTGTCGCACCGGTGCCCTTAACTTTTGATCCGTAAGGATCTACGCGGCGCACAACATACCGTTGCAAAGCTCTCTGAGAGCTCTACGACGGGGGCAGTGAGCCTGCTCGTTGTGCCCCTTTTTGGAGCCCAAAATCGATCGTTTTCATCAGTTTAAGGCCACTTTTCATCTTTGACTCTATTTTTTCATCCCAGATTGTACGTCGTGAGCTATTAAAAGGACAACAGTGTTACTCACGGGACATTAGAGAGCCCTACAAAGCGTCGATATCACGTCTTGCGTGGATGCTGCGTTGTTGAAGCGGATGGGTTGTCGTTAAGCCCATTGAGCCTTTTGAATAGCACATCTCTCTAGGCTGGGACTGTGAACCGTTAACACATAAAGGAATTGTGCCCTCAACATGATGGGTACGATCATACCAGCACTAATGCACCAGATCCCATCAGAACTCCGAAGTTAAGCGTGCTTGGGCGATAGTCGTACTAGGATGGGTGACCCCTTGGGATGTCCTTGTGTTGCACCACCCTTTTCAATTTTTTTTTGCTCCAGTTTGGGTTGCCAAGATACTTTATCTACCACATTTCTATTATCGAATCCCACGGCACCTTGGGCAAGACAACTTCGCTTCACGTGGAGGCTGGGCCCGCAAACCGAGGGTGTAGGGCTTGTGACCAGGTCTCCGTCGCTTCGGTTCCCATGACTTTTGGTTGGTAAGGAGCTACACGGCGCACAGCATACCCTTGCAAAGCTCTCTGACAGCTCTACGAAGGGGGAAGCCAGCTTGATCGCTGTGCTGTTTTTGGAGCCCAAAATCGAACGTTTTAATCAGTTTCATGCCACTTTTCTTCTTTTGCTCTGTTTTTCCATCCCGGATCGTACATCGTGAGTTGTTAAAAGGATGATAATCTTACTCGCGGGACATTAGAGGGCCCTACAACGCGTCGATCTCACGTCTTGCGAGGATGCTGCGTAGTTGAAGCGGATGGGTTGTCGTTAATCCCATTGGACCTTTTGAATGGGCCATCTGTCTAGGCTGGGACTGTGAACCGTTAACAAATAAAGAAGTTGTGCCCTCAACATGATGGGTGCGATCATACCAGCACTAATGCACTGGATCCCATCAGAACTCAGTAGTTAAGCATGCTTGGGCGAGAGTAGTACTAAGATGGGTGACCCCCTGGGAAGTCCTCGTGTTGCACCCCATTTTGAAATTTTTTTGCCCTGGTTAGGGTTGCCAAGATACTTTATCCACCAAATTTCTATTATCAAACCCCACGGAACATTGGGCAAGAAAACTTCGCTTCACGTAGAGGCTGAGCCCGCAAACCGAGGGCGTAGGGCTTGTGACCAGGTCTCCGTCGCTCCAGTGCCTATAACTTTTGATCCGTAAGGAGTTACGCGGCGCATACCATACCTTTTCAAATCTCTCTGAGAACTCTACGACGGGGGCAGCCAGCTTGCTCGCTGTGCCCTTTTTGGAGCCCAAAATCGAACGTTTTCATCAGTTTCATGCCACTTTTCTTCTCTTCCTCAGTTTTTTCATCCCGGATCGTACGTCGTGAGTTGTTAAAAGGATGACACCCTTACTCGCGGGACATTAGAGCGCCCTACAATCCCCCGATATCTCGTCTTGCGAGGATGCAGCGTTGTTGCAGTGGATGGGTTGTTGTTAAGCCCATTGGGCCTTTTGAATGGGCCATCTCTCGAGGCTGGGACTGTGAACCGTTAACAAATAAAGGAATTGTGCCCTCAACATGACGGGTGCGATCATACCAGCACTAATGCACCGGATCCCATCAGAACTTCGAAGATAAGCGTGCTTGGACGAGAGTAATACTAGGATGGGTGACCCTCTGGGAAGTCCTTGTGTTGCAGCCCTTTTTCAATTTTTTTTGCCCTGGTTAGGATTGCCAAGATACTTTATCCACCAAATTTCTATTACCGAATCCCATAGAACATTGGGCAAGACAACTTCGCTTCACGTTGAGGCTGGGCCCGTAAACCGAGGGCCTAGGGCTTGTGACCAGGTCTCCGTCGTTCCGGTGCCCATAACTTTTGATACGTAAGGAGTTACGCGGCGCACAACATACTGTTGCAAAGCTCTCCGACAGCTCTACGAAGGGGACAGCCAGCTTGCTCATTGTGCCCTTTTTGGAGCCCAAAATCGAACGTTTTAATCAGTTTCAGGCCACCTTTCTTCTTTTACTCTATTTTTCTGTCCCGGATCGTACGTTGTGAGCTTTTAAAAGGACGACAACCTTACTCATGAGACATTAGAGGGCCCTACAACGCGTCAATATCACGTATTGCGAGGATGCTACGTTGTTGAAGTGGATGGGTTGTCGTTAAGCCCATTGGGCCTTTTGAATTGGCCATTTCTCTAGGCTAGAACTGTGAACCGTTAACAAATAAAAGAATTGTGCCCTCAATATGACGGGTGCGATCATACCAGCACTAATGCACCGGATCCCATCAGAACTTCGAAGATAAGCGTGCTTGGGCGAGAGTAGTACTGGGATGGGTGACCCCTTGCGAAGTCCACGTGTTGCACCCCCTTTTCCATTTTTTTGCCCTGGTTAGCGTTGACATGATACTTTATCCACCAAATTTCTATTACCGAATCCCACGGAACATTGGGCAAGACAACTTCGCTTCACCTAGAGGCTGGGCCCGCAAACCAAGGGCGTCGGGATTGTGACCAAGTCTCCGTTGCTCCGGTGCCCATAACTTTTGATCCGTACGGAGTTACGCGGCCCGCAGCATACTGTTGCAAAGCTCTCTCAGAGCTCTACGACGAGGGCAGCTAGCTTGCTCGCTTTGCCTATTTTTGGAGCCCAAAATTGAACGTTTTCATCAATTTTAGGCCACTATTCTTCTTTTGCTATATTTTTTCATCCCGGATCGTACATCGTGAGCTGCCAAAAGGACGACAACCTTACTCGCGGGACATTAGAGAGCCTTACAACATGTCGATATCAAGTGTTGCTAGGATGCTGCGTTGTTGAAGCATATGGGTTATCGTTAAGCCCATTGGCCCTTTTGAATGGGCCATCTCTCTAGGATGGGACTGTGTACCGCTAACAAATAAAGGAATTGTGCCCTCAACATGATGGGTGCGATCATACCAGCCCTAATGCATGGGATCCCATCTGAACTCCGAAGTTAAGCATGCTTGGGCGAGAGTAGTACTAGGATGGGTGACCCCCTGCGATGTCCTCGTGTTGTACCCCCCTTTTTAATTTTTTTTGCTCCAGTTTGGGTTGCCAATATACTTTATCTACCACATTTCTACAATCGAAACCCACGGCACCTTGGGCAAGACAACTTCGCTTTACGTGGACGTTGGGCCCGCAAACTGAGGGCGTAGGGCTTGTGGCCAGGTCTCCGTCGCTCCGGTGCCCATAACTTTTGATCCATAAGGAGTTACGCGGCGCACAACATACTGTAGGAAAGCTCTCCGACAGCTCTACGAAAGGGTCAGCGAGCTTGCACGCTTTGCCCTTTTTGGGGCCCAAAATTGAATGTTTTAATCAGTTTCAGGCGACTTTTCTTCTTTTGCTCTGTTTTTCCGTCCCGGATCGTACGTCGTGAGCTGTTAAAAGGACGACACCTTACTCGCGGGACATTTGAGGGCCTTACAAACCGTCGATCTCATGTCTTGCGAGGATGCTGCATTGTTGAAGCGTATAGGTTGTCGTTAACCTCATTGGGCCTTTTGAATGGGCCATCTCTCTAGGCTGGGACTGTGAACCATTAACAAATAAAGGAATTGTGCCCTCAACATGACGGGTGCGATCATACCAACACTAATGGACCGGATCCCATCAAAACTCCGAAGTTAAGCGTGCTTGGGCGAAAGTAGTACTAGGATGGGTGACCCCCTGGGAAGTCCTCGTGTTGCACCCCCTTTTCAATTTTTTTTAACCTGGTTAGGGTTGCCAAGATACTTTATCCACCAAATTTCTATTAACGAATCCCAAGGAACATTGGGCAAGACAACTTCGCTTCATGTAGAGGCTGGGCCAGCAAACCGAGTGTGTAGGGCTTGTGACCAGGTCTCTGTCGCTCCGGCACCCATAACTTTTGATCCGTAAGGAGTTACGCGGCGCACAGCATACCGTTGCAAAGCTCTCTGAGAGCTCTACGACGGTGGCAGCCGGCTTGCTTGTTGTGCCCATTTTTGGAGTGCAAAATCGAACGTTTTCATCAGTTTCAGACCACTTTTCTTCTTTTGCTCTATTTTTTCATCCCAGATCGTATGCCGTGAGCTGTTAAAAGGACGACAACCGTACTCGCGGGACATTAGAGGCCCTACAACGCGTCGATATTACGTCTTGTTAAGATGCTGCGTTGTTGAAGTAGATGCGTTATCGTTAAGCCTATTGGGCCTTTTGAATTGGCCATCTCTCTAGACTGGGACTGTGAACCGTTAACACATAAAGGAATTGTGCCCTCAATATGACCGGTGCGATCACACCAGAACTAATGCACCAGATCCCTTCAGAACTCCGAAGTTAAGCGTGCTTGGGCGAGAGTAGTACTAGGATGGGTGACCCCCTGCGAAGTCCTCGTGTTGCACTCCCTTTTTCGATTTTTTTTCCTCCGGTTAGGGTTGCCAAGATACTTTATTCGTCAGATTTTTATTACTGAATCCCACGGCATCTTGGGCAAGACAACTTCGCTTCACGTGGAGGCTGGGCCCGCAAACCGAGGGCGTAGGGCTAGTGACCAGATCTCCGTCGCTCCGGATGCCCATAACTTTTGATCCGTAAGAAGTTACGCGGCGCACAGCATACTGTTGCAAAGCTCTCCGACAGCTCTACGAAGGGGGCAGCAAGCTTGCTCGTTGTGCTTTTTTTGGAGACCAAAATCGAACGTTTTCATCAGTTTCAGGCCACTTTTCTAATTTTACTCTGTTTTTCCATCTCGGATCGTACGTCGTGAGCTGTTAAAAGGACGACAACCTTACTCGTGGGACATTAAAGGGCCCTACAACGCGTCGATATCACGTCTTGCAAGGATGCTGCGTTGTTGAAGCGGATGGCTTGTCTTTAAGCCTATTGGACCTTTTGAATGGGCCATCTCTCTAGGCTGGGACTGTGAACCGTTAACAAATAAAGGAGCTGTGCCCTCAACATGACGGGCGAGATCATACTAGCACTAATGCACCGGATCCTATTAGAACTCCGAAGTTAAGCATGCTTAGGCGAGAGTAGTACTGGGATTGGTGACCCCCTTGGAAGTCCTCATGTTACACCCCCTTTTGAATTTTTTTTGCTCTGGTTAGGGTTGCCCAGATACTTTATCCACCAAATTTCTATTATCGAATCCCACGGAACATTGGGCAAGACAACTTCGCTTCACGTAGAGGTTGGGCCCGCAAACCGAGGGTGTAGGGCTTATGACCCGGTCTCCGTCGCTCCGGTGCCCATAACTTTTGATCCATAAGGAGTTACGCTGCGCACAGCATACCGTTGCATAGCTCTCTGACTGCTCTACGAAGGGGGCAGCCAGCTTACTCGCAGTACCCTTTTTGGAGCCCAAAATCGAACATTTTCATCTGTTTCAGGCCACTTTTCTTCTTTTGCTCTGTTTTTCCATCCCGGATCGTACGTTGTGAGCTGTTAAAAGGACGATAACCATACTCGCGGGACATTAGAGGGCCCCACAATGCGTCGATATCACGTCTTGCGAGGATGCTGCATTGTTGAAGCGGATGGGTTACCGTTAAGCCCATTGGGCCTTTTGAATGGGCTATCTCTCTTGGCTGGGACTGTGAACCGTTAACAATTAAACGAGTTGTGCCCTCAACAAGAAGGGTGAGATCATACCAGCACTAATTCACCGGATCCCATCAGAACTCCGAAGTTAAGCTTGCTTGGGTGAGAGTAGTACTAGGGTGGGTGACCCCGTGGGAAGTCCTCGTGCTACACCCCTTTTTAATTTTTTTAGCCCTGGTTAGGGTTGCCAAGATACTTTATCCACCAAATTTCTATTACCGAATCCCACGGAACATTGGGCAAGACAACTTCGATTCACATAGAGGCTGGGCCCGCAAACCGAGGGCGTAGGGCTGGTGACAATGTATCCGAAGCTCCGGTGCCCATAACTTTTGACCCATAAGGAGTTCCGCGGCGCACAGCATACCGTTGCAAAGCTCCTTGAGAGCTCTACGATGGGGGCAGCCAGCTTGCTCACTATGCCCATTTTTGGAGCCCAAAATTGAATGTTTTAATCAGTTTCGGGCACTTTTCTTCTTTTGTTCTATTTTTCCGTCCCGGATCATACGTCGTGAACTGTTAAAAGGACGACAACCTTACTCGCAGGACATTAGAGGGCCCTACAACGAGTCGATATCACGTCTTGCGAGGATGCTGCGTTGTTGTAGCGGATGGGTTGTCGTTAATCCCATTGGCCCTCCTAAATGGGTCATCTCTCTAGGCTGGGACTGTTAACCGTCAACACATAAGGGCTTTGCACCATCAACATGACGGGTGCAATGATACCAGCACTAATGCACCGGATCCTATAAGAAATTCGAAGTTAAGTGTGTGCTTGGAGGAGAGTAATACTAAGATGGGTGACCCACTGGGAAGTCCTCGTGTTGTACCCCCTTTTTCACTTTTTTTTGCCCCGGTTAGCTTTGCAAAGATACTTTATCCATCACATTTCTATTATCGAATCCCACGACACCTTGGGCAAGGCAACTTCGCTTCACATGGAGGCTGGGCCCGTAAACCGAGGGCTTGGGGCTTGTGACCAGGTCTCTGTCGCTACGATGCCCATAACTTTTGATCCGTAAGGAGTTATGCGGCGTATAACATACCGTTGGAAAGCTCTCTGAGAGCTCTACGACGGAGGCAGCGAGCTTGCTCCCTATGCCCCTTTTTGGAGACTAAAATCGAACGTTTTCATCAGTTTCAGGCCACTTATCTTCCTTTGCTCTATTTTTTCGTCCCGGATCGTACATCGTGAGCTAATAAAAGGACGACAACCTTACTCACAAGACATTAGAGAGCCCTACAAATCTTCAATATCACACCTTGCGAGGATGCTGCATTGTTGAAGCGGATGGGTTGTCGTTAAGCCCATTGGGCCTTTTGAATGGGCCATCTCTCTAGGCTTGGACGGTGAACCGTTAACAAATAAAGGAATTGTGCCTCAACATGATAGGTGCGATCATACCAGTACTAATGCACCGGATCCCATCAGAAATCCGAAGTTAAGCGTGCATGGGCGAGAGCAATACTAGGATGGGTGACCCCGTCGGAAATCCTCGTGTTGCAACCCCTTTTTCAATTTTCTTTGCCCCAGTTTGGGTTGCCAAGATACTTTATCCACCACATTTCTATTATCGAATCCCACGGCACCTTGGGCAAGACAATTTTGCTTCACGTGGAAGCTGGGCCCACAAACCGAGGGCGTACGGCTTGTGACCAAGTCTCCGTCGCTCTGGTGCCCATAACTTTTGATCCGTAAGGAGTTACGCGGCGCACAACATGCTGTTGAAAGGCTCTCTGAGAGCTCTACGAATGAGGCAGCGAGCTTGCTCGCTCTGCCCATTTTGGGAGCCCAAAATCGAACATTTTCATCAATTTCAGGCCACTTTTCTTCTTTTGCTCTATTTTTTTGTCCTGGATCGTAAGTCATGAGCTATTAAAAGGACGACAACCTTACTAGCGGGACATTAGAGTGCCTTACAATGCATCGATATCACGTCTTACGATGATGCTGCGTTGTTGAGGCGGATGGGTTGTCGTTAAGCCCATTGGGCCTTTTGAATGGGCCATCTCTCTAGGCTGGGACTGTGAACCGTTAACAAATAAAGGAATTGTGCCCTCAACATGACGGGTGCAATCATACCAGCACTAATGCACCGGATCCCATCAGATCTCCGAAGTTAAGCGTGCTTGGGCGAGAGTAGTACTAGGATGGGTTACCCCCTGGGAAGTCCTCGTGTTGCACCACCCTTTTCAATTTTTTTTGCTCCGGTTTGGGTTGCCAAGATACTTTATCCACCACATTTCTATTATCGAATCCCACAGCACCTTGGGCAAGACAACTTCGTTTCACGTGGAGGATGGGCCCACAAACCGAGGGCGTAGGGCTTGTGACCAGGTCTCCGTCGCTCCGGTGCCCATAACTTTGGATCCGTAAGGAGTTACGCGGCGCACAGCACACCGTTGCAAAGCTCTCTGAGAGCTCTACGACGGCGGCATCTAGCTTGCTCGTTTTGCCCATTTTTGGAGCCCAAAAGAGAACGTTTTCATCAGTTTCAGGCCTCTTTTCTCCTTTTGCTCTGTTTTTTCGTCCCAGATCGTACGTCGTGAGCTCTTAAAAGGACGAGAACCCTACTCGTGGGACATTAGAGGCCACCACAACGCGACGATATCACGTCTTGTGAGGATGCTTCGTTGTTGAAGTGGATGGGTTGTCGTTAAGCCCATTGGGCCTTCTGAATGGGCCATCCCTATAGGCTGGGATTGTGAACCGTTAACAAATAAAGGAATTGTGCCCTCAACATGACGGGTGCGATCATACCAGCACTAATGCACCGGATCCTATCAGAACTCCGAAGTTAAGCGTGCTTGGGCTAGAGTAGTACTAGGATGGGTGACCGCTTGGGACGTCCTCGTGTTGCGCCCCCTTTTCAATTTTTTTTGCTACGGTTTGGGTTTCCAAGATACTTTATCCACCACATTTCTATTATCGAATCCCATGGCACCTTGGGCAAGAGAACTTCGCTTCACGTGGACGCTGGGCTTGCAAACCGAGGGCGTAGGGCTTGTGACCAGGTCTCCGTCGCTCCGGTGCCCATAACTTCTGATCCGTAAGGAGTTATATGGCGCACAGCATACCGTTGCAAAGCTCTCTGAGAGCTCTACGACGGGGGCATCTAGCTTTCTCGCTTTGCCCATTTTTGGAGCCAAAAATAGAACATTTTCATCAGTTTCAGGCCACTTTTCTTCTTTTGCTCTAATTTTCCGTCCCGGATCGTACATCGTGAGCTCTAAAAAGGACGACAACCTTGCTCGTGGGAAATTAGAGTACCCTACAATCCGTCGATATCACGTCTTGCAAGGATGCTTCGTTATTGAAGTCGATGGGTGATCGTTAAGCCCATTGGGCCTTTTGAATGAGCCATCTCTCTAGGCTGGGACTGTCAACCGTTAACAAATAAAGGAATTGTGCCCTCAACATGATGGGTGTGATCATACCAGCACTAATGCACCGGATTCCATCAAAACTCTGAAGTTAAGTGTGCTTGGGCGAGAGTAGTACTAGGATGGGTGACCCCTTGGGATGTCCTCGTGTTGTACCCCCCTTTTTTAATTTTTTTTGCTAAGGTTTGGGTTGCCAAGATACTTTATCCACCACATTTCTATTATCGAATCCAATGGCTCCTTGGCCAAGACACCTTCGCTTCACGTGGACGCTGGGCCAGCAAAGCGAGGGCGTAGGGCTTGTGATCAGGACTCCGTCGCTCTGGTGCCTATAACTTTTGATCCGTACGGAGTTACGCTACGCACAGCATACCGTTGGAAAGCTCTCCGACAGCTCTACGAAGGGGGCAGCCAACTTGCTCGCTGCGCCCTTTTTGGAGGGCAAAATAGAACGTTTCAATCAGTTTTAGGCCACTTTTCTTCTTTTGCTCTGTTTTTCCTTCACGGATCGTACGTCGTGAGCCGTTAAAAGGATGACAACCTTACTCGCAGGACATTAAGGGGCCCTACAATGCGTCAATCTCACATCTTGCTAGTCTACTGCGTTGTTGTAGCGGATGGGTTGTCGTTAAGCCCATTGGGCCTTTTGAATGTGCCATCTCTCAAGGCTGGGACTGTGAACCGTCAACACATAAAGGATTTGGGCCCTCAACATGTCCGGTGCAATCATACCAGCACTAATGCACCAGATCCCACCAGAACTCGGAAGTTTAGAATGCTTGGGCGAGAGGAGTACTAGGATACGTGACCCCTTGGGAAGTCCTCATTTTGCACCCCTTTTTAATTTTTTTTGCCCTAGTTAGGGTTGCCAAGACACTTTATCCACCAAATTTCTATTACCGAATCCCACGAAACATTAGGCAAGACAACTTCGCTTCACATGGAGGCTGGGCCCGCAAACCGTGGGCGTAGGGCTTGTGACCAGATCTCCGTCGCTCCGGTGCCCATAACTTTTGATCCGTAAGGAGTTACGCGGCGCACAGTATACCGTTAGGAAGCTCTCTGAGAGCTCTACGACGGGGGCAGCTAGCTTGCTCCCTGTGCCCCATTTTGGAGACTAAAATCAAACATTTTCATCAGTTTCAAGCCATTTATCTTCTTTTCCTCTATTTTTTCGTCCCGGATCGTACATCGTGAGCTGTTAAAAGGATGACAACCTTACTCACGAGACATTAGTGAGCCCTACAAATCTTCAATATCACGCCTTGCGAGGATGCTGCGTTGTTGAAGCGGATTGGTTGTCGTTAAGCCCATTAGGCCTTTTGAATGGGACATCTCTCTAGGCTGGGACGGTGAACCGTTAACAAATAAAGGAATTGTGCCCTCACCATGATGGGTGCGATCATACCAGCACTAATGCACCGGATCCCATCAGAACTCTAAAGTTAAGCGTGCTTGGGCGAGAGCAATACTAGGATGGGTGACCCCGTGGGAAATCCTCGTGTTGCAACCCCTTTTTCAATTTTCTTTGCCCCAGTTTGGGTTGCCAAGATACTTTATCCATCACATTTCTATTATCCAATCCCACGGCACCTTGGGCAAGACAATTTTGATTCACGTGGAAGCTGGGCCCACAAACCGAGGGCGTACGGCTTGTGACCAGGTCTCTGTAGCTCTAGTGCCCATAACTTTTGATCCGTAAGGAGTTACGCGGCGCACAACATGCTGTTGAAAAGCTCTCTGAGAGCTCTACGAATGAGGCAGCGAGCTTGCTCGCTCTGCCCATTTTGGGAGCCCAAAATCGAACATTTTCATCAATTTCAGGCCACTTTTCTTGTTTTGCTCTATTTTTTCATCCTGGATCATAAGTCGTGAGCTGTTAAAAGGACGACAACCTTACTCACGAGACATTAGAGAGCCCTACAAATCTTCAATATCACGTCTTGCGAGGATGCTGCGTTGTTGAAGCGGATGGGTTGTCGTTAAGCCCATTGGGCCTTTTGAATGGGCCATCTCTCTAGGCTGGGACTGTGAACCGTTAACAAAAAAAGGAATTGTGCCCTCAACATGACGGGTGCGATCATACCAGCACTAATGCACCGGATCCCATCAGAACTCCGAAGTTAAGCGGGCTTGGGCGAGAGTAGTACTAGGATGGGTGACCCCTTGGGAAGTCCTCGTGTTGCACCCCCCTTTTCAATTTTTTTTGCTCCGGTTTGGGTTGCCAAGATACTTTATCCACCACATTTCTATTATCGAATCCCACAGCACCTTGGGCAAGACAACTTCGCTTCACGTGGAGGCTGGGCCCGCAAACCGAGGGCGTAGGGCTTGTGACAAGGTCTCCGTCGATCTGGTGCCCATAACTTTTGATCTGTAAGGAGTTACGCGGTGCACAGCATACCGTTGCAAAGCTCTCTGAGAGCTCTACGACGGCGGTATCTAGCTTGCTCGTTTTGCCAATTTTTTGAGCCCAAAATAGAACGTTTTCATCAGTTTTAGGCCACTTTTCTACTTTTGCTCTGTTTTTTCATCCCGGATCGTACGTCGTGAGCTCTTGAAAGGATGACAACCCTACTCGCGGGACATTAGAGGGCCCTACAATGCGTCGATATCACGTCTTGCGAGGATGCTTTGTTGTTGAAGTGGATGGGTTGTCGTTAAGCCCATTGGGCCTTTCGAATGCGCCATCTCTCTAGGCTGGGACTGTGAACCGTTAACACATAAAGGAATTGTGCCCTCAAGATGACGGGTGCGATCATACCAGCACTAATGCACTGGACCCCATCAGGACTCCGAAGTTAAGCGTGCTTGGGTGAGAATAGTACTAGGATGGGTGACCCCCTGGGACGTCCTCGTGTTGCCCCCCCCTTTTCACTTTTTTTTGCTCCGGTTTGGGTTGCCAAGATACTTTATCCACCAGATTTCTATTATCGAATCCCATGGTACCTTGGGCAAGACAACTTCACTTCACGTGGACGTTGGGCCTGCAAACCGAGGGCGTAGGGCTTGTGACCAGGTCTCCGTCGCTCCGGTGCCCATAACTTATGATCCGTAAGGAGTTACGTGGCGCACAGCATACCGTTGCAAAGCTCTCTGAGAGCTCTACGACGGGGGCATCTAGCTTGGTCGCTTTGCCCATTTTTGGAGCCCAAAATAGAACATTTTCATCAGTTTCAGGCCACTTTTCTTCCTTTGCTCTGTTTTTCCGTCCCAGATCGTACGTCGTGAGCTCTTAAAAGGACGACAACCTTGCTCGTGGGACATTAGAGGGCCCTACAAGGCGTCGATATCACGTCTTGCAAGGATGCTTCGTTATTGAAGTCGATGGGTGATCGTTAAGCCCATTGGGCCTTTTGAATGAGCCATCTCTCTAGGCTGGGACTGTCAACCGTTAACAAATAAAGGAATTGTGCCCTCAACATGATAGGCGCGATCATACCAGCACTAATGCACCGGATCCCATCAGAACTCCGAAGTTAAGCATGCTTGGGAGAGAGTAGTACTAGGATAGGTGACCCCTTGGGAAGTCCTCGTGTTGCACCCCCTTTTTAATTTTTTTTGCCCTAGCTAGGCTTGCCAAGACACTTTATCCACCAAATTTCTATTACCGAATCCCACGGAACATTGGGAAAGACAACTTCGCTTCACATGGAGGCTGGGCCGCAAACCGTGGGCGTAGTGCTTGTGACCAGGTCTGTGGCGCTCCGGTGCCCTTAACTTTTGTTCTGTAAGGATTTACGCGACGTATGGCAGACCGTGGCAAGGCTCTCTGAGAGCTCTACGACGGGGGCAGCGAGCTTGCTCCCTGTGCCCCTTTTTGAAGACATAATCAAACGTTTTCATCAGTTTCAGGCCACTTATCTTCTTTTGCTCTATTTTTTCGTCCCGGATCGTACATCGTGAGCTGTTAAAAGGTCGACAACCTTACTCACGAGACATTAGAGAGCCCTACAAATCTTCAATATCACGCCTTGCGAGGATGCTGCGTTGTTGAAGCGGATGGGTTGTTGTTAAGCCCATTGGGCCTTTTGAATGGGCCATCTCTCTAGGCTGGGATGGTGAACCGTTAACAAATAAAGGAATTGTGCCTCAACATGATGGGTGCGATCATACCAGCACTAATGCACCGGATCCCATCAGAAATCCGAAGTTAAGCGTGCTTGGGCGAGAGCAATACTAGGATGGGTGACCCCGTGGGAAATCCTCGTGTTGCAACCCCTTTTTCAATTTTCTTTGCCCCAGTTTGGGCTGCCAAGATACTTTATCCACCACATTTCTATTATTGAATCCAACGGCACCTTGGGCAAGATAATTTTGCTTCACGTGGAAGTTGGGCCCACAAACCGAGGGCGTACGGCTTGTGACCAGGTCTCCGTAGCTCTGGTGCCCATAACTTTTGATCCGTAAGGAGTTACGCGGCACACAACATGCTGTTGAAAAGCTCTCTGAGAGCTCTACGAAGGAGGCAGCGAGCTTGCTCGCTCTGCCTATTTTGGGAGCCCAAAATCGAACATTTTCATCAATTTCAGGCCACTTTTCAACTTTTGCTCTATTTTTTCATCCTGGATCTTAATTCGTGAGCTGTTAAAAGGATGACAACCTTACACGCGGGACATTAGAGAGCCCTACAATGCTTCGATATCACGTCTTACGAGGATGCTGTGTTGTTGAAGCAGATGGGTTACCGTTAAGCCCATTGAGCCTTTTGAAAGGGCCATCTCTCTAGGCTGCGACTATGAACCGTTAACACATAAAGGAATTGTGCCCTCAACATGACGGGTGCGATCATACCAGTACTAATGCACCGGATCCCATCAGAACTCCGAAGTTAAGCGTGCTTGGTCAAGAGTAGTACTAGGGTGGGTGACCGCTTGGGAAATCCGCGTGTTGCACCCCCCTTTTCAATTTTTTTGCTCCGGTTTGGGTTGCCAAGATACTTTATCCACCACATTTCTATTATCGAATCCCACGGCACCTTGGGCAAGACAACTTCGCTTCACGTGGTGGCTGGGCCCGCAAACCGAGGTCGTTGGGTTTGTGACAAGGTCTCCGTCGCTCCGGTGCCCATAACTTTTGATCCGTAAGGAATTACGCGGCGCACAACATACCGTTGCAAAGCTCTCCGATAGCTCTACGATGGGGGCAGCGAGCTTGCTCGCTGTGCCCATTTTGGTGCCCAAAATTGAACATTCTCATCAGTTTCAGGCCACTTTTCTTCTTTTGCTCTATTTTTCTATCCCGGATCGTACATCGTGAGTTGTTAAAAGGATTACAACCTTGCTCATGGGAAATTAGAGGGCCTTACAACGCGTCGATATCACGTCTTGCGGGGATGCTGCGTTGTTGAAGTGAATGGGTTGTCGTTAAGCCCATTGGGCCTTTTGAATGGGCCATCTCACTAGGCTAGGACTGTGAACCGTTAACAAATAAAAGAATTGTACCCTCAACATCATGGGTGCGATCATACCCGCACTAATGCACTGGATTCTATCAGAACTCCGAAGTTAAGCGTGCTTGGGAGAGAGTAGTACAAGGATTGGTGACGCCTTGGGAAGTCCTCGTGTTGTACCCCATTTTCAATTTTTTTTGCTAAGGTTTGGGTTGCCAAGATACTTTATCCACCACATTTCTATTATCGAATCCCATGGCACATTGGGCAAGACAACTTCGCTTCACGTGGAGGCTGGGCTCGCAACCCGAGGGCGTAGGGCTTGTGACCAGGTCTCCGTCGCTCCGGTGCCCATAACTTTTGATCTGTAAGGAGTTACGCGGCGCACGGCATACCGTTGCAAAGCTCTCCGACAGCTCTACGAAGGGGGCAGCCAACTTGCTAGCTATACCCTTTTTGGAGCGCAAAATAGAACATTTCAATCAGTTTTAGTCCACTTTTCTTCTTTTGCTCTGTTTTTCCGTCGCGGATCGTACGTCGTGTGCTGTTAAAAGGATGACAACCTTACTCGCAGGACATTAAAGTGCCCTACAATGCGTCGATCTAACGTCTTGCTAGTCTGCTGCGTTGTTGTAGTGGATGGGTTGTCGTTAAGCCCATTGGGCCTTTTGAATGGGCCATCTCTCTAGGCTGGGACTGTGAACCGCTAACAAATAAAGGAATTGTGCCATCAACATGACAGGCACGATGATACCAGCACTAATGCACTATATCCCATCAGAGCTCCAAAGTTAAGCATGCTTTGGTGAGAGTTGTACTAGGATAGTTGACCCCTTGGGAAGTCCTCGTTTTGCACCCCTCTTTTTAAATTTTTTTTGCCCTAGTTAGGGTTGCCAAGACACTTTATCCACCAAATTTCTACTACCGAATCCCACGGAACATTGGGCAAGACAACTTCGCTTCACATGGAGGCTGGGATCGCAAACCAAGGGCGTAGGGCTTGTGACCAGGTCTCCGTCGCTCTGCTGCCCATAACTTTTGATCCGTAAGGAGTTACGCGGCGCACAGCATACGCAAAGCTCTCAGAGAGCTCTACGACTGGGGCAGCGAGCTTGCTCCCTGTGCCCCATTTTGGAGCCCAAAATCGAACGTTTTCATCAGTTTCAGGCCACTTATCTTCTTTTGCTCTATTTTTTCATCCCGGATCGTACATCGTGCGCTGTTAAAAGGACGACAACCTTACTCACGAGACATTAGAGAGCCTTACAAATCTTCAATATCACGTCTTGCGAGGATGCTGCGTTGTTGAAGCTGATGGATTGTCGTTAAGCCCATTAGGCCTTTTGAATGGGCCATCTCTCTAGGCTGGGACTGTGAACCGTTAACAAATAAAGGAATTGTGCCTCAACATGATGGGTGCGATCATACCAGTACTAATGCACCGGATCTCATCAGAACTTCGAAGTTAAGCGTGCTTGGGCAAGAGCAATACTAGGATGTGTGACCCGGTGGGAAATCCTCGTGTTGCAACCCCTTTTTTAATTTTCTTTGCCCCAGTTTGGGTTGCCAAGATACTTTATCCATCACATTTCTATTATCGAATCCCACGGCACCTTGGGCAAGACAATTTTGCTTCAAGTGGAAGCTGGGCCCACAAACCAAGGGCGTACGGCTTGTGACTAAGTCTCCGTCGCTCCGGTGCCCATTACTTTTGATCCGTAAGGAGTTACGCGGCGCACAACATGCTGTAGAAAAGCTCTCTGAGAGCTCTACGAAGGAGGCAGCGAGCTTGCTCGCTCTGCCCATTTTGGGAGCCCAAAATCGAACATTTTCATCAATTTCAAGCCACTTTTCTTCTTTTGCTCTATTTTTTCATCCTGGATCGTAAGTCGTGAGCTGTTAAAAGGAAGACAACCTTACACGCGGGACATTAGAGAGCCCTACAACGCTTCGATATCACGTCTTACAATGATGCTGCGTTGTTGAAGCGGATGGGTTGTCATTAAGCCCATTGGGCCTTTTGAATGGGCCATCTCTCTAGGATGGGATTATGAACCGTTAACAAATAAAGGAATTGTGCCCTCAACATGACGGGTACGACCATACCAACACTAATGCAGCAGATCCCATCAGAACTTCGAAGTTAAGCATGGTTGGGCAAGAGTACTAGGATGGGTGACCTCTTGGGAAGTCCTCGTGTTGCACCCCGCTTTTCAAATTTTTTTTTGCTCCGGTTTGGGTTGCCAAGATACTTTATCCACCACATTTCTATTATCGAATCCCACAGAACCTTGGGCAAGACAACTTTGCTTCACGTAGAGGCTAGGCCCGCAGACCGAGGGCGTAGGGTTTGTGACCAGGTCTCCTTCGCTCCGGTGCCCATAAGTTTTGATCTGTAAGGAGTTACGCGGCGCACAGCATACCTTTGCAAAGCTCTATGAGAGCTCTACGACGGACGCAGCCAGTTTGCTCATTTTGCCCATTTTTGGAGCCCAAAATAGAACGTTTTCATCAGTTTCAGGCCACTTTTCTTCTTTCGCTCTATTTTTTCATCCCGGATCGTACGTCGTGAATTGTTAAAAGGACGACATCCATACTCGTGGGACATTAGAGGGTCCTACAATGCGTCGATATCACGTCTTGTGAGGATGCATCGTTGTTGACGCGGATGGGTTGTCGTTAAGCCCATTGGGCCTTTTGAATGGGCCATCTCTCTAGGTTGGGACTGTGAACCGTTAACAAATAAAGGAATTGTGTCCTCAACTTGACGGGTGCGATCATACCAGCACTAATGCACCGGATTCTATCAGAACTCCGTAGTTAAGCATGCTTGGGCGAGAGTAGTACTAGGATGGGTGACCCCGTGGGAAGTCCTCGTGTTGCACTTACTTTTCAATTGTTTTTTGCCTAGTTAGGGTTGCCAAGATACTTTATCCACCAAATTTCTATTACCAAATCCCATGGCACCTTGGGCACGAGAACTTCGCTTCACGTGGACGCTGGGCCAGCAAACCGAGGACGTAGGTTTGTTACCAGGTCTCCGTCGCTCCGGTGCCCATACCTTCTGATCCGTAAGGAGTTACGCGGCGCACAGCATACCATTGCAAAGCTCTCTGAGAGCTCTACAACGGGGACATCTAGTTAACTCGTTGTGCCCTTTTTTGGAGCCCAAAATCGAACGTTTTCATCAGTTTCAGGCCACTTTTCTTCTTTTGCTCTGTTTTTCCGTCCCGTATCGTACGTCGTGAGCTGTCAAAAGGACGACAACCCTACTCGTGGGAAATTAGAGGACCTTTCAATGCGTCGATATCACGTCTTGCGAGGATGCTTCGTTGTTGAAGTGGATGGGTTGTCGCTAAGCCCATTGGGCCTTTTGAATGGGCCATCTCTCTAGGTTGGGACTGTTAACCGTTAACAAATAAAGGAATTGTGCCCTCAACATGACGGGTGCGATCATACCAGCACTAATGCACCGGATTCTATCAGAATTCCGAAGTTAAGCATGCTTGGGCGAGAGTAGTACTAGGATGGGTGACCCCCTGGGATGTCCTCGAGTTGTACCCCCCTTTTTAATTTTTTTTGCTACGGTTTGGGTAGCCAAGATACTTTATCCACCACATTTCTATTATTGCAACCCCTGGCACATTAGGCAAGACAACTTCGCTTCACGTGGAGGCTGGGCCCGCAAACCGAGGGCATAGGGCTTTTGACCAGGTCTCCGTCGCTCCGGTACCATAACTTTTGATCCGTAAGAAATTACGCGGCGCACAGTATACCATTGCAAAGCTCTCCGACAGCTCAATTTAAAGGGTCAGCGAGCTTGCTCGCTGTGCCCTTTTTTGAGCCCAAAATTGAACGTTTTCATCAGTTTCAGGCCACTTTTATTCTTTTGCTCTGTTTTCCTTCCCGGATCATATGTCTTGAGCTGTTAAAATGATGACAACCATACTTGCAGGACATCAGAGGGCCCTAAAACGCGTTGATATTACGTCTTGCCAATCTGCTGTGTTGTTGTAGCGGATGGGTTGTCGTTAAGCCCATTGGGCCTTTTGAATGGGCCATCTCTCTAGGCTGGGACTGTGAACCACTAACAAATAAAGGAATTGTGCCATAAACATGACGGGCGCGATCACACCAGCACTAATGCACCGGATCCCATCAGAACTCCGAAGTTAAGCATGCTTGGGAGAGAGTAGTACTAGGATAGGTGACCCTTTGGGAAGTCCTCGGGTTGCACCCCCTTTTTAATTTTTTTTGCCCTAGTTAGGGTTGCCAAGACACTTTATCCATGAAATTTCTATTACCGAATCCCACGGAACATTGGGCAAGACAACTCCGCTTCACGTAGAGGCTGGGCCCGCAAACCGAGGGCGTAGTGCTTGTGACCAGGTCTCCGAAGCTCCGGAGCCCATAACTTTTGACCGGTAAGGAGTTACGCGGTGCACAGCATAACGTTGCAAAGCTCCCTGAGAGTTCTACGACCGGGGCAGCCATCTTGCTCGCTGGGCCCATTTTTGGAGCCCAAATCATCAGTTTTACTCCAATTTTCTACTTTTGCCCTATTTTTTCATCCCGGATCGTACGTCGTGAGCTGTTCAAAGGACGACAACCTTACTCGCGGGACATTATAGGGCCCTACAACGTGTCGATATTACGTCTTCCGAGGATGCTGCGTTGTTGAAGAGGTCGGGTCATCGTTAAGCCCATTGGGCCTTCTGAATAGGCCATCTCTCTGGGCTGCGACTGTGAACCGTTAACAAATAAAGGAATTGTGCCCTCAACATGACGGGTGCAATCATACCAGCACTAATGCACCGGATCCCATCAGAACATCGAAGTTAAGCGTGCTTGGGCGAGAGTAGTACTAGGATGGGTGACCTCGTGGGAAGTCCTCGTGTTGCACAGCCCTTTTCAATTTTTTTTTCTCGGGTTTGGGTTGCCAAGATACTTTATCCTTCACATTTCAATTAACGAATCCCATGGCACCTTGGGCAAGACAACTTCGCTTCACGTGGAGGCTGGGCCCGTAAACCGATGGCGTAGGGCTTGTGACCAGGTCTCCGTTGCTCCGGTGCCCATAACTTTTGATCCGTAAGGAGTTACGTGGCGCACAGTATACCGTTGTAAAGCTCGCTGTGCCCGTTTTTGGAGCCCAAAATTGAACATTTTCATCAGTTTCAGGCCACTTTTCTTCTATTGCTCTATTTTTTCATCCCGGATCAAACGTCGTGAACTGTTAAAAGGACAACAACCTTACTCGCGAGACATTAAAGAGCCCTACAACGCTTCGATATCACGTCTTGTGAGGATGCTGTGTTGTTGAACCGGATGGGTTGTCGTTAAGCCCATTGGGCCTTTTGAATGGGCCATCTCTCTAGGCTGGGACTGTGAACCGTTAACAAATAAAGGAATTATGCCGTTAACATGACGGGCGCGATCATACCAGCAGTAATGCACCGGATCCCATCAGATCTCCGAAGTTAAGCATGCTTGGGCGAGAGTAGTACTAGGATAGGTGCCCCATTGGGAAGTCCTCGTGTTGCACCCCCTTTTTAATTTTTTTTGGCCAGGTTAGGGTGGCCAAGATACTTTATCCACCAAATTTCTATTACCGAATCCCACGGAACATTGGGCAAGACTACTTCGCTTCACGCAGAGGCTGGGCCCGTAAACCGAGGACGTAGCGCTTGTAACCTGGTCTCCGAAGCTCCGGTGCCCATAACTTTTGACCGGTAAGGAGTTACGCGGCGCACAGCATAACGTTGCAAAGCTCTCTGATAGTTCTACGACGGGGGCAGCCAGCTTGCTCGCTGGGCCCATTTTTGGAGCCCAAATCATCAGTTTCAGGTCAATTTTCTGCTATTGCTCTATTTTTTCGTCCCGGATCGTACGTCGTGAGCTATTCAAAGGACGACAACCTTACTCGCGCGACATTAGAGGGCCCTACAACGCGTCGATATTACGTCTTGCGAGGATGCTGCGTTGTTGAAGAGGATGGGTCGTTGTTAAGCCCATTGGGCCTTCTGAATAGGCCATCTCTTTAGGCTGGGACTGTGAACCGTTAACAAATAAAGGAATTGTGCCCTCAACATGACGGGTGCAATCATACCAGCACTAATGCACCGGATCCCATCAGAACATCGAAGTTAAGGGTGCTTGGGCGAGAGTAGTACTAAGATGGGTGACCCCGTTGGAAGTCCTCGTGTTGCACCGCCCTTTTCAATTTTTTTTTCTCGGGTTTGGGTTGCCAAGATACTTTATCCTTCACATTTCAATTATCGAATCCCATGGAACCTTGGGCAAGACAACTTCACTTCACGTAGAGGCTAGCCCGCAAACTGAGGGGGTAGGGTTTGTGACCAGGTCTCCGTCGCTCCGTTGCCCGTAACTTTTGATCCGTAAGGAGTTACGCGGCGCACAGAATGCCGTTGCAAAGCTCGCTGTGCCCGTTTTTGGAGCCCAAATTTGAAAGTTTTCATTAGTTTCAGGCCACTTTTCTTCTTTTGCTCTATTTTTCCGCCCCGGATCATACGTTGTGAACTGTTAAAAGGACGACAACCTGACTCGAGAGACATTAAAGAGCCCTCCAACGCTTCGATATCACGTCTTGTGAGGAAGCTGCGTTGTTGAACCGGATGGGTTGTCGTTAAGCCCATTGGGCCTTTTGATTGGGCCATCTCTCTAGGCTGGGACTGTGAACCGTTAACAAATAATGGAAAATCTGCCTCAACATGATGGTGTCATCATACCAGCACTAACGCACCGGATCCCATCAGAACTCCGAAGTTAAGCAAGCTTGGGCGAGAGTAGTACTAGGATGGGTGACCCCCTGGGAAATCCTCGTGTTGCACCCCTATTTTCAATTTTCTTTGCTCCAGTTTGCGTTGCCAGGATACCTTATCGACCATATTTCTATTATCAAATCCCACGGCACCTTAGGCAAGACAACTTCGCTTCACGTGGAGGCTGGGCCAGCAAACCGAGGGCGTAGGGCTTGTGACCAGGTCTCCGTTGCTCCGGTGCCCATAACTTTTGATCCATAAGGAGTTACGTGGCGCACAACATTCCGTTGCAAAGCTCTTTGAGAGCTCTACGACGAGGACAGCCAGCTTGCTCTCTGTGCCCCTTTTTGGGGCCAAAAATCAAATGTTTTCTTCAGTTTCGGGCCACTTTTCTTCATTTGCTCTGTTGTTTCGTCCCGGATCGTACGTCGAGAGCTGTTAAAAGGATGAAAACCATACCCGCAGGACATTAGAGGACCCTACAACGCATCGATATCACGTCTTGCAAGGATGCTGCGTTGTTGAAGCGGATAGGTTGTTGTTAAGCCCATTGGGCCTTTTGAATGGGCCATCTCTCTAGGCTGGGACGGTGAACCGCTAACAAATAAAGGAATTGTGCCCTCAACATGACGGGTGCGATCATACCAGCACTAATGCACCGGATCCCATAAGAACTCCGAAGTTAAGCGTGCTTGGTCGAAAGTAGTACTAGGACGGGTGACCCTTGCGAAGTCCTCGTGTTGCACCCCATTTTCAATTTTTTTTTCTCCGGTTTGGGTTCCCAAGATACTTTTTCCACCACATTTCTATTATTGAATCCCATGGCACTTTGGGCAAGACAAGTTCGCCACACGTGGAGGCTGGACCCGCAAACCGAGGGCGTAGGGCTTGTGACCAGGTCTCCGTCACTCCGGTGCCCATAACTTTTGATCCTTAAGGAGTTACGCGGCGCACAGCATACCGTTGCAAAGCTCTCCGACAGCTCTCCGAAGGGGGCAAATAGCTTGCTCACTTTGCCCTTTTTGGAGCCCAAAATTGAACATTTTCATCAGTTTTAGGACACTTTTTTTATTTTGCTCTGTTTTTTCATCCTGGATAGTACGTTGTAAGCTGTTAAAAGGAGGACAACCTTACTCGTGGTACATTAGAGGGCCCTACAACGCGTCGATATCACGTCTTGCGAGGATGCTTCGTTGTTGAAGCGAATGGGATGTCGTTAAGCCCATTGTGCCTTTTGAATGGGCCATCTCTCTAGGCTGGGACTGTGAACCGTTATCAAATAAAGAAATTGTGCCCTCAACACGACGGGTGCAATCATACCAGCACTAATGCACCGGATTCCATAAGAACATCGAAGTTAAGCGTGCTTGGGTGAGAGTGGTACTAGAATGGGTAACCCCGTGGGAAGTCCTCGTCTTGCACCCCCCTTTTCAATTTTTTTTGCTCGGGTTTGGGTTGCCAAGATACTTTATCCTTCACATTTGTATTATAGAATCCCACGGCACCTTGGGCAAGACAACTTCGCTTCACGTGAAGGCTGGGCCCGCAAACCGTGGGCGTAGGGCTTGTGACCAGGTCTCCGTCGCTCTGGTGCCCATAACTTTTGATCCGTAAGGAGTTACGCGGCGAACAGCTTACCGTTGCAAAGCTCTGTGAGAGCTCTACGACGAGGGCAGCGAGCTTGTTCGCTGTGCCCATATTTGGAGCCCAAAATAGAACGTTTTCATTAGTTTCAGGCCACTTTTCTTCTTTTGCTCTATTTTTTCGTCTCGGATCGTACGTCGTGAGCTGTTAAAAGGACGACAACCTTACTCGCGGGACATTAAAGGGCCCTACAATGCGTCGATATCACGTCCTGCGAGGATGCTGCGTTGTTGAAGCGGATGGGTTGTCGTTAAGCCCATTGGGCCTTTTGAATTGGCCATCTCTCTAGGTTGGGACTGTGAACCATCAACAAATAAAGGAATTATGCCCTCAACATGACGGGTGTCATCATACTAGCACTAATGCACCGGATCCCATCTGAATTCCGAAGTTAAGCGTGCTTGGGCGAGAGTAGTACTAGGATGGGTGACCACTTGGGAAATCCTCGTGTTGCACCACCCTTTTCAATTTTCTTTGCTCCAGTTTGGGTTGCCAAGATACTTTATCTACAACATTTCTACTATCGAAACCCACAGCACCTTGGGCAAGGCAACTTCGCTTCACATGGAGGCTGGGCCCGCAAACTGAGGGCATAGGGCTTGTGACCAGGTCTCCGTCGCTCCGGTGCCCATAACTTTTGATCCGTAAGGAGTTACATGGTGCACAGCATACCGTTTCAAAGCTCTCCAAGAGCTCTACAACTGGGGCAGCCAGCTTGCTCGTTATGACCTTTTTGGAGCCCAAAATCAAACGTTTTCATCAGTTTTGGGCCACTTTTCTTTTTTTACTCTGTATTTTCGTCCCGGATCGTACGTCGTGTGCAGTAAAAAGGACGACAACCTTATTCGAGGAGCATTAGAGGGCCCTACAACGCGTCGATATCACGTCTTGCGAGGATGCTGCGATGTTGAAGCAGATGGGTTGTCGTTAACCACATTGGGCCTTTTGAATTGGCCTTCTCTTTAGGCTGGGACTGTGAACCATTAACAAATAAAGGAATTGTACCCACAACATGATGGGTGCGATCATACCAGCACTAATGCACCGGATCCCATCAGAACTTTGAAGTTAAGCGTGGTTGGGCGAGAGTAGTACTAGGATGGGTTACCCCTTGGAAAGTCCTCGTGTTGCACCCCCCTTTTCAATTTTTTTTGCTCCGGTTTGGGTTGCCAAGATACTTTATCCACCACAATTCTATTATCGAATCCCATCGCACCTTGGGCAAGACAACTTCACTTCACGTTGTGGTTGGGCCCGTAAACCGAGGGCGTAAGGCTTGTGACCAGGTCTCCGTCGGTCCTGTACCTATAACTTTTGATCCGTAAGGAGTTACACGGCGCACAGCATACCGTTGCAATGCTCTTTGAGAGCTCTACGACGGGAGAAGCGAGCTTCCTCGCTGTTCCACTTTTTGGAGCCCAAAATCGAACATTTTCATCAGTTCAGGCCACTTTTCTTCTTTCGCTCTATTTTTTCATCCCGGATCGTAAGTCGTGAGCTGTTAAAAGGACGACAACCTTACTCGCGGGACATTAGAGAGCCCTACAATGCTTCGATATCACGTCTTGCGAGGATGCTGCGTTGTTGAAGTGGATGGGTTGTCGTTAAGCCCATTGGGCCTTTTAAATGGCCACCTCTCTAGGCTGGGACTGTGAACCGTTAACAAATAATGGAATTGTGCCTCAACATGACGGGTGCGATCATACCAGCACTAATGCACCGGATCCCATCAGAACTCCAATGCTAAGCGTGCTTGGGCGAGGGTAGTACTAGGGAGGGTGACCCCCTGGGAAATGCTCGTGTTGCACCCCCCTTTTCAATTTTCTTTGCTTCAGTTTGCGTTGCCAAGATACTTTATCCACCACATTTCTATTATCGAATCCCATCGCACCTTGGGCAAGACAACTTCACTTCACGTTGTGGCTGGGCCCATAAACCGAGGGCGTAAGGCTTGTGACCAGGTCTCCGTCGGTCCTATACCTATAACTTTTGATCCGTAAGGAGTTGCGTGGCACACAGCATACCGTTGCAAAGCTCTTTGAGAGCTCTACGACGGGAGCAGCGAGCTTGTTCGCTGTTCCACTTTTTGGAGCCCAAAATCGAACATTTTCATCAGTTCAGGCCACTTTTCTTCTTTCGCTCTATTTTTTCATCCCGGATCGTAAGTCGTGAGCTATTAAAAGGACGACAACCTTACTCGCGGGGACATTAGAGAGCCCTATAACGCTTCGATATCACGTCTTGCGAGGATGCTGCGTTGTTGAAGTGGATGGGTTGTCGTTAAGCCCATTGGGACTTTTAAATGGGCCACCTCTCTAGGCTGGGACTGTGAACCGTTAACAAATAATGGAATCGTGCCTCAACATGACAGGTGCGATTATACCAGTACTAATGCACCAGATACCATCAGAAGTCCAAAGTTAAGCATGCTTGGGCGAGAGTAGTACTAGGTGGGTGACCCCATTGGAAATCCTCGTGTTGCACCCCCCTTTTTAATTTTCTTTGCTTCAGTTTGCGTTGCCAAGATACTTTATCCACCACATTTATATTATCGAATCCCATCGCACCTTGGGAAGGACAACTTCACTTCACGTTGTGGCTGGGCCCGTAAACCGAGGGCGTAAGGCTTGTGACCAGGTCTCCGTCGGTCCTGTACCTATAACTTTTGATCCGTAAGGAGTTACGCGGCGCACAGCATACCGTTGCAAAGCTCTTTGAGAGCTCTACGACGGGAGCAGCGAGCTTGCTCGCTGTTCCACTTTTTGGAGCCCAAAATCGAACATTTTCATCAGTTCAGGCTACTTTTCTTCTTTCGCTCTATTTTTTCATCCCGGATCGTAAGTCGTGAGCTATTAAAAGGACGACAACCTTACTCGCGGGGACATTAGAGAGCCCTACAACGCTTCGATATCACGTCTTGCGAGGATGCTGCGTTGTTGAAGTGGATGGGTTGTCGTTAAGCCCATTGGGCCTTTTAAATGGGCCACCTCTCTAGGTTGGGACTGTGAACCGTTAACAAATAATGGAATTGTGCCTCAACATGACGGGTGCGATCATACCAGCACTAATGCACCAGATCCCATCAGAACTCCAAAGTTAAGCATGCTTGGGCGAGAGTAGTACGAGGATGGGTGACCCCCTTGGAAATCCTCGTGTTGCACCCCCCTTTTCAATTTTCTTTGCTCCAGTTTGGGTTGCCAATATACTTTATCTACCACATTTCTATTATCGAATCCCATCGCACCTTGGGCAAGACAACTTCACTTCACGTTGTGGCTGGGCCCTTAAACCGAGGGCGTAAGGCTTGTGACCAGGTCTCCGTCGGTCCTGTACCTATAACTTTTGATCCGTAGAGAGTTACGCGGCGCACAGCATACCGTTGCAAAGCTCTTTGAGAGCTCTACGACGGGAGCAACGAGCTTGCTCGCTGTTCCACTTTTTGGAGCCCAAAATCGAACATTTTCATCAGTTCAGGCTACTTTTCTTCTTTCGCTCTATTTTTTCAGCCCGGATCGTAAGTCGTGAGCTGTTAAAAGGACGACAACCTTACTCGCGGGGACATTAGAGAGCCCTACAACGCTTCGATATCACGTCTTGCGAGGATGCTGCGTTGTTGAAGTGGATGGGTTGTCGTTAAGCCCATTGGGCCTTTTAAATGGGCCACCTCTCTAGGTTGGGACTGTGAACCGTTAACAAATAATGGAATTGTGCCTCAACATAACGGGTGCGATCATACCAGCACTAATGCACCAGATCCCATCAGAACTCCAAAGTTAAGCATGCTTGGGCGAGAGTAGTACGAGGATGGGTGACCCCCTTGGAAATCCTCGTGTTGCACCCCCCTTTTCAATTTTCTTTGCTCCAGTTTGGGTTGCCAATATACTTTATCTACCACATTTCTACAATCGAAACCCACGGCACATTGGGCAAGGCAACTTCACTTCACGTGGTGGCTGGGCCCTTAAACCGAGGGCGTAAGGCTTGTGACCAGGTCTCCGTCGGTCCTGTACCTATAACTTTTGATCCGTAGAGAGTTACGCGGCGCACAGCATACCGTTGCAAAGCTCTTTGAGAGCTCTACGACGGGAGCAACGAGCTTGCTCGCTGTTCCACTTTTTGGAGCCCAAAATCGAACATTTTCATCAGTTCAGGCTACTTTTCTTCTTTCGCTCTATTTTTTCAGCCCGGATCGTAAGTCGTGAGCTGTTAAAAGGACGACAACCTTACTCGCGGGACATTAGAGAGCCCTACAACGCTTCGATATCACGTCTTGCGAGGATGCTGCGTTGTGGAAGTGGATCGGTCGTCGTTAAGCCCATTGGGCCTTTTAAATGGGCCACCTCTCTAGGCTGGGACTGTGAACTGTTAACAAATAATGGAATTGTGCCTCAACATGACGGGTGCGATCATACCAGTATTAATGCACCGGATCCTATCAAAACATCGAAGTAAAGCGTGGTTGGACGAGAGTAGTAATAGGATGGGTGACCCCCTGGGAAGTCCTTGTGTTGTACCCCATTTTCAATTTTTTTTGCCCTGGTTAGGGTTGCCAAGACACTTTATCCAACACATTTCTATTATCGAATCCCACGGCACCTTGGGCAAGACAACTTCGCTTCACGTTGAGGCTGGGCCCGTAAACCGAGGGCCTAGGGCTTGTGACCAGGTCTCCGTCGTTCCGGTGCCCATAACTTTTGATACGTAAGGAGTTACGCGGCGCACAACATACTGTTGCAAAGCTCTCTAAGAGCTCTACGATGGGGGCAGTGAGCATGCTCGCTCTACCTATTTTTGGAGCCCAAAATCGAACGTTTTCATCAGTTTTAGGCCACTTTTCTTCTTTTGCTCTATTTTTTTATCTCGGATCGTACGTCGTAAGCTGTTAAAAGGACGACAACCTTACTCGCGGGACATTAGAGGGCCCTACAACGCGCCGATATCACGTCTTGCGAGGATGCCGCGTTGTTGAAGTGGATGGGTTGTCATTATGCCCATTGGGCCTCTTCAATGGGCCATCTCTCTAGGCTGGGACTGTCAACCGTTAACAAATAAGGGAATTGTGCCCTCAACATGATGGGTGCGATCATACCAGCACTAATGCACCAGATCCTATCAAAACATTGAAGTGAAGCGTGGTTGGACGAGAGTAGTAATAGGATGGGTGACCCCCTGGGAAGTCCTCGTGTTGTACCCCATTTTCAATTTTTTTTGCCCTGGTTAGGGTTGCCAAGACACTTTATCCACCAAATTTCTATTACCGAATCCCACAGAGCAATGGGCAAGACAACTTCGCTTCACGTAGAGGCAGGGCCTGCAAACCGATGGCGTAGGTCTTGTGACCAGGTCTCCGTCGCTCCGGTGCCCATAACTTTTGATCCGTAAGGAGTTACGCGGCGCACAGCATACCCTTGCAAAGCTCTCTGAGAGCTCTACGACGGAGGCAACCAGCTTGCTCTCTGTGCCCATTTTTGGAACCCAAAATCCAACGTTTTCATCAATTCAGGCCACTTTTCTTCTTTTGCTCTATTTTTTCGTCCCGGATCGTACGTCGTGAGCTGTCAAAAGGACGACAACCTTACTCGCAGGACACTAGAGGGCCCTACAATGCTTCGATATCACGTCTTGCGAGGATGTTGCGTTGTTAAAGCAGATGGGTTGTCGTTAAGCCCATTGGGCCTTTTGAATAGGGCATCTCTCTAGGCTGGGACTGCGAACCGTTAACAAATAATGGAATTGTGCCTCAACATGACGGGTGCGATTATACCAGCACTAATGCACCGGATCCCATCAGAACTCCAAAGTTAAGCGTGCTTGGGCTTGAGTAGTACTAGGATGGGTGACCCCTGGGAAATCCTTGTGTTGCACATCCCTTTTCAATTTGTTTTGCTCCGGTTTGGGTTGCCAAGATACTTTATCCACCACAATTCTATTATTGAATCCCACAGCACCTTGGGCAAGACAACTTTGCTTCACGTGGAGGCTGGGCCCGTAAATCGAGGGCGTAGGTCTTGTAACCAGGTCTTCGTCGCTCCGGTGCCCATAACCTTTGATCCGTAAGGAGTTACGCGGCGCACAACATACCTTTGCAAAACTTTCTGAGAGCTCTACGACTGGGGCAGCCAGCTTGCTCGCTATGCCCATTTTTGGAGCCCAAAATCGAAGGTTTTCATCAGTTCAAGCCACTTTTCTTCTTTTGCTCTATTTTTTCATCCCGGATCGTACGTCGTGAGCTATGAAAAGGACGACAACCTTACTCGCGGGACATTAAAGAGCCCTACAATGCTTCGATATCACGTCTAGCGAGATTGCTACGTTGTTGAAGCGGATGTGTTGTCGTTAAGCCCATTGGGCCTTTTGAATGGGCTATCTCTCTGGGCTGGGACTGTGAACCGTTAACAAATAAAGGAATTGTGCCCTCAACATGACGGGTGCGATCATACCAGTACTGATGCACCGGATCCCATAAGAACTCCGATGTTAAGCGTGCTTGGGCGAGAGTAGTATTAGGATGGGTGACCCCCTGGGAAGTCCTCGTGTTGCACCCCCTTTTTCAATTTTTTTTGGCCTAGTTTGGATTGCGAAGATACTTTATCCACCACATTTCTATTATCGAATCCCACGGCACCTTGGGCAAGACAACTTCGCTTCACGTGGAGGCTGGGCCCACAAACCGAGGGCGTAGGGTTTGTGACCAGGTTTCTGTCGCTCCGGAGACCATAACTTTTGATCCGTAAGGAGTTACGTGGCGCACAACATACCGTTGCAAAGCTCTCTGAGAGCTCCACGACAGGGGCAACAGGTTGCTCGCTTTGCCCGTTTTGGAGCCCAAAATTGAATGTGTTCATCAGTTTCAGGCCACTTTTCATCTTTTGCTTTGTTTTTTCGTCCCGGATAATACGTCGTGATCTATTAAAAGGACGACAGCCTTACTCGCGGGACATTAGAGGGCCCTACAACGCGTCGATATCATGTCTTGCGAGGATGCCGCGTTGTTGAAGTGGATGAGTTGTTGTTATGCCCATTGGGCCTTTTCAATGGGCCATCTCTTTAGGCTAGGACTGTCAACAGTTAACACATAAGGGCATTGCGCCCTCAACATGACGGGTTCAATCATACCAACACTAATGCACCGGATCCTATTAGAACTTCGAAGTTAAGCATGGTTGGACGAGAGTAGTACTAGGATGGGTGACCCCTTGGAAAGTCCTCGTGTTGCATGCCCTTTTCAATTTTTTTTGCCCTGGTTAGGGTTGCAAATATAATTTATCTACCAAATTTCTATTACCGAATCCCACAGAGCATTGGGCAAGACAACTTCTCTTCATGTAGAGGCAGGGCCCGCAAACCGAAGGCGTAGGTCTTGTGACCAGGTCTCTAACGCTCCGGTGCCCATAACTTTTGATCCGTAAGGAGTTACGCGACGAACAACATACCGTTGCAAATCTCTCTAAGAGCTCTACGACGGGGGCAGCTAGCTTGCTCGATGTGCCCATTTTTAGAGCCCAAAATCGAACATTTTCAATAGTTTCAGGCCACTTTTCTTCTTTTGCTCTATTTTTTCATCCCGGATCGTACGTCGTGAGCTGTTAAAAGGACGACAACCTTACTCGCGGGACATTAGAGGGCCCTACAACGGGTCGATATCACGTCCTGCGAGGATGCTGCGTTGTTGAAGCGGATGGGTTGTCGTTAAGACCATTGGGCCTTTTGAATGGGCCATCTCTCTAGGCTAGGACTGTGAACCGTTAACAAATAATGGAATTGTGCCTCAACATGACGGGTGCAATTATACCAGCACAATTGCACCGGATACCATTAGAACTCCGAAGTTAAGCGTGCTTGGGCGAGAGTAGTACTAGGATGGGTGACCCCCTGGGAAGTCCTCGTGTTGCACCTCCCATTTCAATTTTTTTTGCTCCGGTTTGGGTTGCCAAGATACTTTATCCACCACATTTCTATTATCAAATCCCACGGCACCTTGGGCAAGACAACTTCGCTTCACGTGGAGGCCGGGCCCGCAAACCGAGGGCGTAGGTCTTGTGACTAGGTCTCCGTCGCTCCGGTGCCCATAACTTTTGATCCGTAAGGAGTTACAGAGCGCACAGGATACCGTTGCAAAGCTCTTTGAGAGCTCTACGACGGGGGCAGCCAGCTTGCTCGCTGTGCCTATTTTTGGAGTCCAAAATCGAATGTTTTCATTAGTTTCATGACACTTTTATTCTTTTGCTCTGTTTTTCCGTCTCGGATTGTACGTCGTGAGCCGTTAAAAGGACGACAACCTTACTCGCCGGACATTCGAGAGCCCTACAACGCTTCGATATCACGTCTTGCGAGGATGCCGCGTTGTTGAAGTGGATGAGTTGTTGTTATGCCCATTGGGCCTTTTCAATGGGCCATCTCTCTAGGCTAGGACTGTCAACAGTTAACACATAAGGGCATTGCGCCCTCAACATGACGGGTTCAATCATACCAATACTAATGCACCGGATCCTATTAGAACTTCGAAGTTAAGCATGGTTAGACGAGAGTAGTACTAGGATGGGTGACCCCTTGGGAAGTCCTCGTGTTGCATGCCCTTTTCAATTTTTTTTGCCCTGGTTAGGGTTGCAAATATAATTTATCTACCAAATTTCTATTACCGAATCCCACAGAGCATTGGGCAAGACAACTTCTCTTCATGTAGAGGCAGGGCCCGCAAACCGAAGGCGTAGGTCTTGTGACCAGGTCTCTAACGCTCCGGTGCCCATAACTTTTGATCCGTAAGGAGTTACGCGTCGCACAGCATGCCGTTGCAAATCTTTCTGAGAGCTCTACGACGGAGGCAGCTAGCTTGCTCACTGTGCCCATTTTTGGAGCCCAAAATTGAACATTTTCATTAGTTCAGGCCACTTTTCTTCTTTTGCTCTATTTTTTCATCCCGGATCGTACGTCGTGAGCTGTCAAAAGAACGACAACCTTACTCGCAGGACATTAGAGAGCCCTACAATACTTCGATATCACGTCTTGCGAGGATGCTGCGTTGTTGAAGCGGATGGGTTGTCGTTAAGACCATTGGGCCTTTTGAATGGGCCATCTCTCTAGGCTAGGACTGTGAACCGTTAACAAATAATGGAATTGTGCCTCAACATGACGGGTGCAATTATACCAGCACAATTGCACCGGATCCCATCAGAACTCCCAAGTTAAGCGTGCTTGGGCAAGAGTAGTACTAGGATGGGTGACCCCCTGGGAAATCCTCGTGTTGCACCTCCCATTTCAATTTTTTTGCTCCGGTTTGGGTTGCTAAGATACTTTATCAACCACATTTCCATTATCGAATCCCACGGAACCTTGGGCAAGACAACTTTGCTTCACGTGGAAGCTGGGCCCGCAAACCGAGGGCGTAGGGCTTGTGACTAGGTCTACGTCGCTCCGGTGCCCATAACTTTTGATCTGTTAGGAGTTACGCGGCGCACAGCCTACCGTTGCAAAGCTCTCTGAGCACTCTACGACGGGGGCAGTCAGCTTGCTCGCTGTGCCCATTTTTGGAGCCTAAAATCGAACGTTTTCATAAGTTTCAGGCCACTTTTCTTCTTTTGCTTTATTTTTTCATCCCGGATCGTACGTCGTGAGCTGTCAAAAGGACGACAACCTTACTCGCCGGACATTCGAGAGCCCTACAACGCTTCGATATCACGTCTTGCGAGGATGCTATGTTGTTGACGCGGATGGGTTGTCGTTAAGTCCATTGGGCCTTTTGAATGGGCCATCTCTCTAGGTTGGGACTGTGAACCGTTAACAAAGAAAGGAATTGTGCCCTCAACATGACGGTTGCGATCATACCAGCACTAATGCACCGGATCCCATCAGAACTCCGAAGTTAAGCGTGCTTGGGCGAGAGTAGTACTAGGATGGGTTAACCACTAGGAAGTCCTCGTGTTGCACCCCCTTTTCAATTTGTTTTGCCCTGGGTAGGGTTGCCAAGATACTTTATCTACCAAATTTCTATTACCGAATCCCACGGAGCATTGGGCAAGACAACTTCGCTTCACGTAGAGGCAGGGCCCGCAAACCGAAGGCGTAGGTCTTGTGACCAGGTCTCCGTCGTTCCGGTGCCCATAACTTTGGATCCGTAAGGAGATACGCGGTGCACTGCATACCGTTGCAGATCTTTCTGAGAGCTCTCGACGGGGGCACCCAGCTTGCTCGCTATGCCCATTTTTGGAGCCCGAAATTGAATGTTCTCATCTGTTTCGGTCCACTTTTCTTCTTTAGCTCTGTTTTTCCGTCCCGGATCGAACGTAGTGAGCTATTAAAAGGACGACAACCTTACTCGCAGGACATTAGAGGGCCCTGCAACGCGTCGATATCACGTCTTGCGAGGATGCTGCGTTGTTGAAGCAGACGGGTGGTCGTTAAGCCCATTTGGCCTTTTCAATGGGCCATCTCTATAGGCTGGGACTGTGAACCGTTAACACATAAAAGAATTGTCCCCTCAACATGACGGGTGCGATCATACCAGCACTAATGCACCGGATCCCATCAGAACTCCGAAGTTAAGCGTGCTTGGGCGAGAGTAGTACTAGGATGGGTGACCCCCTGGGAAGTCCTCGTGTTGCACCCCCCTTTTCAATTTTTTTTGCTCCGGTTTGGGTTGCCAAGATACTTTATCCACCACAATTCTATTATCGAATCCCACGGCACCTTGGGCAAGACAACTTCGCTTCACGTAGAGGCTGGGCCCGCAAACTAAGGGCGTAGGGCTTGTGACCAGGTCTCCGTCGCTCCGATACCCATAACTTTTGATCCGTAAGGAGTTACGCAGCGCACAGCATACTGTTGCAAAGCTCTCAGAGAGCTCTACGACGGGGGCAGCGAGCTTGCTTGCTATGCCCCTTTTTGGAGCCCAAAATTGAACATGTTCATCAGTTCAGGCCACTTTTCTTCTTTCACTCTATTTTTCATCCCGGATCGTACGTCGTGAGTTGTTAAAAGGACGACAAACTTACACGCGGGACATTAGAGAGCCCTACAATGCTTTGATATCACGTCTTGTGAGGATGCTACGTTGATGAAGCGGATGGGTTGTCGTTAAGCCCATTGGGCCTTTTGAATGGGCCATCTCTCTAGGCTAGAACTGTGAACCGTTAACAAATAATGGAATTGTGCCTCAACATGACGGGTGGATCATACCTGCACTAATGCACCGGATCCCATCAGAACTCCAAAGTTAAGCGTGCTTGGGCGAGAGTAGTACTAGGATGGGTGTCCCCCTGGGAAATCCTCGGGTTGCATCCCCCTTTTCAATTTTCTTTGCTTCAGTTTGGGGTGCCAAGATGCTTTATCCACCACATTTCTATTATCGAATCCCACGACACCTTGGGCAAGACAACTTCTCTTCACGTAGAGGCTGGGCCCGCAAACCGAGGGCATGGGGCTTATGACAAGGTCTCCGTCTTTCCGGTGCGCATAACTTTTGATCCGTAGTGAGTTACGCGGAGCACAGCATACCGTTGCAGATCTCTCTGAGGGATCTACGACGGGGGTAGCCAGCTTACTCGCTGTACCCATTTTTGGAGCCCAAAATCGAACGTTTTCATCAGTTCTGGCCATTTTTCTTCTTTTGCTCTGTTTTTCCGTCCCGGATCGTAGGTCGTGAGCTGTTAAAAGGACGACAACCTTACTTGCGAGACATTAGAGGGCCCTATAACGCATCGATATCACGTCTTTCGAGGATGCTACGTTGTTGAAGAGGATGGGTTGTCGTTAAGCCCATTGGGCCTTTTGAAAGGGTCATCTCTCTAGGCTGGGACTGTGAACCGTTAACAAATAAAGGAATTGTGCCCTCAACATGACAGGTGCGATCATACCAGCACTAATGTACTGGATCCCATCAAAACTCCGAAGTTCAGCGTGCTTGGGCGAGAGTAGTACTAGGATGGGTGACCCTGTGGGAAGTCCTCGTGTTGCACCCCCTTCTTAATTTGCTCCGATTTGGGTTCCCAAGATACTTTCTCCACCACATTTCTATTATCGAGTCCCACGGCCCCTTGGGCAAGACAACTTCGATTCACGTGGAGGCTGGGCCCGTAAACCGAGGGCGTAGGGCTAGTGACGAGATCTCCGTCGCTCCGGTGCCCATAACTTTTGATCCATAAAGAGTTACGCAGTGCACAGCATAAAGTTTCAAAGCTCTCTGAGAGCTCTACAACGAGGGCAGCGAGCCTGCTCGCTGTGCCCATTTTTGGAGCCCAAAATCGAATGTTTTCATCAATTCAGGCCACTTTTCTTCTTTTGCTCTATTTTTTCGTCCTGGATCGTACGTCGTGTGCTGTAAAAAGGACGACAACCTTACTCGCGGGACATTAGAGCGCCTTACAACGTATCGATATCACGTCTTACGAGGATGCTGCGTTGTTGAAGTGGATGGGTTGTCGTTAAGCCCATTGGGCCTTTTCAATGGGCCATTTCTCGGCTGGGACTGTGAACCGTTAACAAATAATAGAATTGTGCCTCAACATGACAGGTGCGATCATACCAGCACTAATGCACCGGATCCCATCAGAACTCCAAAGTTAAGCGTGCTTGGGCTTGAGTAATACTAGGATAGGTGACCCCCTGGGAAATCCTCGTGTTGCACCGCCCTTTTCAATTTTCTTTGCTCTAGTTTGGATTGCCAAGATACTTTATCCACCACATTTCTATTACCGAATCCCACGGAACATTGGGCAAGACAACTTCACTTCACGTGGAGGCTGGGCCCACAAACCAAGGGCCTATGGCTTGTGACCAGGTCTCCGTCGCTCCGGTGCCCATAACTTTTGATCCGTAAGGAGTTACGCGGCGTACAACATACCGTTGCAAATCGCTCCGAGAGCTCTACGATGGGGGCAGCCAACTTGCTCGCTGTGCCTGTTTTTGGAGCCCAAAATTGAACGTTTTCATCGGTTTCAGGCCACTTTTCTTCTTTCGCTCTTTTTTTTGACCTGGATCGTACGTCGTGAGCTGTTAAAAGGATGACAACCTTACTCGCGGGACATTAGAGAGCCCTACAATGTGTCGATATCATGTCTTGCGAGGATGCTACGTTGTTGAAGCGGATAGGTTGTCGTTAAGCCTATTGCGCCTTTTGAATGGGCCATCTCTCTAGGCTGGGACAGTCAACCGTTAACAAATAAAGGAATTGTGCCCTCAACATGACGGGTGCGATCATACCAGCACTGATGCACCGGATCCCATCAGAACTCCGAAGTTAAGCGTACTTGGGCGAGAGTAGTACTAGGATAGGTGACCCCTTGGGAAATCCTCGGGTTACACCCCCCTTTTCAATTTTCTTTGCTCTAGTTTGGGTTGCCAAGATAATTTATCCACTACATTTCTATTATCGAATCCCATGGCACCTTGGGCAAGAAAACTTCGCTTCACGTGGAGGTTGGGCCCGCAAATCGAGGGCCTATGGCTTGTGACCAGGTCTCCGTCGCTTCGGTGCCCATAACTTTTGATCCATAAGGAGTTACGCGGAGCACAGCATAAAGTTTCAAAGCTCTCTGAGAGCTCTATAACGAGGACAGCGAGCCTGCTCGCTTTACCAATTTTTGGAGCCCAAAATCGAATGTTTTCATCAGTTTCGGGCCACTTTTCTTATTTTGCTCTATTTTTTCGCCCTGAATCATACGTCGTGAGCTGTTAAAAGGACAACAACCTTACTCGCGGGACATTAGAGAGCCCTACAACGTGTCGATATCATGTCTTGCGAGGATGCTGCGTTGTTGAAGCGGATGGGTTGTCGTTAAGCCCATTGGGCCTTTTCAATGGGCCATCTCTCTAGGCTGCGACTGTGAACCGTTAACAAATAAAGGAATTGTACACTCAACATGAAGGGTGAATCATACCATCACTAATGCACCAGATCCAATCAGAACTCCGAAGTTAAGCGTGGTTGGGCGAGAGTACTACTAGGATGGGTGACCCCCTGGGAAGTCCTCGTGTTGCACCCCCTTTTCAATTTATTTTGCCCTGGTTAGGTATGCCAGGATACTTTATCCACCAAATCTCTATTACCGAATCCCACGGAACATTGGGCAAGACCACTTCGCATCACGTAGAGGCTCGGCCCGCAAACCGAGGGCGTAGGGTTTATGACCAGGTCTCCGTCGCTCAAGTACCCATAACTTTTGATCCGTAAGGAGTTACGCGGCGCACAGCATACCGTTGCAAAGCTCTTTGATAGCACTATGATGGGGGCAGCCAGCTTGTTCGCGGTACCCATTTTTGGAGCCCAAAATCGAAGGTTTTCATCAGTTTCAGGCCACTTTTCTGCTTTTGCTCTATTTTTCCGTCCCAGATCGTACGTCATGAGCTGTTGAAAGGACGACAACCTGACTCGATGGACATTAGAGGGCCCTACAACGCGTCAATATCTCCTCTTGCGAGGATGCTGCGTTGTTAAAGCGGATGGGTTGTCGTTAAGCCCATTGGGCCTTCTGAATGGGCCATCTCTCTAGGCTGGGACTGTGAACCGTTAACATATAAAAGAATTGTGCCCTCAACATGACAGGTGCGATTATACCAGTACTAATGCACCGGATCCCATCAGAACTTCGAAGATAAAAGTGCTTGGGCGAGAGAAGTACTGGGATGGGTGACCCCTTGGGAAGTCCTCGTGTTGTACCCCCTTTTCAATTTTTTTTTCCCTGGTTAGGGTTGCCAAGATACTTTATCCACCAAATTTCTATTACCGAATCCCACGGAACATTAGGCAAGACAACTTCGCTTCACGTAGAGGCTGGGCTCGCAAAACGAGGGCGTAGGGCTTGTGACCAGGTATCCGTCACTCTGGTGCCCATAACTTTTGATCTGTAAGGAGTTGCGCAGCGTACAGCATACCATTGCAAATCTCCCTGAGAGCTCTACGACGGGGGTAGCTACCTTGCTCGCTATGCCCTTTTTGTAGCCCAAAATCGAACGTTTTTATCAGTTTCATGCCACTTTTCTTCTTTTGCTTTATTTTTTCATCCCAGATCGTACGTCGTGAGCTGTTAAAAGGACGACAACCTTACTCGCGGGACATTAAAGAGCCCTACAACGTGTCGATATCACGTCTTGCGAGGATAATGCATTGTTAAAGCGGATGGGTTGTCGTTAAGCCCATTGGGCCTTTTGAATGGGCCATCTCTCTGGGCTGGGACTGTGAACCGTTAACACATAAAGGATTTGTGCCCTCAACATGATGGGTGCGATCATACCAGCACTAATGCACCAGATCCCTTCAGAACTCTGAAGTTAAGTGTGCTTGGGCAAGAGTAGTACTAGGATGGGTGACCCCGTGGGAAATCCTCCTGTTGCACCCCCCTTTACAATTATTTTTGCCCCGATTAGGGTTGCCAAGATACTTTATCCACCACATTTCTATTACCGAATCCCACGGCACCTTAGGCAAGACAACTTCGCTTCATATGGAGACTGGGCGTAGGGCTTGTAACCAGGTCTCTGTCACTCTGGTGCCTATAACTTTTGATCCGTAAGGAGTTAGGCGGCGCCCAGCATACCGTTGCAAAGCTCTTCGATAGCTCTATGATGGGGGCAGACAGCTTGCTCGCTATGCCCTTTTTGGAGCCCAAAATCAAACGTTTTCATCAGTTTTAGGCCACTTTACTTCTTTTGCTCTGCTTTTTCGTCCCGAACCTACGTCGTGAGCTGTTAAAAGGACGACAACCTTACTTGCGGGACATTAGAGGGCCCTACAACGCGTCGATATCACGTCTTGTGAGGATACTACGTTGTTGAAGCGGATGGGTTGTCGTTAAGCCCATTGGTCCTTTTCAATAGGCCATCTCTCTAGGCTGGGACTGTGAACCGTTAACACATAAAGGAATTCTGCCCTCAACATGATGGGTGCGATCATACTAGCACTAATGCACCAGATCCCATCACAACTCCGAAGATAAGCGTGCTTGCGCTAGAGTAGTACTAGGATGGGTGGCCCACAGGGAAGTCCTCGTGTTGCACCGCTTTTTCAATTTTTTTTTGCCCTGGTTAGGGTTGCCAAGATACTTTATCCAACAAATTTCTATTACCGAATCCCACGAAACACTAGGCAAGACAACTTCGCTTCACGTAGAGGCTGGGCCGGCAAACCGAGCGCGTAGGACTTGTGACCAAGTCTCCATCGCTACGGTGCCCATAACTTTTGATCCGTAAAGAGTTACGTGGCGCATAGCATACCGTTGGAAATCTCTCTAAGAGCTCTACGACGGGGGCGGCCAGCTTGCTCGCTGTGCCCATTTTTGGAGCCCAAAATCAAACATTTTCATCAGTTTCAAGTCACTTTTCTTCTTTTGCTCTATTTTTTTGTCGTGAATCGTACGTCGTGAGCTGTTAAAAGGATAACAACCTTACTCGCAGTGTGATACCCCGAACCTGGCATATATTTAATAGCATTTAAAGTTCATTTAAATTGCATTTTATTGACCTTTCACCTTCTTTGACCAAACTAGTTTACTTTTCATCTACAATGACCAACTAGGACAAGGTGGGAATTTTTGAAATGTTTAATAAAGGGCAACTTGGGATTAGAAATAAAAAATATGCAATGTTAAGTTAGTCAAATTTTGGGTCAATTTTGAAATTAAGTCTGAACCAATTGGAGATGAGTTAGGTAGCAAATTATATATGGTTGGAAAGCTCTATGAGTCTAGTTTCTGAGGCTTCAAACCGTTGGTGAATTGGAGTTTTCTAGGAGAAGTTATGGCCATTTTTGTAAGGTCGCGTATAGCTGTTCTGGTTTAGCGGGTTGACCGAATCTTTGACCTATGACTTCTTGTCATCTTTTCCAAAATAAGCAAAATACAAACAAAAAAACAAAGAGAAGAAAGGCTTGAAGCATAAGGAAAAGAAAGAGACAAAGAAAGAAAAAAATTTCAAAACAAATCAACAAATCTTCACTTGAGCTTGCTTAGGATCATTTATGAGCCATTCAACGTTGTCTTTCTAGCGAATAGAAGTGGTTAAGGTGAGGGTTTCATCGTTATTTGCGCAGTTGAAAATTTTATGTTTAAACTTTAATTTTTGGAAATTATGCGTAGATTGTTAATTTAACCGTTTTGTTGCTTAAAGAATGTTCCTTGTTGATTGTAGAACATGTATTTATAGTTTTTTAGCATTTTATGCAGTTGAATATTGAAATTGCAATTTAAATTGGTAAATGAATAGTAAATAGTGAATAGTAAACTCCCGTTTCGATGAAGTTGCTCCGTTATGCGTTCTGTTGATGTGAAAAGATGCTAGATATGTTAGAATGCCTAAATGCATGGTTTGTTTGGGTTGCGTAATGGAAAAACGGAGAAAAATGCATTGGTGAAAGTTGGGGTCGTTTAGGTCGAGATTAGCGTTTCCTCGATTTGCGTGATGGCATTGTCTCGGGAGGCCATGGAAGCACTTTTGGTGTGATTATGGCATTGGTTGGGTGTTTGGTTAGGGTAGCGGTAGTTCAAACGAGCAAAGGGGAAAATCGGGACTTTGCGTGAATTCTAGGGTTAAGTAGGGTATCGGGGTCTTTAGACGTGCCTTATGGTGACCTAGTAGGATTGGTGAAGTCAGTTTGCAAAACTCGTGGCTCGGTTGAAATTAGTAGCGTTTTGAAAGTTGGGGTCATTTTGTGATTTTGTGTGTTTTCATAGTATAATGCCTATAGAAGGCTTAATAATACTTGTTATGCTTGTTAAAGTTGATTATGATTGAATTTGTATATCAATTGTTGATAATGGTTGCTAGGGGTATTCTTGTGACTTAATTTATTGGAATTGCTTATTTTGTGCTTATTGTATTGCATGTTGTTACTGACTTGCACTTCAGTGCCTTGCTCGATTATCGTTAAATAGCTTGTATTGCATTGCATAAGTGTCAGGCGCGTGAGTGATGGGCCGCTTTGGGTAGCCTCGGGTTGCCAGTGTTGGTTGCTCTAGCTCCGTGTCCTATTCCCTTTCTCGCTTGGGTTGCCGCCCAGGGAGTTTTGGGTCGTAGAATTGACAGAGGATGTCCGAAATACTCTAACGAAAGTTATAAGGTGGTTGATCCAGCGCGTCATCGTTAAAGTCATCGGAATCGTGATCGGTACATTACTCGCTCGAGTGAACCATAGCCTTCAAAATGTGGTATAGCTTTGAATGTATGTGTTAATGCTTTTATTAATTGGTTATTGTATTGATTGTTTATATTGAATTCTTGCTTGTCAATTATATTGCTTAGCTGTACCTATTTGCATTGCACGAACTTCTTTCTCTCCACCTCAATATCTGTCACGCCCTCACTGAGTATACGTGTTGTGTATACTCACTCCTCACCACCACATTTCAGGAAATGCCATGGTAGCTGGAAAGTTCGTGATTTTGTGAAAGTTCGTGCTTAAAGAGTTATCTTGCGTGCTATGTGGCTTGAGTTGTCAAAGATGCAAAGATGTATGTTCATGTGTTGTATGTATTTATTGTTAAAAGGAATGTAATTTAAATTCAAATAGGTAATTGAGGTGGAATGAAAAGCTAGTTTATGTATTCAGATAGAATAGTTTAACTTTAATGTATGTTTGTAATGCCCAAGGGAAAAGAGTTAGAATGGTATGATAGTCTATTTTATGTAATGGGTTAGTGTAGTTTAATTGCCTAGCATGAATGTTCTTGTCAAAGATGATAAGAGATAGGTTAGCTTTTAAATTGGAAATATATATTTGGTTGTGTTTGCTTGTTGAGAACCGAGGCTGGATGGCCTTGAGGTGTTTGTATGTTTGGACATGGTATTGGTCCACTTATATGCTATTACAGGTTTTACATTTTGCCTAGAAACAAGGGAGACTCCGTCCGTCTTTCCCTAAAATTTTTGCCCGGGTTTGGAATTGGGTTGTGATTAGATTGATTGATAGAACTCCGATTCTCGAGAGGGACCGGGGTGTTACAGGTGGTATCAGAGCTTGTCTAGCTCATAAGCCGGGACAAGGTCCTCGGTCTAGTGGGTAGTGATCCTTGAATGTGTGCTTGTTAAGTGTGTTTTGAAAGTGTATGCTTGTATGTGAGATTGTGTGTCTTGATCTGAATGTGTGCTCCTATGTGATATAGTTATGTGTTATGTATTAATTGTGTGCGAAGTGAAGTGAAGTGTCTAGTTGTGCATTGAATTGACCTATTGAATTGGCATCGTGAATCGAATCGACCTCGTGAATTGTTATTTGCTTGAAGTATTGCTTGTAATGTGTGTATTGAAATGTCTTGAATTGGTTATGCCGTGATTTGAATTGATTATGTTGTGCTTGACTTGATTGTCATGCTTCAGTGACTTTGTTGAATAAACTCTTTTGTAAACTTGCTTGCATAATAGTTTAAGGCATATGTATAAATGTGATATCTTGGCATTCATACATGTCCCGTGGAAATGGTAAGTAAGTCCTCTTTCTCCCCTGAAGAAAGTGGTTCACAGCTGGCCTTTTAAAGTGTATGAATTGGCAGGAAATGAATGGCATTTAACTAGCCTTGATTTGGGAGTTGGTGTTTGCCTTTGGAGCTCGGTTATTGGCGAATCTCTAGGGTCCTCCTCTGTGCTTAACAGTTGTGAAATAGTAGGTTTCTTTTGGGGTTCTATTTGGTTGTTCTCTGGAGCATTCTTTGGTTTCTTACTGGGTATTCTTTGGAGACTTCTGTTGGCACTTCTCGGTGGACTTGGCTATTTGGATCTCAATCGGACTTACTGTATGGTATTATCTATGGCATGTGAGTCTCGGTCTTTATTGGTGTGTTACTGGCATTCCTTATTGGAAATCCTTCAATGGTATTCTATAGAATTCTTGGTGGTCATTTATTTGGTACTTACCTATTGGGCAATCCTTGGTATTTTCTCACTGGAGCATTGTTTCGGGAATTTTCTTTAGTGTTCCTCAGTAGGTTTGGTATTTGGAATTTCTATCATACTTATTGTATAGTACTACTTGCGGTACTCTTTGGAATTCTTATTGGGCATTCTATTGGTATTTTCCTTATTGGCAAGGTTGTATGAAGTTTTCCTTAGGGTTTTCGTCTATCTGGGAAACTATATTTGTTATTCAACTTGATTGTCTTATTAGGCACATTATATTTTCTCTGCTATTTCCTTAGACCTTCTTCTCAGCATTTGATAGCGATACTCGGAATCTAATTGGTTGTCCTATGGGGTTATTGTTTGGAAGGCTTCTTTGGAACTTTTGAAGTATATTTGATTGGGTTTCTTACTATTTTCTCCAGCACTCTTAATAGGGAATTCTTCTATGAAATTCATGACCAGCGGGGTACTTCTTTGGACCTCTGGATGGAACCTTTGTTTGAGCCTTTATTTGGCTTCTTGTTTGGGAATTCTCGGGCAGAAATAGTTGAACTTCTACAAGAGATTCGTGTATGGGGTATTCATTCAGTATTCTTCTTATCATTAATATGTGATGTGATTTTATCTACAGTATCTTTGCTTTAGTCTTTATTGGTATTATCTCGGCGCTCTTGGTTGGAATTTTATTATTCTTCGATATTCGTGTCAACGGGATTCTTGTGTGGTTTCTACTTTTGAGTCTTTATTCGGCATTTCTTCTTGTAATTTCTTCTTAAACTTCCCTATTGGTTATCTTGATTAATATACTTGCTCAGCAGCTGAAGAAGATTAGTCAGAGTTGGATTTCAGTGGATGCAGAGTTCTATTGGAAGAAGAATTGCGAGGACGCAATTGTTTTAAGGGGGGAAGGATGTGATACCCCGAACCTGGCATGTATTTAATAGCATTTAAAGTTCATTTAAATTGCATTTTATTGACCTTTCACCTTCTTTGACCAAACTAGTTGACTTTTCATCTACAATGACCAACTAGGACAAGGTGGAAATTTTTGAAATGTTTAATAAAGGGCAACTTGGGATTAGAAATAAAAAAAATGCAATGTTAAGTTAGTCAAATTTTGGGTCAACTTTGGAATTAAGTCTGAACCAATTGGGGAAGAGTTAGGTAGCAAATTATATATGGTTGGAAAGCTCTATGAGTCTAGTTTCTGAGGCTTCAAACCGTTCGTGAATTGGAGTTTTCTAGAAGAAGTTATGGCCGTTTTCGCAAGGTCGCGCATAGTTGTTTTGGTTTAGCGGGTTGACCGAATCTTTGACCTTTGACTTCTTGTCATCTTTTCCTAAATAAGCAAAATACAAACGAAAAAACAAAGAGAAGAAAGGCTTGAAGCCATGAGGAAAAGAAAGAGAAAAAGAAAGAAAAAAATTTCAAAACAAATCAACAAATCTTCACTTGAGCTTGCTTAGGATCATTTCCGGGCCATTCAACGTTGTCTTTCTAGCATCTAGAAGTAGCTAAGGTGAGGGTTTCATCGTTATTTGAGCATTTGAAAATTTATGTCTAAACTTTAATTTTTGGAAATTATGCGTACATTGTTAATTTAACCGTTTTGTTGCTTAAAGAATATTCCTTGTTGATTGTAGAACATGTATTTATAGTTTTTTAGAATTTTCTGCGGTTGAATATTGAAATTGCAATTTAAATTGGTAAATGAATAGTAAATTATGAATAGTAAACCCCCATTTCGATGAAGTTGCTCCGTTATGCGTTCTGTTGATGTGAAAAGATGCTAGATATGTTAGAATGCCTAAATGCATGGTTTGTTTGGGTTGCGTAATGGAAAAATGGAGAAAAATGCATTGGTGAAAGTTGGGGTCATTTAGGTCGAGATTATCGTTTCCTTGATTTGCGTGATGACATTGTCTCGGGAGGCCATGGAAGCACTTTTGGTGTGATTATGGCGTTGGTTGGGTGTTTGGTTAGGGTAGCGGTAGTTCAAACGAGCAAAGAGGGAAATCGGGGCTTTGCGTGAATTCTAGAGTTAAGTAGGGTTTCGGGGTCTTTAGACATGCCTTATGGTGACCTAGGAGGATTGGTGAAGTCAGTTTTCAAAACTCATGACTCGTTTGAAAGTAGTAGCGTTTTGAAAGTTGGGGTCATTTTGTGATTTTGTGTGTTTTCATAGTATAATGCCTATAGAATGCTTAATAATGCTTGTTATGCTTGTTAAAGTTGATTATGATTGAATTTGTATATCAATTGTTGATAATACTTGCTAGTGTTATTCTTGTTACTTAATTGATTGTAATTGCTTATTGTGTGCTTATTGTATTGCATGTTGTTACTGACTTGCACTTCAGTGCCTTGCTCGATTATCGTTAAATAGCTTGTATTGCATTGCATAAGTGTCAGGCGCGTGAGTGATGGGCCTCTCTGGGTAGCCTCGGGTTGCCAGTGTTGGTTGCTCTAGCTCCGTGTCCTATTCCCTTTCTCGCTTGGGTTGCCGCCCAGGGAGTTTTGGGTCGTAGAATTGACAGAGTATGTCCGAAGTACTCTAACGGAAGTTATAAGGTAGGTGAGCCGGCACGTCATCGTTAAAGTCATCGAAATCGTGATCGGTACATTTCTCGCTCGAGTGAACCATAGCCTTCAGAGTGTGGTATAACTTTGAATGGTTGTGTTAATGCTTTTATTAATTGGTTATTGTATTGATTGTTTATATCGAATGCTTGCTTGTCAATTATATTGCTTAGCTGTATCTATTTGCATTGCACGATCTTCTTTCTCTCCACCTCAATATCTATCTCGCACTCACTGAGTATACGTGTTGTGTATACTCACTCCTCACCACCACATTTCAGGAAAAGCCATGGTAGCTAGAAAGTTCGTGCTTGAAGAGTTATCTTGCGTGCTATGTGGCTTGAGTTGTTAAAGATGCAAAGATGTATGTTTCATGTGTTGAATGTATTTATTGTTAAAAGGAATGTAATTTAAATTCAAATAGGTAATTGAGGTAGAATGAAAAGCTAGTTTATGTATTCAGATAGAATAGTTTAACTTTAATAAATGTTTGTAAGAGCCAAGGGAAAAGCGTAAGAATGGTATGATAGTCTATTTTATGTAATGTGTTAGTGTAGTTTAATTGCCTAGCATGAATGTTCTTGTCAAAGATGAAAAGAGATAGGTTAGCTTTTAAATTGGAAATGTACATTTGGTTGTGTTCACTTGTTGAGAACCGAGGCTCGGATGGCCTTGAGGTGTTTGTATGTTTGGACATGGTATTGGTCCACTTATATGCTATTACAGGTTTTACATTCTGCCTAGAAACATGGGAGACTCCGTCCGTCTTTCCCTAAAATTTTTGCCCGGGTTTGGAATTGGGATGTGATTAGATTGATTGATAGAACTCCCGTTCTCGAGAGGGATCAGGGTGTTACACGCGGGACATTAGAGAGCCCTACAACGCCTCGATATCACGTCTTGCAAGGATGCTGCGTTGTTGAAGCGGATGGGTTGTCGTTAATCCCATTGGGCCTTTTGAATGGGCCATCTCCCCAGGCTAGGACTTTGAACCGTTAACAAATAAAGGAATTGTGCCCTCAACATGTTAGGTGTGATCATACCAGCACTAATGCACCGGATCCCATCAGAACTCCGAAGTTAAGCTTGCTTGGGCGAGAGTAGTACTAGGATGGGTAACCCCCTGGGAAGTCCTCATGTTGCACCCCCCTTTTCAATTTTTTTTGCTCATGTTTGGGTTGCCAAGATGCTTTATCTACCACATTTCTATTATTGAATCCCAAAGCAACTTGGGCAAGACAACTTCGCTTCATGTGGAGGCTGAGTCCGCAAACCGAGGGCGTAGGGCTTGTGACCAGGTCTCCGTCGCTCCGATGCCCATAACTTTTGATCCGTAAGGAGTTACGCAGCGCACAGCATACCGTTGCAAAGCTCTCCGACAGCTCTACGAAAGGGGGCAGCCAGCTTGCTCGATGTGCCCTTTTTGGTGCCCAAAATCGAATGTTTTCATCAGTTTCAGGCCACTTTTCTTCTTTTGCTCTGTTTTTCCGTCCTGGATCGTACGTCGTGAGCTGTCAAAAAGACGACAACCTTACTCGCGGGACATTAGAGGGCCCTAACACGCCTCGATATCACGTCTTGCGAGGATGCTGTGTTGTTGAAGCGGATAGGTTGTCGTTAAGCCCATTGGGCCTTTTGAATGGGCCATCTCTCTAGGCTGGGACTGTGAACCGTTAACAAATAAAGGAATTGTGCCCTCAACATGACGGGTGCGATCATACCAGAACTAATGCGCCGGATCCCCTCAGAACTCCGAACTTAAGCGTGCTTGGGCGAGAGTAGTACTAGGATGGGTGACCCCCTGGGAAGTCGTCCTGTTGCACCCCTTTTTCAATTTTTTTTGCCCCGGTTAGAGTTGCCAAGATACTTTATCCACCAAATTTCTATTACTGAATCCCACGGAACATTGGGCAAGACAACTTCGCTTCACGTAAAGGCTGGGCCCACAAACCGAGGGCGTAGGGCTTGTGACCAGGTCTCCGTCGCTCCGGTGCCCATAACTTTTGATCCGTAAGGAGTTACGCGGCGCACAGCATACCGTTGCAAATCTTTATGAGAGCTCTACGACGGGGGCAGCTAGCTTGCTCGCTATGCCCATTTTTGGAGCCCAAAATCGAACGTTTTCATCAGTTTCGGCCCACTTTTCTTCTTTTGCTCTATTTTTTCGTCCCGGATCGTACGTCGTGAGCTGTCAAAAGGACGACAACTTTACTCGCGGGACATTAGAGGGCCTTACAACGCGTCGATATCACGTCTTGCGAGGATGCGGCATTGTTGAAACGGATTGGTTGTCGTTAAGCCCATTGGGCCTTTTGAATGGGCCATCTCTCTAGGATGGGATTGTGAACCGTTAACAAATAAAGGAATTATGCCCTCAACATGACGGGTGCGATCATACCAGCACTAATGCACCGGATCTCATCAGAAGGCCGAAGTTAAGCGTGCTTGGGCGAGAGTAGTACTATGATGGGTGACCCCCTGGTATGTCCTCGTGTTGCAACCCCCCTTTTCAATTTTTTTTGCTCCGGTTTGTGTTGCCAAGATACTTTATGCACCACATTTCTATTATCGAATCGCACGGCACCTTGGGCAAGACAACTTCACTTCACGTGGAGGCTGGGCCTGCAAACCGAGGGCGTAGGGCTTGTGACCAGGTCTCCGTCGCTCCGGTGCCCATAACCTTTGATCCGTAAGGCGTTACGAGGCGCACAACATACCGTTGCAAAGCTCTCCGATAGCTCTACGAAGGGGGCAGCCAGCTTGCTCGCTGTGCCCTTTTTGGAGCCCAAAATCGAACGTTTTCATCAGTTTCAGGCTACTTTTCTTCTTTTGCTTGGTTTTTCCGTCCCGGATCATACGTCATGAGCTGTTAAAAGGACGACAACCTTATTCGCAGGACATTAGAGGGCACTACAATGCGTCGATATCACGTCTTGCGAGGATGCTGTGTTGTTGAAGCGGATGGGTTGTCGTTAAGCCAATGGGGCCTTTTGAATGGGCCATCTCTCTAGGATGGGACCGCGAACCGTAAATACATAAAGGATTTGTGCGCTCAACATGACGGGTGCGATCATACCAGCACTAATGCATCGGATCCCATCAGAACTCTGAAGTTAAGCGTGCTTGGACGAGAGTAGTACTAGGATGGGTGACCCCTTGGGTAGTCCTCGTGTTGCACCCCCTTTTCAATTTTTTTTTGCCCTGGTTAGGGTTGCCAAGACACTTTATCGACCAAATTTCTATTATCGAATCCCACGAAACATTGGGCAAGACAACTTCGCTTCACATAGAGGCTGGGCCTGCGAACCGAGGGCGTAGGGCTTGTGACCAGGTCTCCGTCGCTCCGGTGCACATAACTTTTGATTCGTAAGGCGTTACGCGGCGCACAGCATACCGTTGCAAAGCTCTCTGAGAGCTCTACAACGGGGGCAGCCAGCGTACTGGCTGTGCCCATTTTTGGAGCCTAAAATCGAACATTTTCATTAGTATCAGGCCACTTTTCTTCTTTAGCTCTGTTTTTCCATCCCGGATCGTACGTCGTCAGACGTTAAAAGGATGACAACCCTACTCACAGGACATTGGAGGGCCTTACAATGCGTCGATATCATGTTTTGCGAGGATACTGCATTGTTGAAGCAGATGGGTTGTCGTTAAGCCCATTGGGCCTTTTGAATAGACCATCTCTCTAGGATGGGACTGTGAACCGTTAACAAATAAAGGAATTGTACCCTCAATATGATGGGTGCAATCATACTAGCACTAATGCACCAGATCCCATCAGAACTCCAAAGTTAAGCGTGCTTGGGCGAGAGTAGTACTAGGATGGGTGACCCCCTGGGAAGTCCTCGTGTTGTACCCCCATGTCAATGTTTTTTGCTCCGGTTTGGGTTGCCAAGATACTTTATCCACCACATTTCTATTATCGAATACCACGGCACCTTGGGCAAGACAACTTCGCTTCAAGTGGAGGTTGGGCCCGCAAACCGAGGGCGTAGGGCTTGTGACCAGGTCTCCGTCGCTCCGGTGCCCATAACTTTTGATCCGTAAAGAGTTATACGGCGCACAGCATACCATTGCAAAGCTCTCCGATAGCTCTACGAAGGGGGCAGCCAACTTGCTCACTGTGCCCTTTTTGGAGCCCAAAATCAAACATTTTCATCAGTTTCAGGCCACTTTTCTTCTTTTGCTATGTTTTTCCATCCTGGATCGTACGTCGCGAGCTGTTAAAATGACAACAACCTTATTCGTAGGACATTAGAGGGCCCTAGAACGCTTCGATATCACGTCTTGCGAGGATGCTGTGTTGTTGAAGTGGATGGGTTGTCGTTAAGCCCATTGGGCCTTTTGAATGGGCCATCTCCCTAGGCTGGGACTGTGAACCGTTAACAAATAAAGGATTTGTGCCCTCAACGTAACGGGTGCGATCATACCAGCACTAATGCACCGGATCCCATCAGAGCTCTAAAGTTAAGAGTTTTTGGGCGAGAGTAGTACTAGAATGGGTGACCCCTTGGGAAGTCCTCGTGTTGCACCCCCCCTTTCAATTTTTTTTGCCCTGGTTAGGGTTGCCTAGATACTTTATCCACCAAATTTCTATTACCGAATCCCACTGAACAATGGGCAAGACAACTTCGCTTCACATAGAGGTTGGGCCTGCGAACCGAGGGCGTAAGGCTTGTGACCAATTCTCCGTCGCTGCGGTGCCTATAACTTTTGACTCGTAAGGAGTTACGCGGTGCATAGCATACCGTTGCAATGATCTCTGAGAGCTCTACGATGGGGGCAGCCAGTCTACTGGCTGTTCCCATTTTTGGAGCCTAGAATTGCACGTTTTCATCAGTTTCAGGCCACTTTTCTTCTTTTGCTCTATTTTTTCATCCCGGATCGTACGTCGTGAGCTGTTAGAAGGATGGCAACCTTACTCGCAGGACATTAGACGACCCTACAACGCGTCAATATCACGTCTTATGAGGATGCTGTGTTGTTGAAGTGGATGGGTTGTAATTAAGCCCATTGGACCTTTTGAATGGGCTATCTCTTTAGGTTGGGACTGTGAACCGTTAACAAATAAAGGAATTGTGCCCTCAACATGACGGGTGCGATCATACCAGCACTAATGCACCGGATCCCATCAGAACTCCGAAGTTAAGCGTGCTTCGGCGAGAGTAGTACTAGGATGGGTGACCCCATGGGAAGTCCTCGTGTTGAACCCCCCTTTTCAATTTTTTTTGCTCCCGTTTGGGTGGCCAAGATACTTTATCCACCACATTTCTATTATAGAATCCCACGTTACTTTGGGCAAGACAACTTCGCTTCACGTGGAGGCTGGGCACGCAAACCGAGGGCGTAGGGCTTGTGACCTGGTCTCCGTCGCTCCGGTGCCCATAACTTTTGAAACGTAAGGAGTTACGCGGCGCACAGCATACCGTTGCAAAGCTCTACGACAGCTCTATGAAGGGGGCAGCTAGCTTGCTCGATGTGCCCGTTTTTGGAGCCCAAAATCGAACATTTTTATCAGTTTCAGGCCACTATTCTTCTTTTGCTCTGTTTTCCCATCTCGGATCGTATGTCGTGAGCTGTTAAAAGGATTACAACCTTATTCACGGGACAATAGGGGGCCCTACAACGCATTGGTATCATGTCTTGCGAGGATGCTGCGTTGTTGAAGCAGATGGATTATCGTTAAGCCCATTGGGCCTTTTGAATTGGCCATCTCTCTTGGCTGGGACTGTGAACCGTTAACACATAAAGGAATTGTGCCCTCAACATGACGGGTGCGATAATTCCAGCACTAATGCACCGGATCCAATCAGAACTCCGAAGTTAAGCGTGCTTGGGCGATAGTAGTACTAGGATGGGTGACCCCCTGGGAAGTCCTCGTGTTGCACTGCCCTTTTCAATTTCTTTTGCTCCGGTTTGGGTTGCCAAGATACTTTATCCACCACATTTCTATTATCAAATCCCACGGCACCTTGGGCACGATAACTTCGCTTCACATGGAGGCTGGGCCCGCAAACCGAGGGCGTAGGTCTTTTGACCAGGTCTCCATCGCTCCGGTGCCCATAACTTTCGATCCATAAGGAGTAACGCGACGCACAGCATACCGTTGCAAAGCTCTCTAACAGCTCTACGAAGGGTGCAGCGAGCTTGCTCGCTGTGCCCCTTTTTGGAGGCCAAAATCGAACATTTTCATCAGTTATCAGCTACTTTTCTTCTTTTGCTCTTTTTTTCATCCTGGATCGTACGTCGTGAGCTGTTAACAGGACGACAACCTTACTCGCGGGACATTAGGGGGCCCTAAAACACGTCTTGCTAGGATGCTGCGTTGTTGAAGCAGATGGGTTATCATTAAGCCCATTGGGCCTTTTGAATTGGCCATCTCTCAAGGCTGGGATTGTGAACCGTTAACACATAAAGGAATTGTACCCTCTGCATGACGGGTGTGATCATACCAGAACTAATGCCCTAGATCCCATCAGAACTCCGAAGTTAAGCGTGCTTGGGCGATAGTAGGACTAGGATGGGTGACCCCCTAGGATGTCCTCGTGTTGCACCCCATTTTCAATTTTTTTTGCTCCGGTTTGGGTTGCCAAGATACTTTATCCACCACATTTCTATTATCGAATCCCACGGCACCTTAGGCAAGACAACTTCGCTACAAGTGGAGGCTGGGCCCGCAAACCGAGGCCGTAGGGCTTGTGACCAGGTCTCCTTCGCTTCGGTGCCCATAACTTTTGATCCGTAAGGAGTTACGCGGCGCACAGCTTACCGTTGCAAAGCTCTCCAACAGCTTGCTCGCTTTGCCCATTTTTGGAGCCCAAAATCAAATATTTTCATCAGTTTCGGGACACTTTTGTTATTAAGCTCGATTTTTCCATCCCGGATCGTAGGTCGTGAGCTATTAAAAAAGACGACAACCTTACTCACGGGACATTAGGGGGCCCTACAACGCGTCGATATCACGTCTTGCTAGGATGCTGCGTTGTTGAAGCAGATAGGTTATTGTTAAGCCCGTTGGGCCTTTTGATTTGGCCATCTCTTTAGGCTGGGACTGTGAACCGTTAACACATAAAGGAATTGTGCCCTCAACATGACGGGTGCGATCATACCAGCACTAATGCACCGGATCCCATCAGAACTCCGAAGTTAAGCGTGCTTGGGCAAGATTAGTACTAGGATGGGTGAGCCCTTGGGAAGTCCTCGTGTTGTACCCCCCTTTTCAATTTTTATTGCTCCAGTTTGGGTTGCCAAGATACTTTATCCACCACATTTCTATTATCGAATCCCACAGCACCTTGGGCAAGACAACTTCGCTTCACGTGGAGGCTGGGCCTGCAAACCGAGGGCGTAGGGCTTGTGACCAGGTCTCCGTCGCTCCGGGGCCCATAACTTTTGATCCTTAAGGCGTTATGCGGCGCACAGCATACCGTTGCAAAGCTCTTCGACGGCTCTACGAAGGGACCAGCCAGCTTGCTCGCTGTGCCCTTTTTGGAGCACAAAATTGAACGTTTTCATTAGTTTGAAGCCACTTTTCTTCTTTTGCTCTGTTTTTTCATCCCGGATCGTACGTCGTGAGCTGTTAAAAGGACGACAACCTTACTCGCGGGACATTAGAGGGCCCTACAACGCGTTGATATCACGTCTTACGAGGATGGTGTGAGGCCCGACCCTGATTTGCGTGCGATACCTCATTTCGTGTGCCCTAATCTAGATTTGCGTGCCTTGACCTAGGTTTAAGAATTGTGTTTGTTTTGTGTGCCATGCATTGAATTACGTGCATTCATTTAGGGTAGCGTGCATTTACTTGAAAAACGTGTGTTCGTCTCGTAGTTCGTGTCCTACCTCGTAGTGCATGCCCTAGACCTAGGATAGCGTGCCCTCACGCTAATCAAGAAAGTATCTTACACGGAGCACTAGACTATTAAATAATCCTACAAACTCCACTATCAATATTATAATCCTAATTCAACTCACTAGAAGACAAAAATTCACTAAACACTAAGCATTCCTTATTCTTTATTCCTTATTCTTTTTTCACTTCCAACACCCAATTAAATAATACTCCAATAGATGACAAAAATTCAGAATTTTTATAGTCTTGGCCAACCAACTAGGTAGTATTTGTGCATGTTGCTCAATTCAAATTGGTTCTAGACAAGTTATGACAAAACACTTATCAAATGCATAAAAAATTGCTCGAAACCTCCTCAATTCTTCACCTTGCTCGACCAAACACACCTTGCCCATGCTAGCAATTTTAAATTACACCTTGAAGACACAAAAAGGCTGAAATTGGGCTGCCCAAGGCCGAACATGCTTCATCAAACTTCAAGGCCTTTGTTTCTTTTTCATTTCACTCATTTTCCTCTCATCTTCTCTCTCTCCCTCTCATTCTACTCTCTCTTTCTTGGCCTTGGCTGAACTTCTTGCCATCTTAGCTCATCTTCATCATCCTATGGTTATTTAAGGCAAGCCCAAGCAAAGGAAAGCAAGTAGCTAGCTCAAAAGATGCATGCAAGCACATAGAGTCTACATTTCGGCCCTAGGTGAGTTTTTAAGCTTCCACTTCTTTTATTTTTGTTCTAACCACATGCATGTACTAAGAGCTTGGTCACTAAGCTAGGAAAAATAGAGAAAATCTAGTTGGAATCTCGGCTAGGCAAAGGAGAAGAAGAAAATTGTGCTTCAACAAGTTTTGTGCATCTTCTTGGTTGATTGCTAAGGTGAGGGCTAAAACCTTTTGAAAATCCTTCAAAAATCCACATGAATGCTCATAAATGTATGTCTTTGCTTCTGTACTTGAGTTATATTTTCGTTCATAAGCTTTTACAACCATGCATGGCAAGATTTTGGCTTGAAAATGATGATAGGTGAAATCGGATTATGTGACAGCTCTCTGACCTGTTGTTTCGAGTTGCGTTTGGCTAGGCAAATGATGTTTAAAATGCATGAAAATTGGTAGGTGACCAGTTTTTCCAGTTTTGAACATTTTTCGCAGAAATAGGCCAAAGCTAATTTCGACTCTATAGTCCTCAAAATAGCAAATAATTAAAATGTATCCAAATCTGGAAATCTGGAAAAATGAAGCAGGTTTTGGCAGATGCACTGACCTTGTAGAACGAACCAGATTTGACTTAGTAAATGTTGTCCAAAATGCATGAAATTTTGTGTAGTGCTAGATGTTTCAGTTCTGGACATTTTTGTCAGAAAAGGACTAAGGCTAAATCTGACCCTAAGGACCTAAAAAACGTCAATTATCGACATGTGTGCAAATCTGGACAGTTTTGTGCTATTCCACTGTTTTGGCTATAACTAATGATCCCGAACTCCAAATGATGCAAGGTTTGTTTCTGATTTAAGTTCATTTCTTAAGCTTTAATTCGAAATCTTATTCACTAGAATTGGAGATTGTTTTCTTATCTTAATGATTGTGAGAAAACAGCCTATTGCAGTAAGGGTTTCACTTAGTGTTATGCTTAGAAAAATTGTTGTAACTTCTCTTGTGGTGTTAATTGCTTGGAATTGTGGTGTTGAGATGTTGTGTGGACTGTTTTGAACGTCTGAGGATGTTGAATTAAATGATGCATGCCTTGAGATTGATTTTGAATTGGTTTGGGGCTTAAATTGCACGGATATGCACGAAATGGAAACACCAATGACTAGGGAGCCTTGGTAAGTGTTGATCATTTGGAGATTGTGTGGAATTATATGCTTAGTAGGCTGCCCGTAGATGCCCTTATAGGCTTAAATGTGATTTTTATCATTGCATGTTGACAAATAGGCTTTTCTTGCATCCGAGCCCACGTAGATGTTGTTGCATGTTATATAATCTTATTATTTGATTACGTGGACTTTGAATTGAGTTATATGACTTGATTTATGTGCATTACACAGCTGTCCGTTTAATGTTCATATAACTCCATATGCTTTTCAAATGAAATTACTTGTCTATTCGTGCCTTGCTTGTTTACTTGTCAATGTGCAATCTTATGACGGTCCGGAGGGAACCTACTTTGTTGTCCTCCTAATGTGATATATTAAATTTCATAAATGTGCATTGCATACAAGGTTACAACATTTCATTCTGGCATGGTAGCGATCACGCACACCGGGCGGCATCGGGCTTGCTGGTGCACCCGTGACTACCATGGTCCCATTCCCTCTCTCGTTTGGGAGCTAGACTTCCTCAGAGAGTTAGGTCGTAGGATTTCAGGGTACATCCGGAGTACACCCACCTGGCATGTTAAGGGGATGATTTGAAGTCGGCCGCAACAACTGATTCTGAAAATGATCTGAGAGCAAAAGCTCATCGTATCCTTTTACTATATGTATAAGTACTCTCGCTTGGTTCCTAGAGAACCTCGGGGAGGAAAGACGGGTACTTGTGTTCATTTAATTTTGTATTATTATTCTGTACTTAATTGTGTTATATTCATGCTTGCAAAAGGATTTTCATAAGTTGAACCGGAAAATGAGTTTCAAAACCTATTTCTCGTTCCCCCTCGCTGAGTTCATAAGGACTCACCCTCTTTTATCATCTCAGGTGAAGAAGATCAAGAACAGGTACCTGAGGACGATGTGCCTATCGATGATTCCTTGGAGTGATTACCTGTCCTATGTGCTTTGCATGTTTATGGCTATTTGTAAACCATGCTACTTGCAGTCTTTTTCTTTTATGTTGCTCAATGTTGTAATGTAAAAGACCCCCGTTGTAATTTGGGGTCTAATTTTGGTTTATACTGATATTGCTAGACAGACACTAGATACTACTATGATCGTTTTGCTATTATTACTACTAGTATCTATCATAGGTTATGACGTATTTGGTAAGGACTAAGTAAATGAACCTATCCAATCTTAAACAGGTACACGCTTTTAAGCTAAGATCAACAGGTACTTTTGTAACGAGGATAAACAAACAAACGAGACATAGTATCATGCTAGGTTATAAATCAAACGAGACATCGAGATAACCAATAGGCATTTCAATTGATGTTAAATAGAAATCTTAGTTGGAAATGAAATTGAGATTGAAAAATTTTGAGGCGTTTAGAGAATTAGGCCAAACCAAAGAGCCCAATTACAGTTGTTATTCTGCCGGTTTTCCGAAAAATTTTGGAGTTTTGACTAAAACATTAAGTGTTAAATCTTCATAAACGGTTAAGTATGTGATATGACCTGAATTTTTAGATCACACCCTAGTCTAATCTTATAGGCCGAGTTGGGGCGTGACAGCTTATAAATAGGATGGTATTAGAGCTTAGATTGCTTAAGCCGGGTTTAACTCTCGGACCATGGGTAGAGCCCTAAGATAATTAGGAAGACTTGTTTATATGTTATTGTGTGATAATATTAAATGTGCCTTCTATGTTTTATGTGTTTAAGTGATTAACATGCCTTAGTTGTTTCTAGAATTTTACCTATATTATGTTGCATATCTTATGCTTTAAATTCTTAATTGTCATGTTTCAATAAATTGTGCATCGTTATATGTGCCTATAGATGGCTGGCCCTAGTACTCGCACTACTAATAGGAGCGGTGAACCCCAAGAGACCGGAGATGCTTATCAAACTAATCCCAGTATAGCTATGTTTAATATGATGGCGAACACCATGGATTGCGTATCACGAGTGATGGAGCAGCAAGATGCATGTGAGGCCAACAACAACAACAACAACAGGAATTAGGGTAACCATGGGAGACATAGCAGAATGAGGGAGTTCCTTGACTTTCGTCCATCTAAATTCCACGGAGAAGCTGATGATGAGAAAGCAGAGGCGTGGCTGTCTGAGATCGAGAGGATTTTCAGGCCACTTGATTATACTGATGAAGAAAAGGTAGAGTTTGCTGTGTTTCTGTTAAACGGGGATGCCGAGCATTGGTGGCACAGTGTAGAGGCACTGTGCGGAACTGATCAGACACCTCGCTTGTGGGGTAATTTCGTTAAGGCATTCAAGGAGAAATATGTACCTACAGTTTCCAGGCAGAGGCGGATTGAGGAGTTCATGCACTTGACCCAGGGTAACATGACGGTGGCCCAGTACGAGGCTCGTTTTGACCGACTGTCCCGTTATGCTCAATATATGGTTAGTACTCCGGAGGCGAAGATGTGGAAATTTACTACTGGATTGAGGCCAGAGATTCAGGACCAGTTGGCTTCTCATGACTTCGATACCTATTCTGCTCTCTTTGCTGCTGCCTCTCGAGTTGAGAAGAGGAAACTTGATAGAGCCGGTTCGAGTCAGCCGAACAAGAAACCATACCAGCCTCCAGGTCAGCAGAGAAAATTCCAGAGTCAGAGTCGTAATCAAGGCCAGAGCCAGAACAGACCAGTGAATAACCGTGGCCCGACGAAAGTGCCATCAGCCTCTTCCACCCGCGGATCCACAGGTAGTTCACCTACTACTCAGTCTGTCAACTGTTCTTACTGTGACAAGAAGGGTCATACCGAGGCCCAGTGCTGGAAGAAGTCAGGACGATGTATGAGATATGGTAGTGATCTGCATCAGATCAAGGATTGCCCTAAACGGCAGGCAGGGCAGAATCAGGATAAACCAGCTGGTAGAGGCAAGACTCCAGTTCCTAGAGTTCAGGCTCGAGCTTATGCTATTGAGTGCGAGGAGATTCCAGATGAGACCGCTGTTGTTGAAGGTACATTCTTCATACTGAATCAACCTGTTAGGGTGCTAATTGATCTGGGTGCTACTCATTCATTTATTACTCCCTTATGTATGGAACGTGTGAAACTGAAAGTTGTATGTTTACCATACGAAGTAGAAGTTGGTACTCCAATGGGTTCTAAACTTGTTACTAGCTCAGCTTGTAAAGCATGTAAAATCCAAATTAAGGATAGGGAATTCTCAGCCAATCTTATTGTATTACCTTTTCGAGATTATGAGGTCATTTTAGGGATGGACTGGCTGGCAAAACATCACGTCCAACTAGATTGCCGAGCGAAGATTATAACGTTCTGGGTACCTGGTCAACCAATACTGGAGGTACTGGGTCGAAGAGATTTCACCAGGAGTTCCATCATTTCATCTACAAAAGCAGTGAAGTCTTTGAGAAAAAGGGTGTAGCGAATACTTAGCTTACCTCATCAACAAGCCGTCGAACAAAGCTAAGTTGGAGGAGATGCCTGTGATCAAAGACTATGCAGATGTGTTTCCAGAAGAACTACTCGGTTTACCCCCAAATCGGGAAATCGAGTTTGTTATTACTGCCTAGCACCCAGCTGATATCTAAAGCTCCCTATCGTATGGCACCGGCCGAGCTACAAGAATTGAAGGATGAATTGCAAGGATTGTTGAAGAAAGGATTTGTTCAACCGAGTTCTTCACTGTGGGGCGCGCCAGTTCTATTTGTGAATAAGAAAGACGGAACGTTGAGGCTATGCATCGATTACCGATGACTGAACCAAGTGACCGTCAAGAATAAATACCCACTTCCACTAATCGATGAGTTAATTGATCAACTGCAAGGAGCCAAAGTGTATTCGAAACTGGACCTGAGGCAAGGGTATTATCAGTTGCGGATCAAAAAGGAGGATGTGCCTAAAACGGCTTTCAGGACGAGATATGGGCATTATGAATATGTGGTGATGCCTTTTGGACTAACCAATGCCCCTGCAGCTTTTATGGATTTGATGCACAGGGTGTTTCAACTCTACTTGGACCAATTTGTGGTGATTTTCATTGATGATATTTTGGTATACTCGAAATCTGAGGCGGAGCATGATCAACATATGCGGTTGGTACTGCAGAAACTTCAAGAGCATCAATTGTATGCAAAGTTTAGCAAGTGTGAATTTTGGTTGTAGTAGATTGCATTTTTGGGGCATATCATATCCCAATAGGGAATAGCGGTGGATCCAGCAAAGATAGATGTAGTGATGTCTTGGAAGAAGCCAGAGAATGTTACGGAGATTCGGAGTTTTCTTGGTCTAGCCAGCTATTATCAGAGATTCATGAAAGATTTCTCTAAGATTGCAGGACCGCTTACAAAGCTCACTCAAAAGAAAACAAAGTTCGTGTGGGATGATAAGTGTGAGAACAACTTCCAAGAATTTAAGAAAAGATTGACTACCGCACCTGTTCTTGCATTGCCTGAAGGGAGTCAAGGTTTTGTAATCTATAGCGATACTTCAAAAGAAGGATTGGGTTGTGTGTTTTAGATTTCGGAAACGGTTGGGAGAAATATCTATCTCTAGCGGAGTTCGCTTATAATAATAGTTATCAGGCCACTTGTAACACCCCGATCCCTCTTGAGACCGAGAGTTCTATCAATCAATCTATTCGCAACCCAATTCCAAACCCGGGCAAAATTTTTAGGGAAAGACGGACGAAGTCTCCCCTGTTTCTAGGCAAAATGCAAAACCTGTGACAACACATAAGTGGACCAGTACCGTGTCCAATCATTCAAACACTTCAAGGCCATCCGAGCCTTGTTTCTCAGCAATTAAACACAACAAGTATACATACATTTCCAAGTACCCAGACTATTCTAACTCTTTCTTTTAGAGAATACAATCATGCATTGAATTTAAGCTATACTAGCTAAATACACAAACTAACTTATCAAACACTTCAATAATCTAGTAAGACTTAAATTACATTCCTTTTGACTTGAATTACATTCAATACATGAAATATACATCTTTGCATCTTTGACAACTTAAGTCACATAGCACGCAAGATAACTCTTCAAGCATGAACTTTCACGTAATCACGAACTTTCCAGCTAACGTGATATCTCCTGAAATGTGGTGGTGAGGAGTGATTATACATAACACGTATACTCAGTAAGGGCGAGACAGACATCGAGGTCGAGAGAAAGAAGTTCGTGCAATGTAAATAGGCACAACTAAGCAATATAATTGACAAGCAAGCATTCAATATAAACAATCAATACAATAACCAATTAATAAAAGCATTAACATAACCATTCAAAGCTATACCACACTCTGAAGGCTATGGTTCACTCGAGCGAGAAATGTACCGATCATGACTTCGATGACTTTAACGATGACGCGCCTGCTCACCCACCTTATAACTTCTGTTAGAGTACTCCGGACATATTCTTGCAATTCTACGACCCGAACTCCCTAGGCGGCAACCCAAGCGGGAAAGGGAATAGGACACGGAGCTAGAGCAACCAACACTGGCAACCCGACGCTACCCAGAGAGGCCCATCACTCACGCGCCTAACACTAATGCAATGCAATACGAGACATATAACGATAATCGAGCAAGGCACTGAAATGCAAGTCAATAACAACATGCGATACGATAAGTAATTGCAATCAATAAAATAACAAGAACAATACTAACAAGCATTATCAACAATTGATATACAAATTCAATCATAACCAACTTTAACAAGCATAACAAGCAATATTAAGCATTCTATAGGCATTACACTATGAAAACACACAAAATCACAAAATGACCCCAACTTTCAAAACGCTACTACTTTCAAACGAGCCACGAGGTTCGGAAACCGACTTCACCAATTCTCCTAGCTCACCTTAAGCCATGTCTAAAGACCCCGAAACCCTACTTAACCCTAGAATTCACGCAAAGCCCTGATTTCCCCCTTTGCTCGTTTGAACTACCGCTACCTCAACCGAACACCCAACCAACACCATAACCACACCAAAATTGCTTCCATGGCCTCCTGAGACAATGCCATCACGCAAATCGAGGAAACGCTAATCTCGACCTAAACGACCCCAACTTGGTCCAAGGCATTTTTCTCCGTTTTCCCATTACACACCCCAAACAAATCATGCATTTAGGCATTCTAGCATATCTAGCATTTTTTCACATCAACGGAATGCATAACGGAACAACTTCATCGAAACGGGGGTTTACTATTCACAATTTACTATTCAATTATCAATTTAAATTGCAATTTCGATATTCAACCGCAGAAAATGCTAAAAAGCTATAAATACATGTTCTACAATCAACAAGGAACATTCTTTAAGCAACAAAATGGATAAAATAACAATCTACGCATAATTTCTAAAAATTAAAGTTTAGACATAATATTTTTAAATGCGCAAATAACGATGAAACCCTCACCTTAGACGCTACTAGATGCTAGGAAAACCACGCCGGATGCCTCGGAAACCACCCCGTGCAAGCTCACGCGAAGATTTGAAGTTTTGAAGATTGAAATATTTTTTTTTCTTTCTCCTTGGTTTCGGCCCTTTCATTTCTGTTTTTCAGCTTTTTTTTTGTGCTATTATAAGCTTATAAGGTGACAAGAAGTCAACAAGTCAAAGCCGTTGGTCAAAACTAACTTAAACTTGGTCAACTAAGCTTATTTCATGCATTTTAAAGCTAAAACAACTAACATAAATCCAATTCCAGTTAATAACAATTAAACTACTAAAATTAAAACACCAAACACCAATTTTCACTATTTGCTGAGGACTAGAAATCATTTCCTAACTATCGCTCCCGAAATGCAATGCACTTTGAGATAATAAAAGAATAACAATTAAACCTCAAAGAATTTAAGAAAATTTAATTTTTGAAAAGCAACATAGTTGAAAATTTACTCCGGCTCGAAGCTAGTTTTCATTTAATTGAAAACCGAGAATTAAGATGCAAGAAAAATAAAACCGTTTAACATAAATATGAAAATAAAGCTACAAATGAATGTTTAACTGAAAATAAACACAAAATTCAATACTAACATTTAAGATAACATTTAATTAAATGTAATTAAAAGCCATTAAATGTATGCCAGGTCCTGGTTATCACACCACTATCGGGATAGCCCCATTTGAAGCGTTGTATGGACGTAAGTGTCGATTCCCAATTTACTGGGATGAAGTTGGTGAGACGAAGACTTTTGACCCGACCCTTTTACCTGAACTTATGAAGACTGTTGATAATGTCCACCTCATCCGGAAACGGATGCTTACCGCCCAGAGCAGGCAGAAGAGTTATGCAGACCGACGGAGATAGAGTCTCGAGTTCGAGGTTGGGGACAAGGTGTTCTTGAAGATATCACCTCAGAGGGGATTGATTAAACATGGCAAGAGTGGAAAGTTGAGCCCGAGGTTTGTAGGACCATTTGAGATAGTTGAGAAGGTTGGCAAGTTGGCGTATCGCCTGACACTACCCCAGAACCTCTCCAATATTCACGACGTCTTTCATGTTTCTATGCTGCGGAAATATTATCCTGATCCGTCACATATCTTGGAGCCAAAGCCGTTGCAACTTCGGGAGAACTTGTCTTACGAGGAGAAGCCCATTCGGATCCTAGACCAGCAAGATCGGGAGTTGCGCAACAAAACTATACCAATGATGAAAGTACTGTGGGATCATCATGGAGTTGAAGAAGCAACGTGGGAAAGGCAAGACCAGATGGAGCAGCAATATCCAGCTTTATTTCAAAGGTAATATTGAATTTCGGGACGAAATTCTTTTAAGGAGGGGAGGATGTGAGGCTTGACCTCGATTTACGTGTGATATCTCGTTTCGTGTGCCCTAATCTAGATTTGCGTGCCTTGACCTAGGTTTAAGAATTGTGTTCATTTTTTGTGCCATGCATTGAATTACATGCATTCATTTAGGGTTGCGTGCATTTACTTGGAAAACGTGCATTCGTCTTGTAGTTTGTGTCCTACCTCATAGTACGTGCCCTAGACCTAGGAAACGTGCCCTCACGCTAATCAAGAAAGCATCTTACACAAAGCACTAGACTATTAAATAATCCTACAAACTCCACTATCAATATTATAATCCTAAATCAACTCACTAGAAGACAAAAATTCACTAACCACTAAGCATTCCTTATTCTTTATTCCTTATTCTTTGTGCACTTCCAACACCCAATTAAATAATACTCCAATAGATGACAAAAATTCAGAATTTTTATAGTCTTGGCCAACCAACTAGGTAGTATTTGTGCATGTTGCTCAATTCAAATTGGTTCTAGACAAGTTATGACAAAAACACTTATCAAATGCATAAAAAATTGCTCCAAACCTCCTCAATTCTTCACCTTGCTCGACCAAACACACCTTGCCTATGCTAGCAATTTTAAATTACACCTTGAAGACACAAAAAGGCTGAAATTGGGCAGCCCAAGGCCGAACATGCTTCATCAAACTTCAAGGCCTTTGTTTCTTTTTCATTTCACTCATTTTCCTCTCATCTTCTCTCTCTCCCTCTCATTCTACTCTCTGTCTCTCGGCCTTGGCTGAACTTCTTACCATCTTAGCTCATCTTCATCGTCCTATGGTTATTCAAGGCAAGCCCAAGCAAAGGAAAGCAAGTAGCTAGCTCAAAAGATGCATGCAAGCACATAGAGTCTTCATTTCGGCCCTAGGTGAGTTTTTAAGCTTCCACTTCTTTTATTTTTGTTCTAACCACATGAATGTACTAAGAGCTTGGTCACTAAGCTAGGAAAAATAGAGAAAATCTAGTTGGAATCTCGGCTAGGCAAAGGAGAAGAAGAAAATTGTGCTTCAACAAGTTTTGTGCATCTTCTTGGTTGATTGCTAAGGTGAGGGCTAAAACCTTTTGAAAATCCTTCAAAAATCCACATGCATGCTCATAAATGTATGTCTTTGCTTCTGTACTTGAGTTATATGTTCGTTCATAAGCTTTTACAACCATGCATGGCAAGATTTTGGCTTGAAAATGATGATAGGTGAAATCGGATTATGTGACAGCTCTCTGACCTGTTGTTTCGAGGTGAGTTTGGCTAGGCAAATGATGTTGAAAATGCATGAAAATTGATAGGTGACTAGTTTTTCCAGTTTTGAACATTTTTCACAGAAATAGGCCAAAGCTAATTTCGACTCTAAGGTCCTCAAAATGGAAAATCAGTAAAATGTGTCCAAATCTGGAAATCTGGAAAAATGAAGCAGGTTTTGGCAGATGCACTGACCTTGTAGAACGAACCAGATTTGACTTAGTAAATGATGACCAAAATGCATGAAATTTTGTGTGCTGCTAGATTTTTCAGTTCTAGACATTTTTTTCAGAAATGGACTAAGGCTAATTCTGACCCTAATGACCTCAAAAACGTCAATTATCGAAATGTGTGCAAATCTGGACAGTTTTGTGCTATCCCACTGTTTCGGCTATAATTAATGATTCCGAACTCCAAATGATGCAAGGTTTGTTTCTGATTTTATTTCACTTCTTAAGATTTAATTTGACATCTTATTCACTGGAATTGGAGATTGTTTGCTTATCTTAATAATTGTGAGAAAACAGCCTATTGCAGTAAGGGTTTCACTTAGTGTTATGCTTAGAAAAATTGTTGTAACTTCTCTTGTTGAAATAAATGCTTGGGATTGTAGCTTTGGTATGTTGTGGACTGTTTTGAATGTTTGAGGATGTTGAATTAAATGATGCATGGCTTGATATTGATTTTGAATTGGTTTGGGGCTTAAATTGCACAGATATGCACGAAATGGAAACCCTAATGACTAGGTAGTCTTGCTAAGTATTGATCATTTAGATATTGTGTGGAATTATATGCTTAGTAGGCTGCCCGTAGATGCCCTTATAGTCCTAAATATGATTTTGATCATTGCATGTTGACAAATAGGCTTTTCTTGCATACGAGCCCACGTAGATGTTGTTGCATGTTATATAATCGTATTATTTGATTACGTGGACTTTGAATTGAGTTATATGACTTGATTTATGTGCGTTACATGGCTGTCCGTTTAATGTTCATATAACTCCATATGCTTTTCAAATGAAATTACTTGTCTATTCGTGCCTTGCTTGTTTACTTGTCAATGTGCAATCTTATGACGGTCCGGATGCAACCTACTTTGTTGTCCTCCTAATGTGATATATTAAATTTCATAAATGTGCATTGCATACAAGGTTGCAACCTTTCATTCTGGCATGGTAGTGATCACGCACACCGGGCGGCATCTGTCACGCCCCAACCCGGTCTATAAAGGTTAGACTAGGGTGTGATCTAACATTCAAGTCATGTCTCGTACTTAATCGTTCATGAAAGTTTAACGCTTAATGTTTTAGCCTAAACTCCAAAATTTTCCGAAAACCGGCAGCATAATGGCTGTAATTGGGCTATTTGGTTTGACCTAATTTTCTAAACGCCTTGAATTTTCCAATCTCAATTTCATTTCCAACTAAGATTACTATTTATCATCAATTGAAATGTCTATTGGTTATCTCGAAGTCTCATTTGATTAATAACCTAGTATGATACTATGTCTCGTCTGTTTATTAATCCTCGTTACAAAAGTACATGTTGATCTTAGCTTGATAATAAGTACCTGCTTAGATTGGATAGGCTCATTTACTTAGTCCTTATCTGATACTTCATGACCCTACGATAGATACTAGTCAATGACGATAGCAAAAGACCATAGTAGTGTCTGTCTAGTTGATATCAGTACAAACCAAAATTAGACCCCAAATTACAACAGGGGTCTTTTACATTACACATCAAGCAACATAAAAAAAAAATAATAGTCTTCAAGTAGCATAGTTCACAAATAGCCATAATCACTTAAGGCACATAGGACAGGCAATCACTCCAAGGAATCATCGTTAGGCACATCGTCCTCAGGTACCTATTCTTGATCTTCTTCACCTGAGATGATAAAACAGGGTGAGTCCTTATGAACTCAGCGAGGGGGAACGAGAAATAGGTTTTAAAACTCATTTTTCGGTTCCACTTATGAAAGTCCTTTTGCAAGCATGAATATAACACAATTAAGTACATAACAATAATATGAAGTAAAGGAACACAATTATCAGTCTTTCCACCCCGAGGTTCTCTAGGAACCAAGCGAGAGTACTTACACATATAGAGAAAGGATACGGTGAGCTTTTGCTCTCAGTTGATGCGGCCGACTTCAAATCATCCCCTTAACACGCCAAGTGGGTGTACTCCGGATGTACCCCAAAATCCTACGACCCAACTCTCCGAGGAAGTCTAGCCCCCAAGCGAGAGAGGGAATTGGACAGTGGTAGTCACGGGTGCACCGGCAAGCCCGATGCCGCCCGGTGTGTGTGATCGCTACCACGCCATACTGAAAGGTTGCAACCTTGTATGCAATGCACATTTATGACATTTAATATATCACATTAGGAGGACAACAAAGTAGGTTGCCTCCGGACAGTCATAAGATTGCACATTGACAACTAAACAAGTGAGGCACGAATAGACAAGTAATTTCACTTGAAAAGCATATGGAGTTATATGAACATTAAACGAGCAGCCATGTAACTCACGTAAATCAGGTCATATAACTCATTTCAACGTCCACGAAATCAAATAATAAGGTTATTCAACATGCAACAACAATCTACGTGGTTCGGATGCAAGAAAGGCCTATTTGTCAACATGCGACGAATCAAAATCACATTTAGGGCTATAAGGCAACTACGGGCAGCCTACTAAACATATAATTACACTCAATATTCAAAGGATCAACACTTAGCAAGTTCGCCTAGTCACTAGGGTTTCCATTTCGTGCTTACCCGTGCGATTAAGTCCCAAGTCAACTCAAAGTCAACCTCAAGCCATACATCAATTAATTCAACATCCCCAAGTACTCAAAACAGTCCACACAACATCTCAAAGCCACAATCCCAAGCATTTAATTCAACAAGAGAAGTTACAACAATTTTTCTAAGCATAACACTAAGTGAAACCCTTACTGCAATAGGCTGTTTTCTCACAATCATTAAGACAAGAAAACAATCTCCAATTCCAGTGAATAAGATGTCAAATTAAAGCTTAATAAGTGAACTAAAATCAAAAACAAACCTTGCATCATTTGGAGTTCGGGATCATTAGATATAGCCGAAACAGTGAGATAGCACAAAACTGTCCAGATTTGCACACATTTCGATAATTGACATTTTTGAGATCCTTAGGGTCACATTTAGCCTTAGTCCATTTCTGACAAAAATGTCCAGAACTGAAAAATATAGAAGAAAACCAAATTTAAAGAATTTTGGCCTTCATTTACTAATTCAAATCTTGTTCGTTCTACAAGGTCAGTGCATCTGCCAAAACCTACTTCATTTTTCCAGATTTCTGGATTTGGACACATTTTAATGATTTGCCTTTTGGATGACCTTAGAGTCGAAATTAGCTTTGGCCTATTTCTGCGAAAAATGTTCAAAACTGGAAAAAATAGTCACTTACCAATTTGCATGCATTTTCAACATCATTTTCCTAGGAAAACTCACCTCGAAACAACAGGTCAGAGAGCTGTCACATAATCCGATTTCACCTATCATCATTTTCAAGCCAAAATCTTGCCATGCATGGTTGTAAAAGCTTATGAACGAACATATAACTCAAGTACAGAAGCAAAGACATACATTTATGAGCATGCATGTGGATTTTTGAAGGATTTTCAAAAGGTTTTAGCCCTCACCTTAGCAATCAACCAAGAAGATGCACAAAACTTGTTGAAGCACAATTTTCTTCTTCTCCTTTGCCTAGCCGAGATTCCAACTAGATTTTCTCTATTTTTCCTAGCTTAGTGACCAAGCTCTTAGTACATGCATGTGGTTAGAACAAGAAGAAAAGAAATGGAAGCTTAAAAACTCACCTAGGGCCGAAATGAAGACTCTATGTGCTTGCATGCATCTTTTGAGCTAGCTACTTGCTTTCCTTTGCTTGGGCTTGCCTTGAATAACCATAGGATGATGAAGATGAGCTAAGATGGTAAGAAGTTCAGCCAAGGCCGAGAGAGAGAGAGTAGAATGAGAGGGAGAGAGAAGATGAGAGGAAAATGACTGAAATGAAAAAAAAACAAAGGCCTTGAAGTTTGATGAAGCATGTTCGGCCTTGGGCAGCCCAATTTCAGCCTTTTTGTGTCTTCAAGGTGTAATTTAAAATTGCTAGCATAGGCAAGGTGTGTTTGGTCGAGCAAGGTGAAGAATTGAGGAGGTTTGGAGCAATTTTTTATGCATTTGATAAGTGTTCTTGTCATAACTTGTCTAGAACCAATTTGAATTGAGCAACATGCACAAATACTACCTAGTTGGTCGGCCAAGGTTATAAAAATTCTGAATTTTTTTCATCTATTGGAGTATTATTTAATTGGTTGTTGGAAGTGCAAAAAGAATAAGGAATAAAGAATAAGGAATGCTTGGTGTTTAGTGAATTTTTGTCTTCTAGTGAGTTGATTAGGATTATAATATTGATAGTGGAGTTTGTAGGATTATTTAATAGTCTAGTGCTTTGTGTAAGATGCTTTCTTGATTAGCGTGAGGGCACGCACTACAAGGTAGGACACAAACTACGAGACGAACGCACGTTTTTTTAGTAAATGCATGCAATCCTAAATGAATGCACATAATTCAATGCATGGCACACAAAACAAACACAATTCTTAAACCTAGGTCAAGGCACGCAAATCTAAGTCAGGGCACACGAAACGAGGTATCGCACACAAATCGAGGTCTCGCACGTAATTCAAGGTCAGGACATGTATATCTAGGTATGCGATCCATCGAGGATTAGGGCACACAATTCTAAGTCAAGGCACGTATGACGAAGCATGCACGAAAACCAAGACAGGGCACGCAATCCAAGATCAGTCATATAACTCTAGGTCTAAGGCACGTAATCGAGGTAACACACGTTATTCGGGGTCGGGCCTCACAGCATCGGGCTTGCCAGTGCACCCGTGACTACCATGGTCCCATTCCCTCTCTCGCTTGGGGGCTAGACTTCCTCGGAGAGTTGGGTTGTAGGATTTCGGGGTACATCCGGAGTACACCCACCTAGCGTGTTAAGGGGATGATTTGAAGTCGGCCGCAACAACTGATTCTGGAAATGAACTGAGAGCAAAAGCTCACCGTATCCTTTTTACTATGTGTATAAGTACTCTCGCTTGGTTCCTAGAGAACCTCGGGGAGGAAAGACGGGTAATTGTGTTCCTTTACTTTTGTATTATTATTCTGTACTTAATTGTGTTATATTCATGCTTGCAAAAGGATTTTCATAAGTTGAACCGGAAAATGAGTTTCAAAACCTATTTCTCGTTCCCCCTCGCTGAGTTCATAAGGACTTACCCTCTTTTATCATCTCAGGTGAAGAAGATCAAGAACAGGTACCTAAGGACGATGTGCCTATCGATGATTCCTTGGAGTGATTGCCTGTCCTATGTGCTTTGCATGTTTATGGCTATTTGTGAACCATGCTACTTGAAGACTATTTCTTTTATGTTGCTCAATGTTGTAATGTAAAAGACCCCCGTTGTAATTTGGGGTCTAATTTTGGTTTGTACTGATATTGCTAGACAAACACTAGACACTTCTATGATCGTTTTGCTATTATTACTGCTAGTATCTATCATAGGTTATGACGTATTAGGTAAGGACTAAGTAAATGAACCGATCCAATCTTAAACTGTACACGCTTTTAAGCTAAGATCAACAGGTATTTTCGTAACGAGGACAAACAAACAAACGAGACATAGTATCATGCTAGGTTATAAATCAAACGAGACATCGAGATAACCAATAGGCATTACAATCGATGTTAAATAGAAATCTTAGTTGGAAATGAAATTGAGATTGGAAAATTTTGAGGCGATTAGAGAATTAGGCCAAACCAAACAGTCCAAATACAGCCGTTATGCTGTCGGTTTTCCGGAAAACTTTGGAGTTTAGACTAAAACATTAGGTGTTAAATCTTCATAAACAGTTAAGTATATGATATGACCTGAATGTTTAGATCACACCCTAGTGTAACCTTATAGGCCGGGTTGGGGCGTGACAATGCTGCGTTGTTGAAGCGGATGGGTTATCGTTAACCCATATGTCCTTTTGAATGGGCCATCTCTGTAGGATGGGACTGTTAACTTTGAACACATAAAGGAATTGTGCCCACAACATGACGGGCGCGATCATACCAGCACTAATGCACCAGATCCCATCAAAACTCCGAAGTTAAGCGTGCTTGGGCAAGAGTAGTACTAGGATGGGTGACCCCTTGGGAAGTCCTCGTGTTGTACCCCCCTTTTCAATTTTTTTTGCTCCGGTTTGGGTTGCCCAGATACTTTATCCAACACATTTCTATTATCGAATCCCACGGCACCTTGGGCAAGACAACTTCGCTTCACGTGGAGGCTGGGCCCGCAAACCGAGGGCGTAGGGCTTGTGACTAGGTCTCCGTTGCTCTGGTGCCCATAACTTTTGATCCGTAAGGAGTTACAGCATACCGTTGTAAAGCTCTTCGACAGCTCTACGAAGGGGGCAGCCAGCTTGCTCGCTGTGCCCTTTTTGGGGCCAAAAATTGAACATTTTTATCAGTTTCAGGCCACTTTTCTTCTATTGCTCTGTTTTTTCGTACCGGATCGTACGTCATGAGCTGTTAAAAGGACGACAACCTTACTCGCGGGACATTAGAGGGCCCTACAATGCGTCGATATCACGTCTTGCGAGGATGCTGCGTTGTTGAAGCGGATGGGTTGTCGTTAAGCCCATTGGGCCTTCTGAATGGGCCATCTCTCTAGGTTGGGACTGTGAACCGTTAACAGATAAAGGAATTTTGCCCTCAACATGACGGGTGCGATCATACCAGCACTAATGCACCGGATCCCATCAGAACTCTGAAGTTAACCGTGCTTGGGCGAGAGTAGTACTAGGATGGGTAAACCCCTGGGAAGTCCTCGTGTTGCACCCCCCTTTTCAATATTTTTTGCTCCAGTATGGGTTGCCAAGATACTTTATCCACCACATTTCTATTATCAAATCCCACGGCACCATGAGCAACACAACTTCGCTTCACGTGGAGGCTGGGCCCGCAAACCGAGGGCGTAGGGCTTGTGACCAGGTCTCCCTCGCTCCGGTGCCCATAACTTTTGATCCGTAAGATGTTACGCAGCGCACAGCATACCGTTGGAAAGCTCTCCGACAGCTCTACGAAGGGGGCAACCAGCTTGCTTGCTGTGCCCTTTTTGGAGCCCAAAATCGAACGTTTTCATCAGTTTCATGCCACTTTTCTTCTTTTGCTCTATTTTTTCATCCCGGATCGTACGTCGTTAGCTGTTAAAAGGACGACAACCTAACTCGTGGGACATTAGAGGGCCCTACAACGCGTCGATATCACGTCTTGCAAGGATGCTGCGTTGTTGAAGCGGATGGGTTGTCATTAAGCCCATTGGGCCTTTTGAATGGGCTATCTCTCTAGGCTGGGATTATAAACTGTCAACACATAAAGGATTTGAGCCCTCAATATGACTGGTACGATCATACCAGCACTAATGCACTGGATCCCATCAGAACTCCAAAGTTAAGCGTGCTTGGGCGAGAGTAGTACTAGGATGTGTGTCCCCCTGGGAAGTCCTCGTGTTGCACCCCTTTTTCAATTTTTTTTGCCCTGGGTAAGGTTGCCAAGATACTTTATCCACAAAATTTCTACTACTGAATCCCACGAAACATTGGGCAACAGAACTTCGCTTCATGTAGAGCCTGGGCCCGCAAACCGAGGGCGTAGTACTTGTGACCAGGTCTCCGTCGCTCCGGTGCCCATAACTTTTGATCCGTAAGGAGATAAACGGCGCACAGCATACCGTTGTAAATCTCTCTAAGAGCTCTACGACGGGGGCAGCCTGCTTGCTCGCTGTGCCCTTTTTGGAGTCCAAAATCGAACGTTTTCACCGGTTTCAGGGCACTTTTCTTTTTTTGCTCTGTTTTTTCGTCCCGGATCATACGTCGTGAGCTTTTAAAAGGACGAAAACCTTATTCACGGGACATTAGAGAGCCCTACAATGTGTCGATATCACGTCTTGCGAGGATGCTGCGTTGTTGAAGCAGATGGGTTGTCGTTAAGCCCATTGGGCCTTTTGAAAGGGCCATCTCTCTAGGCTGCGACTGTGAACCGTTAACAAATAAAGGAATTGTGCCCGTAACATGACGGGTGCGATCATTCTAGCACTAATGCACCAGATCCCATCAGAACTTCGAAGTTAAGCGTGCTTGGGCAAGAGTAGTACTAGGATGGGTGACCCCCTGGGAAGTCCTCCAGTTGCACCCCCTTTTCAATTTTTTTTGCCCCGGTTAGGGTTGCCAAGATACTTTATCCACCAAATTTCTATTACCGAATCCCACAGAACATTGGGCAAGACAACTTCGCTTCATGTAGAGGCTGGGCCCGCAAACCGAGGGCGTAGGGCTTGTGACCAGGTCTTCGTCGCTCCGGTGCCCATAACTTTTGATCCGTAAGGAGTTACGTGGCACACAGCATACCGTTGCAAATCTCTCTGAGAGCTCTACAACGGGGGTAGCTAGCTTGCTCGCTATGCCCGTTTTTGGAGCCCAAAATCGAACGTTTTCATCTATTTCAAGCTACTTTTATTCTTTTGCTCTGTTTTTTCATCCCGGATCGTACGTCGTGAGCTGTCAAAAGGATGACAAACTTGCTCGCGGGACATTAGAGGGCCCTACAACGCGTCGATATAACGTCTTGCGAGGATGCTGCGTTGTTGAAGCGGATGGGTTGTCGTTAAGCCCATTGGGCCTTTTGAATGGGCCATCTCTCTAGGATGGAACTGTGAACCGTTAACAAATAAAGGAATTGTGCCCTCAAAATGACGGGTGCGATCATACCAGCTCTAATGCACCGGATCCCATCAGAACTGTAAAGTTAACCATGCTTGGGCGATAGTAGTACTAGGATAGGTGACCGCCTGGGAAGTCCTCATGTTGCACCCCCCTTTTCAATTGTTTTTTGCTTCGGTTTGGGTTGCCAAGATAATTTATCCAACACATTTCTATTATCGAATCCCACGGCACCTTGGGCAAGACAACTTCGCTTCACGTTGAGGCTGGGCCCGTAAACCGAGGGCCTAGGGCTTGTGACCAGGTCTCCGTCGCTTCGGTGCCCATAACTTTTGATTCGTAATGAGTTACGCGGCGCACAACATACCGTTGCAAAGCTCCCTGACAGCTCCACGACGGGGCCAGCCAGCTTGCTCGCTTTGCCTCTTTTTGGAGCCCAAAATCGAACGTTTTCAACAGTTTCAGGCCATTTTTCTTCCTTTGCTCTGTTTTTTCCTCCCGGATCGTACGTCGTGAGCTGTTAAAAGGACGACAACCTTACTCGCGGGGCATTAGGCGGCACTACAACGCGTCGATATCACGTCTTGCTGGGATTCTGCGTTGTTGAAGCATATGGGTTATCGTTAAGCCCATTGGGCTTTTTGCATTGGCCATCTCTCTAGGTAGGGACTGTGAACCGTTAACACATAAAGGAATTATGCGCTCAACATGACAGGTGCGATCATACCAGCACTAATGCACCGGATCCCATCAGAACTCCGAAGTTAAGCGTGCTTGGGCGAGAGTAGTACTAGGATGGGTGACCCCTTGGAAGTCCTCGTGTTGCACCCCCCTTTTCAATTTTTTTTGCTCCGGTTTGCGTTGCTAAGATACTTTATCCACTTCATTTCTATTATCGAATCCCACGGCACCTTGGGCATGACAACTTCGCTTCACGTGGAGGCTGGGCCCGCAAACCGAGGACGTAGGGCTTATGACCAGCTCTCCGTCGTTCCGATTCCCATAACTTTTGATCCGTAAGGAGTTACGCGGCACACAACATACCGTTGTAAAGCTCTCTGAGAGCTCTACGACGGGGGCAGCGAGCTTGCTCGCTGTGCCCATTTTTGGAGCTCAAAATCGAATGTTTTCATCAATTTCATGCAACTTTTCTTCTTTTGCTCTATTTTTTTGTCTCGGCTCGTACGTTGTGAGCTGTTAAAAGGACGATAACCTTATTCGCGGGACATTATGGGGCCCTACAACGCGTCGATATCACGTATTGCTAAGATGCTGCGTTGTTGTAGTAGATGGGTTATCGTTAAGCCCATTGGGCTTTTTGAATTGTCCATCTCTCTATGCAGGGACTGTGAACCGTTAACACATAAAGGAATTGTGCCCTCAACATGACGGGTGCGATCATACCAGCACTAATGCACCGGATCCCATTAGAACTTCGAAGTTAAGCAAGCTTGGGTAATAGTAGTACTAGGATGGGTGACCCCCTGGGAAGTCCTCATGTTGCACCCCACTTTTTAATTTCTTTTCCTTCGGTTAGGGTTGCCAAGATACTTTATCCACCACATTTGTATTATCGAATCCCAAGGCACCTTGGGTAAGGCAACTTTGCTTCACGTGGAGGCTGGGCCCGCAAACCGAGGGCGTAGGGCTTGTGTCCAGGTCTCCGTCGCTACGGTGGCCATAACTTTTGATCCGTAAGGAGTTACGCGGCGCACAACATACCGTTGGAAAGCTCTCCAAGAGCTCTACGACGGAGGCAGGCAGCTTGCTCGTTGTGCCCCTTTTTGGAGCCAAAAATCCAACATTTTCATCAGTTTCGGGCCACTTTTCTTCTTTAGCTCTGTTTTTCCATCCCGGATCATTCATCGTGAGCTGTTAAAAGGACGAAAACCTTACTCGTGAGACATTAGAGGGCCCTACAACGCGTCGATATCACGTCTTCCGAGGTTGCTGCGTTGTTGAAGCGGATGGGTTGTCGTTAAGCGCATTGGGCCTTTTGAATGGGCCATCTATCTAGGCAGGGACTGTGAACCGTTAACACATAAAGTAATTGTGCCCTCAACATGATGGGTGCGATCATACCAGCACTAATGCACCGGATCCCATCAGAACTCCGAAGTTATGCGTGCTTTGGTGAGAGTAGTACTAGAATGGGTGACCCCCTCGGAAGTCCTCGTGTTGCACCCCCCTTTTCAATTTTATTTGCTCCAGTTTGGTTTGCCAAGATACTTTATCCACCACATTTCTATTATCGAATCCCACGGCACTTTGGGCAAGACAATTTCGCTTCACGTGGAGGCTGGGCCCGCAAACCGAGGGCGTAGGGCTTGTGTCTAGGTCTCCGTCGCTCCGGTGCCAATAACTTTTGATCCGTAAGGAGTTACGCGTTGCACAACATAACGTTGCAAAGCTCTCTGAGTGCTCTACAATGGGCGCAACCATCTTGCTCGCTGTGCCTGTTTTTGGAGCCCAAAATCGAACGTTTTCATCAATTTCAGGACACTTTTTTTCTTTTACCCTGTTTTTCTGTCCCGAATCGTCTGTCGTGAGCTGTTAAAAGGATGACAACCTTACTCGCGGGAGATTAGGGGGCCCTACAATGCGTCGGTATCACGTCTTGCTACGATGCTGCGTTGTTGAAGCAGATGAGTTATCGTTAAGCCCATTGGGCTTTTTGAATTGGCTATCTCTCTAGGCAGGGACTGTGAACCGTTAACATATAAAGGAATTGTGCCCTTAACATGACGGGTGCGATCATACCAGCACTAATGCACTGGATACCATCAGAACTCCGAAGTTAAGTGTGCTTGGGCGATAGTAGTACTAGGATGGGTGACCCCCTGGGAAGTCCTCGTGTTGCACCCCGCTTTTCAATTTTTTTTACTCCGGTTTGGGTTGCCAAGATACTTTATCCACCACATTTCTATTATCGAATCCCATGGCACCTTGGGCAAGACAACTTCACTTCACGTGGAGGCTGGGCCCGCAAAACCAAGGGTGTAGGGCTTGTGACCAGGTCTCCGTCGCTCCGGTGCCCATAACTTTTGATCCGTAAGGATTTACGCGGCGCAACATTTACATTCGTATAAGGGTATCCACCTAACACATTCACATTCGCATAAGGGTATCCACCCAACGCATTCACATTCGCATAAACCATTTAACTCATATTTATGACAAATAAAGGAGATCAACAAAGTAGGTTGAACTCCCGAGCATATTCACGTATCATGTTCATTTGACAAACTCCCAACCATATACCAGAGCAACATTTAACATGCATCAATATACTCACATTTAAAGGCAACACATTCTTTAATTCAACCAAACTTCATTAAACATATATCCAACACATTAGTACCAATATTCAGCTATCAAAGAATATGATCTTTTCAACACATTAACATCACCTAAGTACATAAAAACATGACATTTACACTTTAACACCAATTAAACCTTGAAAGAATAGAATCACTACAAATCAACTCTAACCTTATAACAAGATTAAACCATCCTATGAATCTCTACAACACATAACTTCAACACAATCAATATAGCAACTAACTATAATGCATTATGAACAAATTGCTACAACAAAACCAAACATTAAACAAGCTAAACAAACAAATCTATAAAATTGCATAGTTGCTAGAATTCTATGAAATTAATCAAAATAAACCCCTAAATTCACCAAACTCTCACTAAAGCCCTGAAATCATATACCAATCACATATATATAATCATAAACACCAAATCTAACTCAAATTCTCAACTTCTATTTAATAGAGTTAACACATAATCACCTATTTCATCTCTAATAAATTCATATGTATGTATTAAGTTCTCACATTACTACTCCAACATATAATCATCTATACAAGCACTTATAACACACTTGTACATGATTTCTATGGATCAAAGTAAGCATACGCAACAATACATTTGTATTTATCAATAACACATTCGACAATTGATATCTCACATTTGGATAATAAAGTAGATCACCTAATGCATAGTAAACATTTACAACATGTTTGACAAGGACTCTACAACACTCAATTAACAAACTAGTAAAGGCACTTCTAATTTTTAATTCAGCAGAAGCTTAAATTAATTAGATTTTATGCCTATGCTAACGACCTCTAAATATCCTATTTTATATCTAGAAGTAAAGCTTATCGAATATAGATAGTTCTAGGTTCAAACAAAACTTAATTCCGAGTTAAATTCATTGAGTTATAGCCATTTTAGTGCAAGTACTACCAACTGTCCAGTTGTAATATTTTTCTGCCACATCTCAGAAATGGAAAAATTGGAAGGTCTAAACGTTGGAATCTGACTTTCTGTAAAACACAAAGTTTGTTCCTAACTGCCTAATCTAGCTACTGTAAAAATTTCGTTCGATTCTAAGGTCGTTTACTATTTTTAAAATGTAAAAGAAGTTAGAGGCAGTGAGCTGTCTAATAAATGATTGATAGCTTTCATGTCAAATTCACTTTCTATCTTGCTTCTACAACATCACAAATCTCAAATACAAGCATAAACAAGATCACACAATACTACAACAACCTAGATCTATAAACCCTAGCATTTATTTTCAAAAATACAAAATAAATACAAGATATAACAACAAGAACACAACAAACCCAAAAGTCTACTCCTAACACATATATCTAGCATTATGAATCAAGATAACAACATTTCTTCAAACTAAATTTAATTTTCAGAATTTAAATCATGCAAGCATACAACCTCCTTCACCTTAAATTAACAACTAAGGCAAGAAATGAAGATGAAATAGCAAGAAACAACTTTTCTATGGATCAAACTTTGCTCAAATCCACCAAGAAATGAAGAATTAAGCTTGGAATGAATTTTTTATTCTCTTTTCTCTTATGGCAGAATTTTGTAGGTGATGTAGGTGTTGTGTGTGTGTGTGTTTTTTTTTTCTGCAAAATGAAACTTGGTTGTAATAAATAGGCTAAGTCCAATGGTCAACTAACTAAATAAGAAAAGTCAAATAACACTTGTTTGGTCAAACCCGTATATACAAATCAGTTTTGACACCTTTTACTAAAACGATCATAACTTATGCTAGAGAATTCCGATTTGCGAACGGTTTGAAACGTTAGAAAATAGACTCGTAGAACTTTCTAACCATATATAATTTGCCACCTAACTCTGTAATACCCGAGCCCGGAATGTGAAAATTCTTTGTTTATTATTTTGAAAATTATATTTCCTTAAATTCTTTGTGAATTAATTGTTACTTTATCGCCGTCGCAACGTGCATTGAATTTAAGGAGCGATAGCTAGATAACGATTTTTAGTCCTCAGCAAATAGTGAAACTAGTATTTAGATGACTTAAATTTTATATTTTAAATGTTGCTAGCTTTAATTGATCTTACCTTAGCTAAAATGGCTTTGAAACGCACAAAATAGGAGCCTTTGACCAAGTCTTAAGTAGTTTGACCTTGGACCTTTGACCCTTTGACTATTTAACTCTTAAATAAGCAATTAACTAAGCAAAATAAAAAAAAAACAGCAGCAAAACAGCAGCTCTGGCCGTGAGTTTCCAAGAAGAAGAAAAAAAAACCTTTCAACTTCCAATCGATCAATCTTCGCGAGAGCTCGTGCGGGGTGATTTCCGAGGCAACTAGCGTTGTTTTCCTAGCGACTAGGAGTACCTGAGGTAAGGGAAGCATGTTATTTGCGCATTTAAATGTTATGTATGTTAACTTTGTCAATTTTGAGATTTATCCGTAGATCGTTATTTAAAGCGATTTGATGCTTCTAGTATGTTCCTTGGCATTTGTAGAACATGTATTTATAGCTTTGTAACATTTTCTACGGTTAAATGTTGTGATTACAAATTAAATTGTTAATTGAATAGTGTTTTGTGAATAGTAAAACCTTGAAACGTTGAAGTTGCGCTGTTATCTTTTCTGTTGATGTAGAAATGTGCTAGGTACGCTAGAATGCTAAAATTTGTGGTTTGTTTGGGTTGCGTAGTGGAAAAAATGAGAATTACGCCTTTGGGAAAGTCGGGGTCGTTTAGGTCGACTTTTGCAATTTCTTGTTTTGCGTGTTGGCATTGCTTCGGCAAGCCATGGAAGCACTTTTGGTGCGATTATGACGTTGGTTGGGCGTTTCGTTGTTATAGTTGTAGTTCAAACAAGAAAGGGGGAAATCGGGGCTGTGCGCGAGTTCTAGGGTAAAGTAAGGTTTCGGGGTCTTTAGACGTGCCTTATGGTGACCTAGGAGGTTTGGCGAAGTCGGTTTCCAGAACTCGTGGCTCGTTTGGAAATGGTAGGGTTTTGATAGTTGGGGCCAATTTGTGTTTTTGTGTGTTTTCTTGACTTTACGCCTATAGAATGCTGAGGGTTACTTGAAATACTTGTTTGAGTTGTTTTGGATTGAATTGCTTATCAATTGCTGTTATTGTGTGCGAGAGTAACCTACTTTGTTATTCTCCCACGTGTGGCTTTATCGCTTGTTTATCGCCTTGTATCGAGTCTTGCATTGCATAGTGTCTCGCACGTGAGTGATGGGCCTCTCTAGGTAGCCTTGGGCTGCCAGTGTTGGTTGCTCTAGCTCCGCTGCTATTCCCTTTCTCGTTTGGGTTGCCTCCCAGGGAGATTTGGGTCGTAGGTTGATGGATACTTCCGGGGTATTCCAAACTGGGGTTATAAGGTGGTTTGGGCCGGCGCGTCGTCATCGAATTCGTGTTTGAAAGTTGCTCGTGAAAAGAGTATCGTATCCTTTGAATGAGTGTTTGCAGCTTTAAATACTTGCCTTGCTTTATTGTTGGCTTTGGTTGTATCTTTATATGATTTGTATGTATTGCTTGGCTAATTGCATTGCATACTCCTCTCATCTCCGTCCTTGAGACCAATTGCCCTCACTGAGCAATAGTTTTTGCTCATTCCTCTCTATATTATGTTTTTACAGGAGTAGTTGAAGCCGACCCTCTCGAGGTAATAGAGGAGGAGGAGCAGGTGGAGGTGTTTCCATGATAGCACTTCTCTGCTTTGCTGGTGGTTGGTTACCAGTTTTTGTGCGAACCTTGCTTGTTATGTATATTGCGTGGAGGTCGCTTAATTTTGAGGCTTGTAGCCTTGTATGTATTTTCTAGTTTCAAGCCTCTACGGTCTTATGTTGTACAAGTTGAAAGAATGTAAAGTTATAACTTATACTCTTGTGACTAGTAAGAGAATACATGCTAATGGAATTGATTAGTGGCATAAGTACTTGTATAGTATGCATATCATTTTTGGTTTGGAAAGTTGGATAATAAGAAATGTATGTTTTGAAGAAAGTTGGCTTGTTTTGATTATTATATGGCTTTCGCAAGTGTTATATTGATTTTAGGGTTTTCGGATCGTCCGCAGTACAGAGGAGACTCCGTCCGTGTGTCGGGTCCGGGCTTGGCCTTTTGCGGGGTCGGGTCGGGGCATGACAAACTCTTTCCAAATTGTGCAGTGAATATGTTTTATCTTGCAAGAATGATGTTAGGTTGCCATAAGCAAAGTCAACAAGTCAAAGATGACAACTTTGAAGACTAAGGCTAAAATTACCTAGGAACCAAATCTATTTCACATAATTACAAGTTTGTCATTCTAGCCAAAATAGTAGAAGTCAAAGTCAAAGTCCACCCAAAATCAAATACCACTTAAAATGCAAATAAAAACTTCTAATTAGATGAATAAAGCATTCAAAATATGCAATGCATATTCGGGGTCTCAAATCTTCCCCTTCTTAGAACAATTTCACCCACGAATTCTTACATGATAAATCAAACAACTTCGGATATTGCTGGTCGATCTGATCCCGACGTTCCCAAGTAGCCTCTTCTATACCATGATGATGCCACAAAACTTTGACTATCGGTATCCTTTTTGTACGCAACTCTCTAATCGACTGATCTAGAATACGAATAGGTCGCTCCTCATAAGTCAGATTTCCACTAAGCTGCAACGGCTCCATCTCAAGAACATGAGATGCATCTGGATGATACTTCCTCAGCATAGAAACATGAAAGACATCGTGAGCTCTGGATAGACTCTTTGGTAGGGACAACCGATAAGCCAACTTGTCAACTAGGCCAATGATCTCAAACGACCCCACATATCTCAGACTCAACTTTTTCCCCTTGCCATAGCGGACTATTCCTTTTCGAGGAGAAATCTTTAAGAAGACTTGATCACCAACCTTAAACTCCAAGTCCCATCTGCGCTTATCTCCATAACTCTTCTGCCTACTCTGAGCGGTAAGCATTCTCTGACGAATAAGGCGAACATTCTCAATAGTTTCCACATATCTGACGAATAAGGCGAACATTCTCAATAGTTTCCACAATCTTTGGCATCATAGTTGGATCTATCACTTTCCTCTCTCCTACCTCATCCCAATACAACAGAGAACGACACTTACGACCATACAAAGCCTCATATGGTGCCATCCTAATAGTCGCTTGGTAACTATTATTATAAGCAAACTCTTCCAATGTCAAGTGTTTCTCCTAACTCTGCCCGAAGTCCATGACACTAGCTCTAAGCATATCCTTAAGTATCTGAATAGTCCATTCTGACTAACCATCTGACTGAGGATGATAAGCTGTGCTAAAATTCAAATTAGTACCCAAAGCTTTCTGAAGACTCTTCCAAAACCTAGAAGTAAATTGTGGATCTCGATCTGACACAATGCTAGCAGGTACACCATGAAGTTTCACGATGTTATCAATATACAACTAGGCTAACTTCTCCAGACTATATTGTATGTTCATTGGAATAAAATGTCCAGTCTTAGTCAATCGCTCCACTACAACCCATATCGAATCAAAACCTCTTGGACCCTTTGGTAAATCCGTGACTAAATCCATTATCACATGCTCCCATTTCCATTGAGGAATAAACAATGGCTGAAGCAAATCTATTGGTCGTTGATGCTCAGCTTTGACTATCTGACAAGTCAAACATCGAGACAGAAACTCTGAGACCTCCCTCTTCATGTTGTTCCACCAATAATGCTGCCTGAAATCTCGATACATCTTGGTTCCGCCCGGATGAATTGTATACTTTGAATTGTGGGCTTCCATAAGAATCTCATTCTTCAAGTTTGGATAATTTGGAACACAAAATCTAGTTCTGAACCGCAATACACCATCATAGTGTATCTTGAAATCTTGTTTACCCTTAGAGATTTTCTGAAGATACTCATCTAACTGTTGAGCCTCGCGAATCCGAGTCAATAACAATGGTTGAATCTGCAAGTTAGCAAACATGACACCAACTTCTTTCAATTCTGGTTTCCACGAACCAACTTCTTCAAGCATCTCCCATTCCTTAACTACCAAGATAGAAAGACTAGTCTTACGACTAAGAGCATCTGCGACTACATTGGCTTTTCCAGGCACATAATTGATCGTGCAATTATAATCATCCAAGAGTTTCATCCATCGCCTCTGCCACATATTTAACTCCTTTTGGGAGAACAAATATTTCAAACTCTTGTGATCAGTAAAGATTTCAAACTTACTACCCCATACATAATAGTGCCACTTTTTCAAAGCAAAGACTATGGCCGCCAACTCCAAATCATAAGTAGGATAGTTCCCTTCATACTGTTTCAACTTTCGGGATGCATAAGCAATTACTCGACCATGTTGCATCAACACACAACCCAAACCTTCTTTGGAAGCATCGCTATAAATTACAAAGTTTTGACTACCTTCTGGCAAGGTAAGAATTGGAGTTGTAGTCAACCTCTTCTTCAACTCCTGGAAGCTGTCCTCACACTTCTCATTCCAATCATAGCTAATACTATTCTGAGTGAGCTTAGTAAGAGGACTTGCAACTTTGGAGAAGTCCTTCACAAACCTTCTGTAATAGCCCGATAAACCAAGGAAACTCCGTACTTCAGTCACATTCTCAGGCCTTTTCCAATTAGACACTACCTCGATCTTGCTTGGATCCACAGATATACCCTGCTGTGAGATGACATGGCCCAAAAATGAAACTTGTTGTAACCAGAACTCACACTTGCTAAACTTAGCATACAACTGGTGCTGCTGAAGCTTTTGAAGAACAAGATGCAAATGTTGTTCATGTTCTATGTCGCGCCCCAAATCCGGTCTTAGGGAAACTAGTTCATAACGCGACGACACACGGATATTATAACGGCTATAATATGGACGTCCAACAAAAGAATAGAAAACACTCAAACACATTTATATAAAGTCTACATCCAAGTAGACACAATTCTCAAACCATGTTCTCAACGAGCATAAATAAAACCCAAACGTGATCATAAATCCAATTATGATCACCTACATATACAATTAAAACAAGCTAGACTTCAAAATAGATAAGTTATAAAGTATACCAAACATAAATTAAAACAACCTCATTACAAAAAACTACTAAAAGCCACTAAACATTGTTTCAACTCTATCACAAGCTAAACATAGTTCACGTTCCATTGTTCCTCAATAGTCTCCTCGTGCACATAGTCTGTAACGCCCCGATCCCTCACGAGACCGGAGACTCTAATAACCAAGCTATTCTCAACCCAATTCCAACTCAGTCTCAAAATTTTAGGGAAAAACGGACAGAGTTTCCTCTGTACCGCTGACTTTTTTCAAACGTGTAAATGCTCAAAATAGACACAATATAGCAAAACAAGTTTTTATAATTAAAATTCAAAGGTTCAAGGCCATCCAAGCCAGGAGACAAACAACAGCTCCAAATCACACATGCATGCACCCAACTTAACTTTTCATTAAACCTTTTTAACATGCCATTCTATGATAACATTAGAGCAATTTTAGAAGTTGAAATCAACACCTCTAAACATACACCCCCAAGCATGCAAGAACTAAAAGGAGAATTAAAAGTTATTACAAGCCATAATATCTCAAAGCTAACATTACAACCAACAACTTTCAACTTGCAACTACAAGAATATACATAGCCTTAAGGCCACAAAATAGATCATGCTATAGCAATACAAGTACACCATGTAACAACAAGAAGGCAAATCCACCTTAGACAACAAACACACAACAACTAGGGCAAAGGCTCAGCCTGAACTTCTTCCTCTTCCACTAGCACCTCAACTAGCTGGGGATCACCCTCAGCACATCCTGAAACATATATCGAGGTATGAGCAACCACTGTTGCCCAGTGAGGGATATAGTCTCCCGGGGCGTGCAATGCAACAAGTAAAGCAATTGGACAATAAAACAGTTAATCATTCAGAAATAACAAGTTATAGTAACCACACAATAAAAGGATACATTTCACTTAACCCCATACTCCATATCTTCAATCCACGAACACGATCCACGAACCATCACGATCACGATCACAATAACGATAAGCCGGCATAATCCCAAACACTCCAGTGGGTGTACTCCGGATGTACCCTGATAATCCTACGACCCAACACCCCCTGGCAATCTCCAGACCAGGCGAGTGAGGGAATAGGGTACGGAGTTTGAATATCCACTAGCAAGGCCTTTGCCGCCCAGCCGATATTCAACACAACCGCCCCTGACACTATGGTTGCGCAACCACTATGCAATGCACTTTACAATGGCAAGTTAATAACAATAAGATAAGCAATAACACGTAGGAGGATCAACAAAGTAGGTTGACATCAATGCAGTTAGAATAGAAGTAGTTTATACAAGCAAATAAGCAGTTTTACAAAGGGGCATATACAAGATATAATTAGAATTACATCAAAAGTTCAAAACCAACTTGAAACTACATTTAAACATTCAAGAAGTCATGCCAAGGTCTTAGAAGCACGAGACAACCGAAATTGCACCTAAACCCCTTTGTTATTCAAGCTATTTCTCTTCCAAACCAAAGTTAATAATTCAAATTCAAAGGGAAACTCTACCAACCTTCTAACTAACCCTCAAGGAACCCTTTCAACCCTCTAACACATTCAAACACTCGCAATAACGCCGAAAGCCTCAAATTCCCTCTTATAGCTTTACACTACACCTACCTCATCCGGGCTTCAAACAAGGGTTAGCAAAGCTTCTATAGCACCTAGGTAGCCTAAGAATACTAAAAGTGAAGCCCGAATCCACCCGGATTCGCATTAACCCCGAAACCCCTTTGTTAAAGTCGGCTATTTCATGTTTTATACGATTTTAGAGCAATTCAAGTGTACGGGGCTATTAGACTACCTTCATTAGCACCTAAAGCATCTATTAGGAGTGTTGAATCAAGCTAATACGTGCAATTACACAAAACCCTAGAAAAATGTCACTATTTACCTCATAAATTCAAATGACGATTCCAACCGTTTAAAATGCGAACTAATGGCTCAAATGTGTTCTCTAGCACTTATATACAAGGTATAATAGCATAGATAAGCTTTGCAATAACATTTGATAAAATTTTCAACAAATCAAGAAAAATGTAACATTTTAGATATGCATAAAAAGTCATGAAAACCCTCACCAATTGCACGTAGGAACTCTCGGGAGGCTAGCAAACACCCTAAACTACTTGCTCCTAGGTTGGCTTGGCTTGGCTTGAAGATTTGATGAGCAAAATCATCTCATTCTCCTCCTATACTATTCTCGGATTTGCTACAGTAAAATCTGCATCTTCCCTTTTTTTTTGTTTTTGGTAAGTTATGACTTATGTTGTGTGTTGTGTGAATATATGTTTGGGTGGGGCATGTTGGGTGCTTAAATGGTCTATTAAAATGAGCTTAATTAGCTTTAAAACAAGTCCATTGCACATAAATTAAGTTAGCTAACTAAAACATTATGTTTCATACGTAACACTATTCACTAGTTCACTAAACTATTTTCTAAACGAAGGTTCCTATCGCTCCTAGCTCAAATGCATATTTTTTCCATTCCTAAAACAATTAATATGATTTAAGAAAAATGCTAATTCATGGTAATTATGTAGTTGAAAAATAGAATGAATAGTAACTAAAGAAGACAACAAGCAAAGCACAGAAGAAATGCACAATTAGTGGATGCAACAGTGAATGAATGTACGACAAAAAGTATTGCTGAATAGATAGAGCGGGGTTCCGCCTTATATTCGTAGAGGGCCCTTTTGAGGTGAGAACCTCGAAGGGACAAAACCGTGAGAGGCCCAATGTGGTAACCCAGAGCGGACAATACTTCTATAGTGCGCATCGCGGGTGTGCCTCTGCCTTGAGCCCAAAGTGGCCAGGGTATTCGCTTAGCCTGGGTGTGTCACAAAGTGGTATCAGAGCTTGCCTCCGTTGACCAGCTGACCCGCGAGGGCGCTGGGTCCTCCTAAGGGGGGGTGGATATGTGTAAACTATCCCACATCAGAGGATTAGGAAGTGGTATTGCTGAATATATAGAGCGGGGTTCCACCTTATATTCGTAGAGGGCCCTTTTGAGGTGAGAACCTCGAAGGGACAAAATCGTGAGGGGCCCAATGTGGTAACCCAGAGCGGACAAAACTTCTATAGTGCGCATCGCGGGTGTGCCTCTGCCTTGAGCCCAAAGTGGCCAGGGTATTCACTTAGCCTGGGTGTGTCACATATGTGTAAACTATCCCACATCGGAGGATTAGGAAGTGGTATTGCTGAATATATAGAGCGAAGTGTCGCCTTATATTCGTAGAGGGCCCTTTTGAGGTGAGAACCTCGAAGGGACAAAATCGTGAGGGGCCCAATGTGGTAACCTAGAGCGGACAATACTTCTATAGTGCGCATCGCGGGTGTGCCTCTGCCTTGAGCCCAAAGTGGCCAGGGTATTCGCTTAGCCTGGGTGTGTCACAAAGTGGTATCAGAGCTTGCCTCCGTTGACCAGCTGACCCGCGAGGGCGCTGGGTCCTCCTAAGGGGGGGTGGATATGTGTAAACTATCCCACATCGGAGGATTTGGAAGTGGTACTACTGAATATATAGAGCGAAGTGTAGCCTTATATTCGTAGAGGGCCCTTTTGAGGTGAGAACCTCGAAGGGACAAAACCGTGAGGGGCCCAAAGTGGTAACCCAGAGCGGACAAAACTTCTATAGTGCGCATCGCGGGTGTGCCTCTGCCTTGAGCCCAAAGTGGCCAGGGTATTCGCTTAGCCTGGGTGTGTCACATAGTCAACGTCATGTACACCTATAGCATGCATCACAGAGGGGTAAGCTTATTTATAACAAAGCTCAGTGGGGAGGGGAAATAGTTAAGAAGACTTTTAAAGCCACAACCTGTAAACCAGTTGATCATATTAGAAACAACATATAGCATGAGCAATAAAGCCATAAACCACATTATAAGGATACTGCTCATTGTTTGTTGATGCCGTCACTTATAGCCTCTACATGAACTCATCACGTTCACTTTTCACATCTTCTTATCACTCCCGCATATTGGTACTCCGGATGTACCCACCTAGACACCCCACTCCACATGGCCTTACACCGACCACGCGAGAATGGTGTTAGACTATGGTAGTCGTGCAATTACCTGCAAGCCTTATGCCACCCGGCACGACACGACGCTACCAAGCCCCGCATAAGGTTGCAACCTTTCGAACATGGGTATCTACCCAACACATTCACATTCGCATAAGGGTATCCACCCAACGCATTCATATTCGCATAAGGGTATCCACCCAACGCATTCACATTCGCATAAACCATTTAACTCATATTCATGACAAATAAAGGAGATCAACAAAGTAGGTTGAACTCCCGAGCATATTCACGTATCATGTTCATTTGACAAACTCCCAACCATATACCCGAGCAACATTTAACATGCGTCAATACTCACATTTAAAGGCAACACATTCTTTAATTCAACCAAACTTCATTAAACATATATCCAACACATTAGTACCAATATTCAACTATCAAAGAATATGATCTTTTCAACACATTAACATCACCTAAGTACATAAAAACATGACATTTACACTTTAACACCAATTAAACCTTGAAAGAATAGAATCACTACAAATCAACTCTAACCTTCTAACAAGATTAAACCATCCTATGAATCTCTACAACATATAACTTCAACACAATCAATATATCTACTAACTACAATGCATTATGATCTCATTATAACAACAAAACCAAGCATTAAACAAGCTAAATAAACAAATATACAAAATTGCATAGTTGCTGAAGTTCTATGAAATGAATCAAAATAAACTCCTAAATTCACCAAACTCTCACTAAAGCCCTGAAATCATATACCAATCACATATATATAATCATAAACACCAAATCTAACTCAAATTCTCAACTTCTATTTAATAAAGTTAACACATAATCACCTATTTCATCTCCAATAAATTCATATGTATATATTAAGCTCTCACATTACTACTACAACATATAATCATCTATACAAGCACTTATAACACACTTATACATGATTTCTACGAATTGAAATAAGCATACGCAACAATACATTTGTATTTATCAATAACACATTCGACAATTGATATCTCACATTTGGATAATAAAATAGATCACCAAACCCATAGTAAACATTTACAACATGCTTGACAAGGACTCTACAACACTCAATTAACAAACTAGTTAAGACACTTCTAATTTCTAATCCAGTGGAAGCTTAAATTAATCAAATTGTATGTCTATGTTAACAATCTCTAAATACCTTGTTTTATATCTAGAAATGAATCTTATCGAATGTAGATAGTTCTAGGTTGAAACGGAACTCAATTCTGAGTTAAATTCATTAAGTTATAACCATTTTAGTGCAACTAGTACCAACTGTCCAGTTACAATGTTTTTCTGCCACATCTCGGAAATGGAAAAATCGGAAGGTTTAAACCTTTGAATCTGACTTTCTGTAAAACACAAAGTTTGTTCCCAACTGCCTAATCTAGCTACTGTAAAAATTTCGTTCAATTCCGAGGTCGTTTACTATTTTTAAAACATAAAAGAAATTAGAGGCAGTGAGCTGTCCAATAAATGATTGATAGCTTTCATAGCAAATTCACTTCCTATCTTGCTTCTACAACATCACAAACCTCAAATACAAGCATAAACAAGATCACACAATACTACAACAACCTAGATCTATAAACCTTAGCATTTATCTTCAAAAATACAAAATAAATACAATATATAACAACAAGAAGACAACAAGCCCAAAAGTCTACTCCTAACACATATATCTAGCATTATGAATCAAGATAACAACATTTCTTCAAACTAAATTTAATTTTCAGAATTTAAATCATGCAAGAATATAACCTCCCTCACCTTAAATTAGCAACTAAGGCAAGAAATGAAGATGAAATAGCAAGGAGCAACTTTTCTATGGATCAAACTTTGCTCAAATCCACCAAGAAATGAAGAATCAAGCTTGGAATTAATTTTTTCTTCTCTTTTCTCTTATGGCAGAATTTTGTAGGTGATCTAGGTGTTGTGTGTGTGTTTTTTTTTTCTTCTGCAAAATGAAACTTGGTTGTAATAAATAGGCTAAGTCCAATGGTCAACTAACTAAATAAGAAAATTCAAATAACACTTGTTTGGTCAAACCCGTATATACAAATCAGTTTTGACACATTTTACTAAAACGATCATAAATTATGCTAGAGAACTCCGATTTGCGAACGGTTTGAAGCGTTAGAAAATAGACTCGTAGAGCTTTCTAACCATATATAATTTGCCACCTAACTCTTTCCAAATTTTGCAGTGAATATTTTTTATCTTGCAAGAATGATGTTAGGTTGCTATAAGCAAAGTCAACAAGTCAAAGATGACAACTTTGAAGACTAAGGCTAAAATTACCTAGGAACCAAAGCTATTTCACATAATTACAAGTCTGTCATTCTAGCCAAAATAGTAGAAGTCAAAGTCAAAAGTCAACCAAAAATCTAATAATGTCAAATACCACTTAAAATGCAAATAAAGACTTCTAATTAGATGATTAAAGAATTTAAATATGCAATGCATGTTCGGGGTCTCACAACCAAGAACTTGAATTTAGAAGCACAAGAAACCCTAAGGCAAGATTCTAGGGTTTGGCCAATTGAAAGCTAAACAAGAAACGAAATTGAAAGCAAGAAAACAGAATTGAAGACAAGACTCAAGAAACGGAAAACAAGACTCAAGAACGAAATAAGAACGGAATCAAGACACAACCAAGAAAATAAATTGGAAGCAAGACACAATCAAGAACGAAGAAAGAAATTAAAACCTAGACCTAGACTCACGAAATTAACCAAGAAAAAACAAGAAAATGATAGGCAAACCTAATAAACCTAAGCTTTGATTTCCAATTTATGCTCAAATTGTCGTTTTCCTTCAGAAAAGTTTAGCCTCGCAGGCTAATTCTCCAAAAAAAAAATACTGTTTACTGTTTTGCTTTTTTTTTCAGCACCGAACTTTATTTTTTTTTCTCTTTTCTGATCTTTTCTTGACCTTTCTTTTCTTTTCTTGATGTCCTTTTTTTTGGATTTTCAAAAACAACCACAATGAGCAAGTAACCAAGAACTTGAATTTAGAAGCACAAGAAACCCGAATTTAAGATTCTAGGGTTTGGCCAATTGAAAGCTAAACAAGAAACGAAATTGAAAGCAAGAAAACGGAATTGAAGACAAGACTCAAGAAACGGAAAACAATAGTTAAGAAACGAAATTATACGAGCATGAACGGAATCAAGAAACAACCAAGAAAATGAATTGGAAGCAAGACACAATCAAAAACAAAGAAATTAGTATTGATCGATTGATTATCGGTAGTTAGAGAAAGGAATTCAGTCTCGGAAGGTTACAATTAGTAGTCAGCCTTGAAGTTCATTCTCAATATTTTTCTTCGATATTTTCATATAGAAATTCCTACATGGTATTATCTGCAATATTCTTCCCGGGATCCTTATTGGTATTTCCATACGGAATTTTCTAGCAGTACTTTTATTGGAACTCTGGTTGGCATTCTTACTTGGTATTTATATATGCATGACCTTCTTCGGGATTTCTATATGAGGATTCTTATTTGGTGTATTCTTTGGCATTCTTCGTGGTGTTTTCTATGGTATTCACTTGGATTTCGTATTGGTATTTTCTCGATACTTCTAACTGATATTCTTAATTGGACTTCAGAATGGCATTCTTAAGTAAAACCTTATTTGGCGACCTTGTTCAAGAATTATTATATGGAATTCTCTTAGGCTATTTGCTAGAATTCTATCTGAAGGTTCTAGCTGCTGTGGATCCTTGATACTCCCTCTTAGTATCTTCTATGGTATTCGCATTCACGGTCCTTTTCCAAAAGGTTCAGGATGCTTATGTGGAGTTTTCTTGTGAAAAAGAAATTGCGAGGATGCAATTTGTTTGAAGGAGTGGAGAGTGTGACCACCCAACTCGTGCATATAATTATTTTATTAATGTGCATATATTTATATGTCTACTTTAATTATTTACATATATTTGTTTACATAAAATATCATATTTTTGGTTTACATGCATCTATTTTGTTTAACGTGTATTTATATGTATTCACGAATATTTAGGTGATTTAAAAATTGTAGTAAATAAATAAATGTATTGATAAACAGTAAAGTAACTAAATTAGTTAGAATTAAACTAGAATGACAAACCAGTTAATAGCATTTAGTTGAGGGGCATATTGGTCATTTGGGCCTTTTGTCTTTTATTATTTACACATACTAAAATACTACAACACATACAAGCTCACAAAAAACACACAAAAATCAGACAGACACACACACAACATGTTTAAACACACACAAGAAAGAAGAAGAAGAAAAGAAGGAAGAAAAGGTGATTTTGAGCTTGTTTGTGTGCAAATTCTTCAACTTAAGGTGAGGTTTCATCCATGCTTGCATCTTTGGCTGATTTCTTGTTGTATATACATGTATGTCATGTGTAGATAAGTGAACATGAAGCTTGTAATACATGTTTAATGATGTATTTAGTGTATGAAATGTTGTGGTAGCTTTCTAATGCATGAATTGCTAGCCTTGGTGTTTTGGCTTTGGTTGTAGTTGAAGTTGGCTTCTTTGATTAATTGTTGAAGACCAAGTGTTTGTATATATGTCAAAGAGAGTGGTAGTATGCCAAGGAAGCAAGAAATAGCTAAAACATGAGTAGTGCAAAATTCTGAATTTTCTATTAGATTGTGCGACTAGATTACAGAGACAGTTTGACCTAGCAACGGTTGTCGAAAATGGCTGAATTTTGGATATGTTGTAGCCAAGACCTATGGGAACAATTTCTCCTTTAGTCTCAAGATTTAGTTATGTCGTTAAGGGGCAGTTATTGGGCTATTACAGTAGCATTTGGATTCTCGCGCTGGTGCAGGGCAGCTTGCGTGATGATTTTGTAGAGGCCATATCTCATTGAATATAACTTCGAATTGAGATCCGTTTGAGGCTAAACCCATCTACATTCGATGAAATACATTTTTGTGGAGTTTCAAAGTTTTTGGAGAACAATTAAGCTGGTAACCGAAGCAGCAAATTCAAGCCAATGTAGACTAGAATTTCAACTTATCTTGCTACAGGTTTAAGATGCCTTGATGGTTGGTTCTAGTGAATAATGTGCAATTTTGGGTAGTAAGAAGCTTAATGGTGATGAATGGTGATTATGTGTGAATGATCAATTGAATTGGAGATAGGTACTTGTGATCTAGTGAATCAAGAGAAAGAGTAGTTCTATGAATGCTAGTATTAGCTATGAGAAGGAGTTATTGCAAGTTAGGAAACTCAAGAATGTGGTCAAGTCTTGTAAATTAAGTTAAGTGATTTTAGTGCTTTGGACGGTTTTGCTTGGTAATCTTAGTTTAATGAATGTAAATAATGCTCCTACCGAAGTTAAATGCTTTAGAACCCTGTATGTGCTTAATGAGATATTTGAGAACGAATGCAAGATTCATGAATTAAGGAGTGTCATAATAGTTATTTATGTAGTTAAAGTAGTTTAGTGCAATGTTGTTAGAAGTTTGAACATGATTTAGTTGAGTTGTCATTGAGTAATTAGCATGTTATAACTTAGTAACTAAAGTGTAATATTAAAGCATACTATCTAGTGCCTTTAATTTATTTTGTGTTAAGCTTGGTTTGAATGCTATTTTCTTGAGTTTTAATTGTAGTTAAGTGTTAATAAAATGTAGTTAGATTGAGTAAAGTGTAAGTTGTCAACTAAAGCGCCTTAACTTGTCTTTGTACTTTATGTTAAACTGGAAAATGTTGCTTGAATGTGAATGATTGTAATGCTAGAATTCTTGCTTTAACTTAGTGTAACTACTGTTGCTTAGTGAATGTAGATAGTTAGAACCCCGTGTATGTTATGTGGAATGTTCGATAGGGAATACAAGCTAAGTGAATTAAGAAGCATTATCAAGATATGTCATGTAGCTAAGGTAATGTAGTGCATATTAGAGATCTTAAAGTAGGCTTAAAATTAACCTTAAAGAGTGTGTGCTAATTTAACTGCAATCAAATCTAACTTATTCTTAATTATGAATTCTATTTGAATTCTAGCCTTAATGCATACAATTGGAGAAAATATGAGAGGATTCTTGGCTTAATCCAAGGTAAGGGAGTCTTTATCTCTTATGTGCATCTTAACTTGATTTATTGTTTCTAAATTGAATTATTTAGTAATTAATAAAGTTTATATGTATTATTTACTTGCTATCTTGAGTCTTTTCATGTTATTTGTGATTAACTGCGAGGGCAGCCTACTTTGTCATTTTTCTTATGTGGTATTTGATATATTTGGCTCTCGTGATCTTGAATCGGGGTTGGGCAACCTTTTCGGAGATGGTAGTGTCGAGAAACATGGGCGGCATCGGGCTTGCCGTGTTCCTTCGACTACTATGGTGCCTATTCCCTTTCTCTCGCTAAGTATACTCCACTACCCCAAAGGTGTGGTTCACCTGCTGGGCATATAGACCTACCTCAGGAGAAAGGGTCGTAGGATCGGGGTACATCCGAGTACCCCATTTTAGAGGAATAAGGGTTTGCCGGCACTTGTTGAAGATCTTGGCTCATGGCTCGTGATTGAAGACAAACGTGGAACCATATCCTTTTTATACGTGGTTAAATACTTGTCTGACTAGCTTTGTTATTTTGTGTTGTATATGTTATTATCCTTGTTGCATCTCATGAAAGCATTTCTCGGTATGCTGCATCATCTCCCTCATTGAGTATACCAGTTGTATAGTTACCCTCGTTTCTAACATCGTTCAGGTTCAGCACATTCGGAAGGTGATACAGGGAAAGCTCGAGAGTTACCGTGTTTGGTTGTGTTGGCTTCTATTATTAGTACCTGCGAATCCATGTGAATTAGTAAAGTGGTTTGAATTGTAATTTGATTGGAACTATAGAAACCCGGCTTGTAATTGTATTAGATCTTGTTTGTATTTGATTTGTAGGTGGCTTGTAATAGCTTAATGGACTATGTTATTGTTTAATGGTCGTGCATGCTTGCTTAGGTTAGTGGAGTTAATAGGCTGGATTAATAGACAAGACAATTGAAGAGATAAAGTTAGAATGGTTTGATAAGTGACGTTATAACATAGTATTTCAATATTTGAGGCCTATGCATGCTTGTGTACCTATTTTGTTGAGTCTAAGGCTTGGATGGCCTTGAGACGGGGCATAGCTTAATGGTTGAAGTTGGAGAGTATGAGAATGTTGGATTATGGTTTTGTAATTGTATTACGTTATTCACAAGTTATTGGATAGTCCTTTAAACAGGGGAGACTCCGTCTATTTTTTCCTAAATTTTGTGCTCGGGGTTTGGATTTGGGTTGAGGATAGTACGATCAGTTCCGTGAGGGATCGGGGCGTTACATAGACTCACAGAATTAACCAAGAAAAAAAAAGAAAATGATAGGCCAACCTGATAAACCTAAGCTCTGATTACAATTTATGCTCAGATCGTCGTTTCCTTTCAGAAAAGTTTGGCCTCGCAGGCTAATTCTCCAAAAAATTTTTTTTTACTGTTTACTGTTTTTCTTTTTTCTTTTAGCTCCGAACTATATTTTTTTTTCTCTTTTCTAATCTTTTCTTGACCTTTCTTTTCTTTTCTTGATGTTCTTTTTGTTTTTGATTTTCAGAAATAACCACAATGAGTAAATAACCCAGAACTTGAATTTAGAAGCACAAGAAACCCTAATTCAAGATTATAGGGTTTGGCCAATTGAAAGCTAAACAAGAAACGAAATTGAAAGCAAGATAACGAAATTGAAGACAAGACCCAAGAAACATAAAACAAGACTCAAGAAACGTAATTAAAAGAGCAAGAACGGAATCAAGGCACAACCAAGAAAATGAATTGGAAGCAAGATTGTAATACCCCGACCCTGAGCATATAGTTATTTTATTTACTTGCGTATATTAATATGCTTATTTTAATCATTTACGTACATTTACATATTACCTTAATTGTTTGCATATAATTATTAGCATTACTTTTTACATTTCTTGGAAAATGTGCATTCGTTTCATTTAGTGTACATTCACATGTATTTTTTTATATATTCTAAGTATTATAATCATATCGTAGGCAATAAATCAATTACACTACACTACACTAGCTAATTAGATTAGTCAAAATACTATAAGGTGGCAAACTAGAAATATACACTTAGTGAAGGGGGCAATTTTGTCTTTGGAGCCACCTAGATATTTCTACCTAACATAAAACACACACAACACACCCTACACACATACAAAATACTGCAACACACACACACACATCAGATCACACACAACACACACCAATCGATCAAAAGAAGAAAGAGGAGAAGAAGAAGAAATAAACAACCCCGAGCCAATTTTCTCGCATTTTCGTGCATTAGCTCGCGTTCCTAGAGTGTATAAGGTGAGGGGAATCTTTTAAAAAATGATTTCAGAACTTATATTGCATATATATGTGTTTTTTAGTAAGAAATTGTTGTATTAGAGAAGTTGATACATGTATATGTTTGCAGGATTTTGATGTAGCTGCTGTAGTTTATGAATTGTTTGAGCAATTAATTATTTTGGGGAAAATCTGGAAAAATCACATATTAATCTAGACTTGGAGAGGTACAACTTTCGTTTTGGCCGAATTGTGAAGAAAAATCGTTTGTTTGCTTGTAATTGCTGAAATCAGTGAAGTTTTGTAGTTGACTGGAACTGGACAGTTTTACATGCCTGAATTTCGTGGAGTTTTTTACCTAGTTAGATAACTTTGAAAATTATGAAATTTTACAGGACCTAGATAATCTAGTTTAGAACAAGTTCTATTGAGGTCGAGTTGGCCAATTCCTCTATCTAGTGTCTCTAAGAAAATAAAAACCAAAATCTGACAGAATTCGTGACCAATCTGGACAGCTTTGCGCACTTGAGTTGTTTTAGTCATATCTTGATGAATTTAACTCAGAATTGAGTTTCGTTTGATTCTATAATTATCTACTTTCGAAGTGATTTTCATACACATAAAAATCAGTTTCATAGAAGGTCGTTTGCTTAGGTAAGTTTACAGCCAAATTTGAGTTACTATTGAAATTTTGAAGCTGTTGAACTTGTTCATTTGTGCAATAGTTGATTATTGTTGTTTAATTATGTGCTATATGACTAAGATTGAGTACATAACATGTTATATGCTAGATTTTCCTTATTTTAAATGTTGTAGTATCTTGTTATTATATTGTATATGAGTATATATGATGATTCATGTGTAGTAGAGCCTTAAAAATTTGTGTTTATAATGAAATAATTGCAAAAGCATGATTTATGTAAAATCTGGAAAATTAGACAGATTTTCGTGTCTGAGTTGTAGAACCAATTTTACCGAGCAACATTGATGAAATGAGCTGAATTTTGGATATGCTGTAGTAGACTCCTAGTAGAACTAAAGTGTATTTCTAAGGCTTGACCGAATTGCAACCCTAGGTACACGTTTTTGGGTGATTTCCGAGAGGCATGTGAGTAGGTGGGAACTGGACAGATTTCTATAATTGAATTCTAGGTTGTTTATGACCTAGTAACTGGACTTGCAGCTGCCGTGACTTTTCACCCCTTTGTCTTGTCCTTAAATTCTATGTAAATGTAATATGAAATGTTAAGTCGTGTTGGTTTTCACTAGTTAGCTTTGAATGAACTATTGATTTGATACAAGCCTTGTATTCTAATTTAAAAGTAGATGTAGTGGATTGTTAGTTTGGCTAGTTGAGGTTAGAATTGGTTTATTGTTGCAAATGAATTATTTGATAGACAAGTTGTTAATTCTTCAGTTTAAAGAGAGTTAGCAAGATATCTTATAAAATTGTCTTTTAGCCATTGATAGGTGAGGAAGCCTAAAGATTGAAGATAGTCCATAATTTATAAAGAGTTGGAAGTTGATGCTTGTTGGAGATGTATTTAGAAACCTAGTTGCTAAGATATGACTTATTACTTTGTTATAATGGTTTATAATTCATTACCTAGTTATGTCCTTGTTTGAATGGGGTAATTAGATGGAATTTTTAGTCCTTTGAATAAAAATGAGTGACTGTAGCTAAAGTATAGTATGTGTCTATATGAGAAAAAATGCTTAACTATAAAATGAATGAGAATATGCTCCCTCGTTAAACTTAAACTTACATATAAAGCTATTTCCAGGTTGATAGTTGGTTACTACATGTAAATATGATTAGTAAGTGGTCACTTAGTTAATGTTGCATATTAGTTATTAAGTAGTTATAGATAACTTTTCTATTAGTTGAAAAGACATTTCTTTTCTAAGTGCTAGTGGTGGACTATCAGTATTGGCTAATAAAATGTTTCTTTTAACTTGAAGTTCTATATGTAATTTTTATCTTGTATACTTGCTAGACAGTAAAAATAACTAGGTTGAAGGATGTTGATTTGTTGATTGTTAACTGGATGTTTTTGGCTAGTAAGGAAATATGAATATAATTAGTTAATTGCTAATTATACATTTCTAATCGGTGTGACTTTATGTTAAGTAAGATGCTTATTATGATTAGGCTAGCTTACTTGCATAGTATTATGTTAGTTTTAATGTCAAAATGTTGCACTTGTATGAATAAGCTAGGGATTGCACATTGAACTAGGTTGAGGAGGTTTGGCTTTTCAAAGGTGATGGAGTCTTCATCTCTTCTGTGCATTTTAACTTGATTTATTGTTTCTAAATTGAATTATTTAGTAGTTGGTAAAGTTTATATGTAATATTTTACTTGCTATCTTGAGTCTTTTCGTGTTATTTGTGATTACCTGCGAGGGCGACCTACTTTATCGTTCCTCTTACGTGATTTGACATTCTTGTTTCTCGTAATCTTGTCTCGGGGTTGCGCAACCTTCTCGGACATGGTAGCGTCGAGAAACACATGCGACATTAGGCTTGCTGTGCTCCCTCGACTACCATGGTGCCTATTCCCTTTCTCTCGCTCAGTATACTTTACTACCCCAGATGCTTGGTTTACCTGCTGGGCATATAGACCTACCTCAGGAGAAAGGGTCGTAGGATCGGGGTACATCTGGAGTATCCCATTTTGGAGGAATAAGGGTCTTGCCGGCACTTGTTTAAAAATCTTGGCTCGTGACTCGTGATGGAAGACAAGTGGAACCGTATCCTTTATATACGTGATTAAATACCTGTCTAATTAACTTGTTTATTTGTGTTATTAATATTTTTATCTTGTTGCATCTCACGAAAACACACCCTGGTTTACTGCATCACCTCCCTCACTAATCAACTTTAGTTACTCATTCCTCGTTTTAACATGTTTAAGGAAAAGCTGTGGTTGGATGTTATGTACTGGTCTATGTGCAGGAAATGCAAATTGCTGGCTGTATGTGTTTTGTTTTAAGTTTATGAAACCTTGTGTATGTTTCTATTGTCTAAAAGGTTGTAATATAAAGTAAAGCTTGCATTCTTGTATAAGTTAATAACTGTAGATGGGTTGTAATAGCTTCAATGATTTACTTGACTGCTTAGTTAGTTTGCATGCTTGTGTGAATGGGATTGTACCTTGGAGTTGGATTATAGTTTTGAGGTTAAGTTATAGCTTGCAAGTAAACTAATAGCTCTATAAACAAGGGAGACTCTGTCCGTTTCTCCTCATTTTTCGTGACCTCGGCTATTGGAACAGAGCTCCAGTCTCGTGAGGGATTAGGGCGTTACAGAATTAACCAAGAAAAAATAAGAAAATGATAGGCAAACCTGATAAAGCAAAGCTCTGATTACCAATTTATGCTCAGATCGTCGTTTCCCCTGAGAAAAGTTTGGCCTCGCAGGCTAATTCTCCAAAAAAAAAAATTATACTGTTCACGGTTTTGCTTTTTTTTTTTTTCAGCTCCGAACTGTATTTCTTTTTTCTCTTTTCTGATCTTTTCTTGACCCTTCTTTTCTTTTCTTGATGTAATTTTTTTTTTCAAAAACAACCACAATGAGCAAGTAACCAAGAACTTGAATTTAGAAGCACAAGAACCCTAATTCGAGATTCTAGGGTTTGGCCAATTGAAAGCTAAACAAGAAACGAAATTGAAAGCAAGAAAACAAAATTGAAGACAAGACTCAAGAAACGGAAAATAAGACTCAAGAAACGAAATTATAAGAGCAAGAACGGAATCAAGACACAACTAATAAAAAGAAACGGAAGCAAGACACAATCAAGAACGAAGAAATGAATTAAAACCTAGACCTAGACTCATAGAATTAACCAAGAAAAAACAAGAAAAGGATAGGCAAACCTGATAAACCTAAGCTCGGATTACCAATTTATGCTCAGATCGTCGTTTCCTTTCAGAAAAGTTTGGCCTTGCAGGCTAATTCTACAAAAAAAAAAAAAAAAAAAAAATTACTGTTAACTGTTTTGCTTTTTTTTTTTCCAGCTCCGAACTGTCTTTTTTTTTTCTCTTTTCTGATCTTTTCTTGACCTTTCTTTTCTTTTCTTGATGTTCTTTTTTTTTTTTTCAGAAGTAACCACAATGAGCAAGTAACCAAGAACTTGAATTTAGAAGCACAAGAAACCCTAATTCAAGATTCTAGGGTTTGGCCAATTGAAAACTAAACAAGAAACGAAATTGAAAGCAAGAAAAGAGAATTGAAGAAAAGACTGAAGAAGTGGAAAACAAGACTCAAGAAATGAAATTATAAGAGCAATAACGGAATCCAGAAACAACCAAGAAAATGAATTGGAAGCAAGACACAATCAAGAACGAAGAAAGGAATTAAAACCTAAACCTAGACTCACATAATTAACCAAGAAAAAATAAGAAAATGATAGGCAAACTTGATAAACCTAAGCTCTGATTACCAATTTATGCTCAGATCGTCATTTCCTTTCAGAAAAGTTTGGCCTCGCAGGCGAATTCTCTAAAAAATTTTTTTTACTGTTCACTATTTTGCTTTTTTTTTTTTCAGCTCCGAACTGTATTTTTTTTTCTCTTTTCTGATCTTTTCCTGACTTTTGTTTTCTTTTCTTGATGTTCTTTTTTTTTTTTTTTTTTGATTTACAAAAATAACCACAATGAGCATGTGACACCCAGACCCAGCATGTAGCGAATAGTACCTACTTGCATGTACTTATGTGTTTACTTTAAATGTGACGCCCGAGATTTCTCATCACGTTCATTCGTAATTATTGCATGTCACTTTGAGCATTTCAATGTGCATTTCTTATTCTTGATTATATGTTTTATTAGTGGCTACTATTCATAAGAAAATCAACTGTCTAATTTGCTCAAATTAATATTTTTTCTAGATAGTATAACTTATAAAAGGAATTAGAAACTTGTAGTTTTGGATTTTGAAGGTCGGGAATTGCGTTTGAAAAATGATTAGTGTTTCGTTGAATAGTGTTACGTAATGTAAACATTATTTTTTAAACTAGTTAGCATTTAAATTGAGATTTAGCATAGTTTGACCAAGATTTTGTAGGAATTGACTTAAGCTAAATATACAACACATACATATATACATCATATACCATATATGCATACAAATATTCAAAAAAATAAGCCAAAAATGCCCCAAAATAGCCAAAAAAACCCTATACGGGAATAGTAATTTTTCATGCAATTTTTGTTCAATTTGATCTTCCAAGCTCTTCCAAAGGATTTCAAACCATCAAAAAGCTTCTCCTTTGCTCCTACATCTCTAATTTGGTGAGGGATTCCCCTATCTTTGTGCATTTGAATGTTTAGCTACAAACTTTAAATTTTGAGATTTGTTATATCTTGCTTATCTATGGTTATTTATGCTTAAATTGGCATCTATTATGATCATACAACATTATTTTATAGCTATTTGAAGAATTTTGTGGTTGAAAATGAAGTTTGGAGACTTGGGGAAGAAGATAAATAGTGCTTATGAATAGTAACCTACGAATTTTGGGGTTTTTGCATTTCTAATTGTTTTAATGCTTCTAATAGTTGCTATAACCCTTGAGAATGCTATATGTATCATAAAAATGGTGATAACTTGACTAGAATTGAAAATTTAGCTTGAAATGCAAAGATGACCTTAAAACGAAATGTTGAGTTTGGCATGTTTGATGATGTAGTTGGTCTTAGAAGTGTTAGGAAGCTCTTAAAATGTAATTATGACGCTTAATTGTTAATAGGATTAGGTAATTGTAGTTCAAATCACTAAAGAGACTTTTCGGTATTTTTGTGTTGACATGCTTAAAAATATGATTTCATGGCATTTAGTTGTATCATAAAGTGTCATTTGGGATTAGTGAAGTTATATTTGAAGTTGGTTATCTCGTATGAAGATTAGAATCTAATTTGTAAGCATTTTGAAGGAGTTTTGTTGGAGTTTATGTGAATTAGTTGAGCTTATAGCATGATTAGCTATTTGAGTTATTATAATTGTTATATTTGTCTATTGAGTGAGTTATAAATTGTAATTTGGGTAAATAAACATGATAATAATTTTAGGTCATGTTTATAGTTGGATTATGTTTAAGTATTAAATGTGTTTGTATAGAAAGTATATATTTTTGAGTGAGATCTTATGAATTAAGTATTTGTGAATAAGTCTAAAGGAGGTACAATCTTTGTTTGCTAAGTTATTGTTAAAGAAAATTAGTCCATGCATGCAAGAAATGGAATTAAAAACATTGAGAACTTAATATGTGTGTGTTCAACTGTGCCTGTCCATATTTTTCAGCAAAATTGAGGCAACTTCGATCTTAAAACTGTATTAATTGGAGAAGGATTAGGGGTTGAATTATATACCGTTAGAAAGCCTTATGAGTCTAATTTCTACAGCTTTTTATGGTGCATTAATCGGAGTTGTCTAGAGCAAGTTATGATCATTTTGGTGAGATGTGTCATAAATGCCCTGTTACGCGAGAATCAGAATTTTGCTGTTATTTTGCTATAGTGATGATATAATTCAGTTCTAATTGGATTTATTCAATCAAGACCTTATTGTGTAGTGTCCTTGGATGATTAGTAACGTAATGGGGCTCTTATAGTTATGTGTTCATGAATTGTAATTGAAATCTAATTGCTAGTAAAGTTAATTTAAATTGAAAGCTATTCTATTCGACTGTGAATGAGGAATGCTAGTAGAGTTGTGATGGTCACCACCTTTAGAGATAGGTAATGTTTCTAAATATGCTAAACAATTCAATTGTTAGAATTAGTTGTTGTTATCAATGTGCAACTAGTGAACACTTAGAAGGGTTAAGTAAACTATGTGGGAGAATGTGTTTAATGCTTTTTGAAACTACATGTAAGGTTAATTGTAAGTTGATAGTTGTCTATTATATGTTAAATGTAATTAACTTAAGTTGATCCTACTAGTGATATGTTAGAATCTTAGCTTGAAGTATAGTTATTTTGCTAAAATGGTATGTTAGTTATTAAATGGTGGGTAATTAACTTTTCTATTAGGTGATAAATGCATTTCTTTTCCTATGTACTAATGTTGGGCTATTTTCATGGAGATATTACTAACTATTGTAAGTAAAGTAGAATATGAATTAGAAGTTCATTAAAGTAGTAAAAGACTGGGTAGTGTCATTGTTAATGAATGTGTCATTTGAACTTTAAAGTAACCTAACCTTTATTATCTACATATTCTTTGGAGAAATTCTTTGAGTTGAGTTAATGGCTAGTTTATTGTTATGTGGAGTGAATTAATTTCTTGTACAAGTTATTAACTAAAGTAAAATGAGAAATAGTATGAGTAACTGCAGGCTCATGTGTTGATTTTAGTTAAACTAAATTCTAGCTCGGTTTATATCTAGTTATAGCATGCTGGTTGAATCATTCTCATTTAAGTTTTTGAACTATCTTCTTAATTAACTTGTAGACTATTGAAAATATGGAGTATATGAGTTAAATGTTCTAATTACTGTAACTTAGAAGTTGTTTGTACTATATGGAAAAAGTTTCAACTACGACTTTGTCTAACTTGTCTAATGGTGATTTCCAATTGAAATCTCTCTTATTCTACATAGATTACTAGCTTACAGAAAAATGCTTGTTAGGGTGACTTAGTAGTATTGTACTAATTAAACCTCAATTAGAACTAGAGTATAATTATGCATGGCCTACTAATTGTAATGTTCTTATTCCATGAGTTACTAGCTAAAAGTAAAATGTTAGATAAGTTAGGTCCATAAATCATGTATTATTTGAGGTATATTAATTCTAGTTAATTATTTGGATATTCAAATGGAATTTATATAGTTAATTGATAAAGTGTTATATTTGTATGAAAAGACTAGGGTTGCACATTTGAGTTAAGTCGAGAAGGTTGGAGTTCATCTAAGCTTTACCTTGCATAATTAACCTAATCCAAGGTGAGGGAGTCTTCATCTTTTTTTTGTACATCTTAACTTATTTTATTGGTTATAGATTGTATGATTAGTAATTGAAATAGTTTATATGTACTATTTACTCGCTATCTTGTGTTTTCTCGTGTTATTTGTGTTTAATTGCGAGGGCGGCCTACTTTGTCGTCCCTCTTATGTGATTTTGATATTCTTGATTCTCGTAATCTTGTCTCGGGGTTGTGCAACCTTTTCGGACATGGTAGCGTCGAGAAACACGGGCGGCGTCGGGCTTGCCGTGCTCCCTCGACTACCATGGTGCCTATTCCCTTCTCGCTGAGGCATACTCCACTACCCCAGAGGCGTGGTTCACCTGCTGGGCATGGACCTACCTCAGGAGAAAGGTTCATAGGATCGAGATACATCCGGAGTATCCCAACTTGTTGGAGTAAGGGTTTACCGGCACTGGAGTGATGATCGTGGTTCGTGGTTCGAGTTTGAAGACTTGCAGTAGAACTGTATCCTTTTATAAAGTGTTTAATTACTTGTTTCAATAACTTGCTTAATTGTGATAATTATGTGCTATCTTTGTCCTTTTCATGAAAGCATTCATCGGTATGTTGCATCACCTCCCTCACTGAGTATACATGTTGTATACTCACCCTCGTTTCTAACACCTTTCAGGATCAGTGCTATAAAGGATTGAAAAGAAGGCTCGAGAGTTTTGTCATTGATTATGCTGGCTTACGTGGATTTTCATTGAATTCAGTTTTGTATTTGTATAGTTAAGTTTTGAATGTATTGATAGTTATGAACGACTTGTAATATTGTAGTAACTTGTAATCTTTACTTTATTGTCTGGTAGCTGCATGTTTGCATTTTTTGACTGGTTGACGAACTTAAATTATAAGAAAGAAAACTAGATATTATTATAGTGGTATTATAAGTGAAATTATAATTATAGATGTTCAACAGTTAATGAATACATGCTTGTGTGACTTCAATGTTGGATCCAAGGCTCGGATGGCCTTTATGAATTGTTGTATGAGATAGTTATGGTAGAAGGGATGAAGGAACGGAGTTAGATCATAGTTTTGTGGTTATAAATATTATTTACAGGTTTTCAATTGTCCTATATATAGGGAAAACTCTGTCCGTTTTTTCCTAAATTTCATGCATGGGGTTTGGAATTGGGTTGTGATTAGCCTGGCTATTAGAGCATCTGGTCTCGTGAGGGATCGGGGCGTTACATTAAATGTTTAGTTATAATTATATATTTATGTTAATTTATTCATTTATTTACACTATTTTCACATTTCTTGAAATACGTGCAAATAATATTTAGTAAATTTAAATGAGGCAATTACCTTGGTAAAATAATTATTAAAAATTATCTTATTGCATTTAGATATTAGTTTGCATTATTTTCAATTAATTGAATAAGTAGCAGCCGAGCCCGGGGACGAAACTGAACGAACTAGTTATTTTTTTAAATAATTACATTTGATAATTATATTTCTTTAATTACATCTAAATGGTTTACATGAATAAATAATTATCTTATGTTTATTTGAGTACATTTAATTGACTAGTATTTACCGAGCCCAAAATTGAGCTTCCTTTTATTTTATTTATTTTATCTACTTTCATATTGGCATAATTTATTTTATTTCGTGAATTCGTGTGTATAGTATTCTCGGACCTATCATGTAGCACATCATACTTAATTGCATATAATTTTGTGTCATCTTAAATGTTGTATGCATGTGATAATTCCATCTTTTTTTTGAAAAATATATAGACTACATTCAACTAATTTATATGACACGGTTAACCTAATCTTTTATTATTTACATTATATAAAATTATTCTCTTACATTTAATGAATTATTTTTATCATTTAAAAATGAAACCTGAACCCGAAAAAAAAAATTAAAGAATTTTATTTCTCAAATTTTTTATTTTTTTTCTTCACTATATACATATTTCTAGGCATACATTTATAAATTTTATGTGCGTAGCATGTTAGGAATGTGAGTTACAAAAATATTTTGAGTACCGTAGGAATAGTAGAAAACAAGTTAAACTAATTAAAATATATTAATCTATTTAAATATTATATATATAAATCTACCTACTTATTTATACATATATTATATTATATTATATTATTATATTATATATGTTAACAAGTCAACCAAACAAAACAAAAGGAAAAAGAATAGAAATGGAAGCAGAGAACATACGGGAAAGAAAAAAAAAAGAGAAAAAAATAAAGAAATTCCAAAATCTTGAAATTTGATCTTTGGTGCTTAAATAGGAATATATTTGAGCTTCCATAGAGCATGTTCAAGCCTTCTCCATCTTGCTTAGGTGATGGAGTTGCATTTTTATAATTATCAAATTTTATGTTCATATATTAAAATTTTTGATTTGTTGATTATTGCTATAATACTTGTTATAAATGCTTAATATGTGTTTATTAGAGCCTATAGAGTAGACTTTGAAGCTTGTTACCAAATTATATGGTATAATGTACCAATTGAATGAAAGAGATAATAAATAGTACTTGTTGTTAGGGTTTTGAATGAATTTGCTAATTAGCTTGAATTGAGACTTCAAATAGATGCTCTAGTCCCTAGTGAAGCTAGTAGAAAAGCCACGTGAAGTTGAATCAACCAAAACTGAGCTAAATTGCGTAATTAGTCGACTTTAAAAAGAGAACTTTTCTCGTTGTGCAATCCGGGCACATTTGGGCTATGATTTGGGTATTCTTGGGATATGGAAGCACTATTGGTGCTTTCGTTTCGCGAAATTGAGGTTCGGATAGTATAGTCGTAGTTAAAACTCGCTTGGGGTCTTCCCGAACTTTTGTTTCTAAAACAGAGTTTTATGATTTTATTAGGTGTCTTTTGGCTTAACTAGGAATGTAGTATGATTAAAATATGGTTTGGTAACCTTGATGCACACTTAGGAGAAGAAAAGCTTGGTTAAAGAAAGGTAGAATCAACCTAAGCCTTTGCATTTTGCATGTTTTAGTCTTTGAAGGTGAGGGAATCATCTTATATGTATTTTATTTTGATTATATTGCTATATTTGTGCATGCTTTGTTAGTTTCACAAGTAGTTGTTGATTTGCTATCTATGAACAAAATTGTAGACTCGATGTTTGTTTAAAGCCTTCAATGATGTGTAAATGGAAAGTAATGCCAAAAAGTAGCTAAAAGTCTAGTATGCAAAATCAGCAAATATCTGCACAGCCTACTACCCGTGAGTTCTAGACCCATTTTGACATAGTAAACATGCTCAAAACTTAACGAAATTTTTACTGCAGCTAGATTAGGCAGTTTAGAGAAAATGTTGATTTCTAAGCTTAGGCTAATTCAAACGTTTTGATCATCCGATTTAGCAATTTCAGAAATGTGTCTGGAAATTCGCTGAAGCATGGCAGTTTGCGCAGTTGCACGAGAAAGGTCCTAACTTGTGGAATTTAGATCGAAATTGAGTTCTGCTTGAGGCTAAAATTAACTACACTCGAAGAGCTTTCGTTTTATGTCAAAATTAGAGGATTTGGAGATCAATAGATTAGGTTACAGATTTGCGAAAGTTAGCTTCTGCTAGAAAACTTAGACCGTTGTCATTAATTTGTTATTTGTATAGTCCATTGTTGTTGCTAAATAATTAAATTCTGAGTTTTGCCAAGGTATAATGTTATTTGGTGCACACTTAGGAAGGCTAATAAAGATATTTGGAAGAATGTGTTAAAGCTCTTGAACCCTACATGCAAGGTTAGTTGCAAAATGGATAATAAAGCATATTCTCGTGAAGTAAACTTGTCAAAATACTAGATAAGTTAACCACGAAGATCTTGTATCAGTTGAACTGTAATTGATTCTAGGTTGTTCATAATTATAAATTCTAGTTAAATTGCTTCTAACTTGGACTTTTTACTTCATCTACGTGCTAAGTAATGTTTTACTTGCTAGATCCTTGAATATGTCCTAAGGTGCTTTAAGTGGTTAATCGTTTAAGGGGCATTACAAATAGTGATGAAGTTTGTATAACATGCAATATTTGTGTTAATGTGATATTTAGATGTCGTACTATATGTAATTGTCGAATTGATTTAACCTTGGAGATAAAAGAATATATGAATTGATTACATGGTCATGTATTAGCTAAAGCTTAAATGAATTTTAGGGTAACTAACCTTAGGTTACTCATTGAATGCTCCTTCATGGTGTTATTAGAAAAATAAATAATAAAAGTGTTAATTGAGCTTAACTTCCATTGAGCTATAAACTTCCACATGAAATGATTTTTGCCTAGAGTTATAAACTAATAATGTAGGAATATTAGGTAGCTAGTTAACTCGCTACCTTGCTCTCTTCTCCCTTAAGTGCAAAATAATGTGTTTACGTTTGATATAATGTTGTATATGTTGACCAGAATTTATATTTATGGTTAATTTGCTCACATCTTGGTTTCTTAAGTGTAATGCTTTTATCTTTAAAATGTTAACTAACTATAAGTTAAGTATCAGTTGAGCCACATCCTTGTGTAAACTATTAGTTAGTTAAAGAGAGAAGATGTACGAGTTAGAAGACCTATTGGTTGATTATGTTAACACGATGAAAGTGCTTTAGAATATTTGGATGGAATTGGTATAGCCAATTATTAAAGCGTTATCCTAGTTTACTTGCATTGTGTTATGCTAGTTTAAAGGCTAAGTGTTATATTTATATGAGTAGGCTAAGGTTGCACATTTGAGCTAATTCAAGGAGATTTGGAGTGAATCTAAGCGATTCTCTTACATAATTAGCCTAATCCAAGGTGAGGGAGTCTTCATCTCTTCTATGCATTTCAACTTGATTTGTTGTTTCTAAATTGAATTATTTAGTAGTTGATAAAGTTTATATGTAATATTTTACTTGCTATCTTGAGTCTTTTCGTGTTATTTGTGATTAACTGCGAGGGCGGCCGACTTTGTCGTTCCTCTTACGTGATTTGATATTCTTGTTTCTCGTGATCTTGACCCGGGGTTGTGCAACCTTTTTGGACATGGTAGCTTCAAGAAACACGGGCAGCGTCGGGCTTGCCGTGCTCCCTCGACTACCATGGTGCCTATTCCCTTCTCGCTGAGGCATACTCCACTACCCCAGAGGCATGGTTCACCTGCTGGGCATAGATCTACCTCAGGAAAAAAGGTCGTAAGATAGGGATACATCCGAAGTATCCCGACTTGTTAGAGTAAGGGTTTACCGGCACTTGCGTGAAGTTCGTGGTTCGTGGTTCGTGGCTCGAGTTGGAAGGCTTGAAGTGGAACCGTATCCTTTTTAATGTGGTTAATTACTTGGCTATTTGATCTTGTTGCTTTATGATATATATATGACTTCTTGTGATTGCATATCATGTTGTATGCTCTGGTATGCTGCACCACCTCCCTCACTAAGTATACCAGTTGTATACTCACCCTCATTTCTAATACCTTTCAAGTTCAGTACCTTCGCAAGGTGATATAGGGAAAGCTCGAGAGTTACCCTGTTTGCTTGTGTTAACTTCCATTATTAGTACTTGCGAATCCATGTGAATTTGTAAAGTGGTTTGAATTGTAATTTGATTGGAACTATAGAAACCCAGCTTGTAATTGTATTGGATCTTGTTTGTATTTGATTTGTAGGTGGTCTGTAATAGCTTAATGGCTTATGTTATTGTTTATTGGTCGTGCATGCTTGCTCGGGTGAATGGAGTTAGACCATAGTTTTGTAGTTATAAATATTGTTTACAGGTTTTGGATTGTCCTATAAACATGGGAGACTCCGTCCACTTCCCCTCGTTTCTCTTGACCTCGGGTTTTGGATCGAGACTCCGATCTCGTGAGAGATCAGGGTGTTATAGTTGTGGTATCAGAGCTTAGTAGCTTACAGCAAGGACAGGGTCCTCGGTCTGTTAGGTAGTAATCCCGAGTGCGTGCATGTGAAGTGTGTCTTGAATTGTTGCGTGTACTTGTTTGGAAGACTTGTGTGTCTTGACTATATATGTGCCTTATATGATTTATTTGTGTAATAAGTGAAGATTGTGTAAAATATGTATTGTGTTATATGATTATGTGTACACCTATGTGACCTCCTTGTGCAATAAGTGAAACTTATATGGTATGTTTATTTATGTGATTAATTATGCATGTAAGTTATTTTTTTGAGTGTTTACCTACCTTAGTTATTTGTAATAAAGTGTATAAAGTGTTTATCTTATGTAAAATCCACCGCATACATGCATTACCCGTTAATATGGTAAGTGAACACTATTCTCTAGAAAGAGATGACCAGTAGCGGCTTATTTTGAGATGTGAACCAATAGAAAGAGGGAATGGTTGATCAGTTGACTATCGATGGTCATTGAAGAGAACTTAGTGCTCAGGGGGTTATGTTAAGTAATTGGCCTTTGGTATACTTATTCAACATTCTTCTACAGAATTCTAATTTGGGTTTACAGGCAGTGTTCAGTTTTGTATGCAGTGCATCTTCTCTGAGCTCTCATTCGACCCTCTTGTCCGGTATTTACTTAGTATTTTGCTCTGGGATCTTGTATGGACTTCTATTATGGTATCCTCATTGGTATTCTTATTGAAACTTTTGTCGTCATTTTTACTCGGCCTTCATACTTGATGTTCTTATTAGATTTATATTGAAGCTTCTTATATGAAGTATTTCCTAAATATTCTTCGCGGCATTGTTACTCGGAATCTTATTGTAGACTTTTCCATACGGCATTTCTATATGGAATTCTTATATTGGTATTCGAATATAGAAGAGCTCCTATTCTAAAAAATTCTATTTGGACTTTTGAGTTGGTGCTCGTAAACGGAGCCTTATTTTGGTGTCCTTATTCGAGATTTATCATTTGGAATTATCTTTGGCTACTTGTTGGGATTTCTATTTGAAAGTTCTTATGGGTTTCCCTGGTACTTCTCCTTGGTATTTTCTGTAGTTTTCGTATTCAAGGTTCTTATTCAGGGAGTTCAGAGTGCTTGTGTGGAGTTCTCTTGAAATAAGTAATTGCGAGAACGCAATTGTTTGAAGGAGGGAAGAGTGTGACACCCAGACCCAGTATGTAGCGAATAGTACCTACTTGCATGTACTTATGTGTTTACTTTAAATGTTTAGTTATAATTATATATTTATGTTAATTTATTCATTTATTTACACTATTTTCACATTTCTTGAAATACGTGCAAATAATATTTAGTAAATTTAAATGAGGCAATTACCTTGATAAAATAATTATTAAAAATTATCTTATTGCATTTAGATATTAGTTTGCATTATTTTCAATTAATTGAATAAGTAGCACCCGAGCCCGGGCACGAAACTGAACGAACTAGTTATTTTTTTAAATAATTACATTTGATAATTATATTTCTTCAATTACATCTAAATGGTTTACATGAATAAATACTTATCTTATGTTTATTTGAGTACATTTAATTGACTAGTATTTACCGAGCCCAAAATTGAGCTTCCTTTTATTTTATTTATTTTATTTATTTTATCTACTTTCATATTGGCTAATTTATTTTATTTACCGTGCATACTTGGGCCTATCATGTGGCACATCATACTTAATTGCATATAATTTTGTGTCATCTTAAATGTTGTATGTATGTGATAATTCCATCTTTTTTTTGAAAAATATATAGACTACATTCAACTAATTTATATGATACGGTTAACCTAATATTTTATTATTTACATTATATAAATTTATTCTCTTACATTTAATGAATTATTTTCATCATTTAAAAATAAAACCTGAACTCGGGGAAAAAAAAATTTAAGTATTTTATTTCTCAAATTTCATATTTTTTTCTTCACTATATACATATTTCTAGGCATACATTTATAAATTTTATGTGCGTAGCATGTCGGGAATGTGAGTTACAAAAATATTTTGAGTACTGTAGGAATAGTAGAAAACAAGTTAAACTAATTAAACTATATTAATCTATTTATATATTATATACATAAATCTACCTACTTATATATACATATATTATATTATATTATTATATTACATTATATATGTTAACAAGTCAACCAAACAAAACAAAAGGAAAAAGAATAGAAATGGAAGCAGAGAACATACGGGAAAGAAAAAAAAAGAGAAAAAAATAAAGAAATTCCAAAATCTTGAAATTTGATCTTTGGTGCTTGCATAGGAATATATTTGAGCTTCCATAGAGCATGTTCAAGCCTTCTCCATCTTGCTTAGGTGAGGGAGTTGCATTTTTATAACTATCAAATTTTATGTTCATATATTGAAATTTTTTATTTGTTGATTATTGCTATAATACTTGTTATAAATGCTTAATATGTGTTTATTAGAGCCTATAGAGTAGACTTTTGAAGCTTGTTACCAAATTCTATGGTAGAATGTACCAATTGAATGAAAGAGATAATGAATAGTACTTGTTGCTAGGGTGTTTAATGAATTTGCTAATTAGCTTGAATTGAGACTTCAAATAGATGCTTTAGGCCCTAGTGAAGCTAGTTGAAATGCCACGTGAAGTTGAATCACCCGAGACCGAGCTAAATTGCAAAATTAGTCAACTTTAAAAAGAGGACTTTTCTCGTTGTGCAATCTGGGCATATTTGGGCCATGGTTTGGGTATTCTTGGGATATGGAAGCACTATTGGTGCTTTCGTTACGTGAAATTGGAGTTCAGATAGTATAGTTGTAGTTAAAACTCGCTCAGGGTCTTCCCGAACTTTTGTTTCTAAAACAGGGTTTTATGATCTTATTAGGTATCTTTTGGCTTAACTAGGAATGTAGTATGATTAAAATATGGTTTGGTAACCTTGATGCGCACTTAGGAGAAGAAAAGCTTGGTTAAAGAAAGGAAGAATCAACCTAGGCCTTTGCATTTTGCATGTTTTAGTCTTTGAAGGTGAAGGAATCATCTTATATGTATTTTATTTTGATTATATTGCTATATTTGTGCATGCTTTGTTAGTTTCACAAGTAGTTGTTGATTTGCTATCTATGAACAAAATTGTAGACTAGATGTTTGTTTAAAGCCTTCAATGAAGTGTAAATGCTAAGTAATGGCAAAAAGTAGCTAAAAGTGTAGTATGCAAAATAAACAAATATTTGGATAGCCTACTGCCCGTGAGTTCTAGAGCCATTTTGACATAGTAAACATGCTCGAAACTTAACGAAATTTTTACAGTAGCTAGATTAGCAATTTAGAGAAAATGTTGATTTCTAAGGCTTAGGCTAATTCAAACATTTTGATCATCCGATTTAGCAATTTCAGAAATGTGTCTGGAAATTCGCTGAAGTAGGGTAGTTTATGCAGTTGCACGAGAAAGGTTCTAACTTGTGGAATTTAGATCGGAATTGAGTTCTGCTTGAGGCTAAAATTAACTACACTCGAAGAGCTTTCTTTTTATGTCAAAATCAGAGGATTTGGAGATCAATAGATTAGGTTACAAATTTGCTAAAGTCAGCTTCTGCTAGAAAACTTAGATTGTTTTCATTAATTTGTTATTTGTATAGTCCATTGTTGTTGCTAAATAATTAAATTGTGAGTTTTGCCAAGGTATAATGTTATTTGGTGCACACTTAGGAAGGCTAATAAATATATTTGGGAGAATGTGCTTAAAACTCTTGAACCCTACATGCAAGGTTAATTGCAAAATGGATGATAAAGCATATTCTCGTGAAGTAAACTTGTCAAAATACTAGATAAGTTAACCACGAAGATCTTGTATCAGTTTAACTGTAATTGATTCTAGGTTGTTCATAATTATAAATTCTAGTTAAATTGCTTCTAACTTGCTAGATCCTTGAATATGTCATAAGGTGCTTTAAGTGGTTAATTGTTTAAAGGGGCATTACAAATAGTGATGGAAGTTTGTATAACATGTAATATTTGTGTTAATGTGATATTTAGATGTCGTACTATATGTAATAGTCGAATTGATTTAACCTTGGAGATAAAATAATATATGAATTGATTACATGGTCATGTATGAGCTAAGGCTTAAATGAATTTAAGGGTAACTAACCTTGGGTTACTCATTGAATGCTCCTTCATGGTGTTATTAGAAAGATAAAGAATAAAAGTGTTAATTGAGCTTAACTTCCATTGAGCTATAAACTTCCACATGAAATGATTTTTGCCTAGAGTTATAAACTAATAATGTAGGAATATTAGTTAGCTAGTTAACTCGCTACCTTGCTCTCTTCTCCCTTAAGTGCAAAATAATGTGGTTACGTTTGATATAATGTTGTATGTGTTGACCAGAATTTATAGTTATGGTTAATTTGCTCACATCTTGGTTTCTTAAGTGTAATGCTTTTATCTTTAAAATGTTAACTAACTACAAGTTAAGTATCAGTTGAGCCACATCCTTGTGTAAACTATTAATTAGTTAAAGAGAGAAGATGTATGAGTTAGAAGACCTATTGGTTGATTATGTTAACACGATGAAAGTGCTTTAGAATATTTGGATGGAATTGGTTTAGCCAATTATTAAAGCGTTATCCTAGTTTACTTGCATTGTGTTATGCTAGTTTAAAGGCTAAGTGTTATATTTATATGAGTAGGCTAAGGTTGCACATTTGAGCTAATTCAAGGAGATTTGGAGTGAATCTAAGCGATTCTCTTACATAATTAGCCTAATCCAAGGTGAGGGAGTTTTCATCTCTTATGTGCATTTCAACTTGATTTATTGTTTCTAAATTGAATTATTTAGTAGTTAATAAAGTTTATATGTAATATTTTACTTGCTATCTTGAGCCTTTTCATGTTATTTGTGATTAACTGCGAGGGCGGCCGACTTTGTCGTTCCTCTTACGTGATTTGATATTCTTGTTTCTCGTGATCTTGACCCGGGGTTGCACAACCTTTCCGGACATGGTAGCGTCAAGAAACACGGGCGGCGTCGGGCTTGCCGTGCTCCCTCGACTACCATGGTGCCTATTCCCTTCTCGCTGAGGCATACTCTACTACCCCAGAGGCGTGGTTCACTTGCTGGGCATGGATCTACCTCAGGAGAAAGGGTCATAAGATCGGGATACATCCGGAGTATCCCGACTTGTTGGAGTAAGGGTTTGCCGGCACTTGCGTGAAGTTTGTGGTTCGTCGTTCGTGGCTCGAGTTGGAGGACTTGAAGTGGAACCATATCCTTTTTAATGTGGTTAATTACTTGGCTATTTGATCTTGTTGCTTTATGATATATATATGACTTCTTGTGATTGCATATCATGTTGTATGCTCCGGTATGCTGAATCACCTCCCTCACTGAGTATACATGTTGTTTACTCACCCTCGTTTCTAACACCTTTCAGGTTCAGTACCTTCGCAAGGTGATACAAGAAAAGCTCAAGAGTTACCCTGTTTGCTTGTGTTGACTTCCATTATTAGTACTTGCGAATCTATGTGAATTTGTAAAGTGGTTTGAATTGTAATTTGATTGGAACTATAGAAACTCGGCTTGTAATTGTATTGGATCTTGTTTGTATTTGATTTGTAAGTGGTCTGTAATAGCTTAATGGACTATGTTTTTGTTTATTGGTCGTGCATGCTTGCTTGGGTGAATGGAGTTAGACCATAGTTTTGTAGTTATAAATATTGTTTACAGGCTTTGGATTGTCCTATAAACAATGGAGACTCTGTCCACTTCCCCTCGTTTCTCATGACCTCGAGTTTTGGATCGAGGCTCCGGTCTCGTGAGGGATCGGGGTGTTACAGAGCAAGAAACCAAGAACTTGAATCTACAAGCACAAGAAACCCTAATTCAAGAATCTAGGGTTTGGCCAATTGAAAGCTAAACAAGAAACGAAATTGAAAGCAAGAAAACGGAATGGAAGACAAGACTCAAGAAATGGAAAACAAGAGTCAAGAAACGAAATTATACGAGCAAAAACGGAATCAAGACACAACCAAGAAAATGAATTTGAAGCAAGATACAATCAAGAATGAAGAAATGAATTAAAACCTAGACCTAGACTCATAGAATTAACCAAGAAAAAACAAGAAAATGATAGGCAAACCTGATAAACATAAGCTCTGATTACCAATTTATGCTCAGATCGTCGTTTCCCTTCAGAAAAGTTTGTCCTCGCAGGCTAATTCTCCTATTTTAAAAAATTACTATTCACTATTTTGCTTAATTTTTTTTCGGCTTCGAACTGAATTTTTTTTTTCACTTTTCTGATCTTTCCTTGATCTTTCTTTTCTTTTCTTGATGTTCTTTTTTTTTTAATTTTCAGAAACAACCACAATGATCAAGTAACCAAAAACTTGAATTTAGAAGCACAAGAAATACTAATTCAAGAATCTAGGGTTTGGCCAATTGAAAGCTAAACAAGAAACTAAATTGAAAGCAAAAAAAATGGAACTGAAGACAAGACTCAAGAAACGGAAAACAAGACTCAAGAAACGAAATTATAAGAGCAAGAACGGAATCAAGACACAACCAAGAAAACAAATTGGAAGCAAGACATAATCAAGAACGAAGAAATGAATTAAATCTACACCTAGACTCACAGAATTAGCCAATAATAAACAAGAAAAAGACAGACAAACTTGATAAACCTAAGCTCTGATTACCAATTTAATCTCATATCGTCGTTTCCCTTTAGAAAAGTTTGGCCTCGCAGGCTAATTCTCCAAAAAAAAAATTTATTGTTCACTATTTTACTTTTTTTTTTCAACTCCGAATTGTTTTTTTATTTTCTCTTTTCTGAGATTTTGTTGACCTTTCTTTTCATTTGCTTGATGTTCTTTTTTTTATTTATTTTCAGAAACAACCACAATGAGCAAGTAACCAAGAACTTGAATTTAGAAGCACAACAAACCCTAATTCAAGATTCTAGGGTTTGGCCAATTGAAAGCTAAACAAGAAACGAAATTGAAAGCAATAAAATGGAATTGAAGACAAGACTCAAGAAATGAAATTATAAGAGCAAGAACGGAATCAAGAAACAACCAAGAAAACGAATTGGAAGAAAGACACAATCAAGAATGAAGAAATGAATTAAAACTAGACCTAGACTCACAGAATTAACCAAGAAAAAACAAGAAAATGATAGGCAAACATGATAAACCTAAGCTTTGATTACCAATTTATGCTCAGATCGTCGTTTCTCTTCAGAAAAGCTTGGCCTCGCAAGCTAATTCTCAAAAAAAAAAAATTACTATTCACTATTTTGCTTTTTTTTTTCAGCTCCGAACTATAATTTTTTTTCTCTCTTTTCTCATCTTTTCTTGACCTTTCTTTTCTTTTCTTGATGTTCTTTTTTTTTTTCAGAAACAACCACAATGAGCAAGTAACCAAGAACTTGAATTTAGAAGCACAAGAAGCCCTAATTGAAGATTCTAGGGTTTGGCCAATTGAAAGCTAAACAAGAATCGAAATTAAAAGCAAGAAAACAGAATTGAAGACAAGACTCAAGAAACAGAAAACAAGACTCAAGAAACGAAATTATAAGACAAAGAATGGAATCAAAACACAACCAAGAAAACGAATTGGAAGCAAGACACAATCAAGAACGAAGAAAGGAATTAAAACCTAAACCTAGACTCACAGAATTAACCAAGAAAAAACAAGAAAAGGATAGGCAAACCTGATAAACCTAAGCTCTTATTACCAATTTATTCTCAGATCGTCGTTTTTCTTCAGAAAAGCTTGGCTTCGCAAGCTAATTCTCCAAAAAAAAAATTTACTATTCACTATTTTGATTTTTTTTTTCAACTCCGAAACTGTATTTTTTTTCTCTCTTTTCTGATCTTTTCTTGACCTTTCTTTTATTTTCTTGATGTTTTTTTTTTAAATTTTCAGAAACAACCACGATGAGCAAGTAACCAAGAACTTGAATTTAGAAGCACAAGAAACCCTAATTCAAGATTCTAGGGTTTGGCCAATTGAAAGCTAAACAAGAAACAAAATAGAAGCAAGAAAACAGAATTGAAGATAAGACTCAAGAAATGGAAAACAAGACTCAAGAAACGAAATTATAAGAGCAAAAACGGAATCAAGACACAACCAAGGAAACAAATTGGAAGCAAGACACAATCAAGAATGAATAAAGGAATTAAAACCTAGACCTAGTGTGGTGACCTCATCCCACATCAGAAGATTACGAGCTAGGACCATTGAATATATAGTGGAGGGTTCTCCCTTATATTCGAGTTGATGCGTTTTCCAGTCCAAGTTGGACTGTGAGAAACAAATCTATGAGGGCACGCTCGTACGTTAAGTGCGGGGTGTAACCAGAGCGGACAATATCAACTTATGTGGCGTCACTGGTGTGCCTCTGCCCTTCAGGGTATTCACTTAGTTGGGGCGTTACAAAAGTGGTATCAGAGCGGGCCTTCCTTTGCGCCAGTGGCCCGCGAGGACGCTGGGCCTCCTTAAGGGGGGGCGGATGTGGTGACCACATCCCACATCGGAAGGTTACGAGCTGGGACCATTGAATATATAGTGCAGGGTTCTCCCTTATATTCGAGTTGATGCGTTTTCCAGTCCAAGTTGGACTGTGAGAAACAAATCCGTGAGGGCTCGTACGTTAAGTACGGGGTGTCACCAGAGCAGACAATATCAACTTTTGTGGCGTTGTTGGTGTGCCTCTGCCTTTCGGGGTATTCGCTTAGCCGAGGCGTTACACCGAGACTCACAGAATTAACCAAGAAAAAATAAGAAAATGATAGGCAAACCTGATAAACCTAAGCTCTGAATACTAATTTATGCTCAGATAGTCGTTTCCCTTTAGAAAAGTTAGGCATCGCAGACTAATTCTCCAAAACAAAATTTTTTATTGTTCACTGTTTTGCCTTTTTTTTTCAACTCCAAACTGTATTTTTGTTTTCTCTTTTCTGATCTTTTCTTGACATTTCTTTTCTTTTCTTGATGTTATTTTTTTTTGATTTTCAGAAACAACCACAATGAGCAAGTAACCAAGAACTTGAATTTAGAAGCACAAGAAGCCCTAATTCAAGATTCTAGGGTTTGGCCAATTGAAAGCTAAACAAGAATCGAAATTAAAAGCAAGAAAACAGAATTGAAGACAAGACTAAAGAAACGGAAAACAAGACTCAAGAAATGAAATTATAAGATAAAGAACGGAATCAAAACACAACCAAGAAAACGAATTGGAAGCAAGACACAATCAAGAGCGAATAAAGGAATTAAAACCTAGACCTAGACTGTAACGCCCCGAACCCAACCCCACGCTAAAGTCAGGCTCGGACCCGTTACTCGGATAGAGTATCCTCTGTACCAAGGACAAAACTGTTACCTGTAAACTTTCACTCAAGATATTTGAATTAAAAACAACAACTTATCACTAATATCTCCAAAGCTAAAACACAATCACAAGGCCATCCGAGCCTTGGAGCAACAACATTCTACTTAAGCACACAAGCATGCGAGATAGTTGGTTTCAGCCATAAGTAGTTAAATACAATAAAATTCTAAGTTCCATAAGTAGGGCAATAAACACTCCAAGCATGCAAGAGAAAATAAGGTCTAATATCCATTATTACAATCCAACATCTTTCTCTAACATTCTAGTCCACATCTACTAGACATATATACAAGACTCCAAGGTCTCAAAATACATTAATAACAAGAACTCCACGCAAGAAGCACATAAAATCCACCTCACCATACAAAGTCACGGATTCTAATCTACGTGACCTTCTTCTTCCTTTTCTACTTCTAACAGCTGGGGATTCACCTCAACTTCTCCTGAAACATTTCAAATGAGGAGTGAGCAACAAAGTTGCCCAGCGAGGGAGGTGATGCAACATGCCAACGTGCAATATGATATGCAACACAAGTAAACATATACAAGCCACATAACTAACAAGACAATAAGCCAAACTATTAATCACTTTAAAAAGGATACGGTTCCACTTCCAAGTCTTCATCCACGAGCCACGAACCACGAGCATCACGAACATGCCGGCAAACCCCAAACACCACAATTGGGATACTCCGGATGTATCCCGATCCTACGACCCTTTCTCCCGAGGTAGGTCCATGCCCAGCAGGTGAACCACGCCTCTGGGGTAGTGGAGTATGCCTCAGCGAGAAAGGGAATAGGCACCATGGTAGTCGAGGGAGCACGGCAAGCCCGACGCCGCCCGTGTTTCTCGACGCTACCATGTCCGAAAAGGTTGCGCAACCCAATACAAGTCACAAGCAATCAATATAACACATAACACATAAGAGGGACGACAAAGTAGGCCGCCCTCACATATATGCACGATAAAAGTTCATATAAGCACGATATTAGCTAATAGATGCCAAAAGAAGCAATCAACACAATTAAATCCCACAATCTACTCACATAGCTTAATTATATGCTAAATATTCAATGCAAGGCACTAAGATCCCTCAACAAGTTCTAAATGCAACTCAAATGGCTAAAAACTACATTTTCTCTTTCTTTAACCGAGTTTTCTTTCTCCTAAGCATGGTTCAAGATTCCCAAACCATATCCTAGTCTTTCTATGTTCTTAATTAAGCTCAAAGGTACCTTTTAAAGTCACTAAAACTCATTTTTGAAGCAAAAGTTTGGGAAGGCCCCGAACGGGGTTGAACTACAACTACACTAACCAAATCCCATTTTCGCGAAACAAAAACACCAAAGGTGCTTCCTTAGCTCAAGGATACCCGAATCAATGCCCAAACTTGCCCGGATTGCTTAACGTGAAAAACCCCCTTCTTAAAGTAGGCTATTTATGCAATTAAGTTCGGATTCAAGTGATTCAACCTCACGTGGATTTTTAACTAACTTCCCTAGGGTCTAGAGCACCTAATTGATGCATCAATTCAAGCCAATTAGCAAATTTTCTCAAAACCCTAATTCTAGGCACTATTCATCACCTCTTTGATCAATCTCAACATTCAACCATTAACTTTGTTATCAAACCTCAAAAGTTAGCTCTATAGACATTAAATAACTCATAGGAAGCATTCATAACAAGTTATATAGCTATAATTGACAAATCAAGAAAATTAAACATATGAACATAAACTTTAAAATCAAGAAAATGAATCTCCCTCACAATTTTGAAGATGAAGAAGCTTGTTGAAGACTCTAGGTTGCTCAAAACCCCTCCCAAGATGAATCTAGAAGCTCAAAATGCAAGATTGTTGAAGAAATTTCTCTCATTTCTCTCCTAAAGCTGGTCGGCCAAAATGAGAGGATATAGGTGGCATTTTTGCAATTGTTTTATGACTAATGTGTGTGTGTCTTTTAATTTTATGAGTTAGTTATTTTATATATTGTATATAATTAATATTCTAAGCTATGTAGCCTCAAATATTGATCAATTAAAACTAATTGCAATTACAATTGCTTTTTAATTTATAACTAGCACTATTCTAATGTAACACTATTCAAAAGTCACGGAAAACATTTTCCAAACGCATACTCCTAAGCTCGAAAGTTCAAAACGAAAATTTCTTGGTTCCTTTTAAATGTCATATGACCTAGGAAAAATTTAAAATCAAGCTTTTGAAACAGTCAAAAATATTATAAATAGTAACCCCTAATAAAAACAATTAAGCAAGAAAAATGATGCACGTAGAAATGCGCACATAGGTATGCAAGGATTATAAATAAATTTATGGTGAAATTCTCGGGTATCACACTCTCTCCCCCTTAAACTAATTGCATCCTCGCAATTCTTACATGATTCGGCAAAGAGCTCCGAATACTTCTCTCTGATCTGATCTTCTCGCTCCCAAGTGGCAACCTCAACCCCATGATGATCCCAAATAACTTTTACCATAGGTATACTTTTAGTTCTAAGTTCCTGAATCTTTCGGTCAACCACTCGAAGAGGTTTCTCAACATATGCTAAGGACTCATCAATCTCCAACGGTTCTGGCTCAATGATATGCGGCAGATCAGGATTATACTTTCTCTACAGTGACACATGAAAAACATTATGAATCCGACCCAAACTCGGAGGTAAGGCCAATCTGTAAGCTAAATTCCCAACTTTCTCAGTGATTTCAAATGCTCCCACGTATCTAGGACTAAGTTTACCTCATTTTCCGTGCCGAATCAAACCCTTTCGCGGAGAGACTTTCAAGAAAACACGATCACCCTTACAAAATACTAAGTCCCGTCGACGTCTATCAGCATAATTCTTCTGTCGACTATGAGTTGTAAGCATTCTTTTCTTTATAAGTCTCACATTATCCACCATTTTGATCATCTCAGGAAGAATAGCGGGATCAACTGTTTTCATCTCACCTACCTCATCCCAATACAACGGAGATCGACATTTCCGCCCGTAAAGTGCCTCGTAGGGTGCCATGCCAATAGTGGCCTGATAACTGTTATTGTAAGCAAACTCCGCTAAAGGTAGGTATTTCTCCCAATTCTTGCCAAAATCCAGAACACAGGCTCTCAACATATCTTCCAGTATCCTGATAGTCCTCTTTGACTGGCCATCCGTCTGTGGGTGATAAGCAGTACTAAAACTCAAATTAGTCCCCAAAGCCTTTTTTAGTTTCTGCCAGAACTGTGATGTAAACCTAGGATCCCTGTCTGATACTATCTGAGATGGAACTCCATGCAGTCTCACAATATTTTCAACATAAAGCTCGGCCAATTTATCGAGAGAATTTGTTTTCTTTGTAGCAATAAAATGCGAACTCTTCGTCAACCTGTCTACTACAACCCACACAGAATCATTACCTCGTGGTGATCTCGGCAAATCCGACACAAGATCCATAGTAACCTGATCCCATTTCCATACTGGAATCTCTAATGGCTGCAACAATCCTGCTGGCCTCTGATGTTCCGCCTTAACTTTCTGACAAGTCAAACATTTAGCTACAAATTCAGCTATCTCTCTCTTCATGTTGTTCCACCAGAAATTCTGTTTCAAATCTCTGTACATTTTAGTGCTTCTAGGATGAATTGTATACTTAGAAGCATGAGCCTCAGCAAGAATCTCATCTTTCACAGTCGAATCACTAGGAATGCAAATTTTATTCCTGTACCTAAGAAGTCCATCATCATGCATCTTAAAGTTGGACTCTCCCCCTTTTGACTTCTCTAAAAGCTTCAATAACTAAGAATCTGATTATTGCGCTTCTCTGATTCTAGATAGCAATAAAGATTGGATTTGTAGGCAAGCGAATTGGATACCTGATCTAGAAGCTTTCGGTTTCCATAAGCACAGTTCTTCCACAATCTCCCAATCCTTGATTATCAAACTAGCCACAGAAGCTTTTCGGCTCAGTGCATCTGCAACAGTATTAGCTTTTCCCCACAAATAGCTAATGGTCCAGTTATAATCATTTAACAGTTCTAGCCAACGCCTTTGCCTCATATTCAGATCCTTTTGAGAAAACAAATATTTCAAACTTTTATGGTCAGTAAATATTTCAAATTTGTTACCCCACAAATAATGACGCCATTTCTTCAAAGCAAAGACAACAGCTGCAAGCTCCAAATCATGTGTAGGATAATTGAGTTCATATGGTTTCAATTTCCTAGAGGCATATGCTATGACTTTACCATTTTGCATCAGGACACAACCTAAGCCTTCTTTCGAAGCGTCACTATAAATCACCAAGTTCTCGGTTCCCTTAGGCAAGGCAAGGATAGGTGCAGTGGTAAGTCTCTTTTTCAACTCCTGGAAACTAGCTTCACATTTGTCATCCCAATTAAACACAGTTTTCTTCTGAGTTAAAGTAGTCAAAGGTCCTGCAATCTTTGAAAAATCTTTAACAAATCGCCTATAATAGCCCGCTAATCCCAAGAAACTACGGACTTCCGTGACAGTTTCAGGTCTTTTCCATGACATAACCACATCAATTTTAGCAGGATCAACGGATATTCCCTCATGTGAAATGATATGACCTAAAAAGGCGACCTGTTTCAACCAGAATTCGCATTTGCTAAATTTGGCAAACAACTTGTGTTCTTGCAGGGTTTTAAGTACAATTCTCAAATGCTCTTCATGCTCTGACTCAGACTTAGAGTATACTAATATATCATCAATAAAAATCACAACAAACTGATCAAGATAGGGTCGAAATACTCTCTGCATCAAATCCATAAAAGCGGCTGGAGCATTTGTCAACCCGAATGGTAAAACAACAAACTCATAATGGCCGTACCTGGTTCTAAATGCAGTCTTAGGTACATCCTCTTTCCGGATCCTCAACTGATAATAACCCTGTCTCAAATCAAATTTCAAAAACACAACAGCACCCTGTAGCTGATCAAACAACTCCTCAATTAAAGGCAAAGGATATTTATTTTTCACCGTTACCTGATTCAGACCTCGATAATCAATACACAAACGCAGAGTACCGTCTTTCTTTTTCACAAATAACACGGGAGCACCCCACGGTGACGAACTAGGCTGAATAAAACATTTCTCAAGTAAACCCTATAGCTGAATTTTCAATTCTTGTAACTCAGGGGGAGACATTCTATACGGGGTTCTCGAGATAGGACTAGTTCCCGGCAACAGGTCAATCACAAACTCAATCTCCCTATCAGGTGGTAACCCAAGCAACTCCTCAGGGAAAACCCCCGGAAACTCTTTTATAACAGGTACTTCATTCAATTTCAATTTATCTCCAGGTTGATTAATTAAATAAGCTAAATATGCATCATAGCCTTTACTCAACATTTTAGTAGCCTTAATGGAAGATATAATATGAGTCCCAGTAGACTTTCGACTCCCAGTTACTTTAATAACAGGTTGGTTAGCTACCTCTAAAGTTAAAACTTTCCTCCTACAGTCCAAACATCCATAATATCGCCCCAACCAATCCATTCCCAAGATAACTTCAAAGTCCCGAAATGGCATAATTATCAAATCAATAGGATACATGCAACCCTCAATGCAAATATTACAATCTTTACACACAGACTCCGTAACAAATTTAGTACCCATAGGATTACCTACTTCAATCACATACGGCAGTTTATCAACTTTTAATGTAGCAGACTGTGCACATGCAGGAGTAATGAATGAATGTGTAGCCCCGGTGTCAATCAAAACTACTACCGACTGACTATTAATAAGAAAAGTACCTTCCACCACCACTGTCGTCTCTGGAAGCTCCTCTTGGTCGAGTGCAAATACCCGTGTCTGACCTCGCGGTATAATAGCTGCTCCTGAAGCTCTAGTCTGGGCACCCGGGCCTAAAGTCTGACCCTGACCAAATTTAAACTTGGGATAATCTCTAACTCTGTGCTGATCACTGCCACAACCTGTGCAACGACCCAGTTTCCTCCAACACTCAACCTCTGTGTGACCCTTACGGTTGCAATGAGTACACTGGAGATTCTTCCTAGCAGCAGTTCCTCCTGTAGGGGCCCTATAAGTAGATGTGGCAGAACTACCCTGCTGAGATCTAGCAGTCACTGGTCGGGTCTGTGACTGTCCCTGTGGCTGGCTCTGAGCTGGTCTCGGCTGTGACTGTACCTGAGCTGGTCCTGGATAGCTCTGGGTCAGCCTAGGCTGCTGAGTCTGCCTCTGATAACCCTGACTCTGAGATTGAAACTGCCGTTTGCTTGACTAACTAGACTGAGCTAACACATCTGCCTTACGTTTCTCATATCTCGATGCAGCCCTAACTACTGCAGCATAGTTCGGATAATCTTACGAAGACAAGTTAAGCATGATGTCACTTCTCAACCCTGTAATAAATCTCTGGATCTTCACATCCTCTGGCTGAACTAAAGCTGGCACATATCGAGATAGTCTCGTAAAGGTAGCCTCATACTGGTCCACAGTCATATTCCCCTGTTTCAAAGCTATAAATTCATCCTGATGCCTCTCACGGGCTACAACCGATACATATTTATCTCGAAACTCACGAACAAAGTCAGCCCATACATGTTGAACCCTCTCGGCATCCCATTTTTCTCTAATAGTGCGCCACCAAGCCTCGGCATCACCCTCTATTAAAAAGGCAGCATAGGTGATCTTTCTTTCATCATCACACTCAAGTATCGCAGCAACTTTCTCGAATTTACTCAGCCACAACTCTGCTTTCATATCATCAGGCTCACCATAAAAACTATATGCTCCGTGATGCAGGAATTTATCAAATAAGTTACCTCCTGCAGTACCACTGCCCTCTGCACTGGCAGTCTGATTACCTCTGCCGGCACTTGCTGTACCCTACTGAACCACAAACTGAGCTATGGTATTCATCGCGGTGGCCATTGTGGCCAGAATCTGGGCAGTACTCGGCTCCTGACCCTGCGGCACATCCCCGGCTGCCCCAGCATCTTGCCCCGGTATATCCTGTATGGGAGCCTCCTCCAGCTCTCCGTGGTCTACCCCGTCTCCTCATCACAATGCTAGAAGGACATAATATTATAATAGGCAAATAAACTATGCAAAGATAATTTACACATTGTTTTCAAACATTTTACTCACACAAGAAACACATAAAACACTTAACAACATTTAACACTAACATTTCATATTCTTATCATGTCAAGCTTTATCATTCCTTTTCATGCTAGCATGTCTTTTATCTAAGTACTTAAACAACTAAACACTCACATATTCACATAATTCACTTTCACATATAGACCTCTACCCACATGCCAATGAATTTAACCCGGCCTCACGCATTCTAGTAGCTCTGATACCACCTAAAGTGTAACGCCCCGAACCCAACCCCACGCTAAAGTCAGGCTCGGACCCGTCACTCGGACAGAGTCTCCTCTGTACCAAGGACAAAACTGTTACCTGTAAACTTTCACTCAAGATATTTGAATTAAAAACAACAACTTATCACTAATATCTCCAAAGCTAAAACACAATCACAAGGTCATCCGAGCCTTGGAGCAACAACATTCTACTTAAGCACACAAGCATGCGAGATAGTTGGTTTTAGCCATAAGTAAATACAATAAAATTCTAAGTTCCATAAGTAGGGCAATAAACACTCCAAGCATGCAAGAGAAAATAAGGTCTAATATCCATTATTACAATCCAACATCTTTCTCTAACATTCTAGTCCACATCTACTAGACATATATACAAGACTCCAAAGTCTCAAAATACATTAATAACAAGAACTCCACGCAAGAAGCACATAAAATCCACCTCAGCACACAAAGTCACGGATTCTGATCTACGTGAACTTCTTCTTCCTTTTCTACTTCTAACAGCTGGGGATTCACCTTAGCTTCTCCTGAAACATTTCAAATGAGGAGTGAGCAACAAAGTTACCCAGCAAGGGAGGTGATGCAACATGCCAACGTGCAATATGATATGCAACACAAGTAAACATATGCAAGCCACATAAACTAACAAGACAATAAGCCAAACTATTAATCACTTTAAAAAGGATACGGTTCCACTTCCAAGTCTTCATCCACGAACCACGAGCATCACGAACATGTCGGCAAACCCCAAACACCACAATTGGGATACTCCAGATGTATCCCGATCCTACGACCCTTTCCCCCGAGGTAGGTCCATGCCCAGCAGGTGAACCACGCCTCTGGGGTAGTGGAGTATGCCTCAGCGAGAAAGGGAATAGGCACCATGGTAGTCGAGGGAGCACGGCAAGCCCGACGCCGCCAGTGTTTCTCGACGCTACCATGTCCGAAAATGTTGCGCAACCCAATACAAGTCACAAGCAATCAATATAACACATAACACATAAGAGGGACGACAAAGTAGGCCGCCCTCACATATACGCACGATAAGAGTTCATATAAGCACGATATTAGCTAAAAGATGCCAAAAGAAGAAATCAACACAATTAAATCCCACAATCTACTCAAATAGCTTAAATATATCCTAAATATTCAATGCAAGGCACTAAGATCCCTCAACAAGTTCTAAATGCAACTCAAATGGCTAAAAACTACATTTTCCCTTTCTTTAACTGAGTTTTCTTTCTCCTAAGCATGGTTCAAGATTCCCAAACTATATCCTAGTCTTTCTATGTTCTTAATTAAGCTCAAAGGTACCTTTTAAAGTCACTAAAACTCATTTTTGAAGCAAAAGTTTGGGAAGGCCCCGAACGGGTTTGAACTACAACTACACTAACCAAATCCCATTTTCGCGAAACGAAAGCACCAAAGGTGCTTCCTTAGCTCAAGGATACCCGAATCAATGCCCAAACTTATCTGGATTGCTTAACGTGAAAAATCCCCTTCTTAAAGTAGGCTATTTATGCAATTAAGTTTGGATTCAAGTGATTCAACCTCACGTGGCTTTTCAACTAACTTCCCTAGGGTCTAGAGAACCTAATTGAAGCATCAATTCAAGCCCATTAGCAAATTTTCTCAAAACCCTAATTTTGGCACTATTCATCACCTCTTTGATCAATCTCAACATTCAACCATTAACTTTGTTATCAAACCTCAAAAGTTAGCTCTATAGACATTAAATAACTCATAGGAAGCATTCATAACAAGTTATATAGCTATAATTGACAAATCAAGAAAATTAAACATATGAACATAAACTTTAAAAACAAGAAAATGAATCTCCCTCACAATTTTTGAAGATGATGAAGCTTGTTGAAGACCCTAGGTTGCTCAAAACCCCTCCCAAGATCAATCTAGAAGCTCAAAATGCATGGATGTTGAAGAAATTTCTCTCATTTCTCTCCTAAAGCTGGTCGGCCAAAATGAGAGGATATAGGTGGAATTTTTGCAATTGTTTTATGACTAATGTGTGTGTGTCTTTTAATTTTATGAGTTAGTTATTTTATATATTGTATATAATTAATATTCTAAGCTATGTAGTCTCAAAAATTTGATCAACTAAGGTTAATTGTAATTCCAATTGCTTTTTAATTTATAAGTAGCACTATTCTAATGTAACACTATTCAAAAGTCACAAAAAACATTTTCCAAACGCATACTCCTAAGCTCGAAAGTTCAAAACGAAAATTTCTTGGTTCCTTTTAAATGTCATATGACCTAGGAAAAATTTAAAATCAAGCTTTTGAAACAGTCAAAAATATTATGAATAGTAACCCCTAATAAAACAATTAAGCAAGAAAATGATGCACGTAGAAATGCGCACATAGGTATGCAAGGATTGTAAATAAATTTATGGTGAAATTCTCGGGTGTCACATAGACTCACAGAATTAACCAAGGAAAAACAAGAAAAGGATAGGCAAACCTGATAAACCTAAGCTCTGATTACCAATTTATGCTCAGATCGTCGTTTCTCTTCAGAAAAGCTTGGCCTCGCAAGCTAATTCTCCAAAAAAAAAAATTACAATTCACTATTTTGCTTTTTTTTTCAACTCTGAACTGTATTTTTTTCTCTCTTTTCTGATCTTTTCTTGACCTTTCTTTTCTTTTCTTGATGTTCTTTTTTATTTTATTTTCAGAAACAACCACAATGAGCAAGTAACCAAGAACTTGAATTTAGAAGCACAAGAAACCCTAATTCAAGATTCTAGGGTTTGGCCAATTGAAAGCTAAACAAGAAACAAAATTGAAAGCAAGAAAACGAAATTGAAGACAAGAGTCAAGAAACGTAATTATAAGAGCAAGAATGGAATCAAGACACAACCAAGAAAACGAATTGGAAGCAAGACACAATCAAGAATGAATAAAGGAATTAAAACCTAGACCTAGTGTGGTGACCTCATCCCACATCGGAAGGTTACGAGCTGGGACCATTGAATATATAGTGGAGGGTTCTCCCTTATATTCAAGTTGACGCGTTTTCCAGTCCAAGTTGGATTGTGAGAAACAAATCCCTGAGGGCACGCTCGTACGTTAAGTGCGTGGTATAACCAGAGCGGACAATATCAACTTATGTGGCATCGCTGGTATGCCTCTGCCCTTCAGGGTATTCACTTAGTCGGGGCGTTACAGAAGTTGTATCAGAGCGGGCCTTTCTTTGCGCCAGTGGCCCACGAGGACGCTGGGCCTCCTTAAAGGGGGGCGGATGTGGTGACCCCATCCCACATCAGAAGGTTACGAGCTGGGACTATTGAATATATAGTAGAGAGTTCTCCCTTACATTTGAGTTGACACGTTTTCCGACTATGAGAAACAAATTCGTGAGGGCACGCTCGTACGTTAAGTGCGGGGTCTAACCAGAGCGGACAATATCAACTTATGTGGTATCACTGGTGTACCTCTGCCCTTCAGGGTATTCACTTAGTCGGGGCGTTACAAAAGTGGTATTAGAGCGGGCCATCCTTTGCGCCAATGGCCCGCGAGGACGCTGGGCCTCCTTAAAGGGGGGCGGATGTGGTGACCCCATCCCACATCAGAAGGTTACGAGCTGGGACCATTGAATATATAGTGGAGGGTTCTCCCTTATATTCGAGTTGACGCATTTTCCAGTCCAAGTTGGACTGTGAGAAACAAATCCGTGAGGGCACGTTCGTACGTTAAGTGCGGGGTGTAACCAGAGCGGACAATATCAACTTATGTGGTGTCGCTGATGTGCCTCTGCCTATCGGGGTATTCGCTTAGCCGGGGCATTACACTGAGACTCACAAAATTAACCAAGAAAAAACAAGAAAATGATAGGCAAGCCTGATAAACCTAAGCTCTAATTAGTAATTTATGCTCAGATCGTCGTTTCCCTTCAGAAAAGTTTGGCCTCGCAAGCTAATTCCCCAAAACAAATTTTTTTACTGTTCACTGTTTTGCTTTTTTTTTCAACTCCAAACTGTATTTTTGTTTTCTCTTTTCTGATCTTTTCTTGACCTTTCTTTTCTTTTCTTGATGTTCTTTTTTTTTTTTCAAAAACAACCACAATGAGCAAGTAACCAAGAACTTAAATTTAAAAGCACAAGAAACCCTAATTCAAGATTCTAGGGTTTGGCCAATTGAAAGCTAAACAACAATCGAAATTAAAAGCAAGAAAACGGAATTGAAGACAAGATTCAAGAAACGGAAAATAAGACTCAAGAAACAAAATTATAAGATAAGGAACGGAATCAAAACACAACCAAGAAAATGAATTGAAAGCAAGACACAATGAAGAACGAAGAAAGGAATTAAAACCTAGACCTAGACTCATAGAATTAACCAAGAAAAAACAAGAAAATGATAGGCAAACCTGATAAACCTAAGCTCTGATTACCAATTTATGCTCAGATCGTCGTTTCCCTTCAGAAAAGTTTGGCCTTGCAGGCAAATTCTCCAAAAAAAAAAATTTATACTATTCACGATTTTGCTTCTTTTTTTTTCAGGTTCGAACTGTATTTTTTTTTCTCTTTTATGTTCTTTTCTTGACTTTTCTTTTCTTTTCTTGCTGTTCTTTTTTTTAATTTTATTTTCAGAAATAACCACAATGAGCAAGTAACCAAGAACTTGAATTTAGAAAGACAAGAAACCCTAATTCAAGATTCTAGGGTTTGGCCAATTGAAAGCTAAACAATAATCGAAATTAAAAGCAAGAAAATGAAATTGAAGACAAGACTCAAGAAACGGAAAACAAGACTCAAGAAACGAAATTATAAGATAAAGAACGGAATCAAGACAGAACCAAGAAAACGAATTGGAAGCAAGGCACAATCAAGAACGAAGAAAGGAATTAAAACTTAGACCTAGACTCATATAATTAACCAAGAAAAAACTAGAAAATGATAGGCAAACCTGATAAACCTAAGCTCTGATTACCAATTTATACTCAGATCGTCGTTTCCCTTGAGAAATGTTTGGCCTCGCAGGCTAATTCTAAAAAAAAAAAAATTATACAGTTCACGGTTTTGCTTTTTTTTCTACTCCGAACTGTATTTTTTTTCTCTTTTATGTTCTTTTCTTGACCTTTCTTTTCTTTACTTGATATTCCTTTTATTTTTATTTTCAGAAATAACCACAATGAGCAAGTAACCAAGAACTTGAATTTAGAAGCACAAGAAACCCTAATTCAAGATTCTAGGGTTTGGCCAATTGAAAGCTAAACAAGAAACGAAATTGAAAGCAAGAAAATGAAATTGAAGACAAGACTCAAGAAACGGAAAATAAGACTCAAGAAACGAAATTATAAGAGCAAGAACGGAATCAAGACAACCAAGAAAAAGAAATGGAAGCAAGACACAATCAAGAACGAAGAAATGAATTAAAACCTAGACCTAGACTCATAGAATTAACCAAGAAAAAACAAGAAAAGGATAGGCAAACCTGATAAACCTAAGCTCTAATTACCAATTTATGCTCAGATCATCGTTTCCCTTCAGAAAAGTTTAGCCTTGCAGGCTAATTCTCCCAAAAAAAATTTTTACTGTTCACTATTTTGCTTTTTTTTTTTTCAGCTCCGAACTGTATTTTTTTTTCTATTTTCTGATCTTTTCTTGACCTTTCATTTCTTTCCTTGATGTTCTTTTATTCTTGATTTTCAGAAACATCCACAATGAGCAAGTAACCAAGAACTTGAATTTAGAAAGACAAGAAACCCTAATTCAAGATTCTAGGGTTTGGCCAATTGAAAGCTAAACAAGAATCGAAATTGAAAGCAAGAAAGCGGAATTGAAAACAAGACTCAAGAAACGGAAAACAAGACTCAAGAAACGAAATTATAAGAGAAAGAACGGAATCAAGACACAACCAAGAAAACCAATTGAAAGGAAGACACAATCAAGAACGAAGAAATGAATTAAAACCTAGACCTAGACTCACAGAATTAACCAAGAAAAAGCAAGAAAATAATAGGCAAACCTGATAAACCTAAGCTCTGATTACCAATTTATGCTCAGATCGTCGTTTCCCTTTAGACAAGTTTGGCCACCCAGGCTCATTCTCCAAAAAAAAATATTTCCTGTTCACTATTTTGCTTTTTTTTTCGGCTCCGAACTTTATGTTTTTTTCTCTTTTCTGATCTTTTCTAGACCTTTCTTTTCTTTTCTTGATGTTCTTTTTTCTTGATTTTCAGAAACATCCACAATGAACAAGTAACCAAGAACTTGAATTTAGAAACACAAGAAACCCTAATTCAAGATTCTAGGGTTTGGCCTATTGAAAGCTAAACAAGAATCGAAATTGAAAGCAAGAAAGCGGAATTGAAGACAAGACTCAAGAAACGGAAAACAAGACTCAAGAAACGAAATTATAAGATAAGGAACGGAATCAAGACAGAACCAAGAAAACGAATTGGAAGCAAGGCACAATCAAGAACGAAGAAAGGAATTAAAACTTAGACCTAGACTCATATAATTAACCAAGAAAAAACTAGAAAATGATAGGCAAACCTGATAAACCTAAGCTCTGATTACCAATTTATGCTTAGATCGTCGTTTCCCTTGTGAAATGTTTGGCCTCGCAGGCTAATTCTTGAAAAAAAAATTATACAGTTCACGGTTTTGGTTTTTTTTTCTGCTCCGAACTGTATTTTTTTTCTCTTTTATGTTCTTTTCTTGACCTTTCTTTTCTTTTCTTGATATTCTTTTTATTTTTATTTTCAGAAATAACCACAATGAGCAAGTAACCAAGAACTTGAATTTAGAAGCACAAGAAACTCTAATTCAAGATTCTAGGGTTTGGCCAATTGAAAGCTAAACAAGAAACGAAATTGAAAGCAAGAAAATGAAATTGAAGACAAGACTCAAGAAACGGAAAATAAGACTCAAGAAACGAAATTATAAGAGCAAGAACGGAATCAAGACACAACCAAAAAAAAGAAATGGAAGCAAGACACAATCAAGAACGAAGAAAAGAATTAAAACCTAGACCTAGACTCACAGAATTAACCAAAAAAAACAAGAAAAGGATAGGCAAACCTGATAAACCTAAGCTCTGATTACCAATTTATGCTCAGATCGCCGTTTCCCTTCAGAAAAGTTTAGCCTTGCAGGCTAATTCTCCAAAAAAAAAAATTTACTGTTCACTATTTTGCTTCTTTTTTTTTTTCAGCTCCGAACTGTATGTTTTTTTCTCTTTTCTGATCTTTTCTTGACCTTTCTTTTCTTTCCTTGATGTTCTTTTATTCTTGATTTTTAGAAACATCCACAATGAGCAAGTAACCAAGAACTTGAATTTAGAAAGACAAGAAACCCTAATTCAAGATTCTAGGGTTTGGCCAATTGAAAGCTAAACAAGAATCGAAATTGAAAGCAAGAAAGCGGAATTGAAAACAAGACTCAAGAAACGGAAAACAAGACTCAAGAAACGAAATTATAAGAGAAAGAACGGAATCAAGACACAACCAAGAAAACCAATTGAAAGGAAGACACAATCAAGAACGAAGAAAGGAATTAAAACCTAGACCTAGACTCACAGAATTAACCAAGAAAAAACAAGAAAAGCATAGGCAAACCTGATAAACCTAAGCTCTGATTACCAATTTATGCTTAGATCGTCGTTTCCCTTCAGAAAAGTTTGGCCTTGCAGGCTAATTCTCCCAAAAAAAAAATTTACTGTTCACTATTTTGCTTTTTTTTTTTCAGCTCCGAACTGTATGTTTTTTTCTCTTTTCTGATCTTTTCTTGACATTTCTTTTCTTTTCTTGATGTTCTTTTTTTCTTGATTTTCAGAAACATCCACAATGAGCAAGTAACCAAGAACTTGAATTTAGAAAGACAAGAAACCCTAATTCAAGATTCTAGGGTTTGGCCTATTGAAAGCTAAACAAGAATCGAAATTGAAAGCAAGAAAGCAAAATTGAAGACAAGACTCAAGAAACGGAAAACAAGACTCAAGAAACGAAATTATAAGAGAAAGAACGGAATCAAGACACAACCAAGAAAACCAATTGAAAGGAAGACACAATCAAGAACGAAGAAAGGAATTAAAACCTAGACCTAGACTCACAGAATTAACCAAGAAAAAACAAGAAAAGGATAGGCAAACCTGATAAACCTAAGCTCTGATTACCAATTTATGCTCAGATCGTCGTTTCCCTTCAGAAAAGTTTGGCCTTGCAGGCTAATTCTCCCAAAAAAAAAATTTACCGTTCACTGTTTTGCTTTTTTTTTTTCAGCTCCGAACTGTATGTTTTTTTCTCTTTTCTAATCTTTTCTTGACCTTTCTTTTCTTTTCTTTTCTTGATGTTCTTTTTTTCTTGATTTTCATAAACATCCACAATGAGCAAGTAACCAAGAACTTGAATTTAGAAAGACAAGAAACCCTAATTCAAGATTCTAGGGTTTGGCCTATTGAAAGCTAAACAAGAATCGAAATTGAAAGCAAGAAAGCGGAATTGAAGACAAGACTCAAGAAACGGAAAACAAGACTCAAGAAACGAAATTATAAGAGAAAGAACGGAATCAAGACACAACCAAGAAAACCAATTGAAAGGAAGACACAATCAAGACCGAAGAAATGAATTAAAACCTAGACGTAGACTCACAGAATTAACCAAGAAAAAACAAGAAAAGGATAGGCAAACCTGATAAACCTAAGCTCTGATTACTAATTTATGCTCAGATCGTCGTTTCCCTTGAGAAAAGTTTGGCCTCGCAGGCTAATTCTCCAAAAAGAAATTATACTATTCACGGTTTTGCTTTTTTTTTTCATCTCCGAACTGTATTTTTTTTTCTCTTTTTTGTTCTTTTCTTGACCTTTTTTTTCCCTTGATGTTCTTTTTTTTTTGATTTTCAGAAACAACCACAATGAGCAAGTAACCAAGAACTTGAATTTAGATGCACAAGAAACCCTAATTCAAGATTTTAGGGTTTGGCCAATTGAATGCTAAACAAGAAACGAAATCAAAAGCAAGAAAACGAAATTGAAGACAAGACTCAAGAAACGGAAAATAAGACTCAAGATACGAAATTATAAGAGTAAGAACATAATCAAGACACAACCAAGAAAAACAAATGGAAGCAAGACACAATCAAGAACGAAGAAAGGAATTAAAACCTAAACCTAGACTCATAGAATTAATCAAGAAAAAACAAGAAAAGGATAGGTAAACCTAATAAACCTATGCTCTAATTACCAATTTATTCTCAGATCATCATTTCTCTTCAGAAAAGCTTGGCCTCGCAAGCTAATTCTCCAAAAAACAAAATTTACTGTTCACTATTTTGGTTTTTTTTTTTCAGCTCCGAATTGTATTTTTTTCTCTCTTTTCTGATCTTTTCTTGACCTTTCTTTTCTTTTCTTGATGTTCTTTTTTTTTGATTTTCAGAAACAACCACAATGAGCAAGTAACCAAGAACTTGAATTTAGAAGCACAGGAAACCCTAATTCAAGGTTCTAGGGTTTGGCCAATTGAAAGCTAAACAAGAAACGAAATTGAAAGCAAGAAAACGGAATTGAAGACAAGACCCAAGAAATGGAAAACAAGACTCAAGAAACGAAATTATAAGAGCAAGAATGGAATCAATACACAACCAAGAAAACGAATTTGAAGTAAGACACAATCAAGAACGAAGAAAAGAATTAAAACCTAGACCTAGACTCACATAATTAACTAAGAAAAAACAAGAAAAGGATAGGCAAACCTGATAAACCTAAGCTCTGATTACCAATTTATGCTCAGATCGTCGTTTCCCTTCAGAAAAGTTTGGCCTCCCAGGCTAATTCTCCAAAATAAAATTTTTTACTGTTTACTGTTTTACTTTTTTTTTTCAGCTCCGAAATGTATTTTTTTTTCTCTTTTCTGATCTTTTCTTGACCTTTCTTTTCTTTTCTTGATGTTCTTTTTTTTCTCGATTTTCAGAAACAACCACAATGAGCAAGTAACCAAAAACTTGAATTTAGAAGCACAAGAACCCCTAATTCAAGATTCTAGGGTTTTGCCAATTGAAAGCTAAACAAGAAACGAAATTTAAAGCAAGAAAACGAAATTGAAGACAAGACTCAAGAAACAAAAAATAGGACTCAAGAAACGAAATTATAAGTGCAAGAACGGAATCAAGACACAACCAAGAAAAAGAAATGGAAGCAAGACACAATCAAGAACGAAGAAATGAATTAAAACTTAAACCTAGACTCACAGAATTAACCAAGAAGAAACAAGAAAAGGATAGGCGAACCTAATAAACCTAAGCTCTGATTACCAATTTATGCTCAGATCGTCGTTTCCCTTCAGAAAAGTTTGGCCTCGTAGGCTAATTCTCAAAAAAAAAAAAAAATTACTATTCACTGTTTTGCTTTTTTTTTTTTTCAGCTCCGAACTGTATTTTTTTTGTGTCTCTTTTCTGGTCTTTTTTTACCTTTCTTTTCTTTTTTTTATGTTCTTTTTTTTCTTTTTTCAAAAACAACCACAATGAGCAAGTTGCCAAGAACTTGAATTTAGAAGCACAAGAAACTCTAATTCAAGATTCTAGGGTTTGGCCAATTGAAAGCTAAACAAGAAACGAAATTGAAATCAAGAAAACGGAATTGAAGACAAGACTGAAGAAACAGAAAACAAGACTCAAGAAACGAAATTATAAGAGCAAGAACAGAATCGAGAAACAACCAAGAAAATGAATTGGAAGCAAGACACAATCTGTAACGGCCCGATCCTTCACAAGACCGAAGCCCCGATCCCAAATCCCAAGGCATGAAAAATGAGAAAAAATGGACGGAGTCTCCCCTGTTTATAGGACAATCCAAAACCTGTACAAGCAACTATAACCTCAAAATTAAAGTCCAACCTCCTCTATTACTCCTAACTTCCTCTATCCATCTTCCTTATGAATTAAATCTGCCAACCATTCAAATCATGCAAGCATGCATTTAATAGACAATAAAGTAAAGAATACAAGTTATTGCATACTATTACAATTATCACATCTTATAAACATTAACTATCTATTACAATCCTTCCCAACATGAATCAAATACACACACAATACTTCTATTTTGTAAATTTTACTATCACGAGCAAGCAATACCTCAATGCTCAGGAGGCCAAACAGCTTGTAGGCTCCACAGTTGTTTCGTACTAAACCTGGAAATGTTAGAAAGAGGGGTGGGCATATAACACATGTATACTCAGTGAGGGAGGAAACATATATTCGAGGAGTTTTCAAAAATATTTTCATGCAATGCAACAAATAAGGAAGGTACAAGAAATCAATATAAAATTACTACTAGATAGACAATACTTTTCCACACAATGAGAAGGAACCAAGTAGCAATGCGAGATACAATAGCAATTAATAACTAAATAGCTCATGCAAAGGAATATAATTATAGTTAAATCTCATATGGTAGATCTGTATGCCCCAACGAGGTGGATCAAGCTTCTGGGGTAATGGATTATGCCACAACAAGAGGTTCTAAAAAAAAGGATATAGTTAACTCTCATGTGGTAGATCTGTATGCCCCAACGAGGTGGATCAAGCCTTTGGGGTAGTGGATTATGCCACAACGAGAGGTTCAAAAAAAAAAGATATAGTTAACTCTCCTGTGGTAGATCTGTATGCCCCAACAAGGTGGATCAAGCCTCTAGGGTAGTGAATTATGCCATAGCGAGAGGTTCTGGAAAACCATGGTAGTCGAGGAAGCACGGCAAGCCCGATGCTGCCTGTGTTACTCGATACTACCATGCCCGAAAAGGTTGCGCAACCACGAATAACGAATCACGAGACAATAATACGAATCAAGATGGGAAGATAGCAAAGTAGGCTAACCTCGCCCAAATGGAACATAAATAACTCAAATAACAATCAAATATAGCAAATATAACCATTTACTAGCTAGTCATGCAATAAGTTCAAGTAATTCTCAAGCAATATACTAGATCATTCTATCTAATAGAAAGAAACAACTAAAATGCACCAAAAGGATAGAAATCCCTCACATTCACCAAACCTCAAGATGCAAAAATGGTTTAGCTACTCCAACCTTCCTTGAATTAGCTTGAATATGTAAAGCCTAGTTTTCATATAAGTATATCCTTTAGCAATTGATTATACCAAGTCTATTCACAAAACACAAACTCACAAGTTCATAAAATCCTTAAGAACTCAAGGATACTTAGCTAACTATAAACTAGTTCTTAGTGCATTTTGAACAACGCATAACATGCGTTAATATTTGATTAACAACAACTCACTACATCTAATAACTCCTTATCTCTCACTAAGAATAATTTATCAGTTAGAGTCATTTATCCTCGAGCTAAATTAGAAGCTATATTTGCATGTCTCTAATTCTCTTGATTATTTAACATCAAGGAACAATGCATAAAGCACAAGGTTATACAACTCAATGGTAAAAGCATCACACTTAAGAAGTTAAGCTAAGAGTAAATTAACTATAATTACGCCTTTAGCCAACACGTAATGTGACACCCAAGAATTTCACCATAAATTTATTCATAATCCTTGCATACCTATGTGCGCATTTCTACGTGCATCATTTTTCTTGCTTAATTGTTTTTTTTAAGGGTTACTATTCATAATATTTTGACTGTTTCAAAAGTTTGATTTTTAAATTTTTCCTAGGTCACCTGACATTTAAAAGGAACCAAGAAATTTTCGTTTTGAACTTTCGAGCTTAGGAGTGTGCGTTTGGAAAATGTTTTCTGTGAACTTTGAATAGTGTTACGTAAGAATAGTAATAGTTGCAACTAAAAAATAATTGAAGTTGCATTTTGGCCTAGTTTGACTAAGTTTTAATGGAATTTGACCCATTTAATAATATATACACATACATAATACAAGCAAAAAAAAACACCACATAACATTTAGCTCATGAAAACAATTCCAAAAATCCCAACTTTGTCCCCATTTGGCCGTCCACTTCAAAAAAAAAAAAGAAGAGAAATTGCTTCAACATCCATGCATCTTGAGCTTCTAGATTGATCTTGGGAGGGGTTTTGAGCAACCTAGGGTCTTCAACAAGCTTCATCATCTTCAAAAATTGTGAGGGAGATTCATTTTCTTGATTTTAAAGTTTATGTTCATATGTTTAATTTTCTTGATTTGTCAATTATAGCTATATAACTTGTTATGAATGCTTCCTATGAGTTATTTAATGTCTATAGAGCTAACTTTTGAGGTTTGATAACAAAGTTAATGGTTGAATGTTGAGATTGATCAAAGAGATGATGAATAGTGTCTAGAATTAGGGTTTTGAAGAAATTTGCTAATTGGCTTGAATTGATGCTTCAATTAGGTGCTCTAGACCCTAGGGAAGTTAGTTGAAAAGTCACGTGAGGTTGAATCACTTGAATCACTTGAATCTGAACTTAATTGCATAAATAGCCTACTTTAAAAAGGGACTTTTTCCGTTAAGCAATCCGGGCAAGTTTAGACATTGATTCGGGTATCTCTGAGCTAAGGAAGCACCTTTGGTGCTTTCGTTTCGCGAAAATGGGGTTCGGTTAGTATAGTTGTAGTTCAAACCCGTTCGGGGCCTTCCCGAACTTTTGCTTCAAAAATGAGTTTTGATGACTTTAAAAGGTACCTTTGAGCTTAATTAAGAATATAGAATGACTAGGATATAGTTCGGGAATCTTTAACCATGCTTAGAAGAAAGAAAACTCGGTTAAAGAAAGGGAAAATGTAGTTTTTAGCCATTTGAGTTGCATTTAGAACTTGTTGAGGGATCGTAGTGCCTTGCATGGAATATTTAGGATATATATAAGCTATTTGAATAGATTATTGGAATTAATTGTGTTGATTGCTTGTTTTGGTATCTTAAAGTTAATATCGTGCTTATGTGAATTTATATCGTGCTTATTTGTGAGGGCGGCCTACTTTGTCGTCCCTCTTATGTGTTATGTGATATATTGATTGCTTGTGACTTGTCTCGGGGTTGCGCAACCTTTTCGGACATGGTAGCATTTGAAACACGGGCGGCGTCGGGCTTGCCGTGCTCCCTCGACTACCATGGTGCCTATTCCCTTTCTCGCTGAGGCATACTCCACTACCCCAGAGGCGTGGTTCACCTGTTGGGCATGGACCTACCTCGGGAGAAAGGGTCGTAGGATCGGGATGTTGATATATGTCAATATCCACCTCTTCATAATAAGTATCGTTAATTATATGATAGCATAAATTAATGATTCCGACTTAAACGTCGATGAGGTCAAAAGAGATCGCGATGGCTACAAGAAAGAAGTTCGGGAATTTGGAATTACCTAAGATGACGTCGGGATGATGCAATGCTAAAGTTAGCCAATTTGACCAAAGGAAACTTCCTAGAAGTTGACTTGGATGCTAGCCACCCATGTGGTTAATTGTAGCCACCCATGTGATAAATATGGGTGGCTAATACTTTGAACATGGTTGGTAAAGCCAACCAAGATTGAAATGTTTGATAGGAAAGTCTCCTATGGCGGGCTAGCTGAATTCTATAAATAGGCATGCATTAGTTCATCATTTTCATCCACAACACAACTCCAAACACAATCCTAAGTTAGTCTTTCTTTCTTGGAGTTTTCTTTTAAGTCTACAAGCCATTGAAGCTCTAATCTTGAGAGCGCACGGTGGGACAATTATCTTGGAAGTATTATATTAAATTGTTATAACGAGTAGTATTGTCTTTCTACTTGATTGTTGTTAAGACGTTTCTGGGAAATTGGTTATATTCTTACATGGTATCAGAGCTTAAGGGACTCTTAACAACAATCTTGTCTAGTAAAGCTCAATAACTATGACTACTCAAGGTGCTAATTCTTTTTCTACCAGTTCTAGTTTCGGTTTAGTACCGACAATTCGTATCCGTCCCCCTACCTTCACAGAAGGAAAGCTTGATGGCACGAACTATCTTTTGTGGAAGTTCAAAATCACTACAGTTCTGGACTCCTACGAACTCCTTGATACAGTGTTAGGCACAGATGCAGAACCAGTTGCAGTCCGTGCTGAAGATGACACAAAAAAAGTCACACATCCAGATCCTCAGCTTGTTAAAGAATGGAGGAGACGAAATGCTGATGCACTTTGTGCAATTGTAACAAGTGTTCAAGATTCTATCCTTACTCTAATTCACACACAACCAAGGCAACTGAAGCTTGGAACATACTGAGAAATCAATATGAAACAAGGAACCAGACTCGCATTCAAAACTTGGAGAATCAGTTAGCTGCTGGGAGATTAAGTGAAGATGAAGCAGGTGAGTCAGTTATCAGTAGGATGAAAAACCTACGTGATCAAATGGCTGCAGTTGGTATTGCCAAATCAACCGAAGAACTAGCTCGAAGATGCATTAGAGTGTTGCCTCCAAAATTTGACGGCCTTGTGACAGCACTCAATACACAAGTTCGCATTCATCCTTTGACTTTTGAAGAATTCACTGCCATGTTGATGGAGGAGGAGATGAGGCTGAGGAGCAGAGAAAATCAACTTGACTCTGCCTTTACAGCCAAGGCAAGGAGTAACCAAGAAGAAAAGAAGAAAGCAAAGAAGAAGACGTTCTCTGGATCGTGCTACTACTGCAATAAGAAAGGTCATGCTGTCAAAGATTGTAGGAAACGAATCCATGACGAGAAGAACGGAACTTTAAAGCCAAATTGGAGAAATAAAGAATCTGCCAATACGGCTGAAACGGAAGTACATCTGTTTACTGTTACAGATGTATCGGAGGAAACGTGTACTAGCGCACATGTACATCAAACAAGTGCATGGGTGTTAGACAGTGGAGCTTCCCGACACATGACCAGCAAGAAGGAGTTATATGACTCCATAAAACCTCTACAAGAACCAATGAATGTTATCGTCGGGAATAATGCTAGGTGTCCCGTTGAGGGCACTGGAACCATCTCGCTCGTGTCTAAAGATGGAGGAAGCAAGAAGCTATCCAACGTACTCTTTGTACCCCAAATCACCAGAAATTTGCTATCTGTAGCTGCTATTACAGATAATGATCTAGAAGTGCGGTTCAAGAAGACGGAAGTTTTGATTCTTGACAAGGATCAAAATATAGTAAGTAAAGGTATTCGCAAAAATAACCTTTACGAAATCAGCTCTCTTTCTGCCGTCGTGGATGCCAAAACAAGTCAACTTTGGCATGAAAGATTCGGGCACATTTCCTATCCTGTGTTAAAGGAAATGCAAAAGAAGAAGATGGTGGCCGATTTGCCTTCAATTGAAGAAGTTGAAGGACCATGTGAAGCTTGTATGCTGGGCAAGCAACATAGACAGTCATTTCCCAAAGAGAGTCATAACCGATCAAAAGCTCCTCTAGAGTTGGTACATGCTGACCTCTGCGGAAAAATGACTACCACGGCGTTGGGAGGATCTTCCTACTTTATGCTGTTAGTCTACGATTATAGTAGGAAGATGTGGGTGTACTTCCTTCGGGACAAGGCTGATGCTCTTGAAAAGTTTAAAGTGTGGCACAAACTTATGACAAATGAGAACACAACTCAGTTGAAGAAACTTCGTACCGATCGTGGGGGGGAATTCTGTTCTACAGAGTTCACCAACTACTGCAACAAGCTTGGGATTAAGCGCCAATTGACTGCTCCATACACACCACAACAAAATGGAGTTGTGGAACGAAGAAATCGAACAATTGTAGAAATGGCTCGATGCATGTTGAAAGGTGCTAGCCTACCTGACACATTCTGGGCTGAAGCAGTCAACACAGCGGTATACATCCTCAATCGGTGCTCAACCAGGGCACTCAACGATAAGACTCCTAATGAAGCTTATTATGGTACGAAACCTTCTGTGTCTCATTTAAGAAAATTTGGGTATGAGTGTTTTGTACACATTCCAAATGAAAATCGAAAAAAATTGGATGACAAGAGCAAGAAGGGCATTTTCTTGGGATATAGTGAAGAGTCTAAAGCATACAAACTCTATGATGTAGAGGCCAAGAATGTGATCATAAGCCGAGATGTGGTGTTTAATGAAAGACCACACTCGATGGAGGATAGCGGTCCTGCCATTTCGTCATCAACCGATGAAGTAATCCACCAAGTGCCTGAACAACGACCGTTGAACAATGAAGAAGTCTCTAATGATGAGGAGACTGAAGACCAACCTGTTGTACCCACAAGGAAGCCACAACCGAAGTAGTTCCAATAGCTCTTTGATGGAAGAAATCCAGGAATTACTGATGATAGTCCACGTCTTGATGGACTAAGACGATCAAAGAGAATAGATGAGCAGAACAGATCAGGACAACAACTAGTAAACATGGCTTTGATGACCCAAATCATCAAGAAGGTAAAAGAACCGGTAACTGTGGAAGAAGCCATGTCATATCCAAATTGGAGAGCAGCTATGCAAGCCGAGTATGATAGTATCATGAAAAATGATACTTGGGAGATCGTTGAAAAGCCACCGAACAGAAAAATTATCGGCACCAAATGGATCTGGAAAGTGAAGTACAAGGCAGATGGAAGTCTTGAAAAATACAAGGCACGCCTTGTAGCACAAGGATTTTCGCAAGTCGAAGGTTTCGATGTATATGAAACCTTTGCTCCAACAGCAAAAATGTCAACAATCAGGCTAGTTGTTGCAGCTGCCACGCATTATGAATGGATTGTACATCAAATGGATGTCAAGTCAGCTTTTCTTAATGGGCAACTAGAAGAAGAAGTCTACGTTGCACAACCCCCTGGCTTCCAAATACCAGGTGAAGAAGAAAAAGTCTGCAAATTGAAAAAGGCTTTATATGGGTTAAAGCAAGCACCACGAGCTTGGTACAAACGTATAGACTCTTTCTTCTTGCAACATGGTTTCTGTAGAAGCAAATCAGAGGCCAACTTGTATGTTCTAAGTGAACAAGGAAAGAAGGTAATTGTAGTCCTATATGTGGATGATCTTGTAATCACTGGTGACCATGAAGATAATATTCGGAAGACGCAAGAATGGTTGAGCCAAGAATTTGAAATGACAAATCTTGGTCTTCTTCATTATTGCTTGGGAATCGAGGTGTGGCAAAAACCTCATACTATCTTCATCTCGCAGCAACGATATGCTCATGAGCTTCTGACTGCATTTGGTATGTCCGAATGCAAACCAGTTGTCACCCCGATGGAAGTGAATACAAAGTTATCAATTGACGATCCTTCAGAACAAGTTGATAACAAGCTCTACAGAAGGTTGGTGGGAAGTTTAATCTTCCTTTGTAACACAAGACCTGATATTAGTTATGCTGTGGGAGTTCTTAGTCGGTTTTCAAATAAACCGAAACAAAGTCACTGGTAAGCAGGGATGCGGATCCTCAAATATCTCAAAGGCACACTGGAGTATGGGATATCATACAAGTCTGGAGATACTTTATCTGGGTACTGTGACTCAGACTGGGCTGGTGATATTGACTCAAAAAAATCTGTTACAGGTTACGTATTCATATTCGGTGGTGGAGTCATCTCATGAGCTAGTAAGAAGCAACCCACCGTTGCACTTTCATCAACGGAGGCAGAATACAAGGCTGCTTGTGTAGCATCCTGTGAAGCTATTTGGCTACGACGCATCATGACTGATATTGGCATTCCAATAGAGGAAGCAACAATGTTGAAATGTGACAATCAGAGTTGTATAGCCATGTCAAAGAATCTGGTATTTCATGCTAGAACAAAACACATAGAGATTCAGTATCACTATGTGAGGGAACTGATCGAGGAAGGTGAAATCTACATGGAGTACTGCCCTACAGAAGATAATTGTGCAGATATCTTCACTAAAGCGTTAGGGAGCGTCCAATTGAGCAAGCATCTTCAAACATTGGGTATTGGCCCAATAGCTTAGTCAACATGAGGTGAACATTGAGGGGGGGTGTTGATATATGTCAATATCCACCTCTTCATAATAAGTATCGTTAATTATATGATAGCATAAATTAATGATTCCGACTTAAACGTCGATGAGGTCAAAAGAGATCGCGATGGCTACAAGAAAGAAGTTCGGGAATTTAGAAATTACCTAAGATGACGTCGGGATGATACAATGCTAAAGTTAGCCAATTTGACCAAAGGAAACTTCCTAGAAGTTGACTTGGATGCTAGCCACCCATGTGGTTAATTGTAGCCACCCATGTGATAAATATGGGTGGCTAATACTTTGAACATGGTTGGTAAAGCCAACCAAGATTGAAATGTTTGATAGGAAAGTCTCCTATGGCGGGCTAGCTGAATTCTATAAATAGGCATGCATTAGTTCATCATTTTCATCCACAACACAACTCCAAACACAATCCTAAGTTAGTCTTTCTTTCTTGTATTCTTCTTGTAAGTCCAGAAGCCATTGAAGCTCTAATCTTGAGAGCGCACGGTGGGACAATTATCTTGTAAGTGTTATATTGAATTGTTATAACGAGTAGTATTATCTTTTTACTTGATTGTTGTTAAGACGTTTCTGAAAAATTGGTTATATTCTTACACGGGATACATCCGGAGTATCCCAATTGTGGTGTTTGGGGTTTGCCGGCATGTTCGTGATGCTCGTGGTTCGTGGCTCGTGAATGAAGACTTGGAAGTGGAACCGTATCCTTTTTAAAGTGATTAATAGTTTGGCTTATTGTCTTGTTAGTTTATGTGGCTTGTATATGTTTACTTGTGTTGCATATCATATTACACGTTGGCATGTTGCATCACCTCCCTCGCTGGGCAACTTTGTTGCTCACTCCTCATTTGAAATGTTTCAGGAGAAGCTGAGGTGAATCCCCAGCTATTAGAAGTAGAAGAGGAAGAAGAAGTTCACGTAGATCAGAATCCATGACTTTGTGTGCTGAGGTGGATTTTATGTGCTTCTTGCGTGGAGTTCTTGTTAATATTGTGTTTTGAGACCTGGGAGTCTTGTGTATATGTCTAGTAGTTGTGGACTAGAATGTTAAAGAAAGTTGTTGGATTGTAATAATGAATTCTAGACTTTAATTTCCCTTGCATGCTTGGAGTGTTTGTTGATCTTCATGTGGAACTTAGAATTTTATTGTATTTAACTACTTATGGCTAAAACCAACTATCTCGCATGCTTGTGTGCTTAAGTAGAATGTTGTTGCTCCAAGGCTCGGATGGCCTTGTGATTGTGTTTTAGCTTTGGAGATATTAGTGATAAGTTGTTGTTTTTAATTCAAATATCTTGAGTGAAAGTTTACAGGTAACAGTTTTGTCCTTGGTACAGAGGAGACTCTGTCCGAGTGACGGGTCCGAGCCTGACTTTAGCGTGGGGTTGGGTTCGGGGCGTTACACTTTAGGTGGTATCAGAGCTACTAGAATGCTTGAAGCCGGGTTAAATTCCTTGGCATGTGGGTAGAGGTCTATATGTGGAAGTGAATTATGTGGATATGTGAGTGTTTAGTTGTTTAAGTACTTAGATAAAAGACAAGCTAGCATAAAAAGGAATGATAAAGCTTGGCATGATAAGAATATGAAAAGTTAGTGTTAAATGTTGTTAAGTGTTTTATGTGTTTCTTGTGTGAGTAAAATGTTTGAAAACAATGTGTAAATTATCTTTGCATAGTTTATTTGCCTATTATAATATTATGTTCTTCTAGCATTGTGATGAGGAGACGGGGTAGACCACGGAGAGAGCTGGAGGAGGCTCCCAGACAGAATGTACCGGGGCAAGATGCTGGGGCAGCCGGGGATGTACCGCAGGGTCAGGAGCCGAGTACTGCCCAGATTTTAGCTACAATGGCCACTGCAATGAATACCATAGCTCAGTTTGTGGTTCAGCAGGGTACAGCAGGTGCCGGCAGAGGTAATCAGACTGCCAGAGCAGAGGGCAGTGGTACTGCAGGAGGTAACTTATTTGATAAATTTCTGCATCACGGAGCATATAGTTTTTATGGTGAGCCTGATGATATGAAGCAGAGTTGTGGCTGAGTAAGTTCGAGAAAGTTGATGCGATACTTGAGTGTGACGATGAAAGAAAGCTCACCTATGCTGCATTTTTAATGGAGGGTGATGCCGAGGCTTGGTGGCGCACTATTAGAGAAAAATGGGATGCCGAGAGGGTTCAGCATGGATGGGCTGACTTTGTTCGTGAGTTTCGAGATAAATATGTATCGGTTGTAGCCCGTGAGAGGCATCAGGATGAATTTATAGCTTTGAAACAGGGGAACATGACTATAGACCAGTATGAGGCTACCTTTACAAGACTATCTCGATATGTGCCAGCTTTAGTTCAGCCGGAGGATGTGAAAATCCAGATATTTATTACAGGGTTGAGAAGTGACATCATGCTTAACTTGTCTTCGCAAGATTATCCGAACTATACTGCAGTAGTTAGGGCTGCATCGAGATATGAGAAACGTAAGGCAGATGTGTTAGCTCAGTCTAGTCAGTCAAGCAAACGGCAGTTTCAGTCTCAGAGTCAGGGTTATCAGAGGCAGACTCAGCAGCCTAGGCAGACCCAGAGCTATCCAGGACCAGTTCAGGTACAGTCACAGCCGAGACTAGCTCAGAGCCAGCCACAGGGACAGTCACAGACCCGACCAGTGACTGCTAGATCTCAGCAGGGTAGTTCTGCCACATCTATTTATAGGGCCCCTATAGGAGGAACTGCTGCTAGGAAGAATCTCCAGTGTACTCATTGCAACCGAAAGGGTCACACAGAGGCTGAGTGTTAGAGGAAACTGGATCGTTGCACAGGTTGTGGTAGTGATCAGCACAGAGTTAAAGATTGTCCCAAGTTTAAATTTGGTCAGGGTCAGACTTCAGGCCAGGGTGCCCAGACTAGAGCTTCAGGAGCAGCTACTGTACCGCGAGGTCAGGCACGGGTATTTGCGCTCGACCAGGAGGAGCTTCCAGAGACGACAGTGGTGGTGGAAGGTACTTTTCTTATTAATAGTCAGCCGGTAGTAGTTTTGATTGACACCGGGGCTACCCATTCATTCATTACTCCTGCATGTGCACAGTCTGCTACATTAAAAGTTGATAAATTGCCGTATGTGATTGAAGTAGGTAATCCTATGGGTACTAAATTTGTTACGGAGTCTGTGTGTAAAGATTGTAACATTTGCATTGAGGGTTGCATGTATCCTATTGATTTGATAATCATGCCATTTCGGGACTTTGAAGTTATCTTGGGGATGGATTGGTTGGGACGATATTATGCATGTTTGGACTGTAGGAGGAAAGTTTTAACTTTAGAGGTACCTAACCAACCTGTTATTAAAGTAACTGGGAGTCGAAAGTCTACTGGGACTCGTATTATATCTTCCATTAAAGCTACTAAAATGTTGAGTAAAGGCTATGATGCATACTTAGCTTATTTAATTAATCAGCCTGGAGATAAATTGAAATTGAATGAAGTACCTGTTATAAAAGAGTTTCTGGGGGTTTTCCCTGAGGAGTTGCCTGGGTTACCACCTGATAGGGAGATTGAGTTTGTGATTGACCTGTTGCCAGGAACTAGTCCTATCTCGAGAACCCCGTATAGAATGTCTCCCCCTGAGTTACAAGAATTGAAAATTCAGCTACAGGGTTTACTTGAGAAAGGTTTTATTCAGCCTAGTTCGTCACCGTGGGGTGCTCCCGTGTTATTTGTGAAAAAGAAAGACGGTACTCTGCGTTTGTGTATTGATTATCGAGGTCTGAATCAGGTAACGGTGAAAAATAAATATTATTTGCCCTTAATTGAGGAGTTGTTTAATCAGCTATAAGGTGCTATTGTGTTTTCGAAATTTGATTTGAGGCAGGGTTATTATCAGTTGAGGATCCAGAAAGAGGATGTACCTAAGACTGCATTTAGAACCAGGTACGACCATTATGATTTTGTTGTTTTACCATTCGAGTTGACTAATGCTCCAGCCGCTTTTATGGATTTAATGCAGAGAGTATTTCGACCCTATCTTGATCAGTTTGTTGTGATTTTTATTGATGACATATTAGTATACTCTAAGTATGAGTCAGAGCATGAAGAGCATTTGAGAATTGTACTTAAAACCCTGCAAGAACACAAGTTGTTTTCCAAATTTAGCAAATCCGAATTCTGGTTGAAACAAGTTTCCTTTTTAGGTCATATCATTTCACAGGAGGGAATATCCATTGATCATGCTAAAATTGAGGTGGTAATGTCGTGGAAAAGACCTGAAACTGTCACGGAAGTCCGTAGTTTCTTGGGACTAGCGGGCTATTATAGGCGATTTGTTAAAGATTTTTCAAAGATTGCAGGACCTTTGACTACTTTATCTCAGAAGAAAACTGTGTTTAATTGGGATGACAAATGTGAAGCCAGTTTCCAGGAGTTGAAAAAGAGACTTACCACTGCACCTATCCTTGCCTTGCCTGAGGGGACCGAGAACTTGGTGATTTACAGTGATGTTTCGAAAGAGAGCTTGGGTTGTGTTCTGATGCAAAATGGTAAAGTGATAGCATATGCCTCTAGGAAATTGAAACCATATGAACTCAATTATCCTACACATGATTTGGAGCTTGTAGCTGTTGTATTTGCTTTGAAGAAATGGCGACATTATTTGTGGGGTAACAAATTTGAAATATTTACTGATCATAAAAGTTTAAAATACTTGTTTTCTCAAAAAGATCTGAATATGAGGCAAAGGCATTGGCTAGAACTGTTAAACGATTATAACTCTACCATTAGCTATTTGCTGGGAAAAGCTAATACTGTTGCAGATGCACTAAGCCGAAAAGCTTCTGTGGCCAGTTTGATAATTAAGGATTGGGAAATTGTGGAAGAACTATGCTTGTGGAAACCGAAAGCTTCTAGATCAGGTATCCAATTCGCTAGCCTACAAATCCAATCTTTATTGCTATCTAGAATCAGAGAAACGCAACAATCAGATTCTCAGTTATTAAAACTTTTAGAGAAGTCAAAAGGGAGAGAGTCCGACTTTAAGATGCATGATGATGGACTTCTCAGGTACATGAATAGAATTTGCATTCCTAGTGATTCGACTGTGAAAGATGAGATTCTTGCTAAGGATCATGCTTCTAAATACACAATTCATCCTAGAAGCACAAAAATGTATAGAGATTTGAAACAGAATTTCTGGTGGAACAACATGAAGAGAGAGATAGCTAAGTATGTAGCTAAATGTTTGACTTGTAAGAAAGTTAAGGCAGAACATCAGAGGCCAGCAGGATTGTTGCAGCCATTGGAGATTCCAGTATGGAAATGGGATCAGGTTACTATGGATCTTGTGTCGAATTTGCCGAGATCACCACGAGGTAATGATTCTGTGTGGGTTGTAGTAGACAGGTTGACGAAGAGTTCGCATTTTATTGCTACAAAGAAAGCATATTCTCTCGATAAATTGGCCAAGCTTTATGTTGAAAATATTGTGAGACTGCATGGAGTTCCATCGCAGATAGTATCAGACAAGGATCCTAGGTTTACATTACAGTTTTGGCAGAAACTACAAAAGGCTTTGGGGACTAATTTGAGTTTTAGTATTGCTTATCACCAACAGACGGATGGCCAGTCAAAGAGGACTATCAGGATACTGGAAGATATGTTGAGAGCCTGTGTTCTGGATTTTGGCAAGAATTGGGAGAAATACCTACCTTTAGGAGAGTTTGCTTCTAATAACAATTATCAAGCCACTATTGGCATGGCACCCTACGAGGCACTTTACGGGCGGAAATGTTGATCTCCGTTGTATTGGGATGAGGTAGGTGAGATGAAAACAGTTGATCCCGCTATTCTTCCTGAGATGATCAAAATGGTGGATAATGTGAGACTTATAAAGAAAAGGATGCTTACAACTCAGAGTCAATAGAAGAATTATGCTGATAGACGTCGACGGGACTTAGTATTTTCTAAGGGTGGCCGTGTTTTCTTGAAAGTCTCTCCGTGAAAAGGTTTGATTCGGCCCGAAAAAAGAGGTAAACTTAGTCCTAGATACGTGGGACCATTTGAGATCACTAAGAAAGTTGGGGATTTAGCTTATAGATTGGTACTACCACCGAGTTTGGGTCGGATTCATGATGTTTTTCATGTGTCACTGTTGAGAAAGTATAATCCTGATCCGTCGCATATCATTGGGCCAGAACCGTTGGAGATTGATGAGTTCTTAGCATATGTTAAGAAACCTCTTCGAGTGGTTGACCGAAAGATTTAGGAACTTAGAACTAAAAGTATTCCTATGGTAAAAGTTCTTTGGGATCATCATGGGGTTGAGGATGCCACTTGGGAGCGAGAAGATCATATCAGAGAGAAGTATCCAGAACTCTTTGCCGAATCATGTAAAAATTGCGAGGACGCAATTAGTTTAAGGGGGAGAGGGTGTGACACCCGAGAATTTCACCATAAATTTATTTATAATCCTTGCATACCTATGTGCGCATTTCTACGTGCATCATTTTTCTTGCTTAATTGTTTTTATTAGGGGTTACTATTCATAATATTTTTGACTATTTCAAAAGCTTGATTTTTAAATTTTTCCTAGGTCATATGACATTTAAAAGGAACCAAGAAATTTTCGTTTTGAACTTTCAAGCTTAGGAGTGTGCGTTTGGAAAATGTTTTCTGTGAACTTTGAATAGTGTTACGTAAGAATAGTAATAGTTGCAACTAAAAAATAATTGAAGTTGCATTTTGGCCTAGTTTGACTAAGTTTTAATGGAATTTGACCCATTTAATAATATATACACATACATAATACAAGCAAAAAACATCACATAACAATTCCAAAAATTCCAACTTTGTCCCCATTTGGCCGTCCACTTCAAGAAAAAAAAAGGAGAGAAATTGCTTCAACATTCATGCATCTTGAGCTTCTAGATTGATCTTGGGGGGGGGGGGGTTTGAGCAACCTAGGGTCTTCAACAAGCTTCATCATTTTCAAAAATTGTGAGGGAGATTCATTTTCTTGATTTTAAAGTTTATGTTCATATGTTTAATTTTCTTGATTTGTCAATTATAGCTATATAACTTGTTATGAATGCTTCCTATGAGTTATTTAATGTCTATAGAACTAACTTTTGAGGTTAGATAACAAAGTTAATGGTTGAATGTTGAGATTGATCAAAGAGATGATGAATAGTTCCTAGAATTAGGGTTTTGAGGAAATTTGCTAAATGGCTTGAATTGATGCTTCAATTAGGTGCTCTAGACCCTAGGGAAGTTAGTTGAAAAGTCGCGTGAGGTTGAATCACTTGAATCCGAACTTAATTGCATAAATAGCCTACTTTAAAAAGGGAACTTGTCCTGTTAAGCAATCCGGGCAAGTTTGGGCATTGATTCGGGTATCCTTGAGCTAAGAAAGCACCTTTCGTGCTTTCGTTTCACGAAAATGGGATTCGGTTAGTATAGTTGTAGTTCAAACCCGTTCGGGGCCTTCCCAAACTTTTGCTTCAAAAATGAGTTTTGATTACTTTAAAAGGTACCTTTGAGCCTAATTAAGAATATAGAATGACTAGGATATAGTTTGGGAATCTTGAACCATGCTTAGAAGAAAGAAAACTTGGTTAAAGAAAGGGAAAATGTAGTTTTTAGCCATTTGAGTTGCATTTAGAACTTGTTGAGGGATCATAGTGCCTTGCATGGAATATTTAGGATATATATAAGCTATTTGAATAGATTATTGGAATTAATTGTGTTGATTGCTTCTTTTGGTATCTTAAAGCTAATCTCGTGCTTATGTGAATTTATATCGTGCTTATTTGTGAGGGCGGCCTACTTTGTCGTCCCTCTTATGTGTTATGTGATATATTGATTGCTTGTAACTTGTCTCGGGGTTGTGCAACCTTTTCAGACATGGTAGCGTCGAGAAACACGGGCGGCGTCGGGCTTGCCGTGCTCCCTCGACTACCATGTTGCCTATTCCCTTTCTCGCTGAGGCATACTCCACTACCCCAGAGGCGTGGTTCACCTGCTGGGCATGGACCTACCTCGGGAGAAAGGGTCGTAGGATCGGGATACATCCGGAGTATCCTAATTGTGGTGTTTAGGGTTTGCCGGCATGTTCGTGATGCTCGTGGTTCGTGGCTCGTGAATGAAGACTTGGAAGTGGAACCGTATCCTTTTTAAAGTGATTAATAGTTTGGCTTATTGTCTTGTTAGTTTATGTGGCTTGTATATGTTTACTTGTGTTGCATAACATATTGCACGTTGGCATATTGCATCACCTCTCTCACTGGGCAACTTTGTTGCTCACTCCTCATTTGAAATGTTTCTGGAGAAGCTGAGGTGAATCCCCAGCTGTTAGAAGTAGAAGAGGAAGAAGAAGTTCACGTAGATCAGAATCCGTGACTTTGTGTGCTAAGGTGGATTTTATGTGCTTCTTGCGTAGAGTTCTTGTTAATATTGTGTTTTGAGACCTGGGAGTCTTGTGTATATGTCTAGTAGTTGTGGACTAGAATGTTAAAGAAAGTTGTCGGATTGTAATAATGAATTCTAGACTTTAATTTTCTTTGCATGCTTGGAGTGTTTGTTGATCTTCATATGGAACTTAGAATTTTATTGTATTTAACTACTTATGGCTAAAACCAACTATCTCGCATGCTTGTGTGCTTAAGTAGAATGTTGTTACTCTAAGGCTCGGATGGCCTTGTGATTGTGTTTTAGCTTTGGAGATATTAGTGATAAGTTGTTGTTTTTAATTCAAATATCTTGAGTTAAAGTTTACAGGTAACAGTTTTGTCCTTGGTACAGAGGAGACTCTGTCCGAGTGACGGGTCCGACCCTGGCTTTAGCATGGGGTTAGGTTCGGGACGTTACACGTAAAACACTATATCACATTTAAACACACCAAATTTGCACTAAAGAAAAAGAGTACAAGAAAACAAGTTAAATAGCTAACTAGTGTTCCAACATTATTAGTTTGCCACTTAAAACTAGGATCAAAATACCCAAGTTTACAAGCTTGCTAATATTTCTACCATTACTAGTTTAAAACTCTAAGCTAAATTCTTTATCACTTATTAGTCTTCAAATCTTTGAAGGACACATCGTAGCTAGTTAGTAAGTAAAGCTAATCCTTATGTTAACCACTAACCTTCAAACTAACTTTATATTTCACATAGATATGATTTAATTTTAATAGCTTCCAACCTTATTTAGAATATCATTTAGCCACTAAGTCAATTAGGCAACATAAGCTCAAAATAACAAACAAAAAAAAAGATACAAGCTAGCACAAAAAGGGTCATTTGGTCGGTTTCATACATACACACAATACATGAACTGTCACTTAAATAATAGAATGTAGACATCTTCTAGTGTTCATGTAGGCATTTACATAAGCATGTAACACACAAACATTAGGCACTGTACTAAGTCCTTAACAAGCACTTGATTTCTCACAACTAAGCTAGATATATTTAACTAGTGCGCTTCAAAGGTGATGTGTCTTAAATACATTATACTTGCATTATTCAACTAAAACTTATTGTTATGGTAGGAGCATCTTAGATTCTCAATAGGCAAGTCCTCTACATAATCCATAAGTTAGCACTTTAGTCTTTTAGCAATTTCACTTCACATAAGTCAATTAATTTCACATAACTAATTCATAATAAAATTTCAATAAATATATATTATAACTATCATATAATCCAAATTACATATATGTGCATCGAGAATTCATAGTTTTACCATCTAACGGACTCAACCCAGAATGTCAATTATCAAATTAGCTAAACAATCATCCATTCCTAACAGGAGCTTGAATTTATTCGATCCGTAGCCTATTCTATTGAGCTTAATATTCCATTTTCTTTTTCTATAAACGTAGCTCTTTGAGTGTATATGATTTTAGAATCAAACAGAGCTCAATTCCAGTTTAAAATCAGTAACTTACGATTTTTCTCGTGCAACTATGCAAACTGCCTATGCTTCAGCGATTTTCAGACACGTTTCTAAAATGTCAAAATCGGATGGTCAAAATGTTAGAATTAGCCTTAGCACCAGAAATCAACATTTGTTCTAAACTTCCTAATATAGCTGCTATAAAAATTTTGTTAATTTCGGAGCATATTTACTACTTCAAAACCTCTCTTCAAATCAGTTGCTAAAATCCGCCAAATTTTCTTCTCTTGCTCCTCTTCTCCTTTAGTTAATTTTCTTGCTTTCTTGAACTAAATTAGGCATATACATTTCACAGTGAACTCTCATCAAACATCTAACCTACATACAAGAGTTCCATCTAGCATAGACATAATATTTTCAAGAATAACCAAAACAATACACAAATCTTGCAAAAGTTTACTCAATCAACATCATACATGCTAAAATTTCACTTTTTCTTGCAATCATAGTTCAATACTCAATCATATAATTCATAAGTCGCACCATAATAACGAGGTACTACAATAAATTGCAACATGGATGCCAACCCTCACCTTATACATGCTAGAAACGCGAGCTAATGCACGAAAAATGCGAGAAAATCGGCTCGGGGTTTCTTATTTCTTCTTTTTTTTTCCTCATTTTTCTTATTTTTCTCTCTTTCTTTCTCTCCTCTTTCTTCTCTCTTGTTCAGCCGTGAAGTGTGTGTGTGTTGTGTGGTGTCTGATTGTGTGTGTGTGTAGTGTAGTATTTATGCTTTGCTTTTGTTGTTTTTTTTTTCATTTAATGCCAAAAGACCAATTAACCCCTCTAACTAATTAACAAATTCTAGTTTGCCATTTAGTTATAATCTAACTAATCTAATTTCTATTGTAAATTAATAGCGCACAAGTAATTCCTACGATACTTAAAACACGTAAATGCACATAAATGCACGCTAAACGAGACGAATACATGTAAAACAGTGCAAATAATTATTAATATACATTTCCAAGAAATATACAAATTAATGCTATACAAAGTTAATTTAAGGCCCAAAAATTGCAATTAAAGTCTACTAGTCCACAAAACTATGTTATATTATGTTTTACTATTCATATGGTTCGAAAATCATTTTTTTAACGCACACTCCTGATGTATTATGCAATTAAAAATTATGTACGTATACCCAAAAATAAGTGTATTATAAGGGAAAAATATGAGATTCGCAAAATAAATTACTTTAATTTTTACCCCTGGGCTTAGGGCTCGTTTTCAAAAGATGAAAATATGTCTACTAGATATTTGAAATAATCCCTTGTAATGTAAATGTCAAAATAATAGCTAAAATTTTTTATTTGAACTAATAATATCAGTGTCCCCTTTTGAAGAACATAAAAGAAATAAAAAGAAAACGAAACTACTATTTAAATTTTAATTATTAGAATAAACACATTCACACATATAACACTTAAACTAATACAAATTTATATGCAATTAAGTATGTCATGCTATATGTTGGGTCTAGGGTCTCACACAATCAAGAACGAAGAAATGAATTAAAACCTAGACCTAGACTCACAGAATTAACCAAGAAAAAAACAAGAAAATGATAGGCAAACCTGATAAACCTAAGCTCTAATTACCAATTTATGCTCAGATCGTCATTTCCCTTCAGAAAAGTTTGACCTCGCAGGCGAATACTCCAAAAAAAAAAATTATTGTTCACTCTTTTGCTTTTTTTTTTCAGCTCCGAACTATTTTTTTTTCTCTTTTCTGATCTTTTCTTGACCTTTCTTTTCTTTTCTTGATGTTCTTTTTATTTTTTTGATTTTCAGAAATAACCACAATGAGCAAGTAACCAAGAACATGAATTTAGAAGCACAAGAAACCCTAATTCAAGATTCTAAGGTTTGGCCAATTGAAAGCAAAACAAGAAACGAAATTGAAAGCAAGAAAACGGAATTGAAGACAAGACTCAAGAAACGGAAAACAGGACTCAAGAAATGAAATTATGAGAACAAAAACAGAATCAAGACACAACCAAGAAAACGAATTGGAAGCAAGACACAATCAAGAACGAATAAATGAATTAAAACCTATACCTAGACTCATAGAATTAACCAAGAAAAAACAATAAAATGATAGGCAAACCTAATAAACCTAAGCTCTGATTGCCAATTTATGCTCAAATCGTCGTTTCCCTTTAGAAAAGTTTGTCCTCGCAGGCTAATTTTCCAAAAAAAAAAAAATTTACTATTCACTATTTCGCTTTTATTTTTTCAGCTCTGAACTGAATTTTTTTTTTCACTTTTCTGATCTTTCCTTGACCTTTCTTTTCTTTTCTTGATGTTCTTTTTTTTTTTTCAGAAACAACCACAATGAGCAAGTAACCAAAAACTTGAATTTAGAAGCACAAGAAACCCTAATTCAAGATTCTAGGGTTTGGTCAATTGAAAGCTAAACAAGAAACGAAATTGAAAGCAAAAAAAAGGAATTGAAGACAAGACTCAAGAAACGAACTTATATGAGCAAGAACGGAATCAAGACACAACCAAAAAAACAAATTGGAAGCAAGACACAATCAAGAACGAAGAAATGAATTAAAACCTGGACCTAGACTAATAGAATTAACCAAGAAAAAATAAGAAAAGGATAGGCAAACCTGATAAACCTAAACTCTGATTACCAATTTATGCTCAGATCATCGTTTCCCTACAGAAAAGTTTGTCCTAACATACTAATTCTCCAAAAAAAAAAAATTTACTGTTCACTATTTTGCTTTTTTTTTTTTCTGCTCCGAACTGTATTTTTTTTCTCTTTTTTGATCTTTCCCTTGCCTTTCTTTTCTTTTCTTGATGTTCTTTTTTTTTTTTTTTGATTTTCAAAAACAACCACAATGAGCAAGTAACCAAGAACTTGAATTTAGAAGCACAAAAAACCCAAATTCAAGATTCTAGGGTTTGGCTAATTGAAAGCTAAACAAGAAACGAAATTGAAAGCAAGAAAATGAAATTGAAGACAAGACTCAAGAAACAAAATGATAAGAGTAAGAACGGAATCAAGACACAACCAAGAAAAGGAATTCGAAGCAAGAGACAATCAAGAACGAAGAAAGGAATTAAATCTAGACCTACACTCACAGAATTAACCAAGAATAAACAAGAAAAGGATAGGCAAACCTTATAAACCTAAGCTCCGATTACCAATTTATGCTCAGATCGTCGTTTTCCTTCAGAAAAGTTTGGCCTCGCAGGCTAATTCTTCAAAAAAAAAAAATACTGTTCACTATTTTGCATTTTTTTTTCAGCTCCGAACTGTATTTTTTTTTCTCTCTTTTTTGAAATTTTCTTGACCTTTCTTTTCTTTTTTTGATGTTCTTTTTTTTTTCAAAAACAACCACAATGAGCAAGTAACGAAGAACTTGAATTTAGAAGCACAAGAAACCCTAATTAAAGATTCTAGGGTTTGGCCAATTGAAAGCTAAATAAGAAATGAAACTGAAAGCAAGAAAACGGAATTGAAGACAAGACTCAAGAAATAAAATTATAAGAGCAAGAATGGAATCAGGACACAATCAAGAACGAAGAAATGAATTAAAACCTAGACCTAGACTCACTGAATTAACCAAGAAAAAACAAGAAAAGGATAGGCAAACCTGATAAACCTAAGCTCTGATTACCAATTTATGCTCAGATCGTCGTTTCCCTTCAGAAAAGTTTAGCCTCACAGACTAATTCTCCAAAACAAATTTTTTTACTGTTCAATGTTTTGCTTTTTTTTTTCTCTCTTTTATGATCTTTTCTTGACCTTTCTTTTCTTTTCTTGATGTTCTTTTTTTCTTCATTTCTAGAAACAACTACAATGTGCAAGTAACCAAGAACTTGAATTTAGAAGCACAAGAAACCCTAATTCAAGATTCTAGGGTTTGGCCAATTGAAAGCTAAACAAGAAAAGAAATTGAAAGCAAGAAAATGAAATTGAAGACAAGACTCAAGAAACAGAAAATAAGACTCAAGAAACAAAATTATAAGAGCAAGAACGGAATCAAAACACAACCAAGAAAAAGAAATGGAAGCATGACACAATCAAGAACGAAGAAATGAATTAAAACCTAGACGTAGACTCACAGAATTAACCAAGAAAAAAGAAAAGAAAATGATAGGCAAACCTAATAAACCTAAGCTCTGATTACCAATTTATGCTCAGATCGTCGTTTGCCTTCAGACAAGTTTGGCCTCGCAGTCTAATTCTCCAAAAAAAAAAAAAATCATTCTGTTCACGGTTTTTCTTTTTTTTTTTCCAGCTCCGAACTATATTTTTTTTCTCTTTTCTGATCTTTTCTTGACCTTTCTTTTCTTTTCTTGATGTTCGTTTTTTGTTTGATATTAAGAAACAACCACAATGAGGAAGTAACCAAGAACTTGAATTTAGAAGCACAAGAAACCCTAATTCAAGATTTTAGTGTTTGGCCAATTGAAAGCTAAACAAGAAACGAAATTGAAAGCAAGAAAATGAAATTGAAGACAAGACTCAAGAAATGGAAAATAAGACACAAGAAATGAAATTATAAGAGGAAGAACGGAATCAAGATACAACCAAGAAAAAGAAATGGAAGCAAGACACAATCAAAAACGAAGAAATGAATTAAAACCTAGACCTAGACTCACAGAATTAACCAAGAAAAAACAAGAAAAGGATAGGCAAACCTGATAAACCTAAGCTCTGATTACCAATTTATGCTCAGATCGTCGTTTCCCTTCATAAAAGTTTGGCCTCGCAGGCTAATTCTCCAAAAAAAAAATTATTGTTCACTGTTTTGCTTTTTTTTTTTCCATCTCCGAACTGTATTTTTTTTTTCTCTTTCTTGATCTTTTCTTGATGTTCTTTTTTTATTTTATTTTCAGAGACAACCACAATAAGCAAGTAACCAAGAACTTGAATTTAGAAGCACAAGAAACCCTAATTCAAGATTCTAGGGTTTTGCCAATTGAAAGCTAAATAAGAAACGAAATTGAAAGCAAGAAAACATAATTGAAGAAACGGAAAACAAGACTCAAGAAACGAAATTATAAGAGCAAGAACGGAATCAAGAAACAACCAAGAAAATGAATTGGAATCAAGACACAATCAAGAACGAAGAAAGGAATTAAAACCAAGAGCTAGACTCACAGAATTAACCTAGAAAAAACAGGAAAAGGATAGGCAAACCCGATAAACCTAAGCTCTGATTACCAATTTATGCTCAGATCGTCATTTCCTTCAGAAAAGTTTGGCCTTGCAGGCGAATTCTCCAAAAAAAAAAAATTATTGTTCACTGTTTTGCTTTTTTTTTTTTTTCGGCTCCGAACTGCTTTTTTTTTTTTTTTCTCTTTTCTAATCTTTTCTTGACCTTTCTTTTCTTTTCTTGATGTTCTTTTTTTTTGATTTTCAGAAACAACCACAATGAGTAAGTAACCAAGAACTTGAATTTAGAAGCACAAGAAACCCTAATTCAAGATTCTAGTGTTTGGCCAATTGAAAGCTAAACAAGAAACGAAATTGAAAGCAAGAAAACGAAATTGAAGACAAGATTCAAGAAACGGAAAATAAGACTCAAGAAACGAAATTATAAGAGCAAGAACGGAATCAAGACACAACCAAGAAAATGAATTGGAAGTAAGACACAATCAAGAACGAAGAAAGGAATTAAAACCTAGACGTAGACTCCCAGAATTAACCAAGAAAAAAAAAAGAAATGGATAGGCAAACCTGATAAACCTAAGCTCTAATTACCAGTTTATGCTTAGATTGTCGTTTCCCTTGAGAAAAATTTGGCCTCGCAGGCCAATTCTCAAAAAAAAAAAAAAATTATACTGTTCACGGTTTTGCTTTTTTTTTTTCAGCTCCGAACTGTTTTTTTTTTTTTTTTCTCTTTTCTTATCTTTTCTTGACCTTTCTTTTCTTTTCTTGATGTTCTTTTTTTTTTTTTTTTTGATTTTCAGAAACAACCACAATGAGCAAATAACCAAGAACTTGAATTTAGAAGCACAAGAAACCCTTATTCAAGATTCTAGTGTTTGGCCAATTGAAAGCTAAACAAGAAACGAAATTGAAAGCAAGAAAACGAAATCTAAGACAAGACTCAAGAAACAGAAAATAAGACTCAAGAAACGAAATTATAAGAGCAAGAACGGAATCGAGACACCACCAAGAAAAGAAAATGAAAGCAAGACACAATCAAGAACGAAGAAAGGAATTAAAACCTAGACCTAGACTCACAGAATTAACCAAGAAAAAACAAGAAAATGATAGGCAAACATGATAAACCTAAGTTCTTATTACCAATTTATGCTCAGATCGTCGTTTCCCTTCAAAAAAGTTTGGCCTCGTAGGCTAATTCTAAAAAATAAAAAAAAATTACTATTCACTATTTTGGTTTTCTTTTTCAGCTCTAAACTGTATTTTTTTTTCTTTTCTGATCTTTTTCTTGACCTTTCTTTTCTTTTCTTGATGTTCTTTTTTTTTTTTCAGAAACAACCACAATGAGCATGTAACCAAGAACTTGAATTTAGAAGCACAAGAAACCCTAATTCAAAATTCTAGGGTTTTGCCAATTGAAAGCTAAACAAGAAACGAAATTGAAAGCAAGAAAACAGAATTGAAGACAAGACTAAAAAAACGGAAAACAAGACTCAAGAAACGAAATTATAAGAGCAAGAACGGAATCAAGAAACAACCAATAAAATGAATTGGAAGCAAGACACAATCAAGAACGAAGAAAGGAATTAAAACCAAGACCTAGACTCACAGAATTAACCAAGAAAAAACAAGAAGAGGATTGGCAAACCTGATAAACCTAAGCTCTGATTACCAATTTATGCTCAGATCGTCGTTTCCCTTCAAACAAGTTTAGCCTCGCAGGCTAATTCTCCAAAACAATTTTTTTTACTTTTCACTGTTTTGCTTCTTTTTTTTTTCTCTTTTATGATCTTTTCTTGACCTTTCTTTTCTTTTCATGATGTTTTTTTCTTTTTGATTTTCAGAAATAACCATAATGAACAAGTAACCAAGAACTTGAATTTAGAAGCACAAGAAACCCTAATTCAAGATTCTAGGGTTTGGCCAATTGAAAGTAAACAGGAATTGAAATTGAAAGCAAGAAAACGGAATTGAAAACAAGACTCAAGAAACGGAAAACAAGACTCAAGAAATGAAATTATAATAGAAAGAACGGAATCAAGACTACCAAGAAAACGAATTGGAAGCAAGACACAATCAAGAACGAAGAAAGGAATTAAAACCTAGATGTAGACTCACAGAATTAACCAAGAAAAAACAAGAAAATGATAGGCAAACCTGATAAACCTAAGCTCTGATTACCAATTTATGCTCAGATCGTTGTTTCTCTTCAGAAAAGTTTGGCCTCGCAGGCTAATTCTCCAAAAAAAAAAAAATCATACTGTTCACGATTTTGCTTTTTTTTTCAGCTCCGAACTGTATTTTTTTTTTCTCTTTTCTGATCTTTTCTTGAACTTTCTTTTCTTTTCTTGATGTTCTTTTTTTTTTTGATATTCAGAAACAACCACAATGAGGAAGTAACCAAGAACTTGAATTTAGAAGCACAAGAAACCCTAATTCAAGATTCTAGTGTTTGGCCAATTGAAAGCTAAACAAGAAACGAAATTGAAAGCAAGAAAACGAAATTGAAGACAAGACTCAAGAAACGGAAAATAAGACTCAAGAATCGAAATTATAAGAGCAAGAACGGAATCAAGACACAACCAAGAAAAAAAAATGGAAGCAAGACACAATAAAGAACGAAGAATGGAATTAAAACCTAGACGTAGACTCACAGAATTAACCAAGAAAAAACAAGAAAAGGATAGGCAAACCTGGTAAACCTAAGCTCTGATTACCAATTTATGCTCAGATCGTCGTTTCCCGCCAAAAAAGTTTGGCCTCGCAAGCTAATTCTCAAAAAAAAAAAAAATTACTGTTCACTGTTTTGCTTTTTTTTTCAGCACCGAACTGTAATTTTTTTTTCTCTTTTTTGATCTTTTATTGACCTTTCTTTTCTTTTTCTAGATGTTCTTTTTTATTTTTTATTTTTAGAGACAACCACAATAAGCAAGTAACCAAGAACTTGAATTTAGAAACACAAGAAACCCTAATTCAAGATTCTAGGGTTTGGTCAATTGAAAGCTAAACAAGAAACGAAATTGAAAGCAAGAAAATGGAATTGAAGACAAGACTGATGAAACGGAAAACAAGACTCAAGAAACGAAATTATAAGAGCAAGAACGATATCATGAAACAACCAAGAAAATGAATTGGAAGCAAGACACAATCATGAATGAAGAAAGGAATTAAAACCTAGACCAAGACTCACAGAATTAACCAAGAGAAAACAAGAAAATGATAGACAAACCTGATAAACCTAAGCTCTAATTACCAATTTATGCTCAGATCGTCGTTTCTCTTCAGAAAAGTTTGGCCTCGCAGGCTAATTCTCCAAAAAAAAAAATCATACTGTTCACGGTTTTGCTTTTTTTTTCAGCTCCGAACTGTATTATTTTTTTATTCTTTTCTGATATTTTCTTGACCTTTCTTTTCTTTTCATGATGTTTTATTTTTTTTTTGATTTTCAAAAATAACCATAATGAACAAGTAACCAAGAACTTGAATTTAGAAGCACAAGAAACCCTTATTCAAGATTCTAGGGTTTGGCCAATTGAAAGCTAAACAAGAAACGAAATTGAAAGCAAAAAAATGGAATTGAAGACAAGACTCAAGAAACGGAAAATACGAGTCAAGAAACGGAATTATAAGAGCAAAAACGGAATCAAGACACAACCAAGAAAATGAATTGGAAGCAAGACACAATCAAGAACGAAGAAATGAATTAAGACCTAGACCTAGACTCACAGAATTAACAAAGAAAAAACAAGAAAATGATAGGCAAACCTGATAAACCTAAGCTCTGATTACCAATTTATGCTCGGATCATCGTTTCCCTTCAGAAAAGTTTGTGCTCACAGGCTAATTCTCCAAAAAAAAATTTACTATTTGACTATTTTGCTTTTTTTTTCAGCTCCGAACTGATTTTTTTTTCTCACTTTTCTGATCTTTCCTTGACCTTTCTTTTCCTTTCTTGATGTTCTTTTTTTTTTTCATAAACAACCACAATGAGCAAGTAACCAAAAACTTGAATTTAAAAGCACAAGAAACCCTAATTCAAGATTTTAGGGTTTGGCTAATTGAAAGCTAAACAAGAAACGAAATTGAATGCAAGAAAACGGAATTGAAGACAAGACTTAAGAAATGGAAAACAAGATTCAAGAATCGAAATTATAAGAGCAAGAACGGAATCAAGACACAACCAAGAAAATGAATTGGAAGCAAGACGCAATCAAGAATGAAGAAAGGAATTAAATCTTGACGTAGACTCACATAATTAACCAATAATAAACAAGAAAATGATAGGCAAACCCGATAAATCTAAGCTCTGATTACCAATTTATGCTCAGATCGTCGATTCCCTTCAGAAAAGTTTGGCCTCGCTGGTTAATTCTCCAAAAAAAAAAAAATTTACTGTTTACGGTTTTGCTTTTTTCTTTTCAGCTACGAACTGTATTTTTTTTTCTCTTTTATGATCTTTTCTTGACCTTTTTTTTCTTTCCTTGATGTTCTTTTTTTTTTTGATTTTCAGAAACACCCACAATGAACAAGTAACCAAGAACCTGAATTTTGAAGCACAAGAAACACTAATTCAAGATTCTAGGGTTTGGCCAATTGAAAGCTAAACAATAAACGAAATTGAAAGCAAGAAAATGAAATTGAAGACAAGACTCAAGAAACGGAAAATAAGACTCAAGAAATGAAATTATAAGAGCAAGAACGAAATCAAGACACAACCAAGAAAACGAAATGGAAGCATGACACAATCGAGAACGAAGAAAGGAATTAAAACCTAGACCTAGACTCACAGAATTAACCAAGAAAAAATAAGAAAAGGATAGGCAAACATGATACACCTAAGTTCTGATTACCAATTTATGCTCAGATCATCGTTTTCCTTCAGAAAAGTTTGGCCTCGCAGGCTAATTCTCAAAAAAAAAAAAATTTACTGTTCACTGTTTTGCTTTTTTTTCAGCTCTGAACTGTTTTTTTTTCTCATTTCTGATCTTTTCTTGACCTTTCTTTTCTTTTCTTGATGTTCTTTTTTTTTTTCAGAAACAACCACAATGAGCAAGTAACCAAGATCATGAATTAAGAAGCACAAGAAACCCTAATTCAAGATTCTTGGGTCTGGCCAATTGAAAGCTAAACAAGAAACGAAATTGAAAGCAAGAAAACGGAATTGAAGACAAGACTCAAGAAACGGAAAATAAGAATCAAGAAACGAAATTATAACAGTAAGAACGGAATCAAGAAACAACCAAGAAAATGAATTGCAAGCAAGACACAATCAAGAACGAAGAAAGGAATTAAAACCAAGAACGCCTGAGAACTTCACCTTACACATTTTAACTGTTGCATCCACTATTTACAAATCTTTACACTGCATTACTTGTTGCTTTATGTGGTTACTATTCATTGCATTTTTCAACCACTTAATTCCTTCGAAATATCAATTTTCTTAATTCGTATTAATTGTTTTAGGATGAGAAAAATGTGTGTTTGAGATAAATGCATTAGGAGCCTTCGTTTAGAAAATGATTTGTTGAAACTAATAAATAGTATTATGTGACTTAACTAAGTGTTTTAATTAGCTAACAATTATTTGCACCTTAGACTCGTTTTAAAGCTAGTTAGACTCATTTTAATAGCCCATATATGCACCAAACATGACCCACCCTAATATATGCTCAATATAACAATAACTTAAACTCATAACTAGCAAAACAAAAACAAAAAATATGCAGGAATTACTGTAGCAAATCCGACCAACCCTTTGTGCATCCAAGAAGGAATTTTTGCTCACCAAATCTTCAAACCAAGACAAGCCAAGCTAGGAGCAAGTAGTTTAGGGTGTTTGCTAGCCTCCCGGGAGTTCCTATGCGCATTGGTGAGGGTTTTGCATGCTATTTTTGCATTTGAAAAATATGTCAACTTTCTTGAATTCTTAGATTTGTTGTCAAATGCTATTGCAATGCCTAATATGCTTATGTATGTTGTATATAAGTGGTAGAGACCTAATTTATGTTATTGTTTTGTAGTTGAAATAGTTGAAATTGCTCGTTGATTATTTGACATGAATAGTGACGGGATTGTTAGGGTTTTGTGTAATCGAACTTTATAGCTTGAATTAATGGTTCTAATAGGTGCTTTAGATGTTAATGAAAGTAGTGTAAAGGCCCTGTAGGGTTTAATTGTCCATAACCTAACGAAAGAAGGAAATAACCGACTTTTAGAAAGGGGTTTCGGGGTTATCACGAATCTGAGTTGAATTGGCCTCCACATTTAGAAATCCTAGGCTATTTAGGACCTAACTAAGCTTTTCTAGCTCCCATTTGAGTCCTGGTTGAGGTACGTGTAGTACAAAGTCAAAAGAGGGAATTGGGGCTTTCGGGCTAGATGTAGGTAATTGCATGACTTTGAGGTCCTAAGTGGTGTCATTAAGTGTCATTAGGAAGGCAGTATAGCTTAGTTGTGTGCCTTGAACTTCGTATTACGTTTGGAAGCTAATTAGCCTTGAATTACAAAGGGGATATTTTGACCAAGTGTGGAATTTGCTCGGTTTGAGTGTTGGCATTGTCTTGGGAGGTCATGGAAGAACTTTTTGTATGGTTATGACATTAAATGGGTGATTGGTTAACTTAGTTGTAGTATAAATCAACTAAGGGGACGAATGGAGTTTTATGATTGTTATAGTTTAAACGGGTTTTCTTTGCATTTAAATGGATCATAATATGGATAGGTTTGCGTGGTGAAAACCGATTTCTATTATCATAGCTCGTTGGGCTGTGATAGCTTGAGAAAGTTAGAGAAAAGAATAGTATTCTATTGAGTTTTGTGACTTTTGCTCAATTGATGGTTTTAGTGTTTCTATTAGGTGCCATTAATGCTAGATGGCTTAAATGTTTGCTTGAACCCATTAAAAGACGGCTAGAAGTTGGTTAGAATGACTAGAACATAAAGAGGGACATTTAGGGCAATTGGTTTGTTCTAGTGTTTTAATTGTTTGTAGAACTTCCTTGTGGTTGGTTAGTGACCGTTGAATGCTTGAAATGCTTGTAGTGTCCTTCTGTTGCTTAAAAGATAGATTTTTAGTTGGGTTTACAAAAGGGGCTTTCGAAATAAAGTTGGGTTATTTGCTAAGTTTTGATTGGACTTGATAGGTTAGGTGGTTATGGGTAATTATCTAAGATATGACGTTATCCAGAGAATGTTTCATGAACTAAATTGCATAATTGTTTTTCTTGAATTAAAGATTCTAAGTGAATTCTTGTTTATAGTAATTGTATTGCCATAGGTCTAAGGGTTTTCCTTGAGTTTTATATTGAGTTAATTGTAATGAGAACAAGTATGGATTAATTGATAGCACTATTATGGAATTAAATATGGTTATCTATGCTTAAAATGTTCTTTTAAATGATTGTAGAACATACTTATATCACGATTTTATTGTTGTTAGTTATATTGTTGGTATATTAGATTACTTGAATGATTACTTGGTTGTATGTTAATTAAGTGAACTATGAGTTAGCTAACCTAGCTGGATAATTAATGAATATTGTAGTTAAAGAGTAATTGAAACAATGTTTAACTTTATGTTCAAGGTGATTGAGAGTGATTTGAAGGCAATCTTGCATTGTGGAGCTTGACAGAGGTGAGGGAGACTTCATCCTTATGTGCATAATAGTTTATTTACTTGTACTTAGATTATGTGCACTTATTGTCTATATATTGTGTGTGAGGGAAACCTACATTGTTGTCCCCCAATCATGTGTTTATTGATGTATTCTAATGTTATCATTTTGAGTGCATTGCATTGTGGTTGCGCAACCATTTGGGCATGGTAGTGTCTTGAAAACCGGGTGGCATCGGGCTTGCCGGTATACCTCGGCTACCATGGTAACCCAATCCCTCTCTCGTTTGGGATGCCGCCCAGGGAGAGTTGGGTCGTAGGATTTCGGGGTACATCCGAAGTACACCCATTTTGGAGTTATAAGGGGATGTCGGTTTATCGATAACAGTGTCATTATTACATCGGGATTTTAGTTCGTGGCCCGCGGTTCGTGATTGAAGAACAAGTGAATCGTATCATTTTTAATGTGTGATAACTTGTTGTTTCAATTGTTCTTTGTTTGTAAAATGCTTTATTTGTACTAACTGCTGCATTGCACGTCCCCGATAGACCTTATCCCTCACTGGGCAATTGTGATTGCTCATACCTGGCTAAACATATTAAAGGTGGTGCAGTTGGAGGAGTTGACCTGATTGCTTTGTGCTATTACTTGAGATTTGAGTGATTGCCTTTAAACTGTGGAAGACCTTAATTGTTCTACTTTCTATTCTATTTTGGAGCCTAAGGGCTTATGTATATATATTTGAGTAGTTGCAAGTTTGAAAGCTAAGTAGATGTAGTATGTGTTATGGAATTGTGGCATGTAATAACTTATATTTTTGCTCTTAGCTTTTTTGCATGCTTGGGAGTGAATGATGGGTTGTTTTCAATTTCTAAGAATGCTTAAAAGCTATCATGGAGTAGCATGATAAGCGGTTTTGTAAAGAAGTTAAGTTATGAATGCATGCTTGTGTGTATCTAAACTGTTTGCATGTCTTAAGGCTCAAATGGCCTTAAAGTTGGGTTTTTTTTTTTTTGGAAATGGCTTTAGTGTTGTTCTATAGCTTATTTGATTGTTTACAGGTTTTCAGAATGTCCACGGCACATAGTAGACTCTGTCCATTTTCCTTAAAATTTTGAGACCGGGTTGGAATTAGGTTGAGAATAGCTTGGTTTTTGGAGCCTCCGGCCTCGTGAGAGATTGGGGCGTTACAGGTGATATCAGAGCTTAGTTAGCTCTCAGACGGGACAGGGTCCTCGATCTGTTGGGTAGTAAGCCTTGAATGTGTGCTTGTTACGTGTGTCTTGGAATTGTGTGTTTGTACGTGAGGTTGGGTGTCTTGACTTGAATGTGTGCATCCACGTGATATAGTTGTGCATTATGTGTTGAATGCTTGTTAAGTGAAATGAAGTGACTAAATGTGAATTGAATTGACCTTGTGAATCATTATTTGCTTGAATTATTGATTGTAATGTGTGTGCTTGAATGTTTTTGAATTAAGTTTTGTGGTGATTTGGATTGGTTATGTCGTGACTCATATTTAAATTGTCTTGTTGATTAAACTGTTTTATGAACTCTTATATAAACATGTTTGCATAATAGTTTAAAATCTATATGTGTAAATGTGATATCGTGGCATTCATACATGTCCTGTTAAAATGGTAAGAAAGACTTCTTCTTCCCCCTGAAGAGAGCTGATTAGTGGCAGGCCTTCCAAGACATATGGATTAGTGGGAATGAGAGGCATTTGATCAGCCTTTCTTTGGGAGTTAGTGTTTATAGTTGAAGCTCGGTTATTGGCATTCTATTAAGGTATTCTTTTACGCTCAGCAGTCTTAAATGAGTGGCTTCTTTCGGGATTTCTACATGATAGTTATCTTGAGCATTTTCTTGGTATTTTCTTATCGGGACTCCTCCTGGTATTCTTTTGTTAGCATTTCTCGAAAGTCTTAGTATATGGGATTCTTTTCAGCCTTATTAGGCTATCCTCAATAGAGTCTCTATATGGGTCTCTATAAATCATTTATAGAGACCCATATAGAGACCAAATAGTATTTTAGAGACCTACTTAGAGACTAAGGCAAAAAAACTATTTTAGAGACCAAGATAAAAAATAATATTCAGTGACAGTCTCTATAAAATTGAGTCTCTATATCGTATTAATTTTAATTTTATATAATAATTTGATAACATTAAAAAAAAACATACGTAAAAAAAATCTTAATTAAATTGACCCATTAATTAATTTTTTATCGTGTGTTACGTTTATATTTATTTTTTCTTCTTTATTCTATTCAATTAATTAATAAAATTACCTAAACTAAAAATAAAGTATACAATTTTATTTTTTGAACAAGCAATAATATAGGTTCAAAAAAAAAAACTCGGGTACACATTAATTCAATAAAAACATATATTTAACTAATTAAAATATGAATTACAAACACAAATTATAATAAATAATAAAAATACATCTATTGTTCTTCGTCAAGTGAAGTCATATGAGGATGATATACGTCATTATCAAAGTTAATCGAACGGGATGCCCTTTTTGTCATAATTGCATTTTGTTCCTCAATCATCCATGCTCTTCTGGCCGGAGTTTCGATTGCCGAAGTCTTTGTCGTCATAATCTTATAATCGTTAGAAGTTTCTAATTCCTCTTTGTACTGCTTAATTGTTTTTGCCATGTCTTTCGCTTGTTCATTAAGATCTTCCGCAATGGCCTTACCCTTTGCTTGTTTTCTAGCCCTTTTGTTTCCAATCGGCCTTGACGATCTCGGGGTTTCTGGCACTGACTCCATGGGATCGTCATTGTCAACAGAAAAATCCGTCTCGGGTGGATTCATATTCATCATTGGACTCGTAACATCAATTATTGACCGCCATTTTTTTCCGTGTTGTAAAATGGACCAACAGTGTTCCAAGTTGAAATTATGACCCATAGCTGTGTATAAGAGTCTAGCGTCATCCATCTACAAAACAATTAATTTCAAAGTTTAATTTACAAAATTATTAAGTATTAAATACAATATACTCTATAAAAGTACAACATATGGTATTAAAAACTCACATTATCAATGACATTTGCTCCGCTCCTTGGTCTCATATTGACTTGAGCAAGACATTCCGCACATTTTGTGCATTTTTGATTTATTTGCGTCCATCGGGATTTAAGGCTCTTTGTTGTTCTTTTTTCACTTGGATTGTTGGAAGGGTGAAACTCTTCATATTTTTGTAGAACTCGATTCCACATTGTTCCTGATGTTTGGTTTATCCCGATCAAAGGATCTTCGTTAATCGCAATATAGGCCCGGCACAAAGCCTTATCATCTTCATGCGTGAAATTACGTCCCCTCAAAAGCCCGTCTGCACATTCCATTTCTGCTAATCTATGAAGCGGAAAAAAATGATAGTTAGGTTGATTTATTTAAAAATATACTAATTCTAATTAAATAAATAAAGCTTAAATTTAAAAAATATATAATTAAAAACCCTAATTACAACTATAAAAATCATATAATTACAATTAAAATAATATAAAACTTAAATTAAAACATATAAAATATAAAAGCTAAAAAAAAGTTTAATTGCAATTGAAAAATAACCAAACTAAAAAAACTAAAACAAAAAACATTAAATATAAAAAACTATAAAAAGTAAAATAATTATACAAACCTAAAAACTAAACTAAAAAAGTAAAATTAAAACATTAATTAACAAATTTATTTAAAAACTTAATTAAAAAAAAATTAACTTAAAAGCCCCCCCCCCCCCCCCTCCCCCTCCCCCTCTCCCTCTCCCTCGTTTCCCTTTCCCTTTATTTTGTACAGCACTGCCGCCTCCACACACACCTTACCACCGCCGCCTCCACACCCACCCCACCACCGCTCCCCACTCCCACTGCCCCCCTCCCCACCCCACGCCACCCCACTCCACGCGGCCCCGTCCTCTCCCCTCTCCTCCCCTTTCCCTTTCCCACTGCCCCTACCACCGTGCCCCACCCCACCACCGCTACCCACTCCCACTGCCCCTCCACCATCGCCACCCTACCCCACGAGGCCATGTCCCGTCCCCTCTCCTCCTATTTCCCTTTCCCACTGCCCCTACCACCGCGCCCCACCCCACCACCGCTCCCCACTCCCACTGCCCTCCCACCATGGCGCCCCACTCCCACTGCCCCCTACCACCGCCGCCTCTACCATCGCCGCCCCCACCCTCTTATTTTTTTTTCTCTGTTTATTTACCTTTTTTTCTGTTTGTTGAGGAAAACAGGTTCCAAATTTTTAACAAATCTGTGATTTGTTTAAAGTTTTGTTTGTGGTTGATGCTTTGTGATTTTGTTGTTGGTTTTTTTTTTCAGATCTGGTTGCATATAAAGGCTGAATTTGCAACGGCTCTTTTTTTTTTTTTTGCAGCTTTGCAAGATGTTGGAACGACTCCATTGTCAGAAGTTGTTTTTTTTTTTGTGTTCTGGTCTGATAAAAAAAAAAAAAATTGGAATTTTTTTTTTTTCCAGATATGACGTTCTGATAAAAGTCAGAAAGTCAGATTGTCATATGCCAAATTTAGAGACTCATTTTTGTCTTCTTGTATAGTCTCCATTTTCTTCAACAAATTTGTTGAAAAACATGGAGACTAGGTGCTATTTTAGAGACTCAAAGTTGTTGTGATGTCATTATTTTGCCAAAAAGTGTTAAATAGTATTTTAGAGACCCCCATTGGTGTTGATTTTTTTTGAATGCAGGCTCTAAAATAGCAAATATTGTTCTTTAGAGACTCTATTGAGGATGCCCTTAAATGGTATTATCTACAATACTCCTACTCGGGTCTTTTATTAGTATTTTCTCGCCGCACTTAGTTGAGATTCTACTTTTCTATGGTATTTGTGCCAGTGAGATTCTTATTCGGATTTCTAAGTAGCATTTCTATTGGAGCCTTTATTTGGGCTTATTACTTGGGGATTCGCTGGCAGTACTACCGGGATTTCTTAATGGGTTCTTACGAGAATTCGTATACGGTATTCTTGCTCAGCAATTGATGAAGAGAAATTGAAGTTGGTTTTCAGTTGATGCAGAGTTCTTTTGGAAGAAGAATTGCGTGGACGCAATTTGTTTAAGGGGGAGAGGATGTGATGCCCGATAACTTCACCGTACACATTTTAACTGTTGCATCCACTATTTGCGAATCTTTACTGTGCATTACTTGTTGCTATATGTGGTTACTATTCATTGCATTTTTTAACCACTTAATTACTTCGAAATATCAATTTTCTTAAATCATATTAATTGTTTTAGGAAAGAGAAAAATGTGCGTTTGAGCTAAATGCATTAGAAGCCTTCGTTTAGAAAATAATTTGTTGAAACTAATGAATAGTGTTACGTGACTTAATTAAGTGTTTTAATTAGCTAACAATTATTTGCACCTTAGACTCGTTTTAAAGCTAGTTAGACTCATTTTAATAGCTCATATATGCACCCAACATGACCCACCCTAATATATGCTCAATATAACAATAACTTAAGCTCATAACTAGCAAAACAAAAACATAAAATATGCAGGAATTAGTGTAGCAAATCCGACCAGCCCTTTGTGCATCCAAGAAGGAATTTTTGCTCACCAAATTTTCAAACCAAGACAAGACAAGCTAGAAGCAAGTAGTTTAGGGTGTTTGCTAGCCTCCCAAGAGTTCCTACGCGCATTGGTGAGGGTTTTGCATGCTATTTTTGCATTTGAAATATATGTCAACTTTCTTGAATTCTTAGATTTGTTGTCAAATGCTATTGCAATGCCTAATATGCTTATGTATGTTGTATATAAGTGGTAGAGACCTAATTTATGCTATTGTTTCGTAGTTTAAACGGTTGAAATTGCTCGTTGATTATTTGACATGAATAGTGACGGGATTGTTAGGGTTTTTTGTAATTGGACTTTATAACTTGAATTAATGGTTCTAATAGGTGCTTTAGATGTTAATGAAAGTAATGTAAAGGCCCCGTAGGGTTTAATTGCTCATAACCTAGTAAAAGAAGAAAATAGCCGATTTTTAAGAAGGAGTTTCGGGGTTATCGTGAATCCGGGTTGAATTGGCCTCCACATTTAGTAATCCTAGGCTATTTAGGACCTAACTAAGCTTTGCTAGCTCCCATTTGAGTCCTGGTTGAGGTACATGAAGTACAAAGTCAAAAGAGGGAATTTGGGGCTTTCGGGCTAGATGTGGGTAATTGCGTGACTTTGAGGTCCTAAGTAGTGTCATTAAGTGTCATTAGGAAGGTAGTATAGCTTGGTTGCGTGCCTTGAACTTCGTATTACGTTTGGAAGCTAATTAGCCTTGAATTGCAAAGGGGATGTTTTGACCAAGTGTGGAATTTGCTCGATTTGAGTGTTGGCATTGTCTTGGGAGGTCATGGAAGCACTTTCGGTATAGTTATGGCATTAGTTGGGTGATTGGTTAACTTAGTTGTAGTATAAATCAACTAAGGGGACGAATGGAGTTTTATGATTGTTATAGTTTAAACGGGTTTTCTTTGCATTTAAATGGATCATAATATGAATAGGTTTGCGTGGTGAAAACGGATTTCTATTATCATAGCTCGTTGGGATGTGATAGCTTGAGAAAGTTAGAGAAAATAATAGTATTCTATTGAGTTTTGTGACTTTTGCTCAATTGATAGTTTTAGTGTTTCTATTAGGTGCCATTAATGCTAGATGGCTTAAATGTTTGCTTAAACGCATTAAAAGATGGCTAGAAGTTGGTTAGAATGACTAGAACATAAAGAGGGACATTTAGGGAAATTGGTTTTTTCTAATGTTTTACGTGTTTGTAGAACTTCCTTGTGGTTAGTTAGTGACCGTTGAATGCTTGAAATGCTCGTAGTGTCCTTCTATTGCTTAAAAGATAGATTTTTAGTTGGGTTTACGAAGGGGCTTTCGGAATAAAGTTGGGTTATTTGCTAAGTTTTGATTGGACTTGATGGGTTAGGTGGTTATGGGTAATTATCTAAGAGAAGGCGTTATCCAGAGAATGTTTCATGAACTAAATTGCATAATTGTTTTTCTTGAATTGAAGATTCTAAGTGAATTTTTGTTTATAGTAATTGTATTGCCATAGGTCTAAGTGTTTTCCTTGAGTTTTATATTGAGTTAATTGTAATGAGAATAAGTATGGATTAATGGCTTTATAAATTGATAGTACTATTATGGAATTAAATATGGTTATCTATGTAACGCCCTGAACCCAACTCCCACGTCTGCAAAGGATACCTCCTGGGACTTGGGCCCAAGCGAACACCGAGGCCATGGCGAGTGGGCCTAGAAGTGCACTATGCACGAATTGTCCGCTTTGGAGCCCATACCCCTCACGGTTTTGTCGCCTCCCAGCCACTACCAGGAAAACAGCAGTGAACAAATATACGAGTTGCCTCTATATATTCAGTTGGCCCAGCTCTAAGCCTTCCGATGTGGGATGGGGTTACCACATCCTTTGTAACGCCCCGAACCAACACTCCCACGCCAACAGGATACTCCTTGGACTTAGGGCCCAGCGAGCACCGAGGCCGAGACGAGTGGGCCCGAAAACGCACTATGCACATATTGTCCGCTTTGGGGCCCATACCCCTCACGGTTTTGTCACCTCCCAGCCAATGCTAGGAAAACGCGCGTACACGATATAAGGATGTTACCCCTTATATCAAGCAGCCCAAAGACCTCCGCGTCCGATGTGGGATATTATACCCGCCCCCCCTTGGGGATCCAGCATCCTCGCTGGCCATGCGAACGCGTCGGCTCTGATACTACCTTTGTAACGCCCCGAACCAACACTTACACGCCTATAGGATACTCCCTTGACTTAGGGCCCAAGCGAGCACCGAGGCCGAGGCGAGTGGGCCCGGAAATGCACCATGCACGTATTGTCCGCTTTGGGGCCCATACCCCTCATGGTTTTATCGCCTCCCAAACACTGCTAGGAAAACACGCGTACACGATACAAGGATGTTACCCCTTATATCAAGCAGCCCAAAGACCTCCGCGTCCGATGTGGCATATTACAATCTATGCTTAAAATGCTCTTTTAAATGATTGTAGAACATGCTTATATCACGATTTTATTGTTGTTAGTTATATTGTTGGTATATTAGATTACTTGAATGATTACTTGGTTGTATGTTAATTAAGTGAACTATGAGTTAGCTAACCTAGTTGGATAATTAATGAATGTTGTAGTTAAAGAGTAATTAAAACAATGTTTAACTTTATGTTCAAGGTGATTGAGAATGATTTGAAGCCAATCTTGCATTGTGGAGCTTGATAGAGGTGAGGGAGACTTCATCCTTATATGCATAATAGTTTATTTACTTGTACTTAGATTATGTGCACTTATTGTCTATATATTGTGTGTGAGGGCAACCTATTTTGTTGTCCCCCAATCATGTGTTTATTGATGTATTCTAATGTTATCATTTTGAGTGCATTGCATTGTGGTTGCGTAACCATTTGGGCATGGTAGTGTTGTGGAAACCGGGCGGCATCTAGCTTGCCGGTATACCTCGGCTACCATGGTTACCTAGTCCCTCTCTCGCTTGGGATGCCGCCCAGGGAGAGTTGGGTCGTAGGATTTCGGGGTACATCCAGAGTACACCCATTTTGGAGTTATAAGTGGATGTCGGCTTATCAATAACAATGTCATTATTACATCAGGATTTTAGCTCATGGCTCGTGGTTCGTGATTGAAGAACAAGTGAATCGTATCCTTTTTAATGTGTGGTAACTTGTTGTTTCAATTGTTCTTTGTTTGTAAAATGCTTTATTTGTACTAACTGCTGCATTGCACGTCCCCGATAGACCTGATCCCTCACTGGGCAATTGTGATTGCTCATACCTTGCTAAACATATTTCAGGTGGTACAGTTGGAGGAGTTGACCTGATTGCTGTGTGCTATTACTTGAGATTTGAGTGATTGCTACTAAACTGAGGAAGACCTTAATTGTTCTACTTTCTATTCTATTTTGGAGCCTAAGGGCATATGTATATATATTTGAGTAGTTGCAAGTTTGAAAGCTAAGTAGATGTGGTAAGTGTTATGGAATTGTCGCATGTAATAACTTATATTTCTGCTCTTAGCTTCTTTGCATGCTTGGGAGTGAATGACTGGTTGTTCTCAATTTCTAAGAATGCTTAAAAGCTATCATGGAGTGGCATAATAATCGGTTTTGTAAAGAAGTTAAGTTATGAATGCATGCTTGTGTGTATCTAAACTGTTTGCATGTCTTAAGGCTCGGATGGCCTTAAAGTTGAGATTTTTATTTTGGAAATGGCTTTAGTGTTGTTCTATAGCTTATTTGAATGTTTATAGGTTTTCAGAATGTCCACGCCACAGAGGAGACTCTGTCCGTTTTCCTTAAAATTTTGACACCGGGTTGGAATTAGGTTGAGAATAGCTTGGTTTTTAGAGCCTCCGGTCTCGTGAGAGATCAAGGCGTTACAAGTGGTATCAGAGCTTAGTTAGCTCTCAGCTGTGACAGGGTCCTCGGTCTGTTGGGTAGTAAGCCTTGAATGTGTGCTTGTTACGTATGTCTTGGAAGTGTGTGTTTGTACGTGAGGTTGGGTGTCTTGACTTGAATGTATGCATCCATGTGATATAGTTGTGCATTATGTGTTGAATGTTTGTTAAGTGAAGTGAAGTGATTAAATGTGAATCGAATTGACCTTGTGAATCATTATTTGTTGGAATTATTGATTGCAATGTGTGTACTTGAATGTTTTTTAATTAAGTTTTATGGTGATTTGGATTGGTTATGCCGTGACTCATATTTAAATTGTCTTGTTGATTAAACTGTTTTATAAACTCTTATATAAACATGTTTGCATAATATTTTAAAATCTATATGTGTAAATATGATATCTTGGCATTCATACATGTCCCGTTGAAATTGTAAGAAAGACTTCTTCCTTCCCCTGAAGAGAGCTGATTAGTGGCAGGCCTTCCAAGCCGTGTGGATTAGTGGGAATGAGAGACATTTGATCAGCCTTTATTTGGAAGTTAGTGTTTATAGTTGAAGCTCGGTTATTGGCATTCTATTAAGGTGTTCTTTTACGCTCAGCAGTCTTAAATGAGTGGCTTCTTTAGGGATTTCTATATGACGGTTCTCTTGAGCATTTTCTTGGTATTTTCTTATCAGGACTCCTCCTGACATTCTTTTGTCAGCATCTCTCGAAAGGCTTAGTATATGGGATTCTTTTCAGCCTTATTAAATGGTATTATCTACAGTACTCCTACTCGGGTCTTTTATTAGTATGTTCTCGCCACACTTAGTTGGGATTCTACTTTTCTATGGTATTTGTGCCAGTGGGATTCTTATTCGGGTTTCTAAGTAGCATTTATATTGGAGCCTTTAGTTGGCCTTATTACTTGAGGATTCGCTGGTAGTACTACTGTGATTTTTTAATGGGTTCTTACAAGAATTCGTATACGGTATTCTTGCTCAGCAACTGATGAAGAGTAATTGAAGTTGGTTTTCAGTTGATGCAGAGATCTTTTGGAAGAAGAATTGCGTGGACGCAATTTGTTTAAAGGGGAGAGGATGTGATGCCCGAGAACTTCACCGTACACATTTTAACTGTTGCATCCACTATTTGCGCATCTTTACTGTGCATTACTTGTTGCTTTATGTGGTTACTATTCATTGCATTTTTCAACCACTTAATTACTTCAAAATATCAATTTTCTTAAATCATATTAATTGTTTTAGGAATGAGAAAAATGTGCGTTTGAGCTAAATGCATTAGGAGCCTTCGTTTAGAAAATGATTTGTTGAATCTAATGAATAGTGTTACGTGACTTAACTAAGTGTTTTAATTAGCTAACAATTATTTGCACCTTAGACTCGTTTTAAAGCTAGTTAGACTCATTTTAATAGCCCATATATGCACCCAACATGACCCACCCTAATATATGCTCAATATAACAACAACTTAAGCTCATAAGTAGCAAAACAAAAACAAAAACAAAAATGCAGAAATTACTGTAGCAAATCTGACCAGCCCTTTGTGCATCTAAGAAGGAATTTTTGCTCACCAAATCTTCAAACCAAGCCAAGCCAAGCTAGGAGCAAGTAGTTTAGGGTGTTTGCTAGCCTCCCAAGAGTTTTTACGCGTATTGATGAGGGTTTTGCATGCTATTTTTGCATTTGAAAAATATGTCAACGTTCTTGAATTCTTAGATTTGTTGTCAAATGCTATTGCAATGCCTAAATATACTTATGTATGTTGTATATAAGTGGTAGAGACCTAATTTATGCTATTGTTTCGTAGTTTAAACGATTAAAATTGCTCGTTGATTATTTGACATGAATAGTGACGGGATTGTTAGAGTTTTGTGTAATCGAACTTTATAGCTTGAATTAATGGTTCTAATAGGTGCTTTAGATGTTAATGAAAGTAGTATAAAGGCCCCGTAGGATTTAATTGCTCATAACCTAACGAAAGAAGGAAATAAGCGACTTTTAGAAAGGGGTTTCGGGGTTATCGCGAATCCGGGTTGAATTGGCCTCCACATTTAGTAATCCTAGGCTATTTAGGACCTAACTAAGCTTTGCTAGCTCCCATTTGAGTCCCGGTTGAGTACGTGTAGTACAAAGTCAAAAGAGGAAATTTGGGGCTTTCTGGCTAGATGTAGGTAATTGCGTGACTTTGAGGTCCTAAGTGGTGTCATTAAGTGTCATTAGGAAAGTAGTATAGCTTGGTTGCGTACCTTGAACTTCGTATTACGTTTGGAAGCTAATTAGCCTTGAATTGAAAAGGGGATGTTTTGACCAAGTGTGGAATTTGCTCGGTTTGAGTGTTGGCATTGTCTTGGGAGGTCATGGAAGTACTTTTGGTATGGTTATGGCATTAGTTGGGTGATTGGTTAACTTAGTTGTAGTATAAATCAACTAAGGGGACGAATGGAGTTTTATGATTGTTATAGTTTAAACGGGTTTTCTTTGCATTTAAATGGATCATAATATGGATAGGTTTGCATGGTGAAAACGGATTTCTATTATCATAGCTCGTTGGGATGTGATAGCTTGAGAAAGTTAGAGAAAAGAATAGTATTCTATTGAGTTTTTGTGACTTTTGCTCAATTGATGGTTTTAGTGTTTCTATTAGGTGCCATTAATGCTAGATGGCTTAAATGTTTGCTTAAACCCATTAAAAGATGGCTAGAAGTTGGTTAGAATGACTAGAACATAAAGAGGGACATTTAGGGCAATTGGTTTGTTTTAGTGTTTTAGGTGTTTGTAGAACTTTCTTGTGGTTGGTTAGTGACCGTTGAATGCTTGAAATGCTCGTAGTGTCCTTCTATTGCTTAAAAGATAGATTTTTAGTTGGGTTTATGAAATGGGCTTTCGGAATAAAGTTGGGTTATTTGCTAAGTTTTGATTGGACTTGATGGGTTAGGTGGTTATGGGGGATTATCTAAGATATGACGTTATCCAGAGAATATTTCATGAACTAAATTGCATAATTATTTTTCTTGAATTGAAGATTCTAAGTGAATTCTTATTTATAGTACTTGTATTGTCATAGGTCTAAGTGTTTTCCTTGAGTTTTATATTGAGTTAATTGTAATGAGAATAAGTATGGATTAATGGCTTTATAAATTGATAGTATTATTATGGAATTAAATATGGTTATCTATGCTTAAAATGCTCTTTTAAATGATTGTAGAACATGCTTATATCACGATTTTATTGTTGTTAGCTATATTGTTGGTATATTAGATTACTTGAATGATTACTTGGTTGTATGTTAATTGAGTGAACTATGAGTTAGCTAACCTAGTTGGATAATTAATAAATGTTGTAGTTAAAGAGTAATTGAAACAATGTTTAACTTTATGTTCAAGGTGATTGAGAGTGATTTGAAGCCAATCTTGCATTGTGGAGCTTGATAGAGGTGAGGGAGACTTCATCCTTATATGCATAATAGTTTATTTACTTGTACTTAGATTATGTGCAGTTATTGCCTATATATTGTGTGTGAGTGCAACCTACTTTGTTGTCCCTCAATCATGTGTTTATTGATGTATTCTAATGTTATCATTTTGAGTGCATGGCATTGTGGTTGCGCAACCATTTGGGCATGGTAGTGTCGTGGAAACTGGGCGGCATCGGGCTTGCCGGTATACCTCGGCTACCATGGTTTGTGATTGAAGAACAAGTGAATCGTATCATTTTTAATGTGTGGTATTTAACGCCCGAACCCAACTCCCATGCCTACAGGATACCCCCTAGGACTTAGGCTCAAGCGAGTACCGAGGCCACGGCGAGGAGGCCCAAAAATGTACTATGCACGTATTATCCGCTTTGGAGCCCATACTCCTCACGGGTTTTTTGCCTCCCAGCCATAGCCAGGAAAACGCGCGTGCAGGAATATACGAGTCATCTCTATATATTCAATAGCCTAGAGACCTCCGCGTCCGTTGTGGGATATTACACCCTCCCCCCCTAGGGGACCCAGCATCCTCGCTGGCCATACGAATGCGTCGGCTCTGATACCACTTTGTAACACCCCGAACCCAACTCCCATGCCTACTGGGTACCCCGTGGAACTTAGGCCCAAGCGCGCACCGAGGCCATGGCGAGCAGGCCCAGAAACGCACTATGTACGTATTGTCCGCTTTGGAGCCCATACTCCTCACGATTTTGTCACCTCCCAGCCACTGCCAGGAAAACGCGCATGCATGAATACACGAGTTATCTCTATATATTCAGTAGCCCAGAGACCTCCGCGTCCGATGTGGGATTGCGAAGCGGACAATACTTAGTTGGTGTGCATCGCTGGTGTGCCTCTGCCTTGGACCCAAAGTGGTCAAGTATTCGCTTAGTCGGGGTGTTACATTAAGTGGTATCAGAGCGGGCCGACCTTTGTATTAGTGACCCGCGAGGGCGCTGGGTCCTCCTAGTAGGGATAGATATGTGTAAACTATCCCACATCGGTTGGTTACGAGCTGGGATCATTGAATATATAGTGCGGGGTTCCGCCTTATATTCGACTAGGGCCCTTTTGGGGAGAAATCCTTGAAGGGACAAAACCGTGAGAGGCCCTGTGAGACCCCGGTCCTGAATTTATGTGCAAATACTTGTTTAATTACTATGTACGTGCATTTGATTATTTAAATTGTAAATTACATGCTTTTACTTGTTTAAATTGATTATTTGTCACATAATGTATAATTTCATTGTTTATTTCTTTTATTACATGAAATATGTGCATTCATATTATTTTCATAAGAATTTTTAGTGAGAATTGCATTTAAAGTGTTTTAAGTTCTATTTATTGATCTTTCTCCTAAAATTTTTAAAACTAGTCTTTTAAACATTTTAAAAACTAGTCTACCATTATATTTTGATTATTGGTTTAGAAAAAAATTGAATTTGCAACAACATATGAGATTAAAGTTGAGTTTTAGCGTGTTAAAATAACGTTTTTAAAGCAAATAGTGATTTTTCACTCACATATATTATCCTTTGATCCTTTGACTTCATTTTAACACCCTACAACTTCAAAACCTGCCAAAAAACACTCCAAATCAGCCACCAAACCCTTATTACGGGAATAGTAAATTTTATGCAATTTTGGCTCTTTAAAGGTGTAAATGAAGGAGTTGGAAGCTCAAATTGCATATTTGGACTCATCTTGGCGTCCTCTATCTTTCTACCGTTCTTTTTTTGCATTTCGGAACAAAAACTTTGTGAGGAAGTTTTTTCATTTTCATAGAGTTTTAAAGTTTATGTTCAATTTTGTAATTTTCGGATTTTGCCATTAATGTGCCATAACATGCTTGATTATTATTCTATATAGTATTATTACATGCTAAAGACCTTGTATATGCATTGGTATAGCTTGAAAATAATTTTTTGGCAAGATTTCACATGTAGAAGATGATGAATAGTAAAAAATGTGAATAGTAAACTCTTGTGTTTTAGCTTAATTTATTGCTTTAAATATGCTTAAATAAGTATGTAGAGCAAACTTTTGAAGTTAGTTAGCTTCTTGATCGGCTAGAAATGCAAAATTCAACTTGGAGAAGATGATGAATAGTGCTAAACTAGGGTTTTGAAAAAAAAGTTACAATTTAATTCGATTCGAGGCTTCTAGTAGTTGCTAATTAGGTTCTTGAGAATGGGAAAAATATTCGTTATACTTGCCATGTGAAAATTTTGAGAATTTTGATCAAAATATACTACTTTAATTGGGGATTTCGGGGTTATCTCGAATCCGGGCTCATTTTGAAGTTATGGCTAGTCTTTATTAAGTATTGAAGCCTTAGAAGTGCCTTCGTTTCGCTTGTTTGGATTCCGGAATTGGTACTTGCAGTGTAAACACACAAAGAGGAAATCGGAGATTTAATGGTAAACGAGGTTTAACGGGTAAACTCGAGGGTCCTTGGGGTGCCATAAGGTGTGGTTTGAAGGATAGGATAACTCGTTTGGGAATCTTGAACCTTGCCTTTCGGTTTGGAACTTAATAGCAAAGAGTGACAAAGGGGTTTCGGGTTGAAAGTGAATCCGAGTGCGTTCGGACATTAGGGCTAGTGTCTAGTAAGTGAGGAGGTACTAGAAATATATTCGCTTCGCTTAATTGAGCTCCGATTAGAGTACTTGTAGTGTAATGCATAAGAGGTAAATTTGGACTTTTGGGGTCATTATACTTTAAAGTGAGATTTTAAGGGCTTAAATGGTGCCATAAAGTGTCATTAGAGATGTAGTATAGTTAGATTTGAGGTTCATTATCTTGTGTGAATATTAGAATCTAATTTGTAAGCATTTTGAAGGAGTTTTGTTAGAGTTTATGTAAATTAGTTGAGCTTATTGCATGATTAGCTATTTGAGTTATTATAATTGTTACATTTGTCTATTGAGTGAGTTATAAATTGTAATTTGGATGAATAAACATGATAATAATTCTAGGTCATGTTTATAGTTGGATTATGTTTAAGTATTAAGTGTGTTTGTATAGAAAGTATATATTTTTGAGTGAGGCCTTATGAGTTAAGTATTTGTGAATATGTCTAAAGGAGGTACAATCTTTTCTTGCTAAGTTATTGCTAAAGAAAATCAGTCCATGCATGCAAGAAATGGAATTAAAAACGTTGAGAACTTAATATGTGTGTGTTCAACCGTGGCTGTCCAGATTTTTCAGCAAAATTGAGGCAATTTCGAGCTTAAAACTGTATTAATTGGAGAAGGATTAAGGGTTGAATTATATACCGTTAGAAAGTCTTACGAGTCTAGTTTCTACAGGTTTTTACGGTGCATTAATCGGAGTTGTGTAGAGTAAGTTATGATCATTTTGGTGAGATGTGTCAGAAATGCCCTGTTACGCGAGAATTTGATTAGTGTTGTTATTTTGCTATAGTGATGATATAATTCAGTTCTAATTGGATGTATTTGATCAAGACCTTATTGTGTAGTATCCTTGGATGATTAGTAACGTAATGGGACTCTTATAGTTATGTTGTTTTCATGAATTGTAATTGAAATCTAATTGCTAGTAAAGTTAATTTAAATTGAAACGTATTCTATTCGACTGTGAATGAGAAATGCTAGTAGAGTTGTGATGGTCACCACCTTTAGACATAGGTAATGTTTCTATATATGCTAAACAATTCAATTGTTAGAATTAGTTGTTGTTATCAATGTGCAACTAGTGAACACTTAGAAAGGTCAAGTAAACTAGGAAGAATGTGTTTAATGCTTTTTGAAACTACATGTAAGGTTAATTGTAAGTTGATAGTTGTCTATTATATGTTAAATGTAATTAACTTAAGTTAATACTACTAGTGGTATGTTATAATCTTAGCTTGAAGTATAGTTATTTTACTAAAATAGTATGTTAGTTATTAAATGGTTGATAGTTAACTTTTCTATTAGTTGATAAATGCATTTCTTTCCCTATGTGCTAATGTTGGGCTATCTTCATAGAGATATTACTAACTATTGTAAGTAAAGTAGAATATGAATTGGAAGTTCATTAAAGTAGTAAAAGACTGGGTAGTGTCATTGTGAATGAATGTGTCATTTGAACATTAAAGTAACCTAACCTTTATTATCTATAAATTCTTTGGAGAAATTCTTTGAGTTGAGTTAATGGCTAGTTTATTGTAATGTGGAGTGAATTTGTTTCTTGTACAAGTTATTAACTAAAGTAACATGAGAAATAGTATGAGTCACTGTGGGCTCATGTGTTGATTTTAGTTAAACTAAATTCTAGCTGGGTTTATATCTAGTTATAGCATGCTGGTTGAATCATTTTCCTTTAAGTTTTTGAACTATCTTCTTAATTAACTTGTAGACTATTGAAAATATGGAATAAATGTTAAGTTAAAGTGTATAAAAGTGGTGTTTTGTTAAAAATAGAATTCTAATAGATATTGTATATATGCTAAATAAGCGAAGTTATAAGTTAGCTAACCTAGCTGAATAATTAATGAATGTTGTAGTTAAAGAGTAATTGAAGTAATGTTTGCTCATAGGTTCAAGGTGACTAGAAATGATGTAATTCAAACTTACATCTTGGAGCTCGGTAGAGGTGAGGGACCTGCATCCTTACGTGCATTATAGTTTATTTTCATTCTAAAAGAGTATATTGTTTAGTATATTTTCGTAATTGATATATGCTTATTGTTGCTAAATTGTAACTTGGTGCGAGAACAACTTACTTTTTGTCCTTAAATGTGTTTCCTGATTATATTGTCATTGTTATCATTCTTGCATTGCATCGTGGTTGCGCAACCTCATTGTCGCGGCGGATGCGATGGCCTCGCTGGGCGGCATCGGGCTTGCCAGTGTTGGTTGCCTTAGCTCTATCAGCTATTCCCTCACTCGCCTGGTCCGGAGATTGCCAGGGGGTGTTGGGTCGTAGGATCGGGTACATCCGGAGTACCTATTGGTGTAAGGGATACCGGCATATCGAGATTGAGATCGTGGTTCGTGGATCGGGGATCGGGGATCGGAGATCAAAGATTTGGAGTGATAAGGGTTATTGATTGTATCCTTTTAAAATGTGGTATTAGAATTGTTATTCATTGTTTATTTATTGCATTAATTGTGTTATGTTGTTGCATTGTACAAACCCTGGTATACTGTTCCCGTTTCCCCTCCCTCACTGAGTGTACCAGTTGTATACTCACCCTCGTTTCTAACACCTTTCAGGTTCAACACTTTCGCAAGGTGATATAGGGAAAGCTCGAGAGTTACCCTATTGCTTGTGATGACTTCCATTATTAGTACCTGCGAATCCATGTGAATTTGTAAAGTGGTTTGAATTGTAATTTGATTGGAACTATAGAAACTCGGTTTGTAATTGTATTGGATCTTGTTTGTATTTGATTTGTAGGTGGTCTGTAATAGCTTAATGGACTATGTTATTGTTTATTGGTCGTGTATGCTTGATTGGGTGAATGGAGTTAGACCATAGTTTTGTAGTTATAAATATTGTTTACAAGTTTTGGATTGTCCTATAAACAGGGGAAGCTTCGTCCGTTTCCCCTTGTTTCTTGTGCCTTGGGAATGGAATTGGGAACTCCAGTTTCGTAAGGGATCGGGACGTTACAGACCCAATGTGGTAACCCAAAGCGGACAATACTTAGTTGGTGTGCATCGCTAGTGTGCCTCTGCCTTGGACCCAAAGTGGCTAGGTATTCGCTTAGTCGGGGTGTTACATGGTAACTTGTTGTTTCAATTGTTCTTTGTTTGTAAAATGCTTTATTTGTACTAACTACTGCATTGCACGTCCCCGGTAGACCTTATCCCTCACTGGGCAATTGTGATTGCTCATACCTCGCTAAACATGTTTCAGGTGGTGTTGGAGGAGTTGACCTAATTGCTGTGTGCTATTACTTGAGATTTGAGTGATTGCCGCTAAACTGTGGAAGACCTTAATTGTTCTACTTTCTATTCTATTTTGGAGCCTAAGGGCTTATGTATATATATTTGAGTAGTTGTAAGTTTGAAAGCTAAGTAGATGTAGTAAGTGTTATGAAATTGTGGCATGTAATAACTTATATTTCTACTCTTAGCTTCTTTGCATGCTTGGGAGTGAATGACGGATTGTTTTCAATTTCTAAGAATGCTTAAAAGCTATCATGAAGTGGCATAATAAGCGATTTTGTAAAGAAGTTAAGTTATGAATGCATGCTTGTGTGTATCTAAACTGTTTGCATGTCTTAAGGCTCGGATGGCCTAACAGTTCGGATTTTTATTTTGGAAATGGCTTTAGTGTTGTTCTATAGCTTATTTGAATGTTTACAGGTTTTCAGAATGTCGATGGAACAGAGGGGACTATGTCTGGTTTTCTTAAAATTTTGAGAGCCGGTTGGAATTAGGTTGAGAATAGGTTGGTTTTTAGAGCCTCCGGTCTCGTGAGAGATCGGAGCGTTACAAGACTCACAAAATTAACTAAGAAAAAACAAGAAAATGATAGGCAAACTTGATAAACCTAAGCTCTGATTACCAATTTATGCTCAGATCGTCATTTCTCTTCAGAAAAGTTTGGCCTCGCAGGCGAATTCTCTAGAAAATTTTTTTTATTGTTCACTGTTTTGCTTTTTTTTTCAGCTTCGAACTTTATTTTTTTTTTCTCTTTTCTGATCATTTCTTGACCTTTCTTTTCTTTTCTTGATGTTCTTTTTTTTTTTTTTGATTTTCAGAAATAACCACAATGAGCAAGTAACCAAGAATTTGAATTTAGAAGCACAAGAAATCCTAATTCAAGATTCTAAGGTTTGGCCAATTGAAAGCTAAACAAGAAACGAAATTGAAAGCAAGAAAACGGAATTGAAGACAAGACTCAAGAAATGGAAAGCAAGACTCAAGAAATGAAATTATAAGAGCAAAAACAGAATCAAGACACAACCAAGAAAATGAATTGGAAGCAAGACACAATCAAGAATGAAGAAATGAATTAAAACCTAGACGTAGACTCACATAATTAACCAAGAAAAAACAAGAAAATGATAGGCAAACCTGATAAACCTAAGCTCTGATTAGCAATTTATGTTCAGATTGTCGTTTCCCTTCACAAAAGTTTGTCCTCACAGGCTAATTCTCCAAAAAAAAAAAATTTATTGTTCACTATTTTGCTTTTTTTTTCTGTTCCGAACTAAATTTTTTTTTCTCTTTTCTGATCTTTCCATGACCTTACTTTTCTTTTCTTGATGTTCTTTTTTTTTTTGATTTTCAGAAACAAGCACAATGAACAAGTAACCAAGAACTTGAATTTAGAAGCACAAGAAACCCTAATTCAAAATTCTAGGGTTTGGCTAACTGAAAGCTAAACAAGAAACGAAATTGAAAGCAAGAAAACAGAATTGAAGACAAGACTCAAGAAACGAAATTATAAGAGCAAAAACGGAATCAAGACACAACCAAGAAAATGAATTGGAAGCAAGACACAATCAAGAACGAATAAATGAATTAAATCTAGACCTAGACTAACAGAATTAACAAAGAAAAAACAAGAAAATGATAGGCAAACCTGATAAACCTAACCTCTGATTACCAATTTATGCTCAGATTGTCAATTTCCTTCAGAAAAGTTTGGCCTCGAATGCTAATTCTCCAAAAAAAAAAATTTACTTTTCACTGTTTTGCTTTTTTTTTTTTCAGCACCAAACTGTATTTTTTTTTTCTCTTTTCATATCTTTTCTTGACCTTTCTTTTCTTTTCTTGATGTTCTTTTTTTTTTTTGATTTTTAGAAACAACTACAATGAGCAAGTAACCAAGAACATGAATTTAGAAGCACAAGAAACCTTAATTCAAGATTCTAGGGTTTGGTCAATTGAAAGCTAAATAAGAAACAAAATTAAAAGCAAGAAAACGGAATTGAAGACAAGACTCAAGAAACGGAAAACAAGACTCAATAAACGAAATTATAAGAGCAAGAACGGAATCAAGACACAATCAAGAAACACGATTTGGAAGCAGGACACAATCAAGAACGAAGAAAGGAATTAAAACCTAGACCTAGACTCAAAGAATTAACCAAGAAAAAATAAGAAAAGGTTAGGCAAACCTGATAAACCTAAGCTCTGATTATCAATTTATGCTCAGATCGTCGTTTCCCTTTAGAAAAGTTTGGCCTCGCAGGCTAATTCTCCAAAAAAAAAAAAAATTAAATGTTGACTGTTTTGCTTTTTTTTTTTTCAGCTCCGAACAGTAATTTTTTTTTCTCTTTTCTAATCTTTTCTTGACCTTTCTTTTCTTTTCTTGATGTTCTTTTTTTTTTTTTTTTTCAGAAACAACCACAATGAGCAAGTAACCAAGAACTTGAATTCAGAAGCACAAGAAACCCTAATTCAAGATTCTAGGGTTTGGCCAAATGAAAGCTAAACAAGATACGAAATTGAAAGCAAGAAAACGGAATTGAAGACAAGACTCAAGAAACGGAAAACAAGACTCAAGAAACGAAATTATAAGAGCAAGAACGGAATCAAGACACAAGCAAGAAAACGAATTGGAAGCAAGACACAATAAAGAACGAAGAAAAGAATTAAAACCTAGACCTAGACTCACAGAATTAACAAAGAAAAATAGGAAAAGGATAGGCAAAGCTGATAAAATAAACCTCAAATTACCAATTTATGCTCAGATCGTCGTTTCCCTTCAGAAAAGTTTGGCATCGCAGGCTAATTCTCCAACAAATTTTTTTTTTTTAGTTCACTGTTTTGCATTTTTTTTTTCAACTTCGAACTGTATCTTTTTTTTCTCTTTTCTAATCATTTCTTGACCTTTATTTTCTTTTGTTGATGTTCTTTTTTTTTTTGATTTTCAGAAACAACTACAATGAGCAAGTAACCAAGAACTTGAATTTAGAAGCACAAGAAACCCTAATTCAAGATTCTAGGGTTTGGCCAATTGAAAGCTAAACAAGACACGAAATTGAAAGCAAGAAAACAGAATTGAAGACAAGACTCGAGAAACGAAAAATAAGACTCAAGAAACGAAATTATAAGAGCAAGAACGAAATCAAGACACCACCAAGAAAACGAATTGGAAGCAAGACACAATCAAGAACGAAGAAATGAATTAAAACCTAGACCTAGACTCAAAGAATTAACAAAGAAAAAATAAGAAAAGGTTAGGCAAACCTGATAAACCTGAGCTCTGATTACCAATTTATGCTCAGATCGTCATTTCCCTTCATAAAAGTTTGGCCTCCCAGGCTAATTCTCCAAAAAAAAAAAAAAAAATTATTGTTCACTGTTTTGCTTTTTTTTTCAGCTCCGACCTATATTTTTTTTTTCACTTTTCTGATCTTTTCTTGACCTTTCTTTTCTTTTCTCGATGTTCTTTTTTTACGATTTTCAGAAACAACCACAATGAGCAAGTAACCATGAACTTGAATTTAGAAGCATAAAAAACCCTAATTCAAGATTCTAGGGTTTGGCCAATTGAAAGCTAAACAAGAAACGAAATTGAAATCAAGAAAACGGAATTGAAGACAAGACTCAAGAAATGGAAAACAAAACTCAAGAAATGAAATTATAAGAGCAAGAACGGAATCAAGACACAACCAAGAAAACGAATTGGAAGCAAGACACAATCAAGAACGAAGAAAGGAATTAAAACCTAGACCTAGACACACATAATTAACAAAGAAAAAATCAGAAAATGATAGGCAAACCTGATAAACCTAAGCTCTAATTACCAATTTATGCTCATATCGTTATTTCCCTTCAGAAAAGTTTGGCCTCGCAGGCTAATTCTCCAAAAAAAAAAAATTATTGTTCACTGTATTGCTTTTTTTTCTGCTCCGAACTATTTTTTTTTTTCCACTTTTCTGATCTTTTCTTGACTTTCTTTTCTTTTCTTGATGTTCTTTTTTTTTTTGATTTTCAGAAACAACCACAATGAGCAGGTAACCAAGAACTTGAATTTAGAAGCACAAGAAACCCTAATTTAAGATTCTTGGGTTTGGCCAATTGAAAGCTAAACAAGAAACGAAATTGAAAGCATGAAAATCGAATTGAAGACAAGACTCAAGAAACGGAAAACAAGACTCAAAAAACAAAATTATAAGAGCAAGAACGGAATCAAGACACAACTAAGAAAACGAATTGGAAGCAAGACACAATCAAGAACGAAGAAATGAATTAAAACCTAGACCTAGACTCAAAGAATTAACCAAGAAAAAATAAGAAAATAATAGGCAAACCTGATAAACCTAAGCACTGATTACCAATTTATGTTCAGATCGTCGTTTCTCTTCAGAAAAGCTTGGCCTCGCAAGCTAATTCTCCAAAAAAAAAAAATTACTATTCACTATTTTGCATTTTTTTTCAGCTCCGAACTGTATTTTTTTCTCTCTTTTTTGATCTTTTCTTGACCTTTTTTTTCTTTTCTTCATGTTCTTTTTTTTTTTTTTTCAGAAACAACCACAGTGAGCAAGTATCCAAGAACTTGAATTTAGAAGGACAAGAAACCCTAATTCAAGATTCTAGGGTTTAGCCAATTGAAAGCTAAACAAGAAAGGAAATTGAAAGCAAGAAAACGGAATTGAAGACAAGACTCAAGAAACGGAAAACAAGACTCAAGAAACAAAATCATAAGAACAAGAACGAAATCAAGACACAACCAAGAAAACGAATTGGAAGCAAGACACAATCAAGAATGAGGAAAGGAATTAAAACCTAGACCTAGACTCACAGAATTAACCAAGAAAAAACAAGAAAAGGATAGGTAAACCTGATAAACCTAAGCTCTGATTACCAATTTATGCTCAGATCGTCGTTTCCCTCCTAAAAAGTTTGGCCTCGCAGGCTAATTCTCCAAAATAAATTTTTTTACTGTTCATTGTTTTGCTTTTTTTTCAGCTCCGAACTGTATTTTTTTTTTCTCTTTTCTGATCTTTTCTTGACCTTTCTTTTATTTTCTTGATGTTCTTTTTTTCTTGATTTTCATCAACAACCACAATGAGCAAGTAACCAAGAACTTGAATTTAGAAGCACAAGAAACCCTAATTCAAGATTCTATAATTTGGTCAATTGAAAGCTAAACAAGAATTGAAATTGAAAGCAAGAAAACAGAATTGAAGACAAGACTCAAGAAACGAAATTATAAGAGAAAGAACGGAATCAAGACACAACCAAGAAAACGAATTGGAAGCAAGACACAATCAAGAACGAAGAAATAAATTAAAACCTAGACCTAGACTCACAAAATTAACCAAGAAAAAATAAGAAAATGATAGGCAAACCTTGTAACGCCCCGATCCCTCACGAGACCAGGACTCCTATTTATCACGCTATTGTCAACCTAATTCTAAACCCCGGGCATGAAATTTAGGAAAAAACGGACGGAGTTTCCCCTATATATAGGTCTATCTAGAAACCTTTCAACAGTCACATACAAGACCTGAATCACAATCAACAATTCATACAACCTAGCTTTCAAGATTCATAAAGCCAACCAGCTCCTCAAGGCCATCCGAGCCTTGGAACCCAACAACATATCACACAAGCATGCAACATTAAATCCATTGAAGTTCTATCTTTTTAATCCACTTATCATACCACTAGATATTATCAATCAAGCTTTCTTATAATTTGTGTCGAACCAGCTAACTAGTTTTCATCATCCACACAAGCATGCTCTACTAAGTAATAAAGTAAAGCAAATAAAAGATATTACAAGTCCACTAGTACCTAATCATCAAACAAAACTAAAACTTTAATATTACATAAATACATACATGGGCACAAAGTCTCAAATACAATACAAGCATATCATGATCACATTCTTCCATGTTTTACACACTGATAGAGCAAGCAGGCCACACAGGAGGCAATCCAATCTTCAGCTTTTCCTGAAATATGTTGAAAAGAAGCATGAGTAACTAGGTTACTCAGTGAGGGAGGTGATGCAACATTCTGGGCGTGCATTATGATATGCAAACACAAGAAATCATATACGTATAACATAAAGAACAAGATTTAAGTAACAAGTAGTCAACCACATTAAAAAGGATACGGTTCCACTTTAAGTCTTCAATCACGAGCAACGAACCACGAACTTCACGCAAGTGCCGGCAAACCACTTACTCCAACAAGTTGGGATACTCCGGATGTATCCCGGATGTATCCTGATCCTACGACCCTTTCTCCTAAGGTAGGTCCATGCCCAGCAGGTGAACCACGCCTCTGGGGTAGTGGAGTATGCCTCAGCGAGAAGGGAATAGGCACCATGGTAGTAGAGGGAGCACGGCAAGCCCGACGCCGCCCGTGTTTCTCGACGCTATCATGTCCGAAAAGGTTGCGCAACCCAAAACATGATCACGAGATCCAAGTATAACAATTAACACATATAAGGGACGACAAAGTAGGCCGCCCTTGCAAATAATTGCAATATAAGCCAACAAATACACAATATAGCAATATAATTCTCTAAAAGAGGCATACAACATAACTTTTCTTCACCAACTATTTAAATAGCTCAATTGAAGTTTAGACAAATAATATAATGCATGACAACACTTCAACAAGCTCTAGACGCATCAAAACACGCCAAATACTACATTTCCCCTTTCTTTAACTAATCTTTTCTTCTCCTAAGCACATCTCAAGGTTTCCAAATTGCTTACTAATCATACTATAGTCCTAATTAAGCTAAAAGACACCTATTAGTATCATAAAAACCCATTTTAGAAGTTAAAGCTCGGGAAGGCACCGAGCGGGTTTTAACTACAACTATACTAACCGAGTCCCAATTTCGCGTAACGAAAACACCAAAAGTGCTTCCTTAGCCCAAGGATACCCAAACCATAGCCCAAACTTGCCTGGATTGCACAATGGAAAAAGCCCCCTTTTAAAAGTCGACTAATTTCGCAATTTAGCTCGGTTTTGGGTGATTCAACTTCACGTGGCTTTTCAACTATCTTCACTAGGGCCTAGAGCATCTAATTGAAGTCCCAATTCAAGCTAATTAGCAAATTTTATTCAAAACCCTAAAACGAGCACTATTCATCATCTCTTTTATTTAATTTCAACTTTCAACCATAAACTTTGATAACAAGCTTTAAAAGTTAACTCTATAGCATCTAATAAACATATAATAAGCATTCATAACAAGTATTAGAGCTATAATCAACAAATCAAGAAATTCAACAAAAATGCATCAACTTTAAACTTAAAAAAAAAATGAAACTCCCTCACCTCCAAGAAGCTTAAACACACAAGGAACTAGCTTAATCCTCTAGCAATCACCTTGGTCTTGCTCCAAAATCCAAAAGCCCTAAGTGACTTCCCATTTTTTTTTCCTTCTAGAACCCGACGGGTTCTTCACATTTTTTTTCTTCTTTCGGTCCATTCTTCTCTTTTCTTTCTTATTGATGTATTTTGTAAGTACATAAAATATAATAATATAACCAATCACCAAAGAAAAGCCATCACCGATTTCTTTCTTTTTTCCCTTGGTTGGCTCGGTCCAATCATTTTTTTTTCTTTGTTTTGTTTGGCCTAAGCTTCAAAAAAAAAGTCCACCGAAATCAATTGCCTTGCTTTTGTTTTGTTGAAGCTGACTAGACTAAAACCAAATTAAAGCTAAACTAAGGTTATCTAATGTACAACTAACATAATGCATTTTTGTTTTTCGGTTGACTTTTCTTTTTCATTTTTATTTATGTTGTAATTAACTAACATAGAACCTAACTAATATAAAGAATAAGAAATGTCTACTAATGCCTAAACGAAATAAAAATTAGGCCCAATTAAAGTAACACCTAAGTCCGAACAGTCCAAAATCACTTAATTTTTCCCATTTCGGGCATGTAATGTACAAAATGAACACTGAACGAATTCACGGAATAAACTAATTTAGGCCAATATGAAAGCAGATAAAAAATAAATAAATAAAATAAAAAGGAAACTCAATTTCAGGCTAGAGAAATACTAAACAATTAATCATAAACAAATAATAAAATAAATTATTTACTTCATATAAACCATTTAGATATAATTAAATAAATATAATTATTAAAAATAATGAACTAGCCCGTTCAGATCCAGGCCTGGGCTTCTGGTTCGAATAGTAAAATAAATTAAAAAAAAGACAAGTAAAATAATTTAAATAAATAAAATAATAAGATAATGGTCCCGTTAAGTTATATAAATATAATTTAAATAAATACAAATAATAAATATCATAATTAATTAACTCTCGTAGATCAATCAAATACATTTTAAATAAATAAAGGTAGATGGTGACAATATTAAAAATAATTATTCCCGGGTCCAGGACTTCACATTCAAATAGTAAATTTAAATCAATTAAAATATTAGTAAGGTAAATTTTAGTAAATAAAATAATAAAATACTTATTTTATGTATTTATATGGAGATAGAAGATTAGGCTTCGGGATTTAGAGAAATCAAGTTAAATAATTAAAGTTAACCCAAAATAAAGATAAAACATGAAATGGCCCAAAATGCATTCTAGCTTATACTATTCACTCGGGGACACTAACTATTTTATATTTCACGTTCTAGATATGCTATGCACATACTTTCAATGAACAAATACTAGATAAATACCATGTAACATGAGAAAAATAAAAATTTTAGAAAAATATAAGACTTGAAAATTTAACTTGTGCTCGTGTGCTACTTATTCAATTAATTAAAAATAATGTAAACTAGCACCTAAATGCAATAAAATAATTTTTAATAATTATTTTACCAAGGTAATTGCCTCATTTAAATTTACTAAATATTATTTGCATGCATTTCAAGAAATGTAAAAATAGTGTAAATAAATAAATAAAATAACATAAACATGTAATTATAACCAAACATTTAAAGTAAACACATAAGTACATGCAAGTAGGTACTATTCGCTACATGCTGGGTCAGGGTGTCACAAACCTGATAAACCTGAGTTCTGATTAACAATTTATGCTCAGATCGTCGTTTCCCTTGAGAAAAGTTTGGCCTTGTAGGCTAATTCTCCAAAAAAAAAAATTATACTGATCACGGTTTTGCTTTTTTTTTTCAGCTCTGAACTGTATTTTTTTTCTCTTTTCTGTTCTTTTCTTGACCTTTCTTTTCTTTTCTTGATGTTCTTTTTTTTTTTGATTTTCAGAAACAACCACAATTAGCAAGTAACCAAGAACTTGAATTTAGAAGCACAAGAAACCATAATTTAAGATTCTTGAGTTTGGCCAATTGAAAGCTAAACAAGAAAAAAAATAAAAAGAAAGAAAATAAAATTAAAGACAAGACTCAAGAAACGAAAAATAAGACTCAAGAAAAGAAATTATAAGAGCAAGAACGGAATCAAGACACAACCAAGAAAAAGAAATGGAAGCAAGACACAATCAAGAACGAAGAAAAGAATTAAAACCTAGACCTAGACTCACAGAATTAACTAAGAAAAAACAAGAAAATGATAAGCAAACCTAATAAACCTAAGCTCTGATTACCAATTTATGCTCAGATCGTCGTTTCCTTTCAGAAAAGTTTGGCCTCGCAGGTTAATTATCCAAAAAAAAAAATTTACTGTTCACTGTTTTGCTTCTTTTTTTTTCAGCTCCGAATTGTATTTTTTTTCTCTTTTCTGATCTTTTCTTGACCTTTCTTTTCTTTTCTTGATGTTCTTTTTTTTTTTCAGAAGTAACCACAATGAGTAAGTAACCAAGAACTTGAATTTAGAAGCACAAGAAATCCTAATTCAAGATTCTAGGGTTTGGCCAATTGAAAGCTAAACAAGAAACGAAATTGAAACCAAGAAAACAAAATTGAAGACAAGACTGAAGAAACAAAAAACAAGAGTCAAGAAACGAAATTATAAAAGCAAGAACGGAATCAAGAAACAACCATGAAAATGAATTGGAAGTAAGACACAATCTGTAATGGCCCGATCCCTCACGAGACCGGAGCCCCGATCCCAAAACCCAAGGCACAAAAAATGAGAGAAAACGGAAGGAGTCTCCCATGTTTATAGGACAATCCAGAACGTGTACAAGCAGATATAACCTCAAAATTAAAGTCCAACCTCCTCCATAACTTCTAACTTCCTCTATCCATCTTCCTTATGAATTAAATCCACCAACCATTCAGATCATGCAAGCATGCATTTAATAGACAATAAAGTAAATAATACAAGTTATTGCATACCATTACAAATATCACATCTTACAAACACTAACTATCTATTACAATCCTTCCTAACATGAATCAAATATACACACAAGACTTCTATTTTACAAATTTTACTATCACGAGCAAGCAATACCTCAATGCTCAAGAGGCCAAACAGCTTGTAGGCTCCGCAGTTGTTTTGTACTAAACCTAGAAATGTTAGAAAGAGGGGTGAGCATACAATACATGTATACTTAGTGAGGGAAGAAACATATATTCAAGGAGTTTTCGAAAATATTTTCGTGCAATGCAACAAATAAGGAAGGTACAAGAAATCAATATAAAATAACCGCTAGATAGACAATACTTTTCCACACAATGAGAAGGAACCAAGTAGCAATGCCAGATACAATAGCAATTAATAACCAAATAGCTCATGCAAAGGAATATAATTATAGTTAACTCTCATGTGGTAGATCTGTATGCCCCAACGAGGTGGATCAAGCTCCTGGGGTAGTGGATTATGCCACAACGAGAGGTTCTAAAACAAAAGGATATAGTTAACTCTCCTGTGATAGATCTGTATGCCCCAACGAGGTGGATCAAGCCTCTGGGGTAGTGGATTATGCCACAGCGAGAGCTTCAAAAAAAAAGGATATAGTTAACTCTCCTGTGGTAGATTTGTATGCCCCAACAAAGTGGATCAAGCCTCTCGTGTAACGCCCCGACCCAACCCCATGCTAAAGGTTAAGTCTGGACCCGATAAACGGACAGAGTATCATTTGTACTGCGGACATTTGGGAAACCTGTAAATGCTCAAAATAGCCACAATATACTAAAACAAGCTTTTATAGTTAGAAATTCCAAGGTTCAAGGCCATCCAAGCCTTGAAACATACAACTGCTCCGAATCACACAAGCATGCACCCAACTTAACTTTTCATTGAACCATTTTAACATGCCATTCTATGATAACATTAGAGCAATCTTAGAAGTTGAAATCAAACATACCTCTAAACATACACCCCAAGCATGCAAGAACTAAAAAGAGAATTAAAAGTTATTACAAACCATAATATCTCAAAGCTAACATTACAACCAACTAACTTTCAACTTACAACTACAAGAATATAAATAGTCTTAAGGCCACAAAATAGATCATGCTATAGCAATACAAGTACGCCATGTAACAACAAGAAGGCACATCCACCTTAGACAACAAACGCACAACAACTAGGGCAAAGGCTCAGCCTGAACTTCTTCTTCTTCCACTACTACCTCAACTAGCTGGGGATCACCCTCAGCACTTCCTGAAACATAATATCGAGGTATGAGCAACACTGTTGCCCAGTGAGGGATAAGGTCTCGGGTCGTGCAATGCAACAGGTAATACAGTTAAACAACAATAGCAATTAAACAATTCAAGAAATAACAATAGCTTAAATAACCACACATTAAAAAGGATACATTTCACTTAACCCCAATACACCAAATCTTCAATCCACGAACACGATCCACGAACCACGATCATGATCACGATAAGCCGGCATAACCCCAAACACTTCAGTGGGTGTACTCCGGATGTACCCCAATAATCCTACGACCCAACATCCCCTGGCAATCTCCGGACCAGGTGAATGAGGGACTAGGGCACAGAGTTTGAATATCTACCGGCAAGCCCTCTGCCACCTAGCCGATATTCAATACATCCAGCCATGACACTATGGTTGCGCAACCACTATGCAATGCACTTAACGATGACAAGCCAATATCAATAATATAAGTAATAACACATAAGAGGATCAACAAAGTAGGTTGACCTCAGAATAGATAGATTAGAAGCAGTTCAATAAGCAAATAAGAAGTTTACACAAAGGGGAAAATCCAAGATACATTTAGAACCCTACCAAAAGCTTCAAAATAACTTGAAGTCACATTTAAACACATATGGAGACATGCCAAGGTCTTGGATGCAAGTGACAGTCGAATTTACCCTTAAACCCCTTTGTAATCCCGTCCGTTTTTTCTTCCAAACTCATATTAAGAATTCCAATTCGAGGGAAGGATATACAAATCTTCTAATTAACCCTTAAGGTACCCTTACAACCCATAATTTCGTCCAATTACCCGCAATTACCCAGAAAGCCCTATTTTCCCTCTTATAGCCTTGAACTACATATACATCAACCCAGCTTCAAACAAGGGTTAGCAAAGTTTCTATAGCACCTAGGTAGCCTAAGAATACTCAAAGTGAAGCGCGAATCCACCCGGATTCGCATTATCCCCAAAACCCTTTTGTTAAAGTAGGCTAATTCACGTTCTATGCAAATTTAAAGCGATTCAAATGCACGGGGCTACTAGACTACATTCATTAGCACCTAAGGCATCTATTAGAAGCATTGAATCAAGCTAATATGCGCAATTACACAAAACCCTAGAATTTCATCACTATTCACCTCATAAATCAAATTAACGATTCTAACCGTTTAAAATGCGAACCAATGGCTCAAATACGTTCTCTAGCACTTATATACAAGGTATAATAGCATAGGTAAGAATTACAATAGCATTGGAACACATTTCTAACAAATCAAGAAAATAGCCACAATTTTAAAACGCGTAAAAAGTCATGAAATACCTCACCAATACGCGAAGGAGCTCACGGGAGGCTTGCAAACACCCTAAACTATGTGCTCCTAATTGCAAGAGAGGGCTGTCGGGTAAGCTACAGTGATTTCAGCCTTTTTTTTTGTTTTGCTATGTTATGAGCTAAATTGGTGTTGTGTGAGCATATATATTAAATGGGGTCAAGTTAGGTGCTTAGTGGTCCACTAAAATGAGCGTTGATAGCTTAAAAACGAGCCTAAAGTGTAAAGTGTAGGCTAGCTAATTAAATCACTAAGTTATGATAAGTAACACTATTCCTAGTTTGCTAAAAACATTTTCTAGATGGGGGTTCTGAACGCTAATCGCACAAAGGCACATTTTCTCGTTCTTTTAACAAGTAATATGATTTAATAAAATTGCTAATTCACTAATATAGTGCAATTTGAAAATGGAGTGAATAGTGGCTAAAAAACACAGTTAATAAAGTACAGAAGGAAATGCACAAATAATGGGTGCAACAGTAAGTTAATGCAAGGCAAAAAGCTCGGGTGTCACATCCTCTCCCCCTTAAACTAATTGCATCCACGCAATTCTTATATGATTCGGTGAATAACTCTGGATATCGATCTCGCATCTGATCCTCTCTTTCCCAGGTAGCATCCTCCAACCCATGATGATCCCACAGAACTTTAACCATCGAAATGCTTTTAGTCCTTAGCTCCTGAACTTTCTGATCAACAATCCGAAGAGGTTTCTCCGTATAGGTTAATGTTTCACTGATCTCTAGTGGCTCGGGCTCAAGAACATGAAAAGGTTCTGGCTGATACTTCCAAAGCATAGAAACATGGAAGACATGATGAATTCTGCCCAAGCTAGGAGGCAAAGCTAGTCGATAAGCCAATTCATCAACAGTTTCAATTATTTCAAACGGTCCCACGTAACGAGGACTAAGTTTACTTCCCTTGCCATGCCAAATCAAGCCCTTGCGAGGAGAAATTTTTAGGAATACCCGATCCCCTACGGCAAATTTCAGATCACGACGGCTTCTATATGCATAACTTTTTGCCGACTCTAAGCTGTAAGTATTCTTTTTCTGATAAGCTGGACATTATCAATCATTCTGTTCATCTCTGGCAATGAAGTAGGATCAATAGATTTCAACTCTCCAACTTCATCCCAATATAAAGGAGATCTGCATTTCCGCCCATACAAAGCTTCATATGGTGCCATATCGATTGTAGCTTGATAACTGTTGTTATAAGCAAATTTTGCAAGAGGTAAGTATTTCTCCCAACTCTTACCGAAGTCCAGAATGCATGCTCGAAGCATATCCTCTAATATCAAGATAGTTCTTTCAGATTGTCCATCAGTTTGAGGATGATGAGAGGTACTGAAGCTCAATGTCGTGCCCAAAGCTTTCTGAATCTTCTGCCAGAACTGAGATGTGAATCTGGGATCTCTATCTGACACAATACTCTTGGGAATCCCATGAAGTCTAACAATATTCTCAACATAAATTTCAGCAACCTATCAAGAGATTCAGTTTTCTTTGTAGCAATGAAATGAGAGGTTTTGGTCAATCTATCCACAACAACCCAAACTGGATCATGACCTCTCAAAGACCGCAGTAAATCTGACACGAAATCCATGGTAATGTGATCCCATTTCCAAACAAGAATAGCCAAAGGCTGCAACAACCCTACTGGTCTCTGATGTTCAGCTTTAACTTTCTGACACGTAAGACATTTACCAACATAGTCAGCAATCTCTCTCTTGATGTTGTTCCACCAGTAGTTCTGTTTCAGATCTCTGTACATCTTGGTACTGCCTGGATGGATAGTATACTTAGAATTATGAGCCTTTGCAAGAATTTCTTTCTTTAAAGCTGGCTCAGAAGGAATACAAATTCTGCCTTTGAACTTAAGAAGTCCAATATCATGTAATTTGAAATCCGACTCTCCCCCTTTCAACTTTTCTAAGATTTCCATCAATTGCAAATCAGCTTGTTGAGCCTCTCTAATCCTAGATAATAAAAGAGACTGAATATGCAAACTTGCAAATTGAATACTAGAATCTGAAGTGTTGGGCTCCATAAACATAATTCTTCCATGAATTCCCAATTTTTGATGATTAGACTGGCAACTGAAGCCTTTCGGCTTAAAGCATCGGCAACAATATTCGCCTTACCTGGCAGATAATTGATAGTATAATTATAATCCTCAAGCAACTCCAACCAACGCCTCTGCCTCATATTCAACTCTTTCTGAGAAAAGAGATATTTCAGACTGTTATGATCAGTAAAAATTTCAACTTTATTACCCCAAAGATAGTGATGCCATTTCTTTAATGCAAAGATGATAGCTGCAAGCTCGAGATCATGCATCGGGAATTAAGTTCATAAGGTTTCAGTTTTCTGGAAGCATAAGCAATAACTCTCCCATTCTGCATCAATACACAGCCCAAATCTTCCTTAGAAGCATCATTATAGATTACAAGATTATCAGTACCCTCAAGTAGAGCGAGAATAGGAGCTGTGGTTAATCTCTTCTTTAATTCCTGGAAGCTAGCCTCACACTTCTCATTCCAGTCAAATATAGTCTTCTTTCGAGTGAGTTGAGTCAAAGGTCCAGCAATTTTAAAGAAATCCTTGACAAACCTTCTGTAATAACCCGCTAAACCCAGAAAACTGCGAATTTCTGTAACAGTCTCCGGTCGTTTCCATGCCATGACAACCTCAATCTTTGCTGGATCTACAGAAATTCCATCCTGAGAAATAATGTGGCCCAGAAAAGTGACTTGCCTTAACTAGAACTCACATTTGCTAAACTTTGCAAATAACTGATACTCCTGAAGAGTCTGCAACACAATTCTAAGATGTTGTTCATGTTCCGCCTCAGATTTAGAATAGACAAGAATATCATCAATGAAAATAACAACAAACTGAACCAGACATGGGCGGAATACTCTATGCATCAAATCTATAAATGCGGCAAGAGCATTAGTTAACCCAAACGGCAGAACAACAAACTCATAATGACCATACCAAGTTCTGAAAGCAGTTTTGGGAACATCATCGGACTTAATCCTTAACTGATAATAGCCTGCCTCAGATCGAATTTAGAAAATACCCTGGCACCTTGCAGCTGATCAAATAATTCCTCAATCAAAGGCAATGGATATTTGTTTTCAATAGTTATTTGATTAAGACCCCGATAATCAATGCATAACCGAAGAGATCCGTCTTTCTTTTTAACAAGTAAGACCGGTGCATCCTAAGGTGAAGAACTCGGCTGAATGAATCCCTTCTCAAGTAAACCCTGCAACTGAATTTTCAATTCTTGTAACTCAGGTGGAGCCATTCTGTACGGAGTCCTAGAGATAGGCGTAGCCCCTGGTAATAAGTCGATCACAAACTCTATCTCTCTATCAGGTGGTAAACCAGGTAATTCTTCAGAAAATACCACCGAAAACTCTCTCACGATAGGCACATCATTCAATTTCAATTGATCACTAGGTTGATTAATCAAATAAGCAAAGTAAGCCTTACAACCCTTATTTAACATTTTTGATGCTTTAATAGAAGATATGATAAGAGTTCCCGTAGATTTTCTACTACCAACTATTCAAGTACGGGCTGGTCGGGCATTTCTAGTTTGACAATCTTCCTTCTACAATCAAGTTGGGCATAATATTTACCTAACCAGTCCATCCCCAATATAATTTCAAAGTCCTGGAAAGGTAGAATAATTAAATCGGGAGGAAAAACACAACCTTGAATAAAAATATTACATGCCTTGCAGATAGATTTGGTGACAAACTTGGGCCCCATAGGTGTATAAACCACAATATCATGCAATAGTTTATCATGTTTCAACTTAGCATTTTGCGCATATATAGGTGTAATAAATGAATGTGAAGCCCCGTAATCAATTAAAACTTTAACTGATTGATCATTAAGAAGAAAAGTACCTTCTACTATAGCGATCGTATCCAGAAGCTCCTCTACATCTAAGGCAAATACTCAGGCCTGACCCCGCGGTACTGGTGCTGCAACTGAACCCCTGGTGTGATTGCCTTGACTAGATGTCTGTCCCTTGGTATTCTTGAATTTCTGGCAGTCTCTAACCCTGTGTTGATCACTGCCGCATCCGGTACATAGGCCCAGTCTCTTTCAACAATTTTCCTCTGTATGACCCTGGCGTTGACAGAAGCTGCACTGCTGGTGACGTCTTGCAACAGTGCCTCCCGAAGGAGCTCTATAAGTAGAGGTAGCTGAACTACCCTGCTGAGAACGAACCACTACTGGTCAGGTCTGCCCCTGACTCTAACTCTGAGCTGGTCGCGACTGAGTCTGAACAGGACCTGTATAACTCTGCGTCTGCCTCGGCTGTGGACTCTGCCCCACTGGAATAGTCTGCCTCTGGTACCCCTGACTCTAAGACTGGAACTGAAGCTTACTCGATTGACTAGTCTCTGCCAACACGTCTGCTTTGCGCTTTTCATACCTTGAGGCGGCTCTGACCACTGCAGCATAGTTAGGGTAATCATTCGCAGACAAATTAAGCATAATATCATTCCTCAATCCCATAATGAATCTCTGCATTTTCATATCCTCAGGTTGTGCCAAAGCCGGCACATAACGGGAAAGCCTAGTAAAAGCAGCCTCATATTGATCTACTGTCATATTTCTCTGTTTCAAAGCTATGAACTATGTCTGACGTCTCTCACGGGCAACCACTGATATATATTTATCTCAAAATTCTCGAACGAAATCAGCCCACGAATGTTGAACCGTCTCAGCTTCCCATTTCTCATTAATAGTACGCCACCACTCCTTGGCGTCACCCTCCAGAAGAAATGTGGCATAAGTAATTTTTCTCTTATCACTGCACTCAAGAATTGCAGCCACCCTTTCAAATTTCCTCAACCACAATTCGGCCTTCATATCATCAGGTTCTCCAAAGAAACTGTAGTCCCCGTGATGTAAAAATATGTCATACAAATTAACTCCAGTAGTACCACTACCCTCGGCTCTGGCAGCCTGATTACCTCTGGTAGTCCCTGCCTGACCCTGCTGAGTTACGAACTGGGCAATGGTATTCATAGAAGTAGCCATAGTAGCCAGAATTTGTGTAGTGCTTGGTTCTGGTCCCTGTGGTGGTGCATTCTCTACTACACATTCACCCTCTCTCGGTATACCCTGCCTAGGAGCTTCTTCCGGCTCTCTCCCTGGTCTGCCCCTTCTTTTCATCTCAAACAGCTAGAATGCAAAGTATTATTGTGAAACCCCACTTTTCTGCTTTAACTCGATTTACGTGTTTTATCTCGTTTTGCATGCATTTGACCTGTTTATGTGCTATATGACCTAGAATGTTATAATTTTGATGTCAATACTCCTAATACGTGCTAAATGTGCATTCATGAAATTTTCATCAAAAACGGGATCAGAAATTTTATCGTCGATTTTTAGTGAATAGTGTTTTCGAAACACGTCCGCTAAAATTTTGAAACTGGTCTTTTTAACCCTTCTAGACCTAGACCACGGACTTTAATAGACCTGTATTTGATTAAAACGGTTTTAAAATCGGCTTAAGAATTTATTAGGGTTTTTACACTGACTTTTGCGAAAATCGAGTTTTAAGCCGACTCGGGTGAAAGTGTTTGATTGTAAAACTTCTTGTCACCTAAAAATAACCTACTTGAGCTAGCTTGGGTGTTGAATAATTGTTTTGAACATTGGTGATCAAGAAAATGCATTTAAAGTCAAGAAAACACTAAAAATAATTAGTTTCCACTTTGACTTTCTTTTATTTATTTGACCTTTGCTTAATATATTATCAACACACATTAAAAACAAAGCAAAACACCACCAAAAACACACACAAAACCGTGGCTCCTTGGAGGAGAAAGATGAAGGCATTTTCAAAGTATTTTCCTCATAGATTTTGCATTTCAAAGCCTAATTGAGTGATTCAAAGCTTGATTTCACTTGTTTGGCATCCATTCTACACATTTCTTGCATCAAAACACATCAAAGGTAAGAGAAAAATTCTAGATCTCAAAACTTGTCTTTTCCATTTTTGCGTATAAATGAAGATTGAACCGTTAGAATTGTAATCTGATGTTAGATTATTGCTCCTTGCATGCTAAGGATCGTTTAGTGGTAATACTATGAGTTTCTGTCGGATGTAGCATAATTTTTATTTTTCGGGTATTTAATTTAGATTAAATTGTTCAAAGTTGATTTAATTGAGTTGCGTTGCTCGAAATCGATTGCCGTCGATTTCTAAAAACTTGATAATTACGTGGTAGCGCTGTTGTAATGCCGAATTTTCGATTACATTGTCCGTGTGAAAATCCGGAAAATTCAGCCAAGACATCCTAGGGTTTTAGGGTTATCGGGCATGATTTGGAGGTGTTATGGTGGATTTCCGAGAGGGCTAATGTAGTAGGTTGAATGGGTGAGTGATAGAAACTGATTTGGCAATGTTTGGGTTAGTAGAATGTAAGTTATGAATTTTTGAAGTTTAGGTTGTTATTCTTTAATTTCTTGAACGATGCCTTTAGATGATTGGGTGGTGCTTGAGTGTTGATTGGTGAGTTGTTGATGAGTAATTTAGGGTTTAATTGTGTATATAATGCATGTCCGGTTAGATGGCCTACTTTGTCATCTAACTAAGTTATTGTTGCTTAAATCATAATTGATGCTATCAATGTTGAATAAATGATGATTGATTGATGATTGATTGATGATTGATGATGATTATGGAGTCTTGGTATGTGTGTGCCACCTCTCGGGTAGCGTTGGGCTGTCGGGTTGATAACGGCATGACTGCCAGAGGCTACCCCCAGCTCGCATGACGGAGGTGTCATGGAGGGAGGGGCTAGTGAGGTACCTCGGATGCGTGAGTAATAGGGAGTTATAAGAAGAACGGTTGAGATCGTGATGGCGTTTGGAGCTACACCAAATAGAGTATCCTTTATTGAATGGTTATATAGTTATGTGATGATAGTATTATTTATGTTATTGTGTGTTTACTGACTCAAAGGATTATTCCAAGGAGTTTAGTAGACCTTGCTCGAGATCTATCGGATCCTCACTGGGCTTATTTATATAAGCTCACTCTCTATTATTGCATGCTTACAGGTGTTGCAGAGCCGGATTACGGGTACGTGCCTCCTGAGGAGGAAAATGTGCCTTACGTGGACGAGTCATATGTCCCAGAGTCTTATCCGTGATTCTATGCTGTTATTTATCATGTATATTAGCTTAGTAGCCTTTTCTATGCTTTATAGTTCTTGTTGTATAGGATGTTGAAAAGGATATAAATAGTTGTTACTATTCTAGCAGCTTTTTTTGTCTATGGTTAAGTTGTTAGATGGGTCTCAACTTATTTTTGAAATGTATGATAAGGTTGAGGTATTGTATGTTATGTTGGAACAGAGGCAGATAACGAGGACTGATTATTGTATATTATGGTTATGATGTATGTTGTTATTATTGAGGAGTTGTTTGTTGTATGGTTTGTGGAGTTGATGTTTAATGTTATTAATAAGGTTGGTTTAGAACCTCGGTATTCTATTTACTGTCGTTATACTGCCAAAATTTCGTTGCGTCCTGACTGATTATAGGAGGGGTCGAGTTGGGGCGTGACAATTATGATAGGCATTTACATAAATTGGAGGTAAAGCACATAGGAAGAAGTTCAAATAAATCCACATAAGTCACATATTACATTAGAAGATTGTTCACATACAAGAGATTCATTGTCACTTAATCTTGCTTGGCATTCTAGACTTTTCACTTTCAAACATTAACTCTTAAAGACCTTTCGCATTCCATTGACATACTAGCATGTTCATTTCCAATTCAAATTTCACTTAGGCAAATTAAAGAGCTATAGTTTCCTACAATCACAAAATCACATAGCAGACCCCTACCCACAGACCGAGAAATTTAACCCAGCCTTATGCAATCTATAGCTCTAATACCACCTAAAATGTAACGCCCCGACCCAACCCCACGCTAAAGGTTAAGTCTGGACCCGATAAACGGACAGAGTCTCCTCTGTACCGCGGACATTCTAGAAACCTATAAATGCTCAAAATAGCCACAATATACTAAAACAAGCTTTTATAATTAAAATTCCAAGGTACAAGGCCATCCAAGCCTTGAAACATATAACAACTCCGAATCACACAAGCATGCATCCAACTTAACTTTTCATTAAACCATTTTAACATGCCATTCTAAGATAACATTAGAGCAATCTTAGAAGTTGAAATCAAACATACCTCTAAACATACACCCCCAAGCATGCAAGAACTAAAAGGAGAATTAAAAGTTATTACAAGCCATAATATCTCAAAGCTAACATTACAACCAACTAACTTTCAACTTGCAACTACAAGAATATACATAGCCTTAAGGCCGCAAAATATATCATGCTATAGCAATACAAGTACGCCATGAAACAACAAGAAGGCGCATCCACCTTAGACAACAAACACACAGCAACTAGGGCAAAGGCTCAGCCTGAACTTCTTCTTCTTCTACTACCACCTCAACTAGCTGGGGATCACCCTCAGCACTTCCTGAAACATGATATCGAGGTATGAGCAACACTGTTTCCCAGTGAGGGATAAGGTCCCGGGGCGTACAATGCAACAGGTAATACAGTTAAACAACAATAGCAATTAAACAATTCAAGAAACAATAATAGCTTAAATAACCACACATTAAAAAGGATACATTTCACTTAACCCCAACACCAAATCTTCAATCCACGAACATGATCCACGAACCACGATCACGATCACGATAAGCCGGCATAACCCCAAACACTCCAGTATGTACCCCGATAATCCTACGACCTAACATCCCCTGACAATCTCCGGACCAGGCGAATGAGGGACTAGGGCACGGAGTTTGAATATCCACCGGCAAGCCCTCTGCCTCCCAGTCGATATTCAACACATCCGCCCCTGACACTATGGTTGCGCAACTACTATGCAATGCACTTAACAATGTCAAGATATCAATAATATTCTAAGCAACAACACGTGGGAGGATCAACAAAGTAGGTTGACCTCGAAACAGATAGATTAGAAGTAGTTCAATAAGCAAATAAGAAGTTTACACAAAGGGGAAAATCCAAGATACATTTAGAACCCTACCAAAAGCTTCAAAATAACTTGAAGTCACATTTAAACACATATGGAGACATGCCAAGGTCTTGGATGCAAGTGACAGTCGAATTTACCCTTAAACCCCTTTGTAATCCCGTCCGTTTTTTCTTCCAAACTCATATTAAGAATTCCAATTCGAGGGAAGACTATACCAATCTTCTAATTAACCCTTAAGGTACCCTTACAACCCACAATTTCGTCCAATTACTCGCAATTACCCAGAAAGCCCTATTTTTCCTCTTACAGCCTTGAACTACATATACATCAACCCAGCTTCAAACAAGGGTTAGCAAAGTTTCTATAGCACCTAGGTAGCCTAAGAATACTCAAAGTGAAGCCCGAATCTACCTGGATTCGCATTATCCCCGAAACCCTTTTGTTAAAGTCGGCTAATTCACGTTCTAAGCAAATTTAAAGAAATTCAATTGCACGGGGCTATTAGACTACCTTCATTATCACTTAAGACATCTATTAGAAGCATTGAATCAAGCTAATACGCGCAATTACACAAAACCCTAGAATTTCATCACTATTCACCTCATAAATCAAATTAACGATTCTAACCGTTTAAAATGCAAACCAATGGCTCAAATACGTTCTCTAGCACTTATATACAAGACATAATAGCATAGGTAAGCATTACAATAGCATTGGAACACATTTTTAACAAATCAAGAAAATAGCAATAATTTTAAAATGCGCAAAAAGTCATGAAATCCCTCACCAATACGCGAAGGAGCTCACGGGAGGCTTGCAAACACCCTAAACTATGTGCTCCTAGCTTGGCTTGGCTTGAAATGAAGAATTGAAGATGAAAAATTTCTCCCAAGTGCAAGAGAGGGCTGTCAGGTAAGCTACAGTGATTTCAGCCTTTTTTTTTTTTGCTATGTTATGAGCAATTGGTGTTGTGTGAGCATATATATTAAATGGGGTCAAGGTAGGTGCTTAGTGGTCCACTAAAATGAGCGTTGATAGCTTAAAAATGAGCCTAAAGTGTAAAGTGTAGGCTAGCTAATTAAATTACTAAGTTATGTTACGTAACACTATTCCTAGTTTGCTAAAAATATTTTCTAGATGAGGGTTCTGAACGCTAATCGCACAAAGGCACATTTTTCCCGTTCTTTTAACAATTAATATGATTTAATAAAATTGCTAATTCACTAACATAGTGCAGTTTGAAAATGGAGTGAATAGTGGCTAAAGAAGACAGTTAATAAAGCACAGAAGGAAATGCGCAAATAATGGGTGCAATAGTAAGTTAATGTATGGCAATAAGCTCGGGCGTCACATCTGGGGTAGTGGATTATGCCACAGTGAGAGGTTCTGGGAAACCATGGTAGCCGAGAGAGCACGGCAAGCCCGATGTCGCCCGTGTTACTCGACACTACCATGCCCGAAAAGGTTGTGTAACCACGAATAACGAATCACGAGATAATAATATGAATCAAGATGAGAGGTTAGCAAAGTAGGCTAACACCGCCCAAATGTAACATAAATAACTCAAATAACAATCAAATATAGCAAATATAACCATTTACTAGCTAGTCATGCAATAAGTTCAAGTAATTCTCAAGCAATATACTAGATCATTCTATCTAATAGCAAGAAACAACTAAAATGCACCAAAATGATAGAAATCCCTCACCTTTACCAAACCTCAAGATGCAAAAATGGTTTAGCTACTCCAACTTTCCTTGAATTAGCTTGAATATGTAAACCCTAGTTTTCATATAAGTATATCCTTTAGCAATTGATTATACCAAGTCTATTCACAAAACACAAACTCACAAGTTCATAAAATCCTTAGGAACTCAAGGATACTCAGCTAACCATAAACTAGTTCTTAGTGCATTTTGAACAACACATAACATGCGTTAATATTTTATTAACAACAGCTCACTACATCTAATAACTAATTATCTCTCACTAAGAATAACTTATCAGTTAGAGTCATTTATCCTCGAGCTAAATTAGAAGCTACATTTACATGTCTCTAATTCTCTTGATTATTTAACAGCAAGGAACAATAGATAAAGCACAAGGTTATACAACTCAATGGTAAAAGCATTACACTTGAGAAGTTAAGCTAAGAGTAAATTAACTATAATTACGTCTTTAGCCAACACGTAAAACACTATATCACACATAAACACACCAAATTTGCACTAAAGAAAAAGAGTACAAGAAAACAAGTTAAATAGCTAACTAGTGTTCCAACATTATTAGTTTGCCATTTAAAACTAGGATCAAAATACCCAAGTTAACAAGCTTGCTAATATTTCTACCATTACTAGTATAAAACTCTAAGCTAAATTCTTTATCACTTAATAGTCTTCAAATCTTTGAAGTACACCCCGTAGCTAGTTAGTAAGTAAAGCTAATCCTTATGTTAACCACTAACCTTCTAACTAACTTTATATTTCACATAGATGGGATTTAATTTTAATAGCTTCCAACCTTATGTAGAATGTCATTTAGGCCAGCCACTAAGTCAATTAGGCAACATAAGCTCAAAATAACAAAAAAAAAGATACAAGCTAGCACAAAAAGGGTCATTTGGTTGGTTTCATACATACACACAATACATGAATTGTCACTTAAATAATAGAATGTAGACATCTTCTAGTGTTCACGTAGGCATTTACATAAGCATGTAACACACAAACATTAGGCACTGTACTAAGTCCTTAACAAGCACTTGATTTCTCACAACTAAGCTAGACATATTTAACTAGTGCGCTTCAAAGGTGATGTGTCTTAAATACATTATACTTGCATTATTCAACTAAAACTTAATGTTATGGTAGGAGCATCTTAGATTCTCAATAGGCAAGTCCTCTACATAATCCATAAGTTAGCACTTTAGTCTTTTAGCAATTTCACTTCACATAAGTCAATTAATTTCACATAACTAATTCATAATAAAATTTCAATAAATATATATTATAACTATCATATAATCCAAATTACGTATATGTGCATCGAGAATTCATAGTTTTACCATCTAACGAACTCAACCCATAATGTCAATTATCAAATTAGCTAAACAATCATCCATTCCTAACAGAAGCTTGAATTTATTCGATCCGTAGCCTATTCTATTGAGCTTAATATTCCATTTTCTTTATCTATAAATATAGCTCTTTGAGTGTAGATGATTTTAGAATCAAACAGAGCTCAATTCCAGTTTAAAATCAGTAAGTTATGATTTTTCTCGTGCAACTATGCAAACTGCCTCTGCTTCAACGATTTTCAGACACGTTTCTAAAATGTCAAAATTGGAGGGTCAAAACGTTAGAATTAGCCTTAGCACTAGAATCAACATTTGTTCTAAACTTCCTAATATAGCTGCTGTAAAAATTTCGTTAATTTCAGAGCACGTTTACTACCTCAAAACCTCTCTGCAAATCAGTTGCTAAAATCCACCAAATTTTCTTCTCTTGTTCCTCTTCTCCTTTAGTTAATTTTCTTGCTTTCTTGAACTAAATTAGGCATATACATTTCATAGTGAACTCTCATCAAACATCTAACCTACATACAAGAGTTCCATCTAGCATAGACATAATATTTTCAAGAATAACCAAAACAATACACAAATCTTGCAAAAGTTTACTCAATCAACATCATGCATGCTAAAATTTCACTTTTCTTGCAATCATAGTTCAATACTCAATCATATAATTCATAAGTCACACCATAATAACGAGTTATTACAATAAATTGCAACAAGGATGCAAACCCTCACCTTATTCATGCTAGAAACGCGAGTTAATGCACGAAAATGAGAGGAAATCGGCTCGGGGTTACTTATTTCTTCTTCTTTTTCCTTATTTTTCTTATTTTTATGTCTTTCTTTCTCTCCTATTTCTTCTCTCTTGTTCAACCGTGAAGTGTGTGTGTGTTGTGGGGTGTCTGATTGTGTGTGTGTAGTGTAGTATTTATGCTTTGCTTTTGTTTTTTTTTTTTTTGTCTTTTCATTTAATGCCAAAAGACCAATTAACCCCTCTAACTAATTAACAAAGTCTAGTTTTCCATTTAGTTATAATCTAACTAATCTAGTTTCTATTGCAAATTAATAACGCACAAGTAATTCCTACGATACTTAAAACACGTAAATACACATAAATACATGTTAAACGAGATGAATACATGTAAAACAGTACAAATAATTATCAATATACATTTCCAAGAAATATACAAATTAATGCTATACAAAGTTAATTTAAGGCACAAAAATTGCAATTAAAGTCTACTAGTCCACAAAACTATGTTATATCATGTTTTACTATTCATATAGTTCGAAAATCATTTTTTTAACGCACTCTCCCGATGTATTATGCAATTAAAAATTACGTACGTATACCCAAAAATAAGAGTGTTATAAGGGAAAAATATGAGATTCGCAAAATAAATTACTTTAATTTTTACCCCTGGGCTCAGGGCTCGTTTTCAAAAGATGAAAATATGTCTACTAGATATTTGAAATAATCCCTTGTAATGTAAATATCAAAATAATAGCTAAAATATTTTATTTGAACTAATAATATCAGTGTCCCCTTTTGAAGAACATAAAAGAAACAAAAAGAAAACGAAACAACTATTTAAATCTTAATTGTTAGAATAAACACATTCACACATATAACACTTAAACTAATACAAATTTATATGCAATTAAGTATGTCATGCCATATGTTGGGTCTAGGGTCTCACACAATCAAGAACGAAGAAATGAATTAAAACCTGGACCTAGACTTACATAATTAACCAAGAAAAAAACAAGAAAATGATAGGCAAACCTAATAAACCTAAGCTCTGATTACCAATTTATGCACAGATCGTCATTTCCCTTCAGAAAAGTTTGGCCTCGCAGGCGAATTCTCCAAAAAAAAGATTTTTACTGCTCACTGTTTTGCTTTTTTTTTTTCAACTACAAACTGTATTTTTTTTTCTCTTTTCTGATCTTTTTTTCACCTTTCTTTTCTTTTCTTGATGTCCTTTTTTTTTTTCAGAAACAGCCACAATGAGCAAGTAACCAAGAACTTGAATTTAGAAGCACAAGAAACCCTAATTCAAGATTCTAGGGTTTGGCTAATTGAAAGCTAAACAAGAAACGAAATTGAAAGCAAGAAAACGGAATTGAAGACAAGACTCAAGAAACGGAAAACAAGACTCAAGGAACGAAATTATAAGAGCAAAAACAAAATCAAGACACAACCAAGAAAACAAATTGGAAGCAAGACACAATCAAGAACGAAGAAATGAATTAAAACCTAGACCTAGACTCATAGAATTAACCAAGAAAAAACAAGAAAATGATAGGCAAACCTGATAAACCTAAGTTCTGATTACCAATTTATGTTCAGATCGTTGTTTCCCTTCAGAAAAGTTTGTCCCCGCAGGCTAATTCTCCAAAAAAAAAAATTACTATTAACTGTTTTGCTTTTTTTTTTTAGCTCCGAACTGAATTTTTTTTTCACTTTTCTGATCTTTCCTTGACCTTTCTTTTCTTTTTCTTGATGTTCTTTTTTTTTTTATTTTCAGAAACAACCACAATGAGCAAGTAACCAAAAACTTGAATTTAGAAGCACAAGAAACCCTAATTTAAGATTCTAGGGTTTGGCCAATTGAAAGCTAAACAAGAAACGAAATTGAAAGCAAAAAAAGGGAATTGAAGACAAGACTCAAGAAACGGAAAACAAGACAAAAAGAAGCGAAATTATAAGAGCAAGAACGGAATCAAGATACAACTAAGAAAACAAATTGGGAGCAAGATACAATCAAGAACGAAGAAATGAATTAAAACCTAGACCTAGACTCAAAGAATTAACCAAGAATAAACAAGAAAATGATAGGCAAACCAGGTAAACCTAAGCTTTGATTACCAATTTATTCTCAGATCATCGTTTTCCTTCAGAAAAGTTTGGCCTCACAGGCTAATTCTCCAAAAACAAAAAATTTATTGTTCACTGTTTTGCTTTTTTTTTCAGCTCCGAACTGTATTTTTTTTTTCGCTTTTCTGATCTTTTGTTGACCTTTCTTTTCTTCTGCTTGATGTTCTTTTTTCTTTTTTTTTTCAGAAACAACAACAATGAGCAAGTAACCAAGAACCTGAATTTAGAAGCACAAGAAACCCTAATTCAAGATTCTAGGGTTTGGCCAATTCAAAGCTAAACAAGATACGAAAATAAAAGCAAGAAAACAAAATTGAAAAAAAAACACAAGAAACAAAATTATAAGAGGAAGAACGGAATCAAGACACAACCAAGAAAATGAATTGGAAGCAAGACACAATCAAGAACGAAGAAATGAATTAAAACCTAGACCTAGACTCAAAGAATTAACCAAGAAAAAATAAGAAAATGATAGGAAAACACGATAAACCTAAGCTCTGATTACCAATTTATGCCCAGATCGTCATTTCTCTTTAGAAAAGCTTGGCCTCGCAAGCTAATTCTCCAAAAAAAAAATTTATTGTTCACTGTTTTGCTCTTTTTTTTTCAGCTCCGAACTGTAATTTTTCTCTCTCTTTTATGATCTTTTCTTGACCTTTCTTTTCTTTTCTTGATGTTCTTTTTTTTTTTAAGAAACAACCACAATGAGCAAGTAACCAACAACTTGAATTTAGAAGCACAAGAAAACCTAATTCAAGATTCTAGGGTTTGGCCAATTGAAAACTAAACAAGAAACGAAATTGAAAGCAAGAAAACGGAATTGAAGTCAAGACTCAAGAAACGGAAAACAAGACTCAAGAAACGAAATTATAACAGCAAGAACGGAATCAAGACATAACCAAGAAAACGAATTGGAAGCAAGACACAATCAAGAACAAAGAAAGGAATTAAAACCTAGACCTAGACTCACAGAATTAACCAAGAAAAAACAAGAAAATGATAGGCAAACCTGTTAAACCTAAGCTCTGATTACCAATTTATGCTCAGATCGTCGTTTCCTTTCAGAATAGTTTGGCCTTGCAGGATAATTCTCCAAAACAAATTTTTTTACTGTTCACTGTTTTGCTTTTTTTTACAGCTCCGAACTGTATTTTTTTCTCTTTGATCATTTCTTGACCTTTCTTTTCTTTTCTTGATGTTCTTTTTTTTTTTTGATTTTCAGAAACAACCACAATGACCAAGTAACCAAGAACTTGAATTTAGAAGAACAAGAAACCCTAATTCAAGATTCTAGGGTTTGGCCAATTGAAAGCTAAACAAGAATCGAAATTGAAAGCAAGAAAATAGAATTGAAGACAAGACTCAAGAAAAGGAAAACAAGGAAGAGAAAGAAAGGAATCAAGACACAACCAAGAAAACGAATTGGAAGCAAGACACAATCAAGAACGAAGAAAGGAATTAAAACCTAGACCTAGACTCACAGAAATAACCAAAAAAAAACAAGAAAAGGATAGGCAAAACGGATAAACCTAAGCTCTGATTACCAATTTATGCTCAGATCGACGTTTCCCTAGAGAAAAGTTTGGCCTCGCAGGCTAATTCTCCAAAAAAAAAAAAATTATACTGTTCAAGGTTTTTTTTTTTTTTTTAACTCCGAACTGTATTTTTTTTTTCTTTTCTGATCTTTTCTTGACCTTTCTTTTCTTTTCTTGATGTTCTTTTTTTTCGATTTTCAGAAACAACCACAATGAGCAAGTAACCAAGAACTTGAATTTAGAAGCACAAGAAACCCTAATTCAAGATTCTAAGGTTTGGCCAATTGAAAGCTAAACAGGAAATGAAATTGAAACCAAGAAAACGAAATTGAAAACAAGACTCAAGAAACGGAAAATAAGACTCAAGAAACGAAATTATAAGAGCATGAACGGAACCAAGACACAACCAAGAAATAGAAATGGAAGCAAGACACAATCAAGAATGAAGAAAGGAATTAAAACCTACACCTAGACTCACAGAATTAACCAAGAAAAAACAAGAAAATGATAGGCAAACCTGATAAACCTAAGCTTTGATTACCAATTTATGCTCAGATCGTCGTTTTCCTTCAGAAAAGTTTGGCCTCGCAGGCTAATTCTCCAAAAAAAAAAAATTATTGTTCACTGTTTTGCTTTTTTTTTCTGCTCCAAACAGTATTTTTTTTCTCTTTTCTGATCTTTTCTTGATGTTCTTTTTTTTATTTTCAGAAACAACCACAATGAGCAAGTAACCAAGAACTTGAATTTTGAAGCACAAGAAACCCTAATTCAAGATTCTAGGGTTTGGCCAATTGAAAGCTAAACAAGAAGCAAAATTGAAAGCAAGAAAACGGAATTGAAGACAAGAGTCAAGAAACGGAAAACAAGACTCAAGAAATGAAATTATAACAGCAAGAACGGAATCAAGAAACAACCAAGAAAATGAATTGGAAGCAAGACACAATCAAGAACGAAGAAAGGAATTAAAACCTAGACCTAGACCCACAGAATTAACCAAGAAAAAACAAGAAAATGATAGGCAAACCTGATAAACCTAAGCTCTGATTACCAATTTATGCTCAGATCGTCATTTCCTTCATAAAAGTTTGGCCTCGCAGGTGAATTCTCCAAAAAAAAAAATTTATTGTTCACTGTTTTGCTTTTTTTTTTTCATCTCCGAACTGCATTTTTGTTTTCTCTTTTCTTATCTTTTCTTGGCCTTTCTCTTTTCATCTTTTTTTTTCATCTCCGAAGAAATGAATTAAAACCTAGAACTAGACTCACAGAATTAACCAAGAAAAAACAAGAAAAGGATAGGCAAATCTGATAAACCTATGCTCTGATTACCAATTTATGATCTGATCGTCGTTTCCCTTCAGAAAAGTTTGTCCTCGCAGGCTAATTCTCCAAAAAAAAAAAAAAAAAATTTATTCACTGTTTTGCTTTTTTTTTCAACCGAACTGAATTTTTTTTTTTCACTTTTCTGATCGTCGTTTCCCTTCACAAAAGTTTGTCATCACATGCTAATTCTCCAAAAAAAAAAAAATTTACTGTTCACTGTTTTGCTTTTTTTTTTTTCTGCTCCGAACTGAATTTGTTTTTTTCTCTTTTATGATCTTTCCTTGACCCTACTTTTCTTTTCTTGATGTTCTTTTTTTTTTTCATAAACAACCCCAATGAGCAAGTAACCAAAAACTTGAATTTAGAAGCACAAGAAACCCTAATTCAAGATTCTAGGGTTTGGCCAATTGAAAGCTAAACAAGAAACGAAATTGAAAGTAAGAAAACGGAACTGAAGACAAGACTCAAGAAAAGGAAAACAAGACTCAAGAAATGAAATTATAAGAGAAAGAATGGAATCAAGACACAACTAAGAAAACAAATTGGAAGCAAGACACAATCAAGAACGAAGAAATAAATTAAAACCTAGACCTAGACTCACAGAATTAACCAAGAAAAAATAAGAGAAAAATAGGCAAACCGGATAAACCTAAGCTCTGATTACCAATTTATGCTCAGATCGTCGTTTTCCAACATAAAACTTTGTCCTACTAGTCTAATTCTTAAAAAAAAAAAATTACTGTTCACTGTTTTGCTTTTTTTTTTTTCCTGCTCCGAACTATAATTTTTTTTCTCTTTTTTGATCTTTCCTTGACCTTTCGTTTCGTTTCTTTTTTTTTTTTTTATATTTTCATAAACAACCACAATGAACAAGTAACCAAAAACTATAATTTAGAAGCACAAGAAACCCTAATTCAAGATTCTAGGGTTTGGCCAATTGAAAGCTAAACAAGAATCAAAATTGAAAGCACGAAAACGGAACTGAAGACAAGACTTAAGAAATGGAAAACAAGACTCAAGAAACGAAATTATAAGAGAAAGAACGGAATCAAGACACAATCAAGAACAAAGAAATGAATTAAATCTGGACCTAGACTCACAAAATTAACCAAGAAAAAACAAGAAAAGGATAGGCAAACCTGATAAACATAAGCTCTGATTTCTAATTTATGCTCAAATCGTCGTTTCCCTTCGGAAAAGTTTGGCCTCGAATGCTAATTCTCCAAAAACAAAAATTAATTTTCACTGTTATGCTTTTTTTTTTTCAGCTCCGAACTATATTTTTTTTCTTTTCTCTTTTCAGATCTTTTCTTGACCATGACCTTTCTTTTCTTTTCTTGATGTTCCTTTTTTTGATTTTCAGAAACAACCACAATGACCAAGTAACCAAGAACTTGAATTTAGAAACACAAGAAACCCTAATTCAAGATTCTAGGGTTTGGCCAAATGGAAGCTAAACAAGATACGAAATTGAAAGCAAGAAAACGAAATTGAAGACAAGACTCAAGAAACGGAAAACAAGACTCAAGAAATGAAATTTTAAGAGCAAGAACGGAATCACGACACAACCAAGAAAACGAATTGGAAGCAAGACACAATCAAGAACGAAGAAAGAAATTAAAACCTAGACCTGGACTCACAGAATTAACCAAGAAAAAACATAGAAAAACCGGATAAACCTAAGCCCTGATTACTAATTTATGCTCAGATCGTCGTTTCCCTTCAGAAAAGTTTGGCTTCGCAGGCTAATTCACCCCCAAAAAAAATTACTATTCACTATTTTGCATTTCTTTTTTAGCTCCGAACAGTTTTTTTTTTCTCATTTCTGATCTTTTCTTAACCTTTCTTTTCTTTTCTTGATGTTCTTTTTTTTTTATTTTCAGAAACAACCACAATGAGCAAGTAACCAAGAACATGAATTTACAAGCACAAGAAACCCTAATTCAAGATTCTAGGGTTTAGCCAATTGAAAGCTAAACAAGAAACGAAATTGAAAGCAAGAAAACGGAATTGAAGGCAAGACTCAAGAAACGGAAAACAAGAATCAAGAAATGAAATTATAAAAGCAAGAACGGAATCAAGAAACAACCAAGAAAATGAATTGGAAGCAAGACACAATCAAGAACGAATAAATGAATTAAAACCTAGACCTAGACTCACAGAATTAACCAGGAAAAAACAAGAAAAGGATAGGCAAACCTGATAAACCTAAGCTCTGATTACCAATTTATGGTCAGATCGTCATTTCTCTTCAGAAAAGTTTGGCCTCGTAGGCGAATTCTGTAGAAAATTTTTTTTACTGTTCACTATTTTGCTTGTTTTTTTTTTTAGCTCCGAACTGTATTTTTTTCCACTTTTTTTTATCATTTCTTGACCTTTCTTTTCTTTTCTTGATGCTCTTTTTTTTTGATTTTCAGAAATAACCACAATGAGCAAGTAACCAAGAACTTGAATTTAGAAGCACAAGAAAACCCTAATTCAAGATTCTAGGGTTTGGCCAATTGAAAGCTAAACAAGAAACGAAATTGAAAACAAGAAAACGGAATTGAAGACAAGACTCAAGAAACAGAAAGCAAGACTCAAGAAACGAAATTATAAGAGCAAAAGCGGAATCAAGACACAACCAAGAAAACAAATTGGAAGCAAGACACAATCAAGAACGAAGAAATGAATTAAAACCTAGACCTAGACTCACAGAATTAACCAAGAAAAAACAAGAAAATGATAGGAAAACCTGATAAACCTAAGCTCTGATTACCAATTTATGCTCAAATTGTCGTTTCCCTTCCCAAAAGTTTGTCCTCACAGGCTAATTCTCCAAAAAAAAAAAAAATTATTGTTCACTGTTTTGCTTTTTTTTTTCTGCTCCGAACTGAATTTTTTTTTTCTCTTTTCTGATCATTTCTTCACCTTTCTTTTCTTTTCTTGATGTTCTTTTTTTTTTTTTTTTGATTTTCATAAATAACCACAATGAGCAAGTAACCAAAAACTTGAATTTAGAAGCACAAGAAACCTTAACTCTAGATTCTAGGGTTTGGTCAATTGAAAGCTAAACAAGAAACGAAATTGAAAGCAAGAAAACAGAATTGGAGACAAAACTCTAGAAACAGAAAACAAGAATCAAGAAACAAAATTATAAGGGCAAGAATGAAATCAAGACACAACCAAGAAAACGAATTGGAAGCAAGACACAATCAAGAACAAAGAAAGGAATTAAAACCTAGACCAAGACTCACAGAATTAACCAAGAAACAACAAAAAAAGAATAGGCAAACCTGATAAACCTAATCTCTGATTACCAATTTATGCTCAGATCGTCGTTTCCCTTCAGAAAAGTTTGGCCTCATAGGCCAATTCTCCAACAAAATTTTTTTTACTGTTCACTATTTTGCTTTTTTTTTTCAACTCGGAACTGTATTTTTTTTTCTCCTTTCTGATCTTTTTTTGACCTTTCTTTTCTTTTCTTGATGTTCTTTTTTTTTTGATTTTCATAAATAACCACAATGATCAAGTAACCAAGAACTTGAATTTAGAAGCACAAGAAACCCTAATTCAAGATTCTAGGGTTTGGCCAAATGAAAGCTAAACAAGATACGAAATTGAAAGCAAGAAAACGGAATTGAAGACAAGACTCAAGAAACGGAAAACAAGACTCAAGAAACGAAATTATAAGAGCAAGAGCAGAATCAAGACACAACCAAGAAAATGAATTGGAAGCAAGACACAATCAAGAACGAAGAAAGAAATTAAAACCTAGACCAAGACTCACAGAATTACCAAAAAAAAACAAGATAATGATAGGAAAACCTAATAAACCTAATCTCTGATTACCAATTTATGCTCAGATCGTCGTTTCTCTTCAGAAAAGTTTGGCCTCGTAGGCTAATTCTCGAACAAATTTTTTTTTACTTTTCACTGTTTTGCTTTTTGAACTCCGAACTATAATTTTTTTTCTCCTTTTTGATCTTTTTTGACCTTTCTTTTCTTTTCTTGATGTTCTTGTTTTTTTTTATTTTCAGAAACAACCACAATGGGCAAGTAACCAAGAACTTGAATTTAGAAGCACCAGAAACCCTAATTCAAGATTCTAGGGTTTGGCCAATTGAAAGCTAAACAAGAAACGAAATTGAAAGCAAGAAAATCGAATTGAAGTCAAGACTCAAGAAACGGAAAACAAGACTCAAGAAACGAAATTATAAGAGCAAGAACGAAATCAAGACACAACCAAGAAAACGAATTGGAAGCAAGACACAATCAAGAACGAAGAAATAAATTAAAACATAGACCTAGACTCAAAGAATTAACCAAGAAAAAACAAGAAAAGGTAAGGCAAACCTGATAAACATGAGCTCTGATTACCAATTTATGCTCAGATCGTCGTTTCCCTTCAGAAAAGTTTGGCCTCGCAGGCTAATTCTCCAAAAAAAAAAATTTATTGTTCACTGGTTTCCTTTTTTTTTTTGCAACTCCGACCTGTATTTTTTTTTCTCTTTTCTCATCTTTTCTTGACCTTTCTTTTCTTTTCTTGATGTTATTTTTTTTTTTAATTTTCAGAAACAACCACAATGAGCAAGTGACCATTCTTGGTATATGTCAATGCCCACCTATAATAAGTATCGTTAATTTATATGGTAGCATAAATTAATGATTCTGACTAACATGTCGATGAGGTCAAAAGAGACCGCGATGGCTACAAGAAATAAGTTCGGGAATTTAGAATTACCTAAGATGACGTCGGGATGATGCAATGCTAAAGTTAGCCAATTTGACCAAGGGAAACTTCCTAGAAGTTGACTTGGATGCTAGCCACCCATGTGGTCAATTGTAGCTACCCATGTGATAAATATGGGTGGTCAAGACTTAGATGCTAGCCACCCATGTGGTCAATTGTAGCTACCCATGCGATAAATATGGGCGGTCAATGCTTTCAACATGGTAGGTAAAGCCAACCTAGTTGGAAAATGTTTGATAGGAAGTCTTCTATGGCGGGCTAGCTGAATTCTATAAATAGGCATGCATTCATCATATTCATTCACAACACAACTCCAAACACAATCCTAAGTTAGTCTTTCTTTCTTGTATTCTTCTTGTAAGTCCAGAAGCCATTCAAGCTCTAATCTTGAGAGCGCACGGTAGGACAATTATTTTGTAAGTGTTATATTGAATTGTTATAACGAGTAGTGTTGTCTTTCTACTTGATTGTTGTTAAGACGTTTCTGAGAAATTGGTTATATTCTTACATGGTATCAAGAGCTTAAGGGGCTCTTAACAACAATCTTGTCTAGTAAAGCTCAAGAACTATGACTACTCAAGGTGCTAGTTCTTCTTCTACCAGTTCTAGTTCCAGTTTAGTACCGAAAATTCGTATCCGTCCCCCTACCTTCATAGAAGTAAAGCTTGATGGCACGAACTATCTTTTGTGAAAGTTCAAAATCACTAGAGTTTTGGACTCCTACGAACTCCTTGATATAGTGTTAGGCACAGATGTAGAACCAGTTGCAATATGTGCTGAAGATGACACAAAAAAGGTCACACCTCCAGATCCTCAGCTTGTCAAAGAATAGAGGAGACGAAATGCTGATGCACTTTGTGCAATTGTAACAAGCGTTCAGGATTCCGTCCTTACTCTAATTCAACACACAACCAAGGCAACTAAAGCTTGGAACATACTAAGAAATCAGTATGAAACAAGGAATCAGACTCGCATTCAGAACTTGGAGAATCAGTTAGCTGCTAAGAGATTAAGTGAAGATGAAGCAGCTGAGTCATTTATCAGTAGGATGAAAAACCTACGTGATCAAATGCCTGCAATTGGTATTGTTAAATCAACCGAGGAACTAGCTCGAAGGTGCATTAGAGTGTTGCCTCCAAAATTTGATGGCCTTGTGATAGCACTCAATACACAAGTTTGCATTCCTCCTTTGACGTTTGAAGAATTCACTGTCATGTTGATGGAAGAAGAGATGAGGCTAAAAAACAGAGAAAATCAACTTGACTCTGCCTTTGTAGTCAAAGCGAGGAGTAACCAAGAAGAAAAGAAGAAAGGAAAGAAGAAGACGTTCTCCGGATCATGCTACTACTACGATAAGAAAGGCCATGCTGTCAAAGATTTCAGGAAATGAATCCATGACGAGAAGAGCGGAACTCTAAAGCCAAATTGGAAAAATAAAGAATCTGCCAATACAGCTGAAATGGAAGTGCATTTGTTTACTGTAACAGATGTATCGGAGGAAACGTATATTAGCGCACATGTACGTCAAACAAGTGCATGGTTGTTAGATAGTGGAGCTTCCCGACACATGACCAGCAATAAGGAGTTATATGACTCCATAAAACCTCTACAAGAACCAATAAATGTTGTCGTCGGGAATAATGCTAGGTGTCCCGTTGAGGGCACTAGAACCATATCGCTCGTGTCTAAAGATTGAGGAAGCAAGAAGCTGTCCAACGTACTCTTTATACCCTAAATCACAAGAAATTTGCTATCTGTAGCTGCTATTACAGATAATGATCTAGAAGTGCGGTTCAAGAAGACGGAAGCTTTGACTCTTGACAATGATCAAAATATCGTAAGTAAAGGTATTCGCAAAAATAACCTTTACGAAATTAGCTTTTTTTTTGCTGTCATGGATGCCAAAACAAATCAACTTTGGCATGAAAGGTTCGGGCACATTTCCTATCATGTGTTAAAGGAAATGCAAAAGAAGAAGATGGTGGTTGACTTGCCTTCAATTGAAGAAGTTGAAGGACCATGTGAAGCTTGTATGCTGGGCAAACAACATAGACAGTCATTTCCCAAAGAGATTCATAACCAATCAAAGGCTCCTCTAGAGTTGGTACATGCTGACCTCTGCGGAAAAATGACTACCACGGCGTTGGGAGGATCTTCCTACTTTATGCTGTTAGTCGATGATTATAGTAGGAAGATGTGGGTGTACTTCCTTCGGGACAAGGCTGATACTCTTGAAAAGTTTAAAGTGTGACACAAACTTATGACAAATGAGAACACAACTCAGTTGAAGAAACTTCGTACCGATCATGGGAGGGAATTATGTTCTACAGAGTTCACCAACTACTGCAACAAGCTTAGGATTAAGCGCCAATTGACTGCTCCATACATACCACAACAAAATGTAGTTGTGGAACGAAGAAATTGAACAATTGTAGGAATGGCTCGATGCATGTTGAAAGGTGCTAGCCTACCTGACACATTCTAGGCTGAAGCTCAACAGAGCGGTATACATCCTCAATCGGTGCTCAACCAGGGCACTCAACGATAAGACTCCTAATGAGGCTTATTATGGTACAAATCCTTATGTGTCTCATTTAAGAAAATTTGGGTGTGAGTGTTTTATACACATTCCAAATGAAAATCGAAAGAAATTGGATGACAAGAGCAAGAAGGGCATTTTCTTGGGATATAGTGAAGAGTCTAAAGCATACAGACTCTATGATGTAGAGGCCAAGAAGCTGATCATAAGCTGAGATGTGGTGTTTAATGAGCAACCACACTCAATAGAGGATAGCGGTCCTGCCATTTCATCATCAATCGATGAAGTAATCTACTAAGTACCTGAACAACAACCGTTGAACAATGAAGAAGTCTCTAATGATGAAGAGGCTGAAGACCAACCTGTTGTACCCACAAGGAAGTCACAACCGAAGTGGTTTTAACAGCTCTTTGACGAAAGAAATCCAGGATTTGCTGATGATAGTCCACGTCCTGATGGGCTAAGAAGGTCAAAGAGAATAGATGAACAAAATCGATCAGGACAACAGTTAGTAAACATGACTTTGATGACTCAAATCATCAAGACGGTAAAAGAACTAGTAACTGTGGAGGAAGCCATATCAGATCCAAATTGGAGAGCAGCTATGCAAGTCGAGTATGATAGTATCATGAAAAATGATACTTGGGAGATCGTTGAAAAGCCACTGAACAGAAAAATTATCGGCACCAAATGGATCTGAAAAGTGAAGTACAAGGCAGATGGAAGTCTTGAAAAATACAAGGCATGCCTTGTAGCACAAGGATTTTCGCAAGTCAAAGGTTTTGATGTATATGAAACCTTTGCTCCAACATCCAAAATGTCAACAATCAGGCTAGTTGTTGCAGCTGTCGCGTATTATGGATGGATTGTACATCAAATGGATGTCAAGTCAGCTTTCCTTAATGGGCAACTTGAAGAAGAAGTTTACGTTACATAACCCCTTGGCTACCAAATACCAGGTGAAGAAGAAAAAGTCTGCAAATTGAAAAAGGCTTTATATGGGTTAAAGCAAGCACCACGAGCTTGGTACAAACGTATAGACTCTTTCTTCTTGCAACATAGTTTATGTAGAAGCAAATCAGAGGCCAACTTGTATGTTCTAAGTGAACAAGGAAAGAAGGTAATTGTAGTCCTATATGTGGATGATCTTGTAATCACTAGTGACCATGAAGATAATATTCAGAAGACGCAAGAATGGTTGAGCCAAGAATTTGAAATGACAAATCTTGGTCTTCTTCATTATTGCTTGGGAATCGAGGTATGACAAAAACCTCATACTATCTTCATCTCGCAGCAATGATATGTTCGTGAGCTCCTGACTGCATTTAGTATGTCCGAGTGCAAACCAGTTGTCACCTCGATGGAAGTAAATACAAAGTTATCAATTGACAATCCTTCAGAACAAGTTGATAACAAGCTCTACAGAAGGTTGGTGGGAAGTTTAATCTTCATTTGTAACACAAGACCTTATATTAGTTATGTTGTGGGAGTTCTTAGTCGGTTTTCAAATAAACCAAGACAAAGTCACTGGCAAGCAGGGATGCGAATCCTCCAATATCTCAAAGGCACGTTGGAGTATGGGATATCATACAAGTTTGGAGATACTTTATCTAGGTACTGTGACTCAGACTGGGCTAGTGATATTGACTCAAAAAAATCTGTTATAGGTTACGTATTCATATTCGGTGGTTGAGTCATCTCATGGGCTAGTAAGAAGTAACCCACCGTTGCACTTTCATCAATAGAGGCGGAATACGAGGCTGCTTGTGTAGCATCTTGTGAAACTGTTTGGCTACGATGCATCATGACTGATATTGGCATTCCAATAGAGGAAGCAACAATGTTGAAATATAACTGTCAGAGTTGTATAACCATGTCAAAGAATTCGGTATTTCATGCTAGAACAAAACACATAGATATTCAGTATCACTATGTGAGGGAACTGATCGAGGAAGGTGAAATCTACATGGAGTACTGCCCTACAGAAGATAATTGTACAGATATCTTCACCAAAGCATTAGAGAGCATCCAGTTGAGCAAACATCTTCAAACTTGGGTGTTGGCCCAATAGCTTAGTCAACATGAGGTGAACACTGAGGGGGGGGAGGTGTTGGTATATGTCAATGCCCACCTATAATAAGTATCGTTAATTTATGTGGTAGCATAAATTAATGATTCCGACTAACATGTCAATGAGGTCAAAAGAGACCGCGATTGCTACAAGAAAGAAGTTCGGGAATTTAGAATTACCTAAGATGACGTCGAGATGATGCAATGCTAAAGTTAGCCAATTTGACCAAAGGAAACTTCTTAGAAGTTGACTTGGATGCTAGCCACCCATGTGGTCAATTGTAGCTACCCATGTGATAAATATAGGTGGTCAATACTCTTAACATGGTTAGTAAAGCCAACCAAGATAGAAAATGTTTGATAGAAAGTCTTCTATGGCGGGCTAGCTGAATTCTATAAATAGGCATGCATTAGTTTATCATATTTATTCACAACACAACTCCAAACACAATCCTAAGTTAGTCTTTCTTTCTTGTATTCTTCTTGTAAGTCCAGAAGCCATTGAAGCTCTAATCTTGAGAGCGCACGATGGGACAATTATTTTGTAAGTGTTATATTGAATTGTTATAACGAGTAATGTTATCTTTCTACTTGATTGTTGTTAAGACGTTTCTGAGAAATTGGTTATATTCTTACAACCATGAACTTGAATTTAGAAGCATAAGAAACCCTAATTCAAGATTCTAGGGTTTGGCCAATTGAAAGCTAAACAAGAAACGAAATTGAAAGCAAGAAAACGGAATTGAAGACAAGACTCAAGAAACGGAAAACAAAACTCAAGAAACGAAATTATAGAAGCAAGAACGGAATCAAGACACAACCAAGAAAATGAATTGGAAGCAAGACACAATCAAGAACGAAGAAATGAATTAAAACCTAGACTGAGACTCACAGAATTAACCAAGAAAAAATAAGAAAAGGATAGGCAAACCTGATAAACCTAAGCTCTGATTACCAATTTATGCTCAGATCGTCATTTCCCTTTAGAAAAGTTTGGCCTCGCAGGCTAATTCTCCAGAAAAAAAAAATTTATTGTTCACTGTTTTGCTTTTTTTTTCTGCTCCGAACTATATTTTCTTTTTCACTTTTCTGATCTTTTCTTGACCTTTCTTTTCTTTTCTTGATGTTCTTTTTTTTTTTTTTACAGAAACAACCACAATGAGCAAGTAACCAAGAACTTGAATTTATAAGCACAAGAAACTCTAATTCAAGATTCTTGGGTTTGGCCAATTGAAAGCTAAAGAAGAAACGAAATTGAAAGCAAGAAAATGGAATTGAATACAAGATTCAAGAAACGGAAAACAAGACTCAAGAAACAAAATTATAAGAGCAAGAACGGAATCAAGACACAACAAAGAAAACGAATTGGAAGCAAGACACAATCAAGAACAAAGAAATGAATTAAAACCTAGACCTAGACTCAAAGAATTAACCAAGAAAAATAAGAAAATAATAGGCAAACCTGATAAACCTCAGCTCTTATTACTAATTTATGCTCAGATCGTCGTTTCCCTTCAGAGAATTTGGCCTTGCAGTCAAATTCTCCACACAAAAAAATTACAGTTCTCTGTTTTGCTTTTTTTTTTCAACTCCAAACTGTATTTTTTTTTCTCTTTTCTTATCTTTTCTTGACCTTTCTTTTCTTTTCTTGATGTTCTTTTTTCTTTTGATTTTCAGAAACAACCACAATGAGTAAGTAACCAAGAACTTGAATTTAGAAACACAAGAAACCCTAATAAAAGATTCTATGGTTTGGCCAAATGAAAGCTAAACAAGAAATGAAATTGAAAGCAAGAAAATGAAATTGAAGACAAGACTCAAGAAACGGAAAACAAGACTCAAGAAACAAAATTATAAGAGCAAGAACGGAATCAAGACACAGCCAATAAAACGAATTGGAAACAAGACACAATCAAGAAATAAATTAAAACCTAGACCTAGACTCACAGTATTAACCAAAAAAAAATAAGAAAAGGATAGGCAAACTTGATAAACCTAAGCTCTGATTACCAATTAATGCTCAGATCGTCGTTTCCCTTCAGAAAAGTTTGGCCTCGCAGGCTAATTCTCCAAAAAAAAAAAATTACTAATCACTGTTTTGCTTTTTTTTTTCAGCTCCGAACTGTATTTTTTTTCTCTTTTCTGATCCTTTCTTGACCTTTCTTTTCTTTTCTTGATGTTCTTTATTTTTTGATTTTCAGAAACAACCACAATGAGCAAGTAACCAAGATCTTGAATTTAGAAACACAAGAAAACCCTAATTCAAGATTCTAGGATTTGGCCAATTGAAAACTTAAAAAGAAATGAAATTGAAAGCAAGAAAACGGAATTGAAGACAGGACTCAAGAAACGGAAAACAAAACTCAAGAAACGAAATTATAAGAGCAAGAATGGAATAAAGACACAACCAAGAAAACGAATTGGAAGCAAGACACAATCAAGAACGAAGAAATGAATTAAAACCTAGAGCTAGACTCACAGAATTAACTAAGAAAAAACAAGAAAATGATAGGCAAACCTGATAACCCTAAGCTCTGATTACTAATTTATGCTCAGATCGTCGTTTCCCTTCATAAAAGTTTGGCCTCGCCGGCTAATTCTCTAGAAAAAAAAAATTTACTGTTCACTGTTTTGTTTTTTTTTTTTCAGCTCCGAACTGTATTTTTTTTTCTTTTTTCTTATCTTTTCTTGACCTTTCTTTTCTCTTCTTGATGTTCTTTTTTTTCATTTTCAGAAACAACCACAATAAGCGAGTAACCAAGAACTTGAATTTAGAAGCACAAGAAACCCTAATTCAAGATTCTAGGGTTTGGCCAATTGAAAGCTAAACAAGAAACAAAATTGAAAGCAAGAAAACGGAATTGAAGACAAGACTCAAGAAACGGAAAACAAGACTCAAAAACAAAATTATAATAGCAAGAACAGAATCAAGACACAACCAAGAAAATGAATTGGAAGCAAGACACAATCAAGAACGAAGAAAAAAACTAAAACCAAGACCTAGACTGTAACGCCCCGAAACCAACACTCCCACGCCTGCAGGATACTCCCTGGACTTAGGGCCCATGCGAGCACTGAGGCCATGGCGAGTAGACCCGGAAGCGTACTATATGGATATTGTCCGCTTTGGAGCCCATACCCCTCATGGTTTTGTTTCCCACGCACGCACTGCACGTAAAAACGCGTCCACACGATACAAGGAGACATCCCCTTATATCAAGCAGTCCAAAGACCTCCGCGTCCGATGTGGGATATTACACCTGCCCCCCCTTGGGGACCCAGCGTCCTCATTGGCCATGCGAACGTGTCGGCTCTGATACCACCTTTGTAATGCCCCGAAACCAATACTCCCACGCCTGCAGGATACTCCCTAGCCTTAACGGTCCAAGCGAGCACCGAGGTCATGGCGAGTGGGCCTGAAAGCGTACTATGTGGATATTGTCCGCTTTGGAGCTCATACCCCTCACGGTTTTGTTTCCCACGCATGCACTGCACGTAAAAACGCGTCCACACGATACAAGGAGACATCCACTTATATCAAGCAGCCCAAAGACCTCCGTGTCCGATGTAGAATATTACATAGACTCACAGAATTAACCAAGAAAAACAAGAAAAGGATAGGCAAACCAGATAAACTTAAGCTTTGGTTACCAATTTATGCTTAGATCATCGTTTCCCTTCAGAAAAGTTTGGTCTCGCAGGCTAATTCTCCAAAAAAAAAAAATTACTATTCATTGTTTTGCTTTTATTTTTCAGTTCCGAACTGTATTTTTTTTCTCTTTTCTGGTCTTTTCTTGACTTTTCTTTTCTTTTCTTGATGTTCTTTTTTTTTTTTTTTGATTTTCAGAAACAACCACAATGAGCAAGTAACCAAGAACTTGAATTTAGAAGCACAAGAAACCCTAATTCAAGATTCTAGGGTTTGGCCAACTGAAAGCTAAACAAGAATCAAAATTGAAAGCAAGAAAACGGAATTGAAGACAAGACTCAAGAAACGAAATTATAAGAGCAACAACGGAATCAAGACACAACCAAGAAAACGAATTGGAAGCAAGATACAATCAAGAACGAAGAAAGGAATTAAACCCTAGACCTAGACTCACAGAATTGACCAAGAAAAAACAAAAAAAATGATAGGCAAACCTGATAAACCTAAGCTCGGGTTACCAATTTATGCTCAGATCGTCATTTCCCTTCATAAAAGTTTGGCCTCGCAGGCTAATTCTCCAAAAAAAAAAAAAAAAATTATTGTTCACTGTTTTGCTTTTTTTTTTCAACTCCGAATTGTATTTTTTTTCTTTTCTGTTTTGATCTTTTCTTGACCTTTCTTTTCTTTTCTTGATGTTCTTTTTTTATTATTTTTAGAAACAAGCACAATGAGCAAGTAACCAAGAACTTGAATTTAGAAGCACAAGAAACCTTAATTCAAGATTCTAGGGTTTGGCCAATTGAAAGCTAAACAAGAAACGAAATTGAAAGCAAGAAAACGGAATTGAAGACAAGACTCAAGAAACAAAAAACAAGACTCAAGAAACGAAATTATAAGAGCAAGAACGGAATTAAGACACAACCAAGAAAACGAATTGGAAGTAAGACACAATCAAGAACAAAGAAAGTAATTAAAACCTAGACCTAGACTCACAGAATTAACCAAGAAAAAATAAGAAATGGATAGGCAAACCTGATAAACCTAATCTCTGATTACCAATTTATGCTCAGATCGTCGTTTCCTTTCAGAAAAGTTTGGCCTCGCATGTGACACCTTGACCTGTGCATATAATTATTTTATTAATGTGCATTTATTTATATGTCTACTTTAATTATTTATATATATTTATTTGCATAAAATATCATATTTTTGGATTACGTGCATCTATTTCGTTTAACGTGCATTTATGTGCATTCACGTGCATTTAAGAGTTTTAAGTAACGTAGACATTATTTAAGTGTTATCAATTTACAAATAGAAACTAGATTCGTTAGATTTCAACTAAATGTCAAACTAGTTTTTATCAAATTAGTTAAAGGGGTGAGATAGACTTTTGAATCTATATAAAAAAATCATACCTAATTTTGACCTTAATTAAAACAAATAAACTACATAAAACACACACACACAACACGTTTCAGCACACACACACGCAGGGAGAGAAGGAAAAGAAGGAAAAAGAAGAAGAAGGAAAGGAATTAAAGCCAAACTAAGTTAATTTCTTGCATATTCAACATGTACAAGGAGAGGGGTTGCATTTTTATGTGATCTTTTGAATTTTCTTGGAATTGTAGGTTACATAAATGTTGAAGTAGAGTTATTACATGCCTTGCTTAGCCAACTAGCTTAGTTTTTTGAAGATATATTAATACAAAATGTTGTTGCTAACTATATTTGATAGATTACAAGGATTGGTTGTTGTGTTGTTGTTGATGAAAGTAGGTTGTGTATTACATGTGAGGTGTTTGTTGATATGCCTATAAGAGAGTTAGTTTAGCTTATCAACTAGAATACAACCTAATCAAGTGAGGAATACAAGCTAAACAAAGTGTTAAGAGTAAGCAAAATTCGGACAGTCCATTGCCCCTGTCATTCGAAGCTCTTTTGACCTAGCAAACGTACTCGAAACTTAACGAAATTTATACACCAGCTATATTAGGCAGTTTAGAACAAATATTGATTTCTAGGGCTAAGACTAATTCTAATGTTTTAAGCCTTCGATTTAGCCATTTCCGAAATGTGTCTGGGAAAAACGCTGGTGCAGGGCAGTTATGCGTAGTCGTACGAAAATTGTTTTATCTTGAGGAATTCAGATCGAAATTGAGTTCTGTTTGGTTCTAAGATCATCTACACTCGAAGAACTACATTTATAGGTAAATAACATAGCATTTGAAGGACTATAGCATAAGTAACTGAATAAATAAAGTTAAGCATCTGCAAGAAATTGAAAGATGTTTTAGCTAGTTGATAATTGACATTAATGATTGTGATTGCTAGATAGTAAAATTATGGATTCTTGTTATGTAGATGTGTATATTGGAGTTAAATGATGGTTATAGGATATTCCATATGATTTATTAGGTGTTATGTTAACAATGTGGTATTTGGTGTTGATTGTTAGTTAAATGAGAATTCTAGTGTTGTGGTTGTTGTTGTGTTAGGAGTGGGAGATAATAGCTATTGCATGTTCAATGTTTGAAAGAATGCTTGTAAGAAGATTGGTGGAGCTCAAGAAGAAATTAGCTAGCATGTATGTTCATAAATATACAAGATTGAAGTTTTAGTTAGCTCTCAGTATATATATTAGAATTTCAAGTAAATGAACTAACTACACCATGTGTACGTGTGTGTGTGTGTTAAATTGTGGCTGTCCGGTTTTTTTTAGCAAAAATGAGGCAACTTCGGGCTTAAAACTGTATTGATTGGAGGAGGATTAGGGGTTGAATTATATACCGTTAGAAAGCCTTATGAGTCTAGTTTCTACTGCTTTTTACAGTGCATTAATCGGAGTTTTCTAGAATAAGTTATGACCATTTTGGTGAGATGTGTCGAAACTGCCCAGTTATGCGAGAATCTGAATGGTGTTGTTATTTTGCTATGGTAATGTTATAATTTAGTTCTAATTGGATGTATTCGATCAAGACCTTATTGTGGAGTGTTCTTGTATAATTAGTAATGTAATGGGACTCTTATAGGTATGTTTTTTGTTCATAAATTACAATTGAAATCTAATTGTTAGTAAAGCTAATTTAAATTGAAAGCTATTTTATTCGACTGTGAATAAGAAATGCTAGTAGAATTGTGATGGTCGCCACCTTTAAAGATAGGTAATGTTTCTATATATACTAAACAATTCAATTACTAGAATTAGTTGTTGTTATCAATGTGCAACTAGTGATCACTTAGAAGGGTTAAGTAGCTATGTGAAAGAATGTGTTTAATGCTCTTTGAATCTACATGTAAGGTTAATTGTAAATTGATGGTTGTCTATTATATGTTAAATGTAATTAACTTAAGTTGATCCTACTAGTGATATGTTAGAATCTTAGCTTGAAGTATAGTTATTTTGCTAAAATGGTATGCTAGTTATTAAATAGTTGATAGATAACTTTTCTATTAGTTGATAAATGCATTTCTTTCCTTATGTGCAAATGTTGAGCTATCTTCTTACTTAACTTGTAGAATATTAAAAGCATGGAGTATATGAGTTAAATATTCTAATTACTGTAAGTTATAAGTTGATTGTATTGTATGCAAAAGTTTCAACTATGACCTTGTCTGGCTTCTCTAATGGTGGCTTCTAGTTGAAATCTCTCTTATTCTACATGGATTACTAACATTTCAGTAGAATGCTTGTTAGGGTAACTTAGTGAATATTGTACTAATTAAACCTCAGTTGAAACTAGAGTACAATTATGCATAGCCTACAAATTGTAATGTTCCTATATTCCGTGAGTTACTAGCTAAAAGTAAAATGCTAGATTAGTAGGTACATCTGTGACACCCCGATCCCTCTCGAGACTGGGAGTTCTAACAATCAATCTATTCACAACCTAAATCCAAACCCGGCAAGATTTTAGGGAAAGACGGACAGAGTCTCCCCTGTTTCTAGGCAAATTGCAAAACCTGTAATAGCATATAAATGGACCAACACCGTGTCCAACCCTTCAACCACCTCAAGGCCATCCGAGCCTCGGTTCACAACAAGCAATTCACAAGTAAATATAAATTCAAGCTTAGCAATTAAACTACACCAACCTATTGCATAAAGTAGACTATCATGACTTTCTATCTTTTTCCCTTTTTGTCATTACAAATATATATTGAAGTTAAGCTATATCAACTAAATACATAATCTAATGAACTTAAATTACATCCCCTTTAACATTAAATACATATAATACATAAAAGCATACAACTTTACAACTTTGACAACTCAAGTCACATAGGCACGCAGGACAACCCTTCAAGCACGGACTTTCACGAAATCACGAACTTTCCAGCTAACATGGCATTTCCTAAAATATGGTGGTGAGGAGTGAGTATACACAACACGTATACTCAGTGAGGGCAAGACAGATATCGAATTGGAGAGAAAGAAAGTCGTGCAATGCAAATAAGACAGTTAAGCAATATAACTGATAAATAAGCAATCAAGATAAACAATCAATACAATAAGTAATTACTGAAAGCATTAACACAACCATTCAAAGCTATACCACACTCCGAAGCCGATGGTTCCATCATACGAGCAATGTACCATTCCATGAGAGATACATCAATCTCGAGCTTGATGTTGGCAACGATGACAATAAGCGCGCATCCACCTTATAACACCAGTTTGGAATACCCCGGAAGTATCCATCAATCTACGACCCAAATCTCCGTGGGAGGCAGCCCAAGCGAGAAGAGGGAATAGCTACGGAGGTACAGCAACCACCACTGGCCACCTGAGCCTACCCAGAGAGGCTCATCACTCACGCGCGAGACACTATGCAATGCAAGACTCGATACAAGGCGATAAACGAGCGATAAACAAGATATCAAGCATTCTCAACAATGGATAAACATTTCAATCAACAACCAACTCTAACAAGCGGAATAAGCATTAGCAAGCATAACAAGAAATAATAAGCATTAACAAGCATTCTATAGGCATAACTTCAACAAAACACACAAAGTCACAAATCGGCCCCAACTATCAAAACACTGTCATCTCCAAACGATCCACGAGTTCCGGAAACTGACTTCGCCAATCTTCCTAGGTCACTATAAAGCACGTCTAGAGACTCCGAAACCCTACTTAACCCTAGAATCCACGCAAAGCCCGGTTTTTCCCCTTTGCTCGTTTGAACTACAACTATACCAACCAAACACCCAACCAATACCACGACTGCACCAAAAGTGCTTCCATGGGCTCCCGAAACAATGCCATCATGCAAAACGAGAAAACGCTAAAGTCGACCTAAACGACCCCGACTTTCACTAAGCCATTTTTCTCCATTTTTCTATTACACATTCCAATTAAACCACACATTTAGGCATTCTAGCATACCTAGCACCTTTTCACATCAACAGACAGCATAACAGCGCAACTTTATCGTTTCAAGGGTTTACTATTCACTAATTACTATTCATTAAACAATTTAAATTGCAATTTTGATTTTCAACCGCAGAAAATGCTAAAAAGCTATAAGTACATGTTCTACAATCAACAAGGAACATTCTTTAAGCAACAAAACGATTAAAACAACAATCTACGCATAAAATCCAAAAATCAAAGTTTAGATACAAATATTTCAAATGCGCAAATAACGATGAAACCCTCACCTTAGACGCTCCTAGACGCTAGGAAAACCTCGTAGAGTGCCTCGGAAACCACCCCGTGCAAGCTCACGCGAAGATTTGGTGATTTGTAGTTGAAGTTTTCTTTTTTTTTTCTCCTTCTTTTCCTCATGTTTTCAAGTCTTTCCTCTCTGTTTTTTCGTGTGCAATTCTGCTTATTTAGGAAAAAAAAAATGACAAGTCAAAGGTCAAAGATTCGGTCAACCCGCTAAACCAAAACAGCTATGCGCGACCTTACGAAAACGGCCATAACTTCTTCTAGAAAACTCCAATTCATGAACGGTTTGAAACCTCAGAAACTAGACTCATAGAGCTTTCCAACCATATATAATTTGCTACCTAACTCTTCCCCAATTGGTTCAGATTTAATTCCAAAGTTGACCCAAAATTTGACTAACTTAACATTGCATTTTTTTTTATTTCTAATCCCAAGTTTGCCTTTTATTAAACATTTCAAAAATTTCCACCTTGTCCTAGTTGGTCAATGTAGATGAAAAGTCAACTAGTTTGGTCAAAGAAGGTGAAAGGTCAATAAAATGCAATTTAAATGAACTTTAAATGCTATTGAATACATGCCAGGTTCGGGGTATCACAACATAGATCATGTATTAATTGAGCCATATTGATTCTAGTTAGTTATATGGATATTCAAATGGAATTAATATAGTTAATTGATAAAGTGTTATACTTGTGTGAATAGACTAGGGTTGTACATTTGAGCTAAGTCAAGAGGTTGGGGTAAACCTCAGCTATTCTCTAGCATACTTGGCTTAATTCCAAGTGAGGGAGTCTTCATCTCTTCTATGCATTTTAACTTATTTTATTGTTTCTAAGTTATATTACTTGGTAATTGATAAAGTTTATATGTATTATTTACTTGCTATCTTGTGTCTTTTCTTGTTATTGTGATTAATTGCGAGGGCGGCCTACTTCGTCGTCTCTCTCACGTGTTATTTGATATCTTGATTCTTGTGGACTTGTCTCGGGGTTGCGCAACCTTTTTGGACATAGTAGCGTCGAGAAACACGGGCGGCATCAGGCTTGCCGTGTAACGCCCCGATCCTTCACGAAACCAGAGGCTCTAATAGCCATGCTAATCACAACCCAATTCCAACCCGGTCACCAAATTTAAGGAAAAAAAAACGGACGGAGTTTCCCCTATATATAGGACTATCTAGAAACTTGCAAACATCAACATACCACCACCAGACCATGATCCACAACCTCAATCCATTTCATCCTTACAAGCATGCAAGTCAACAAAACAACAATGTAAAGATTACAAGTTAATAAAACATTACAAGTCATTCTTAACTATCAATACATTCTAAACTTAACTTTACAATTACAAAACTGAATTCAATAACAATCCACGTAAGCCAGCATAGTCAACACGAAACTCTCGAGCCTTCTTTTCTACCTCAAATAGCACTGATCCTGAAAAGTGTTAGAAACGAGGGTGAGTATACAACATGTATACTCAGTGAGGGAAGTGATGCTTTCATGAGATGCACATGTACAACACAAAATAACAAAGTTAATTAGACAAGTATTTAACCACGTATAAAAAAGATACGGTTCCACGTTTGTCTTCAATCATGAGCCACGAGCCATGAGCCAAGATCTTCAAGCAAGTGCTGGCAAAATCCTTACTCCACCAAGTTGGAGTACTCTGGATGTACCCTGATCCTACGACCCATATCTCCTGAGGTAGGTCCGTATGCCCCAACGAGGTGAACCACGCCTCTAGGATAGGGGAGTATGCCTCAGCGAGAAGGGACTGGAAAACCATGGTAGCCGAGGGAGCACGGCAAGCCCGACGCCGCCCGTGTTACTCGACACTACCATGTCCGAAAAGGTTGCGCAACCCCGAGTAACAAATCACAAATCTCATTTTTAGATCAAGTGGGGAGGTAGCAAAGTAGGCTAGCCTCACCCCATACATATCATATACACATTTGATAACCAAAGAGAGCAATTATAGTAATATAAACAATTACCCTTACAACTAATTCAAGTAATTCGCAAGATAGCATGAAAATAGTACATATAAACTTTATCCATTTAGATTAAATCATATAACAAAATAAGATAATATGCAAAAAAGGAATGAAGACCTCTCACCTTAGATTAAGCCAAGCATGCAAGAAAATAGCTTACATTCACTCCAACCTCCTTGAATTGGCTCAACTATGCAATCTCTAGCTTGTTCCTATAAATATAACACTTTAGCAAATAACCCACAATACCAAGTGAACTAGCTTCACAAGAACACTTCATAACTTTATTTATATTCCAAGCATTTGTAACTAAAATTGTAACATAACACTTAACACATATAGATCAACTAACTCATTAGCTTTTAACTTGCTATCTCATCCCTACTTGCAATTAGCAATTTAGTCTTTTAGTTATACAATGACAACTAGCAACTCTTAATACAATCTTGTTTACTTACTCTTAAACTATTCACATTCTACTTAAGCTAACAATTAATTTAGCAAACAGGCTCAAGTCTCAAATAACCTAGCTATCACTCCAACAAATCTAAAAGCTATAGCAATACAAGGAAAACACGTACAATACAACTAACAAGCAATGTAGCATTATAAACAAGATATAGACATGTTCACTCAACCTTTAACAAAGTAAACATATAACTCGATTTACGAATTTCTCCAAAAGAAAATGACATTCTTTAACTATAATCATTGAACCTTATTCAAGGATTTTTCTTTCAAGCTGGTTATTGCGTTTGAACAAGGAACATAAAATATGATATGAACTAGTAGCTAATTCAATAAAGTAACATAACATATTCGAGAATCAAGCAATTACATGTATTCTATAGCATTTTCTTCCACCATGATACAATCAATCTATAAACATTTCTTCCTTACAACTAGCTAATGGCTTGCACAAAGAAGAACAAAATTAACTCAAGAAAAGAATATTCAATTAGTATGTTATAGTTAGGTGCAATTAAGATAAATATGGTTTTACCAAACTAACTCAAGTACATTTAACATGCTTGCTAGCTTGCTAATTCGCTCGCGATAACACATAATATAAGCATATGAAGTCAATATGCATTACTTTCACTAACATAAATCACATTATACATTCTTTATCATTATTTAACTCTAAAACTTGTAACTAAACTAGATTCAATACTCATTAAACACCGTAGCTTCAAAACACCATTAATTCATAAAATCCTTAACTAAATCAACTAGGTATTTAACTTTAACTTGTCAAATTGTTGTTCAACGCATAACAAAGATCGAAGATCATTAAAAGACCACTAATTGCTAACTTTTAAACCTATCTAACCATCAAAACCCCAAAATCCCCAAGCGACACAAAGGAGCCAATTTGCCTCATGGAGTTTTACTCGAATTTCTTAGTTGTTTCTTGGTTCATAAATTAAATGAAGCCTAATTCTACCTATATACACTTCATTCAAGCATTGAATCAAACACTTGGTCTTCAATTTCCACCTAACATATCAACCTTTGATCTATAATGAAAATAATCATATAAGTTTCTACAATTAGCAAAAGAATGTTCTTACACACTCATGATATACCAGATAGACATTTATATAAGCTCAACTCTATTTAAACACCAAAAGAAGATCAACTACCAAATACGTTTTCAACACTTAACATGTAAAATTTCACGGAAGCAAACTCATTTTCCAACTTGCTATCAGAAGCTTAAATTTATCCAATCATCTACCTATTATAATTACCTCAAAATTCTCTGATTTTTATGCATAAATATAGCTCTTTGAGTGTAGATAACTTTAGAACCAAACATAACTCAATTCCAATCTAAATTCCTCAAGATACAACCATTTCGGTGCGACTGCACATAACTGTCCTACACCAGCGATTTTCAGGACAAATTTCAAAAATGGCTAAATTAGAAGGTCAAAACGTTCGAATTAGCCTTAGCACCAGAAATCAACATTTACTCTAAACTACCTAATCTAGTTGCTATACAAATTTTGTTAATTTCCGAGCTCGTTTACTATGTCAAAAAGCCTCTATAATACAGGGGAGAAAATCTGTCCAAAATAGGTGTCCAAAATAGGTACGAACTTATTGCTTACATTTTGTGAATAATTGAGCTTAGAAACCTTCTTGAGCTAGTATAAACTTTCTTTCAAGCATTAGATCAAATACTTCATATGCACATTTCATCATATACAACCATAACCCTATTTACAACTACTATAACAAAATATTTCATGTTTAGCTAGCACACAACACTTAACATCCCATAAGCTTCATGAAAATCAATTATCTAACTAAGACAATATATAATTCAACTAGATTCAATATTTCATTTTCAAGTCTCCTTTGTAATCCAAGCTATAAATCCAATTCTAGCTAAGTTCTAATTATATTCATGATACATATAGCATACTTAAGGGTTCTAGCAACTATTAGAAGCAACAAAACAATTAAAAATGCAAAAACCCCAAAATTCACAGGTTACTATTCACATACACTATTCAACATCTTCCACAACATGCATTCTTCAATTTCAACCATAGAAATTGCTAATAGACTACAAAAGATTGTTCTCTAAGCATTTTAGAAGGTATTGGAAGTATATATAAGCAAAGAAATAACATTAATCATCAATTGCAAAATTTCAAATAAAGCCCTAGAATTTCTAATGCAAATAAAATGAACTACCTCACCTATACTAGTTGTAGGATGCTAGTCGTAGACTCTAAGATCCTGAAAACACCTCCCAACTTCAAGTTTGATGATCAATTTGCAAGAATGGTTGAAGGTTTCTTCTCTTTTTTTTCCTTGAGAGGTCCAACAGGTTTGAGAGGGTTTGGGGGGCGTTTGCTTCTTTTTTTTTGTCTTATGTATTGTTTTAATAAGCCTAAGTTATAAATAAATATGTGTGTAGGCAAAATGCACACTATTGAAGACAAGATTCAAGAAACGGAAAACAAGACTCAAGAAACGAAATTATAAGAGCAAGAAAGGAATCAAGACACAACCAAGAAAACAAATTGGAAGCAAGACACAATCAAGAACGAAAAAAAGGAATTAAAACCTAGACCTAGAGTCACAGAATTAACCAAGAAAAAACAAGAAAATGATAGGCAAACCTGATAAACCTAAGCTATGAATACCAATTTATGCTCAGATCCTCATTTCCCTTCAGAAAAGTTTGGCCTCGCAGGCTAATTCTCCCAAAAAAAAAAAAAATTACTGTTCACTATTTGCTTTTTTTTTTTTCCCAGCTCTGAACTGTATTTTTTTCCCTCTCTTTTCTTTCTTTTCTTGATGTTCTTTTTTTGATTTTCAGAAACAACCATAATGAGCAAGTAACCAAGAACTTGAATTTAGAAGCACAAGAAACCCTAATTCAAGATTCTAGGGTTTGGCCAATTGACAGCTAAGCAAGAAACGAAATTGAAAGCAAGAAAACAAAATTGAAGACAAGACTCATGAAACTAAATTATAAGAGCAAGAACGGAATCAAGACACAACCAAGAAAATGAATTGGAAGCAAGACACAATCAAGAACGAAGAAATGAATTAAAACCTAGACCTAGACTCACAGAATTAACCAAGAAAAAACAAGAAAAGGATAGGCAAACCTGATAAACCTAATATCTGATTACCAATTTATGCTCAGATCGTCTTTTCCCTTCAAAAAAGTTTGGCCTCGCAAGCTAATTCTCTAAAAAAAATGTTTTTACTGTTCACTGTTTTGCTTTTTTTTCTAGCTCTGAACTATTTTTTTTTCTCTTTTTTGATCTTTTCTTGACCTTTCTTTTCTTTTCTTGATGTTCTTTTTTTTTTTCAGAAACAACCACAATAAGCAAGTCACCAAGAACTTGAATTTACAAGCACAAGAAACCCCAATTCAAGATTCTAGGGTTTGGCCAATTAAAAGCTAAACAAGAAACGAAATTGGAAGCAAGAAAACAGAATTGAAGACAAGACTCAAGATGTAGCGCCTCAACCCCTCACGGAATCAGGACTACTATTAACCAAACTATACTCATCCCAAATCCAAACCCGGGCACAAAAGTTTAGGAAAAACGAACAGAGTCTCCCCTATTTATTGAACTAATCAAAAAACTTGCAAGTAGCAAGTATAATCACAATACAACACCCCAACTTCAATTGTCCAACTTTTCCCAGTCTTAAGGTCATCCGAGCCTTAGACAAAACATAACCATACAAGCATACAATTAAAAGGCAATAAAATCTATCTTTAGTTATTACATGCCAACTACTCTATCAAACCACATAAGTTCTTAATTTAATTTACTATCCAACAAGCCGTACAAAATACATACAAGACTTCAAGGGGTTTCAAAACACAACAAAAATACATTATGCCCCATCTTCACAAACAGCTTCCAACCACAGCAAGATAAGCAACCAACAACACGGCACACAAGGTAGTTGTTCTAACTGCACCTGAAACATGTTAAAACGAGGAATGAGTAACCAAAGTTACTCAGTGAGGGAGGTGATGCAACATACTGGGCGTGCATTATGATATGCAGATACAAGAAATCATATACGTATAACATAAAGAACAAGATTTAAGTAACAAGTAGTTAATCACATTAAAAAGGATACGGTTCCACTTCAAGTCTTCAATCACGAGCCACGAGCCACGAACTTCACGCAAGTGCCGGCAAACCCCTTACTCCAACAAGTTGGGATACTCCGGATGTATCTCGATCCTACGACCCTTTCTCCTGAGGTAGGTCCATGCCCAGCAGGTGAACCACGCCTCTGGGGTAGTGGAGTATGCCTCAGCGAGAAGGGAATAAGCACCATGGTAGTCGAGGGAGCACGGCAAGCCCGACGCCGCCCGTGTTTCTCGACACTACTATGTTTGAAAAGGTTGCATAACCCGATATTCGATCACAATAATTCAAGCAATGACAATGTAATTCAAGAATCACATAAATGAGGGACAACAAAGTACGTTGCCCTCACACGTAGTTTACAATAAATAAGCCATACAACAATATAAATAAAAGACAAGTGTATATTTAGTCTATTCATATCAAAGTACACGTAATTATAAGCAATTATATTGAACTATACAATTCATGAGCAGTAAAACAAATTAAGATTAACAAAAGAATGTAACTCCCTCACCTTTAATAAACCAAACCTGTAAAAGTCTAGCCCATAACCCCTCCAATTCAACTCCAAAGCATCAACACCTTCCAAATACCAATCAAGACTACTACTTAAACACAACAATACCACGCAACTTAAAGATAACTCAACCATATTATTCACATTCATGTTCAAGAATCAAGCTATTGTCAATATTCCATGGCATTAAGCACTTCATTATGCATTTTTATCAAACATCTAGCCTATACATGTCCAAAGATAGCAAATTGACAACAACAACAAATATAACAATAACAATAGAAGTAATTTTATATAATAAGTAAGCAAATTACAAAGGGCATATTCAAGATTCACATAGAACTATACCAAAAGCTCCAAAACATCTTGAAAACACATTTAAACACACAAGAAGTCATGTCAAGGTCTTAGAAGCGTAAGACAATCGAATTTGTATTTAAACCCCTTTGTTATTCAATCCATTTTCCTTCCAAACTCATGTTATGGTTCTAGATTAGCAAGCGGCCTATACCATGCTTCTAGTTAACCCCTTAGGCACCTTTAGGACACTCGAAATCATGCAAACACCCACATTTAGCCCAAAAGCCCCAAATTCCCTCTTTTGACTTTGTACTACAAGTACCTCAACCGGGACTCAAATAGGAGCTAGCAAAGCTTAGTTAGGTCCTAAATAGCCTAGGATTACTAAATGTGGAGGCCAATTCAACTCGGATCCACGATAACCCCGAAACCCCTTTCTGAAAGTTGGCTATTTCATTCTTTTGCTAGGTTATTTCCACATTAGCACGTAATCCCAAGTAACCACATATTACTCATGAAGTGAACCCATGAAAACTAGCAACAGTAGTTAACTTAGCTATTAACTATATCAATTCCAACTTAACTGTTTCTTAACTCCATCCACAATGATAACAGTTATATATAATCACTCATGTATATCATATTGCTACATAACTTAAAAGTCATACAAATATCTCTAAAACATTTCTTTAATCTTACGAAGGACACTACTACATCAACATTTAACTAGTTAAACTTCATACCCAATTCAACTTCATTTATCTTGCAAAGAAATATCCAATTATATATTCAATCAAGCTGACTACAGTTAACACTTAACATAATTCAACTATAACATGAGCATGTATGACATTAACTATATTAGCATTTAATAAGTTAACTTCATAACTAGTTCAACTTCAACTAAATCACAAAGAAACATCAAGTTAAGTATTTAACAGATATCTACTCAATAACTAAACAAGTAACCTCAAGCAAACTAGACACATAAACAATAAATGTTCACATTTAACTTCTAAATAGATGACCAAACAATGAAACAATATCAAGCTATCATACTTAATAAATAAATACTCCAATTTATCCAACTAGTTTACTAATTAATTAAACATACTTTAAGCATTGATTAACTTAAATCAACTCAAGCATTTACCAAACCAATAACCAAGTACTCAAGAAATTCAACAACTTTAACACATACATTAAGCTCACCTCATGAACATGAATGAAAACATATTTTACTTCCCATAACTTGCAAACACTCTTTGACAACTAACACTAGCATGTGCATGACTTTAATTACTCTTGATTATCTAAATAGCAAGTCACTACACATAATTCATCAAATTTTTTCACTCAAAGCTCAACTTATTTAAACATTCAAAGCACATAGTTCACGTTAGTCACGCATTAAACATTTAGCATTCAATGCAACTAATGTTCATTTAACCCTCATTTCACTTAAACACTATCTCCAAACATATAATTGTTACTCTCAAGCCTTCAACTCCATATAATCCACCATTATTCAACTCAAATTAACCTTTAGTGCAACACTAATCACTTAACTATATAAACTGAAATTTTTAACTGCATTTGTTTAACTTTACTTGTTCAGTTAGTAGTATTAATGTCATCTAAAACTTCTAAAAATTACACAGACATGTAGTTCATCAAGTTTAGATAGGTTTAGCCTCAAACGGTTCCTAATTCGGAGTTAAACTCATCAAGTAATGCCCTTTAGAAAATCATTGCGCAGCCAGCCCTGAATTACGCGAGAATCAGTCACCCTACTGTTTTGGCTCCAAAACAACCCCTTAATGATAGAATTCGATCTTTCCCCCAAACGAGAAATTGTTCCTCAAGTTCTTAGCTACAATATAAAAAAAATCCAACCAATTTGACATCATTTACTACCTCAAATCATCTCTACAAATTCTCTGCGCAAACTGTCCAGCTTTCTCACTTTTGCACTAATGTCTATTTGGCTTGTTTTATAGCATTTCTACTTGGTTTGCTCTTGGTTTTAGCATATACTATATTCATACACTTCATTGAGGCCATTTATCAAGCATGTAATCTTCACTCTTGCACTTCAACTAGCAAGACAATAATACAACCAAGTCTACTACCAACACTAGGCAAACACGCAAAAGAGGACTCCTACAACATGTGTCAAGCTAGAGAATACCATTTCATGCATTTATAAGTTCATTGATTACATAACTACATGTATGCTAACATTAAAGAAACCCTAATAAGCAAAAGAAATGCAAATTAAGCATCAATCCCTCACCTAGCTTGAAGAATCATGCAAGATTGGCTTGAAAATTGCTTGGATTACTCTTTTTCTTCTTCCTTCCTTGAGTGTGTGTGTATTCAACGTGTGTGTGTGTGTGTGTCTGATATGTATGTGTGTGTGTGTAAAGGTCTGATTTTTGTGTGTGTTTTGTGTGTTTGTGTGTGTTGTAGTATATTAATAAGGTAGTTATTTTCTGTGACCATATTTCTTTTTGGTTTCTCCCCTATATATTTGTTTTGTCTATTTAGTATAGCTAACTATTTTTGTTGTGTTGATGATAATCTGTAAAATGCTTTTTCCACTAATCTTTAATTGCAGAATGATACATCTTTTGACAAAAGTTAGTAGAGAAGCTTTGACATCAACATAGAAATGCTTCACATCAAGTGATATCTTTCCTTACTACATTTCCCTTTATACCTGATCAACCTGCGCTATAGAGTAAGAAAACCATAGGTTTGGGGATGTAGCATTTGTCATTATGTTATTACTTGCATATTACATTCTCATTGTCTTACATTGCTATTTTCTTGAGAACAAGCAATGTTTTGGTGTGGGGGTGCGTACATTTCATGAAAAACTTTTTCAAAATATGCAAGAAATACACCATTTTGAAAAAAGTTTTTCATGAAACACCATTTTTTGTTTATGAGAAGAGTAGTCTGCTATCTTATATGTTTAAAAACGATGATTTAAATTATTTGAGAACCTGTATTGTTAGTTATGTATTGTGAAAACTCTGAGGGAACTCTGTAAGAAAAACTTTGGAGTACTGTATTCATGAGTAAACCTAGCTGTTATTTTGTTCTTCAATTGATAGGTTTGTGATTATGAAAGGACTGAGATAGGATTACCGTTTGTTTTGAGAACTCCTTGTGATTGAAACCTGAACCCTTATGCCATGTCTGTACTGTATTTTATGTTACTCTGTCTGTATGTACACTCTGAAAAAAGAGAAAGAAAAAAAATGAACAAAAATAGAAAAACGAAAAAGAGTTGTACATACCTTTACTGTTGAATAAATTTTTGGTGTAAATATGTTGTAAATCTCTAAGCACCACTATTCTAGACATTGTAATTTGGGATATGTGCTATAGTGTAAAGTTTCGAGCCTAGATATTTAGGGTGATTAAGGCACGTAGGGGTCCCTTTAAAACCTAGCAACCTCAGTCATAATGGTGAGGGATTGTTGGCCTTAAAGCCCGCTACATGGGATATTCAGAAAGCAAAAGAAATTGAACACTATATAGAGATACTATCAATTGTAGTTTTATATTTCTGGCAAATGTTAAAGGGTTAAGGCATGATCAAGAGTTTGATTACAAATGTAGGTAAGAATATCAAGGTCCAATCTGTTTGCATTACTTGAAAGTTGGGAATTGAATGAACTTAATTTGCTTAGTTTACTTCTAAATATATACTCCAAAGCAATCAATAGTCGATTTCCAATAAGAGTACCTATTTGTGAAAACTATGTACAAAGTTCTCTTATCATGTTTGCAATTAATTGCTAAATATGTTGAAGATAGTAGATTGCATTTCTCATATTTCATATTTGGAAAGTGTTTGACAAAAAGATAGGATAGATTACTTCATTTGTTTTTGACTTGTAAAAATTCTGCAAAATCTACATTCACATCTATTTTAAAGACAATCTTGCTTGAGGTCAAGCAAGGTTTAGGTTTGGGGATGTTGATGTGACTGTATTTACAGCACTCAAACCTTGGTATTTGTACTATATTTGCATCTTAATTTGGGAATTATTGCAATACTTTAATATTTTCGATGCAATGTAGGATGATATAGAAAAGTGGAAAATCAGATCTAAATGATCCAAATTACAAGTGAAGAAGTCAAGAATGGGGAAGCACGAGAAGCGGTTGAAGAATGAAGCTCATAGAGAAGAAATTTGGCTGAAACTGGCGCGAAATCGGACTCAGAGCATTGACCCAAATGATCTCAAATAGTTACCCATGTCCGTTTTTGGCAAACCATATCCGTTTTTCAGGTAGAAACAGCCTTCTAAGAAAAACGCAGGACTATAGTCCTGCGTGTGGCATGATTTTAGCCAAATTCCATCGTTTGGAGGGTCAAAATAGTGAAAAATGCCTGAAGATGCTGCGGTCAACGAACCAGTCAAAGTCAAAGAAAAACTCAAGTGCTGACCAAGAATTGAAGCCCGTAGAGGAAGAATTTGACCAAACGGAATGGGGAAACGGACTCAGAACGCCGAATAAACTTGGAATAGCATTGGTCAACTTTTTGGTCAACGCGTGAATAGTATCGGTCAATGCGTGCATAGTGATGGTCAACATGTGAACAGTAAAACTGCGTGCAGAATACGTAAATAGTAATAGCGTGAATAGTAGTCGCGTGAATAGTAGCTACGTGAATAGTAGCCAACTTTTCCTATAAATAGACATCACCCCTCTTCATATTTTCTCACAATTTTTGAGAGCTTTGGAATATTTTTCCAATATTTTCAATTTTTGTCAAGTTATTTTTATAGTTCTTATTTACGATTTTGCCTAAATAGCTATATACGGAGGAAGTCCTGCCTAGTGGCTCTTATTCGGGGGCATTCTGCCCGAATAGCTGTGAGGCCCGACCCCGATTTGCGTGCAAAACCTCGCTTCGTGTGCCCTAACCTAGATTTGCGTGCCATGACCTAGGTTTAAGAATTGTGTTCATTTTATGTGCCATACATTGAATTACGTGCATTCGTCTCGTAGTTCGTGTCTTACCTTGTAGTGCGTGCCCTAAACCTAGAAAAGCGTGCCTTCACGCTAATCAAGAAAGCATCTTTCACGAAGCACTAGACTATTAAACAATCCTACAAAATCCACTATCAATATAATAATCCTAATTCAACTCACTAGAAGACAAAAAATGCACCAAACACTAAACATTCTTCATTCTTTATTCCTTTTCTTTTGCACTTCCAAACACATGCAATAAAATAAGCTCAACCAAGACAAAATTTCAGAATTTTCCACATGCTTGGCCGACCACTAGATGGCATCTGTGCATGCTTATTCAATATAATTTAATTCCTAGACACATTTAGACAAAATATGACACAAATGCATAAAAAAATGACCAAAACCACCTCAAATCTCTCTCTTGCTCGACCAAAAACTCATAGCCCATGCTAGCATTTCAAATTTCCACCTTGAAGACACAAAAAATTCAGATTTGGAAGCCCAAGGCCGACATGCTCCTCAAATTTACAAAAGGCTTCATTGTTTGTCATTTTCTTCATTTCTCTTTCATTTTTTTCTCTCTTCATCTCATTTTCCTCTCTCATTCTCAGCCTTGGCTGAGTTCTTCATCTCCATAGCTTCTCTTCTTCACACCATAGCTAAGCAAAGCAAGCTACAAGCAAAGAACCTCAACCGAGCTAGCTAGGAGGTGAAAATTACACTTGCATGTGCATTGAAGACTCCATTCAGCCTAGATAAGCTTCTTGGCATCCATTTCTTTTCTTCATGTTATGACCTCATGCATGTGCTAAGAGATTGATCACTAAGCTAGGAAAAATAGAGAAAAGCTAGTTGGGATTTCGGCTAAGCAAGGAGAGGAAGAAAGTTGAGCTTCAACAAGGTTTTTGAGCATCTTTTGGTTGATTGCTAAGGTGAGGGTTAAAACCTTTTGAAAACTCTTCAAAAATTCACATGAATGCTCATAAATGTGTGTATTTGCTTCTGTACTTGAGCTATATGGTCGTTCATAAGCTTAAACAACCATGCATGGCATGATCTTGGCTTGAAAATGAAGCTAGGTGAAGTCGAAATTGTTGACAGCTCTCTGACCAGTATGTTCGAGGTACGTTTAGCTAGGAAAATGATGTTGAAAATGCTTGAAAATTGGTAGGTGACTAGATTGGACAGTTTTGAACATTTTTCCCAGAAATATGCCGAAGCTAATTTTGTCTCAAAGGTCCTCAAAATGCCAAATCTTTAAAATGTGACCAAATCTGGAAATCTGGAAAAATGAAGCAGGTTTTGGCAGATGCACTGACCTTGTGGAACGAACCATATTTGACTTAGTAAATGATGTCCAAAATGCATGAAATTTGGTATGCTACTAGATTTTTCATTTCTGGACAATTTTGTCAGAAATGGACCAAGGCTAAAACTGACCCTAAGGACCTCAAAATCGTCAATTTCTGAAAAGTGTGCAAATCTGGACAGTTTTGTGCTATCTCACTGTCTCGGCTATAAGTAATGATTCTGATCTCCAATTGATGCAAGGTTTGTTTCTGATTTTAGTTAACTTCTTAAGATTTAATTTGACATCTTATTCACTGGATTTGGAGATTGTTTGATTATCCTATTGATTGTGAGAAAACAGCCTATTGCAGTAAGTGTTTCACTTAATGTTGTACTTAGAAAAATTGTGGTGACTTCTCTTGTTGAATTAAATGCTTTGGATTGTAGCTTCGGGATGTTGTGTGGACTGTTTTGAATGTTTGAGGATGTTGAATTAAATGATGCATGGTTTGAGATTGACTTTGAGTTGGGCTGAGGCTCAAATTGCACGAATATACACGAAATGGAAACCCTAATGACTAGGTAGTTTTGCTAAGTATTGATCATTTGTATATTGTGTGGAAATTATATGCTTAATGGGCTGCCCGTAAATGTCTTATAACTTCAAATGTGATTTCAACCATTGCATGTTGTCAAATAAGTTTTTATTGTAACCAAACCCACGTAAATGTTGTTGCATGTTGAATAATCGTACCACTTGATTACGTGGACTTCGAAATGAGTTATATGGCTTGACTTACATGTGTTACATGGCTGCCCGTTTAATATTCACATGGCTCTATATGCCTTTCAAGTGAAATTACTTGTCTTATCCTGCCTTGTTTGACTACTTGACAACGTGTGATCTTATAACTGTTCGGAGGCGCCCTTCTTTGTTGTCCTCCTAATGTGATATGTTAAATGTTATAAATGTGCATTGCATACGAGGTTGCAACCTTTCATTGTGGCATGGTAGCGTTTCACGAATGCCGGGCGGCATAGGGCTTGCCGGTGCTGCCGTGACTACCATGGTCCAATTCCCTCTCTCGCTTGGCATTCCACTCTCGGAGAGTTGGGTCATAGGTTTCGGGGTACATCTGGAGTACACCCAATTGGGAGCGATAAGTGGATTATTGAAGTCGGCCGCAACAATTGTATCGGAATTGAAATTGAGAACAAATGCTCACCGTATCCTTGAAATGATTGGTAAATGTATCTGTTACTCGATTTGTTTCATATATTTGCGTACCTTGTTATTTGCAATACGTGACATGTTTTCAAAAAGGAGTTTTCATAATTGAACCGGAAAATGAGTTTCAAAACGTATATCTCCTTCCCCCCTCACTGAGTTCATAAGGACTCACCCTCTTTTTCATCACAGGTGAAGAAGAACAGGTACAAGTACCCGAGGACAATGTATCTAATGATGAACCCCTGGAGTGATTGCCTGTCATTGTTGTTTTGTTTGAACGTGACTACTTGTGAATTTTATGTTACTTGAAGACTATTTCCTTTTGTGTTACTCGATGTCATGATGTAAAAGACCCCTGTTGTAATTTGGGGTCTAATTTTGGTTTGTAGTTATACTAAATAGACTGATACTAGACATTACTATGATCGTTATGCTTTTATTACCGCTAGTATTATCATAGGTTATGATGCATTAGTGAGGACTAAGTAAATGAATTTATGCAATCTTAAACATGAATATTTTGAAACGAGGTCAAACAAACAAACGAGACATAGCATCATGCTAGGTTGTAAACCAAACGGGATGTCGAAATAACCAATAGGTCATTCAATTGATGGTAAAGTAGTAATCTTAGTTGGAAATGAATTTGAGATGGTAAACATTTGAGGCGTTTAGAGAATTAGGTTAAACCAAAGGGCCAATTACAGCTGTTATGCTGCCGGTTTTCCGAAAGAACTTTGGAGTTTAGACTAAATCATTAGATGTTAATCTTCATCAACAGCTAAGTACGTGATATTACTTGAATATTAGTTCACACCCTAGTCTAACCTTATAGGCCGGGTTGGGGCATGACACCTTAGAAGAAATGGTATCAGAGCTTAGATTGCTTAAGCCGGGTTTAACTCTCGGACCGTGGGTAAAGCCCTAAGATAATTAGGATGACTTGTTTATGTGTTATTGTGTGATAAATGTGCCTTCTATGTTCTATGTGCTTAAGTGACTTACATGCCTTAAATGTTTTTAGAATTGTACCTATATTACGTTGCATATCATATGCGTTAGATTCTTAATTGTCATATTTCGATAAATTGTGCATCGTAATTTGTGCCTATAGATGGCTGGCCCTAGTACCCGTACTACTAATAGGAGCGGTAAACCTCAAGAGACCGGGGATGCCTATCAGGCTAATCTCGGTATAGCTATGTTTAATATGATGACAAATGCCATGGATCGTGTATCACGTGTGATGGAGCGTCAGGATGCACGTGAAGTCAACAACAACAACATCAACAACAAGAATGAGGGTAATCATGGGAGACATAGCAGAATGAGGGAATTCCTTGACTTTCGCCCGTCTAAATTCAACGGGGAAGCTAATGATGAGAAAGTAGAGGCTTGGCTGTCCGAGATCGAGAAAATTTTCAGGCCACTTGATTATACAGATGAAGAGAAAGTGGAGTTTGCTGTATTTCTGTTGCACAGGGATGCCGAGCATTGGTGGCACATTGTAGAGGCATTGTGGGAGACTGATCAGACACCTCGCTTGTGGGGTAATTTCGTTAAGGCATTTAAGGAGAAATATGTACCTGCAGTTTTCAGGTAGAGGCGGATCAAGGAGTTCATGCACTTGACCCAGGGTAATATGACGGTGGCCCAGTACGAGGCACGTTTTGATCGACTGTCCCGTTATGCTCAATATATGGTTTGTACTCCAGAGGCAAAAATGTGGAAATTTACTATTGGATTGAGGCCGGAGATTCAGGACCAGTTAGCTTCTCATGACTTCGATACTTACTCTTCTCTTTTTGCTACTGCCTCACGAGTTAAGAAGAGGAAACTAGATGGAGCCGGTTCGAGCCAGCCTAGCAAAAAACCTTACCAGCCTCCAGGTCAGCAGAGGAAATTCCAGAGTCAGAGTCGCGGTCAAGGCTAGAGCCAGAATAGGTCAGTGAATAACCGTGGCCTGACTAAAGTGCCTTCAGCCTCTTCTACCCACGGATCCACAAGTAGTTCACTTGCTTCTCAGACTGCTATATGTTCGTACTGTAACAAGAAGGGCTACACCGAGGCCCAGTGTTGGAGAAAATTGGAGAAATGTATGGGTTGTGGTAGCGAACATCACCGGGTTAAGGATTGCCCTAAATGGCAAGGGGGACAGAATCAGGGTAAACCCGCCGGTAGAGGCAAGACTCCAGTTCCTAGGGTCCAGGCTCGAGCCTATGCTATTGAGTGTGAGGAGATTCCAGATGAGACCGCAGTTGTTGAAGGTACATTCTTCATACTGAATCAACCTGTTAAGGTGTTAATTGATCCGGGTGCTACTCATTCATTTATTACTCCCTTATGTGTGGAACGTGTGAAATTGAAAGTTGTATGTTTGCCATATGAAGTAGAAGTTGGTACTCCAATGGGTTCTAAACTTGTAACTAGTTCAGCTTGTAAAGCATGTAAAATCCAAATCAAGGATAGGGAATTCTCAGCCAATCTTATTGTATTACCTTTTCGAGACTATGAGGTCATTTTAGGGATGGACTGGTTGGCAAAACATCATGTCCAACTGGATTTTTGAGCGAAGATTATAACGTTCCGGGTACTTGATCAACCAATACTGGAGATTGTGGGTCGAAGAGATTTCACCGGGAGTTCCATTATTTCATCTACAAAAGCAGTGAAGTCCTTGAGGAAAGGGTGCAGCAGATACTTGGCTTACCTTATCAACAAGCCGTCGGATAAAGCAAAGTTGGAGGAGATGCCTGTGATGAAAGGCTATGGAGATGTGTTTCTAGAAGAATTAGCCGGGTTACCCCCAAATCGGGAAATCGAGTTTGTCATAGAGTTGCTGCCAGGCGCCCAGCCGATATCTAAAGCTCCCTATCGTATGGCACCAGCCGAGCTACAAGAATTGAAGGACCAATTGCAAGGAGTGCTGAAGAAGGGGTGTGTCCAACCGAGTTCTTCACCGTGGGGTGCACCAGTTCTATTTGTGAAGAAGAAGGACGGAACGCTGAGGCTATGCATTGACTACCGAGGTTTGAACCAAGTGACTGTCAAGAATAAATACCCACTTCCCCTGATTGATGAGTTATTTGATCAACTGCAAGGAGCCAAAGTGTATTCGAAACTCGACTTGAGGCAAGGGTATTATCAGTTACGGATCAAGAAGGAAGATGTGCCTAAAACGGCTTTCAGGACGAGATATGGGCATTATGAATATGTGGTGATGCCTTTTGGACTAACTAATGCCCCTGCAGCTTTTATGGATTTGATGCACATGGTGTTTCAACGCTACTTGGACCAATTTGTGGTGATCTTCATTGATGATATTTTGGTATACTCGAAATCGGAGGCGGAGCATGAACAACATCTGCAGTTAGCCCTGCAGAAACTTCGAGAGCACCAATTGTATGCGAAGTTTAGCAAGTGTGAATTTTGGCTGCAGCAGATTGCATTTTTGGGACATATCATATCCCAAGAGGGAATAGCGGTGGATCCAGCAAAGATTGATGCAGTGATGTCTTGGAAGAAGCCGTAAAATGTTACGGAGGTTCAGAGTTTTCTTGGTCTAGCCAGCTATTATCGGAGGTTCGTGAAGGATTTCTCTAAGATTGCAGGACCGCTTACAAAGCTCACTCAAAAGAAAACCAAGTTCGTGTAGGATGATAAGTGTGAGAGCAGCTTCCAAGAGTTGAAGAAAAGATTGACTACCGCACTAGTTCTTGTATTGCCTGAAGGAAGTCAAGGTTTTGTAATCTATAGAGATTCTTCGAAAGAAGGATTGGGATGTGTATTGATGCAAAATGGAAGAGTGATTGCATATGCTTCTAGGAAACCAAAATCGTATTAGATGAATTACCCGACGCATGATTTGGAGATAGCGGACATTGAGTTTGCACTCAAGAAATGGAGGCATTATTTGTGGGGTAACAAGTTTGAGTTATTTACTAATCATAAGAGCTTGAAATACTTGTTCTCTCAAAAGGAGTTGAATATGAGGCAAAGGCGGTGGATGGAGCTTTTGGATGATTATAACTGCTCAATCAATTATGTGCCCAGTAAAGCGAATGTAGTTGCGGATGCCTTAAGCAGAAAGGCAAGTATGGCAAAACTGGAAGTCAAGGTGCAGGAATAGTTGGAGGAAGCATTTATGTGGAAACCCCAATTGACTCAGAAAGGGTTACTTTTTGCCACTACCCAAGTTCAATCAACTTTGTTGTCTGAGTTACGAGAGGCTCAACAGAAGGACCAACAATTTCAGAAGATTAAGGAAAGCAACGCATATTTCAAGTTTCATGATGATGGTATTTGGAGGTTTAGGAACCGAATTTGTGTTCCAAACGAGCCGAAGCTGAAAAAGAAGATTCTTGAGGAAGCCCATAATTCAAGATATACTATTCACCCCGGCGGAACAAAGATGTATTGGGATTTGAAGCAACACTATTGGTGGAATAACATGAGAAGAGAAATTGCGGAGTTTGTAGCACGGTGTTTGACTTGCTAGAGAGTCAAAGCAGAACATCAACGACTCGCAGGTTTACTTCAGCCGTTGGAGATTCCTTAATGGAAATGGGAACATATAACTATGGATTTTGTTATGGACCTGCCTAGATCACGAAAGGGTCATGATGCCATTTGGGTTATAGTGGATAGATTGACTAAGTTGGCGCACTTCTTACCGATGAACAAGGAGGATAGTCCTGAGGAATTGGGAGATATGTATGTAGCGGAGATTGTGAGATTGCACGGGATGCCTATGAGTATTGTATCAGATAGGGATCCTCGTTTTACTTCCCAGTTTCGGAAGAGATTGCAAGAAGCTTTGGGAACGAAATTGAGTTTTAGCACGGCTTATCACCCTCAGACGGATGGTCAATTGGAGAGAACTATTTAGATTCTGGAGGATATGCTGAGGGCATGTGTGTTAGATTTCGGGAAAGGTTGGGAGAAATATCTATCTCTAGCGGAGTTCGCCTACAACAATAGTTATCAGGCCACTATCGGGATGGCCCCATTTGAGGTGCTGTATGGACGTAAGTGTCAATCCCCAATCTACTGGGATGAAGTAGGTGAGACGAAGACTTTTGACCCGACCCTTTTACCTGAACTGATGAAGACTGTTGATAACATCCACCTCATCCGGAAACGGATGCTTACTGCCCAAAGTAGGCAGAAGAGTTATACAGACCGACGGAGATTGAGTCTCGAGTTTGAGGTTGGCGATAACGTGTTCTTGAAGATATCACCCTGGAGGGGACCGGTTAGGCATGGCAAGGGTGGAAAGTTGAGCCCGAGATTTGTGGGACCATTTGAGATAATTGAGAAGGTTGGCAAATTGTCGTATCGCCTAGCGCTACCCCAGAACCTCTCCAATATTCATGACGTCTTTCATGTTTCGATGCTACAAAAGTATCATCCTGATCCGTCGCATATCTTGGAGCCAGAGCCGTTGCAGCTTCAGGAGAACTTGTCTTACGAGGAGAAGCCCATTCGAATCCTAGACTAGCAGGATCGGGAGTTGCGCAACAGAACTATACCTATGGTGAAGGTGCTGTGGGATCATCATGGAGTCGAAGAAGCAACGTGGGTAAGGCGAGACCAGATGGAGCAGCAATATCTAGCTCTATTTCAAGGTAATATTGAATTTCGGGACAAAATTCTTTTAAGGAGAGGAGGATGTGAGGCCCGACCCCGATTTGCATGCGAAACCTCACTTCGTGTGCCCTAACCTGGATTTGCGTGCCATGACCTAGGTTTAAGAATTGTGTTCATTTTATGTGCCATACAGTGAATTACGTGCATTCAATTAGGGTTGTGTGCATTTACTTGAAAAACGTGTGTTCGTCTCGTAGTTCGTGTCCTACCTCGTAGTGCGTGCCCTAGACCTAGGAAAGCGTGCCTTCACGCTAATCAAGAAATCATCTTTCACGGAGCACTAGACTATTAAACAATCCTACAAAATCCACTATCAATATAATAATCCTAATGCAACTCACTAGAAGACAAAAAATGCACCAAACACTAAACATTCTTCATTCTAATTCTTTTTCTTTTGCACTTCCAAACACATGCAATAAAATAAGCTCAACCAAGACAAAATTTCAGAATTTTTCACATGCTTGGCCGACCACTAGGTGGCATCTGTGCATGCTTATTCAATATAATTTAATTCCTAGACACATTTAGACAAACTATGACACAAATGCATAAAAAATTGACCAAAACCACCTCAAATCTCTCTCTTGCTCGACCAAAAACTCATAGCCCATGCTAGCATTTCAAATTTCCACCTTGAAGACACAAAAAATTCAGATTTGGAAGCCCAAGGCCGACATGCTCCTCAAATTTGAAAAAGGCTTCATTGTTTGTCATTTTCTTCATTTCTCTTTCATTTTTTTCTCTCTTCATCTCATTTTCCTCTCTCATTCTCGGCCTTGGCTGAGTTCTTCATCTCCATAGCTTTTCTTCTTCACACCATAGCTAAGAAAAGCAAGCTACAAGCAAAGAACCTCAACCGAGCTAGCTAGGAGGTGAAAATTACACTTGCATGTGCATTGAAGACTCCATTCGGCCTAGGTAAGCTTCTTGGCATCCATTTCTTTTCTTCATGTTATTACCTCATGCATGTGCTAATATATTGATCACTAAGCTATGAAAAATAGAGAAAAGCTAGTTGGGATTTCGGCTAAGCAAGGAGAGGAAGAAAGTTGAGCTTCAACAAGGTTTTTGAGCATCTTTTGGTTAATTGCTAAGGTGAGGGTTAAAACCTTTTGAAAACTCTTCAAAAATTCACATGCATGCTCATAAATGTGTGTATTTGCTTCTGTACTTGAGCTATATGGTCGTTCATAAGCTTAAACAACCATGCATGGCAAGATCTTGGCTTGAAAATTATGCTAGGTGAAGTCGAAATTGTTGACACCTCCCTGACCAGTCTGTTCGAGGTACGTTTAGCTAGGAAAATGATGTTTAAAATGCTTGAAAATTGGTAGGTGACTAGTTTGGACAGTTTTGAACATTTTTCTCCGAAATAGGCCGAAGCTAATATTTACTCTAAGGTCCTCAAAATGGCAAATATTTAAAATGTGACCAAATCTGGAAATCTGGAAAAATGAAGCAGGTTTTGGCAGATGCACTGACCTTGTGGAACGAACCATATTTGACTCAGTAAATTTTTTCCAAAATGCATAAAATTTGGTGTGCTGCTATATTTTTTAGTTCTGGACAATTTTGTCAGAAATGGACCAAGGCTAAAACTGACCCTAAGTACCTCAAAAACGTCAATTTCTGAAAAGTGTGCAAATCTGGACAGTTTTGTGCTATCTCACTGTTTCGGCTATAACTAATGATTCTGAACTCCAATTGATGCAAGGTTTGTTTCTGATTTTAGCTAACTTCTTAAGATTTAATTTGACATCTTATTCACTGGATTTGGATATTTTTTTATTATCCTATTGATTGTGAGAAAACAGCCTATTGCAGTAAGGGTTTCACTTAACGTTGTACTTAGAAAAATTGTTGTGACTCCTCTTGTTGAATTAAATGCTTTGGATTGTAGCTTCGGGATGTTGTGTAGACTGTTTTGAATGTTTGAGGATGTTGAATTAAATGATGCATGGTTTGAGATTGACTTTGAGTTGGGTTGAGGCTCAAATTGCACGAATATACACGAAATGGAAACCCTAATGACTAGGTAGTTTTGCTAAGTATTGATCATTTGGATATTGTGTGGAAATTATATGCTTAATGGGCTGCCCGTAAATGTCTTATAACTTCAAATGTGATTTCGACCATTGCATGTTGTCAAATAAGTTTTTCTTGTAACCAAACCCACGTAAATGTTGTTGCATGTTGAATAATCGTACCACTTGATTATGTGGACTTCGAAATGAGTTATATGGCTTGACTTACATGTGTTACATGGCTGCCCGTTTAATATCCACATGGCTCTATATGCCTTTCAAGTGAAATTACTTGTCTTATTGTGCCTTGTTTGACTACTTGACAACGTGCGATCTTATAACTGTTCGGAGGCGACCTACTTTGTTGTCCTCCTAATGTGATATGTTAAATGTAATAAATTTCCATTCCATACAAGGTTGCAACCTTTCATTGTGGCATGTTAGCGTTTCACAAATGCCGGGCGGCATAAGGCTTGCCAGTGCTCCCGTGACTACCATGGTCCAATTCCCTCTTTCGCTTGGCATTCCACCCTCAGAGAGTTGGGTCGTAGGTTTGGTGTACATCCGGAGTACACCCATTTGGGAGTTTTAGTGGATTATTGAAGTCGGCCGCAACAATTGTATCAGAATTGAAATTGAGAGCAAATGCTCACCGTATCCTTGAAATGATTGGTAAATGTATCTGTTACTCGATTTGTTTCATATATTTGCGTACCTTGTTATTTGCAATACGTGACATGTTTTCAAAAAGGAGTTTTCATAATTGAACCGGAAAATGAGTTTCAAAACGTATTTCTCGTTTCCCATCGGTGAGTTCATAAGGACTCACCCTCTTTTTCATCAAATGTGAAAAAGAACAGGTACAAGTACCTGAGGACAATGTATCTAATGATGAACCCCTGGAGTGATTGCATGTCATTGTTGTTTTGCTTGAACGTGACTACTTGTGAATTTTATGTTACTTGAAGACTATTTCCTTTTGTGTTACTCGATGTCATGATGTAAAAGATTCCCGTTGTAATTTGGGGTCTAATTTTGGTTTGTACTTATACTAAATAGACTGATACTAGACATTACTATGATCGTTATGCTTTTATTACCTCTAGTATTATCATAGGTTATGATGCATTAGTGAGGACTAAGTAAATGAATTTATCCAATCTTAAACAGGAATATTTTGAAACGAGGTCAAACAAACAAACGAGACATAACATCATGCTAGGTTGTAAACCAAACGGGATGTCGAAATAACCAATAGGCCATTCAATTGATGGTAAAGTAGTAATCTTAGTTGGAAATGAATTTGAGATGGTAAACATTTGAAGCGTTTAGAGAATTGGGTTAAACCAAAGGGCCAATTACAGCCGTTATGCTGCTGGTTTTCCAGAAAAACTTCAGAGTTTAGACTAAATCATTAGGTGTTAATCTTCATCAACAGCTAAGTACGTGATATTACTTGAATGTTAGTTCACACCCTAGTCTAACCTTATAGGCCGGGTTGGGGCGTGATAATAGCTACTGTACAGTGGACATCCTAACGTTCATTTTTGAGCCTTTGCTCAAAAATAGCTCTTATTCGGTGGGAAGCTCTGCCCGAATAGCTATCGAATTTCTGTTCAGACTTGGAGTTCAGAAATACACGTTCGTTAATACGGGGGAGCCTTTCTTGACTCTCTTTTATTTGTATAAACTCGTATTTATTATGTCTGAATAGAATTCTTATCTAGGGTAGGATATTGTAAATAATGGTCTTTTAATATATGGTCTCGGATTCGGATAATTTAGTTTCAATGCAATATATGGCTTGTATTAATTAAGTATTGTCTTTCATACATAATGCTTTTAAGTATGATATGATTGCTTTATTTTCGTGTCATATATCCATGCTTTAATAGTGAATCAATAGTTTGACAACCTTAAAGATTCCAATAAATTATAGGTAATGCGTTTAAGTAGACCATAGTTTCTAGACTAGTAAGGAGATGTTGATTATTTATGTTGAAACAGACCTTTTACACCAGGTTGTAAGGACAGATCCATACTATGGCTATACGCTCGTAGATGGAACGGCACCTACATCAGAGTTAGTAATCGGGATTTTAATAGACTAAGTTAATTGACCAGGTTAGTGCTTGTAGCTTAACCTCTTGTGTAGAATTTAAGAATCCGGATGCCGAGCCTACATTAATTGCCTTATTTAAATATATGGTACCTAGATATTCTTCCGTATTTAGCTATTATTTAGCTTAACTTGGGCAATTTTGTTAGTTATAGTTTAGTTTACATTCTCGCACGTTATTTCAAACTCTTTGCAAGCCTGTCACTTAAGCGCTTTAACATTTTCACACTACTTCACTAACTTAACTAACGAGCTTTCCTGTGGTACGATTCCACACTCATAGCATACTGCACTACGAAGATTCGTGCACTTGCGGGTATTTTAACTTGGTTTATTTTACACACTTTTCACACGCCCACCGGGTTGCATCTGTGGTAACACAATCCCACATCAAAAAATTAGGAAGTGGTACAGCTGGATATAAAGGTTCAAGTCTTTGTATCAGCCAGAACGCGTTTTCACGTGGGAGACCACGTGGAGAACAAAACCGTGAGGGCTCGCCCGTGCGCCTAAGTGCAGGGTGTTCCAAAGCAGACAATATTCTGGTAGTGACGTACTCGTGCGCCCCTCTATGGGAATGGTGATCGGGTCGTTACAAATGGTATCAGAGCCTACCACGTGCGAACGTGGCGTTGTGACGTTAGCCCGCGAGGGCGCGTGCCTCTCAAGGGGGGTGGAGTGTGGTAACACAATCCCACATCGAAAAATTAGGAAGTGGTACAGCTGGATATAAAGGTTCAAGTCCTTGTATCAGCCAGAACGCATTTTCACGTGGGAGACCACGTGGAGAACAAAACCGTGAGGGCTCGCCCGTGCGCCTAAGTGCGGGGTGTTCCAAAGCGGACAATATTCTGGTAGTGACGTACTCGTGCGCCCCTCTGTGGGAATGGTGATCGGGTCGTTACAGCATCACCCAGCCTCTACGTGAAACGAAGTTGTCTTGCCCAATGTTCCGTGGGATTCAGTAATAGAGATTTGGGGGATAAAGTATCTTGGCAACCCTAACCAGGGCAAAAAAAATTGAAAAGGGGGTGCAACACGAGGACTTCCTAGAGGGTTACCCATCCTAGTACTACTCTCGCCCAAGCACGCTTAACTTCAGAGTTCTGATGGGATCCGGTGCATTAGTGCTGGTATGATCGCACCCATCATGTTGAGGGCACAATTCCTTTATGTGTTAACTGTTCACAGTCCCAGCCTAGAGAGATGGCCCATTCAAAAGGCCCAATGGGCTTAACGATAACCCATCCGCTTCAACAACGCAGCATCCTCGCAAGACGTGATATCCACACGTTGTAGGGCCCACGGATGTCCCGCGTTTCAGGTTGTCATCCTTTTAAAAGTTCACGACGTATGATCCGGGACAGAAAAACAGAGCAAAAGAAGAAAAGTGGCCTGAAACTGATGAAAACGTTCGATTTTGGGCTCCAAAAAGGGGCACAGCGAGCAATCTCGCTGCCCCCATCGTAGAGCTCTCGGAGAGCTTTGCAACAGTATGCTGTGCACCGCGTAACTCCTTACAGATCAAAAGATATGGGCACCGGAGCAACGGAGACCTGGTCACAAACCCTACGCCCTCGGTTTGCGGGCCCGGCCACTGCGTGAAGCAAAGTTGTCCTACCCAATGTTCTGTGGGATTCAGTAATAGAGATTTGGTGGATAAAGTATCTTGGCAACCCTAACCAGGGCAAAAAAAATTCAAAAGTCGGTGCAACACGAGGACTTCCCAGGGGGTCACCCATCCTAGTACTACTCTCGCCCAAGCACACTTAACTTCGGAGTTCTGTTGCGATCCGGTGTATTAGTGCTGGTATGATCGCACCCGTCATGTTGAGGGCTCAATTCCTATATGTGTTAACGGTTCACAGTCTCAGCCTAGAGAGATGGCCCATTCCAAAAGCCCAATGGGCTTAACGAGAACCCATCTGCTTCAACAACGCAGCATGCTTGTAAGAGGTGATATCGACACGTTGTAGGGCCCTCTGACTTCCCAGGGGAGTCAGGTTGTCGTCCTTTTAACAGTTCACGACGTACGATCCGGGACGGAAAAACAGAGCAAAAGAAGAAAAGTGGCCTGAAATTGAAGAAAACGTTCGATTTTGGGCTCCAAAAATGGGCACAGTAAGCATGCTTGCTGCCCCCATTGTAGAGCTCTCGGAGAGCTTTGCAACAGTATGCTGTGCACCGCGTAACTCCTTACAGATCAAAAGATATGGGCACCGGAGCAACGGAGACCTGGTCACAAACCCTACGCCCTCGGTTTGTGGGTCCATCCTCTACGTGAAGCAAAGTTGTCCTGCCCAATGTTCCGTGGGATTCAGTAATAGAGATTTGGTGGATAAAGTATCTTGGCAACCCTAACCAGGGCAAAAAAAATTCAAAAGTCGGTGCCACATGAGGACTTCCCAGAGGGTCACCCATCCTAGTACTACTCTCGCCCAAGCACGCTTAACTTCGGAGTTCTGATGCGATCCGGTGCATTAGTGCTGGTATGATTGACCCGTCATGTTGAGGGCTCAATTCCTATATGTGTTAACGGTTCACAGTCTCAGCCTAGAGAGATGGCCCATTCCAAAAGCCCAATGGGCTTAACGACAACCCATCTGCTTCAACAACGCAGCATGCTTGTAAGAGGTGATATCGACACGTTGTAGGGCCCTCTGACTTGCCAGGGGAGTCAGTTTGACGTCCTTTTAAGGGTTCACGACGTACGATCCGGGACAGAAACACAGAGGAAAAGAAGAAAAGTGGCCTGAAATTGAAGAAAACGTTCGATTTTGGGCTGCAAAAACGGGCACAGCGAGCATGCTGGCTGCCCCCGTCGTCGAGCTCTCAAAGAGCTTTGCAACGGTATGCTGTGCACCGCGTAACTCATTACAGATCAAAAGTTATGGGCACCGGAGCGATGGAGACCTGGTCACAAACCCTACGCCCTCGGTTTGCGGGCCCAGCCTCTACGTGAAACGAAGTTGTCTTGCCCAATGTTCCGTGGGATTCAGTAATAGAGATTTGGTGGATAAAGTATCTTGGCAACCCTAACCAGGGCAAAAAAAATTGAAAAGGGGGTGCAACACGAGGACTTCCAAGGGGGTCACCCATCCTAGTACTACCCTCGCCCAAACACGCTTAACTTCGGAGTTCTGATGGGATCCAGTGCTTTAGTGCAGGTATGATCGCACCCGTCATGTTGAGGGCACAATTCCTATATGTGTTAACGGTTCACAGTCCCAGCCTAGAGAGATGGCCCATTCAAAAGGCCCAATGGGCTTAACGACAACCCATCCGCTTCAACAACGCAGCATGCTTGCAAGAGGTGATATTGACACGTTGTAGGGCCCTCTGACTTCCCAGGGTAGTCAGGTTGTCGTCCTTTTAACAGTTCACGACGTATGATCCGGGACGGAAAAACAGAGCAAAAGAAGAAAAGTGGCCTGAAACTGATGAAAACGTTCGATTTTGGACTCCAAAAACGGGCACAGGAAGCATGCTTGCTACCCCTGTGGTAGAGCTCTCAGAGAGCTTTGCAACGGTGTGCTCTGCACTGCGTAACTCCTTACGGATCAAAAGTTATGGGCACCGGAGCGACGAAGACCTGGTCACAAACCCTACGCCCTCGGTTTGCGTGCCCAGCCTCTACGTGAAGGAAAGTTGTCTTGCCCAATGTTCCATGGGATTCAGTAATAGAGATTTGGTGGATAAAGTATCTTGGCAACCCTAACCGGGGCAAAAAAAATTCAAAAGGGGGTGCAACACGAGAACTTCCCAGGGGGTCACCCATCCTAGTACTGCTCTCGGCCAAGCACGCTTAACTTCGGAGTTCTGATGGGATCCGGTGCATTAGTGCTGGTATGATGGCACCCGTCATGTTGAGGGCACATTTCCTATATGTGTTAACGGTTCACAGTGCCAGCCTAGAGAGATGGCCCATTCAAAAGGCCCAATGGGCTTAACGACAACCCATCCGCTTCAACAACGTAGCATGATTGCAAGACGTGAAATCGAAACGTTGTAGGTCCCTCTAATGTCCCGCGAGTAAGGTTTTCGTCCTTTTAACAGCTCACGATGTACGATTCGGGATGAAAAAACGCAGCAAAAGAAGAAAACTGGCCTGAAACTGATGAGAACGTTCGATTTTGGGCTCCAAAAATGGGCACAACGAGCAAGCTGGCTGCCTCCATCGTAGAGCTCTCAGAGAGCTTTGCAACGGTATGCTATGCGCCGCGTAACTCCTTGCAGATCAAAAGTTATAGGGACCGAAGCAACCGAGACCTGGTCACAAACCCTACGCCCTCGGTGTGCGGGCCCACCCTCTACCTGAAACGAAGTTGTCTTGCCCAATGTTCCGTGGGATTCAGTAATAGAGATTTGGTGGATAAAGTTTCTTTGCAACCCTAACCAGGGCAAAAAAAAATTAAAAGGGGTGTGCAACACGAGGACTTCCCAGGGGGTCACCCATCCTAGTACTACTCTCGCCCAAGCACGCTTAACTTCGGAGTTCTGATGGGATCCGGTGCATTAGTCCTGGTATGATAGTACCCGTCATGTTGCTGGCACAATTCCTTTATGTGTTTACTGTTCACAGTCCTAGCCTAGAGAGATGGCCCATTCAAAAGGCCCAATGTGCTTAACGACAACCCATCCACTTCAACAACGCAGCATTCTTGCAAGACGTGATATCGACACGTTGTAGGGCCATCTGATGTCCCGCGAGTCAGGTTGTCGTCCTTTTAACAGTTCACGACGTACGATCCGGGACGGAAAAACAGAGCAAAAGATGAAAAGTAGCCTAAAACTGATGAAAACGTTCAATTTTAGGCTCCAAAATGGGCACAGCAAGCATGCTTGCAGCCCCCGTCGTAGAGCTCTCAGAGAGCTTTGCAACGGTATGCTGTGCACCGTGTAACTCCTTACAGATCAAAAGTTATGGGCACTGGAGCAACGGAGACCTGGTCACAAACCCTAGGCCCTCGGTTTGCGGGCCCGGCCTCTTCGTGAAACAAAGTTGTCTTGCCCAATGTTCCGTGGGATTCAGTAATAGAGATTTGGTGGATAAAGTATCTTGGCAACCCTAACCGGGGCAAAAAAAATTGAAAAGGGGGTGCAACACGAGGACTTCCCAGGGGGTCACCCATCCTAGTACTACTCTCGCCCAAGCACGCTTAACTTCGGAGTTCTGATGGGTTCCGGTCCATTAGTGCAGGTATAAAGTATCCGGTGCATTAGTGCGGGCCCAGCCTCTACGTGAAACGAAGTTGTCTTGCCCAATGTTCCGTGAGATCCAGTAATAGAGATTTGGTGGATAAAGTATCTTGGCAACCCTAACCAGGGCAAAAAAAATTGAAAAGGGGGTGCAACACGAGGCCTTCCCAGGGGGTCACCCATCCTAGTTCTACTTTCGCCCAAGCACGCTTAACTTCAGAGTTCTGATGGGATCCGGTGCATTAGTGCTGGTATGACCGCACCCGTCATGTTGAGGGCACAATTCCTTTATGTGTTACTGTTCACAGTGCCAGCCTAGAGAGATGACCCATTCAAAAGGCCCAATGGGCTTAACGACAACTCATCCGCTTCAACAACGCAGCATGCTTGCAAGAGGTGATATCGACACATTGTAGGGCCCTCTGATGTCCTGCGAGCCAGGTTGTCGTCCTTTTAACAGTTCACGACGTATGATCCGGAACGAAAAAACAGAGCAAAAGAAGAAAAGTGGCCTGAAACTGATGAAAACGTTCGATTTTGGGCTCCATAAACGGGCACAATAAGCATGCCTGCTGCCCCAGTCGTAGAGCTCTCAGAGAGTTTTGCAACGGTATGCTGTGCACCGCGTAACTCCTTACAAATCAAAAGTTATGGGCACCGGAGCGACGGAGACCTTGTCACAAACCCTACGCCTTCGGTTTGCGGGCCCAACCTCTACGTGAAGCGAAGTTGTCTTGCCCAATGTTCTGTGGGATTCGGTAATAGATATTTGGTGGATAAAGTATCTTGGCAACCCTAACCAGGGCAAAAAAAATTGAAAAGGGGCTTCCCAGGGGGTCACCCATCATTGTACTACTCTCGCCCAAGCACGCTTAACTTCGAAGTTCTGATAGGATCCGGTGCATTAGTCCTGGTATGATCGCACCCGCATTGTTGAGGGCACAATTCCTATATGTGTTAACGGTTCACAGTGCCAGCCTAGAGAGATGGCCTATTCAAAAGGCCCAATGGGCTTAACGACAACCAATCCTCTACAACAACGCAGCATGCTTCCAAGAGTTGATATTGACACGTTGTATGGCCCTCTGACTTCACAGGGGAGTCAGGTTGTCGTCCTTTTAACAGTTCACGACGTACGATCCGGGACGGAAAAACAGAGCAAAAGAAGAAAAGTGGCTTGAAATTGATGAAAACGTTCAATTTTGGGCTCCAAAAAGGGCCACAGAAAGCATGCTTGCTGCCCCCGTCATAGATCTCTCAGAGAGCTTTGCAACGGTATGCTATGCACCGCGTAACTCCTTACAGATCAAAAGTTATGGGCACCGGAGCGACGGAGACCTGGTCACAAAGCCTACGCCCTCGGTTCACGGGCCCAGCCTCTACGTGAAACAAAGTTGTCTTGCCCAATGTTCTATGGGATTCTGTAATAGAGATTTGGTGGATAAAGTATCTTGGCAACCCTAACCAGGGCAAAAAAAATTCAAAAGTAGGTGCAACATGAGGACTTCCCAGGGGGTCACCCATCCTAGTACTAATCTCGCCCAAGCGCGATTAACTTTGGAGTTCTGATGGGATCCGGTGCATTAGTGATGGTATAATCGCACCCGTCATGTTGAGGGCACAATTCCTATATGTGTTAACGATTCACAATCCCAGCCTAGAAAGATGGCCCATTCAAAAGGCCCAATGGGCTTAACGACAACCCATCCGCTTCAACAACGCAGCATGCTTGCAAGAGGTGATATCGACACGTTGTATGGCCCTCTGATTTCCCGGAGGTCAGGTTGTCGTCCTTTTAACAGTTCACGACGTACGATCCGGGACGGAAAAACCGAGCAAAAGAAGAAAATTGGCCTGAAACTGATGAAAACGTTCAATTTTGGGCTCCAAAAAGGGCACAGTAAGCATGCTTGCTGCCCCCGTGGTAGAGCTCTCAGAGAGCTTTGCAACGGTATGTTGTGCACCGCGTAACTCCTTACAGATCAAAAGTTATGGGCACCGGAGCGACGGAGACCTTGTCACAAACCCTACGCCCTCGGTTTGCGGCCCCAGCCTCTTCGTGAAACAAAGTTGTCTTGCCCAATGTTCCGTGGGATTCAGTAATAGAGATTTGGTGGATAAAGTGGTTTGGCAACCCTAACCCGGGCAAAAAAAATTCAAAAGTGGGTGCAACACGAGGACTTCCCAGGGGGTTACCCATCCTAGTACAACTCTCGCCCAAGCACGCTTAACTTCGAAGTTCTGATGGGATCCGGTGCATTAGTGCTGGTATGATCGCACCCGTCATGTTGAGGGCACAATTCCTATATGTGTTAACGGTTCACAGTCCTGGCCCAGAGAGATGGCCCATTCAAAAGCCCCAATGGGCTTAACGACAACCCATCCGCTTCAACAACGTAGCATGCTTGCAAGAGGTGATATCGACACGTTGTAGGGCCCTCTGATGTCCCGCGAGTCAGGTTGTCGTCCTTTTAACAAGTTCACAACGTACGATTCGGTACGGAAAAACAGAGCAAAAAAAGAAAAGTGGCTTGAAATTGATGAAAACGTTCGATTTTGGGCTCCAAAAAGGGGCACAGCGAGCAAGCTGGCTGCCCCCATCGTAGAGTTCTCAGAGAGCTATGCAACGGTATGCTGTGCGCCGCGTAACTCCTTACGGATCAAAAGTTATGGGCACCAGAGCGACAGAGACCTGGTCACGAACCCTATGCCATCGGTTTGCAGGCCCAGCCTCTACGTGAAACGAAGTTGTCTTGCCCAATGTTCCGTGGGATCCAATAATAGAGATTTGGATGATAAAGTATCTTTGCAACCCTAACCGGGGCAAAAAAAACCTAAAAAGGGGGATGCAACACGAGGACTTCCCAGGGGGTCACCCATCCTAGTACTACTCTCACCCAACCATGCTTTACTTTGGAGTTCTGATGGGATCCGGTGCATTAGTGCTGGTATGATCGCACCCGTCATGTTGAGGGCACAATCCCTTTATGTGTTAACTGTTCACACTCTCAGCCTAGAGAGATGGCCCATACAAAAGGCCCAATGGGCTTAACGACAACCTATCCGCTTCAACAACGCAGCATGCTTGCAAGATATGACATCGACACGTTGTAGGGCCCTCTCATGTTCCGCGAGTCAGGTTCCCGTCCTTTTAACAGCTCACGACGTACGATCCGAGACGGAAAAACAGGGCAAAAGAAGAAAAGTGGCCTGAAATAGATGAAAACGTTCGATTTTGGGCTCTGAAAACGTTCGATTTTGGGCTCCAAAAACGGGCACAGCGAGTAAGCTGGCTGCCCCCGTCCCAGAGCTCTCAAAGAGCTTTGCAACGGTTTACTGTGTGCCGCGTAACTCCTTACGGATCAGAAGTTATGGGCACCGGAACGACGGAGACCTGGTCACAAACCCTACGCCCTCGATTCGTTGGCCCAGCCTCTACGTGAAACAAAGTTGTCTTGCCCAATGTTCCGTGGGATTCAGTAATAGAGATTTGGTGGATAAAGTATCTTGGCAACCCTAACCAGGGCAAAAAAAATTGAAAAGGGGGTGCAACACGAGGACTTCGCATGGGGTCACCCATCCTAGTACTACTCTCGCCCAAGAACGGTTAACTTCGGAGTTCTGATGGGATCCGGTGCATTATTGCAATTATAAAGTATCCGGTGCATTAGTGCGGGTCCAGCCTCTACGTGAAATGAAGTTGTCTTGCCCAATGTTCAGTGGGATTCAGTAATAGAGATTTGGTGGATAAAGTATCTTGGAAACCCTAACCAGGGCAAAAAAAATTGAAAAGGGGGTGCAACACGAGGACTTCCCAAGGGGTCACCCATCCTAGTACTACTCTCGCTCAAGCATGCTTAACTTCGGAGTTCTGATGGGATCCGGTGCATTAGTGCTGGTATGATCGCACCCGTCATGTTGAGGGCACAATTCCTTTATGTGTTAACTGTTCACAGTCCCAGCCTAGAGAGATGGCCCATTCAAAAGGCCCAATGGGCTTAACGACAACCCATCCATTTCAACAACGCAGCATGCATGCAAGACATGATATCGACACGTTGAAGGGCCCTCTGATGTCCCGCGAGTCAGGTTGTCGTCCTTTTAACAGTTCATGACGTATGATCCGGGACGGAAAAACAGAGCAAAAGAAGAAAAGTGGCCTGAAACTGATGAAAACGATCGATTTTGGGCTCCAAAAAGGGGCACAGCAGCAATCATTCTGCCCCCGTTGTAGAGCTCTCAGAGAGCTTTGCAACGGTATGCTGTGCGCCGCTTAACTCGTTACAGATCAAAAGTTATGGGCACCGGAGCGACGGAGACGTGGTCACAAACCCTACACCCTCGGTTTGCGGGCGCATCCTCTACGTGAAACGAAGTTCTGTTGCCCAATGTTCCGTGGGATTCAGTAATTGAGATTTGGTGGATAAAGTATCTTGGCAACCCTAACCAGGGCAAAAAAAATTAAAAAGCGGGTGCAACACGAGGACTTCTCAGGTGGTCACCCATCCTAGTACTACTCTCGCCCAAGCACGATTAACTTCGGAGTTCTGATGGGATCCGGTGCATTAGTGCTGGTATGATCGCACCCGTCATGTTGAGGCACAATTCCTTTATATGTTAACGGTTCACAGTCCAAGCCTAGAGAGATGGCCCATTCAAAAGGCCCAATGGGCTTAACGACAACCCATCCGCTTCAACAACGCAGCATTCCAGCATGATGTGATATCGACACGTTGTAGGGCCCTCTGATGTCCCGCGAGTCAGGTTGTCATCCTTTTAACAGTTCACGACGTAAGATCCGGGACTGAAAAACAGAGCAAAAGAAGGAAAGTGGCATGAAACTTATGAAAACGTTCGATTTTGGGCTCCAAAAATGGGCACAGCAAGCAACCTGGCTACCTCCGTCGTAGAGTTCTCAGACAGCTTTGCAACGGTATGCTGTGCGCCGCGTAACTCCTTACGGATCAAAAGTTATGGGCACCGGAGCGACAGAGACCTTGTCATAAAACCCATACCCTCGGATTGCGGGCCCAGCCTCAACGTGAAACGAAGTTGTCTTGCCCAATTTGCCATGGGATTCAGTGATAGAAATGTGATGGATAAAGTATCTTGGCAACCCTAACCAGGGCAAAAAAATTTGAAAAGGGGGTTCAACACGAGGACTTCCCAGGGGGTCACCCATCCTAGTACTACTCTTGCCCAAGCACGCTTAACTTCGGAGTTCTGATAGGTTCCGGTGCATTAGTGCTGGTATGATCGTACCCGTCATGTTGAGGGCACAATTCCTATATGTGTTAACGGTTAATAGTCCCAGCCTATGGAGATGGCCCATTCAAAAGGCCTAATTGGCTTAACGACAACCCATCTGCTTCAACAACGCAGCATCCTCGCAAGACGTGATATCGACACGTTGTAGGGCCCTCTGATGTCACGCGAGTCAGGTTGTTGTCCATTTAACATGTTCACGACGTATGATCCGGAACGAAAAAACAAAGCAAAAGAAGAAAAGTGGCCTGAAATTGATGAAAACATTCGATTTTTGGCTCCAAAAATAGGCACAGCGAGCAAGCTGGCAGCCCTTGTCATAAAGCTCTCAGAGTGCTTTGCAACGGTATGCTGTGCGCCGCGTAACTCCTTACGGATCAAAAGTTATGGGCAACGGAGTGATGGAGACCTGGTCACAAACCTTACGCCCTCGGTTTATGGCCCCGGCCTCTACGTGAAGCGAAGTTGTCTTGCCCAATGTTCCGTGGGATTCAGTAATAGAGATTTGGTGGATAAAATATCTTGGCAACCCTAACCAGGGCAAAAAAAATTAAAAAGCGGGTGCATAACGAAGGCTTCCCAGGGGGTCACCCATCCTAGTACTACTCTCGTCCAAGCACGCTTAACTTAGGAGTTCTGATGTGATCCGGTGCATTTGTGCTGGTATGATCGCACCTGTCATGTTGAGGGCACAATTCCCTTATGTGTTAACTGTTCACAGTCCCAGCCTAGAAAGATGGCCCATTCAAAAGGCCCAATGGGCTTAACGACAACCTATCTGCTTCAATAACGCAGCATCCTCACCAGACGTGATATCGACACGTTGTAGGGCCCTCTGATGTCCCGCGAGTCAGGTTGTCGTCCTTTTAACAGTTCACGAAGTACGATCCTGGACGGAAAAACATAGCAAAAGAAGAAAAGTGCCCCAAAACTTATGAAAACGTTAGATTTTGTTCTCCAAAAATAGGCATAGCGAGCAAGCTTGCTGTCCCCGTCGTAGAGCTCTCGGAGAGCTTTCCAACGTTATGCTGTGCGCCACGTAACTCCTTACGGATCAAAAGTTATGGGCACCGGAGCGACGGAGACCTGGTCACAAGCGCTTTGCCCTCGGTTTGCGGGCCCCACCTCTACGTGAAGCGAAGGTGTCTTGCCCAATGTTCCCTGGGATTCAGTAATAGAGATTTGGTGGATAAAGTATCTTGGCAACCCTAACCAGGGCAAAAAAAATTGAAAAGGGGGTGCAACACGAAGGCTTCCCAGGGGGTCATTCATCCTAGTACTACTCTCATCCAAGCACCCTTAACTTAGGAGTACTGATGTGATCCGGTGCATTTGTGCTGGTATGATCGCACCCGCCATGTTGAGGGCACAATTCCTTTATGTGTTAACTGTTCACAGTCCCAGCCTAGAGAGATAGGCCATTCAAAAGGCCCAATAGGCTTAACGACAACCCATCCGCTTCAACAATGCAGCATGCTTGCAAGACGTGATACCGAGATGTTGTAGGGCCCTCTGATGTCCCGCGAGTTAGGTTGTCGTCCTTTTAACAGCTCACGACGTACGATCCGGGACAGAAAAACAAAGCAAAAGAAGAAAAGTGGCCTGAAAATGATGGAAACGTTCGATTTTGGGTTCCAAAAGGGTACAGCGAGCAAGCTGGCTGCCCCCATCGTAGAGCTCTCAGAGAGCTTTGCAACGGAATGCTGTGCGCCACGTAACATCTTACGGATAAAAAGTTATGGGCACCGGAGCGACGGAGACTTGGTCACAAACCCTACGCCTTCGGTTTGCGGGCCCAGCCCTTACGTGAAGCGAAGTTGTCCTGCCCAATGTTCTGTGGCATTCAGTAATAGAGATTTGGTGGATAATGTATCTTGGCAACCCTAACCAGGGCCAAAAAAATTGAAAAGCGGGGGGAACACGAGGACTTCCCAGGGGTTCACCCATCCTAGTTCTACTCTCGTCCGAGCACGCTTAACTTTGGAGTTCTGATGGGATCCGGTGCATTAGTGCTGGTATGATCGCACCCGTCATGTTGAGAGCACAATTTCCTTTATGTGTTAACTGTTCACAGTCCCAACCTAGAGAGATGGCCCATTCAAAATGCCCAATGGGCTTAATGACAACCGATCCGCTTCAACAACGCAGCATGCTTGCAAGACGTGATATCTACATGTTGTAGGGCCCTCTGATGTCCCGCGAGTCAGGTTGTCGTCCTTTTAACAGTTCACGATGTACGATCCGGGTCGGAAAAAAAGAGCAAATGAAGAAAAGTGACCTGAAACTGATGAAAACGTTCGATTTTGGGCTCCAAAAATGGGTATAGCAAGCATTCTTGCTGCCCCCATCATAGAGCTCTCAGAGAGCTTTGTAACGGTACGCTATGCGCCGCGTAACTCCTTACGGATCAAAAGTTATGGGCATCGAAGCGACGAAGACCTGGGCATAAGCCTTACACCCTCGATTTGCGGGCCTAGCCTCTACGTGAAGCGAAGCTGCCTTGCCCAATGTTCTATGGGATTCAGTAATAGAGATTTGGTGGATAAAGTATCTTCGCAACACTAACCAGGGCAAAAAAAATTGTAAAGAGGGTGCACCACGAGGACTTCCCAAGGGGTTACCCATCCTAGTACTACTCTTGTCCAAGCACGCTTAACTTCGGAATTTTGATGGGTTCTGGTGCATTAGTGCTGGTATGATCGCACCCGTCATGTTGAGGGCACAATTCCTTTATGTGTTAACTGCTCACAGTCCCAGCCTAGAGAAATGGCCCATTCAAAAGACCCAATGTGCTTAACAACAACCAGTCCGCTAAAACAACGCAGCATGCTTGGAAGACGTGATATCGACACATTGTAGGGCCCTCTGATGTCCCGCGAGTCAGGTTGTCATCCTTTTAACCGTTCATGAAGTATGATCCGGGCGAAAAAACAGAGTAAAAGATGAAAATTGGCCTGAAACTAATGGAAACATTCGATTTTGGGCTCCAAAAAGGGGCACAGCGAGCAACCTGTCTGCCCCCGTCGTAGAGTTCTCAGAGAGCTTTGCAACGGTATGCTGTGCACCGCGTAATTCCTTACGGATAAAAAGTTATGGGCACCGGAGCGACGGAGACCTGGTCACAAACCCTACGCACTCGGTTTGCAGGCCCAGCCTCTACGTGAAGAGAAGTTGTCTTGCCCAAAGTTCCGTGGGATTCAGTAATAGAGATTTGATGGATAAAGTATCATCGCAACCCTAACCAGGGCAAAAAAAATTGAAAAGCGGGTGCAACACGAGGACTTCCGAGGTGGTCACCCATCCTAGTACTACTCTCGCCCAAGCACGCTTAACTTCGGAGTTCTGATGGGATCCGGTGCTTTAGTGATAGTATGATCGCAACTGTCATGTTGAGGGCACAATTCCTTTATGTATTAATGGTTCACAATCCCAGCCTAGAGAGATGGCCCATTCAAAAGGCCCAATAGGTTTAACGACAACCCATCTGCTTCAACACGTTGTAGGGCCCTCTGATATCCCGCGAGTCAGGTTTTTGTCCTTTTAACAGTTCACGACGTACGATCCGAGACGGAAAACAGAGCGAAAGAAGAAAAGTGGCCTGAAACTGATTAAAATGTTCGATCTTGGGCTCCAAAAATGGGCAAAGCAAGCATGCTTGTTGCCCCCGTCGTAGAGCTCTTAGAGAGCTTTGCAACGGTATGTTGTGCGCCGCATAATTCATTACGGATCAAAATTTATGGGCACCGGAGCGACGGCGACCTGGTCACAAATCCTACGCCCTCAGTTCGCGGGCCCAGCCTCTACGTGAAGCGAAGTTGTCTTGCCCAATGTTCCATGGGATTCAGTAATAGAGATTTGGCGGATAAAGTATCTTGGCAACCCTAACCAGGGCAAAAAAAAATTGAAAAGGGGTCACCCATCCTAGTACTACACTCGCCCAAGCATGCTTAACTTCGGAGTTCTGATGCGATCCGGTGCATTAGTGCTGGTATGATCGTACCCGTCATGTTGTGGGCACAATTCCGTTATGTGTTAACTGTTCACAGTCCCAGCCTAGAGAGATGGCCCATTCAAAAGGCCTAATGGGCTTAACGACAACCCATCCGCTTCAACAACGCAGCATGCTTGCAAGACGTGATATCGACACGTTGTAGGGCCTTCTGATGTCCCGCGAGTCAGATTGTCGTCCTTTTAACAGTTCACGACGTACGATCCGGGATGAAAAAACAGAGGAAAAGAAGAAAAGTGGCCTGAAATTGATGAAAACGTTCGATTTTGGGTTGAAAAAAGGGGCACAGTGAGCAAGCTAGCTACCCCCGTTGTAGAGCTCTTAGCGAGCTTTGCAATGGTATGCTGTGCGCCGCGTAACTCCTTACGGATCAAAAGTTATGGGTACCCGAGCAACGAAGACCTGGTCACAAACCCTAAGCCATCGGTTTGCGGGCCCAGCCTCTAAGTGAAGCGAAGTTGTCTTGCCCAATGTTCTGTGGGATTCAGTCATAGAGATTTAGTGGATAAAGTATATTGGCAACCCTAACCAGGGCAAAAAAAATTGAAAAGGGGGTGCAATACGACGACTTCGTAGGGGGTCACACATCCTAGTACTACTCTCGCCCAAGCACGCTTAACTTCGGAGTTCTGATGGGATCCGGTGCATTAGTGCTGGTATGATCGCAACTATCATGTTGAGGGCACAATTCCTTTATGTGTTAACTGTTCACAGTCCCAGCCTTGAGAGATGGCCCATTTAAAAGGCCCAATAGGCTTAACGACAACCCGTCCGCTTCAACAACGTAGCATGCTTGGAAGACATGATATCGATATGTTGTAGGGCCCTCTGATGTCCCGTGAGTCAGGTTGTCATCCTGTTAACAGTTCACAATGTACGATCCGGGACGGAAAAACAGAGCAAAAGAAGAAAAGTGGCCTGAAACTGATGAGAATGTTCAATTTTGGACTCCAAAAATGGGCAAAGCAAGCTTGCTTGCTACCCCCGTCATAGAGCTCTCAGAAAGCTTTGCAACGGTATGTTGTGTGCCACGTAACTCCTTACGGATCAAAAGTTATAGGCACCGGAGCGTCGGAGACCTGGTCACAATCCCTACGCCCTCGGTTTGCGGGCCCAACCTCTCCGTGAAATGGAGTTGTCTTGCCCAATGTTCCGTGGGATTCAGTTATAGAGATTTGGTGGATAAAGTATCTTCGCAACCCTAACCAGGGCAAAAAAAATTGAAAAAGGGGAGCAACAAGAGGACTTCCCAAGGGGTCACCCATACTAGTACTACTCACGCCCAAGCACGCTTAACTTCGGAGTTCTGATTGGATCCGGTGCATTAGTGCTGGTATGATCGCTCCTGTCATGTTGATGGCACAATTCCTATATGTGTTAACGGTTCACAGTCCAAGCCTAGAGAGATGGCCCATTCAAAAGGCCCAATGTGCTTAACGATAACCCATCCGCTTCAACAACGCAGCACCCTCGCAAGACGTGATATCGACACGTTGTAGGGCCTTCTGATATCTCGCGAGTCAGGTTGTCGTCCTTTTAACAGTTCACAACTTACGATTCGGGACTGAAAAACAGAGCAAAAGAATAAAAGTGGCTTGAAACTTACGAAAAAATTCGATTTCGTGCTCCAAAAATGGGCACAGCAAGCAACCTGGATGCCCCTATCGTAGAGTTCTCAGAGAGCTATCCAACGGTATGCTGTGCGCTGCGTAACTCCTTACGGATCAAAAGTTATGGGCATCGGAGTGACGGAGACCTGGTCACAAACCCTACGCCCTCGGCTTGCGGGCCCAGCCTCTACGTGAAGTGAAGTTGTCTTGCTCAATGTTCCGTGGGATTCGGTAATAGAGATTTGGTGGATAAAGTATCTTGGCAACCCTAACCAGGGCAAAAAAAATTGAGAAGGGGGTGCAACACGAGGACTTCCGAGGGGCTCACCCATCCTAGTACAACTCTTGCCCAAGCACGCTTAACTTCGGAGTTCTGATAGGATCTGGGGCATTAGTGGTGGTATGATCGCACTCGTCATGTTGAGGGCACAATTGCATTATGTGTTAACGGTTCACTGTCCCAGCCAAGGGAGTTGGCCCATTCAAAAAGGCCCAATAGGCTTAACGACAACACATCTGCTTCAACAACGCAGCTTCATCGCAAGACGTGATACCGACACGTTGTAGGGCAAACTGATATCGCGCGAGTCAGGTTTTCGTCCTTTTAACAGTTCACGACGTACGATCCGTGGAGGAAAAACAGCGCAAAAGAAGAAAAGTGGCCTGAAACTGATGAAAATGTTCGATTTGGGGCTCCAAAAATGGGCACAGCGAGCAAGCTGGGTGCCCCCGTCGTAGAGCTCTCAGAGAGCTTTGTAACGGTATGCTGTGCGCCGCGTAACTCCTTACGGATCAAAAGTTATGGGCACCGGAGCGACGGGGACTGGTCACAAACCCTACGCCCTCGGCTTGCTGGCCCAGCCTCTACGTGAAGCGAAGTTGTCTTGCCTAATGTTCCATGGGATTCAGTAATAGAGATTTGGTGGATAAAGTATCTTGGCAACCAAACCAGGGCAAAAAAAATTGAAAAGAAGGTGCAACACGAGGACTTCCCAGGGGGTCACCCATCCTAGTACTACTCTCGCCCTAGCACGCTTAACTTCGGAGTTCTGATGGGATCTGGTGCATTAGTGCTGGTATGATCGCAACTGTCATGTTGAGGGCACAATTCCTTTATGTGTTAACTGTTCACAGTCCCAGCCTAGAGAGATGGCCCATCCAAAAGGCCCAATGGGCTTAACGATAGCCCATCTGCTTCAACAACGCAGCATGCTTGCAAGACGTGATATCGACATGTTGTAGGTCCCTCAGATGTCCCGCGAGTCAGGTTGTCATCCTTCTAACAGTTCACGACGTACGATCCGGGATCAAAAAACAGAGTAAAAGAAGAAAAGTGGCCTGAAACTGATGAGAATGTTCGATTTTGGACTCCATAAATGGGCAAAGAAAGCATGCTTGCTGCCACCGTCATAGAGCTCTCAGAAAGCTTTGCAACGGTATGCTGTGCGCCGCGTAACTCCTTACGGATCAAAAGTTATGGGTACCGGAGCGACGGAGACCTGGTCACAATCCCTACGCCCCCGGTTTGCTGGCCCAGCCTCTACGTGAAATGAAGTTGGCTTGCCCAATGTTCCGTGGGATTCAGTAATACAGATTTGGTGGATAAAGTATCTCGGCAACCCTAAGCAGGGAAAAAAAAATTGAAAACGGGGAGCAACACGAGGACTTCCCAGGGGGTCATCCATCCTAGTACTACTCACGCCCAAGCACGCTTAACTTCGGAGTTCTGATTGGATCCGGTGCATTAGTGCTGGTATGATCACACCCGTCATGTTGATGGCACAATTCCTATATGTGTTAACGGTTCACAATCCAAGCCTAGAGAGATGGCCCATTCAAAAGGCCCAATGTGCTTAACGACAACCCATCCGCTTCAACAACGCAGCATTCTAGCAAGACGTGATATCGACACGTTGTAGGGCCTTCTAATGTCCCACGAGTCAGGTTGTCGTCCTTTTAACAGTTCACGACTTACGATCTGGGACTGAAAAACAGAGCAAAAGAATAAAAGTGGATTGAAACTTATGAAAACATTCGATTTCGTCCTCCAAAAATGGGCACAGCAAGCAACCTGGCTTCCCCCGTCGTAGAGTTCTCAGAGAGCTCTGCAACGGTATGTTGTGCGCCGCATAACTCCTTACTGATCAAAAGTTATGGGCACCAGAGTGACGGAGACCAGGTCACATGCCCTACGCCCTCGGTTTGCGGGCCAAGCCTCTACGCGAAGCGACGTTGTCTTGCCCAATGATCCGTGTGATTCAGTAATAGAAATTTGGTGGATAAAGTATCTTGGCAACCCTAACCATGGCAAAAAAAATTGAAAAGGGGGTGCAACACGAGGACTTCCCAAGGGTCACCAATCCTAGTACTACTCTCGCCCAAGCACGCTTAACTTCGGAGTTCTGATGGGATCCGGTGCATTAGTGCTGGTATGATCGCACCCGTCATGTTGAGGGCAGAATTCCTTTATGTGTTAACGGTTCATAGTCCCATCCAAGAGAGATGGCCCATTCAAAAGGCCCAATGGGCTTAACGACAACCCATCTACTTCAACAACGCAGAATCATCGCAAGACGTGATATCGACACGTTGTAGGGCCCTCTGATGTCCGGCGAGTCAGGTTGTCGTACTTTTAACAGTTCACGGCATATGATCCGGGATGGAAAAACAAAGCAAAAGAAGAAAAGTGGCCTGAATCTGATGAAAACGTTCGATTTTGGGCTCCAAAAAGGGACACAGCAGCAAGCTGGCTCCCCCCGTCGTAGAGCCTTCAGAGAGCTTTGCAACGGTATGTTGTGCGCCGCATAATTCCTCACAGATCAAAAGTTATGGGCACCGGAGCGACGGGGACCTGGTCACAAACCCTACTCCCTCGGTTTGCGGGGCCAGCCTTTACGTGAAGCGAAGTTGTCTTGCCCAATGTTCCGTGGGATTCAGTAATAGAGATTAGGTGGATAAAGTATCTTGGCAACCCTAACCAGGGCAAAAAAAATTGAAAAGGGGGTGTAACACGAGGATTTCCCAAGGGGTCACCCATCCTAGTACTACACTCGCCCAAGCAAGCTTAACTTCGGAGTTTTGATGGGATCCGGTGCATTAGTTCTGGTATGATCGCACCTGTCATGTTGTTGGCACAATTCCTTTCTGTGTTAACTGTTCACAGTCCCAGCCTAGAGAGATGGCCCATTCAAAAGGCCCAATGGGCTTAACGACAACCCATCCGCTTCAACAACGCAGCATGCTTGCAAGATGTGATATCGACAGGTTGTAGGGCCCTCTGATGTCCCGCGAGTCAACTTGTCAACCTTTTAACAGTTCACGACGTACAATCCGAGATGAAAAAACAGAGCAGAAGAAGAAAAGTGGCTTGAAACTATTGAAAACATTCGATTTTCGGCACAATTCCTTTATGTGTTAACTGTTCACAGTCCCAGCCTAGATAGATGGCCCATTCAAAAGGCCCAATGGGCTTAACGACAACCCATCCGCTTCAACAACACAGCATTCTCGCAAGACATGAAATCGACACGTTGTACGGCCCTCTGATGTCCCTCGAGCCAGGTTGTCGTCCTTTTAACAGTTCACGACGTACGATCCGGGACTGAAAACAGAGCAAAAGAAGAAAAGTGGCCTGAAACTGATGAAAACGTTCGATTTTGGGCTCCAAAAATGGGCACAACGAGCAAGCTGGCTGCCCCCATCGGCGAGTTCTCAGAGAGCTTTGCAACGGTATGCTGTGCGCCGCGTAACTCGTTACAGAACAAAAGTTATAGGCAACGGAGTGACAGAGACCTGGTCACAAGCCCTACGCCCTCGGTTTGCGGGCCCACCCTCTACGTGAAGCGAAGTTGTCTTGCCCAATGTTCCGTGGGATTCAGTAATAGAGATTTGGTGGATAAAGTATCTTGGCAACCATAACCAGGGCAAATAAAATTGAAAAGGGGGTGCAACACGAGGACTTCCCAGAGGGTCACCCATCCTAGTACTACTCTCGCCCAAGCACGCTTAACTTCGGGGTTCTGATGGGATCCGCTGCATTAGTGCTGGTATGATCGCACCCGTCAAGTTGAGGGCACAATTCCTTTATGTCTTAACGGTTGACAGTCCCAGCCTAGAGAGATGGCCCATTCAAAAGGCCCAATGGGCTTAACGACAACCCATCCGCTTTAACAACGCAGCATCCTCACAAGACGTGATATCGACATGTTTTAGGGCCCTCTGATGTCCCGCGAGTCAGGTTGTCGTCCTTTTAAAAGTTCACGACATACGATCCAGGACTGAAAAACAGAACAAAAGAGGAAAAGTGGCTTGAAACTGATGAAAATGTTCGATTATGGTCTCCAAAAATGGGCACAGCGTGCAACCTGGGTGCCCCCGTCATAGAGTTCTCAGAGAGCTTTGCAACAGTATGTTGTGCGCCGCGTAACTCCTTACGGATCAAAAGTTATAGGCACTGGAGTGACAGAGACATGGTCACAAACCCTACGCCATCGGTTTGCGGGCCCAGCCCCTACGTGAAACGAAGTTGTCTTGCCTAATGTTCCGTGGGATTCAGTAATAGAGATTTGGTGGATAAAGTATCTTGGCAACCCTAACCAGGGCAAAAAAAATTGAAAAGGGGGTGCAACACGAGGACTTCCCAGGGGGTCACCCATCCTAGTACTACTCTGGCCTAAGCACGCTTAACTTCGGAGTTCTGATGGGATCCGGTGCATTAGTGCTTGTATCATCGCACCCGTAATGTTGAGGGCACAATTTCTTTATGTGTTAACGATTCGCAGTCCTAGCCTAGAGAGATGGCCAATTCAGAAGGCCCAATGGGCCTAACGACAACCAATCCGCTTCAACAACGCAGCATCCTCGCAAGACGTCATATCGACACGGTGTAGGGCCCTCTAATGTCCCGCGAGTCAGGTTGTCGTCCGTTTACCAGTTCACGACGTACGATCCGGGACTAAAAAACAGAGCAAAAGAAGAAAAGTGGCCTGAAACTGATGAAAACGTTCGATTTTGGGCTCAAAAAATGGGCACAGCGAACAACCTGGCTACCACCGTCGTAGAGTTCTCAGTGAGCTTTGCAACGGTATGCTGTACGCCGCGTAACTCCTTACGGATCAAAAGTTATGGGCAACGGAGTGACGGAGACCTAGTCACAAACCCTATGCCCTCGGTTTGCTGGCCCAGCCTCTACGTGAAGCGAAGTTGTCTTGCCCAATGTACCGTGGGATTCAGTAATAGAGATTTGGTGAATAAAGTATCTGGACAACCCTAACCAGGGCAAAAAAAATTGAAAAGGGGATGCAACACGCGGACTTCCTAGGGGGTCACCTATCCTAGTACTACTCTCACCCGAGCTCGCTTAACTTCAAAGTTCTGATGGGATCCGATGCATTACTGCTAGTATGATCGCACCCGTCATGTTGATGGCACAATTCTTATATGTGTCAACGGTTCATAGTGCCAGCCTCGAGAGATGGCCCATTCAAATGGCCCAATAGGCTTAACGACAACCCATCCGCTTTAACAACGCAGCATCCTCGCAAGACGTGATATCGACACGTCGTAGGGCCCTCTGATATCCCGCGAGTCGGGTTGTTGTCCTTTTAACACTTCACGACGTACGATCCGGGACTGAAAAGCAGAGCAAAAGAAGAAAAGTGGCCTAAAACTAATGAAAACGTTCGATTTTGGGCTCCAAAAAGGGGCACAACGAGCAAGTTGGCTGCCCCCATCGTAGAGCTCTCAGAGTGCTTTGCAACGATATGCTGTGCGCCGCGTAACTCCTTATGGATCAAAAGTTATAGGCACCGGAGCGAAAGACACTAGGTCACAAACCCTACGCCCTCGGTTTGCGGGCCCAGCCTCTACGTGAAGCGAAGTTGTCTTGGCCAATGTTCCGTGAGATTCAGTAATAGAGATTTGGTGGATAAAGTATCTTGGCAACCCTAACCAGGGCAAAAAAAATTGAAAGGTGGTGCAACACGAGAACTTCCCAGGGGGTCACCCATCCTAGTACTACTCTCGTCCAAGCATGCTTAACTTCGGAGTTCTGATGGGATCCGGTGCATTAGTACTGGTATAATCGCACACATCATGTTGAGGGCACAATTCCTTTATGTGTTAACTGTTCACAATCCCAGCCTAGAGAGATGGCCCTTTCAAAAGGACCAATGGGCTTAACGACAACCCATCCGCTTCAACAACGCAGCATGCTTGCAAGACGTGGTATCGACACATTGTAGGGCCCTCTGATGTCCCGCGAGTCAGGTTGTCGTCCATTTAACAGTTCACGACATACGATCCGGGACGAAAAAATTGAGCAAAAGAATAAAAGTGGCCTGAAACGGATGAAAACGTTCGATTTTGAGCTCCAAAATGGGGCACAGCGAGCAAGCTGGCTGCCCCCGTCGAAAAGCTCTCAGAGAGCTTTTCAACGGTATGTTGTGCGCCGCGTAACTCCTTACGGATCAAAAGTTATGGGTACCAAAGTGACGGAGACCTGGTCACAAACCCTACGCCCTCAGTTTGTAGGCCCAGCCTCTACGTGAAGCGAAGTTGTCTTTCCCAATGTTCCGTGGGATTCAGTAATAGAGATTTGGTGGATAAAGTATCTTAGCAACCCTAACCAGGGCAAAAAAAATTGAAAAGAGGGTGCAACACTAGGACTTCCCAAGGGGTTACCCATCCTAGTACTACTCTCGCCCAGGCATGATTAACTTCGGAGTTCTGATTGGATCCGGTGCATTAGTGCTGGTATGATCACACCCGTCATGTTGAGAGCACAATTCCTTTATGTGTTAACGGTTCACAGTCCCAGCCTAGAGAGATGGCCCATTCAAAAGGCCCAATAGGCTTAACGACAACCCATCCGCTTCAACAACGCAGCGTGCTTGCAAGTCGTGATATCGACACGTTGTAGGGCCCTCTGATGTCCCACGAGTCAGGTTGTCGTGCTTTTAACAACTCACGACGTACGATCCGTGACGGAAAAATAGAGCAAAAGAAGAAAAGTGGCCTGAAACTGATGAAATTATTCGATTTTGTGCTCCAAAAAGTGCATAGTGAGCAAGCTGGCTGCCCCTGTCGTAGAGCTCTCAGAGAGCTTTGCAACGGTATGTTGTGCGCTGCGTAACTCCTTACGGATCAAAAGTTATGGGCACCGGAGCGACGGAGACCTGGTCACAAACCCTACGCCCTCGGTTTGCAGGCCCAGCCTCTACGTGAAGCGAAGTTGTCTTGCCCAATGTTCCGTGGGATTCAGTAATAGAGATTTGGTGGATAAAGTATCTTGGCAACCCTAACCAGGGCAAAAAAAATTGAAAAGGGGGTGCAACACGAGGACTTCCCAGGGGGTCACCCATCCTAGTACTACTCTCGCCCAAGCACGTTTAACTTCGGAGTTCTGATGGGATCCAGTGCATTAGTGCTGGTATGATCGCACCCGTCATGTTGAGGGCACAATTCCTATATGTGTTAACAGTTCACAGTCCCATCCTAGAGAGATGGCCCATTCAAAAGGCCAAATGGGATAAACGACAATCCATCCGCTTCAACAACGCAGCATCCTCGCAAGACGTGATATCAACACGTTGTACGGCCTTCTGATGTCCCACGAGTAAGGTTGTTGTCCTTTTAACAGTTCACGACGTACGATCCGGGATGAAAAAACAGAGCAAAAGAAGAAAAGTTGCCTGAAACTGATGAAAATGTTCGATTTTGGGCTCCAAAATTGGGCACAACAAGCTTGCTTGTCGCCCCCGTCGTAGAGCTCTCAGAGAGCTTTGCAACGGTATGCTGTGCGCCGCGTAACTCCTTGCGGATCAAAAGTTATGGGCACCGGACCGACGGAGACCTGGTCACAAACCCTACCCCCTCGGTTTGCGCCCCCAGCCTCTACGGGAAGTGAAGTTGTCTTGCCCAATGTTCCGTGGGATTCAGTAATAGAGATTTGGTGGATAAAGTATCTTGGCAACGCTAACCAAAGCAAAAAAAATTGAATAGGGGGTGCAACACGAGGACTTCTGTCACGCCCCAACCCGACCTACAAGGTTAGACTAGGGTGTGAACTAACATTCATGTAATATCACGTACTTAGCTGTTTATGAAGATTAACACCTAATGATTTAGTCTAAACTCCAAAAGTTTTCCGGAAAACTGGTAGCATAACGGCTGTAATCGGCCCTTTGGTTTAACCTAATTCTCTAAACGCCTCAAAATTGACCATCTCAAATTCATTTCCAATTAAGACTACTAGTTTACCATCAATTGAATTGCCTATTGGTTATTTCGACGTCCCGTTTGATTTATAACCTAGCATGATACTATGTCTCGTTTGTTTATTTGTCCTCGTTACACATATACATGTTGATCTTAGCTCAATAGCAAGTACCTGTTAAGATTGGATAAGTTCATTTACTTAGTTCTTTAACTAAAGCGTCATAACCTAAGATAGATACTAGCGGTATTAAAAGCAAAACGATCATAGTAGTGTCATGTCTAGCATCAGTCTACTTAATATAAGTACAAACCAAAATTAGACCCCAAATTACAACGGGGGTCTTTTACATCACAACATTTGAGCAACATAAAGGAAATAGTCTTCAAGTAACACAATGATCACAAGCAGTCATAATCAAGCAAAGCAAACAAGACAGGTAATTACTCCAGGGGTTCATCACTAGGCACATTATCCTCGGGTACCTGTACCTATTCTTCTTCACCTGAGATGATAAAAGAGGGTGAGTCCTTATGAACTCAGTGAGGGGGAACGAAAAATAGGTTTTGAAACTCATTTTCCGGTTCAATTTATGAAAATCCCTTTTTCAAACATGAATATAACAGAAATATAAGTACAGAAACAGGAGTACCGGTCTTTCCGCCCCGAGGTTCTCTAGGAACCAAGCGAGAGTACTTATTCACATATTAAAAAGGATACAGTGAGCTTTTGCTCTCAGATCAGTTCCAGGATCAGTTGTTGCGGCCGACTTCAAATAACCCCAAAACACGCCAGGTGGGTGTACTCCGGATGTACCCCGAAATCCTACGACCCAACTCTCCGAGGAAGTCTAGCCCCCAAGCGAGAGAGGGAATGGGACCATGGTAGTCACGGGTGCACCGGCAAGCCCGATGCCGCCCGGTGTGCGTGATCGCTACCATGCCAACAGGAAAGGTTGCAACCTTGTATGCAATGCACATTCATGACAGGTAATATATCACAGTAGGAGGACAACAAAGTAGGTTGCCTCCAGACAGTCATAAGATTGCACGTTGACAGATAAACGAGCAGGGCACGATAAGACAGGAAATTTCACTTGAAAGGCATATAGAGTTATATTAAAATTAAACGGGCAGCCATGCAACACATGTAAAACAGGCCATATAACTCATTAAGAAGTCCAGGTATAATATAATTCAACATCCTCAAGTACTCAAAAACAGTCCACACAACATCTCAACACCACAATTCCAAGCAATTAACACCACAAGAGAGGTTACAATAATTTTTCCAAGCATATAGCTAAGTGAAACCCTTACTGCAATAGGCTGTATTCTCACAATCAATAGGATAAGAAAAAAAACTCCAAATCCAGTGAATAAGATGTCAAATTAAAGCTTAAGAAGATAACTAAAATCAGAAACAAACCTTGCATCAATTGGAGTTCGGGATCATTAGATATAGCCGAAACAGTGAGATAGCAGAAAACTGTCCAGATTTGCACACATTTCCATAATTGACGTTTTTGAGGTCCTTAGGGTCAGTTTTAGCCTTGGTCCATTTCTGACAAAATTTTCCAGAACCGAAAAATATAGCAGAACACCAAATTTCATGGATTTTGGGCATCATTTACTAAGTCACATATTGTTCGTTCCACAAGGTCAGTGCATCTGCCAAAACCTGCTTCATTTTTCCAGATTTCCAGATTTGGTCACATTTTAAAGAGTTGCCATTTTGAGGATCTTAGATTCAAAATTAGCTTCGGCCTATTTCTGGGGAAAATGTTCAAAACTGTCCGAAATAGTCACCTACCAATTTTCAAGCATTTTCAAAATCATTTTCCTAGATAAACGTACCTCGAACAGACTGGTCAGAGAGCTGTCAACAATTTCGACTTCACCTAGCATCATTTTCAAGCCAAGATCTTGCCATGCATGGTTGTTTAAGCTATGAACGGCCATATAGCTCAAGTATAGAAGCAAATACACACATTTATGAGCATGCATGTGAATTTTTGAAGAGTTTTCAAAAGGTTTTAACCCTCACCTTAGAAATCAACCACAAGATGTTCAAAAACCTTGTTGAAGCTCAAATCTTCTCCTTTCCCTTGCTTAGCCGAAATCTCCACTAGTTTTTCTCTATTTTTCCTAGCTTAATGATCAATCTCTTAGCACATGCATGAGGTTAAAACATGAAGAAAAGAAATGGATGTCAAGAAGCTCACCTAGGCCGAATAGAAGACTCCAAAGCACATGCAAGTATGATTTTTACTCCTTAGCTAGCTCGGTTGTGGTTCTTTTCTTGTAGCTTGCTATGCTTAGCTATGGTGTGAAGAAGAGAAGCTAAGAAGATGAAGAACTCAGCCAAGGCCGAGAATGGGAGAGGAAAATGAGAGGGGAGAGAGAAAGAGTGAAAGAGAAATGAAGAAATGACAAGAATAAAACTCTTTTGCATTCATCCAAGCATTGGTCGGCCTTGGGCTTCCAAATCTGATTTTTTTGTGTCTTCAAGGTGGAAATTTGAAATGCTAGCATGGGCTATGAGTCTTTGGTCGAGCAAGAGAGAGATTTGAGGTGGTTTTGGTCATTTTTTAATGCATTTGTGTCATAGTTTGTCTAAACATGCATATTTAATTGTGTAATTGTTCAACCTTGTGCAAACACCATGGTATGGTCGGCCAATGCTAGCTTCAAATCTGAATTTTTTGTCAACTTTGATCATTAATTAATTGTGTCTTGAAAGTGCAAAAAGAATATGGAATAAAGAATGAAGAATGTTTAGTGTTTGGTGCATTTTTTGTCTTCTAGTGAGTTGAATTAGGATTATTATATTGATAGTGGATTTTGTAGGATTGTTTAATAGTCTAGTGCTCCGTGAAAGATGCTTTCTTGATTAGCGTGAAGGCACACTTTCCTAGGTCTAGGGCACGCACTACGAGGTAGGACACGAACTACGAGACGAACGCACGTTTTTCAAGTAAATGCATGCAACCCTAATTGATTGCACGTAATTCAATGTATGGCACATAAAATGAACACAATTCTTAAACCTAGGTCATGGCACGCAAATCTAGGTTAGGGTACACGAAGCTAGGTTTCGCACGTAAATCGGGGTCGGGCCTCACATCCTCCCCTCCTTAAAAGAATTTCATCCCGAAATTCAATATTACCATGAAATAATGATGGGTACTACTGCTCCATCTGGTCTCGCCTTTCCCACGTTGCTTCTTCGACTCCATGACGATCCCACAGCACTTTCACCATAGGTTTAGTTCTGTTGCGCAACTCCCGATCCTGCTGGTCTAGGATCCGAATGGGCTTCTCCTCGTAAGACAAATTTTCCTGAAGCTACAACGGTTCTGGCTCCAAGATATGCGACGGATCAAGATGATACTTCCGCAGCATCGAAACATGAAAGACGTCGTGAATATTGGAGAGGTTCTGGGGTAGCGCTAGGCGATACGCCAACTTGCCAACCTTCTCAACTATCTCAAATGGTCCCACAAATCTTGGGCTTAACTTTCTACCCTTGCCATGCCTAATCAGTCCCCTCCGGGGTGATATCTTCAAGAATTCCTTGTCGCCAACATCAAACTCGAGACTTCGTCTTCGTCGGTCTGCATAACTCTTCTGCCTACTCTGGGCGGTAAGCATCCGTTTCTAGATGAGATGGATGTTATCAACATTCTTCATCAGTTCAGGTAAAAGGGTCGGGTCAAAAGTCTTCGTCTCACCTACTTCATCCCAGTAAATCGGGGATCGACACTTACGTCCATACAGCGCCTCAAATGGGGCCATCCCGATAGTGGCCTGATAACTATTGTTGTAGGCGAACTCCGCTAGAGATAAATATTCTCCCAACCTTTCCCGAAGTCTAAAACACACGCCCTCAGCATATCCTCCAGAATCTGAATAGTTCTCTCCGATTGACCATCCGTCTGAGGGTGATAAGCCGTGCTAAAACTCAATTTCGTTCCCAAAGCTTCTTGCAATCTCTTCCAAAATCGGGAAGTAAAACGAGGATCCCTATCCGATACAATACTCACAGGCATCCCGTGCAATCTTACAATCTCCGCCACATACATATCTCCCAATTCCTCAGGACTATCCTCCTTGTTCATCGGTAAGAAGTGCGCCGACTTAGTCAATCTATCCACTATAACCCAGACGGCGTCAGGACCCTTTTGTGATCTGGGCAGGTCTATAACAAAATCCATAGTTATATGCTCTCATTTCCATTGAGGAATCTCCAACGGCTGAAGTAGACCTGCGGGTCGTTGATGTTCTGCTTTGACTCTCTGGCAAGTCAAACACCGTGCTACAAACTCCGCAATTTCTCTTTTCATGTTATTCCACCAATAGTGTTGCTTCAAATCCCGATACATCTTTGTTCTGCCGGGGTGAATAGTATATCTTGAATTATGGGCTTCCTCAAGAATCTTCTTTTTCAGCTCTGGGTCATTGGGAACACAAATCCGGTTCCTAAACCTCCAAACACCATCATCATGAAACTTGAAATCTGCGTTGCTTTCCTTAATCTTCTGAAATTGTTGGTCCTTCTGTTGAGCCTCTCGTAATTCAGACAACAAAGTTGATAGAACTTGGGTAGTGGCAAAAAGTAACCCTTTCTGAGTCAATTGGGGTTTCCACAGAAATGCTTCCTCCAACAACTCCTGCACCTTGACCTCCAGTTTTGCCACGCTTGCCTTTCTGCTTAAGGCATCTGCAACTACATTCGCTTTACCGGGCACATAATTGATTGAGCAATTATAATCATCCAAAAGCTCCATCCACTGCCTTTGCCTCATATTCAACTCCTTTTGAGAGAACAAGTATTTCAAGCTCTTATGATCAGTAAATACCTCAAACTTGTTACCCCACAGATAATGCCTCCATTTCTTGAGTGCAAACACAATAGCCGCTAACTCCAAATCATGCGTCGGGTAATTCATCTCATACGGCTTTGGTTTCCTAGAAGCATATGCAATAACTCTTCCATTTTGCATCAATACACATCCCAGCCCTTCTTTCGAAGCATTGCTATAGATTACAAAGCCTTGACTCCCTTCAGGCAATGCAAGAACTGGTGTGGTAGTCAATCTTTTTTTCAACTCTTGGAAGCTGCTCTCACACTTATCATCCCACAAGAACTTGGTTTTCTTTTGAGTGAGCTTTGTAAGCAGTCCTGCAAACTTAGAGAAATCCATTACGAACCTCCAATAATAGCCGGCTAGACCAAGAAAACTCCGAACCTCCGTAACATTTTCTGGCTTCTTCCAAGACATCACTGCATCAATCTTTGCTGGATCCACCGCTATTCCCTCTTGGGATATGATATGCCCCAAAAATGCAATCTGCTGCAACCAAAATTCACACTTGCTAAACTTTGCATACAATTGGTGCTCTTGAAGTTTCTGCAGTACCAACCGCAGATGTTGCTCATGCTCCGCCTCCGATTTCGAGTATACCAAAATATCATCAATGAAGATCACCACAAATTGGTCCAAGTAGGGTTGAAACACCCTATGCATCAAATCCATAAAAGCTGCAGGGGCATTAGTTAGTCCAAAAGGCATCACCACATATTCATAATGCCCATATCTCATCCTGAAAGCCGTTTTAGGCACATTTTCCTTCTTGATCCGCAACTGATAATATCCTTGCCTCAAGTCGAGTTTCGAATACACTTTGGCTCCTTGTAGTTGATCAAATAACTTATCAATCAAGGGAAGTGGGTATTTATTCTTGACAGTTACTTGGTTCAATCCTCGGTAGTCAATACATAGCCTCAACGTTCCGTCTTTCTTCTTTACAAATAGAACTGGTGCACCCCACGGCGAAGACCTCGGTTGTACAAACCCCTTCTTCAGCAATCCTTGCAATTGGTCCTTCAATTCTTGTAGCTCAGCCGGTGCCATACAATAAGGAGCTTTAGATATCGGCTGGGCGCCAGGCAGCAACTCTATAACAAACTCGATTTCCCGATTCGGGGGTAAACCGGGTAATTCTTCAGGGAACACATCTGCATAGTCTTTGATCACATGCATCTCCTTCAACTTATCTTTATCCGACGGCTTGTTGATAAGGTAAGCAAAGTATCCGTTGCACCCTTTCCTCAAGGACTTCACTGCTTTTGTAGATGAAATCATGGAACTCCCGGTGAAATCTCTTCGACCCACAATCTCCAGTATTGGTTGATTAGGTACCCGGAACGTTATAATCTTCGCCCGGCAATCCAATTGGACATGATGATTTGCCAGCCAGTCCATCCCTAAAATGACCTCATAATCTCGAAAAGGTAATACAATAAGATTGGCTGAGAATTCCCTATCCTTAATTTGGATTTTGCATGCTTTACAGGCTGAACTAGTTACAAGTTTAGAACCCATTGGTGTACCAACTTCTACTTCATATGGCAAACATACAACTCTCAATTTCACACGTTACACACATAAGGGAATAATAAATGAATGAGTAGTACCCGGATAATTAACACCTTAACAGGTTGATTCAGTATGAAGAATGTACCTTCAACAACAGGGGTCTCATTTGGAATATCCTCGCACTCAATAGCATAGGCTCAAGCCTGGACCCTAGGAATTGGAGTCTTGCCTCTACCGGCTAGTTTACCCTGATTCTGCCCTGCCTGATGTTTAGGGCAATCCTTGATCTGATCTTGATCACTGCCGCACCTCATACACTGTCCCGACTTCCTCCAACACTGGGCCTCGATATGCCCCTTCCTGTCACAATAAGAACAGCTGACGAACTGAGTAGCAGGTGAACTACCTGTGGATCCGCGGGCGGAAGAGGCTGATGGTGCTTTCGTCAGGCCACGGTTATTCCCTGGTCTGTTCTGTCTCTGGCCCTAATTACGACCCTGACTCTGGAATTTCCTTTGCTGACCTGGAGGCTGAAATGGTTTCTTGTTTGGCTGACTCGAACCGGCTCCATCTAGTTTCCTCTTCTCAACTCGAGAGGCAGCAGCAAAGAGAGCAGAATAAGTATCGAAGTCATGAGAAGCTAACTAGTCCTGAATCTCTGGCCTCAATCGAACAGTAAATTTCCACATTTTTGCCTCCAGACTACAAACCATGTATTGAGCATAACGGGATAGTCGATCAAAACGTGCCTCGTACTGGGCTACCGTCATATTACCCTGGGTCAAGTGCATGAACTCCTCGATCCGCCTCTGCCTGGAAACTGCAAGTACATATTTTTCCTTAAATACCTTAACGAAATTACCCCACAAGCGAGGTGTCTGATCAGTCTCCCACAGTGCCTCTACAGTGTGCCACCAATGCTCAGCATCCCCGTGCAACAGAAATACAGCAAACTCCACTTTCTCTTCATCTGTATAATCAAGTGGCCTGAAAATCTTCTCGATCTCGGACAGCCAAGCCTCTGCTTTCTCATCATCAGCTTCCCCGTAGAATTTAGACGGGCGAAAGTCCATGAATTCCCTCATTCTGCTATGTCTCCCATGGTTACCCTCATTCCTGTTGTTGATGTTGTTGTTGTTGGCTTCACGAGCATCCTGACGCTCCATCACACGTGATACACGATCCATGGCATTTTCCATCATATTAAACATAGCTATACCGGGATTAGTCTGATAGGCATCCCCGGTCTCTTGAGGTTCACCGCTCCTATTAGTAGTACGGGTACTAGGGCCAGCCATCTATAGGCACAATTTATTGAAATACGATAATTAAGAATCTAATGCATAAGATATGCAACATAATATAGGTACAATTCTAAAAACATTTAAGGCATGTAAATCACTTAAGCACATAGAACAAAGAAGGCACATTTATCACACAACAACACATAAACAAGTCATCCTAATTATCCTAGGGCTCTACCCACTGTCCGAGAGTTAAACCCGACTTAAACAATCTAAGCTCTGATACCATTTCTTCTAAGGTGTCACGCCCCAACCCGACCTATAAGGTTAGACTAGGATGTGAACTAACATTCAAGTAATATCACGTACTTAGCTATTTATGAAGATTCACACCTAATGATTTAGTCTAAACTCCAAAAAATTTTCGGAAAACCGGCAGGATAACTGCTGTAATCGGCCCTTTGGTTTAACCTAATTCTCTAAACGCCTCAAAATTGACCATCTCAAATTCATTTCCAATTAAGACTACTAGTTTACCATCAATTGAATTGCCTATTGGTTATTTCGACGTCCCGTTTGATTTATAACCTAGCATGATACTATGTCTCGTTTGTTTATTTGTCCTCGTTACACATATACCTGTTGATCTTAGCTCAATAGCAAGTACCTGTTAAGATTGGATAAGTTCATTTACTTAGTTCTTTAACTAAAGCGTCATAACCTAAGATAGATACTAGCAGTAATAAAAGAAAAACGATCATAGTAGTGTCATGTCTAGCATCAGTCTACTTAATATAAGTACAAACCAAAATTAGACCCCAAATTACAACGGGGGTCTTTTACATCACAACATTTGAGCAACATAAAGAAAATAGTCTTCAAGTAACACAATGATCACAAGCAGCCATAATCAAGCAAAGCAAACAAGATAGGTAATCACTCCAGGGGTTCATCACTAGGCACATTGTCCTCGGGTTCCTGTACTTGTTCTTCTTCACCTGAGATGATAAAAGATGATGAGTACTTATGAACTCAGCGAGGGGGAATGAGAAATAAGTTTTGAAACTCATTTTCTAGTTAAATTATGAAAATCCCTTTTTCAAACATGAATATAACATAAATATAAGTACATAAACAGGAATACCGGTCTTTTCTCCCCAAGGTTCTCTAGGAACCAAGCGAGAGTACTTATTCACATATTAAAAAGGATATAGTGAGCTTTTGCTCTCAGATCAGTTCCAGGATCAGTTGTTGCGGCCGACTTCAAATAACCCAAAAACACGCCAGGTGGGTGTACTCCGGATGTACCCCAAAATCCTACGACCCAACTCTCTGAGAAAGTCTAGCCCCCAAGCGAGAGAGGGAATGGGACCATGGTAGTCACGAGTGCACCGGCAAGCCCTGATGCCGCCCGGTGTGCGTGATCGCTACCATGCCAACAGGAAAGGTTGCAACCTTGTATGCAATGCACATTCATGACAGGTAATATAAAACAGTAGGAGGACAACAAAGTAGGTTGCCTTCGGACAGTCATAAGATTGCACATTGACAGATAAACAAGTAGGGCACGATAAGACAGGAAATTTCACTTGAAAGGCATATAGAGTTATATTAAAATTAAACGGGCAGCCATGTAACACATGTAAAACAGGCCATATAACTCATTAAGAAGTCCATGTAATCAAGTGATACGATTATTCAACATGCAACAACATCTACGTGGGTTCGGTAGCAAGAAAAGATTATTTGACAACATGCCATGGTCAAATTCACATTTGAAGTTATAAAACATTTACGGGTAGCCCACTAAGCATATAACCAAGAGATCAACACTTAGCAAAACTACCTAGTCATTAAGGTTTCCATTTCGTGCATATTTGTGCAATTTGAGCCTCAACCAAACTCAAAGTCAACCTCAAACCATTCATCATATAATTCAACATCCTCAAGTACTCCAAACAGTCCACACAACATCTCAACACCACAATTCCTAGCAGTTAACACCACAAGAGAGGTTACAATAATTTTTCCAAGCATATAGCTAAGTGAAACCCTTACTGCAATAGGCTGTTTTCTCACAATAAATAGGATAATCAAACAAACTCCAAATCCAGTGAATAAGATGTCAAATTAAATCTTAAGAAGATAACTAAAATCAGAAACAAACCTTGCATCAATTGGAGTTCGGGATCATTATATATAGCCGAAACAGTGAGATAGCACAAAACTGTCCAGATTTGCACACATTTCCATAATTGACGTTTTTGAGGTTCTTAGGGTCCGTTTTAGCCTTGGTTCATTTCTGACAAAATTGTCCAGAACTGAAAAATCTAGCCACAAAACAAATTTCATGCATTTTAGACATCATTTACTAAGTCAAATATGATTCGTTCCACAAGGTCAGTGCATCTGCCAAAACCTGCTTCATTTTTCCAGATTTCCAGATTTGGTCACATTTTAAAAATTTGCCATTTTGAGGACCTTAGATTCAAAATTAGATTCGGCCTATTTCTGGGAAAAATGTTCAAAACTGTCCAAACTAGTCAACTACCAATTTTCAAGCATTTTCAACATCAATTTCCTAGCTAAACGTACCTCGAACAGACTGGTCAGAGAGCTGTCAACAATTTCGACTTCACCTAGCATCATTTTCAAGCCAAGATCTTGCCATGCAAGGTTGTTTAAGCTTATGAACGGCCATATAGCTCAAGTAAAGAAGAAAATACACACAGTTATGAGAATGCATGTGAATTTTTGAAGAGTTTTCAAAAGGTTTTAACCCTCACCTTAGAAATCAACCACAAGATGTTCAAAAACCTTGTTGAAGCTCAAATCTTCTCCTTTCCCTTGCTTAGCCGAAATCCCCACTAGTTTTTCTCTATTTTTCCTAGCTTAATGATCAATCTCTTAGCACATGCATGAAGTTAAAACATGAAGAAAAGAAATGGATGTCAAGAAGCTCACCTAGGCCGAATAGAAGACTCCAAAGCACATGCAAGTATGATTTTTACTCCTTTGGTAGCTCGGTTGTGGTTCTTTGCTTGTAGCTTGCTATGCTTAGCTATGGTGTGAAGAAGAGAAGCTAAGAAGATGAAGAACTCAGCCAAGGCCGAGAATGAGAGAGGAAAATGAGAGGGGAGAGAGAAAGAGAGAAAGAGAAATGAAGAAATGACAAGAATAAAACTCTTTTGCATTCATCCAAGCATTGGTCGGCCTTGGGCTTCCAAATCTGATTTTTTTGTGTCTTCAAGGTGGAAATTTGAAATTCTAGCATGGGCTATGAGTCTTTGGTCGAGCAAGAGAGAGATTTGAGGTGGTTTTGGTCATTTTTTTATGCATTTGTGTCATAGTTTGTCTAAACATGCATATTTAATTGTGTAATTGTTCAACCTTGTGGAAACACCATGGTATGGTCGGCCAATGCTAGCTTCAAATGTGATTTTTTTGTCAACTTTGATCATTAATTAATTGTGTCTTGAAAGTACAAAAAGAAAAAGGAATAAAGAATGAAGAATGTTTAGTGTTTGGGGCACTTTTTGTCTTCTAGTGAGTTGAATTAGGATTATTATATTGATAGTGGATTTTGTAGGATTTTTTAATAGTCTAGCGCTCCATGAAAGATGCTTTCTTGATTAGCGTGAAAGCACGCTTTCCTAGGTCTAGGGCACGCACTACGAGGTAGGACACGAACTACGAGACGAACGCACGTTTTTCAAGTAAATGCACACAACCATAACTGAATGCACGTAATTCAATGTATGGCACATAAAATGAACACAATTCTTAAACCTAGGTCATGGCATACAAATCTAGGTTAGGGCACACGAAGCTAAGTTTCGCACGCAAATCGGGGTCGGGCCTCACAACTTCCAAGGGGGTCACCCATCCTAGTACTACTCTCGCCCAAGCATGCATAACTTCAGAGTTCTAATTGGATCTGGTGCATTAGTGCCGGTATGATCGCACCCATCATGTTGAGGGCACAATTACTATATGTGTTAACGGTTCACTGTCACAGCCTAGAGAGATGGCCCATTCAAAAGGCCCAATGGGCGTAACGACAACCCATCCACTTCAACAACGCAGCATCCTAGCAAGACGTGATATCGACACATTGTAGGGCCCTCTGATTTTCAGTGAGTCAGGTTGTCATCCTTTTAACAGCTCACAACGTACGATCTGGGACGGAAAAACAGAGCAAAAGAAGAAAAGTGGCCTAAAACTGATGAAAACGTTCAATTTTGGGCTCAAAAAATGGGCAAAGCGAGCTAGCTGGCTGCACCCGTCGTAGAGCTCTCAAAGAGCTTTGCAACGGTATGCTGTGTGCTGCTTAACTCCTTACGGATCAAAAGTTATGGGCAACGGAGTGATGGAGACCTGGTCACAAACCCTACGCCCTCGGTTTGCGGGCCCAGCCTCTACGTGAAGCGAATTTGTCTTGCCCAATGTTCCGTGGGATTCAGTAATAGAGATTTGGTGGATAAAGTATCTTGGCAACCCTAACCAGGGCAAAAAAAATTGAAAAGGGGGGTGCAACACGAGGACTTCCCATGGGGTCAACCATTCTAGTACTACTCTCGCCAAAGCACGCTCAACTTCGGAGTTCTGATTGGATCCGGTGCATTAGTGTTGGTATGATCACACCCGTCATGTTTAGGGCACAATTCCTTTATATGTTAACGGTTCACAGTCCCAGCCTAGAGAGTTGGCCCATTCAGAAGGCCCAATGGGCTTAACGACAACCCATCCGCTTCAACAATGCAGCATCCTTGCAAGACGTGATCTCCACACGTTGTAGGGCCCTCTAATGTCGCGCGAGTCAGGTTGTCGTCCTTTTAACAGTTCACGCCGTACGATCCGGGACGGAAAAACAGAGCAATAGAAGAAAAGTGGCCTGAAACTGATGAAAAAGTTCAATTTTGGGCTCCAAAAACGGGCCCAGCGAGCAAGCTGGCTACCCCCGTCGTAGAGCTCTCAGAGAGCATTGCAACGGTATGCTTTGCACAGCGTAACTCCTTACGGATCAAAAGTTATGGGCACCGGGGCAACGGAGACCTGGTCACCAACCCTACGCCCTCGGTTTTCGGGCCCAGCCTCTACGTGAAGCGAAGTTGTCTTGCCCATTGTTCCGTGGGATTCAGTAATAGAGATTTGGTGGATAAAGTATTCTTGCACCCCTAACCAGGGCAAAAAAAATTGAAAAGGGGGTGCAACACGTGGACTTCCCAGGGGGTCACCCATCCTAGTACTACTCTCGCCCAAGCACGCTTAACTTCGGAGTTCTGATAGGATCCGGTGCATTAGTGCTGGTATGATCGCACCCGTAATGCTAAGGGCACAATTCATTTATGTGTTAACGGTTCACAGTCCCAGCCTAGAGAGATGGCCCATTTAAAAGGCCCAATGGGCTTAACGACAACCCATCCGCTTTAACAACGCAGCATCCCCGCAAGACATTATATGGACACGTTGCAGGGCCCTCTGATGTCCCGCGAGTCAGGTTGTCGTCCTTTTAACAGCTCACGACGCACGATCCGGGACGGAAAAACAGAGCAAAAGAAGAAAAGTGGCCTAACTGATGAAAACATTCGATTTTGGGCTCCAAAAAGGGCACAGCAAGCAAGCTGGCTGCCCCCGTCGTGGAGCTCTCAAAGAGCTTTGGAACGGTATGCTCTGCACCGTGTAACTCCTTACGGATCAAAAGTTATGGGCACCGGAGCGACGGAGACCTGGTCACAAACCCTACGCCCTCGGTTTGCGGGCCCGGCCACTACGTGAAGCGAAGTTGTCTTGCCCAATGTTCCGTGGGATTTGGTAATAGAGATTTGGTGGATAAAGTATCTTGGCAACCCTAACCAGGGCAAAAAAAATTGAAAAAGGGGTGCAACACGAGGAGTTCCCAGGGGGTCACCCATCTTAGTACTACTCTCGCCCAAGCACGCTTAACTTCCGAGTTTTGATGGGATCCAGTGCATTAGTGCTGGTATGATCGCACCCGTCATGTTGAGGGCACAATTCCTATCTGTGTCAACGGTTCACAGTCCCAGCCTAGAGAGATGGCCCATTGTAAAGGCCCAATGGGCTTAATGACAACCCATCCGCTTCAACAACACAGCATCCTCGCAAGACGTGATATCGACACATTGTAGGGCCCTCTGATGTCCCGCAAGTCAGGTTGTCATCCTTTTAACAATTCACGACGTACGATCCAGGACGGAAAAACAGAGCAAAAGAAGAAAATTGGCCTGAAACTGATGAAAACATTCAATTTTTCGCTCCAAAAATGGGCAGAGCGAGCAAGCTTGCTGCCCCCATCGTAGAGCTCTTAGAGAGCTTTCCAGCCGCGTAACTCCTTATGAATGAAAAGTTATGGGCACCGGAGCGACGGAAACCTGGCCACAAACCCTACGCCCTCGATTTAGGGGCCCAGCCTCTACGTGAAGCAAAGTTGTCTTGCCCAATGTTCCGTGGGATTCAGTAATAGAGATTTGGTGGATAAAGTATCTTGGCAACCCTAACTAGGGCAAAAAAAAATTGAAAAGGGGGTGCAACACGAGGACTTTCCAGGGGATCACCCATCATAGTACTCCTCTCGCCCAAGCACACTTAACTTCGGAGTTCTGATGGGATCCGGTGCATTAGTGCTGGTATGATCCCACCAGTCATGTTGAGGGCACAATTCCTTTATGTGTTAAGGATTCACAGTCCCAACCTAGAGAAATGGCCCATTCAAAAGGACAATGGCCTTAACGACAACCCATCCGCTTCAACAACGCAGCATCCTCGCAAGACGTGATATCGACACATTCTAGGGCCCACTGATGTCCCGCGAGTTAGGTTGTCGCCCTTTTAATAGTTCACGACGTACGATCTGGGACGGAAAAATAGAGCAAATGAAGAAAAGTGGCCTGAAACTGATGAAAACGTTCGATTTTGGGCTCCAAAAATGGGCACAACGAGCAAGCTGGCTGCCCCCATCGTAGAGCTCTAAGCGAGCTGTGTAACGGTATGCTGTGCGCCGCGTAACTCCGTACGGATCAAAAGTTATGGGCACCGGAGCGACGGAGACCTGGTCACAAACCCTACGCCCTCGGTTTGCTGGCCCAGCGTCTACGTGAAATGAAGTTGTCTTGCCCAATGTTCCGTGGGATTCAGTAATAGTGATTTGGTGGATAAAGTATCTTAGCAACCCTAACCAGGGCAAAAAAAATTGAAAAGGGGGCGCAACACGAGGAATTCCCAGGGGATCACCCATCCTAGTACAACTCTCGCCCAAGCACACTTAACTTCGGAGTTCTAATGGGATCCGGTGCATTAGTGCTGGTATGATCGCACCCGTCATGTTGAGGGCACAATTCCTACATGTGTTAACGGTTCACAGTCCCAGCCTAGAGAGATGGCCCATTCAAAAGGCCCAATGGTCTTAACGACAACCTATCCGCTTCAACAAGGCAGCATCCTCGCAAGACGTGATGTCGACACGTTGAAAGGTCCTCTGATGTCCCGCGAGTCAAGTTGCAGTCCTTTTAACGGCTCACGACGTACGATCTGGGATGGAAAAACAGAGCAAAAGAAGAAAAGTGGCTTGAAACTAATGAAAACATTCGATTTTAGCCTCCAAAAACGGGCACAGCAAGCATGCTAGCTGCCCCCATCGTAGAGCTCTCGGAGAGTTTTGCAACGGTATGCTGTGCGCCGCGTAACTCCTAACGGATCAAAACTTATGGGCACCAGAGCGACGGAGACCTGGTCACAAACCCAACGCCCTCGGTTTGCGGGCCCAACCTTTACGTGAAATGAAGTTGTCTTGCCCAATGCTCCGTGGGATTCGGTAATAGAGATTTGGTGGATAAAGTATCTTGGTAAACCTAACCAGGGCAAAAAAAATTGAAAATGGGGTGCAACACGAGGACTTCCCAAGGGGTCACTCATCCTAGTACTACTCTCTCCCAAGCATGCTTAACATCAGAGTTCTGATTGGATCCAGAGCATTAGTGCTAGTATGATCGCACCCGTCATTTTGAGGGCACAATTCCTATATGTGTTAACGTTTCACAATCCCAGACTAGAGAGATGGCCCATTCAAAAGGCCCAATGGGCTTAACGACAACCCATCCGCTTCAACAACGCAGCATCCTCGCAAGATGTGATATCGACACGTTGTAGGGCCCTCTGATGTCCTACGAGTCAGGTTGTCATCCTTTTAACAAATCACGACGTACGATCCGGGATGAAAAAACAGAGCAAAGGAAGAAAAGTGGCCTGAAACTGATGAAAACGTTCAATTTTGGGCTCCAAAAACGGGTACAACGAGCAAGCTGCCTGCCCCCGTCATAAAGCTCTCAGAGTGCATTGCAACGGTATGTTGTGCGCCGCGTAACTCCTTACGGATCAAAAGTTATGGGCACTAGAGCGACGGAGACCTGGTCACAAACCCTACGCCCTCAGTTTGCGGGCCTAGCCTTGACGTGAAGCGAAGTTGTCTTACCCAAGGTTCCGTGGGATTCGTTAACAGAAATGTGGTGGATAAAGTTTCTTGGCAACCCTAACCGGAGCAAAAAAAATTGAAAAGGGGGGTGCATCACGAGGACTTCCCAAGAGTCACCCATCCTAGTACTACTCTCGCCCAAGCTCGCTTAACTTCGGAGTTCTGATGGGATCCGGTGCATTTGTGCAAGTATGATGGCACCCGTCATATTGAGGGCACAATTGCTTTATGTGTTAACGGTTCACAGTCCCTGCCTAGAGAGATGGCCCATTCAGAAGGCCCAATGGGCTTAACGACAACCCATTCGCTTTAACAACGCAGAATGCTTGCAAGACGTGATATCGACACATTGTAGGGCCCTCTGATGTCCCGTGAGTCAGGTTGTCATCCTTTTAACAGTTCACGACGTACGATCCGAGACAGAAAAACAGAGCAAAACAAGAAAAGTGGCCTGAAACTGATGAAAACGTTCAATTTTGGGCTCCAAAAATGGGCACAACGAGCAAGCTGGCTGGCCCCGTTATAGAGCTCTGAAAGAGCTTTGCAATGGTATGTTGTGCGCAGCGTAACTCCTTACGGATCAAAAGTTATGGGCACCGAAATGACGGAGACCTGGTCAAAAACCTACGCCCTCGGTTTGCGAGCCTAGCGTCTACGTGAAGCTAAGTTGTCTTGCCCAATGTTCCGTGGGATTCAGTAATAGAGATTTGGTGGGAAAAGTATCTTGGCAACCCTAACCAGGGCAAAAAAAATTAAAAATGGGGTGCAACACGAGGACTTCCTAGGGGGTCACCCATCCTAGTGCTACTCTTGCCCAAGCACGGTTAACTTCGGAGTTCTTATGGGATCCGGTGCACTAGTGCTGGTATGATCGCACCCATCACGTTGAGGACACAATTCCTTTATGTGTTAACGGTTCACAGACCCAGCTTAGAGAGATGGCCCATTCAAAAGGCCCAATGGGCTTAACAACAACCCATCCGCTTCAACAACGCATCATCCTCGCAAGACGTGATATCGACGCATTGTAAGGCCCTCTAATGTCCCGCGAGTCAGGTTGTCGTCCTTTTAACAATTCACGATGTACGATCCGGAACGGAAAAACAGAGCAAAAGTAGAAAAGTGACCTGAAACTGATGAAAACGTTCGATTTTGGGCTCCAAATATGGGCACAACGAGCAAGCTGGCTGCCCCTGTCATAGAGCTCTCAGAGAGCTTTGCAACGGTATACTCTGAGCTGCGTAACTCCTTACGGATCAAAAGTTATGGGCATCAGAGTGACGGAGACCTGGTCATAAACCCTACGCTGTTGGTTTGCGGGCCCGGCCACTACGTGAATCGAAGTTGTCTTACCCAATGTTCCGTGGGATTCGGTAATAGAGATTTGTTGGATAAAGTATCTTGGCAACCCTAACCAGGGCAAAAAAAATTGAAAAGGGGTGCAACATGAGGACTTCCCAAGCGGTTACTCATCCTTGTACTACTCTCTCCCAAGCAAGCTTAACATCAGAGTGCTGATGGGATCCGGTGCATTAGTTCTGGTACGATCGCACCCGTCATGTTGAGGGCACAATTCCTATATGTGTTAACGGTTCACAGTCCCAGCCTAGAGAGATGGCCCATTAAAAAAGCCCAATGGGCGTAACGACAACCCATCATCTTCCACAACGCAGCATCCTCGCAAGACATGATATCAACACGTTGTAGGGCCCTCTGATGTCCAGCGAGTCAAGTTGTCGTCCTTTTAACAATTCATGACGTACGATCTGGGACGAAAAAACATAGCAAAAGAAGAAAAGTGGCCTGAAACTGATGAAAATGTTCAATTTTGGTCTCCAAAAAGGGGGCACAACGAGCAAGCTGGCTACCTCCGCCGTAGAGCTCTCAGAGAGCTTTGCAACGGTATGCTGTGTGCTGCGTGACTCGTTACAGATAAAAAGTTATGGGCAACGGAGAGACGGAGACCTGGTCACAAAACCTACGCCCTCGGTTTTCGGGCCCAACCTCTACGTGAAGCGAAGTTGTCTTGCCCAATGTTCCGTGGGATTCTGTAATATAGATTTGGTGGATAAAGTATCTTGACAACCCTAACCAGGGCAAAAAAAATTGAAAAGGGGTGCAACACGAGGACTTCCCATGGGGTCACTCATCCTAGTACTATTCTCTCCCAAGCACGCTTAACTTCAGAGTTCGGATTGGATCCGGTGCATTAGTGCTGGTATGATCGCACCCGTCATGTTGAGGGCATAATTCCTATATATGTTAATGGTTCACAGTCCCAGCCTAGAGAGATGGCCCATTAAAAAAGCCCAATGGGCTTAACGACAACCCATTCGCTTCAACAACGCAGCATCCACGCAAGACGTGATATCGACACGTTGTAGGGCCTTCTAATGTCCCGCGAGTAAGGTTGTCATCCTTTTAACAAATCACGACGTACGATTCGGGATGAAAAAATAGAGTAAAAGAAGAAAAGTGGCCTGAAATTGATGAAAACATTCAATTTTGGACTCCAAAAATAGGCACAGTGAGCAAGCTAGCTGTCCCCGTCATAGAGCTCTCAGAGAGCTTTGCAACGGTATGCTGCGCGCCGCGTAACTCCTTATGGATCAAAAGTTACGGGCAACGGAGCGACGGAGACCTGGTCACAAACCCGATGCCCTCGATTTGCGGGTCCAACCTATACGTGAAGCGAAGTTGTCTTGCCCAATGTTCCGTGGAATTCGGTAATAGAGATTTGGTCGATAAAGTATCTTGGCAACCCTAACTAGGGAAAAAAAATTGAAAAGCTGGTGCAACACGAGGACTTCCCAGGGGGTCACCCATCCTAGTACTACTCTCGCCCAAGCACGCTTAACTTTGGAGTTCTAATGGGATCCGATGCGTTAGTGCTAGTATGATTGCACCCGTCATGTTGAAGGCACAAATCCTTTATGTGTTAACGGTTCACTGTCCCTGCCTAGAGCGATGGCCCATTCAGAAGGCCCAATGGACTTAACGATAACACGTCCGCTTCAATAACGCAGCATGCTTGGAAGGCGTGATATTGATACATTGTAGGGCCCTCTGATCTCCTGCGAGTTAGGTTGTCGTCCATTTAACAGTTCACGACGTACGATCCGGGACGAAAAAACATAGCAAAAGAAGAAAAGTGGCCTGAAAGTGATGAAAATGTTCAATTTTGGGCTCCAAAAAGGGGCAAAGCGAGCAAGCTGGCTGGCCCGATCATAGAGCTCTAAGAGAGCTTTGCAATGGTATGCTGTGCGCTGCGTAACTCCTTACGGATCAAAAGTTATGGGCACCGGAGAGACGAAGACCTGGTCACAACCCCTACGCCGTCGGTTTGCGGCCCCAGCCTCTACGTGAAACGAAGTTGTCTTGCCGAATGTTCCGTGGGATTCAGTAATATAGATGTGGTGGATAAAGTATCTTGGGATCCGTAACCAGGGCAAAAAAAATTGACAAGGGGGTTCAACACGAGGAATTCCCACGGGGTCACCCATCCTAGTACTACTCTCGCCCAAGCACATTTAACTTCGAAGTTCTGATGGGATCTGGTGAATTAGTGCTGGTATGATTGCACCCGTCTTGTTGAGGGCACAATTCCTATATGTGTTAACGGTTCACAGTCCCAGCCTAGAGAGATGGCCCATTCAAAAGGCCCAATTCGCTTAATGACAACCCATCCGCTTTAGCAACGCTGCATCCTCGCAAGACGTGATATCGACACATTGTAGGGCCCTCTGATATCCTGCGAGTCAAGTTGTCGTCCTTTTAACAGTTCACGACGTACGATCCGGGATGGAAAAACAGAGCAAAAGAAGAAAAGTGGCCTGAAACTAATGAAAACGTTCGATTTTGTGCTCCAAAAATGGGCACAACGAGCAAGCTGACTGCCCCCTTCATAGAGCTCTCAGAGAGCTTTGCAACGGTATGCCGTGCACCGCATAACTCCTTGCGGATCAAAAGTTATGGGAACCGGAGCGACGGACACTTGGTCAAAAACCCTGCGCCCTCGGTTTGCGGGCCCAGCCTCTACGTGAAGCGAAGTTGTCTTGCCCAATGTTCCGTGGGATTCAGTAATAGAGATTTGGTGCATAAAGTATCTTGGCAACCCTAACCAGTGCAAAAAAAATTGAAAAGCGGGTACAACACGAGGAGTTCCCAGGGGGTTACCCATCCTAGTACTACTCTCGCCCATGCATGCTTAACTTTGGAGTTCTGATGGGATCCGGTACATTAGTGCTGGTATGATTGCACCCGTCATGTTGAGGGCACAATTCCAATATGTGTTAACGGTTCACAGTCCCAGCCTAGAGAAATGGCCCATTCAAAAGGCCCAATGGGCTTAACGACAACCCATCGGCTTTAACAGCGCAGCATTCTCGCAAGACATGATATCGACACATTGTAGGGCCCTCTGATATCCCGCGAGTCAGGTTGTTGTCCTTTTCACAATTCACGACGTACGATCCGGGACTGAAAACCGAGCAAAAGAAGAAAAGTGTCCTGAAACTGATGAAAACGTTCGATTTTGTGCTCCAAAAATGGGCAAAGCGAGCAAGCTTGCTGCCCCCGTCATAGAGCTCTCAGAGGGCTTTGCAACGGTATGTTGTGCGCCGCGTAACTCCTTACGGATCAAAAGTTTTGCGCAACGGAGTGACGGAGACCTAGTCACAAAACCTACGCCCTCGGTTTGCCGGCCCAGCCTTTACGAGAAGCGAAGTTTTCTTGCCCAATGTTTCGTGGGATTCAGTTATAGAGATTTGGTGGATAAAGTATCTTGGCAACCCTAACCAGGGCAAAAAAAATTGAAAATGAGGTGCAACACGAGGACTTCCAAGGGGGTCACCCATCCTAGTACTGCTCTCTCCCAAGCACGCTTAACTTCGGAGTTCTGATGGGATCCGGTGCATTAGTGCTGGTATGATCGCGCCTTTCATGTTGAGGGCACAATTCCTTTATGTCTTAACGGTTCACAGTCCCAGCCTAGAGAGATGGCTCATTCAGAAGGCCCAATGGGCTTAACGACAACCCATCCGTTTCAACAACGCAGCATCCTCGCAAGACGTGATATCGACGCGTTGTAGGGCCCTCTAATGTCCCGCGAGTAAGGTTGTCGTCCTTTTAACAACTCACGATGTACGATCCGGGACTGAAAAACAGAGCAAAAGACAAAAAGTGGCATGAAGCTGATGAAAACGTTCGATTTTGGGATCCAAAAGATGGAACTGCGAGCAAGTTGGCTGCCCCCGTCGTAGAGCTCTCAGAGAGCTTTGAAACAATATGCTGTGCGCAGTGTAATTCCTTACGGATCTAAAGTTATGGGCACCAGAGCGACAGAGACCTGGTAACAAACACTACGCCCTCGGTTTACGGGCCCAGCCTCTACGTGAATCGAAGTCTTCTTGCCCAATGTTCCGTGGGATTCAGTAATAGAGATTTGGTGGATAAAGTATCTTGGCAACCCTAACCAGGGCAAAAAAAATTGAAAAGGGGTGCAACACGAGGACTTCCCAAGGGGTCGCCCATCCTAGTACTACTCTTTCCCAAGCACGCTTAAATTCAGAGTTCTGATTGGATCCAGTGCATTAGTGCTGGTGTGATCGTACCCGTCATGTTGAGGGCACAATTCCTATATGTGTCAACGGTTCACAGTCCCAGCCTAGAGAGATAGTCGATTCAAAAGGCCCAATGGGCTTAACGACAACCCATCCACTTCAACAACGTAGCATCCTCGCAAGATGTGATATCGACACGTTGTAGGGCCCTCTGATGTCCCGTGAGTCAGGTTGTCGTCCTTTTAACAGTTCACAACGTACGATCCGGGATGAAAAAACAGAGCAAAAGAAGAAAAGTGGCTTGAAACTGATGAAAACGTTCAATTTTGGGCTCCAAAAACGGGCAGAGCGAGCAAGTTGGCTGCCCCCATCGTAGAGCTCTCAGAGAGCTTTGCAACGGTATGCTGTGCACCGCGTAACTACTTACGGATCAAAAGTTATAGGTACCGGAGCGACGGAGACCTGGTCATAAACCCTACGCCTTCGGTTTGCGGGCCTAGCCACGACGTGAAGCAAAGTTGTCTTGTCCAATGTTCCATGGGATTCAGTAATAGAGATTTGGTGGATAAAGTATCTTGGGAACACTAACCAGGGCAAAAACAATTAAAAAGCGGGTGCAACACGAGGACTTCCCAGGGGGTCACCCATCCTTGTACTACTCTCGCCCAAGCACGCTTAACTTTAGAGTTCTGATGGGATCTGGTGCATTAGTGCATGTATGATCGCACCCGTCATGTTGAGGGCACTATTCCTTTATGTGTTAACGGTTCACCGTCCCAGCCTAGAGAGATGGCCCATCCAGAAGGCCCAACGGCTTAACAACAACCCATCCGCTTCAACAACGTAGCATTCTTACAAGATATGATATCGACGCGTTGTAGGGCCCTCTAATGTCCCGCGAGTAAGGTTGTCATCCTTCGAACAGTTCACGACGTACGATGCGGGACGGAAAAACAAATCAAAAGAAGAAAATTGGCCTGAAACTGAGGAAAATGTTCGATTTTAGGCTCCAAAAACGGGCAAAGATTGCAAGCTCACTGGACCCGGCGTAGAGGTCTCAGAGAGCTTTGCAACGGTATGGTGTGCGCCGCGTAACTCCTTACGGATCAAAAGTTATAGGCACCAAAGCGACGGAGACCTAGTCAAAAACCGTGCGCCCTCGGTTTGCGGGCCCAGTGTCTATGTGAAATGAAGTTGTCTTGCCCAATGTTCCGTGGGATTCAGTAATAGTGATTTGGTGTATAAAGTATCTTAGCAACCCTAAGCAGGGCAAAAAAAATTGAAAATGGGGTGCCACATGAGGACTTCCAAGGGAGTCACCCATCCTAGTACTACTCTTGCCCAAGCACGCTTAACTTCGGAGTTCTGATGGGATCCGGTGCATTAGTGCTGGTATGATCGCACCCGTCATGTTGAGGGCACAATTCCTTTATGTGTTAACGGTTCACAGTCCCAGCCTAGAGAGATAGCCCATTCAAAAGGCCCAATGGGCTTAACGACAACCCACCCGCTTCAACAACACAGCATCCTCGCAAGACGTGATATTGACACATTGTAGGGCCCTCTTATGTCCCGCGAGTCAGGTTGTCCTCCTTTTAACAATTCACGATGTACGATCCGGGACTGAAAAATAGAGCAAAAGAAGAAAAGTGGCTTGAAACTAATGAAAACGTTCGATTTTGATCTCCAAAAACGGGAACAGAGAGCGAGCTGGCTGCCCCCGTCGTAGAGCTCTCAGAGTGCTTTGCAACGGTATGCTGTGCGCCGCGTAACTCCTGACAAATCAAAAGTTATGCGCACCGGAGTAACGGAGACCTGGTCACAAACCCTACACCCTCAGTTTGCGGGCCCAACCTCTACGTGAATCGAAGTTGTTTTGCCCAATGTTCTGTGGGATTCAGTAATAGAGATTTGGTGGATAAAGTATCTTGGCAACCCTAACCAGGGAAAAAAAATTGAAAAGGGGTGCAACACGAGGACTTCCCAAGGGGTCACTCATCCTAGTACTAATCTCTCCCAAGCACGCTTAACTTCAGAGTTCTGATTGGATCCAGTGCATTAGTGATGGTATGATCGCACCCGTAATGTTGAGGGCACAATTCCTATATGTGTTAACGGTTCGCAGTCCCAGCCTAGAAAGATGGCCCATTCAAAACGCCCAATGGGCTTAACGACAACCCATCCGCTTCAACAACACAACATCCCCGCAAGACATGATATCAACACGTTGTATGGCCCTCTGATTTCCCGCGAGTCAGGTTGTTGTCCTTTTAACAATTCACGACGTACGATCCGGGATGGAAAAACAGTGCAAAAGAAGAAAAGTGGCTTGAAACTGATGAAAACGTTCAATTTTGGGACTCCAAAAATGGGCACAGCTAGCAAGCTGGCTACGCCCGACGTAGAGCTCTCAGAGTGCTTTGCAACGGTATGCTGTGCGCCGCGTAACTCTTTATGGGTCAAAAGTTATGGGAAACGGAGCGATGGAGACCTGGTCACAAACCCTACGTCCTCGGTTTGTGGGCCTAGCCTTGACGTGAAGCGAAGTTGTCTTGCCTAATGTTCCGTCGGATTCAGTAATAGAGATTTGGTGGATAAAGTATCTTGGCAACCCTAACCAGGGCAAAAAAAATTGAAAAGGGGGTGCAACACGAGGAATTCCCAAAGGGTCACCCATCCTAGTACTACTCTCGCCCAAGCACGCTTAACTTCGGATTTCTGATGGGATCCGGTGCATTAGTGCTAGTATGATCGCACCCGTCATGTTGAGGGCACAATTCCTTTATGTGTTAACGGTTCACAGTCCCTGCCTAGAGAGATGGCCCATTCAGAAGGTCCAATGGACTTAACGATAACCCATCCGCTTCAACAACGCAGCATGCTTGCAAGATGTGATATCGACACATTGTAGGGCCCTCTGATGTCCCGCGAGTCAGGTTGTCGTCCTTTTAACAGTTCACGACGTACGATCCGGGACGGAAAAACATAGTAGAAGAAGAAAAGTGGCGTGAAACTGATGAAAATGTTAGATTTTGGGCTCCAAAAAGGGGCAAAGCAAGCAGGCTGGCTGCCCCTGTTGTAGAGCTCTCAGAGAGCTTTGCAACGGTATGCTGTGAGTCATGTAACTCTTTACGGATCAAAAGTTATGGGCACCGGAGCGACGGAGACCTGGTCACAAACGCTACAACCTCGGTTTGCGGGCCCAGCCTCTACGTGAAGCGAAGTTGTCTTGCCAAATGTTTCGTGGGATTCAGTACTAGAGATTTGGTAGATAAAGTATCTTGGCAACCCTAACCAGGGCAAAAATAATTGAAAAGGGGGTGCAACACGAGGAATTCCCAGGGGGTCACCCATCCTAGTACTACTCTCGCCCAAGCACGTTTAACTTCGAAGTTCTGATGGGATCTAGTGCATTAGTGCTTGTATGATCGCACTTACCATTTTGAGAGCACAATTCCTATATGTGTTAATGGTTCACAGTCCCTGCCTAGAGAGATGGCCCATTCAAAAGGCCCAATGGGCTTAATGACAACCCATCCGCTTTAACAACGCGGCATCCCCGCAAGACGTGATATGGACACGTTGTAGGGCCCTCTGATGTCCCGCGAGTCAGGTTGTCATCCTTTTAACAGTTCACGACGTATGATCCGTGACGGAAAAACATAGCAAAAGAAGAAAAGTGGCCTGAAACTGATGAAAATGTTCAATTTTAGGCTCGAAAAATTGGCACAGCAAGCAATCTGGCTGCCCCATTCGTAGAGCTCTCAGAGAGGTTTGGAACGGTATGCTGTGCACCGCATAACTCCTTGCGGATCAAAAGTTATGGGCACCGGAGCGACGGAGACCTGGTCACAAACGCTACGCCCTCGGTTTGCGGGCCCAGCCTCTACGTGAGGCGAAGTTGTCTCGCCCAATATTCCGTGGGATTCAGTAATAGAGATTTGGTGGATAAAGTATCTTGGAAGCCCTAACCAGGGCAAAAAAAATTGAAAAGGGTGTACAACACGAGGACTTCCCAGGGGGTTACCCATTCTAGTACTACTATCGCCCAAGCACGCTTAACTTCGGAGTTCTGATGGGATCCAGTGCATTAGTGCTGGTATGATCGCACCTGTCATGTTGAGGGCACAATTCCTTTATGTGTTAACGGTTCACTGTCCTAGCCTAGAGAGATGCCCTATTCAAAAGGCCCAATGGGCTTAACGACAACCCGTTCGATTCAACAACACCGCATCCTCGCAAGACGTGATATCGACATGTTGTAGGGCCCTTTGATGCCCCGCGAGTCAGGTTGTTTTCTTTTTAACAGTTCACGAAGTACGATCCGGGATAGAAAAATAGAGCAAAAGAAGAAAAGTGGTTTGAAACTAATGAAAACGTTCGATTTTAGGCTCCAAAAAGGGGCACGGAGAGCAAGTTGGCTGCCCCCGTTGTAGAGCTCTTAGAGAGCTTTGCAACGGTATGCTGTGCGCCGCGTAAATCATTACGGTCCAAAAGTTATGGGCACCGGAGCGACCGAGACCTGTTCACAAGCCCTACGCCCTTGGTTTGCGGGCCCAGCCTCCACGTGAAGCGAAGTTGTCTTGCCCAATGTTACGTGGGATTCAGTAATAGAGATTTTGTGGATAAAGTATCTTGGCAACCCTAACCAGGGCCAAAGAAATTGAAAACTGGGTGCAACATGAGGACTTCCCAGGGGGTCACCCATCCTAATACTACTCTTGCCCCAGCATGCTTAACTTCGGAGTTCTTATGAGATTCGGTGCATTAGTGCTAGTATGATTGCACCCGTCATGTTGAGGGCACAAATCCTTTATGTGTTAACTGTTCACAGTCCCAGCCTAGAGAGAAGTTTTGGTGGATAAATTATCTTGGCAACCTTAACCAGGGCAAAAAAAATTGAAAAGGGGGTGCAACAGGGGACTTCCCAGGGGGTCACCCATCCTAGTACTACTCTCGCCCAAGCACGCTTAACTTCGGAGTTCTGATGGGATCCGTTGCATTAGTACTGGTATGATCGCACCCGTCATGTTGAGGGCACAATTCCTTTATGTGTTAACGGTTCACAGTCCAAGCCTAGAGAGATGGCCCATTCAGAAGGCCCAATGGGCTTAAGCACAACCCATCCACTTCAACAATGCAGCATCCTCGCAAGACGTTATATGAACACGTTGTGAGGCCCTCTGATGTACAGCGAGTCAGGTTGTCGTCCTTTTAACAGTTCACGACGTATGATCCGGGACGGAAAAACATAGCAAAAGGAGAAAAGTGGCCTGAAATTGATGAAAACGTTCGATTTTGGGCTCCAAAAAGGGCACAGCGAGCAAGCTGGCTGCACCTGTCGTAGAGCTCTCTGAGAGCTTTGCAACGGTATGTTGTGCGCCACGTAACTCCTTACGGATTAAAAGTTATGGGCACCGGAGCGACGGAGACCTAGTCACAAACACTACGCCCGCGGTTTGTGGGCCCAGCCTCTACGTGAAGCGAAGTTGTCTTGCCAAATGTTCCGTGGGATTCAGTAATAGAGATTTGGTGGACAAAGTATCTTAGCAACCCTAACCAAGGCAAAAGAAATTGAAAAGGGGGTGCAACACTAGGGCTTCCCTGGGGGTCACCCGTCCTAGTACTACTCTCGCCCAAGCACGCTTAACTTCGGAGTTCTGATGGGATCCGGTGCATTAGTGATGGTATGATTGCACCCGTCATGTTGAGGGCACAAGGCAAACAACAAGCAAAGAAACTCACCCAAGCAAGCTAGGATGCAAGAAACACACATGCAAGCATTTTGAGTCACCATTTTCGGCCTTGGTGAGTTTTTAAGCTTCCATTTCTTTTCTTCTTGTTCTAACATCATGCATGTGCTAAGAGCTTGGTCACTAAGCTAGGAAAATAGAGAAAACCAAGTTGGAATCTCGGCTAAGAAGAAGAAGAAGTAGTTTCGAGCTCCAACAAGTTTTTGTGCATCTTTTGGGTTAATTGCTAAGGTGAGGGCTAAAACCTTTTGAAAACTCTTCAAAAATCCACATGCATGCTCATAAATGTGTGTATTTGCTTCTGTACTTGATTTATATGTTCGTTCATAAGCTTAAACAACCATGCATGGCAAGATTTTGGCTTGAAAGTGATGATAGGTCAAGTCGGATTGTTGACAGCTCTCTGACCAGTTTGTTTCGAGGTAAGTTTAGCTAGGCAAATAATGTTGAAAATGCTTGAAAATTGGTAGGTGACTAGTTTGGACAGTTTTGAACATTTTTCACGGAAATAGGCCGAAGCTAATTTTGACTCTAAAGTCCTTCAAATGGAAAATCTTTCAAATGTGTCCAAATCTGGAAATCTGGAAAAATGAAGCAGGTTTTGGCAGATGCACTGACCTTGTGGAACGAACCATATTTGACTTAGTAAATGACGTCCAAAATGTATGAAATTTGGTGTACTGCTATGTTTTTCAGTTCTGGACAATTTTGTCAGAAATGGACTAAGGCTAAAACTGACCCTAAGGACCTCAAAAACGCCAATTACTGAAAAGTATGCAAATCTGGACAGTTTTGTGGTATTCTACTGCTTCGGCTATATCTCATGACCCCGAACTCCAATTGATGCAAGGTTTGTTTCTGATTTTAGTTGACTTCTTGAGATTTAATTTGACATCTTATTCACTGGATTTGGAGATTTTTTGTTTATCCTATTGATTGTGAGAAAACAGTCTATTGCAGTAAAAGTTTCACTTAGCTATATGCTTGGAAAAATTATTGTAACCTCTCTTGTGGTGTTAATTGCTTGGAATTGTGGTGTTCAGATGTTGTGTGGACTGTTTTGAGTACTTGAGGATGTTGAATTATATGATGCATGGCTTGAGATTGACTTTGAGTTGGTTTGAGGCTCAAATTGCACGAATATGCACAAAATGGAAACCCTAACGACTAGGTAGTTTTGCTATGTGTTGATCATTCGGATGTTGTGTGGAATTATATGTTTAGTAGGCTCCCCGTAGTTGCCCTTATAAGCTTAAATGTAATTTTGATCATTGCATATTGACAAATAGGCTTTTCTTGCATCCGAACCCACGTAGATGTTGTTGCATGTTGAATAATCGTATCACTTGATTACGTGGACTTCGAAATGAGTTATATGGCTTGACTTGCATGTGTTACATGGCTGCCCGTTTAATGTTAATATGGCTCTATATGCCTTTCAAGTGAAATTACTTGTCTTATCATGCCTCGTTTGATTACTTGACAACGTGTGATCTTATAACTGCTCGGAGGCGACCTACTTTGTTATCCTCCTAATGTGATATGTTAAATGTTATAAATGTGCATTGCATACGAGGTTGCAACCTTTCAATGTGGCTTGGTAGTGTTTCACGCATGCCGGGCGGCATCGGGCTTGCCGGTGTTACCGTGACTACCATGGTCCAATTCTCTCTCTCGCTTGGCATTTCACCCTCGGAGAGTTGGGTCGTAGGTTTCGGGGTACATTCGGAGTACACCCAATTGGGAGCGATAAGTGGATTATTGAAGTCGGCCGCAACAATTGTATCAAAATTGAAATTGAGAGCAACTGCTCACCGTATCCTTGAAATGATTGGTAAATGTATCTGTTACTCAATTTGCTTCATGTATTTGCGTACCTTATTATTTGTAATACGTGACATGTTTTCAAAAAGAGTTTTCATAAATTGAACCGAAAAATGAGTTTCAAAACGTATTTCTCGTTCCCCCTCGCTGAGTTCATAAGGACTCACCCTCTTTTATCATCTCAGGTGAAGAAGATCAAGAACAGGTACCCAAGGACAATGTGCCTAACGATGATTCCTTGGAGTGATTGCCTGTCCCTACATGTTTTTTTGCTTTGCCTGAAAGTGGTTGCTATATGGAATGTTGTGTTTGATTGCAAACTATTCATTTTATTGATGTAAATGACCCCATTGTAATTTGGGTCTAATTCTAGGATTGTACTACCTATAACCGGATGAACTTTTATTTGGTTGTTTTCTTTTGTTTTCTTAATTAGTAGTTATCGTAGGCATTCAAACCACTAGATGAACAATCAACTAAGTTAATTCTATCTAAATTCACTTAGGTGCTCATTTGCAAACTAAAGGATAATAGGTACTTGCATGACAGAAAATTGACAAATAAACTAGTAGGCAAATCGGTTGGTGACAAATAGGAGTTCTTATTGGAATTGGATTAATGATTGGAATAATTGAGGCGTTTAGAGAATTAGGTCAAACCAAAGAGCCCAATTACAGTCATTATGCTGCCGGTTTACCGAAAAATTTTAGAGTTTTGGCCATAACGTTAAGTGTTAAATCTTCATTAACGGTTAAGTAGGAGACGTGACTTGAATGTTTAGATCACACCATAGTCTAACCTTTACAGGCCGGGTTGAGGCGTGACAGTTGTCGTCCTTTTAACAGTTCACAACGTATGATCCGGGACCAAAAAACATAGCAAAAGAAGAAAATTGGCTTGAAACTGATGAAAACGTTGGACTTTGGGATCCAAAAATGGGCACAGCGAGCAAGCTTAGTGCCCCCGTCGTAGAGCTCTTAGAGAGATTTGTAACCGTATGCTGTGCGCCGCGAAACTCCTTACAGATCAAAAGTAAAGGGCATCAGAGCGACGGAGACCTGGTCACAAGCCCTACGCCCTCGGTTTGCGGTCCCAGCCTCTACGTGAAGTGAAGTTGTCTTGCCCAATGTTCCGTGGGATTCAGTGATAGAAATTTAATGGATAAAGTATCTTGGCAACCCTAACTAGGGCAGAAAAAATTGAAAAGGGGGTGCAACACGAGGACTTCCCAAGGGGTCACCCATCCTAGTACTACTCTCGCCCAAGCACGCTTAACTTTGTAATTCTGATGGGATCCGGTGAATTAGTGCTGGTATGATCGCACCCATCATGTTGAGGGCACAATACCTATATGTGTTAACGGTTCATAGTCCCAGCCTAGAGAGATGGCCCATTCGAAAGGCCCAATAGGCTTAACGACAACCCATCCGCTTAAACAATGCAGCATCCTCGCAAGACGTTATATCGACACATTTTAGGGCCCTCTAATATCCAGCGAGTCAGGTTTTCATCCTTTTAATAGTTCAAAACGTATGATCCGGGATGGAAAAACAGAGCAAAAGAAGAAAAGTGGCCTGAAACTAATGAAAACGTTCAATTTTGGGCTCCAAAAACTGGCACCGTGAGCAAGCTGGCTGCCGCCATCGTAGAGCTCTCAGAGAGCTTTGCAACGGTATGCTATGTGCCACGTAACTCCTCACGGATCAAAAGTTATGGGCACCGGAGCGACGGAGACCTGGCCACAAACCCTACGCCCCTGGTTTGCCGGCCCAGTCTCTACGTGAAGCAAAGTTGTCTTGCCCAATGTTTCGTGAGATTCGGTAATAGAAATTTGGTGGATAAAATATCTTGGCAACCCTAACCAGGGCAAAAAAAATTGAAAAGGGGGTGCAACACGAGGACTTCCCTAGGGGTCACCCATCCTAGTACTACTCTCGCCCAAGCATGCTTAACTTCGGAGTTCTGATGGATCCGGTGCATTAGTGCTGGTATGATAGCACACATCATGTTGAGGGCACAATTCCTTTATGTGTTAACTGTTCACAGTTCCAGCCTAGAGAGATGGCCCATTCAAAAGGCCCAATGGGCTTAACGATAACAAATCCGCTTCAACAACGCAGCATCCTCACAAGACGTTATATCGACACATTGTAGGGCCCTCTGATGTCTAGCGAGTCAGGTTGTCATTCATTTAATAGTTCACAACGTATGATCCGGGAAGGAAAAATAGAGCAAAAGAAGAAAAGTGGCCTGAAATTGACGAAAACGTTCGATTTTGGGCTCCAAAAAGGGCACAGCTAGCATGCTGGCTACCCCCGTCGTAGACCTCTCAGAGAGCTTTGCAACGGTATGTTGTGCGCCACGTAACTCCTTACGGATCAAAAGTTATGGGCACCGAAGCGACGGAGACCTGGTCACAAACTCTACGCCCCTGGTTTGCGGGCCCAGCCTCTACATGAAGCGAAGTTGTCTTGCCCAACGTTCCGTGGGATTCAGTAATAGAGATTTGGTGGATAAAGTATCTTGGCAACCCTAACCAGGGCAAAAAAAATTGAAAAGGGGGTGCAACACGAGGACTTCCCAAGGGGTCACCCATCCTAGTACTACTCTCGCCCAAGCACACTTAACTTCGGAGTTCTGATAGGATCAGGTGCATTAGTGCTGGTATGATCGCATGCATCATGTTGAGGGCACAATTCCTTTATGTGTTCACTGTTCACTGACCCAGCCTAGAGAGATGGCCCATTCAAAAGACCCAATGGGCTTAACGACAACCCATCCGCTTCAACAATGCAGCATGCTTGCAAGACGTGATATCGACAAGTTGTACGGCCCTCTGATGTCTCGCGAGTCAGGTTGTCGTCCTTATAACATTTCACAACGTACGATCCGAGACAGAAAAAAAGAGCAAAAGAAGAAAAGTGGCCTGAAACTGATGAAAACATTCGATTTTGGGCTCCAAAAATGGGCACAACAAGCATGCTAGCTGCCCCTGTTGTAGAGCAGTCAAAGAGCTATGCAACGATATACTGTGTGCCACGTAACTCCTTACGGATCAAAAGTTATGGGCACCGGAACGATGGGGAACTGGTCACAAACCCTACGCCCTCGGTTTGCGGGCCCAGCCTCTACGTGAAGCGAAGTTGTCTTGCCCAATGTTTTGTGGGATTCAGCAATAGAGATTTGGTGGATAAAGTATCTTGGCAACCCTAACCAGGGCAAAAAAAATGAAAAGGGGGTGCAACACGAGGACTTCCCAGGGGGTCACCCATCCTTGTATTACTCTCGTCAAGCACGCTTAACTTCGGAGTTCTGATAGGATCCGGTCCATTAGTGCAGGTATGATCGCACCCGTCATGTTGATTGCACAATTCTTTTATGTGTTAACGGTTCACAGTCCCAGTCTAGAGAGATGGCCCAATCAGAAGGCCCAATGGGCTTAACGACAACCCATCCGCTTCAACAACCCAGCATCCTCGCAAGACGTGATATCGACACGTTGTAGGGCCCTCTAATGTCCTGCGAGTCAGGTTGTCATCCTTTGAACAGTTCACGACGTATGATCCGGGACGGAAAAACATAGTAAAAGAAGAAAAGTGGCGTGAAACTGATAAAAACATTCGATTTTGGGCTCCAAAATGGGGCACACCGAGCAAGCTGGCTGCCCCCTTCGTAGAGCTCTCAGAGAGCTTTGCAACGGTATATTGTGCGCCGCGTAACTCCTTACTGATCAAAAGTTATGCGCACCGGAGCGACGGAGACCTGGTCACAAACCCTACGCCCTCGGTTTGCGGGCCCAACTTCTACTTGAAGCGAAGTTGTCTTGCCCAATGTTCCGTGGGATTCAGTAATAGTGATTTGGTGGATAAAGTATCTTGGCAACCCTAACCAGGGCAAAAAAAATTGAAAAGGGAGTGCAACACGATGACTTCCCAGGGGGTCACGCATCCTAGCACTATGCTCGCCCAAGCACACTTAACTTCGGAGTTCTGATGGGATCCGGTGCATTAGTGCTGGTATGATCGCACCCGTCATGTTGAGGGCACAATTCCTATATGTGTTAACAGTTCACAGTCCCAACCTGGAGAGATCGCCCATTCAAAAGTCCCAATGGGCTTAACGACAACCCATCCGCTTCAACAACGCAGCATCCTCGCAAGGCATCATATCGACATGTTGTAGGGCCCTCTGATGTCCCACGAGTTAGGTTGTCGTCCTTTTAACAGTTCACAACATATGATCCGGGATGGAAAAAAAGAGCAAAAGAAGAAAAGTGGTCTGAAACTGATGAAAACTTTAAATTTTGGGCTCCAAAAATGGGCACAGCGAGCAAGTTGGATGCCCCCGTCGTAGAGCTCTCAGAGAGCTTTGCAACGGTCTGGTTTCCGCCGCGTAACTCCTTACGGATCAAATGTTATGGGCACCGGAGCGACGGAGACCTAGTCACAAACCTTACTCCCTCGGTTTGCGGGCCCAGCCTCAACGTGAAGCGAAGTTGTCTTGCCCAATGTTCCGTGTGATTCAGTTATAGAGATTTGGTGGATAAAGTATCTTGGCAACCCTAACCAGGGCAAAAAAAATTGAAAAGGGGGTGCAACACAAGGACCTCCCAGGGGGTCACCCATCCTAGTACTACTCTCGCCCAAGCACGCTTAACTTCGGAGTTCTGATGGGATCAGGTGCATTAGTGCTGGTATGATCACACGCGTCATGTTGAGGGCACAATTCCTTTATGTGTTAACTGTTCACAGTCCCAGCCTAGAGAGATGGTCCATTCAAAAGGCCCAATGGGCTTGACGACAACCCATCCGCTTCAACAATGCAGCATGCTTGCAAGACGTGATATCGACACGTTGTAGGGCCCTCTGATGTCCCGCGAGTCAGGTTGTCGTCCTTATAACAGTTCAGGACGTACGATCCGGGACAGAAAAACAGAGCAAAGGAAGAAAAGTGGCTTGAAACTGACGAAAACATTCGATTTTGGGCTCCAAAAATGGGCACAACAAGCATGCTAGCTGCCCCTGTTGTAGAGCAGTCAAAGAGCCTTTCAATGGAAGGCTGTGCGCCATCTAACTACTTACGGAACAAAAGACATGGGCCCCGGAGAGACGGAGACCTGGTCATAAAACCTACGCCCCTGGTTTGCGGGCCCAGCCTCTACGTGAAGCGAAGTTGTCTTGCCCAATGTTCCGTGGGATTCAGTAATAGAGATTTGGTGGATAAAGTATCTTGGCAACCCTAACCAGGGCAAAAAAAATTGAAAAGGGGTTGCAACACGAGGACTTCCCAGGGGGTCACCCATCCTAGTACTACTCTCGCCCAAGCACGCTTAACTTCGGAGTTCTGATGGGATCCGGTGCATTAGTGCTATTATGAACGCACCCGTCATGTTGAGTGTACAATTCCTTTATGTGTTAACTGTTCACAGTCCCAGCCTAGAGAGATGGACCACTCAAAAGGCCCAATGGGATTAACGACAACCCATCCGCTTGAACAATGCAGCATACTCGCAAGACGTGATATCGACACGTTGTAGGGCCCTCCGATGTCCCGTGAGTCTGGTTGTCATCCTTTTAACAGTTCACGATGTACGATCCGGGACGGAAAAACATATCAAAAGAAGAAAAGTGGCATGAAACTGATGAAAACATTCGATTTTGGACTCCAAAATGGGGCACACCGAGCAAGCTGGCTGCCCCCTTCGTAGAGCTCTCAGAGAGCTTTGCAACGGTATATTGTGCGCCGCGTAACTCCTTACTGATCAAAAGTTATGCGCACCGGAGCGACGGAGACCTGGTCACAAACCCTACGCCCTCGGTTTGCGGGCCCAACTTCTACTTGAAGCGAAGTTGTCTTGCCCAATGTTCCGTGGGATTCAGTAATAGTGATTTGGTGGATAAAGTATCTTGGCAACCCTAACCAGGGCAAAAAAAATTGAAAAGGGAGTGCAACACGATGACTTCCCAGGGGGTCACGCATCCTAGCACTATGCTCGCCCAAGCACACTTAACTTCGGAGTTCTGATGGGATCCGGTGCATTAGTGCTGGTATGATCGCACCCGTCATGTTGAGGGCACAATTCCTATATGTGTTAACAGTTCACAGTCCCAACCTGGAGAGATCGCCCATTCAAAAGTCCCAATGGGCTTAACGACAACCCATCCGCTTCAACAACGCAGCATCCTCGCAAGGCATCATATCGACATGTTGTAGGGCCCTCTGATGTCCCACGAGTTAGGTTGTCGTCCTTTTAACAGTTCACAACATATGATCCGGGATGGAAAAAAAGAGCAAAAGAAGAAAAGTGGCCTGAAACTGATGAAAATGTTAAATTTTGGGCTCCAAAAATGGGCACTACGAGCAAGCACGCTGACCCCGTCGTAGAGCTCTCAGAGAGCTTTGCAACGGTATGTTTTCCGCCGCGTAACTCCCTACAGATCAAAAGTTATGGGCACCGGAGCAACGGAGACCTGGTCACAAGCCCTACGCCCTCGGTTTGCGGGCCCAGCCTCAACGTGAAGCGAAGTTGTCTTGCCCAATGTTCCGTGGGATTCAGTAATAGAGATTTGGTGGATAAAGTATCTTGGCAACCTTAACCAGGGCAAAAAAAAATGAAATGGGGGTGCAACACGAGGACTTCCCATGGGGTCACGCATCCTAGTACTACTCTCGCCCAAGCACACTTTACTTTGGAGTTCTGATGGGATCCGGTGCATTAGTGTTAGTGTGATCGCACCGGTCAAGTTGAGGGCACAATTCCTATAAGTGTTAACGGTGCACAGTCCCAGCCTAGAGAGATGGCCCATTCAAAAGGCCCAATGGGCTTAACGACAACACATCCACTTCAACAACGTAGCATCCTCGCAAGACGTTATATCGACACATTGTAGGGCCCTCTGATGTCTCGCGAGTCAGGTTGTCGTCCTTTTAACAGTTCACGACGTATGATCCGGGACGAAAAAACAGAGCAAAAAAAGAAAAGTGGCCTGAAACTGATGAAAACGTTCGATTTTGGGCTCCAAAAATGGGCACAGCGAGCAAGCTGGCTGCCCCTGTCGTTGAGCTCACAGAGAGCTTTGCAACGGTATGCTGTGCGCCGCGTAACTCCTTACGGATCAAAAGTTATGGGCACCGGAGCGACGGAGACCTCGTCACAAACCCTACGCCCTCGGTTTGCGGTCCCAGCCTCTACATGAAGCGAAGTTGTCTTGCCCAACGTTCCGTGGGACTCGCTAATAGAGATTTGGTGGATAACGGACCTTGGCAACCCTAACGAGGGCAAAAAAAATTAAAAAGGGGGTGCAACACGAGGACTTCCCAGGCCGTCACCCATCCTAGTACTACTCTCGCCCAAGCACGCTTAACTTCGAAGTTCTGATGGGATCCGGTGCATTAGGGCTGGTATGATCGCACCCGTCATGTTGAGGGCACAATTCCTTTATGTGTTAACGGTTCACAGTCCCAGCCTAGAGAGATGGCCCATTCAAAAGGCCCAATGGGCTAACGACAACCCATCCACTTCAACAACGCAGCATCCTCGCAAGACATTATATCAACACGTTGTAGGGCCCTCTGATGTCCAGCGAGTCAGGTTGTCGTCCTTTTAACAGTTCACGACGTACGATTTGGGATGAAAAAACATAGCAAAAGAAGAAAAGTGGCCTGAAAATGATGAAAACGTTTGATTTTGGGCTCCAAAAATTGGCACAACAAGCATGCTGGCTGCCCTCGTCATAGAGTTCTCAGAGAGCTTTGCAACGGTATGTTGTGCGCCGCATAACTCCTTACGGATCAAAAGTTATGGGCATCAGAGCGATAGAGACCTAGTCCAAAACCCTACGCCCTCGGTTGGCCGGCCCAACCCCTATGTGAAACGAAGTTGTCTTGCCCAAGGTGCCATGGGATTCGGTAATAGAGATTTGGTGGATAAAGTATCTTGGCAACCCTAACCAAGGCAAAAAAAATTGAAAAGGGAGTGCAACACGATGACTTCCCAGGGGGTCACGCATCCTAGTACTATGCTCGCCCAAGCACACTTAACTTCGGAATTCTGATGGGATCCGGTGCATTAGTGCTGGTATGATCGCACCCGTCATGTTGAGCGCACAATTCCTATATGTGTTAACGGTTCACAGTCCCAATCTAGAGAGATCGCCCATTCAAAAGGCCCAATGGGCTTAACGACAACTCATCCGCTTCAACAACGCAGCATCCTCGCAAGGCATCATATCGACACGTTGTAGGGCCCTCTGATGTCCCACGAGTCACGTTGTCGTCCTTTTAACAGTTCACAACATATGATCCGGGACGGAAAAACAGAGCAAAAGAAGAAAAGTGGTCTGAAACTGATGAAAACTTTAAATTTTGGGCTCCAAAAATGGGCACAACAAGCAAGCTGGCTACCCCCGTCATAGAGCTCTTAAAGAGCTTTGCAACGGTATGCTGTGCGCCGCGTAACTCCTTACGGATCAAAAGTTATGGGCACCGGAGCGACGGAGACCTAGTCACAAACCCTACGCCCTCGGTTTGCGGGCCCAGCCTCTACGTGAAGCGAAGTTGTCTTGCCCAATGTTCCGTGGGATTCAGTAATAGAGATTTGGTGGATAAAGTATCTTGGCAACCCTAACCAGGGCAAAAAAAATTGAAAAGGGGGTGCAACACGAGGACTTCCCATGGGGTCACCCATCCTAGTGCTACTCTCGCCCAAGCACGCTTAACTTCGGAGTTCTGATGGGATCCGATGCATTAGTGCTAGTGTGATCGCACCCATCATGTTGAGGGCACAATTCCTATATGTGTTAACGATACACAGTCCCAGCCTAGAGAGATGGCCCATTCAAATGGCCCAATGGGCTTAACGACAACACATCCGCTTCAACAACGCAGCATCCTCGCAAGACGTTATATCAACACATTGTAGGGCCCTCTGATGTCCCGCGAGTTAGGTTGTCATCCTTTTAACAGTTCACGACGTATGATCCGGTACAGAAAAATAGAGCAAAAGAAGAAAGATGGCCTAAAACTGACGAAAACGTTCGATTTTGGGCTCCAAAAATGGACACAGCGAGCAAGCTGGCTGCCCCCGTCGTAGAGCTCTCAGAGCTCTTTGCAACGGTATTTTGTGCGCCGCGTAACTTCTTACGGATCAAAACTTATGAGCACCGGAGCGACGAAGACCTGGTCACAAACCCTACGCCCTAGGTTTGCGGGCCCAGCCTCTACGTGAAACGAAGTTGTCTTGCCCAATGTTCCGTGGGATTCAGTAATAGAGATTTGGTAGATAAAGTATCTTGGCAACCATAACCAGGGCAAAAAAAATTGAAAAGGGGGTGCAACACGAGGACTTCCAAGGGGGTCACCCGTCCTAATACTACTCTCGCCCAAGCACGCTTAACTTCGGAGTTCTGATGGGATCCGGTGCATTAGTGTTGGTATGATCGCACCCGTCATGTTGAGGGCACAATTCCTATATGTATTAACGGTTCACAGTCCCAGCCTAGAGAGATGGCCTATTCAAAAAGGCCCAATGGGCTTAACGACAACCCATCTGCTTCAACAATGCAGCATCCTCCCAAGACGTGATATTGACACGTTGTAGGGCCCTCTGATGTCCCGCGAGTCAGGTCGTCGTCCTTTTAACAGTTCACGACGTACGATCCGGGACGAAAAAACATAGCAAAAGAAGAAAAGTGGCCTGAAACTGATGAAAACGTTCAATTTTGGGCTCCAAAAACTAGCACAGCAAGCATGCTTGCTGCCCACACCGTAGAGCTCATAGAGAGCTTTGCAACGGTATGATGTGCGCCGCGTAACTCCTTACGGATCAAAAGTTATAGGTACCGTAGCGACAGAGACCTGGTCACAAACCCTACGCCCTCGGTTTGCAAGCCCAGCCTCTACGTGAATTGAAATTGTCATACCCAATGTTCCGTGGGATTCAGTAATAGAGATTTTGTGGATAAAGTATCTTGGCAACCCTAACCAGGGCAAAAAAAATTGAAAAGGGGGTGCAACACTAGGACTTCCCAAGGGGTCACCCATCCTAGTACAAGTCTCGCCCCACCACGCGTAACTTCGGAGTTCTGATGGGATCCGTTGCATTAGTGCTGGTATGATCGCACCCGACATGTTGAGGCCACAATTCCTATATGTGTTAACGGTTCACAGTCCCAGCCTAGAGAGATGGCCCATTCAAAAGGCCCAATGGGCTTAACGACAACCCATCCACTTCAAAAGCGCAGCTTCCTCGTAAGACGTTATATAAACATGTTGTAGGGCCCTCTTATGTCCCGCGAGTCTGGTTGCCGTCCTTTTAACAGTTCACGACGTATGATCCGGGACAGAAAAACAGAGCAAAAGAAGAAAAGTAGCCTGAAACTGATGAAAACGTTCGATTTTGGACTCCAAAAAGGGGCACAGAAAGCAAGCTAGCTGCACCCGTCGTAGAGCTCCCAGAGAGCTTTGCAACGGTATGCTGTGCGTCGCGTAACTCCTTACGGATCAAAAGTTATGGGCACCGGAGCGACGGAGACCTGGTCATAAACCCTACGCCCTCGGTTTGCAGGCCCAGCCTCTACGTGAAGAGAAGTTGTCTTGCCCAATGTTCTGTGGGATTTAGTAATAGAGATTTGGTGGACAAAGTATCTTGGCAACCCTAACCCGGGCAAAAAAAATTGTAAAGGGGGTGCATCACGAGGACTTCCCAAGGGGTCACCCATCCTAGTACTACTCTCGCCCAAGCACGCTTAACTTCGGAGTTCTGATGGGATGCGGTGCATTAGTGTTGGTGTGATCGCACCCGTAATGTTGAGGGCACAATTCCTATATGTGTTAACGATGCACAGTCCCAGCCTAGAGAGATGGCCCATTCAAAAGGCCCAATGGGCTTAACGACAACACATCCGCTTCAACAACGCAGCATCCGCGCAAGACGTGATATCGACACGTTGTAGGGCCCTCTGATGTACAGCGAGTCAGGTTGTCATCCCTTTAACAGCTCACGACGTACGATCCGGGAAGGGAAAACAGGGCAAAAGAAGAAAAGTGGCCTAAAACTGATGAAAACATTCGATTTTGGGCTCCAAAAATGGGCACAGCGAGCAAGCTGGCTGCCACCGTCGTAGAGTTCTCAGAGTGCTTTGCAACGGTATGCTGTGCGCCGGGTATTACCTTACAGATCAAATGTTATGAGCACCGGAGCGACGAAGACCTGGTCACAAACCCTACGCCCTAGGTTTGCGGGCCCATCCTCTACGTGAAACGAAGTTGTCTTGCCCAATGTTCCGTGGGATTCAGTAATAGAGATTTGGCAGATAAAGTATCTTGGCAACCATAACCAGGGCAAAAAAAATTGAAAAGGGGGTGCAACACGAGGACTTCCAAGGGGATCACCCGTCCTAATACTACTCTCGCCCAAGCACGCTTAACTTCGGAGTTCTGATGGGATCCGGTGCATTAGTGTTGGTATGATCGCACCCGTCATGTTGAGGGCACAATTCCTATATGTATTAACGGTTCACAGTCCCAGCCTAGAGAGATGGCCTATTCAAAAAGGCCCAATGGGCTTAACGACAACCCATCTGCTTCAACAATGCAGCATCCTCCCAAGACGAGATATTGACACGTTGTAAGCACCTCTGATGTCCCGCGAGGCAAGTTGTCGTCCTTTTAACAACTCACGACGTACGATCCGGGACGAAAAAACATAGCAAAAGAAGAAAAGTGGCCTGAAACTGATGAAAACGTTCAATTTTGGGCTCCAAAAACTAGCACAGCAAGCATGCTTGCTGCCCACACCGTAGAGCTCATAGAGAGCTTTGCAACGGTATGATGTGCGCCGCGTAACTCCTTACGGATCAAAAGTTATAGGTACCGTAGCGACAGAGACCTGGTCACAAACCCTACGCCCTCGGTTTGCAAGCCCAGCCTCTACGTGAATTGAAATTGTCATACCCAATGTTCCGTGGGATTCAGTAATAGAGATTTTGTGGATAAAGTATCTTGGCAACCCTAACCAGGGCAAAAAAAATTGAAAAGGGGGTGCAACACGAGGACTTCCCAAGGGGTCACACATCCTAGTACAAGTCTCGCCCAAGCACGCTTAACTTCGGAGTTCTGATGGGATCCGTTGCATTAGTGCTGGTATGATCGCACCCGACATGTTGAGGCCACAATTCCTATATGTCTTAACGGTTCACAGTCCCAGCCTAGAGAGATGGCCCATTCAAAAGGCCCAATGGGCTTAACGACAACCCATCCACTTCAAAAGCGCAGCTTCCTCGTAAGACGTTATATAAACATGTTGTAGGGCCCTCTGATGTCCCGCGAGTCTGGTTGCCGTCCTTTTAACAGTTCACGACGTATGATCCGGGACAGAAAAACAGAGCAAAAGAAGAAAAGTAGCCTGAAACTGATGAAAACGTTCGATTTTGGACTCCAAAAAGGGGCACAGAAAGCAAGCTAGCTGCACCCGTCGTAGAGCTCCCAGAGAGCTTTGCAACGGTATGCTGTGCGTCGCGTAACTCCTTACGGATCAAAAGTTATGGGCACCGGAGCGACGGAGACCTGGTCATAAACCCTACGCCTCGGTTTGCGGGCCCAACCTCTACGTGAAGCGAAGTTGTCTTGCCCAATGTTCCGTGGGATTCAGTAATAGAGATTTGGTGGATAAAGTATCTTGGCAACCCTAACCAGGCAAAAAAAATTGAAAAGGGGGTGCAACACGAGTATTTCCCAGGGGGTCACCCATCCTAGTGCTACTCTCCCCAAGCACGTTTAACTTCGGAGTTCTATTGGGATCCGGGGCATTAGTGCTAGTATGACTGTACCCGTCATGTTGAGGGCACAATTCTTATTTGTGTTAACGGTTCACAGTCCCGGCCTAGAGAGTTGGCCCATTAAAAAGGCCCAATCGGCTTAACGACAACCCATCCGCTTCAACAACGCAGCATCCTCGCAAGACGTGATATCGACACGTTGTGGGGCCCTCTGATGTCCCGCGAGTCAGGTTGTCATCCATTTAACAGTTCACGATGTTCGATCCGGGATGGAAAAACAGAGCAAAAGAAGAAAAGTGGCCTGAAACTGATGAAAACGTTCGATTTTTGGGCTCCAAAAAGGGCACAGCGAGCAAGCTGGCTACCCCCATTGTAGAGCTCTCAGAGAGCTTTGCAACGGCATGCTGTGTGCCGTGTAACTCCTTACAGATCAAAAGTTATGGGCACTGGAGCGACGGAGACCTGGTCAAAAACCTTACGCCCTAGAATTGCGAGCCCAGCCACGACGTGAAGCGAAGTTGTGTTGCGAAATGTTCCGTGGGATTCAGTAATAAAGATTTGGTGGATAAAGTATCTTGGCAACCCTAACCAGGGCAAAAAAAATTGAAAAGGGGGTGCAACACGAGGACTTCCCACGGGGTCACCCATCCTAGTACGACTCTCGCCCAAGCACGCTTAACTTCGAAGTTCTGATGGGATCCGGTGCATTGGTACTGGTATGATCGCACCCGTCATGTTGAGGGCACAATTCCTTTATGTGTTAACGGTTCACAGTCCCAGCCTAGAGAGATGGCCCATTCAAAAGGCCCAATGGGCTTAACGGCAACCCATCCACTTCAACAACGCAGCATCCTCGCAAGACGTTATATCAACAGGTTGTAAGGCCCTCTGATGTCCCGTGAGTCAGGTTGTCGTCCTTTTAACAGTGCACGACGTATGATCCGAGATGGAAAGACAGAGCAAAAGAACAAAAGTGGCCTGAAATTGATGAAAACGTTCAATTTTGGGCTCCAAAAAGGGCACAGCGAGCAAGCTGGCTGCCCCCGTCGTAGTGCTCTCAGAGAGCTTGTCAACGGTATGTTGTGCGCCACGTAACTCCTTACGGATCAAAAGTTATGGGTACCGGAGCGACGGAGACCTGGTCACAAACCCTACGCCCTCGGTTTGCGGGCCCAGCCTCTACGTGAAGTGAAGTTGTCTTGCGAAATGTTCCGTGAGATTCAGTAATAGAGATTTGGTGGATAAAGTATCTTGGCAACCCTAACCAGGGCAAAAAAAATTGAAAAGGGGGTGCAACACTAGGACTTCCCAGGGGTTCACCCATCCTAGTACTACTCTCGCCCAAGCACGCTTAATTTCGGAGTTCTGATGGGATCCGGTGCATTAGTGCTGGTATGAACGCTCCCGTCATGTTGAGGGCACAATTCCTATATGTGTTAACGGTTCGCAGGCCCAGCCTAGAGAGATGGCCCATTCAAAAGGCCCAATGGGCTTAATGACAACCCATCCGCTTCGACAACGCAGCATCCTTGCAAGATGTTATATCGAGACGTTGTAGGGGCCTCTGATGTCCCGCGAGTCAGGTTGTTTTGTGGCCCAACCCCGAATAACGTGCCTTACCTCGATTTGCGTGCCTTAGACCCAGAATTGCATGACCGACCTTGGATTATATGCCCTGTCTTGGTTTTCGTGCACGCCTCGTCTTTCGTGCCTTTACTTCGATTTAAGTGCGATACCTAGATATACGTGCCCTAACCTTGAACTATGTACCTTAACCTAGATATAGAGTCATGCCTTGATTTACGTGTATTGCATTGAATTACATGCCTTGCATTGGTTTACGTGCATTCTCCTAGGATTACGTGCATTAGTCTTGAAGTTTGTGTCTTACCTCGTAGTTCGTGTCTACCTCATAATTCGTGCCCTAGATCTAGGAATCCGTGCCACCAGGTTAATCAACGAAGAATCCTACACAAAGCACTAGACACTAAAATAATCCTACACAATCCACTAACCAATATTATATTCCTAATTCAAATTCTCTACAAACTCCACTAACAATAAAATAATACTAAACTATTCCTACATTTTCCACTATCTATTATTCTATTCATAATTCAACTCATCAACAAACATTCCTATATTTTATTCTACCTAGATTCCCTAATTTCCCAACATTCCTATGACAATTCTAATGACACAAATGCATTAAAAAAAATCAGTCCTAGACAAACTATGATAAACACTTACCACAATAATAAAAAATGCTCAAAATCACCTAAATCCTCTACCTTGCACAACCAAACCACCTTTGCCCATGCTAAACATTTTAAAATCACACATTGAAAACACAAAAATCAGATTTTAATGGCCCAAGGCCGACCACATGCTTGAAGATTGCAAAGGCTTTCATTTTTTTTGTCATTTCTTCTTTCTTCCTCAACCCTCTCTCTCTCCCTCTCATTCTCTCTCTCCATCTCGGTTTTGGGCTGAGTTTCTTCATCCCTTAGCTCATCTTCATTATCCTATGGTGAATCAAGACAAACAACAATCAAAGAAACTCACCCAAGCAAGCTAGGATGCAAGAAACACACATGCAAGCATTTTGAGTCACCATTTTCGGCCTTGGTGAGTTTTTAAGCTTCCATTTCTTTTCTTCTTGTTCTAACCTCATGCATGTACTAAGAGCTTGGTCACTAAGCTAGGAAAATAGAGAAAACCAAGTTGGAATCTCGGCTAAGAAGAAGAAGAAGAAGTTTCGAGCTTCAACAAGTTTTTGTGCATCTTTTGGGTTGATTGCTAAGGTGAGGGCTAAAACCTTTTGAGAACTCTTCAAAAATCCACATGCATGCTCATAAATGTGTGTATTTGCTTCTGTACTTGAGTTATATGTTCGTTCATGAGCTTAAACAACCATGCATGGCAAGATTTTGGCTTGAAAGTGATGATAGGTGAAGTTGGATTGTTGACAGCTCTCTGACCAGTTTGTTTCGAGGTAAGTTTAGCTAGGCAAATGATGTTGAAAATGCATGAAAATTGGTAGGTGACTATTTTGGACAGTTTTGAAAATTTCTCCGAGAAATAGGCCGAAGCTAATTTTGACTCTAAGGTCCTAAAAATGGCAAATATTTAAAATGTGACCAAATCTGGAAATCTGGAAAAATGAAGCAGGTTTTAGCAGATGCACTGACCTTGTGGAACGAACCATATTTTACTTAGTAAATGTTTTCCAAAATTCATAAAATTTGGTGTACTGCTATATTTTTCAGTTCTGGACAATTTTGTCAGAAATGGACCAAGGCTAAAACTGACCCTAAGGACCTCAAAAACGTCAATTACTGAAAAGTGTGCAAATCTGGACAGTTTTGTGCTATTCCACTATTTCGGCTATATCTAATGATCCCGAACTCCAATTGATGCAAGGTTTGTTTCTGATTTTAGTTAACTTCTTACTCTTTAATTTGAAATCTTATTCACTGGATTTGGAGATTGTTTGTTTATCCTATTGATTGTGAGAAAACAGCCTATTGCAGTAAATGTTTCACTTAGCTATATGCTTGGAAAAATTATTGTAACCTCTCTTGTGGTGTTAATTGCTTGGAATTGTGGTGTTGAGATGTTGTGTGGACTGTTTTGAGTACTTGAGGATGTTGAATTATATGATGCATGGCTTGAGATTGACTTTGAGTTGGTTTGAGTCTCAAATTGCACGAATATGCACAAAATGGAAACCCTAACGACTAGGTAGTTTTGCTAAGTGTTGATCATTCGGATATTGTGTGGAATTACATGTTTAGTAGACTGCCCGTAGTTGCCCTTATAAGCTTAAATGTAATTTTGATCATTGCATGTTGACAAATAGGCTTTTCTTGCATCCGAACCCACGTAGATGTTGTTGCATGTTGAATAATCGTATCATTTGATTACGTGGACTTCGAAATGAGTTATATGGCTTGACTTGCATGTGTTACATGGCTGCCCGTTTAATGTTCATATGGCTCTATATGCCTTTCAAGTGAAATTACTTGTCTTATCGTGCCTCGTTTGATTACTTGACAACCTGCGATCTTATAACTGCTCGGAGGTGACCTACTTTGTTGTTCTCCTAATGTGATATGTTAAATGTTATAAATGTGCATTGCATACGAGGTTGCAACCTTTCAGTGTGGCATGGTAGTGTTTCACGCACGCCGGGCGGCATCGGGCTTGCAGGTGTTACCGTGACTACCATGGTCCAATTCCCTCTCTCGCTTGGCATTTCACCATCGGAGAGTTGGGTCATAGGTTTCGGGGTACATCTGGAGTACACCCAATTGGGAGCGATAAGTGGATTATTGAAGTCGGCCGCAACAATTGTATCGAAATTGAAATTGAGAGCAACTGCTCACCGTATCCTTGAAATTATTGGTAAATGTATCTGTTACTCGATTTGCTTCATATATTTGCGTACCTTATTGTTTGTAATACGTGACATGTTTTCAAAAAGAGTTTTCATAAATTGAAGCGAAAAATGAGTTTAAAAATGTATTTCTCGTTCCCTCTCGCTGAGTTCATAAGGACTTACCCTCTTTTATCATCTCAGGTGAAGAAGATCAAGAACAGGTACTCGAGGACGATGTGTCTAACGAATGATTCCTTGGAGTGATTGTCTGTCCCTACGTGCTTTTGTGCTTTGCCTGAAAGTGGTTGCTATATGGATGTTGTGTTTGATTGCAAACTATTCATTTTATTGATGTAAATGACCCCGTTGTAATTTGGGTCTAATTTTGGGATTGTACTACCTATAACCAGATGAACTTTTATTTGGTTGTTTGCTTTCGTTTTCTTAATTAGTAGTTATCGTAGGCATTCAAACCACTAGATGAACAATCAACTAAGTTAATTCTATCTAATTTCACTTAGCTGCTCATTTGTAAACTAAAGGATAATAGGTACTTGCATGATAGGAAATTGACAAATAAACGGGACATAGTTATCATTTTAGGCTTATTAACCAAACGAGACTTTCAAGATAAACTAGTAGGCAAATCGGTTGGTGACAAATAGGAGTCCTTAATGGAATTGGATTAATGATTGGAATATATGAGGCGTTTAGAGAATTAGGTCAAACCAAAGAGCCCAATTACAACCGTTATGTTGCCAGTTTACTGAAAAATTTTGGAGTTTAGGCCAAAACGGTAAGTGTTAAATCTTCATGAACGGTTAAGTACGAGACGTGACTTGAATGTTTAGATCATACCCTAGTCTAACCTTTATAGGCTGGGTTGGGGCGTGACACCTTATATTAGAATGGTATCAGAGCCTAGTTTAGTAACTAGGCGTTAGTCGGGTTCAACTCTCGGACCATGGGTAGAAGCCCTAAGGTAATTATGATGTCTTTTTTATATGTGTTATTGTGTGCTAATGTGCTTTAATTGCTTGAGCATTGAATATTATGTGCCTTTGTGGACTATATGTATTATGTATCATGTACACCGACACGTCCTCAATAATGCATGCATGCTTTTATACTCCTTCCTTCATACATGTGCATGTTATATAACCATGAATGACTGTTTATACACATAGATAGTTAGGATTAGAACTTTTAGGGAAGTGAATTCATGCAGGAAGAACGAAAAGTCTCGGTTAGAGAATTCTGGCATCTTCACAGGTACTTGATGGATAGTATGTATTATTGGATATGCATATGTATAAAATGGGTAGCACGGGTATAATTGTTGAGGTAAAGTTATCTCCTTATTTTTGGAATACCTATACAAGTGATTAAGTTGTCAATTTTATAGCTATGAAGTTATTGATTCCGTTAAACTATTTTTCTAATTATGGTTCAAGTATAAAGTTTAATGACATACAACTTCGCTTAAGATATAAGAACATACTATTAAATATGTAGAGTAGTATATATTCTCATGTGCTGATAGTGGAAGTTGACTTGGAGGTTTCTTTGAATCCATTTCTCACATCTTGAAATTGGCTTGATAGACTATCTAAGAAGTTAGCAATATACTCGTACGATTGAATCCTTACTTGATTGGAATTAAGCACTGATGAATCTGATATGGTGTATACTAGCGAGTTTCAAGTTCACTAAGTGTTGAGATCATGACCTAGAAATTAAAAGATAAATTCGTGGAAGTTGACGATAGTTACTTTTAGGGGTTAGATTGTTGAGACATGGATAGTGTATTTGAGTGACTTAACAATAGATAACCTCAAATCATGTAGGCAACTCTGGAGACTGAATTTAACAAGGTTGATGATTTTATAATATAACAAGATATAAGGATGCTAGAATCGAGGAATTCACGTAACTAGAACTCGTGTTCGGAAGACTACACCTAAATGTTAGGTCAAAATAGAAGTGTAAGGTATTGAATTATGTATTAGATGACTAATGTTGCTAAGGTCATAAGTTGGATATTGGTGATTTTAAGAATCATGGTATTAAATTATTGCCCCTCGAATTTAGTTATGATTATGCGAAGTAAGTCATTCTATGCTCTCGTTATTTGGATACCCTAGAGGATATTAGGAAGCATATATCCCTAAATAATACCGATGGACCTATTATATAAACCATCAAAATGATATTAAGCATCTGGTTGCAAGGTCGAGTCGTTAGGGTATGATTTGAAATCCTAAATAGCTAATAGTGAGTATGCAGGATGATTCATGGTGAACCCTATGACCAAAGGTTGATGAGTCTTGATGCTCTTAGCTAGTTGAACATGAAAATGAAGAGAGTAAGATAGAGATGAATCAGAGTCATGATAACCCAAAAGACTATTGTTAGACCACCGTATCTATGTGCACCGTTTCACTTCTAGAAACTAGCGGTTGGTAGACTTCGAATCGTGGTTGTTGAATAGAGGATGAATCTTATAGTGATAATTAAATGAGTGCTTGATTACTTTTGAAATTCTATTAGATTATATTGTAAGATGACTTGTGGTTATAATTCTTATGATGACTTATCCTTGAAGTTATTTCATGTAATAAGCTACTTGGATTAGTATGGTAGGTATCTTATGAGCTAGATCATTTCGGTACCCATTGATAGTCCTAGGATTGTTGTTGTATGACCGGTAACCTAGTAGAGAATTGATATCACTTACATAGCTATGAACCCAGCCTAGTAACATTAATGTTGGAGATATATTGGCTGGCATTAAGTATTCGAAGGGATGACTAGGTTGCTAAGTGAGTAGGACCATTGTCTTCTTAAGTATGACGTAACCTTGGATTGAGGTGAGTGGAATTTATTTGAGGTTGAAACTATTCGACTTAGGAGTTTTGGGTAAGATTAAAAGAAAATTCTGAAGCCTTGTGACTTGAAATTAGAGATTTGAATAAGGAAATGAATTGTGGATCACAAGCTGATGAAGCTTACTTGAAAAGTTGAACTAGTGCTACATGATTAGTTTACCCATGTAATTTCAATGACGATTTGTTGGTGGTACCTAATAAACCTTAGAGTTTGAGTTTAACGAATCTCAACGGTCTTTCTCATTGATTGCGAGCGTGAAGGTTAACAAAGGCGGGAAAGGAGGGTAGTGAATAGGATCCTGTAACCGGGAGACTAGTCAGTAGAAGATTTGTTAATTTAACGTACCTACGAGATACGGATTGTGATATTGTAGATAGATGACGATTAGAGATGGATTAGTTCTTTGGTGAGTTCTTCTTAAAGATAGGGTCGTATTGTAGAAATGATCCATAACATGTGTAGGTCCTACGTGTTAACAATTTTGAAACTAGTTGGTAGGATATATAAATCTGATATAGACCTATCATCTTGAAATTAGTGTATGTAACCATAAGATCGCGGTATTATTGTGACAATCCTTTTGAGGTATGAATGCGAGATTGATACAATATAAGTCATGATTTTGGAGTCATAGTTATATCGTTAGAATACCAATGCAGCTTTGATTACTATGTTTGGAGATTCTAACCTTAATTAATGAACTTAACCTTAAGATCAAATGGAGAAGAGAGTCGTTCAAAGAAACAAACTGTAAATGACCCCGTTGTAATTTGGGTCTAATTCTGGGATTGTACTACCTATAACCGGACGAACTTTTATTTGGTTGTTTGCTTTCGTTTTCTTAATTAGTAGTTATCGTAGGCATTCAAACTACTAGATGAACAATCAACTAAGTTAATTCTATCTAATTTCACTTAGGTGCCCATTTGCAAACTAAAGGATAATAGGTACTTGCATGACAGGAAAATGACAAATAGACGGGACAGAGTTATCATGTTAGGCTTATTAACCAAACGAGATTTTCAAGATAAACTAGTAGGCAAATCAGTTGGTGACAAATAGGAGTCCTTAATGGAATTGGATTAATGATTGGAATAATTGAGGCGTTTAGAGAATTAGGTCAAACCAAAGAGCCCAATTACAGTCGTTATGCTGCCGGTTTACCGAAAAATTTTAGAGTTTAGGCCAAAACATTAAGTGTTAAATCTTCATTAACGGTTAAGTAGGAGACGTGAATTGAATGCTTGGATAACACCCTAGTCTAACCTTTATAGGCTGGGTAGAGGCGTGACAGTTGTCATCCTTTTAACATTTCACAACGTATGATCCGACACGAAAAAATAGAGCAAAAGAAGAAAAGTGGACTGAAATTGATGAAAACGTTCGATTTTGGGCTCCAAAAAGGGCACAGTGAGCAAGATAGTTGCACCCGTCGTAAAGCTCTCAGAGAGGTTTGCAACGGTATGCTGTGCACCGCGTAACTCCTTACGGATCAAAAGTTATGGGCACCGGAGCGACGGAGACCTGGTCACAAACCTTACGCCCACGGTTTGCGGGCCCAGCCTCTACGTGAAGCGAAGTTGTCTTGCCCAATGTTCCGTGGGATTCAGTAATAGAGATTTGTTAGATAAAGTATCTTGGCAACCCTAACCAGGCCAAAAAAAATTGAAAAGGGGGTGCAACACGAGGACTTCCCAAGGGGTCACCCATCCTAGTACTACTCTCGACCAAGCACACTTAACTTCGGAGTTCTGATGGGATCCGGTGCATTAGTGCTAGTATGATCGCACCCATCATGTTGAGGGCTTAATTCCTTTATGTGTTAACTGTTCACAGTCCCAGCCTTGAGAGATGGCCCATTCAAAAGGCCCAATGGGCTTAACGACAACCCATCCGCTTCAACAACGCAGAATGTTTGCAAGACGTGATATCGACACATTGTAGGGCCCTCTGATGTCGCGCGAGTCAGGTTGTCGTCCTTTTAACAGTTCACGACGTACGATCCGGGATGGAAAAACAGAGCAAAAGAAGAAAAGTGGCCTAAAACTGATGAAAACATTCGATTTTGGGCTCCAAAAATGGGCACAACAAGCTAGCTGCCCCCGTCGTAGAGCTCTCAGAAAACTTTGCAACAGTATGCTGTGCGCCGCGTAACTCCTTACGAATCAAAAGTTATGGGCCCCGGAGCGACGGAGACCTGGTCACAAACCCTACGGCCTCAGTTTGCGGGCCCAACCTCTACGTGAAGCGAAGTTGTCTTGCCCAATGTTCCATGGGATTCAGTAATAGAGATTTGGTGGATAAAGTATCTTGGCAACCCTAACCAGGGCAAAAAAAATTGAAAAGGGGGTACAACACGAGGACTTCCAGGGGGTCACCCATCCTAGTACTACTCTCGCCCAAGCACGCTTAACTTCGGAGTTCTGATGGGATCCGGTGCATTAGTGCTGGTATGATCGCACCCATCATGTTGAGGGCACAATTCCTATATGTGTTAACGGTTCACAGTCCCAGCCTAGAGAGATGGCCCATTCAAAAGGCCCAATGGGCTTAACGACAACCCATCCCCTTCAACAACGCAGCATCCTCGCAAGACGTGATATCGACCCGTTGTAAGGCCCTCTAGTATCCCGCGAGTCAGGTTATCGTCCTTTTAACAGTTCATGACGTACGATCCGGGACAGAAAAACAGAGTAAAAGAAGAAAAGTGGCATGAAACTGATGAAAACGTTCGATTTTGGGCTCCAAAAACTGGCACAGCGAGCAAGCTGGCAGCCCCCGTTGTAGAGCTCTCAGAGTGCTTTGCAACGATATGCTGTGCGCCGCGTAACTCTTTACGGATCAAAAGTTCTGGGCACCGGAGCGATGGAAACCTGGTCACAAACCCTACGCCCTCGACTTGCGGGCCAAACCTCTATGTGAAGCGAAGTTGTCTTGCCCAATGTTCTGTGGGATTCATTAATTGAGATTTGGTGGATAAAGTATCTTGGCAACCCTAACCAGGGAAAAAAAAACTGAAAAGGGGGTGCAACACGAGGATTTCCCTGGGGGTCACCCATCCTAGTACTACTCTCGCCCAAGCACGCATAACTTCGGAGTTCTGATAGGATCCGGTGCATTAGTGCTGGTATGATCACACTCGTCATGTTGAGGGCACAATTCCTATATGTGTTAACGGTTCACAGTCCCAACCTAGAGAGATGGCCCATTCAAAAAGCCCAATGGGCTTAACGACAACCCATCCGCTTCAACAACGCTGCATCCTCGCAAGACGTGATATCAACACATTTTAGGGACCTTTGATGTCCCGCGAGTCCGGTTGTCGTCCTTTTAACAGTTCACGACGTACGATCTGGGACGAAAAAATAGAGCAAAAAAAGAAAAGTGGCCTGAAACTGATGAAAACGTTCGATTTTGGGCTCCCAAAATGGGCATAGCGCACAAGCTGGCTGCCCCCGTCGTAGAGCTCTCAAAGAGCTTTGCAACGGTATGCTGTGCGCCGCGTAACTCCTTACGGATCAAAAGTTAATGGCACTGGAACGACGGAGACCTGGTCCCAAACCCCACGCCCTCGGTTTGCAGGCCCAGCCTCTACGTGAAGAGAAGTTGTCTTGCCCAATGTTCCGTGGGATTCAGTAAAAGAGATTTGGGGGATAAAGTATCTTGGCAACCCTAACCAGGGCAAAAAAAATTGAAAAGCGAGTACAACCTGAGGCCTTCCCACTGGGTCACCCATCCTAGTACTACTCTCGCCCAAGCACGCTTAACTTCGGAGTTCTGATGGGATCCGGTGCATTAGTGCTGGTATGATCGCACCCGTCATGTTGAGGGCACAATTCCTTTATGTGTTAACTAATCACAGTCCCAGCCCAGAGAGATGGCCTATCCAGAAGGCCCAATGGGCTTAACGACAACCCATGCACTTCAACAACGCAGCATGCTTGCAAGACGTGATATCAACACGTTGTAGGGCCCTCTGATGTCCCGCGAGTCAAGTTGTCGTCCTTTTAACAGTTCACGATGTACGATTCGGGACGGAAAAACAGAGCAAAAGAAGAAAAGTGGCCTAAAAATGATGAAAATGTTCAATTTTGGGCTCCAAAAAACGGGCACAGCGAGCAAGCTAGCTGTCCCCGTCGTAGAGCTCTCAGAGAGCTTTGTAACGGTATGCTGTGCACCGCGTATCTCGTTACAGATCAAAAGTTATGGGCACCGGAGCGACGGAGACTTGGTCACAACCCTACACCCTCGGTTTGCGAGCCCAGCCTTTACGTGAAGCGAAGTTGTCTTGCCCAATGTTCCGTGGGATTCATTAACAGAGATTTGGTGGATAAAGTATCTTGGCAACCCAAACCAGGGCAAAAAAAATTGAAAAGTGGGTGCAACACGAGGACTTCCCAGTGCGTCACCAATCCTAGTACTACTCTCGCCCAAGCACGCTTAACTTCGGAGGTCTGATGGGATCCAGTGCATTAGTGCTGGTATGATCACACCCGTCATGTTGAAGGCACAATTCCTTTATGTGTTAACTAATCACAGTCCCAGCCTAGAGAGATGGCCCATTCAAAAGGCCCAATGGGCTTAACGACAACCCATCTGCTTCAACAACGCAGCATGCTTGCAAGATGTGATATCAATATATTCTAGGGCCCTCTGATGTCCCGCGAGTCAGGTTGTCGTCCTTTTAACAGTTCACAATGTACGATTCGGGACAGAAAAATAGAGGAAAAGAAGAAAAGTTGCCTGAAACTGATGAAAACGTTAGATTTTGGGCTCCAAAAATGGGCACAGTGAGCATGCTGGCTGCCCCTGTCGTAGAGCTCTCAGAGAGCTTCGCAAGGGTATGATGTGCGCTGCGTAACTCCTTACGGATCAAAAGTTATGGACAACGGAGGGACGGAGACCTGGTCACAAACCCTATACCCTCAGTTTCGGGCCCAGCCTCTGCATGAAACGAAGTTGTCTTGCCCAATGTTCCGTGGGATTCGGTAATAGAGATTTGGTGGATAAAGTATCTTGGCAACCCTAACCAGGGCAAAAAAAATTGAAAAGGGGGTGCAACACGAGAACTTCCAAGGGGTCACCCATCCTAGTACTACTCTCGCCCAAGCACGCTTAACTTCGGAGATCTGATGGGATCCGGTGCATTAGTGCTGGTATGATCGCACCTGTCATGTTGAGGGGACAATTTCTATATGTGTTGACGGTTCACAGTCCTAGCCTAGAGAGATGTCCATTCAAAAGGCCCAATGGGCTTAACGATAACCCATCCGCTTCAACAGCGCAGCATCCTCACAAGACGTGATATCGACACGTTGTAAGGCCTTCTGATGTCCCGAGAGTTAGGTTGTTGTCCTTTTAACAGTTCACGACGTACGATCCGGGCCGAAAAAGTAGAGCAAAAGAAGAAAAGTGGCCTGAAACTGATGAAAACGTTCTATTTTGGGATCCAAAAATGGTCACAGCGAGCAAGCTGGCTGTACCCGTCGTAGAGCTCTCAGAGAGCTTTGCAATGGTATGCTGTGCGCCGCGTAACTCCTTACGGATTCAAAGTTATGGGCACCGGAGACCTGGTCACCAACCCTACACCATCGGTTTGCGAGCCCAGCCTCTACGTGTAGCGAAGTTGTCTAGCCCAATGTTCTGTGGGATTCAGTAATAGAGATTTGGTGGATAAAGTATCTTGGCAACCTTATCAGGGCAAAAAAAATTGAAAAGGGGGTGCAACACGAGGACTTCCCAGGGGGTTACCCATCCTAGTACTACTATCGCCCAAGCTCACTTAACTTCGGAGTTCGGATGGGATCTGGTGCATTAGTGCTGGTATGATCACACCCGTCAAATTGAGGGCACAATTCCTATATGTGTTAACGGTTCACAATGCCAGCCTAGAAAGATGGCCCATTCAAAAGGCCCAATGGGCTTAACGACAACCCATCCGCTTCAACAACGCAGCATCTTCGCATGACAAAACATCAACACGTTGTAGGGCCCTCTGATGTCCCGCGAGTCAGGTTTTCGTACTTTTAACAGTTCACGGCGTACGATCCGGGACGGAAAAATAGAGCAAAACAAGAAAAGTGTGCTGAAACTGATGAAAACGTTCGATTTTGGGCTCTAAAAATGGGCACAGTGAGCAAGCTAGCTGCCCCCATCGTAGAGCTCTCAGAGAGCTTTGCAACGGTATGCTGTACGCCGCGTAACTCCTTACGGATCAAAAGTTATGGGCACCGGAGCGACGGAGACCTGGTCACAATCCCTACGCCCCAGGTTTGCGGGCCTAACCTCTAGGTGAAGCGAAGTTGTCTTGCCCAATGCTCCGTGGGATTCAGTAATAGAGATTTGGTGGATAAAGTATCTTGGCAACCATAACCAGGGCAAAAAAAATTGAAATGAGGGTGCAACACGAGGACTTCCCAGGGGGTCACCCATCCTAGTGCTACTCTCGCCCAAGCACGCTTCACTTCGGAGATCTGATGGGATCCGGTGCATTAGTGCTTGTATGATCGCATCTGTCATGTTGAGGGCACAATTCATATATTTGTTAACGGTTCACAGTCCTAGCCTACAGAGATGACCTATTCAAATGGCCCAATGTGCTTAATGGTAACCCATCCGCTTCAACAACGTAGCATCCTCACAAGATGTGATATCGACACGTTGTAGGGCCTTCTAATGTCCCGCGAGTTTGGTTGTCATCCTTTTAATAGCTCACGACGTACGATCCGGGACGGAAAAACAACGCAAATAGAAGAAAAGTGGCCTAAAACTAATGAAAACGTTCAATTTTGGGCTCCAAAAATGGGCAAAGCGAGCAAGCTGGCTGCCCCCGTCGTAGAGCTCTCAGAGTGCTTTGCAACGGTATGCTGTGCGTCGCGTAACTCCATATGGTTCAAAAGTTATGGGCACCGGAGCGACGGAGACCTAGTCACAAACCCTACACCCTCGGTTTGCGGGCCCTGCTTCTACTTGAAACGAAGTTGTCTTGCCCAATGTTCCGTGGGATTCAGTAATAGAGATTTGGTGGATAAAGTATCTTGGTAACCCTAACCAGGGCAAAAAAAATTAAAAAGGGGGTGCAACACGAGGACTTCCCAAGGGGGTCACCCATCCTAGTACTACTCTCGCCCAAGCACGCTTAACTTCGGAGTTCTGATAGGATCCGGTGCCTTAGTGCTGGTATGATCGCACCCGTCATGTTGAGGGCACAATTCTTTTATGTGTCAACTAATCACAGTCCCAGCCTAGAGAGATGGCTCATTCAAAAGGCCCAATGGGCTTAACGACAACCCATCCGCTTCAACAACAAAGAATGCTTGCAAGACGTGATATCGACACGTTGTAAGGCCCTCTGATGTCCCGCGAGTCAGGTTATCGTCCTTTTAACAGTTCACGACGTATGATTCGGGACAGAAAAATAGAGTAAAAGAAGAAAAGTGGCCTGAAAATGATGAAAACGTTCAATTTTGGGCTCCAACAACGGGCAAAGCGAGCAAGCTAGCTACCCCCGTCGTAGAGCTATTGGAGGGCTTTGCAACGGTATGTTGTGCGTCGTGTAACTCTTTACGGATCAAAAGTTATGGGCACTGGAGCGACGGAGACCTGGTCACAAACCCTACGCCCTCGGTTTGCGGGCCCAGCCTCTACGTGAAGCGAATTTGTCTTGCCCAATGTTCCGTGGGATTCAGTAATAGATATTTGGTGGATAAAGTATCTTGGCAACCCTAACCAGGGCAAAAAAAATTGAAAAGGGGGCGCAACACGAGGATTTCCCAAGGGTTCACCCATCCTAGTACTACTCTCGCCCAAGCACGCTTAACTTCGGATTTCTGGTGGGATCCTATGCATTAGTGCTGGTATGATCGCACCCGTCATGTTGAGGGCACAATTCCTTTATGTGTTAACTAATCACAGTCCCAGCCTAGAGAGATCGTCCATTCAAAAGGCCCAATGGGCTTAACGACAACCCATCCGCTTCAACAATGCAGCATGTTTGCAAGACGTGATATTGACACGTTGTAGGGCCCTCTGATGTTCCATGAGTCAGGTTGTCGTCCTTTTAACAGTTCACGACGTACGATTCGGGACAGACAAACAGAGCAAAAGAAGAAAAGTGGCTTGACAATGATGAAAACGTTCGATTTTGGGCTCCAAAAAGGGAACAGCGAGCAAGTTGGCTGCCCCCGTCGTAGAGCTCTCAGAGTGCTTTGCAACGGTATGCTGTGCGCTGCGTAACTCCTTACGGATCAAAAGTTATGGGCACCGGAGTGACGGAGACCTAGTGACAAACCCTACGCCCTCGGTTTGCAGGCCCAGCCTCTACGTGAAGAGAAGTTGTATTGCCCAATGTTCTGTGGGATTCAGTAATAGATATTTGGTGGATAAAGTATCTTGGCAACCTTAACCAGGGCAAAAAAAATTGAAAAAGGGGTGCAACACGAGGACTTCACAAGGGGTCACCCATCCTATTACTACTCTCGCCCAAGCACGCTTAACTTCAGAGTTCTGATGGAATCCGGTGCATTAGTGCTGGTATGATCGCACCCATCATGTTGAGGCCGCAATTCCTTTATGTGTTAACTAATCACAGTCCCAGCCCAGAGAGATGGCCCATTCAAAAGTCCCAATGGGGTTAACGACAACCCATCCGCTTCAACAACACAGCATGCTTACAAGACGTGATATCCGCACGTTGTAGGGCCCTCTGATGTCCAGCGAGTCAAGTCGTCGTCCTTTTAACAGTTCACGACGTACGATTCAGGACGAAAAAATAGAGCAAAAGAAGAAAAGTGGCTGAAAACTAATGAAAACGTTCGATTTTTGCACAAAAAAGGGCACAGCGAGCAAGCTAGCTGCCCCCGTCGTAGAGCTCTCTGAGAGCTTTGCAACGGTATGCTGTGCGCCGCGTAACTCCTTACGGATCAAAAGTTATGGGCACTGGAGTGGCGGAGACCTGGTAACATACCCTACGCCCTCGGTTTGCTGGACCAGCCTCTACGTGAAGCGAAGTTGTCTTGCCCAATGTTCCGTGGGATTCAGTTATAGAGATTTAGTGGATAAAGTATCTTGGCAACACTAACCAAGGCAAAAAAAATTGAAAAGGGGGTGCAACACGAGGACTTCGCAAGGGGTCACCCATCCTAGTACTACTCTCGCCCATGCACGCTTAACATCGGAGTTCTGATGGGATCCGGTGCATTAGTGCTGGTATGATCGCACCCGTCATGTTGAGGGCACAATTCCTTTATGTGTTAACTAATCACGGTCCCAGCCTAGAGAGATGGCCCATTCAAAAGGCCTAATCGGTTTAACGACAACCCATCCGCTACAACAACGCAGCATGCTTGCAAGACGTGATATCGACATGTTGTAGGGACCTCTGATGTCCCACGAGTCAGGTTGTCGTCCTTTTAACAGTTCACGACGTACGATTCGGGACGGAAAAATCGAGCAAAAGAAGAAAAGGCGCCTAAAACTGATGAAAACGTTCGATTTTGGGCTCCAAAAAAGGGCACGGTGAGCATGCTGGCTACCTTCGTTGTAGAGCTCTTAAAGAGCTTTGCAACGGTATGTTGTGCGCCGCGTAACTCCTTACGGATCAAAAGTTATAGACACCGTAGCGACGAAGACCTTGTCACAAACCCTACGCCCTCGATTTAAGGGCCCAGCCTCTCCGTGAACCGAAGTTGTCTTGCCCAATGTTCCGTGGTATTCAGTAATAGAGATTTGGTGGATAAAGTATCTTGGCAATCCTAACCAAGGCAAAAAAAATTGAAAAGGGGGTGCAATACGAGGACTTCACAGGGGGTCACCCATCCTAGTACTACTCTCGTCCAAGCACGCTTAACTTCGGAGTTCTGATCGGATCCGGTGCATTAGTGCTCGTATGATCGCACCCGTCATGTTGAGGGCACAATTCTTATATGTGTTAGCGGTTCACAGTCCCAGCCTAGAGAGATGGCCCATTCAAAAAGGCCCAATGGGCTTAACGACAACCCATCCGCTTCAACAACGCAGCATCCTCGCAAGACGTGATATAGACACGTTGTAGGGCCCTCTGAAGTCCCGCGAGTCAGGTTGTCATCAGTTTAACAGTTCACGACGTACGATCCGGGATGGAAAAATAGAGCAAAAGAAGAAAAGTGGCCTGAAACTGATGAAAACGTTCGATTTTGGGCTCCAAAAATGGGCACACCGAGCATGCTGGCTGCCTCCGTCGTGGAGCTCTCAGTGAGCTTTGCAACGGTTTGCTGTGCGCCGTGTAACTCCTTACGGATCGAAAGTTATGGGCACCGGAGCGACGGAGACCGGGTCATAAACCCTACGCCTCAGTTTGTGGGCCAAGCCTCTACGTGAAGCGAAGTTGTCTTGCCCAATGTTCCATGGGATTCAGTAATAGATATTTGGTGGATAAAGTATATTGGCAACCCTAACCAGGGTAAAACAAATTGAAAATGGGGTGCAACACGAGGACTTCCCAGGGGGTCACCCATCCTAGTACTACTCTCGCCCAAGAACGCTTAACTCTGGAGTTCTGATGGGATCCGGTGCATTAGTGTTGGAATGATTGCACCCGTAATGTTGAGGGCACAATTCCTTTATGTGTATACTGTTCACAGTCCCAGCCTATAGAGATGGCCCTTTCAAAAGGCCCAATGGGGTTAACGACAACCCATCCGCTTCAACAACGCAGCATGCTTGCAAGATGTGATATCGACACGTTGTAGGGCCCTCTGATGTCCTGCGAGTCAAGTCGTCGTCCTTTTAACAGTTCACGACGTACGATTTGGGACGGAAAAACAGAGCAAAAGAAGAAAAGTGGCCAAAAACTGATGAAAACGTTCGATTTTGGCTCAAAAAGGGCACAGCGAGCAACCTAGCAGCCCTTGTAGTAGAGCTCTCAGTGAGCTTTGCAACGGTATGCTGTGCACCGCGTAACTCCTGACGGATCAAAAGTTATGGGCACCGGAGCGGCGGAGACCTGGTCACAAACCCTACGCCCTCGGTGTGCGGGACCAGCCTCTACGTGAAGCGAAGTTGTCTTACCCAATGTTCTGTCGGATTCAGTTATAGAGATTTGGTGGATAAAGTATCTTGGCAACCCTAACCAGGGCAAAAAAAATTGAAAAGGGGGTGCAACACGAGGACTTCGCAAGGGGTCACCCATCCTAGTACTACTCTCGCCCAAGCACGCTTAACTTCGGAGTTCTGATGGGATCCGGTGCATTAATGCTTGTATAATCGCACCCGTCATGTTGAGGGCACAATTCCTTTATGTGTTAACTAATCACAGTCCCAGCCTAGAGAGATGGCCCATTCAAAAGGCCTAATGGGCTTAACGACAACCCATCCGCTACAAGAACGCAGCATGCTTGCAAGACGTGATATCGACACGTTGTAGGGCCTTCTGATGTCCCGCGAGTCAGGTTGTCGTCCTTTTAACAGTTCACGAAGTACGATTCAGGACGGAAAAATAGAGCAAAAGAAGAAAAGTTTCCTGAAACTGATGAAAACGTTCGATTTTGGGCTCCAAAAATGGGCACAGCGAGCAAGCTGGCTGTCCCCGTCGTAGAGCTCTCAGAGAACTTTGCAACGTTATGTTTTGCGCCGCGTAACTCCTTATGGATCAAAAGTTATGGTCACCGGAGCGACGAAGACCTGGTCACAAACCCTACGCCCTCGGTTTGCGGGCCCAGCCTCTATGTGAAGCGAAGTTGTCTTGCCCAATGTTCCATGGGATTCAGTAATAGATATTTGGTGGATAAAGTATCTTGGCAACCCTAACCAGGGCAAAAAAAATTGAAAAGGGGGTGCAACACGAGGACTTACCAGAGGGTCACCCGTCCTAGTACTACTCTCGCCCAAGCACGCTTAACTTCGGAGTTCTGATTGGATCCGGTGCATTAGTGCTGGTATGATCGCACCCGTCATGTTGAGGGCACAATTCTTATATGTGTTAGCGGTTCACAGTCCCAGCCTAGAGAGATGGCCCATTCAAAATGCCCAATGGGCTTAACGACAACCCATCTGCTTCAACAACGTAGCATGCTTGCAAGACATGATATCGACACGTTGTAGGACCCTTTGATGTCCCGCGAGTCAGGTTGTCGTCATTTTAACAGTTCACGACGTACGATCCGGGATGGAAAAATAGAGGAAAAGAAGAAAAGTGGATTGAAACTGATGAAAACGTTCAATTTTGGGCTCCAAAAATAGGCACAGCGAGCATGCTCGCTACCCCCATCGTAGATCACTCAGAGAGCTTTGGAACGGAATGTTGTGCCCCGTGTAACTCCTTACGGATCAAAAGTTACGGGCACCGGAGCGTCGGAGACTTGGTCATAAACCCTACGCCCTCGGTTTGCGGGCCCAGCCTCTACGTGAAGCGAAGTTGTCTTGCCTAAAGTTTCGTGGGATTCATTAATAGATATTTGGTGGATAAAAAATCTTGGCAACCCTAACCAGGGTAAAACAAATTGAAAAGGGGGTGCAACACGAGGACTTCCCAGGGGGTCACCCATCCTAGTACTACTCTCGCCCAAGCACGCTTAACTCCGGAGTTCTGATGGGATCCAGTGCATTAGTGTTGGAATGATCACACACGTCTTGTTAAGGGCACAATTCCTTTATGCGTTAACTGTTCACAGTCCCAGCCTAGAGAGATGACCCATTCAAAAGGCCCAATGGGCTTAACGACAACCCATCCACTTCAACAACGCAGCATGCTTCTAAGACATGATATCGACATGTTGTAGAGCCTTCTGATGTCCTACGAGTTAGGTTGTCGACCTTTTAACAGTTCAAGACGTAAGATCCGGGACGGAAAAACAGAGCAAAAGGAGAAAAGTGGACTGAAACTGATGAAAACTTTCGATTTTGGGGTCCAAAAATAGGCACAGCGAGCTTGCTCGCAGCCCCCGTCGTAGAGCTCTTAGAGAGCTTTGCAACGGTATGCCGTGCACCGCGTAACTCCTTACGGATCAAAAGTTCTGAGCACCTGTGCGACAGAGACCTGGTCACAAACCCTACACCCCCGGTTTGCGGGCCCAGCCTCTACGTGAAACGAAGTTGTCTTGCCTAATGTTCCGTGGGATTCAGTAATAGAGATTTGGTGGATAAAGTATCTTGGCAACCCTAACCAGGGCAAAAAAAATTGAAAATGGGGTGCAACACGAGGACTTCCCGAGTGGTCACCCGTCCTAGTACTACTCTCGCCCAAGCACGCTTAATTTTGGAGTTCTGATCGGATACAATTCATTAGTGCTGGTATGATCGCACCCGTCATGTTGAGGGCTTAATTCCAATATGTGCTAACGGTTCACAGGCCCAGCCTAGAGAGATGGCCCATTCAAAAAGGCACAATGGGCTTAACGACAACCCATCCGCTTCAACATCGTAGCATCCTCGCAAGACGTGATATCTACACGTTGTAGGGCCCTCTGATGTCCCGCGAGTCAGGTTGTCGTCCTTTTAACAGTTCACAACGTACGATTCGGGACGAAAAAACAGAGCAAAAGAAGAAAAATGGCCTGAAACTGATGAAAACGTTCGATTTTGGGCTCCAAAAATGGGCAAAGCGAGCATGCTAGCTGCCCCCGTCGTAGAAGTCTCAGAGAGCTTTGCAACGGTATGCTGTGCACCGCATAACTCCTTACGGATCAAAAGTTATGGGCACCGTAGCGACGGAGACCAGGTCACAAACCCTACGCCCTCGGTTCACGGGCCCAGCCTCTACGTGAAGTGAAGTTGTCTTGCCCAATGTTCCGGGGGATTCAGTAATAGAGATATGGCGGACAAAGTATCTTGCCAACCCTAACCAGGGCAAAGAAAATTGAAAAGAGGGTGCAACACGAGGACTTCCCAAGGGGTCACCCATTCTAGGACTACTCTCGCCCCAGCACGCTTAACTTCGGAGTTCTGATGTGATCCGGTGCATTAGTACTAGTATGAAGGCACCCGTCATGTTGATGGCATAATTCCTATATGTGTTAACGGTTCACAGTCCCAGCCTAGAGAGATGGCCTATTCAAAAAGGCCCAATGGACTTAACGACAACCTATCCGCTTCAACAACACAGCATGCTTCCAAGACGTGATATCGACACATTGTAGGGCCCTCTGATGTCCCGTGAGTCAGGTCGTCGTTCTTTTAACAGTTCACGACGTACGATCCTGGACAAAAAAATAGAGCAAAAGAAGAAAAGTGGCCTGAAACTGATGAAAACGTTCAATTTTGGGCCCCAAAAATGGGCACATTGAGCATGCTGGCTACCCCCGTCGTAGAACTCTCAGAGAGCTTTGCAAAGGTATGTTGTACACTGCGTAACTCCTTACAGATCAAAAGTTATGGGCACCGGAGCAACGGAGACCTGGTCACAAACCCTACGCCCTCGGTTTGCGGGCCCAGCCTCTACGTGAAGCGAAGTTGTCATGCCCAATGTTCCGTGGGATTCAGTAATAGAGATTTGGTGGATAAATTATCTTGGCAACCCTAACCAGGGCAAAAAAAATTGAAAAGGGAGTGCACATGAGGACTTCCCAGGGGGTCACCCATCCTAGAACTACTCTCGCCCAAGCACGCTTAACTTCGGAGATCTGATGGGATCCGGTGCATTAGTGCTTGTATGATCGCACCCGTCATGTTGAGCGCGCAATCCTATATGTATTAACGGTTCACAGTCCCAGCCTAGAGAGATGGCCCATTCAAAAGGCCCAATGGGCTTAACGACAACCCATCCGCTTCAACAACGCAGCATCCTCGCACGACGTGATATCGACACGTTGTAGGGCCCTCTGATGTCCCGCGGGTCAGGTTGTCATCCTTTTAACATTTCACGACGTACGATCCGGGACGAAAAAATAGAGCAAAAGAAGAAAAGTGTCCTGAAACTAATTAAAACGTTCGATTTTGGGCTCCAACAATGGACACAGCGAGCAAGATGGCTACCCCTGTCGTGGAGCTCTCAGAGAGTTTTGCAACGGTATGCTGTGCGCTGCGTAAGTCTTTACGGATCAAAAGTTATGGGCACCGGAGCGACGGAGAACTGGTCACAAACACTACGCCCTCGATTTGTGGGCCCAGCCTCTACGTGAAACGAAGTTGTCTTGCCCAATGTTCTGTGGGATTCAGTAATAGAGATTTGGTGGATAAAGTATCTTGGCAACTCTAACCAGGGCAAAAAAAATTGAAAATGGGGTGCAACACGAGGACTTTCCAGGGGGTCACCCATCCAAATACTACTCTCGCCCAAGCACGCTTAACTTCGGGGATCTGATGGGATTCAGTGCATTAGTGCTGGTATGATCGCACCCGTCATGTTGAGAGCACAATTCCTATATGTGTTAACGGTTCACAGTCCCCGCCTAGATAGATGGCCCATTCAAAAGGCCCAATGGACTTAACGACAACCCATCCGCATCAACAACGTAGCATCCTCGCAAGATGTCATATCAACACGTTGTAAGGCCCTCTGATATCCCGCGAGTCAGGTTGTCCTCCTTTTAACAGTTCACGACGTATGATCCAAAACGGAAAAACTGAGCAAAAGTAGAAAAATGGCCTAAAACTGATGAAAACGTTCAATTTTGGGCTCCAAAAATGGGCACAACGAACAAGCTGGCTGCCCCCGTCGTAGAGCTCTTAGAAAGTTTTGCAACGGCATGCTGTGCATTGAGTAACTCCTTAGGGATCAAAAGTTATGGGCACCAGAGCGACAGAGACCTGGTCACAAACCCTACGCCCTCGGTTTGCAGGCCCAGCCTCTACGTGAAGCGAAGTTGTCTTGCCCAATGTTCTGTGGGATTCAGTAATAGAGATTTGGTGGATAAAGTATCATGGCAACGCTAACCAGGGCAAAAAAAATTGAAAAGGGTGTGCAACACGAGGACTTCCCAAGGGGTCACCCATCCTAGTACTACTCTCGCCCAAGCACGCTTAACTTCGGAATTCTGATGGGATCCGGTGCATTAGCGCTGGTATGATCACACCCGTCATGTTGAGGGCACAATTCCTTTATGTATTAACTAATCATAGTCCCAGCCTTGAGAGATGGCCCATTCAGAAGGCCCAATGGACTTAACGACAACCAATCGGCTTCAACAACGCAGCATGCTTGCAAGACGTGATATAGACACGTTGTAGGGCCCTCTTATGTCCCGAAATTCAGGTTGTCGTGCTTTTAACAGTTCACGACGTACGATCCTGGACGGAAAAACAGAGCAAATGAAGAAAAGTGGCCTGAAACTGATGAAAACGTTCAATTTTGGGCTTCAAAAAAGTGCACAACGAGCAAGCTGGCTTCCCCCGTCGTAGAGCGCTCATAGAGCATTGCAACGGTATGATGTGCGCCGCGTAACTCTTTACGGATTAAAAGTTATGGGCACCGGAGCGACGGAGACCTAGTCACAAGCCCAACGCCCTCGGTTTGCGGGCCCAACCTCTACGTAAAGCGAAGTTGTCTTGCCCAATGTATCGTGGGATTCAGTAATGGAGATTTGGTGGATAAAGTATCTTGGTAACCCTAACCAGTGCAAAAAAAATTGAAAAGGGGGTGCAACACGAGGACTTCCCAGGGGGTCACCCATCCTAGTACTACTCTCGCCCAAGCACGCTTAACTTCGAAGTTCTGATGGGATTCGGGGCATTAGTGCTGGTATGATCGCACCCATCATGTTGAGGGCACAATTCCTTTATGTGTTAACTGTTCACAGTCCCAGCCTAGAGAGATGGCCCATTCAAAAGGCCTAATGGGCTTAACGACAACCCATCCACTTCAACAACGCAGCATCCTGGCAAGACGTGATATCGACACGTTGTAAGGCCCTCTGATGTCCAGCGAGTCAGGTTGTCGTCCTTTTAACAGTTCACGATGTACGATCCGGGATGAAAAAACAGAGCAAAAGTAGAAAAGTGGCTTGAAAATGATAAAAATGTTCGATTTTGGGCTCCAAAAATGGGCACAGCGAGCATACTGACTTCCCTTGTTGTAGAGCTCTCAAAGAGCTTCGCAACGGTATGCTGTGCACTGCGTAACTCTTTACGGATGAAAAGTTATAGGCACCGGAGCGATGGAGACCTGGTCCCAAACCCTACGCCCTCGGTTTGCGGGCCCACCCTCTACATGAAACGAAGTTGTCTTGCCCAATGTTCCGTGGGATTCAGTAATAGAGATTTGGTAGATAAAGTATCTTGGCAACCCTAACCAGGGCAAAAAAAATTGAAAAGGGGGTGCAACACGAGGACTTCCCAAGGGGTCACCCATCCTAGTACTACTCTCGCCAAAGCATGCTAAACTTCGGAGTTCTGATGGGATCCGGTGCATTTGTGCTGGTATGATCGTACCCGTCATGTTGAGGGCACAATTCCTATATGTGTTAACGGTTCACTGTCCCAGCCTAGAGAGATGGCCCAATCAAAAAGGCCCAATGGGCTTAATGACAACACATCCACTTCAACAACGCAGCATCCTCGCAAGACGTGATATCGACACGTTGTAGGACGCTCTAATATCCCGCGAGTCATGTTGTCATCCTTTTAACAGTTCACGACGTACAATTCGGGATGAAAAAACTGAGAAAAAGAAGAAAAGTGGCGTGAAACTGATGAAAACATTCGATTTTGGGCTTCAAAAATAGGCACAGCGAGCATGCTGGCTGCCCCCGTTGTAGAGCTCTCAGAGAGCTTTGGAACGGTATGCTGTTCGCCGCGTAACTCCTTTCGGATCAAAAATTATGGGCACCGGAGCGACGGAGACCTGGTCACAAACCCTACGCCCTCAGTTTGCGGGCCCAGCCTTTACGTGAAGCGAAGTTGTCTTACCCAATGTTCCGTGGGATTCTGTAATAAAGATTTGGTGGATAAAGTATCTTGGCAACCCTAACCAGGGCAAAAAAAATTGAAAAAGGGGTGCAACACTGTTGATATATGTCAATATCCACCTCTTCATAATAAGTATCGTTAATTATATGATAGCATAAATTAATGATTCCGACTTAAACGTCGATGAGGTCAAAAGAGAGCGCGATGACTACAAGAAAGAAGTTCGGGAATTTGGAATTACCTAAGATGACGTCGGGATGATGCAATGCTAAAGTTAGCCAATTTGACCAAAGAAAACTTCCTAGAAGTTGACTTAGATGCTAGCTACCCATGTGGTCAATTGTAGCCACCCATGTGATAAATATGGGTGGTTAATACTTTGAACATGGTTGGTAAAGCCAACCAAGATTGAAATGTTTGATAGGAAAGTCTCCAGTGGCGGGCTAGCTGAATTCTATAAATAGGCATGCATTAGTTCATCATTTTTATCCACAACACAACTCCAAACACAATCCTAAGTTAGTCTTTCTTTCTTGTATTCTTCTTGTAAGTCCAGAAGCCATTGAAGCTCTAATCTTGAGAGCGCATGGTGGGACAATTATCTTGTAAGTGTTATATTGAATTGTTATAAAGAGTAGTGTTGTCTTTCTACTTGATTGTTGTTAAGACGTTTCTGGGAAATTGGTTATATTCTTACATGGTATCAAGAGCTTAAGGGGCTCTTAACAACAATCTTGTCTAGTAAAGCTCAACAACTATGACTACTCAAGGTACTAGTTCTTCTTCTACCAATTCTAGTTCCGGTTTAGTATCGACAATTCGTATCCATCCCCCTACCTTCACGGAAGGAAAGCTCGATGGCACGAACTATCTTTTGTGGAAGTTCAAAATCACTACGGTTCTGGACTCTTATGAACTCCTTAATACAGTTTTAGGCACAGATGCAGAACCCGTTGTAGTCCGTACTGAAGATGACACAAAAAAGGTCACCCCTCCAGATCCTCAGCTTGTCAAAGAATAGAGGAGACGAAATGCTGATGCACTTTGTGCAATTGTCACAAGTGTTCAGGATTCCGTCCTCACTCTTATTCAACACACAACCAAGGCATCTGAAGCTTGGAACATACTGAAAAATCAGTATGAAACAAGGAACCAGACTCGCATTCTGAACTTGGAGAATCAGTTAGCTGCTGAGAGATTAAGTAAAAATGAAACAGCTGAGTCATTTATTAGTAGGATGAAAAACCTACGTGATCAAATGGTTGCAGTTGGTATTACCAAATCAACCGAGGAACTAGCTCGAAGGTGCATTAGAGTGTTTCCTCCAAAATTTGACGGCCTTGTGACAACACTCAATACACAAGTTCGCATTCCTCCTTTGACGTTTGAAGAATTCACTGCCATGTTGATGGAAGAGGATATGAGGTTGAGGAGCAGAGAAAATCAACTTGACTCTACCTTTACAACCAAGGCGATGAGTAACCAAGAAGAAAAGAAGAAAGCAAAGAAGAAGACGTTCTCTGGATTGTGCTACTACTGCAATAAGAAAGACCATGCTGTCAAAGATTACAGGAAACGAATCCATGACGAGAAGAACAGAACTTTAAAGCCAAATTGGAGAAATAAAGAATCTGCCAATACGGCTGAAACGGAAGTGCATCTGTTTACTGTAACAGATGTATCGGAGGAAACGTGTACTAGCACATATGTACATCAAACAAGTGCATGGGTGTTAGATAGTGGAGCTTCCCGACACATGACTAGCAAGAAGGAGTTATATGACTCCATAAAACCTCTACAAGAACCAATGAATGTTGTCATCGGGAATAATGCTAGGTGTCCCGTTGAGGGCATTGGAACTATCTCGCTCGTGTCTAAAGATAGAGGAAACAAGAAGTTGTCCAACGTACTCTTTGTACCCAAGATCACCAGAAATTTGCTATATGTAGTTGCTATTACAGATAATGATCTAGAAGTGCGGTTCAAGAAGACGCAAGCTTTGATTCTTGACGAGGATCAAAATATCGTAAGTAAAGGTATTTGTAAAAATGACCTTTACGAAATCAGCTATCTTTTTGCTGTCGTGGATGCCAAAACAAGTCAACTTTGGCATGAAAGGTTCGGGCACATTTCATATCCTGTGTTAAAGGAAATGCAAAAGAAGAAGATGGTGATCGACTTGCCTTCAATTGAAGAAGTTGAAGAACCATGTGAAGCTTGTATGCTGGGCAAACAACATAGACAGTTATTTCCCAAAGAGAGTCATAACCGATCAAAGGCTCCTCTAGAGTTGGTACATGCTGACCTCTACGGAAAAATGACTATGACGGCATTGGGAGGATCTTCCTACTTTATGCTATTAGTCGACAATTATAGTAGGAAGATGTGGGTGTACTTCATTCGGGACAAGGCTGATGCTCTTGAAAAATTTAAAGTGTGGCACAAACTTATGACAAATGAGAACACAACTCAGTTGAAGAAACTTTGTACCGATCGTGGGGGGGAATTCTGTTCTACAGAGTTCACCAACTACTGCAACAAGCTTGGGATTAAGCGCCAATTGACTGCTCCATACACACCACAACAAAATGGAGTTGTGGAACGAAGAAATCGAACAATTGTAGAAATGGCTCGATGCATGTTGAAAGGTGCTGGCCTACCTGACACATTCTGGGCTGAAGCAGTCAACACAGCGGTATACATCCTCAATCGGTGCTCAACCAGGGCACTCAACAATAAGACTCCTAATGAGGCTTATTATGGTACGAAACCTTCTGTGTCTCATTTAAGAAAATTTGGGTGTGAGTGTTTTGTACACATTCCAAATGAAAATCGAAAGAAATTGGATGACAAGAGCAAGAAGGGCATTTTCTTGGGATATAGTGAAGAGTCTAAAGCATACAGACTCTATGATGTAGAGGCCAAGAAGGTGATCATAAGCCAAGATGTGGTGTTTAATGAGCGACCACACTCAATGGAGGATAGCGGTCCTGCCATTTCGTCATCAACTGATGAAGTAATCCACCAAGTGCCTGAACAACGACCGTTGAACAATGAAGAAGTCTCTAATGATGAGGAGACTGAAGACCAACCTGTTGTACCCACAAGGAAGCCACAACCGAAGTGGTTCCAACAACTCTTTGATGGAAGAAATCCAGGAATTACTGATGATAGTCCATGTCCCGATGGACTAAGACGATCAAAGAGAATAGAGGAGCATAACAGATCATGACAACAACTAGTAAACATGGCTTTGATGACCCAAATCATCAAGACGGTAAAAGAACCGGTAATTGTGGAGGAAGCCATGTCAGATCCAAATTGGAGAGCAGCTATGCAAACTGAGTATGATAGTATTAAGAAAAATGATACTTGGGAGATCGTTTAAAAACCACCAAACAGAAAAATTATCGGCACCAAATGGATCTGGAAAGTGAAGTACAAGGCATATGGAAGTCTTGAAAAATACAAGGCATGCCTTGTAGCACAAGGTTTTTTGCAAGTCGAAGGTTTCGATGTATATGAAACCTTTGCTCCAACAGCAAAAATGTCAACAATCAGGCTAGTTGTTGTAGCTGCCGCGCATTATGAATGGATTGTACATCAAATGGATGTCAAGTCAGCTTTTCTTAATGGACAACTTGAAGAAGAAGTCTACATTACACAACCTCCTGGCTTCCAAATACCAGGTGAAGAAGAAAAAGTCTACAAATTGAAAAAGGCTTTATATGGGTTAAAGCAAGCACCACGAGCTTGGTACAAACGTATAGACTCTTTCTTCTTGCAACATGGTTTCTGTAGAAGCAAATCAGAGGCCAACTTGTATGTTCTAAGTGAACAAGGAAAGAAGGTAATTGTAGTCCTATATGTGGATGATCTTGTAATCACTGGTGACCATGAAGATAATATTCGGAAGACGCAAGAATGGTTGAGCCAAGAATTTGAAATGACAAATCTTGGTCTTCTTCATTATTGCTTGGGAATCGAGGTATGGCAAAAACCTCATACTATCTTCATCTCGCAGCAACGATATGTTCGTGAGCTTCTGACTGCATTTGGTATGTCCGAGTGCAAACCAGTTGTCACCCTGATGGAAGTGAATACAAAGTTATCAATTGACGATCCTTCAGAACAAGTTGATAACAAGCTCTACAGAAGGTTGGTGGGAAGTTTAATCTTCCTTTGTAACACAAGACCTGATATTAGTTATGATGTGGGAGTTCTCAGTCGGTTTTCAAATAAACCGAAACAAAGTCACTGGCAAGCAGGGATGCGGATCCTCAAATATCTCAAAGGCACGTTGGAGTATGGGATATCATACAAGTCTGGAGATACTTTATCTGGGTATTGTGACTCAGACTGGGCTGGTGATATTGACTCAAGAAAATCTGTTACAGGTTACGTATTCACATTCGGTGGTGGAGTCATCTCCTGGGCTAGTAAGAAGTAACCCACCATTGCACTTTCATCAACGGAGGCAGAATACAAGGCTACTTGTGTAGCATCCTGTGAAGCTGTTTGGCTACGACGCATCATGACTGATATTGGCATTCCAATAGAGGAAGCAACAATGTTGAAATGTGACAGTCAGAGTTGTATAGCCATGTCAAAGAATCCGGTATTTCATGCTAGAACAAAACACATAGAGATTCAGTATCACTATGTGAGGGAACTAATCGAGGAAGGTGAAATCTACATGGAGTACTGCCCTACAGAAGATAATTGTGCAGATATCTTCACTAAAGCGTTAGGGAGCGTCCAATTGAGCAAGTATCTTCAAACATTGGGTGTTGACCCAATAGCTTAGTCAACATGAGGTGAACATTGAAGGGGGTGTTGATATATGTCAATATCTACCTCTTCATAATAAGTATCGTTAATTATATGATAGCATAAATTAATGATTCCGACTTAAACGTCGATGAGGTCAAAAGAGATCGCGATGGCTACAAGAAAGAAGTTCGGGAATTTGGAATTACCTAACATGATGTCGGGATGATGCAATGCTAAAGTTAGCCAATTTGACCAAAGGAAACTTCCTAGAAGTTGACTTGGATGCTAGCCACCCATGTGTTCAATTGTAGCCACCCATGTGATAAATATGGGTGGCTAATACTTTGAACATGGTTGGTAAAGCCAACCAAGATTGAAATGTTTGATAGGAAAGTCTCATATGGCGGGTTAGCTGAATTCTATAAATAGGCATGCATTAGTTCATCATTTTTATCCACAACACAACTCCAAACACAATCCTAAGTTAGTCTTTCTTTCTTGTATTCTCCTTGTAAGTCCAGAAGCCATTGAAGCTCTAATCTTGATAGCGCACGGTGGGACAATTATCTTGTATGTGTTATATTGAATTGTTATAAAGAGTATTGTTGTCTTTCTACTTGATTGTTGTTAAGACGTTTCTGGAAAATTGGTTATATTCTTACAAACACGAGGACTTCCCAGGGGGTCACCCATCCTAGTACTACTCTCGCCCAAGCACGCTTAACTTCAGAGTTCTGATGGGATCCGGTGCATTAGTGCTGGTATGATCGCACCCGTCATGTTGAGGGCACAATTCCAATATGTGTTAACGGTTCACAGTCCCAGCCTAGAGAGATGGCCCATTCAAAAGGCCCAATGGGCTTAACGACAACCCATTCGGTTCAACAACGCAGCATCCTCGCAAGACGTTATATCGACACGTTGTAGGGTCTTCTGATGTCCCGCGAGTCAGGTTTTCGTCCTTTTAACAGTTCACGACGTACGATCCGGGATGAAAAAACATAGCAAAAGTAGAAAAGTGGCCTGAAACTGATTAAAACGTTCAATTTTGGGCACCAAAAAGGGCACAACGAGGAAGGTGGCTGCCCCCGTCGTAGAGCTCTCAGACAGCTTTGCAACGGTATGCTGTGCGCCACGTAACTCTTTAGGGATCAAAAGTTATAGGCATCGGAGCGACGGAGACCTGGTCACAAACCCTACGCCCTCGGTTTGCGGGCCCAGTCTCTACGTGAAGCGAAGTTGTCTTGCCCAATGTTCCGTGGGATTCAGTAATAGAGATTTGGTGGATAAAGTTTCTTGGCAACCCTAACCAGGGCAAAAAAATTGAAAAGGGGGTGCAACACGAGGACTTCTCAGGGGGTCACCTATCCTAGTACTACTCTCTCCCAAGCACGCTTAACTTCGGAGTTCTGAGGGGATCCGGTGCATTAGTGCTGGTATGATCGCACCCGTCATGTTGATGGCACAATTCCTATATGTGTTAACAGTTCACAGTCCCAGCCTAGAGAGATGGCCCATTCAAAAGGCCCAATGGGCTTAACGACAACCCATCCTCTTCAACAACGCAACATCTTCACAAGACGTGATATCGACACATTGTAGGGCCCTTTGATGTCCCGCGAGTCAGGTTGTCGTCCTTTTAATAGTTCACGACGTACAATCCGGGACAGAAAAACTGAGCAAAAGAAGAAAGGGACCTGAAACTGATGAAAACATTTGATTTTGGGCTCTAAAAAGGGCACAGGGAGCAAGCTGGATGCCCACGTCGTAGAGCTCTCAGAGAGCTTTGCAACAGTATGCTGTGCGCCGCATAACGCCTTACTGATCAAAAGTTTTGGGCACCGGAGGGACGGAGACCTGGTCACAAACCCTACGCCCTCGGTTTGCGGGCCCAGCCTCTACGTGAAGCGAAGTTGTCTTGGCCAATGTTCCGTGGGATTCAAAAATAGAAATTTGGTGGATAAAGTATCTTGGCAACACTAACCAGGGCAAAAAAAATTGAAAAGGGGGTGCAACACGAGGACTTCCCAAGGGGTCACCCATCCTAGTACTACTCTCGCCCAAGCACGCTTAACTTCGGAGTTCTGATGGGATCCGGTGTATTAGTGATTGTATGATTGCACCCGTCATGTTGAGGGCACAATTCCTATATGTGTTAACGGTTCACAGTCACAGCCTAGAGAGATGGCCCATTCAAAAGGCCCAATGGGCTTAACGACAACCCATCCACTTCAACAACGTAGCATCCTCGCAAGACGTTATATCGACACTTTGTAGGGTCCTCTGATGTCCCACGTTTTAGGTTGTCATCCTTTTAATAGTTCACGACGTATGATCCGGGATGGAAAAACATATCAAAAGAAGAAAAGTGGCCAGAAAATGATGAAAACGTTCGATTTTGGGCTCCAAAAAGGGGCACAGCAAGCAAGTTGGCTGCCCCCGTCGTATAGCTCTTAGAGAGCTTTGCAACTGTATGCTGTGCGCCACGTAACTTCTTACGGATCAAAAGTTATGGGCACCGGAGCGACGGAGACCTGGTCACAAACCATACGCCCTCGAATTACGGGCCCAGCCTCTACGTGAAGCGAAGTTGTCTTGCCCAATGTTCCGTGGGATTCAGTAATAGAGATTTGGTGGTTAAAGTATCTTGGCAACCCTAACAAGGGCAAAAAAAATTGAAAAGGGGGTGCAACACGAGGACTTCCCAGCAGGTCAACCATCCTAGTACTACTCTCGCCCAAGCACGCTTAACTTCGAAGTTCTGATGGGATTCGGTGCATTCGTGCTGGTATGTTCGCACCCATCATGTTGAGGGCACAATTCTTATATGTGTTAACGGTTCACTGTCCCAGCCTAGAGAAATGGTCAATTCAAAAGGCCTAATGGGCTTAACGACGACCCATCCGCTTAAAAAAAGCAGCATCCTCGCAAGACGTTATATCGACACGTTGTAGGGCCCTCTGATGTCCCGCGAATTAGGTTGTCGTCCTTTTAACAGTTCACGACGTACGGTCATGGACAGAAAAACATAGCAAAATAAGAAAAGTAGCCTGAAACTGATGAAAACGTTCGATTTTGGGCTCCAAAAACGGGCAAAGCAAGTATGCTAGTTGCCCCCGTCGTAGAGCTCTCAGAGAGCTTTGAAACGGTATACTGTGCACCGCGTAACTCCTTACGGATCAAAAGTTATAGGTACCGGAGCGACGGAGACCTGGTCGCAAACCCTACGCCACCGGTTGGCGGGCCCAGCCTCTACGTGAAGCGAAGTTGTCTTGCCCAATGTTCCGTGGGATTCAGTAATAGAGATTTGGTAGAAAAAGTATCTTGGCAACCATAACCAGGGCAAAAAAATTTGAAAAGGGGGTGCTACAGGAGGACTTCTCAGGGGGTCACCCATCCTAGTACTACTCTCGACCAAGCACGCTTAACTTCGAAGTTCTGATGGGATCCCGGTTCATTAGTGCTGGTATGATCGCACCGGTCATGTTGAGGGCACAATTCCTTTATGTGTTAACTGTTCACAGTCCCAGCCTAGAGAGATGGCCCATTCAAAAGGCCCAATAGGCTTAACGACGACCCATCCGCTTCAACAACGCAGAATGCTTGCAAGATATGATATCGACACGTTGTAGGGCCTTCTGATGTCCCGCGAGTCAGGTTGTCGTCCTTTTAACAGTTCACGACGTACGATCCGGGATGGAAAAACAGAGCAAAAGAAGAAAAGTTGCTAAAATTGATGAAAACGTTCGATTCTCGGCTCCAAAAACTGGCAGAGCGAGCAAGCTGGCTGCCCCCGTCGTAGAGCTCTCAGAGAACTTTACAACGGCATGCTGTGCGCCGCGTAACTCCTTACGGATCAAAAGTTATGGGCACCAGAGCGACGGATACCTGGTCATAAGCCCTACGCCCTCGGTTCGCGGGCCCAGCCTCTACATGAAGCGTAGTTGTCTTGCCTAAGGTGTGGTGGGATTCAGTATAGAGATTTGGTGGATAAAGTATCTTGGCAACCCTAATCGAGGCAAAAAAAATTGAAAAGTTGGTGCAACACGAGGACTTCCTTGGGGGTTACCCATCCTAGTACTACTCTCTCCCAAGCACGCTTAACTTTGTAGTTCTAATGAGATCCGGTGCATTATTGCTGGTATGATAGCACCGATCATGTTGAGGGCACAATTCCTTGATGCGTTAACTGTTGACAGTCCCAGCCTTGAGAGATGGCCCATTCAAAAGGCCCAATGGGCTTAATGACAACCCATCCAATTCAACAATGCGGCATGCTTGCAAGACGTAAATTGACACGTTGTAGGGCCCTCTGATGTCCCGCGAGTCAGGTTGACGTCCTTTTCACAGTTCACATCGTACGATCCGGGATGAAAAAATAGGGCAAAAGAAGAAAAGTGGCCTGAAACTAATGAAAACGTTCGATTTTGGGCTCCAAAAATGGGCACAGCGAGCAAGCTCGCTGCCCCAGTCGTAAAGCTCTCAGAGAGATTTGCAACAGTATGCTTTGCACTGCATAACTCCTTACGGATCAAAAGTTATGGGCACCAGAGTGACGGAGACCTGGTCACAAACCCTACGCCCTCGGTATGCGGGCCCAGCCTCTACGTGAAACGAAGTTTTCTTGCTCAATGTTCCGTGGGATTCAGTAATAGAGATTTGGTGGATAAAGTATCTTGGCAACCCTAACTAGGGCAAAAAAGATTGAAAAGGGGGTGCAACACGAGGACTTCCCAGGGGGTCGCCCATCCTAGGACTACTCTCGCCCAAGCACCCTTAACTTTGGAGTTCTGATGGGTCCGGTGCATTAGTGGTGGTATGAGCGCACCCATCATGTTGAGGGCACAATTCCTATATGTGTTAACGGTTCACAGTCCTAGCCTAGAGAGACGGCTCATTCAAAAAGTCCAATGGGCTTAACGACAACCCATCCGCTTCAACAACGTAGCATCCTCACAAGACGTGATATCGACACGCTGTAGGGCCCTCTTATGTCCTGCGAGTCAGCTTGTCGTCCTTTTAACAGTTCACTACGTACGATCCGGGATGGAAAAATAGAGTAAAAGAAGAAAAGTTGCTGAAACTGATGAAAAAGTTCGATTTTGGGCTCAAAAAATGGGCACCGCGAGCAAGCTGGCTTCCCTTGCTGTAGAGCTCTTAGAGAGCTTTGTAACGGTATGTTGTGCGCCGCTTAACTCCATACGGATCAAAAGTTATGGGCACCAGAGCGACGGAGACCTGGTCACAAACTCTACGTCCTCGTTTTGCGGGCCCAGCCTCTTCGTGAAACGAAGTTGTCTTGCCCAATGTTCCGTGGGATTCAGTAATAGAGATTTGGTGGATAAAGTATCTTGGCAACCCTAACTACGGCAAAAAAAATTGAAAAGGGGGTGCAACACGAGGATTTCCCAGGGGGTCTCCCATCCTAGTACTACTCTCGCCCAAGCACGCTTAACTTCCGAGTTCTGATAGGATCCGGTGCATTAGTGCTGGTATGATCGCACCCGTCATGTCGAGGGCACAATTCTTATATGTGTTAACGGTTCACAGACCCAACCTAGAGCGATGGCCCATTCAAAAAGCCCAATGGGCTTAAAGACAACCCAACCTCTTCATCAACGCAGCATCCTTGCAAGACGTGATATCGACATGTTGTAGGGCCCTCTAATGTCCCGCGAGTCAGGTTGTCATCCTTTTAAAACTTCACGACGTACGATCTGGGATGGAAAAATGGAGCAAAAGAAGAAAAGTGGCCTGAAACTGATGAAAACATTTGATTTTGGGCTCCAAAAATGGGTACAGCGAGCAATATGGCTACCCCCTTCGTAGAGCTCTCAGAGAGCTTTGCAACGGTATGCTGTGCAACGCGTAACTCCTTACGGATTAAAAGTTATGGGCACCGGAGGGACGGAGACCTGGTTACAAACCCTACACCCTCAGTTTACGGGCCCAGCCTCTACAAGAAGCGAAGTTGACTTGCCCAATGTTTTGTGGGATTCAGAAAAAGAGATTTGGTGGATAAAGTATCTTGGCAACCCTAACCAGGGCAAAAAAAATTGAAAAGGGGGTGCAACACGAGGACTTCCCAGGGGGTCACCCATCATAGTACTACTCTCGCCCAAGCACGCTTAACGTCGGAGTTCTAATAGGATCCGGTGCATTAGTGCTAGTATGATCGCACCCGTCATGTTGAGGTTACAATTCCTATATTAGTTAACGGTTCACAGTCCCAGCCTAGAGATATGGCCCATTCAAAAGGCCCAATTGGCTTAACGACAACCCATCCACTTCAACAATACAGCATCCTCGCAAGACATTATATCGACACATTGTAGTGCCCTCTGATGTCCCGCGAGTCAGGTTGTCGTCCTTTTAACAGTTCACAACGTATGATCTGGGATGGAAAAACATAGCAAATGAAGAAAAGTGGCCTGAAACTGATGAAAACATTCGATTTTGGGCTCCCAAAAGGGCATAGCAAGCAAGCTGGCTGCCCTCGTCGTAGAGCTCTCAAAGAGCTTTACAACGGTATGCTGTGCGCCGCGTAACTCTTTACGGATCAAAAGTTATGGGCACTGGAGCAATGGAGACCTGATCACAAACCCAACGCCCTCTGTTTGCGGGCTAGCCTCCACGTGAAGTGAAGTTGTCTGGCCCAATGTTCCGTGGGATTCAGTAACAGAGATTTGGTGGATAAAGTATCTTGGCAACCCTAACCAGTGAAAAAAATATTGAAAAGGGGGTGCAACACGAGGACTTCCCAGGCGGTCACCCATCCTAGAACTAATCTCGCCCAACCACGCTTAACTTTGGAGTTTTGATGTGATCCGGTGCATTAGTGGTGGTATGATCGCACCCGTCATGTTGAGGGCACAATTCCTATATGTGTTAACGGTTCACAGTCCCAGCCTAGAGAGATGGCCAATTCAAAAGGCCCAATGGGCTTAACGACAACCCTTCTGCTTCAACAACGCAGCATCCTTGCAAGACGTTATATAGACACGTTGTAGGGCCCTCTGATGTCCCGCGAGTCAAGTTGTCGTCCTTTTAACAATTCACGACGTATGATCCGGGACGGAAAAACAGAGCAAAAGAAGAAAAGTGGCCTGAAACTGATGAAAACGTTCAATTTTGGGCTCCAAAAATGGGCACAGCGAGCAATCTGGCTGCCCGCGTCGTAGAGCTCTCAAAGAGCTTTGCAACGGTATGTTGTGCGCCACGTAACTCCTTACGGATCAAAAGTTATGGGCACCGGAGCGACAGAGACCTGGTCACAAACACTACGCCCTTGGTTTGCAGGCCAGCCTCTACGTGAAACGAAGTTGTCTTGCACAATGTTCCGTCGGATTCAGTAATAGAGATTTGGGGGATAAAGTATCTTGGCAACCCTAACTAGGGCAAAAATAATTGAAAAGGGGGTGCAACACGAGGACTTCCCAAGGGGTCACCCATCCTAGTACTACTCTCGCCCAAGCACGCTTAACTTCGGAGTTCTGATGGGATCCAATGCATTAGTGCTGGTATGATTGCACCCGTCATGTTGAGGGCACAATTCCTATATGTGTTAACGGTTCACAGTCCCAGCCTAGAGAGATGGCCCATTCAAAAGGCCCAATGGGCTTAACGACAACCCATCCGCTTTAACAACGCAGCATCCTCGCAAGACGTTATATCAACACGTCGTAGGGCCCTCTGATGTCCCGCGAGTCAGGTTGTCATCCTTTTAACAGTTCACAACGTATGATCCGGGACGGAAAAACAGAGCAAAAGAAGAAAAGTGGCCAAAAACTTATGAAAACGTTCGATTTTAAGCTCCAAAAATGGGCACAGCAAGCAAGCTAGTTGCCCCCGTCGTAGAGCTCTCAGAGAGCTTTGCAACGGTACGTTGTGCGCCGCGTAACTCCCTACGGATCAAAAGTTATGGGCACCGCAGCGACGGAGACCTGGTCACAAACCCTACGCCCTCGGTTTGCGGGCCAGCCTCTACCTGAAGTGAAGTTGTCTAGCCCAATGTTTCGTGGGATTTAATAATAGAGATTTGGTGGAGAAAGTATCTTGGCAACCCTAACTAGGGCAAAAAAAATTGAAAAGGGGGTGCAACACGAGGACTTCCCAGGGGGTCACCCATCCTAGTACTACTCTCGCCCAAGCATGCATAACTTCGGAGTTCTGATCGGATCCGGTGCATTAGTGCTGGTATGATCGTCCCGGTCATGTTGAGGGCACAATTCCTAAATGTGTTAACGGTTCACAGTCCCAGCCAAGAGAGATGGCCCATTCAAAAGGCCCAATGGGCTTAACGACAACCCATCTGCTTCAACAATGCAGCATCCTTGCAAGACGTGAGATCGACACGTTGTAGGGCCCTCTGATGTCCCGCTAGTCAGGTTGTTGTCCTTTTAACATTTCACAACATATGATCCGGGTCGGAAAAACAGAGCAAAAGAAGAAAAGTGGCCTGAAACTGATGAAAATGTTCGATTTTGAGCTCCAAAAATGGGCAAAGCGAGCAAGCTTGCTGCCCCCATCGTAGAGCTATCAGAGAGCTTTGTAACGGTATGATGTGCGCCGCGTAACTCCTTACGGATCAAAAGTTATGGGCACTGGAGCGACGGAGACCTAGTCACAAACCCTAGGCCCTCGGTTTACGGGCCAGCCACTACGTGAAGTGAAGTTATCTGGCCCAATGTTCCGTGGGATTCAGTAATAGAGATTTGGTGGATAAAGTACCTTGGCAACCCTAACTAGGAGAAAAAAAATTGAAAAGTGGGGGCAAGACGAGGAGTTCCTAAGGGGTGACCCATCCTAATTCTACTCTTGCCCAACCACGCTTATCTTTGGAGTTCTGGTGGGATCTAGAGCATTAGTGCTGGTATGATCGCACCCGTCAAGTTGAGGGCACAATTGCTATATGTGTTAACGGTTCACAGTCCCAGCCTAGAGAGATGGCCCATTCAAAAGGCCCAATGGGCTTAACGACAACACATCCGCTTCCACAACGCAGCATCCTCGCAAGACGTGATATCGACACGATGTAGGGCCCTCTATTGTCCTATGAGTCAGGTTGTCGTCCTTTTAACAGCTCACGACGTACGATCCAGGACGGAAAAACAGAGCAAAAGAAGAAAAGTGGACTGAAACTAATGAAAACCTTCGATTTTGTGCTCCAGAAACTGGCACAACGAGCAAGCTGGTTGTCCCCGTCGTAGAGCTCTCAGAGAGCATTGCAACGGTATGTTGTGCGCCGCGTAACTCCTTACGGATCAAAAGTTATGGACACCGAAGCGACAGTGACCTGGTCACAAACCCTACGACCTCGGTTTGTGGGCCCAGCCTCTACGTGAAACGAAGTTGTCTTGCCCAATGTTCCGTGGGATTCAGTAATAGAGATTTGGTGGATAAAGTATCTTGGCAACCCTAACAGGGCAAAAAATATTGAAAAGGGGTTGCAACACGAGGACTTTGCAGGGGGTCACCCATCCTAGTACTACTCTTGCCCAAGCACGCTTAACTTTGGAGTTCTGATGGGATCCGGTGCATTAGTGCTTGTATGATCGCACCCGTCATGTTAATGGCACAATTTCTTTATGTGTTAACGGTTCACAGTCCCAGCCTTGAGAGATGGCCCATACAAAAGGCACAACCGACTTAACGACAACCTATCCGCTTCAACAACGCATCATGCTTGCAAGACGTGATATCGACACGTTTTAGGGCCCTCTTATGTCCTGCGAGTCAGGTTGTCATCCTTTTAACTGTTCACGACGTACGATTCGTGAAGGAAAAAAAATAGCAAAAGAAGAAAAGTGGCCTAAAATAGATGAAAGCGTTCGATTTTGGGCTCCAAAAAGGGGCACGACGAGCATGCTCGCTCCCTTCGTCGTAGAGCTCTCAGAGAGCTTTGTAACGGTATGTTGTGTGTGATAACCCAAACCCGGCATGCATTTAATAGCACTTGACTGCATTTGATTAAATGTTTCATTAGTTAAATCAACCAATTTTCACTATTTTAATATTTCTCTTGGAAGCATTTAGTAGTTATATATTGAATAATTAAAAGATTATTGCCTATTTCTAATAATTATAGTAATTGAATTTGATATCTTGTGATTAATTAAGTGACATCTTAAATGTTAGCATTGGATTTGTGTTTATTTTTAGTTAAACATTTTTTTGAAGCTTCATTTTCATATTTCTTTTAGAAGTAACTAGAATAATACTTGAGCTAATTATTTTAACGGAATATCAACTACTTTTCATATTGATGTCAATCGGTTTTATTTTTCTTGCACTTAAATGCTCGGATTTCAATTAAATGAAAAGTAGCTCCGAGCCGAAGTAAATTTTAAACTATGATGCTTTCCAAAAATGATATATTTCTTAGATTCTTTGAGATTTAATTGTTACTTCTTTGTTGTCGCAACGTGCATTGCATATCGAGAGCGATAGTTAGGAAATGATTTCCAATCCTCAGCAAATAGTGAAAACTAGTATTTAGTGTTTTAATTTTAGTGTTTTAAGTTGTATTTAACTGGAATTGGATTTATGTTACTTGTTTTAGCTTTAAAATGCATGAAATAGGCTAGTTTGACAAATTTTTAAGTGGTTTGACCAAGAGGCTTGACCTTTGACCTTTGTCATCTTTAAAATAGCACATAATAACACAAAAAAAAGAAGGCTGAAAATCAGAAGCATAGGGCCGAAAAATGCAAGAGAGAAAAAAAAAAACATTTCTTCATCAAATCATCAAATTTTCGTGTGAGCTTGCACGGGGTGATTTCCGAGGCATCCTACGAGGTTTCCCTAGCATCTAGGAGCGTCTAAGGTGAGGGTTTCATCGTTATTTGCATATTTGAAAATGTTGAACATAAACTTTAATTTTTGTGATTTGACTGTAGGTTGTTATTTTGTCCGTTTCATTGCTTAAAGAATGTTCCCTAGCAATTGTAGAACGTGTATTTATAGCTTTTTAACATTTTCTTCGGTTGAATATTGAAATTAAAATATAAATTATATAATGAATAGTAAATTGTGAATAGTAAACCCCCGTTTCGATGAAGTTGTGCTGTTATGCTTTCTGTTGATGTGAAAAGGTGCTAGGTATGCTAGAATATCTAAATGCATGATTTGTTTAGGTTGCGTAATGGAAAAAATGAGAAACCCGCCTTGGTGAAAGTCGGGGTCATTTAGGTCGAGTTTGGCATTTTCTCGTTTTGCGTGTTGGCATTGTTTCGGGAGGCCATGGAAGCACTTTTGGTGCGATTATGGCATTGATTGGGTGATCGGTTGAGGTAGCGGTAGTTCAAACGAGCAAAGGGGAAAATCGGGACTTTGCGTGAATTCTAGGGTAACGTAGGGTTTCGAGGTCTTTAGATGTACCTTATGGTGACCTAGGAGGATTGGTGAAGTCGGTTTCCAAAGCTCGTGACTCGTTTGAAAGTAGTAGCGTTTTGAATGTTGGGGACATTTTTGGGATTTTGTGTGTTTTCATAGTATATTGCTTATAGAATGTTTATAATGCTTATATAATGTTTATAATGCTTATAGAATTTCTATAATGTTTATAGAATGCTTATAATGCCTATAGAATACTTGTTATTGCTTGATAATGTTAGTTGGTGTTCTTCTTGTTACTTGTTTGATTGCAAATGCTTGTTAATGCTTATTATGCTTGTTAGAGTTGATTATTGATTGAAATGTTTAACAATTGTTGAATAATGCTTGATGTCTCATTTATCTCCTCTATTTGTGTTGTTGTGCTATCGCTCGTATATCGCCTTGTATCGAGTCTTGCATTGCATAGTGTCCAGCGCGTGAGTGATGGGCCTCTCTGGGTAGCCTCGGGTTGCCAGTGTTGGTTGCTTTAGCTCCGTGGCTATTCCCTTTTCTCGCTTGGGTTGCCTTCCAAGGAGATTTGGGTCGTAGATTGATGGTTACTCCCGGGGTATTCCAAACTAGTGTTATAAGGTGGTTGCGCGCTTGTTGTCATCGTTGTCAACATTAAGCTCGAGATTGATGTATTGCTTGTGAAATGGTACATTGCTCGTAAGAGTGAACCATAGCCTTCAGAGTGTGGTATAGCTTTGAATGGTTGTGTTAATACTTTCAGTAATTGCTTATTGTAATGATTGTTTGTCTTGATTGCCTATTTATCAGTTATATTGCTTAACTGTCTTATATGCATTGCACGGCTTTCTTTCTCTCCAATTCGATATCTGTCTCGCCCTCACTGAGTATACGTGATGTGTATACTCACTCCTCACCACCACATTTCAGGAAATGTCATGTTAGCTGGAAAGTTCGTGATTTCGTGAAAGTTCATGCCTGAAGAGTTGTCTTGCGTGCCTATGTGGCTTGAGTGTCGAAGTTGTAAAGATATATGCTTTCATATGTTGTATGTATTTATTGTTAAAAGAAATGTAATTTAAATCTAGCTAGGTAGTTGAGGTAAATTGATAAGCTAGTTTCTGTAATCAGTTAGCATAGCTTAACTTCAATGCATGTTTGTAATGTCCAAAGGAAAAGAGTTAGAATGGCATGATAGTTTATTTTATGCAATAGCTTGGTATGGTTTAATTGTCTAGTTTGAATGTACTTGTCAAAAATGTAAAGAGATAGGTTAGCTTTTAAAATTGGAAGTGTATGTATATTTGCTTGTGGTTGCTTGTTGAGAACAAGGCTCGGATGGCCTTGAGGTGGTTGTATGTTTGGACATGGTATTGGTCCACTTATATGCTGTCGCAGGTTTGCTTTTTGCCTAGAAACAGGGGAGACTCCGTCCATTTTTTCTAAAAATTATACCCGGGTTTGGATTTGGGTTGTGATTAGATTGATAGATAGAACTACCGGTCTCGAGAGGGATCGGGGTGTCACGCTGTGCGCCGCGTAACTCCTTACGGATCAAAGGTTATAGGCACCGGATGTGAGGCCCGACCCCGAATAACGTGTCATACCTCGATTTGCGTGCCATAGATCCCTAATTATATGACCGACCTTGGATTACGTGTCCTGTCTTGGTTTTTGTGCGATACCTAGATATACGTGCCCTGACCTCGATGTACGAGCGTTACCTCGTTTCGTGTGCCCTAACCTTGAACTGCGTACCTTAACCTAGATATAGAGTCGTGCATTGATTTGCGTGCGTTGCATTGAATTATATTCCTTGCATTGGTTTATGTGCATTCACCTAGGATTACATGCATTAGTCTTGAAGTATGTGCATTAGTCTTGAAGTTCGTGTCTTACCTCGTAGTTCGTGTCTACCTCGTGATTCGTGTCCCGTATTGATTTCTGTGCGTGTCTCGTAGTGCGTGCCCTAGACCTAGTAAAGCGTGCCCACACACTAATTAATAAAGAATCTTACACAAAGCACTAGACACTAAAATAATCCTACACAATCCACTAACCAATATTATATTCCTAATTCAAATTCTCTACAAACTCCACTAACAATAAAATAATACTAAACTATTCCTACATTTCCTACTATCTATTATTCTATTCATAATTCAACTCATCAACAAACATTCCTATATTTTATTCTACCTAGATTCCCTAATTTCCCAACATTCCTATGACAATTCTAATGACACAAATGCATAAAAAATTAGTCCTAGACAAACTATGACACACACACAAGACACTAGGCATAAAATAACCCCAAAACCCTACCCAATGCACACCATTTTCGACCAAGTGCTCCTTGCCCATGCTAGGAATTTCAAAATGCCTCTTGAAGACATAAAAATCAGAATTGCTAAGCTCAAGGCCAAACCCATGCATCAACTTTTGCAAAAAGCCTCATTTTTCTTTCATTTCTCTCATTTTCCTCATCCTTCTCTCTCTCCCTCTCATTCTCTCTCTCCATCTCGGTTTTGGGCTGAGTTCTCACCTTCCATATCTCATTTTCTTCACACCATAGTTGATCAAGTCAAGCAATCATCAAAGAAACTCAAGCAAACAAGCTAGGATGCGAAAATCACACATGCATGCCCTTTGAAGTCTTCATTTCGGCCCTAGGTGAGTTTTTAAGCTTCCATTTCTTTTCTTCTTGTTCTAACCTGTTGCATGTACTAAGAGCTTGGTCACTAAGCTAGGAAAATAGAGAAAACCAAGTTGGAATCTCGGCTAAGAAGAAGAAGAAGAAGTTTTGTGCTTCAACAAGTTTTTGTGCATCTTCTTGGTTGACTACTAAGGTGAGGGCTAAAACCTTTTGAAAATCCTTCAAAAATTCACATGCATGCTCATGAATGCATGTCTTTGCTTCTGTACTTGAGTTATATGGTCGTTCATAAGCTTAAACAACCATGCATGGCAAGATCTTGGCTTGAAACTGATGCTAGGTGAAGTCGGATTGTTGACAGCTCTCTGACCAGTCTGTTTCGAGGTAATTTTAGCTAGGGAAATGATGTTGAAAATGCATGAAAATAGTTAGGTAACTATTTTGGACAGTTTTGAACATTTTTCCCAGAAATAGGCCGAAGCTAATTTTGACTCTAAGGTCCTCAAAATAGAAAATCTTTAAAATGTGTCCAAATCTGGAAATCTGGAAAAATGAAGCAGGTTTTGGCAGATGCACTGACCTTGTGGAACGAACCATAGTTGACTTATTAAATGATGTCCAAAATGCATTATATTTGGTGTGCTGCTATATTTTTCAGTTCTGGACATTTTTGTCAGAAATGGACTAAGGCTAAAACTGAACCTCAGGACCTCAAACACGTCCATTATGGAACTGTGTGCAAATCTGGAGAGTTTTGTGCTATCTCACTGTTTCGACTATATCTAATTATTCCGAACTCCAATTGATGCAAGGTTTGTTTCTGATTTTATTTATCTTCTTAAGATTTAATTTGACATCTTATTCACTGGATTTGGAGTTTGTTTGCTTATCTTATTGATTGTGAGAAAACAGCCTATTGCAGTAAGGGTTTCACTTAGCTATATGCTTGGAAAAATTAATGCAACCTCTCTTGTGGTGTTAATTGCTTGGAATTGTGGTGTTGAGATGTTGTGTGGACAGTTTTGAGTACTTGAGGATGTTGAATTATATGATGCATGGCTTGAGATTGACTTTGAGTTGGTTTGAGGCTCAAATTGCACGAATATGCACAAAATGGAAACCCTAACGACTAGGTAGTTTTGCTAAGTGTTGATCATTCGGATACTATGTGGAATTATATGTTTAGTAGGCTGCCCGTAAATGCCTTTATGGCCCTAAATGTGAATTTGATCATTGCATGTTGACAAATAGGCTTTTCTTGCACTTGAACCCACGTAGATGTTATTACATGTTGAATAATCTTATTACTTGATCACGTGGACTTCGTAATGAGTTATATGGCCTGTTTTACATGTGTTACATGGCTGCCTGTTTAATTTTCATATAACTCTATATGCCTTTCAAGTGAAATTTCCTGTCTTATCGTGCCCTGCTTGTTTACCTGTCAATGTGCAATCTTATGACTGTCCAGAGGCAACCTACTTTGTTGTCCTCCTACTGTGATATATTATCTGTCATAAATGTGCATTGCATACAAGGTTGCAACCTTTCCTGTCGGCATGGTAGCGATCACGCACACCGGGCGGCATCGGGCTTGCCGGTGCACCCGTGACTACCATGGTCCCATTCCCTCTCTTGCTTGGGGGCTAGACTTCCTCAGAGAGTTGGGTCGTAGGCTTTCGGGGTACATCCGGAGTACACCCACCTGGCGTGTTTGGGGGATGATTTGAAGTCGGCCGCAACAACTGATTCTGGAACTGACCTGAGAGCAAAAGCTCACTGTATCCTTTTTACTATGTGTATAAGTACTCTCACTTGGTTCCTAGAGAACCTCGGGGAGGAAAGACCGGTATTTCTGTTCCTATACTTATATTATTGTTATATTCATGCTTGCAAAAAGGATTTTCATAAGTTGAACCGGAAAATGAGTTTCAAAACTTATTTCTCGTCCCCCCTCGCTGAGTTCATAAGGACTCACCCTCTTTTATCATCTCAGGTAAAGAAGATCACGAATAGGTACCCGAGGACGATGTGCCTAACGATGATTCCTTGGAGTGATTGCCTGTCCCTACTTGCTTTTGTGCCTTGCTTGAAAGTGGTTGCTATATGGATGTTGTGTTTGAATGCAAACTATTCATTTTATTGATGTAAATGACCCCGTTGTAATTTGGGTCTAATTCTGGGATTGTACTACCTATAACCAGACGAACTTTTATTTGGTTGTTTGCTTTCATTTTCTTAATTAGTAGTTTTCGTTGGGTTTTAAACCAATAAAAGAACGATCAACTAAGTTAATTCTATCTAATTTCACTCAGGTGCTCATTTGTAAACTAAAGGATAATAGGTACTTGCATGATAGGAAATTGACGAATAAACGGGACATAGTTATCATGTTAGGCTTATTAACCAAACGAGACTTTTAAGATAAACTAGTAGGCAAATCGGTTGGTGACAATAGGAGTCCTTAACGGAATTGAATTAATGGTTGGAATAATTGAGGCGTTTAGAGAATTAGGTCAAACCCAAGAGCCCAATTACAACTGTTATGCTACCGGTTCACCGAAAAACTTTGAAGTTTAGGCCAAAACGTTAAGTGTTAAATCTTCATCAACGATTAAGTATGTGACATGTCCTGAACATTTAGATCACACCCTAGTCTAACCATTATAGGCCGGGTCGGGGCATGACATCGCAGCGACGGAAACCTGGTCACAAACCCTACGCCCTCGGTTTGCTGGCCCAGCCTCTACAAGAAGCGAAGTTGTCTTGCCCAATGTTCCGTGGGATTCAGTAATAGAGATTTGGTGGATAAAGTATCTTGGCCACCCTAACCAGGGCAAAAAAAATTGAAAAGGGGGTACAACACGAGGACTTCCCAGTGGGTCACCCATCCTAGTACTACTCTCGCCCAAGCACACTTAACTTGGGATTTCTGATCGGATCCAGTGTATTAGTGCTGGTATGATAGCACCCGTCATGTTGAGGGCACAATTCCTTTATGTGTTAACTGTTCAGAGTCCCAGCTTAGAGAGATGGCCTATTCAAAAGGCCCAATGGGCTTAACGACAACCCATCCGCTTCAACAACGCAGCATTCTTGCAAGACGTGATATCGACACATTGTAGGGCCCTCTGATGTCCCGCGAGTCAGGTTGTCATCTTTTTAACAGTTCATGACGTACGATCCGGGATGGAAAAACATTGCAAAAGAAGAAAAGTGGCCTGAAACTGATGAAAAGGTTCGATTTTGGGCTCCAAAAACGGGTACAGCGAGCAAGCTAGCTGCCCCCTTCGTAGAGCTGTCGGAGAACTTTGCAACGGTATGTTGTGCGCCGCGTAACTCCATACGGATCAAAAGTTATGGGCACCGGAGTGACGGAGACCTGGTCACAAGCCCTACGCCCTCGGTTTATGGGCCCAGCCTCTACAAGAAGCGAACTTGTCTTGCCCAATGTTCCGTGGGATTCGGTAATAGAGATTTGGTGGATAAAGTATCTTGGCAACCCTAACCAGGGCAAAAAAAATTGAAAAGGGGGGGCAACACGAGGACATCCTATGGGGACACCCATCCTAGTACTACTCTCGCTCAACCACGCTTAACTTCGGAGTTCTGATGGGATCCGGAGCATTAGTGCTGGTATGATCGCACCCGTCATGTTGAGGGCACAATTCCTTTATGTGTTAACTGTTCAGAGTCTCAACTTAGAGAGATGGCCTATTCAAAAGGCCCAATGGGTTTAACGACAACACATCCGCTTCAACAACGCAACATGCTTGCAGGACATGATATCAACACGTTGTAGGGCCCTCTGATGTCCCGCGAGTCAGGTTGTCGTCCTTTTAACAGTTCACGACGTATGATACGGGATGGAAAAACAGAGCAAAATAATAAAAGTGGCCTAAAACAGATGAAAACGTTCGATTTTGGGCTCCAAAAACAGGCACAGCAAGCGTGTTTGCTGCCCCCGTCGTGGAGCTCTCAGAGAGCTTTCCAATGGTATATAGTGTGCGCCGCGTAACTCCTTACAGATCAAAAGTTATGGGCATTGGAGCGACGAAGACCTGGTCCCATGCCCTACGCCCTCGGTTTGCGGGCCCAGCCTCTATGTGAAACGAAGTTGTCTTACCCAATATTCCGTGGGATTCAGTAATAGAGATTTGGTGGATAAAGTATCATGGCAACCCTAACCAGGGCAAAAAAAATTGAAATGGGGGTGCAACACGAGGACTTCCTAGGGGCTCACCCATACTAGTACTACTCCCACCCAAGCACGCTTAACTTCGGAGTTCTGATAGGATCCAGGGCATTAGTGCTGGTATGATTGCACCCGGCTTGTTGAGGGCACAAATCCCTTATGTGTTTATGGTTCACAGTCCCAGCCCAGAGAGATGGCCTATTCAAAAGGCCCAATGGGCTTAACGACAACCCATCCCCTTCAACAACGCAGCATCCTCGGAAGACGTCATATCAACACGTTGTAGGGCCCTCTGATGTCCCGCAAGTCAGGTTGTCGTTCTTTTAACAGTTCACGACATACGATCCGGGACGGAAAAATAGAGCAAAAGAAGAAAAGTGGCCTGAAACTGATGAAAACGTTCAATTTTGGGCTCCAAAAATGGGCAAAGCGAGCAAGCTGGCTATCCCCGTCATAGAGCTCTCAGAGAGCTTTGCAACGGTATGCTGTGCGCCGCATAACTCCTGACGGATCAAATTTTATGGGCACCGGAGCGACGGAGACCTGGTCACAAACCCTACGCCCTCGGTTTGCAAGCCCAGCCTCTACAAGAAGCAAAGTTGTCTTGCCCAATGTTTCGTGGGATTCAGTAAAAGAGATTTGGCGGATAAAATATCTTGGAAATCCTAACCAGGGTAAAAACAATTGAAAATGGGGGTGCAACACGCAGATTTCCTAGGGGGTCACCCATTCTAGTACTACTCTCGCCCAAGCATGCTTAATTTTGGAGTTCTGATGGGATCCGGTGCATTAGTGCTGGTATGATCGCACCCGTCATGTTGAGGGCAAAATTCCATTATGTGTTAACTGTTCAGAGTCCCAGCTTAGAGAGATGGCCCATTCAAAAGGCCCAATGGGCTTAATGACAACCCATCCGCTTCAACAACGCAGCATGCATGCAAGACGTGATATCAACACGTTGTAGGGCCCTCTGATGTCCCGTGATTCAGGTTGTCGTCCTTCTAACAGTTCACAACGTACGATCCGGGATGGAAAAATAGAGCAAAAGAAGAAAAGTGGCCTGAAACTGATTAAACCGTTCGATTTTGGGCTCCAAAAATGGGCATAGTGAGCAAGCTAGCTCTCCCCGTCGTAGAGCTATCATAGAGCTTTACAACGGTATGTTGTGCGCCGTGTAACGCCTTACGGATCAAAAGTTATTGGCACCGGAGCGATGGAGACATGGTCACAAACCCTACGCCCTCGGTTTGCGGGCCCAGCCTCTACAAGAAGCGAAGTTGTCTTGCCCAATGTTCCATGGGATTCAGTAATAGAGATTTGGTGGATAAAGTATCTTGGCAACCCTAACCAGGGCAAAAAAAATTGAAAATGGGGTGCAACACGAGGACTTCCCAAGGGGTCACCCATCCTAGTACTACTCTCGCCCAAGCACGCTTAACTTCGGAGTTCTAATGGGATCCGGTGCATTAGTGCTGGTATGATCGCATCCATCATGTTGAGGGCACAATTCCTTTATGTGTTAACTAATCACAGTCCCGGCCTAGAGAGATTGCCCATTCAAAAAGCCCAATAGGCTTAAATATAACCCATCCGCTTCAACAACGCAGCATCCATGCAAGATGTGATACCGACACGTTGTAGTACCCTCTGATGTCCCGCGAGTCAGGTTGTCCTCCTTTTAACAGTTCACGACGTACGATCCGGGATGGAAAAACAGATCAAAAGAAGAAAAGTGGCCTGGACCTGATCCAACCGTTCAATTTTGGACTCCAAAAATGGGCACAACAAACAAGCTGGCTGCCGTCGTCGTAGAACTCTCAGAGAGCTTTGCAACGGAATGCTGTGCGCCGCGTAACTCCTTACGGATCAAAAGTTATGGGCACCGGAGCGACGGAGACTTGGTCACAAACCCTACGCCCTAGGTTTATCGGGCCCAGCCTGTACGTGAAGCGAAGTTGTCTTGCCCAATGTTCCGTGGGATTCAAAAATAGAAATTTGGTGGATAAAGTATCTTGGCAACCCTAACCAAGGCAAAAAAAATTGAAATGGGGGCGCAACACGAGGACTTCCCAAGGGGTCACCCATCCTAGTACTTCTCTCACCCAAGCATGCTTAACTTTGGATTTCTGATGGGATACGGTGCATTAGTGCTGGTATGATCGCACCCGTTATGTTGAGGGCACAATTCCTTTCTGTGTTAACCGTTCAGAGTCCCAGCTTAGAGAGATGGCCCATTCAAAAGGCTCCATGGGCTTTGCGACAACCCATCCGCTTCAACATCGCAGCATGCTTGCAACACGTGATATCGACACATTGTAGGGCCCTCTAATGTCCTGCGAGTCAGTTTGTCGTCCTTTTAACAGTTCACGACGTACGATCCGGGACGGAAAAAAAGAGCAAAAGTAGAAAAGTGGCCTGAAATTGATGAAAACGTTCGATTTTGGGTTCCAAAAATGGGCAAAGCGAGTATGCTAGCTGCCCCCGTCGTAGAGCTCTCAAAGAGCTTTGCAACGCTACACTGTGCACCGCGTAACTCCTTACGGATCAAAAGTTATGGGCATTGGAGCGACGGAGATGGGGTCATAAACCCTAAGCCCTCGGTTTGCGGGCCCAGCCTCTACAAGAAGCGAAGTTCTCTTGCCCAATGTTCCGTGGGATTCAGTAATAGAGATTTGGTGGATAAAGTATCTTGGCAACCCTAACCCGGGCAAAAAAAATTGAAAAGGTCGTGCAACATGAGGACTTCCCATGGGGTCACCCATCTTAGTACTACTCTGGCCCAAGCATTCTTAACTTTGGAGTTCTGATAGGATCGTGTGCAATAGTGCTGGTATGATCGCACACGTCATGTTTAGGGCACAATTCTCATATGTGTTAACTGTTCAGAGTCCCAGCTTAGAGACATGGCCCAATCAAAAGGCCCAATGGGCTTAACGACAACCCATCCGCTTCAACAACGCAGCATGCTTGCAAGACGTGATATCGACTCGTTGTAGGGCCCTCTGATGTCCCGCGAGTCAGGTTGTCGTCCTTTTAACGGTTGACGACGTACGATCCGGGACGAAAAAATAGAGCAAAAGAAGAAAAGTGGCCTGAAACTGATGAAAACGTTCGGTTTTGGGCTCAAAAAATGGGCGCAGCAAGCATGCTAACTGCCCCCGTCATAGAGCTCTCAGAGAGCTTTGCAACGGTATGCTGTACGCCACGTAACTCCTTACGGATCAAAAGTTTTGGGCACTAGAGCGACGGAGATCTTGTCACAAACCCTACGCCCTCGGTTTGCGGGCCCAGCCTCTACAAGAAGTGAAGTTGTCTTGCCCAATGTTCCGTGGGATTCAGTAATAGAGATTTGGTGGACTAAATATGTTGGCAACCCTAACCTGGGCAAAAAAAATTGAAAAGGGGGTGCAACACGAGGACTTCCCAGGGGGTCATCCATCCTAGTACTACTCTCTCCCAAGCACGCTTAACTTCGGAGTTTTGATGGGATCCGGTGCATTAGTGATGGTATGATCGCACCCGTCATGTTGAGGGCACAATTCTTTTATGTGTTAACTGTTCAGAGTCCCAACTTAGAGAGATGGCCCATTCAAAAGGCCGAATGGGCTTAACAACATCCCATCTGCTTCAACAACGCAGCATGCTTGCAAGACGTGATATCGACACGTTGTAGGGCCCTCTGATGTCCCGCGAGTCAGGTTGTCGTCCTTTTAACAGTTCACGACGTACGATCCGGGACGGAAAAATAGAACAAAATAAGAAAAGTGGCTTGAAACTGATGAAAACGTTCAATTTTGGGCTCCAAAAATGGGCACAGTGAGCAAGTTGGCTATCTCCGTCGTAGAGCTCTCAGAGTGCTTTGCAACGATATGCTGTGCGCCGCGCAACTCCTTACGGATCAAAAGTTATGGGCACCAGAGCGACGGAGACTTGGTCACAAACACTACGCCCTCAGTTTGCGGACCCAGCCTCTACAAGAAGCGAAGTTGTCTTGCCCAATGTTCCATGGGATTCTGTAATAGAGATTTGGTGGATAAAATATCTTGGCAACCCTAACCAGGGCAAAAAAAATTGAAAACGGGGTGCAACACGAGGACTTCCCAGGGGGTCACCCATCCTAGTACTACTCTCGCCCAAGCATGCTTAACTTTAGAGTTCTGAAGGAATCCGGTGCATTAGTGCTGGTATGATCGCACCCGTCATGTTGAGGGCACAATTTTTTTTTGTGTTAACTATTCAGAGTCCCAGCTTAGAAAGATGGCCTATTCAAAGGGCCCAATGGGCTTAACGACAACCCATACGCTTTATCAACACAGCATGCTTGCAAGACGTGATATCGACACGTTGTAGGGCCCTCTGATGTCGCGCGAGTCAGGTTGTCATCCTTTTAACAGCTCACGACGTACGAATCGGGACGAAAAAATAGCGCAAAAGAACTAAAGTGTCCTGAAATTGATGAAAACGTTCGATTTTGGGCTCTAATAATAGGCGCAGCCTAGCAAGATTGTTGTCCCCGTCATAGAGCTCTCAGATAGCTTTCCAACGGTATGTTGGACGCCACGTAACATCTTACCGATCAAAAGTTATGGGCACCGGAGCGTCAGACACCTGGTCCCAAGCCCTACGCCCTCGGTTTGCGGGTCTAGCCTCTACAAGAAACGAAGTTGTCTTGCCTATTGTTCCGTGGTATTCAGTAATAGAGATTTGGTGGAAAAAGTATCTTGGCAACCCTAATCAGGGCAAAAAAATATTGAAAAGGGGGGGCAACACGAGGACTTCCCAATGGGTCACCCATTCTAGTACTGCTCTCGCCCAAGCACGCTTAACTTCGGAGTTCTGATGGGATCCGGTGCTTTAGTGCTGGTATGATCGCACCCGTCATGTAGAGGGCACAATTCTTTTATGTGTTAACTGTTCAGAGTCCCAGCTTAGAGAGATGGCCCATTCAAAAGGCCCAATGGGCTTAACGACAACCCATCAGCTTCAACAACGTAGCAAGCTTGCGAGACGTGATATCGACACGTTGTAGGGCCCTCTGATGTCCCGCGAGTCAGGTTGTCGTCCTTTTAACAGCTCACGAAGTACGATCCTGGACGAAAAAACAAAGCAAAAGAAGAAAAGTGGCTTGAAACGGATGAAAATGTTCAATTTTGGGCTCCAAAAATGGGCACAGTGAGCAAGATGGCTGCCCCCGTCGTAAAGCTCTCAGAGTGCTTTGCAACGGTATGCTGTGGGCCGCGTAACTCCTAACGGATCAAAAGTTATAGGCACCGGAGCGACGGAGACCTGGTCACAAACCCTACGCCCTCGGTTTGCCGGCCCAACCTCTACAAGAAGCGAAGTTGTCTTGCCCAATGTTCCGTGGGATTCAATGATAGTGATATGGTGGATAAAGTATCTTGGCAACCCTAACCGGGGCAAAAAAAATTGAAAAGGGGATGCAACTCGAGGATTTCCCAGGGGGTCACCCATCCTAGTACTACTCTCGCCCAAGCACGCTTAACTTCGGAGTTCTGATGAGATCCGGTGCATTAGTGCTAGTATGATCGCACTCGTCATGTTGAGGGCACAATTCCTTTATGTGTTAACTATTCAAAGTCCCAGCTTAGAAAGATGGCCCATTCAAAAGGCCCAATGGGCTTAACGACAACCCATCCGCTTCAACAACGTAGCATGCTTGCAAAATGTGATATCGACACGTTGTACGGCCCACTGATGTCCCGCGAGTCAGGTTGTCGTCCTTTAAACAGTTCACAACGTATGATCCGGGACGGAAAAATTGAGCAAAAGAAGAAAAGTGGCCTGAAACTGATGAAAACGTTCGATTTTGGGCTCCAAAACTGGGCACAGCGAGCAGGCTGGCTGCGTCCGTCGTAGAGCTCTCAGAGAGCTTTGCAACATTATGTTGTACGCCACGTAACTCCTTACGGATCAAAAGTTATGGGCACCGGAGCGACGGAGACCTGGTCACAAACCCTACGCCCTCGATTTGCGGGCCCAGCCTCCACGTGACACGAAGTTGTCTTGCCCAATGTTCCGTGGGATTCAGTAATAGAGATTTGGTGGATAAAGTATCTTGCCAACCCTAACTAGGGCAAAAAAATTTGAAAAGGGGGTGCAACACGAGGACTTCCCAGGGGGGCACCCATCCTAGTACTACTCTCACCCAAGCACGTGTAACGTCGGAGTTCTGGTGGGATCCGGTGCATTAGTGCTGGTATGATCGTACCCGTCATGTTGAGGGCACAATTCCTATATGTGTTAACGGTTCACAGTCCCAGCCTAGAGAGATGGCCCATTTAAAAAGCCCAATGGGCTTAACGACAACCCTTCCGCTTCTACAACGCTGCATCCTCGCAAAACGTGATATCGACACGTTGTAGGGCCCTCTGATGTCCCGCGAGTCAGGTTGTCGTCCTTTTAACTGTTCACAACGTACGATCCGGGACGGAAAAATAGAGCAAAAGAAGTAAAGTGGTCTGAAACTGATGAAAACATTCGATTTTGAACTCCAAAAATAGGCGCAACCGAGCAGCCTTGCTGCCCCCGTCGTAGAGCTCTCGGAGAGCTATCCAATGGTATGTTGTGCGCCGCGTAACTCCTTACGGATCAAAAGTTATGGGCACTGGAGCGACGGATACCTGGTCACAAGTGTAACACCTCGATCCCTCTCGAGACCGGGAATTCTATCAATCAATCTAATCACAACCCAAAACCAAACCCAGGGCAATATTTTAGGGGAAACGGACAGAGTCTCCCCTGTTTCTAGGCAAAAAGCAAACCTGCGACAGCACATAAGTGGACCAATACCATGTCCAAACATTCAACCACCACAAGGCCATCCGAGCCTCGGTTCTCAACAATTAAACACAACAATTATACATACATTTCCAAGTACTAGACTATTCTAACTCTTTCTTTAAAGAATGCAAACATTCTTTAAAGTTAAGCTATTCTAACTAATACATAATCTATCTTTTCCAAATTACTTCAATAACCTAGAAAAAAACTTAAATTACATTCCTTTTCAACATTAAATACAATCAACACATGAATCATACATTTTTGCATCTTTGACAACTCAAGCCACATAGCACGCAAGACAACTCTTCAATCATGATCTTTCACGTAATCACGAACTTTCCAGCTAACATGGCATTTCCTGTAATGTGGTGGTGAGGAGTGAGTATACACAACACGTATACTCAGTGAGGGCGAGACAGATATCGAGGTGGAGAGAAAGAAGATCGTGCAATGCAAAGAGATACAGTTAAACAATACATTCAATAAAAAGGCATTCAATATAAACAACAATACAATAAACAATTAAAGAAAGCATTAACACAACCAGTCAAAGCTATACCACACTTTGAAGGCTATGGTTCACTCGAGCGAGTAATGTACCGATCACGATTCTGATGACTTTAACGATGATGCGCCGGCCCAAACCATCTTATAACACCAGTTTGGAATACCCCGGAAGTATCCATCAATGCTACGACCCAAATATCCCTGGGAGGCAACCCAAGAGAGAAAGGGAATAGGACACGGAGCTAGGGCAACCAACACTGGCAACCCGAGGCTACCCAGAAAGGCCCATCACACCGCCCTGACACTATGCAATGTAAGACTCGATACAAGGCGATAAACGAGCGATATCGAGCATTCTCAACAATTGATAAACATTTCAATCAACAATCAGTTCTAACAAGCGTAATAAGCATTAGCAAGCATTAACAGGCATTAGCAAGCATAACAAGCAATAATAAGCATTAACAAGCATTCTATAGGCATAACATTAAGAAAACATACAAAATCACAAAACAACCCCGACTTTCCAAACGCTACCACTTTCAAACGAGAGCCACGAGTTTTGGAAACCGACTTCACCAATCCTCCTAGGTCACCATAAAGGACGTCTAAAGACCCCGAAACCCTACTTAACCCTAGAATTCAAGCAAAGCCCCGATTTCCCCCTTTGCTCGTTTGAACTACCGCTACCTCAACCGATCACCCAACCAACGTTACAACTGCACCAAAAGTGCTTCCATGACGTACCTCGACAATTCCTTCATGCAAATCGAGAAAATTCTAAACTTGACCGAAACGACCCCGACTTTCACTACGCCGTTTTTCTCCGTTTTTCCATTACACAATCCAATTAAACCACACATTTAGGCATTCTAGCATATCTAGCATCTTCCTACATCAACAGAACAAGTAACGGAGCAACTTCATCGAAACGAGGGTATTCACAATTTACTATTCATTATACAATTTATATTTCAATTTCAATATACAACCGCAGAAAATGTTAAAAAGCTATAAATACATGTTCTACAATTGCTAGGGAACATTCTTTAAACCTCAAAACAATTAAAATAACAATATACGGATAAAACCCAAAAATCAAAGTTAATACACAAAATATTCAAATACGCAAATAAGCATGAAACCCTCACCTTAGACGCTCCTAGATGCTAGGAAAACCTCATAGGATGCCTCGGAAACCACCCCGTGCAAGCTCACGCGAAGAATCGAAGATTTTGGCTTGAAATCTTTTTTTTTTCTTCTCTCATATATTCGGCCCTTTCCTCACTGTTTTTTAGCTTCTTTTTTTTTATTTTGTGCTAAAATAAGCTTTTATAAGATGACAAACAAGTCAATTTGGTCAAGGCTTGGTCAACTAACTTAAACTTGGTCAAATAAGCTTGTTTTATGCGTTTTAAAGCTAAAACAACTAACATAAATCCAATTCTAGCTAAATACAACTTAAAACACTAAAATTAAAACACTAAATACTAGTTTTCACTATATGCTGAGGACTAAAAATCATTTCCTAACTATTGCTCTCGATATGCTATGCACTTTGCGTCAATAGAAGAATAACAATTAAGTCTCAAAGAATTTAAGAAAATATATCATTTTTTGAAAAGAATCATAGTTTAAAATTTACTCCGGCTCAGAACTACTTTTCATTTAATTGAAATCCGAGCATTTAAGTGCAAGAAAAATAAAACCGATTGACACAAATATGAAAAGTAGTTGATATTCCGTTAATATGATTAGTTCAGGTATTATTCTAGTTACTTCTAAAAGAAATTTGAAAGTAAAGCTACAAATAAATGTTTAACTAAAAATAAACACAAATCCAATGCTAACATTTAAAATGTCACTTAATTAAATGCAATTAAATGCCTTTAAATGCATGCCGGGTTCGGGTTATCACATCCTTCCCCCCTTAAAACAATTGCACCCTCGCAATTCTTCTTCCAATAGAACTCAGCATCCACTGAAATCCAACTCTGACCACTCTTCATTGGTTGCTGAGCAAGACACTGAATAAAAACGCTCGAAAAATACCTTACTAAGAAACCCCAATAGTACTGACTGGAAACTCCAAAACAATAAGACCAAATAAAGGTTTAATTGAAAATACCATCTTGAAATCCAAATAAGAATTCCGTTGGTCAAGAATATCATAAAAGAATTCCCCGCTAAGAGTGCCGAGAAGATGCCAATAAAGACTAAAGCAAAGATACTGTAGATATTACCAATATACGAATCCTCTATAAAAGTCCAACAAGTATCAAATAAGGAAGTCAAAGGATGGCCAAAATAGATGCAGCACATATAAGACCAAGCTCCAAGACCTCTTCGCCATTTGCCGAGTGCAAACTTTATACAACTTACCACCAAGGATGCCTAAAGTATTCCACAGCATACCGTAAGCAATATAAGATAATAATTCTGAACAAGATCCCAAGTGTAAGACTTCCAATAGTGCCAACAAAGGAAAATACCAGTAGAATGCCCACCGAACAATGCTCCGGTAAGAATGTAACCAAGTTTGCCCAATAAGTAAATGCTAAATAAATGGCCACTAAGGATCCTAGAGAATGCCATAATAGAATCCCAACTAAAAGTACCAAGAACATACCAATAAACAATATGAAGCAGAGTCTAAACAAGAATCCCAAGTACTACTCAGGAAGACTCCAAACAAGAAATCCAGTCAATTATATTACAGAAGTTTCAAGGAAGTCTTTCAATATATAGCTCAAGAAGCATCTAAATAGGAAATCCAAAATGTACGCCAACATATATATACTTATCAAAAGTCCATGAATGAACACCAAGCTGAATAACCAAGTAGATTCCCAAAATAATATTGCTATCGAATATTGGGTAAAATACCAAAGGAAATGCCGTGCAGGTACACCATATACTATTGAAGATTTCCAATCACGATTGCCAATAAAATATCAAGAAAGACCAGAACAAAGATATTGTAGACAATATTATGCAGCAAGTCCAATAAGAACTCCGATTGTCAAATCCAATGAGAAATGTCCACAAAGAATACCAAAATAGTATGCCTCACGCAAAGCTGATCATTATAAGTAGACTCAAATCAAAGTTCCCCATAAGAATACGGAAAGAACACCAAAGGTTGATTAAAATCCCAACCAGGTTTTCCACGAAATGCCAATATAGAAAAACTCGATGAATGCCCAACAAAGAAATATTAAGAAAATGCTCCAAAGAGTTATCATGTAGAACTCCAAAGAAAGTCATTTATACTAAGCATAGGAGATAATCTTAGAGGAACCCAACAGCCAAGTCTACCAAGAAGTGCCAACAAATTCCAAAGAATACCCAATAAGGAAGCCAAATAATGCTACCAAGAGCCATCATACCGAAACCCCAAAGAAAGTTATCTTCTTTTTTTTTTATGATTGCCAACCACGAAGAAAAGTCTTAGAAGTATGCCAACAACTGAGCACCAAAAGACAAACACCAACTCCCAAATAAAGGCTAGTTAAATGCCATTCATTTCCTGCCAATCCATACACCTTGAAAGGCCAACTGTGAACCACTTTCTTCAGGGGAGGAAGAAGGCTTCCTTACCTTTTCCACGGGACACGTATGAATGCCAAGATATCATATTTATACACATGCCTTAAACTATTATGCAAGCAAGTTTATAAGAGATTTTACAAAACCATTTAATCATCAAAGTCATTCAAACATGACAATCGATTCAAGCACAACATAATCAATTCAAATCACGGCATAATCAATTCAAGACATTCTATACACACATTGCAAGTAATACTTCAAGCAAATAACAATTCACGAGGTCGATTCAATTCACAATGCCAATTCAATAGGTCAATTCAATGCACAACAAGACACTTCACTTCACGTAGCACACAATTAACACATAACACATAACTATATCACATAGGAGCACACATTCAGGTCAAGACACACAATCTCACAGACAAGCATACACTTTCAAGACACACTTAACAAGTACACATTCAAGGATCACTACCCACCAGACCGAGGACCCTGTCCCGGCTTATGAACTAGACAAGCTCTGATACCACCCGTAACACCCCGATCCCTCTCGAGACCGGGAATTCTATCAATCAATCTAATCACAACCCAAAACCAAACCCAGGGCAAAATTTTAGGGAAAACGGACAGAGTCTCCCCTGTTTCTAGGAAAAAAGCAAACCTGTGACAGCACATAAGTGGACCAATACCATGTCCAAACATTCAACCACCACAAGGCCATCCGAGCCTCGGTTCTCAACAATTAAACACAGCAATTATACATACATTTCCAAGTACTAGACTATTCTAACTCTTTCTTTAAACAATACAAACATTCTTTAAAGTTAAGCTATTCTAACTAATACATAATCTAGCTTTTCCAAATTACTTCAATAACCTAGAAAAAAACTTAAATTATATTCCTTTTCAACATTAAATACAATCAACACATGAAACATACATCTTTGCATCTTTGACAACTCAAGCTACATAGCACGAAAGACAACTCTTCAAGCATGATCTTTCACGTAATCATGAACTTTCCAGCTAACATGGCATTTCCTGAAATGTGGTGGTGAGGAGTGAGTATACACAACACGTATACTCAGTGAAGGCGAGACAGATATCGAGGTGGAGAGAAAGAAGATTGTGCAATGCAAATAGGTACAGTTAAGCAATACATTCAATAAAAAGGCATTCAATATAAACAACAATACAATAAACAATTAAAGAAAGCATTAACACAACCAGTCAAAGCTATACCACACTTTGAAGGCTATGGTTCACTCGAGCGAGTAATGTACTGATCACGATTCCGATGACTTTAACGATGACGCGCCGGCCCAAACCACCTTATAACACCAGTTTGGAATACCCCGGAAGTATCCATCAATTCTACGACCCAAATCTCCCTGGGAGGCAACCCAAGCGAGAAAGGGAATAGGACACGGAGCTAGGGCAACCAACACTGGCAACCCGAGGCTACCCAAAGAGGCCCATCACACCGCCCTAACACTATGCAATGCAAGACTCGATACAAGGCGATAAACGAGCGATATCAAGCATTCTCAACAATTGATAAACATTTCAATCAACAATCAACTCTAACAAGCGTAATAAGCATTAGCAAGCATAATAAGCATTAACAAGCATTAACAAACATTCTATAGGCATAACATTAAGAAAACATACAAAATCGCAAAACGACCTCGACTTTCCAAACGCTACCACTTTCAAACGAGCCACGAGTTTTGGAAATCGACTTCACCAATCCTCCTAGGTCACCATAAGGCACGTCTAAAGACCCCGAAACCCTGCTTAACCCTAGAATTCAAGCAAAGCCCCGATTTCCCCCTTTGCTCGTTTGAACTACCGCTACCTCAACCGATTACCCAACCAATGTCACAACTGCACCAAAAGTGCTTCCATGATGTACCTCGACAATGCCTTCACGCAAATCGAAAAAATTCTAAACTTGACCGAAATGACCCCAACCTTCACTACGCGGTTTTTCTCCGTTTTTCCATTACACAATCCAATTAAACCACACATTTAGGCATTCTATCATATCTAGCATCTTCCTACATCAACAGAACAAGTAACGGAGCAACTTCATTGAAACGGGGGTTTACTATTCACAATTTACTATTCATTATACAATTTATATTTCAATTTCAATATTCAACCGCAGAAAATGTTAAAAAGCTATAAATACATGTTCTACAATTGCTAGGGAACATTCTTTAAGCCTCAAACAATTAAAATAACAATATACGGATAAAACCCAAAAATCAAAGTTAATACACAAAATATTCAAATGCGCAAATAAGCATGAAACCCCCACCTTAGACGCTCCTAGACGCTAGGAAAACCTCGTAGGATGCCTCGGAAACCACCCCGTGCAAGCTCACACGAAGAATCGAAGATTTTGGCTTGAAATCTTTTTTTTTTTCTTCTCTCATATTTTCGGCCCTTTCCTCACTGTTTTTCAGCTTCTTTTTTTTAATTTTGTGCTAAAATAAGCTTTTATAAGATGACAAACAAGTCAATTTGGTCAAGGCTTGGTCAACTAACTTAAACTTGGTCAAATAAACTTGTTTTATGCGTTTTAAAGCTAAAACAACTAACATAAATTCACTTCTAGTTTAATACAACTTAAAACACTAAAATTAAAACACTAAATTCTAGTTTTCACTATTTGCTGAGGACTAAAAATTATTTCCTAACTATCGCTCTCGATATGCTATGCACTTTGCGTCAATAGAAGAATAACAATTAAGTATCAAAGAATTTAAGAAAATATATCATTTTTTGAAAAGCATCATGGTTTAAAATTTACTCCGGCTCGGAGCTACTTTTTATTTAATTGAAATCCGAGCATTAAAGTGCAAGAAAAATAAAACCGATTGACACAAATATGAAAAGTAGTTGATATTCCGTTAATATGATTAGCTCAGGTATTATTCTAGTTACTTCTAAAAGAAATTTGAAAGTAAAGCTACAAATAAATGTTTAACTAAAAATAAACACAAATCCAATGCTAACATTTAAAATGTCACTTAATTAAATACAATTAAATGCCTTTAAATGCATGCCGGGTTCGGGTTATCACACTTTGCCCTCGGTTTGCGAGCCCAGCCTCTACGTGAAATGAAGTTGTCTTGCCCAAAGTTCCGTGTGATTCAGTAATAGAGATTTGGTGGATAAAGTATCTTGCCAACCCTAACTAGGACAAAAAAAATTGAAAAGGGGGTGCAACACGAGGACTTCCCATGGGGTCACCCATCCTAGCACTATTCTCGCCCAAGCACGCTTAACTTCGGAGTTCTAATGGAATCCGGTGCATTAGTGCTGGTATGATCGCACCCGTCATGTTGAAGGCACAATTCTTATATGTGTTAACGGTTCACAGTCCTAGCCTAGAGAGATGGCCCATTCAAAAAGCCCAATGGGCTTAACGACAACCCATCAGCTTCAACAATGCAGCATCCTCGCAAGACGTGATATCGACACGTTGTCGGGCCCTCTGATGTCCCGCGAGTAAGGTTGTCGTCCTTTTAACAACTCACGACGTACGATCCAGGACGGAAAAACAGAGCAAAAGAAGAAAAGTTGCCTGAAACTGATGAAAACGTTCGATTTTGGGCTCCAAAAAGGGCACAGCGAGCAAGCTGGCTGCCACCGTCGTAGAGCTCCCAGAGAGCTTTGCACCGGTATGCTGTGCGCCGCATAACTCCTTACGGATCAAAAGTTATGGGCACCGGAGCGACGGAGACCTGGTCACAAGCCCTACGCCCTCGGTTTGCGGGCCCATCCTCTACAAGAAGCGAAGTTGTCTTGCCCAATGTTCCGTGGGATTCAGTAATAGAGATTTGGTGGATAAAGTATCTTGGCAACCCTAACCAGGGCAAAAAAAATTGAAAAGGGGGTGCAACACGAGGACTTCCCAAGGGGTCACCCATCATAGTACTACTCTCGCCCAAGTACACTTAACATCGGAGTTGTGATGGGATCCGGTGCATTAGTGCTCGTATGATCGCACCCGTCATGTTGAGGGCACAATTCCTTTATGTGTTAACTGTTCAGAGTCATAGCTCAGAGAGACGGCGCATTCAAAAAGCCCAATGGGGTTAACAACAACCCATCTGCTTCAACAACGCAGCATCCTTGCAAGACGTGATATCAACACGTTGTAGGGCCCTCTGATGTCCCGCGAGTAAGGTTGTCGTCCTTTTAACTGTTCACTACGTACTATCCGGGATGGAAAAACAGAGCAAAAGAAGAAAAGTGGTCTGAAACTGATGAAAACATTTGATTTTGGGCTCAAAAAAGGGGTACAGCAAGCAAGCTGGCTTCCCTCGTCGTAGAGCTCTTAGAGAGCTTTGCAACGGCATGTTGTGCGCCGTGTAACTCCTTACGGTTCAAAAGTTATGGGCACCGAAGCGACGGACACCTGGTCACAAGCCCTACGCCCTCGGTTTGCGGGCCCAGGCTCTACGTGAAGTGAAGTTGTCTTTCCCAATGTTCCATGGGATTCAGTAATAGAGATTTGGTGGAAAAATTATCTTGGCAACTCTAACCAGGGCAAAAAAAAATGAAAAAGGGGTTGCAATACGAGGACTTCCCAGGGGGTCACCCATCCAAGTACTACTCTCACCCAAGCATGGTTAACTTCGGAGTTCTGATGGGATCCTATGCATTAGTGCTGGTATGATCGCACCCGTCATGTTGAGGGCACAATTCCTATACGTGTTAACGTTTAACAGTCCCAGCTTAGAGAGATGGCCCATTCAAAAGGCCCAATGGGCTTAACGACAACCCATCTGCTTCAACAACGCAGCATGCATGCAAGACGTAATATCAAAACTTTGTAGGGCCCTCTAATGTCCCACAAGTTAGGTTGTCGTCCCTTTAATGTTCACGACGTACGATCCGGGACGGAAAAACAGAGCAAAAGAAGAAAAGTGGCCTGAAACTGATGAAAACGTTCGATTTTGAGCTCCAAAAAGGGCACAGCGAGCAAGCTGGCTACCCCCATCATAGAGCTCTCAGAGAGCTTTGCAACGGTATGCTGTGCGCCACGTAACTCCTTACGGATCAAAAGTTATGGGCACTAGTGCGACGGAGACCTGGTCATAAACCCTACGCCCTCGGTTTGCGAGCCCAGCCTCTACAAGATGCGAAGTTGTCTTGCCCAATGTTCCGTGCGATTCAGTAATAGAGATTTGGTGGATAAAGTATCTTGCCAACCCTAACCAGGGCGAAAAAAATTGAAAAGGGGGTGCAACACGAGGACTTCCCAGGGGGTCACCCATCCTTGTACTACTCTCACCCAAGCATGCTTAACTTCGGAGTTCTGATGGGATCTGGTGCATTAGTGCTGGCATGATCGCACCCGTCATGTTGAGGGCACAAATCCTTTATATGTTAACTGTTTAGAGTCCCAGCTTATAGTGATGGCCCATTCAAAAGGCCCAATGGGCTTAACGACAACCCATCCGCTTCAACAACGCAGCATGCTTGCAAGACGTGATATCAACACGTTGTAGGGACCTCTGATGTCCCGCAAGTCAGTTTGTCGTCCTTTTAACTGTTCACGACGTATGATCCGGGACGGAAAAACAGAGCAAAAGAAGAAAAGTGGCCTGAAACTGATGAAAATGTTCAACTTTGGGCTCCAAAAACGGGCCAGCAAGCATACTTCCTGCCCCCGTCGTAGAGCTCTCAGAGAGCTTTGTAACGGTATGCTGTGCGCCGCGTAACTTCTTCCGGATCAAAAGTTATGGGCACCGGAGCGACGGAGACTTGGTCACAAACCCTGCGCCCTCGGTTTGCGGGCCCGGCCTCTACATGAAGCGAAGTTGTCTTGCCCAATGTTCCGTGGGATTCGGTAATAGGGATTTGGTGGATAAAGTATCTTGGCAACACTAACCAGGGCAAAAAAATTTGAAAAGGGGGTGCAACACGAGGACTTCCTAGGGGGTCACTCATCCTAGTACTACTCTCGCCCAAGCACGTTTAACTTCGGAGTTCTGATGGGATCAGGTGCATTGGTGCTGGTATGATCTCACTCGTCATCTTGAGGTCACAATTCCTTTATGTGTTAACTGTTCAGAGTCCCAGCTTAGAGTTATGGCCCATTCAAAGGGCCAAATGGGCTTAACGAAAACCCATCCGCTTCAACAACGCAGCACGCTTACAAGACGTGATATCGACATGTTGTAGGGCCCTCTGATGTCCAGCGAGTCAGGTTGCTGTCCTTTTAACAGTTCAAGACGTACGATCCGGGACAGAAAAACAGAGCAAAGGAAGAAAAATGGCCTGAAACTGATGAAAATGTTCGATTTTTGGCTCCATAAACGGGCACAGCGAGCATTCTAGCTGCCCCCGTCGTTGAGCTCTCAAAGAGCTTTGCAACGGTATGGTGTGCGCCCCGTAACTCCTTACGGATCAAAAGTTATGGGCACTGGAGTGACGGAGACTTGGTCACAAACCCTACGCCCTCAGTTTATGGGCCCAGCCTCTACAAGAAGCGAAGTTGTCTTGCCCAATGTTCCGTGGGATTCAGTAATAGTGATTTTGTGGATAAAGTATCTTGGCAACCCTAACCAGGGCAAAAAAAATTGAAAAAGGGGTGCAACACGAGGACTTCCCACGGGGTCACCCATCCTAGTACTACTCTCGCCCAAGCACGTTTAACTTCGGAGTTCTGATAGGATCCGGTGCATTAGTTCTGGTATGATCGCACACGTCATGTTGAGGGCACAATTCTTTTATTTGTTAACTATTCAGAGTCCCAACTTAGAGAGATGGCCCATTCAATAGGCCCAATGGGCTTCATGACAACCCATCCGCTTCAACAACACAGAATGTTTGCAAGACGTGATATCGACACGTTGTAGGGCCCTCTGATGTCACGCGAGTCAGGTTTTCATCCTTTTAACTGTTCACGACGTACGAACCGAGACGGAAAAAATAGAGCAAAAGAAGAAAAGTGGCCTGAAACTAATGAAAATGTACGATTTTGTGCTCCAAAAACGAGCATAGCGAGCAAGCTCGCTGCCCCCGTCGTAGAGCTCTCACAGAGCTTTGTAACGGTATGCTGTGCGCCGCGTAACTCCTTACTGATCAAAAGTTATGGGCACTGGAGCGACGGAGACCTGGTCACAAGCCCTACGCCCTCAGTTTGCGGGCCCAGCATCTACGTGAAGCGAAGTTGTCTGGCCCAATGTTCCGTGGGATTCGGTAAAAGAAATTTGGTCGATAAAGTATCTTGGCAACCCTAACCAGGGCAAAAAAAATTGAAAAGGGGGTGCAACACGAGGACTTCCTAGGGGGTCACCCATCCTAGTACTACTCTCACTCAAGCACCCTGAACTTCGGAGTTCTGATGGGATCCGGTGCTTTAGTGCTGGTATGATCGCACCCATCATGTTGAGGGCACAATTCCTTTATTTGTTAACTGATCAGAGCCCCAGTTTAGAGAGATGGCCCATTCAAAAGGCCCATTGGGCCTAACGACAACCCATCATCTTCAACAACGCAGCATGCTTGCAAGACGTGATATCGACACGTTGTAGGGCCCTTTGATGTCCCGCGAGTCAGTTTGTCGTCCTTTTAACTGTTCACGACGAAAGATTCGGGACGGAAAAACATAGCAAAAGAAGAAAAGTGGCCTGAAATTGTTGAAAATGTTCGATTTTGGGCTCCAAAAAGTGGCACAGCGAGCATGCTGGCGGCCCCCGTCGTAGAGCTCTCACAGATCTTTGCAACGGTATGCTGTGCGCCGCGTAACTCCTTACGGATCAAAAGTTATAGGCACTGGAGCGAAGGAGACCTGGTCACAAGCCCTACGCCCTCGATTTGCGGGCCCAGACTATACGTGAAGCGAAGTTGTCTTGCCCAATATTCCGTGGGATTCAGTAATAGAGATTTGATGGATAAAGTATCTTGGCAACACTAACCAGGGCAAAAAAATTGTAAAGGGGGTGCAACACAAGGACTTCCCAGGGGGTCACCCATCCAAGTACTACTCTCGCCCAAGCACGCTTAACTTCGGAGTTCTAATGGGATCTGGTGCATTAGTGCCGGTATGATCGCACCCGTCATGTTGAGGGCACAATTCCTTTATGTGTTAACTGTTCAGAGTCCCAGCTTAGAGTTATGGCCCATTCAAAAGGCCCAATGGACTTAAGGACAACCCATCCGCTTCAACAACGTAGCATGCTTGCAAGACGTGATATCGACACGTTGAAGGGCCCTCTGATGTCCAGCGAGGCAGTTTGTTGTCCTTTTAACTGTTCACGACGTAAGATCCGGGATGGAAAAACAGAGCAAAAGAAGAAAAGTGGCATGAAACTGATGAAAATGTTCGACTTTGGGCTCCAAAAAGGGGCCAGCAAGCATACTTGCTGCCCCCGTCGTAGAGCTCTCAGAGTGCTTTGCAACGGTATGCCGTGTGCCGCGTAACTCCTTACGGATCAAAAGTTATGTTGTACCGGGGCGACGGAGACCTGGTCACAAACCCTACGCCCACGGTTTGCGGGCCCAACTTCTACAAGAAGCGAAGTTGTCTTGCCCAATGTTCCGTGGGATTCAGTAATAGAGATTTGGTGGATAAAGTATCTTGGCAACCCTAACCAGGGCAAAAAAAATTGAAAAGGGGGTGCAACACGAGGACTTCCGAGGGGGTCACCCATCCTAGTACTACTCTTGCCGAAGCACGCTTCACTTCGGAGTTTTGATGGGATTCGGTGCATTAGTGCTGGTATGATCGCACCCGTCATGTTGAGGGCACAATTTCTTTATATGTTAACTGTTCAGAGTCCCAACTTAGAGAGATGGCCCATTCAAAAGGCCAAATGGGCTTAACGACAACACATCCCCTATAACAACGCAGCATCCTTGCAAGACGTGATATCGACACGTTGTAGGGCCCTCTGATATCTCGCGAGTCAGGTTGTCGTCCGTTTAACAGTTCACGACGTACGATCCGGGACAAAAAAACAGAGCTAAAGAAGAAAAGTGGCCTGAAACTGATGAAAACGTTCGATTTTGGGCTCCAAAAATGGGCACACCAAGCAAGCTGAGTACCCCCGTCGTAGAGCTCTCAGAGATATTTGCAACGGTATGTTGTGCGCTGCGTAACTCCATACGGATCAAAAGTTATGGGCACCGGAGCGACGGACACTTGGTCATAAACCCTACGCCCTCGTCTTGCTTGCCCAGCCTCTACGTGAAGCGAATTTGTCTTGCCCAATGTTCCATGGGATTCAGTAATAGAGATTTGGTGGATAAAGTATCTTGGCAACTCTAACCAGGGCAAAAAAAATGAAAAGGGGGTGCAACACGAGGACTTCCCAGTGGGTCACCCATCCAAGTACTACTCTCACCCAAGCACGGTTAACTTCGGTGTTCTGATGGGATCCTGTGCATTAGTGCTGGTATGATCGCACCCGTCATGTTGAGGGCACAATTCCTATACGTGTTAACGGCTAACAGTCCCAGCTTAGAGAGATGGCCCATTCAAAAGGCCCAATGGGCTTAACGACAACCCATCCGCTTCAACAACGCAGCATGCATGCAAGACGTAATATCGACACGTTGTAGGGCCCTCTAATGTCCCACAAATCTGGTTGTCGTCCTTTTAATGTTCACGACGTACGATCCGGGATGGAAAAACAGAGCAAAAGATGAAACGTGGCCTGAAACTAATGAAAACTTTCGATTTTGTGCACCAAAAATGGGCATAGCAGGCAAGCTTGCTGCCCCCGTCGTAGAGCTCTCGAAGGCTTTCCAACGGTATGCTTTGAGCCGCGTAACACCTTACGGATCAAAAGTTATAGGTACTAGAGCGACGGAGACCTGGTCATAAACCCTACGCACTCGGTTAGCGGGCCCAGCCTCTACAAGAAGCGAAGTTGTCTTGCCCAATGTTCCGTTGGATTCAGTAATAGAGATTTGGTGGACAAAGTATCTTGGCAACCCGAACCAGGGAAAAAAAATTGAAAAGAGGGTGCAACACGAGGACTTCCCAAGGGGTCACCCATCCTAGTACTACTCTCGCTCAAGCGTGCTTAACTTCGGAGTTCTGATGGGATCTGGTGCATTAGTGCTGGCATGATCGCACCCGTCATGTTGAGGGCACAATTCCTTTATATGTTAACTGTTCAGAGTCCCAGCTTAGAGTGATGGCCCATTCAAAAGGCCCAATGGGCTTAACGACAACCCATCCGCTTCAACAACGTAGCATGCTTGCAAGACGTGATATCGACACGTTGTAGGGCCCTCAGATATCCCGCGAGTCAGTTTTTTATCCTTTTAACTGTTCACGACGTACGATCCAAGACGGAAAAACAGAGCAAAAGAAGAGAAATGGCCTGAAACTGATGAAAATTTTCGACTTTGGGCTCCAAAAAGGGGCCAGCAAGCATACTTGATGCCCCCGTCGTAGAGGTCTCAGAGTGCTTTGCAACGGTATGCTGTGCGCCGCGTAACTTCTTACGGATCAAAAGTTATGGGCATTGGAGCGACGTAGACTTGGTCAGAAACCCTACGCCCTCTGTTTGTGGGCCCAGCCTCTTCGTCAAACGAAGTTGTCTTGCCCAATGTTTCGTGGGATTCAGTAATAGGGATTTGGTGGATAAAGTTTCTTGGCAACACTAACCAGGGCAAAAAAAATGAAAAGGGGGTTGCAACACGAGGACTTCCCAAAGGGTCACCCATCCAAGTACTACTCTCACCCAAACATGCATAACTTCGGAGTTCTGATGGGATCTGGTGCATTAGTGCTGGCATGATTGCACCCGTCATGTTGGGGGCACAACTCCTTTATATGTTAACTGTTCAGAGTCCCAGCTTAGAGTGATCGCCCATTCAAAAGGCTTGATGGGCTTAACGACAACCCATCCGCTTCAACAACGCAGCATGCTTGCAAGACGTGATATTGACACGTTGTAGGGCCCTCAGATGTCCCGCGAGTCAGGTTGTCGTCCTTTTAACAGTTCACGATGTACGATCAGGGACAAAAAAATAGAGCAAAAGAAGAAAAATGGCCTGAAACTGATGAAAACATTCGATTTTGTGCTCGAAAATCGGGCACAGCAAGCAAGCTGGCTACCCCCGTCGTAGAGCTCTCAGAGAGCTTTGCAACGGTATGCTGTGCGCCGCGCAACTCCTTACGGATCAAAAGTTATGGGCACTAGAGCGACGGAGACCTGGTCACAAACCCTACGCCCACGGTTTGCGGGCCTAACCTCTACAAGAAGCGAAGTTGTCTTGCCCAATGTTCCGTGGGATTCAATAATAGAGATTTGGTGGAAAAAGTATCTTGGTAACCCTAACCAGGGCAAAAAAAATTGAAAAGGGGGTGCAACACGAGGACTTCACAAAGGGGTCACCTATCCTAGTACTACTCTCGCCGAAGCACGCTTCACTTCGGAGTTCTGATGGGATCCGGTGCATTAGTGCTGGTATGATCGCACCCGTCATGTTGAGGGCACAATTTCTTTATGTGTTAACTGTTTAGAGTCCCAGCTTAGAGAGATGGCCAATTCAAAAGGCCAAATGGGCTTAACGACAACCCATCCCCTACAACAACGCAGCATGCTTGCAAGACGTGATATCAACACGTTGTAGGGCCCTCTGATGTCCCACGAGTCAGGTTGTCGTCCTTTTAGCAGATCACGACGTACGATCCGGGACGGAAAAACTGAGTAATAGAAGAAAAATGGCCTGAAACTGATGAAAACGTTCGATTTTGGGCACCAAAAAGGGGTATAGCAAGCAAGCTGGCTACCCCCGTCTAGAGCTCTCAAAGAGCTTCGCAACGGTATGTTGTGCGCCGCATAACTCCTTATATATCAAAAGTTATGGGCACCGGAGCGACGGAGACCGGGTCACAAACCCTACGCCCTCGGTTTGCAGACCCAGCCTCTACGTGAAGCGAAGTTGTCTTGCCCAATGTTCCGTGGGATTCAGTCATAGCGATTTGTTGGATAAAGTATCTTGTCAACCCTAACTAGGGAAAAAAAATTGAAAAAGGGGTGCAACACGAGGACTTCCAAGGGGGTCCCCATCCAAGTACTACTCTCGCCCAAGCACGCTTAACTTCGGAGTTCTGATGGGATCCGGTGCATTAGTGGTGGTATGATCACACCCGTCATGTTGAGGGCACAATTTCTTTATGTGTTAACTGTTCAGAGTCCCAACTTAAAGAGATGGCCTATTCGAAAGGCCCAATGGGCTTAACGACAACCCATCCCCTTCAACAACGCAGCATGCTTGAAAGACGTTATATCGACCAGTTGTAGGGCCCTCCGATGTCCCGCGAGTCTGGTTCTCGTCCTTTTAACTGTTCACGACGTACGATCCGAGATGGAAAAAACAGAGCAAAAGAAGAAAAGTGGCCTGAAACTAATGAAAATGTTCGATTTTGGGCTCCAAAAAGTGGCACAGCGAGCACGCTGGCTGCCCCCGTCGTAGAGCTCTCAGAGAGCTTTGCAATGGTATGCTGTGCGCCGCGTAACTCCTTACGGATCAAAAGTTATAGGCACTGGAGCGACGGAGACCTGGTCACAAGCCCTACGCCCTCGGTTTGCGGGCCCAGCCTCTACGTGAAGCGAAGTTGTCTTGCCCAATGTTCCTTGGGATTCAGTAATAGAGATTTGGTTGATAAAGTATCTTGGCAACTCTAACGTGGGCAAAAAAAATTGAAAATGGGGTGAAACACGAGGACTTCCCAGGGGGTCACCCATCCAAGTACTACTCTCAACCAAGCACGCTTAACTTCGGAGTTCTGATGGGATCCGGTGCTTTAGTGCTGGCATGATCGCACCCGTCATGTTGAGGGCACAATTCCTTTATATGTTAACTGTTCAGAGTCCCAGCTTAGAGAGATGGCCCATTCAAAAGGCCCCTTGTGCTTAACGACGACCCATCCTCTTCAACAATGCAGCATGCTTGCAAGACGTGATATCGACACGTTGTAGGGCCCTCTGATGTCCCGCGAGTCAGTTTGTCGTCCTTTTAACTGTTCATGACGAAAGATTCGGGACTGAAAAACAGAGCAAAAGAAGAAAAGTGGCCTGAAACTGATGAAAATGTTCGATTTTGGGCTCCAAAAACTAGCCAGCAAGCATACTTGCTTCCCCCGTCGTAGAGCTCTCAAAGAGCTTTGCAACGGTATGCTGTGCACCGCGTAACTTCTTACGGATCAAAAGTTATGGGCACCGGAGCGACGTAGACCTGGTCACAAACCCTACGCCCTCTGTTTGCGGGCCCAGCCTTTACGTGAAACGAAGTTGTCTTGCCCAATGTTCCGTGGGATTCAGTAATAGATATTTGGTGGATAAAGTATCTTGGCAACACTAACCAGCGCAAAAAAAAATTGAAAAGGGGGTGCAACACGAGGACTTCCCAGGGGGTCACCCATTCTAGTACTACTCTCGCCCAAGCACGCTTAACTTCGGAGTTTTGATGAGATCCGGTGCATTAGTGCTGGTATGATCGCACCCGTCATGTTGAGGACACAATTCCTTTATGTGTTAACTGTTCAGAGTCCCAGCTCAGAGAGAAGGCCCATTCAAAAGGCCCAATGGGCTTAACGACAACCCATCCGCTTCAACAACGCAGCATGTTTGCAAGATGTGATATCGACACATTGTAGGGCCCCCTGATGTCCAGCGAGTCAGGTTGTCGTCCTTTTAACAGCACACGACATACGATCCGGGATGAAAAAACAGAGCAAAAGAAGAAAAGTATCCTGAAACTGATGAAAATGTTCCATTTTGGGCACCAAAAAGGGGCAGCAAGCCTACGTAGAGCTATCAGAGAGCTTTGCAACGGTATGTTGTACGCCGCATAACTCCTTACGGATCAAAAATTGTGGGCACCGTAGCGACAGAGACCTAGTTACAAGCCCTACGCCCTCGATTTGCGGGCCCAGCCTCTACGTGAAGTGAAGTTGTCTTGCCCAATGTTCCGTGGGGTTCAGTAATAGAGATTTTGTGGATAAAGTATTTTGGCAACCCTAACTAGGGCAAAAAAAATTGAAAATGTGGTGCAACACGAAGACTTCCCAGGGGGTCACCCATCCTAGTACTACTCTCGCCCAAGCACGCTTAACTTCGGAGTTCTGATGGGATCCGGAGCACTAGTGCTTGTACGATCGCACCCGTCACGTTGAGGGCGCAATTCCTTTATATGTTAACTGTTCTGAGTCCCAACTTAGAGAGATGGCCCATTCAATAGGCCAAATGGGCTTAACGACAACCAATCCGCTTCAACAACGAAGCATGCTTGCAAGACGTGATATCGACACTTTGTAGGGCCCTCCGATGTCCCGCGAGTCAGGTTGTCGTCCTTTTAACTATTCACGACGTACGATCCGGGACGGAAAAAATAGAGCAAAAGAAGAAAAGTGGCCTGAAACTAATGAAAATGTTCGATTTTGGGATCCAATAAGGGGCAAAGCGAGCAAGCTAGCTGCCCCAGTCATAGAGCTCTCAGAGAGCTTTGCAACGGTATATTGTGCACCGCGTAACACCTTACGGATCAAAAGTTATAGGCACTGGAGCGACGGAGACCTGGTCACAAGACCTACGCCCTCGGTTTGCTGGCCCAGCCTCTACAAGAAGCGAAGTTGTCTTGCCCAATGTTCCGTTGGATTCAGTAATAGAGATTTGGTGGATAAAGTATCTTCGCAACTCTAACCAGGGCAAAAAAAGTTGAAAACGGGGTGCAACACGAGGACTTCACAGGGGGTCACCTATCCTAGTACTACTCTCGCGCAAGCATGCTTAACTTCGGAGTTCTGATGGGATCCGGAGCACTAGTGCTTGTACGATCACACCCGTCACGTTGAGGGCACAATTCCTTTATATGTTAACTGTTCAGAGTTGCTGCTTAGATAGTTGGCCCATTCAAAAGGCCCAATGGGCTTAACGACAACCCATCCGCTTCAACAATGCAGCATGCTTGCAAGACGTGATATCGACACGTTGTAGGGCCATCTGATGTCCCGCTAGTCAGTTTGTCATCCTTTTAACTATTCACGACGTAAGATCCGGGATGGAAAAAACAGAGCAAAAAGGGGCCAGCAAGCATACTTGCTACCCCCGTCGTAGAGCTCTCAGAGAGCTTTGCAACGGTATGCTGTGCGCCGCGTAACTCCTTACGGATCAAAAGTTATGCGCACCGGAGCGACTCAGACCTGATCAAAAACCCTACGCCCTCGGTTTGCTGGCCCAGCCTCTACGTGAAACGAAGTTGTCTTGCCCAATGTTCCGTGGGATTCAGTAATAGAGATTTTATGGATAACGTATCTTGGCAACACTAACCAGGGCAAAAAAAATTGAAAAGGGGGTACAACACGAGGACTTCCAGGTGGTCACCCATCCTAGTACTACTCTCGCCCAAGCACGGTTAACTTCGGAGTTCTGATGAGATCCGGTGCATTAGTGCTGTTATGAACACACCCGTCATGTTTAGGGCACAATTCCTTTATGTGTTAACTGTTTAGAGTCCCAGCTTAGAGTGATGGCCCATTCAGAAGGCCAAATGGGCTTATGGACAACCCATCCGCTTCAACAACGCAGCATGCTTGTAAGACGTGATATCGACACGTTGTAGGGCCCTCCGATGTCCCGCGAGTCAGGTTGTCGTCCTTTTAACTGTTCACGACGTACGATCCGAGACGGAAAAAACAGAGCAAAAGAAGAAAATTGGCCTGAAATTAATGAAAATGTTCAATTTTGGGCTCCAAAAAAGGGCACAGCGAGCATGCTGGCTGCCCCCGTCGTAGAGCTCTCAGAGAGCTTTGCAACGGTATGTTGTGCACCGCATAACGGCTTACGCATCAAAAGTTATTGGCACTGGAGCGGCGGAGACCTTGTCACAAGCCGCACGCCCTCGGTTTGCGGGCCCAGCCTCTACGTGAAACGAAGTTGTCTTGCCCAATGTTCCGTGGGGTTCAGTAATAGAGATTTGGTGGATAAAGTATCTTGGCTACCCTAACTAGGGCAAAAAAAATTGAAAAGGGTGTGCAACACGAGGACTTCCCAGGGGGTCACCCATCCTAGTGCTACTCTCGCCCAAGCATGCTTAACTTCGGAGTTCTGATGGGATCCGGAGCACTACTGCTGGTACGATCGCACCCGTCACGTTGAGGGCACAATTCCTTTATATGTTAACTATTCAGAGTCCCAGCTTCGAGAGATGGACCATTCAAAAGGCCCAATGGGCTTAACGACAACCCATCTGCTTAAACAACGCATCATGCTTGCAAGACGTGATATCGACACGTTGTAGGGCCGTTTGATGTCCCGCGAGTCAGTTTGTCATCCTTTTAACTGTTCACGACGTAAGATCCGGGACGGAAAAAATGGAGCAAAAGAAGAAAATTGGCATGAAACTAATGAAAATGATCGATTTTTGGCTCCAAAAACGGGCTAGCAAGTATACTTGTTGCCCCCATCGTAGAGTTCTCAGAGAGCTTTGCAACGGTATGCTGTGCGCCACGTAACTCCTTATGGATCAAAAGTTATGGGCACCGGAGTGACGTAGACCTGTTCACAAACCCTACGCCATTGGTTTGCGGGCCCAGCCTCTACTTGAAGCAAAGTTGTCTTGCCCAATGTTCCATGGGATTCAGTAATAGAGATTTGGTGGATAAAGTATCTTGGCAACCCTAACCAGGGCAAAAAAAATTGAAAAGGGGGTGCAACACGAGGACTTCCCAGGGGGTCACCCATCCTAGTACTAGTCTCGCCCAAGCCCACTTAACTTCGGAGTTCTGATGGGATCCGGTGCATTAATGCTGGTATGATCGCACGCGTCATGTTGAGGGCACAATTCCTTTATGTGTTAACTGTTCTGAGTCCCAACTTTGAGGGATGGCCCATTCAATAGGCCCAACGGGCTTAACGACAACCCATCCGCTTCAACAACGCAGCATGCTTGCAAGACGTGATATCGGCACTTTGTATGGCCCTCCGATGTCCAGCGAGTCAGGTTGTCGTCCTTTTAACTGTTCACGACGTACGATCCGAGACGGAAAAAATAGAGCAAAAGAAGAAAAATGGCCTAAAACAAATGAAAATGTTCGATTTTGGGCACCAAAAAGGGGTACAGCGAGCATGCTGGCTGCACCCGTCGTAGAGCTCTTAGAGAGCTTTGCAATGGTATGTTGTGCGCAGCCTAACTCCTTACGGATCAAAAGATATAGGCACTGGAACGACGGAGACCTGGTCACAAGCCCTACGCCCTCGGCTTGCGGGCCCAGAGTCTACGTGAAGTGAAGTTGTCTTGCCCAATGTTCCGTCGGATTCAGTAATTGAGATTTGATGGATAAAGTATCTTGGCAACTCTAACCAGGGAAAAAAAATTGAAAAGGGGGTGCTACACGAGGACTTCCCAGGGGGTCACCCATCCTAGTACTACTCTCGCCCAAGCACGCTTAACTTCAGAGTTCAGATGGGATCCGGAGCATTAGTTCTGGTATGATTGCACCCGCCATGTTGGGGGCACAATTCTTGTATGTGTTAACTGTTCACAGTCCCAGCCTAGAGAGATGGCCTATTCAAAAGGCCCAATGGGCTTAACGACAACCCATCTGCTTCAACAATGTAGCATGCTTGTAAGACGTGATATCGACTTGTTGTAGGGCCCTCTGATGTGCCGCGAGTCAGGTTGTCGTCCTTTTAACAGTTCACGGCGTACGATCCGGAACGGAAAAATAGAGCGAAAGAAGAAAAGTGGCCTGAAATGGATGAAAACGTTCAATTTTGGGCTCAAAAAGGGGCACAGCGAGCATGCTGCTGCCCCCGTCGTAGAGCTCTCAGAAAGCTTTGCAACGGTATGTTGTGCGCCGCATAACTCTTTACAAATTTAAAGTTATGGGCACTGGAGCGACGGAGACCTTGTCACAAACCCTACGCCCTCGGTTTGCGGGCCCAGCCTCTACGTGAAGCGAAGTTGTCTTGCCCATTGTTCTGTGGGGTTCAGTAATAGAGATTTGGTGGATAAAGTATCTTGGCAACCCTAACTAGGGCAAACAAAATTGAAAAGGGGGTGCAACACGAGGAATTCATAGGGTGTCACCCATCCTAGTACTACTCTCGCCCAAGCACGCTTAACTTTGGAGTTCTGATGGGATCCAGAGCACTAGTGCTGGTACGATCGCACCCGTCATGTTGACGGCACAATTTGTTTATTTGTTAACAGTTCAGAGTCCCATCTTAGAGAGATGGCCCATTCAAAAGGCCCAATGGGCTTAACGACAACCCATCCGCTTCAACAACGCAGCATGTTTGCAAGACGTGATATCGACACGTTGTTGGGCCGTCTGATGTCCCGCGAGTCAATTTGTCATCCTTTTAACTGTTCACGACGTAAGATCCGGGACGGAAAAAATAGAGCAAAAGAAGAAAAGTGGCCTGAAACTGATGAAAATGTTCAATTTTGGGCTCCAAAAACGGGCCAACAAGCATACTAGCTGCCCCTGTCGTAGAGCTCTCAGAGAGCTTTGCAACGGTATGCTGTGCGCCGCGTAACTTCTTACGGATCAAAAGTTATGGGCACCGGAGCGACGTAGACCTTGTCACAAACCTTATGCCCTCGGTTTGCGGGCCCAGCCTCTACGTGAAACGAAGTTGTCTTGCCCAATGTTCCGAGGGATTCAGTAATTGAGATTTGGTGGATAAAGTATCTTGGCAACACTAACCAGGGCAAAAAAAATTGAAAAGTGGGTGCAACACGAGGACTTCCCAGGTGGTCACCCATCCTAGTACCATTCTCGCCCAAGCACGTTTAACTTCGGAGTTCTGATGAGATCCGGTGCATTAGTGCTGGTATGAACACACCCGTCATGTTGAGGGCACAATTCCCTTATGTGTTAACTGTTCAGAGTCCCAGCTTAGAGTGATGGCCCATTCAAAAGGCCCAATGGGCTTAACGACAACCCATCCGCTTCAACAACGCAGCATGCTTGCAAGACGTGATATCGACACGTTGTAGGGCCCTCTGACGTCCCGCGAGTCAGGTTGTCGTCCTTTTAACAGTTCAGGACGTACGATCCGGGACGGAAAGACAGAGCAAAAGAAGAAAAGTGGTCTGAAACTGATGAAAATATTCGATTTTGGGCTCCAAAAAGGGGCACAGCAAGCATGCTTGCAGCCCCCGTCGTAGAGCTCCCAGAGAGCCTTGCAACAGTATGCTGTGCGCCGCGTAACTCCTTACGGATCAAAAGTTATGGGCACTGGAGCGACGGAGACCTTGTCACAAGCCCTACGCCCTCGGTTGGCGGGCCCAGCCTCTACGTGAAGCGAAGTTGTCCTGCCCAATGTTCCATGGGGTTCAGTAATAGAGATTTGGTGGATAAAGTATCTTGGCAACCCTAACTAGGGCAAAAAAAATTCAAAAGGGGGTGCAACACGACGACTTCCTAGGGGGTCAACCATCTTAGTACTACTCTCGCCCAAGCACGCTTAACTTCGGAGTTCTGATGGGATCGGGTGCATTTGTGCTGGTATGATTGTACGCGTCATGTTGAGGGCACAATTCCTTTCTGTGTTAACTGTTCTGAGTCCCAACTTAGAGAGATGGCCCATTCAATAGGCCCAATGGGCTTAACGACAACCCATCCGCTTCAACAACGCAGCATGCTTGCAAGACGTGATATCGAAACTTTGTAGGGCCCTCCGATGTCCCGCGAGTCAGGTTGTCGTCCTTTTAACTGTTCACGACGTACGATCCGGGACGGAAAAAATAGAGCAAAAGAAGAAATGTGGCCTGAAACTAATGAAAGTGTTCGATTTTGGGCTCCAAAAAGGGGCACAGCGATCATGCTGGCTACCCCCGTTGTAGAGCTCCCAGAGAGCTTTGCAACGGTATGCTGTGCGCCGCGTAACTCCTTACGGATCAAAAGCTATAGGCATTGGAGCGACGGAGACCTGGTCACAAGCCCTACGCCCTCGGTTTGCGGGCCCGGACTCTACGTGAAGCGAAGTTGTCTTCCCAATGTTCCGTGGGATTCAGTAATAGAGATTTGATGGATAAAGTATCTTGGCAACTCTAACCAGGGCAAAAGAAATTGAAAATGCGGTGCAACACGAGGACTTCCCAAGGGGTCAACCATCCTTGTACTACTCTCGTCCAAGCACGCTTAACTTATGAGTTCTGATGGGATCTGGTGCATTAGTGCTGGTACGATCGCACCCGTCACGTTGAGGGCATAATTCCTTTATGTGTTACCGGTTCGGACTCCCAAATTAGAGAGATGGCACATTCAAAAGGCCCAATGGGCTTACCGACAACCTATCCGCATCAACAATGCAGCATGCTTGCAAGACGTGATATCGACATGTTGTAGGGCCCTCTGATGTCCCGCGAGTCAGGTTGTTGTCCTATTAACTGTTCACGACGTACGATCCGGGACGAAAAAACAGAGCAAAATAAGAAAAGTGACCTGAAACTAATGAAAATGTTCGATTTTGGGCTCTAAAAAGGGGCACAGCGAGCATGCCGGCTGCCCCTATCATAGAACTCTCAGAGAGCTTTGCAACGGTAAGCTGTGCGTCGCGTAACTCCTTACGGATCAAAAGTTATGGGCACTAGAACGACGGAGACCTAGTCATAAACCCTACGCCCTCGGTTTGCGGGCCCAGCCTCTACAAGAAGCGAAGTTGTCTTGCCCAATGTTCCGTGGGATTCAGTAATAGAGATTTGGTGGATAAAGTATCTTAGCAACCCTAACCAGGGCAAAAAAAGTTGAAAAGGGGGTGCAACACGAGGACTACCCAGGGGGTCACCCATCCTAGTACTACTTTCGCCCAAGCATGCTTAACTTCGGAGTTCTGATGGGATCCAGAGCACTAGTGCTGGTACGATCGCACCCGTCATGTTGAGGGCACAATTCCTTTATATGTTAACTGTTCAGAGTCCCAGCTTAGAGAGATGGCCCATTGAAAAAGCCCAATGGGCTTAACAACAACCCATCCACTTCAACAACGCAGCATGCTTGCAAGACGTGATATCGACACTTTGTAGGGCCCTCCGATGTCCCACGAGTCAGGTTGTCGTCCTTTTAACTGTTCACGACGTACGATCCGGGACGGAAAAAATAGAGCAAAAGAAGAAAAGTGGCCTGAAACTAATGAAAATGTTCGATTTTGGGCTCCAAAAAGGGGCACATCGAGCATGCTGGCTGCCCCCGTCGTAGAGCTCCCAGAGAACTTTGCAACGGTATGCTGTGCGCCACATAACTCCTTACGGATCAAAAGTTATAGGAATTGGAGCGACAGAGACCTGGTCACAAGCCCTACGCCCTCGGTTTGCGGGCCCAGACTCTACGTGAAGCGAAGTTGTCATCCCAATGTTCCGTGTGATTCAGTAATAGAGATTTGATGGATAAAGTATCTTGGCAACTCTAAGCAGGGCAAAAAAAATTGAAAATGGGGTGCAACACGAGGACTTCCCAGAGGGTCACCCATCCTAGTACTACTCTCGCCTAAGGACGCTTAACTTCGGAGTTCTGATGGGATCTGGTGCATTAGTGCTGGTATGATCGCACCCGTCATGTTAAGGGCACAATTCCTTTATGTGTTAACGGTTCAGAGTCCCAAATTAGAGAGATGGCACATTCAAAAGGCCCAATGGGCTTAACGACAACCTATCCGCTTCAACAACGCAGCATGCTTGCAAGACGTGATATCGACATGTTGTAGGACCCTCTGATGTTCCGCGAGTCAGGTTGTTGTCCTTTTAACTGTTCACGACGTACGATCCGGGACGGAAAAACAGAGCAAAATAAGAAAAGAGGCCTGAAACTAATGAAAATGTTCGATTTTGGGCTCCAAAAAGGGGCACATCAAGCAAGCTGGCTGCCCCCATCGTAGAGCTCTCAGAGAGCGTTGCAAGGGTATGTTGTGTGCCTCGTAACTCCTTACGGATCAAAAGTTATGGTCACTAGAGCGACGGAGACCTAGTCATAAACCTTACGCCCTCGGTTTACGGGCCCAGCCTCGACGTGAAGCGAAGTTGTCTTGCCCAATGTTCCGTGGGATTCAGTAATAGAGATTTGGTGGATAAAGTATCTTGGCAACCCTAACCAGGGCAAAAAAAATTGAAAAGGAGGTGCAACACGAGGACTTCCCAGGGGGTTACCCATCCTAGTACTACTTTCGCCCAAGCATGCTTAACTTCGGAGTTCTGATGGGATCCAGAGCACTAGTGCTGGTACGATCGCACCCGTCATGTTGAGGGCACAATTCCTTTATATGTTAACTGTTCAGACTCCCAGCTTAGAGAGATGGCCCATTCAAAAGGCCCAATGGGCTTAACAACAACCCATCCGCTTCAACAACGCAGCATGCATGCAAGATGTGATATCAACACGTTGTAGGGCCGTCTGATGTCCCGCGAGTCAGTTTGTCATCCTTTTAACTGTTCACGACGTAAGATCCGAGACGGAAAAAATAGAGCAAAAGAAGAAAAGTGGGCTGAAACTGATGAAAATGTTCGATTTTGGGCTCCAAAAACGGGCCAGCAAGTATACTTGCTGCCCCCGTCTTAGAGCTCTCAGAGAGCTTTGCAACGGCATGCTGTGCGCCGCGTAACTTCGTACGGATCAAAAATTATGGGCACCGGAGCGACGTAGACCTGGTCTCAAACCCTACGCCCTCGGTTTGCGGGCCCAGCCTCTACGTGAAATGAAGTTGTCTTGCCCAATGTTCCGTGGGATTCAGTTATAGAGATTTGGTGGATAAAGTATCTTGGCAAAACTAAACAGGGAAAAAAAAATTGAAAAGGTGGTGCAACACGAGGACTTCCCAGGTGGTCACCCATCCTAGTACTACTCTCGCCCAAGCACGCTTAACTTCGGAGTTCTGATGAGATCCGGTGCATTAGTGCTGGTATGATCGCACCCATCATGTTGAGGGCATAATTCCTTTTTGTGTTAACTGTTCAGAGTCCCAGCTTAGAGAGTTGGCCCATTCAAAAGGCCCAATGGGCCTAACGACAACCCATCCGCTTCAACAATGCAGCTTGCTTGCAAGACGTGATATCGACCCGTTGTAGGGCCGTCTGATGTCCCGCGAGTCAAGTTGTCATCCTTTTAACAGTTCACGACGTATGATCCGGGACGAAAAAATAGAGCAAAAGAAGAAAAGTGGCCTGAAACTGATGAAAATGTTCGATTTTGGGCTCCAAAAACGGGCACATCGAGCATGCTGGCTGCCCCCGTCATAGAACTCTCAGAGAGCTTTGCAACGTTAAGCTGTGCGCCGCGTAACTCCTTACGGGCCAAAAGTTATGGGCACCGGAGCGACGGAGACCTGGTCACAAACCCTACGCCCTCGGTTTGCGGGCCCAGCCTCTACGTAAAGCGAAGTTGTCTTGGCCAATGTTCCGTGGGATTCAGTAATAGAGATTTGGTGGATAAAGTATCTTGGCAACCCTAACAAGGGCAAAAAAAATTGAAAAGGGGGTGCAACACGAGGACTTCCTAAGGGGTCACCCATCTTAGTACAACTCTCGCCCAAGCACGCTTAACTTCGGAGTTCTGATGGGATCCGGTGCATTACTGCTGGTATCATCGCACGCGTCTTGTTGAGGGCACAATTCCTTTATGTGTTAACTGTTCTGAGTCCCAACTTAGAGAGATGGCCCAATCAAAAGGCCCAATGGGCTTAACGACAACCCATCCGCTTCAACAATGCAGCATGCTTGCAAGACATGATATCGACACGTTGTAGGGCCCTCCGATGTCCCACGAGTCAGTGTTGTCGTCCTTTTAACTGTTCACGACGTACGATTCGGGACCGAAAAAATAGAGCAAAAGAACAAAAGTGGCTTAAAACTAATGAAAATGTTCGATTTTGGGCTCCACAAAGGGGTAGAGCTCTCAAAAAGCTTTGCAACGGTATGCTGTGCGCCGTGTAACTCATTACGGATCAAAAGTTATGGGCATTGGAGCGACGGAGACCTGGTCACAAGCCCTACGCCTCGATTTGTGGGCCCAGCCTGCTGGCTGTGCCCCTTTGTGGAGCCCTCAAAGAGATTTGCAACGGTATGCTGTGCGCCGCGTAACTCCTTACGGATCAAAAGTTATGGGCACCGGAGCGACGGAGACGTGCTCACAAGCCCTACGCCCTCGGTTTGCGGGCCCATCCTCTACGTGAAGCGAAGCTGTCTTGCCCAATGTTCCGTGGGATTCAGTAATAGAGATTTGGTGGATAAATGTATCTTGGAAACTCTAACCAGGGCAAGAAAAATTGAAAATGGGGTGCAGCACGATGACTTACCAGGGGGTCACCCATCCTAGTACTACTCTGGCCCAGGCACGCTTAACTTCGGAGTTCTAAAGGGATCTGGTGCATTAGTGCTGGTATGATCCCATCCGTCATGTTGAGTGCACAATTCCTTTATGTGTAAAATGTTCAGAGTCCCAACTTAGAGGAATGGCCCATTCAAAAGTCCCAATGGGCTTAACGACAACCCATTCGCTTTAACAACGCAGCATGCTTGCAAGACGTGATATCGACACGTTGAAGGGCCCTCTGATGTCCCGCGAGTCAGGTTGTCGTCCTTTTAACTGTTCACGACGTACGATCTAGGATGAAAAAACATAGCAAAAGAAGAAAAGTGGCCTGAAACTAATGAAAATGTTCGATTTTGTCCTCCAAAAAGGGCACAGCAGGCATACTGGCTGCCCCCGTCGTAGAGCTCTCAGAGAACTTTGCAACAGTATGTTGTACGCCGCGTAACTCCTTACGGATCAAAAGTTATGGGCACCGAATTGACGGAGACCTGGTCACAAACCCTACGCCCTCGGTTTGCGAGCCCAGCCTCTACCAGAAGCGAAGTTGTCTTGCCCAATGTTACGTGGGATTCAGTAATAGAGCTTTGGTGGATAAAGTATCTTGGCAACCCTAACCAGGGCAAAAAAAATTGAAAAGGGTGTACAACACGAGGACTTCCCAAGGGGTCACCCATCCTAGTACTACTCTCGCCCAAGCAAGCTTGACATCGGAGTTCTGAGGGGATCCGGTGCATTAGTGCTGGTATGATCGCACCCGTCATGTTGAGGGCACAATTCCTTTATGTGTTAACTGTTCAGAGTCCCAGCTTAGAGAGATGGCCCATTCAAAAGGCCCAATGGGATTAACGACAACCCATCCCCTTCAACAACGTAGTATGCTTGCAAGACGTGATATTGACACGTTGTGGGGCCCTCTGATGTTCTGCGAGTCAGGTTGTCGTCCTTTAAACAGTTCACGACGTACGATCCGAGACGAAAAAAAAGAGTAAAAGAAGAAAAGTGGCTTGAAACTGATGAAAACGTTCGATTTTGGCCACAAAAAAAGGGCACAGCGAGCAAGCTGGCTGCCCCCGTCGTAGAGTTCTCAGAGAGCTTTGCAACGTTATGTTGTGCGCCTCGTAACTCCTTACGGATCAAAAGTTATGGGCACCGGAGCGACGGAGACCTGGTCACAAACCCTACGCCATCGGTTTACGGGCCCAGCTTCTACGAGAAGCAAAGTTGTCTTGCCCAATGTTCCGTGGGATTTAGTAATCGAGACTTGGTGGATAAAGTATCTTGGCTACACTAACCAGGGCAAAAAAAATTGAAAATGGGGGTGCAACACGAGGGCTTCCTAGGGGGTCACACATCCTAGTACTACTGTCGCCCAAGCACGCTTAACTTTGGAGTTCTTATGGGATCCGGTGCATTAGTGCCGGTATGATTGCACGCGTCATGTTGAGGGCACAATTCCTTTATGTGTTGACGGTTCACAGTCCCAGCCGAGAGAGATGGTCCATTCAAAAGGCCCAATGGGCTTAACGACAACCCATCCCCTTCAACAACGCAGCATGCTTGCAAGACATGATATCGACACGTTGTAGGGCCCTCTAATGTACCGCGAGACAGGTTGTCAACCTTTTAACATTTCACGACGTACGATTCGGGATGGAAAAAAAGAGCAAAAGAAGAAAAGTGGCTTGAAACTGATGAAAACATTCGATTTTGGGCGCCAAAAAGGGGCACAGTGAGCAAAATGGCTACCCCCGTCGTAGAGCCCTTAGAGAGCTTTGCATCGGTATGCTGTGCGCCGCATAACTCCTTACGTATCAAACGTTATGGGCATTGGACCGACGAAGACCTGGTCACAAGCCCGACGCCCTCGGTTTGCTGGCCCAGCCTCTACAAGAAGCCAAGTTGTCTTGCCTATTGTTCTGTGGGATTCAGTAATAGAGATTTGGTGGAAAATGTATCTTGGCAACCCTAACCAGGGCAAAAAACAATTAAAAAAGGGGTGCAACACGAGGACTTCCCAGGGGGTCACCCATCCTAGTACTACTCTTGCCCAAGCACGCTTAACTTCGGATTTCTGATGGGATCCGGTGCATTAGTGCTGCTAATATCGCACCCGTCATGTTGAGGGCGCAATTCCTTTATATGTGAACTGTTCAGAGTCCCAGCTTAGAGAGATGGCCCATTCAAAAGGCCCAATGGGATTAACGACAACCCATCCGCTTTAACAACGTAGCATGCTTGCAAGACGTGATATCGACACGTTGTAGGGCCCTCTGATGTCCCGCGAGTCAGTTTGTCGTCCTTTTAACAGTTCACAACGTAAGATCCGGGACAGAAAATCAGAGCAAAAGAAGAAAAGTGGCCTGAAACTAATGAAAATGTACGATTTTGGGCTCCAAAAAGAGGCCAGCAAGCATACTGGCTGCCCCTGACGTGATTTTGACATGTTGTAGGGCCCTCTAATGTCCCGCGAGACAGGTTGCTATCCTTTTAACAATTCACGACGTACGATCCGGGACGGAAAAAAAGAGCAAAAGAAGAAAAGTGGCTTGAAACTGATGAAAACATTCGATTTTGGGCTCCAAAAAGGGGCACAATGAGCAAACTGGCTACCCCCGTCGTAGAGCCCTCAGAGAGCTTTGCAACGGTATGCTGTGCGCCGCGTAACTTCTTACGGATCAAAAGTTATGGACACCGGAGCGACGTATACCTGGTCACAAACCCTACGCCCTCGGTTTGCGGGCCCAGCCTCTACGTGAAACCAAGTTGTCTTGCCCAATGTTCCTGTGGGATTCAGTAATATAGATTTGGTAGATAAAGTATCTTGGCAACACTAACCAGGGCAAAAAAAATTGAAAAGGGGGTGCAACACGAGGACTTCCCAGGTGGTCACCCATCCTAGTACTACTCTGGCCCAAGCACGGTTAACTTCGGAGTTCTGATGAGATCTGGTGCATTAGTGCTGGTATGATAACACCTGTCATGTTGAGTGCAAAATTCCTTTATGTGTTAACTGTTCAGAGTCCCAGCTTAGAGTGATGGCCTATTCAGAAGGCCCAATAGGCTTAACGACAACCCATCCGCTTCAACAACGCAGCATGCTTGCAAGACGTGATATCGACACGTTGTACGCCCCTCTGATGTCCCGCGAGTGAAGTTGTCGTCCTTTTAACAGTTCACGACGTACGATCTGGGACAGAAAAACAGAGCAAAAGAAGAAAAGTGGCCTGAAACTAATGAAAATGTTCGATTTTGGGCTCCAAAAATAGGCACAGCGAGCATGCTAGCTGCCCCCATCGTAGAGCTCTCAGAGAGCTTTGCAACGGTATGTTGTGCGCCGCGTAACTCCTTACGGATCAAAAGTTATGGGCACCGAAGCGACGGAGACCTTGTCACAAGCCCTACGCCCTCGGTTTGTGGGCCCAGCCCCTACGTGAAGCGAAGTAGTCTTGCCCAATGTTTCGTGGGATTCAGTAATAGAGATTTGGTGAATAAAGTATCTTGGCAACTCAAAAAAATTGAAAAGGGGGTGCAACACGAGGACTTCCCAGGGGGTCACCCATCCCAGTACTACTCCCGCCCAAGCACGCTTAACTTCGGAGTTCTGATGGGATCTGGTGCATTAGTGCTGGTATGATCGCACCCGTCATGTTGAGGGCACATTTCCTTTATGTGTTAACTGTTCAGAGTCCCAACTTAGAGGGATGGCCCATTCAAAAGGCCCAATGGTCTTAACGACAACCCATTCGCTTTAACAACGCAGCATGCTTGGAAGACGTGATATCGACAGGTTGTAGGGCCCTCTGATGTCCCGCGAGTCAGGTTGTCGTCCGTTTAACTGTTCACGACGTACGATCTGGGACGGAAAAACAGAGCAAATGAAGAAAAGTGCCTGAAACTAATGAAAATGTTCGATTTTGGGATCCAAAAAGGGGCACAGCGAGCATTCTGGCAGGCCCTGTCGTAGAGCTCTCAGAGAGCTTTGCAACGGTATGTTGTACACCGCGTAACTCCTTACGGATCAAAAGTTATGGCCACCGAATTGACGGAGACCTAGTCACAAACCCTACACCCTCGGTTTGTGGGCCCAGCCTCTACAAGAAGCGAAGTTGTCTTGCCCAATGTTACGTGGGATTCAGTAATAGAGATTTGGTGGATAAAGTATCTTGGCAACCCTAACCAGGTCAAAAAAAATTGAAAAGGGTGTGCAACACGAGGACTTCCCAGGGGGTCACCCATCCTAGTACTACTCTCGCCCAAGCACGCTTAACTTTGGAGTTCTGATGGGATCTGGTGCATTAGTGTTGGTATGCTCGCACCCGTCATGTTGAGGGCACAATTCCTTTATGTGTTAACTGTTCAGAGTCCCAGCTTAAAGAGATGGCCCATTCAAAAAGCCCAATGGGCTTAACGAGAACCCATTCGCTTTAACAACGCAGCATGCTTGCAAGACGTGATATCGACACGTTGTAGGGCCCTCTGATGTCCCGCGAGTCAGGTTGTCGTCCTTTTAATTGTTCACGACGTACGATCCGGGACGGAAAAATAGAGCAAAAGAAGAGAAGTGGCCTGAAACTGATGAAAATGTTTGATTTTGGGCTCCAAAAAGGGGCACAGAGAGCATGCTGCTGCCCCCGTCGTAGAGCTCTTAGAGAGCTTTGCAACGGTATGTTGTGCGCCGCGTAACTCCTTACGGATCAAAAGTTATGGGCACTGGAGCGACGGAGACCTTGTCACAAACCCTACGCCCTCGGTTTGCGGGCCCAGCCTCTACGTGAAGCGAAGTTGTCTTGCCCAATGTTCCGTGGGGTTCAGTAATAGAGATTTGGTGGATAAAGTATCTTGGCAACCCTAACTAGGGCAAAAAAAATTGAAAAGGGGGTGCAACACGAGGACTTCACAGGGGGTCACCCATCCTAGTACTACTCTCACCCAAGCATGCTTAACTTCGGAGTTCTGATGGGATCCAGAGCACTAGTGCTGGTACGATCGCACCCGTCATGTTGAGGGCACTATACCTTTATATGTTAACTGTTCAGAGTCCCAGCTTAGAGAGATGGCCCATTCAAAAGGCCCAATGGGCTTAACGACAACCCATCCGCTTCAACAACGCAGCATGTTTGCAAGACGTGATATCCACACGTTGTTGGGCCGTCTGATGTCCCGCGAGTCAATTTGTCATCCTTTTAACTGTTCACGACGTAAGATCCGGGACGGAAAAAATAGAGCAAAAGAAGAAAAGTGGCCTGAAACTGATGAAAATGTTCAATTTTGGGCTCCAAAAACGGGCCAACAAGCATACTAGCTGCCCCTGTCGTAGAGCTCTCAGAGAGCTTTGCAACGGTATGCTGTGCGCCTCGTAACTTCTTACGGATCAAAAGTTATGGGCACCGGAGCGACGGAGACCTGGTCACAAACCCTACGCCCTCGGATTGCGGGCCCAGCCTCTACGTGAAACGAAGTTGTCTTGTCCAATGTTCCGCTGGATTCAGTAACAGAGATTTGGTGGATAAAGTATCTTGGCAACCCTAACCAGGGCAAAAAAAAATGAAAAGTGGGTGCAACACGAGGACTTCCCAGGTGGTCACCCATCCTAGTACCATTCTCGCCCAAGCACGTTTAACTTCGGAGTTCTGATGAGATCCGGTGCATTAGTGCTGGTATGATCGCAACCGTCAGATTGAGGGCACAATTTCTTTATGTGTTAACTGTTCACAGTCCCAGACTAGAGAGATGGCCCATTCAAAAGGTCCAATGGGCTTAACGACAACCCATCTGCTTCAACAACGCAGCATGCTTGCAAGACGTGATATCGACACGTTGTAGGGCCCTCTGACGTCCCATGTGTCAGGTTGTCGTCCTTTTAACAGTTCACGACGTACAATCCGGGACGGAAAAACAGAGCAAAAGAAGAAAAGTGGCCGGAAACTAATGAAAACGTTCGATTTTGGGCTCTAAGAAGGGCACAGCGAGCATGCTAGCTGCCCCCGTTGTAGAGCTCTTAGAGAGCTTTGCAACGGTATGCTGTGCGCCGCGTAACTCCTTATGGATCAAAAGTTATGGGCACTGGAGCGACGGAGACCTTGTCACAAGCCCTACGCCCTCGGTTGGCGGGCCCAGCCTCTACGTGAAGCGAAGTTGTCCTGCCCAATGTTCCATGGGGTTTAGTAATAGAGATTTGGTGGATAAAGTATCTTGGCAACCCTAACTAGGGCAAAAAAAATTGAAAAGGGGGTGCAACACGACGACTTCCTAGGGGGTCAACCATCTTAGTACTACTCTGGCCCAAGCACGCTTAACTTCGGAGTTCTGATGGGATCCGGTGCATTTGTGCTGGTATGATTGCACGCGTCATGTTGAGGGCACAATTCCTTTCTGTGTTAACTGTTCTAAGTCCCAACTTAGAGAGATGGCCCATTCAATAGGCCCAATGGGCTTAACGACAACCCATCCGCTTCAACAACGCAGCATGCTTGCAAGACGTGATATCGACACTTTGTAGGGCCCTCCGATGTCCCGCGAGTCAGGTTGTCGTCCTTTTAACTGTTCACGACGTACGATCCGGGACGGAAAAAATAGAGCAAAAGAAGAAAAGTGGCCTGAAACTAATGAAAATGTTCGATTTTGGGCTCCAAAAAGGGGCACAGCGGGCAAGCTGGCTGCCCCCGTTGTAAAGCTCTCAGAGAGCTTTGCAACGGTATACTGTGCGCCGCATAACTCCTTACGGATCAAAAGATATGGGCACAGGAGCGACGGAGACCTGGTCACAAGCCCTACGCCCTCGTTTTGCGGGCCCAGCCTCTACAAGAAGCGAAGTTGTCTTGCCCAATGTTCCGTTGGATTCAGTAATAGAGATTTGGTGGATAAAGTATCTTCGCAACTCTAACCAGGGCAAAAAAAGTTGAAAAGGGGGTGCAACACGAGGACTTCCCAGGGGGTCACCCATCCTAGTACTACTTTCGCCCAAGCATGCTTAAGTTCATAGTTCTGATGGGATCCGGGGCAATAGTGCTTGTACGATCGCACCCGTCATGTTGAGGGCACAATTCCTTTATATGTTAACTGTTCAGAGTCCCAGCTTAGAGAGATGGCCCATTCAAAAAGCCCAATGGGCTTAACAACAACCCATCCGCTTCAACAACGCAGCATGCTTGCAAGACGTGATATCGACACTTTGTAGGGCCCTCCGATGTCCCACGAGTCAGGTTGTCGTCCTTTTAACTGTTCACGACGTACGATCCGGGATGGAAAAAATAGAGCAAAAGAAGAAAAGTGGCCTGAAACTAATGAAAATGTTCTATTTTGGGCTCCAAAAAATGGCACATCGAGCATGCTGGCTGCCCCCGTCGTAGAGCTCCCAGAGAACTTTGCAACGGTATGCTGTGCGCCACATAACTCCTTACGGATCAAAAGTTATAGGCATTGGAGCGACGGAGGCATGGTCACACGCCCTACGCCCTTGGTTTGCGGGCCCAGACTCTACGTGAAGCGAAGTTGTCTTCCCAATGTTCCGTGGGATTCAGTAATAGAGATTTGATGGATAAAGTATCTTGGCAACTCTAAGCAGGGCAAAAGAAATTGAAAATGGGGTGCAACACGAGGACTTCCCAGAGGGTCACCCATCCTAGTACTACTCTCCCCCAAGCACGCTTAACTACGGAGTTCTGATGGGATCTGGTACATTAGTGCTGGTATGATCGCACCCGTCATGTTGAGGGCACAATTCCTTTATATGTTAACTGTTCAGAGTCCCAAATTAGAGAGATGGCACATTCAAAAGGCCCAATGGGCTTAACGACAACCTATCCGCTTCAACATCGCAGCATGCTTGCAAGACGTGATATCGACATGTTGTAGGACCCTCTGATGTCCCGCGAGTCAGGTTGTCGTCCTTTTAACAGTTCACGACGTACGATCTGGGACTGAAAAACTGAACAAAATAAGAAAAGTGGCCTGAAACTAATGAAAATGTTCTATTTTGGGCTCCAAAAATGGGCACAGCGAGCAAGCTGGCTGCCCCCATCGTAGATCTCTCAGAGAGCTTTGCAACGGTATGTTGTGCACCGCGTAACTCCTTACGGATCAAAAGTTATGGGCATCGGAGCGACGGAGACCTGGTCACAAACCCTACGCCCTCGGTTTGCGGGCTCAGCCTCTACATGAAGCGAAGTTGTCTTGCCCAATGTTCCGTGGGATTCAGTAATAGAGATTTGGTGGATAAAGTATCTTAGCAACCCCAACCAGGGCAAAAAAAGTTGAAAAGGGGGTGCAACACGAGGACTTCCCAAGGGGTCACCCATCCTAGTACTACTTTCGCCCAAGCATGCTTAACTTCGGAGTTCTGATGGGATCCAGAGCACTAGTGCTGGTACGATCGCACCCGTCATGTTGAGGGCACAATTCCTTTATATGTTAACTGTTCAGACTCCCAGCTTAGAGAGATGGCCCATTCAAAAGGCCCAATGGGCTTAACAACAACCCATCCGCTTCAACAACACAGCATGCATGCAAGACGTGATATCAACACGTTGTAGGGCCGTCTGATGTCCCGCGCGTCAGTTTGTCATCCTTTTAACTGTTCACGACGTAAGATCCGGGACGGAAAAAATAGAGCAAAAGAAGAAAAGTGGGCTGAAACTGATGAAAATGTTCGATTTTGGGCTCCAAAAACGGGCCAGCAAGTATACTTGCTGCCCCCGTCTTAGAGCTCTCATAGAGCTTTGCAACGGCATGCTGTGCGCCGCGTAACTTCTTACGGATCAAAAATTATGGGCACCGGAGCGACGTAGACCTGGTCACAAACCCTACGCCCTCGGTTTGCGGGCCCAGCCTCTACGTGAAACGAAGTTGTCTTGCCCAATGTTCCGTGGGATTCAGTTATAGAGATTTGGTGGATAAAGTATCTTGGCAAAACTAAACAGGGCAAAAAAAATTGAACAGGGGGTGCAACACGAGGACTTCCCAGGTGGTCACCCATCCTAGTACTACTCTCGCCCAAGCATGGTTAACTTCGGAGTTCTGATGAGGTCCGGTGCATTAGTGCTGGTATGATCACACCCATCATGTTGAGAGCACAATTCCTTTATGTGTTCACTGTTCAGAGTCCCAGCTTAGAGAGATGGCCCATTCAAAAGGCCCAATGGGCTTAACGACAACCCATCCGCTCCAACAACGCAGCATGCTTGCAAGATGTGATATCGACACGTTGTAGGGCCCTCTGATGTCCCGCGAGTCAGGTTGTCGTCCTTTTAACAGTTCACGACGTACGATCTGGGACAGAAAAACATAGCAAAAGAAGAAAAGTGGCCTGAAACTGATGAAAATGATCGATTTTGGGCTCCAAAAAGGGGCACAGCGAGCAAGCTGGCTACCCCTGTCGTAGAGCTCTCAGAGAGTTTTGCAACGGTATGCTGTGCGCCGCGTAACGCCTTACGGATCAAAAGTTATGGGCAACGGAGCGACAAAGACCTGGTCACAAGCCCTACGCCCTCAGTTTCCGGGCCCAGCCTCTACGTGAAGCGAAGTTGTCTTGCCCAATGTTCCGTGGGATTCAGTAATAGAGATTTGGTGGATAAAGTATCTTGGCAACCCTAACAAGGGCAAAAAAAATTGAAAAGGGGGTGCAACACGAGGACTTCCGAGGGGGTCACCCATCCTAGTACTACCCTCGCCCAAGCACGCTTAACTTCGGAGGTCTGATGGGATCCGGTGCATTAGTGCTGGTATCATCGCACGCGTCTTGTTGAGGGCACAATTCCTTTATGTGTTAACTGTTCTGAGTCCCAACTTAGAGAGATGGCCCAATCAAAAGGCCCAATGGGCTTAACGACAACCCATCCGCTTCAACAACGCAGCATGCTTGCAAGACATGATATCGACACGTTGTAGGGCCCTCCGATGTCCCACGAGTCAGGTTGTCGTCCTTTTAACTGTTCACGACGTACGATTCGGGACCGAAAAAACATAGCAAAAGAACAAAAGTGGCTTAAAACTAATGAAAATGTTCGATTTTGGTCTCCACAACGGGGTAGAGCTCTCAAAAAGCTTTGCAACGGTATGCTGTGCACCGCGTAACTCCTTACAGATCAAAAGTTATGGGCACTGGAGCGACGGAGACCTGGTCACAAGCCCTACGCCCTCGGTTTGCGGGCCCAACCTCTACGTGAAGTGAAGTTGTCTTGCCCAATGTTCCGTGGGATTCGGTAATAGAAATTTGGTGGATGAAGTATCTTGGCAACCTTAACCAGAGCAAAAAAAATTGAAAAGGGGGTGTAACACGAAGACTTCCCAGGGGGTCACCCATCCTAGTACTACTCTCGCCCAAGCACGCTTAACTTTGGAGTTCTAAAGGGATCTGGTGCACTAGTGCTGGTATGATCGCACCCATCATGTTGAGGGCACAATTCCTTTATGTGTTAAATGTTCAGAGTCCCAACTTAGAGGAATGGCCCATTCAAAAGTCCCAATGGGCTTAACGACAACCCATTCGCTTTAACAACGCAGCATGCTTGCAAGACGTGATATCGACACGTTGAAGGGCCCTCTGATGTCCCGCGAGTCAGGTTGTCGTCCTTTTAACTGTTCACGACGTACGATCTGGGACGAAAAAACATAGCAAAAGAAGAAAAGTGGCTTGAAACTAATGAAAATGTTCGATTTTGTCCTCCAAAAAGGGCACAGCGAGCATGCAGGCTGCCCCCGTCGTAGAGCTCTCAGAGAGCTTTGCAACAGTATGTTGTACGCCGCGTAACTCCTTACGGATCAAAAGTTATGGGCACCGAATTGACGGAGACCTGGTCACAAACCCTACGCCCTCGGTTTGCGGGCCCAGCCTCTACCAGAAGCGAAGTTGTCTTGCCCAATGTTACGTGGGATTCAGTAATAGAGATTTGGTAGATAAAGTATCTTGGCAACCCTAACCAGGGCAAAAAAAACTGAAAATGGGGTGCAACACGAGGACTTCCCAAGGGGTCACCCATCCTTGTACTACTCTTGCCCAAGCACGCTTAACTTCGGAGTTTTGATGGGATCCGGTGCATTAGTGCTGGTATGATCGTACCCATCATGTTTGGGGCACAATTCCTTTATGTGTTAACTGTTCAGAGTCCCAACATAGAGGGATGGCCCATTCAAAAGGCCCAATGGGCATAACGACAACCCATCCGCTTCAACAACGCAGCATGCTTGCAAGACGTGATATCGACACGTTGTAGGGCCCTCTGATGTCCCGCGAGTCGAGTTGTCGTCCTTTTAACCATTCACGACGTACGATCCGGGACGGAAAAACAGAGCGAAAGAAGAAAAGTGGCCTGAAACTAATGAAAATGTTCGATTTTGGGCTCCAAAAAGGGGCACAGCGAGCATGCTGCCTGCCCCCGTTGTAGAGCTCGCAGAGATCTTCGCAACGGTATGTTCTGCGCCGCGTAATTCCTTACGAATCAAAAGTTATGGGTACCGAAGCGACGGAGACCTGGTCACAAACTCTATGCCCTCGGTTTACGGGCCTAGCCTCTACAAGAAGCGAAGTTGTCTTGCCCAATGTTCTGTGGGATTCAATAATAGAGATTTGGTGGATAAAGTATCTTGGAAACCCTAACCAGGTCAAAAAAAATTGAAAAGGGGGTGCAACACGAGGACTTCCCAAGGGGTCACCCATCGTAGTACTACTCTCGCCCAAGCATGCTTAACTTCGGAGTTCTGATGGGATCCAGTGCATTAGTGCTGGTATGATCGCACCAGTCATGTTGAGGGTACAATTCCTTTATGTGTTAACTGTTCACTGTCCCAGCCTAGAGAGATGGCCTATTCAAAAGGCCCAATGGGCTTAACGACAACCCATCCCCTTCAACAATGTAATATGCTTGCAAGACGTGATATCGACACGTTGTGGGGCCCTCTGATGTCCTGCGAGTCAGTTGTTGTCCTTTAAACAGTTCATGACGTACGATCCGAGACAGAAAAAAAGATCAAAAGGAGAAAAGTGGCTTGAAACTGATGAAAACGTTCGATTTTGGCCTCAAAAAGTGGGCACAGCGAGCAAGCTAGCTGCCCCCTTCGTAGAGTTCTCAAAGAGCTTTGCAACGGTATGTTGTGCGCCGCATAACTCCTTACGGATCAAAAGTTAAGGGCACCGGAGCGACGGAGACCTGGTCACAAACCTTACGCCCTCGGTTTGCGGGCCCAGCCTCTATGAGAAGCGAAGCTGTCTTACCCAATGTTCCGTGGGATTTAGTAATCAAGATTTGGTGGATAAAGTATCTTGGCAACCCAAACCAGGGCAAAAAAAATTGAAAAGGCGGTGCAACACAAGGACTTCCCAGGGGGTCACCCATCCTAGTACTACTCTCGCCCAAGCTCGCTTAACTTCGGAGTTCTGAAGGGATCCGGTGCATTAGTGCTGGTATGATCGCACCCGTCATGTTGAGGGCACAATTCCTTTATGTGTTAACTGTTCACAGTCCCGGCCTAGAGAGATGGCCCATTCAAAAGGCCCAATGGGCTTAATGACAATCCATCCGCTTCAACAACGCAGCATGCTTGCAAGACGTGATTTCGACATGTTGTAGGGCCCTCTAATGTCCCGCGAGACAGGTTGTCAACCTTTTAACATTTCACGACGTACGATTCGGGATGGAAAAAAAGAGCAAAAGAAGAAAAGTGGCTTGAAACCGATGAAAACATTCGATTTTGGGCGCCAAAAAGGGGCACAGTGAGCAAACTGGCTACCCCCGTCGTAGAGCCCTCAGAGAGCTTTGCATCGGTATGCTGTGCGCCGCGTAACTCCTTACGGATCAAAAGTTATGGACACTGGAGCGACGAAGACCTGGTCACAAACCCTACGCCCTCGGTTTGCGGGCCCAGCCTCTACAAGAAGCCAAGTTGTCTTGCCCATTGTTCCGTGGGATTCAGTAATAGATATTTGCAGGATAAAGTATCTTGGCAACCCTAACCAAGGCAAAAAAAATTTAAAAGGGGGTGCAACACTAGGACTTCCCAGGGGGCCACCCATCCTAGTACTACTCTTGCCCAAGCACGCTTAACTTCGTAGCTCTGATGGGATCTGGTGCATTAGTGCTGGTATGATCGCACCCGTCATGTTGAGGGCACAATTCCTTTATGTGTTAACTATTCATAGTCCCAGCTTAGAGAGATGGCCAATTCAAAAGGCCCAATGGGCTTAACGACAACCCATCCGCTTCAACAACGTACCATGCTTGCAAGACGTGATATCGACACATTGTAGGGCCCTCAGATGTCCTGCGAGTCAGTTTGTCGTCTTTTTAACAGTTCACAACGTAAGATCCGGGATAGAAAATCAGAGCAAAAGAAGAAAAGTGGCCTGAAACTAATGAAAATGTACGATTTTGGGCTCCAAAAACGGGCCAGCAAGCATACTGGCTGCCCCTGACGTGATTTTGACACGTTGTAGGGCCCTCTAATGTCCCGCGAGACATGTTGCCATCCTTTTAACAATTCACGACGTACGATTCGGGACAGAAACACAGAGCAAAAGAAGAAAAGTGGCTTGAAACTGATGAAAACATTCGATTTTGGGCTCCAAAAAGGGGCACAGCAAGCAAGCTGGCTACCCCCGTCGTGGAGCTCTCAGAGAGCTTTGCAACGGTATGCTGTGCGCCGAGCAACTTCTTACGGATCAAAAGTTATGGGCACCGGAGCGACGGAGACCTGGTCACAAACCCTACGCCCTCGGTTTGCGGGCCCAGCCTCTACGTGAAACCAAGTTGTCTTGCCCAATGTTCCGTGGGATTCAGTAATATAGATTTGGTAGATAAATTATCTTGGCAACACTAACCAGGGCAAAAAAAATTGAAAAGGGGGTGCAACACGAGGACTTCCCAGGTGGTCACCCATCCTAGTACTACTCTGGCCCAAGCACGGTTAACTTCGGAGTTCTGATGAGATCCGGTGCATTAGTGCTGGTATGATCACACCTGTCATGTTGAGTGCAAAATTCCTTTTTGTGTTAACTGTTCAGAGTCCCAGCTTAGAGTGATGGCCCATTCAGAAGGCCCAATAGGCTTAACGACAACCCATACGCTTCAACAACGCAGCATGCTTGCAAGACGTGATATCGACACGTTGTACGCCCCTCTGATGTCCCGCGAGTTAGGTTTTCATCCTTTTAACTGTTCACGACGGACGATCTGGGACAGAAAAACAGAGCAAAAGAAGAAAAGTGGCATGAAACTGATGAAAATATTGGATTTTGGGCTCCAAAAACAGGCACAGCGAGCATGCTAGCTGACCCCGTCGTCGAGCTCTCAGAGAGGTTTGCAACGGTATGCTGTACGGCGCGTAACTCCTTACGGATCAAAAGTTATGAGCACTGGAGCGACGGAGACCTTGTCACAAGCCCTACGCCCTCGGTTTGCGGGCCCAGCCCCTACGTGAAGCGAAGTTGTCTTGCCCAATGTTTCGTGGGATTCAGTAATAGAGATTTGGTGAATAAAGTATCTTGGCAACTCAAAAAAATTGAAAAGGGGGTGCAACACGAGGACTTCCCAGGGGGTCACCCATACTAGTACTACTCTCGCCCAAACGCCCTTAAATTTGGAGTTCTGCTGGGATCTGGTGCATTAGTGCTGGTATGATCGCACCCGTCATGTTGAGGGCACAATTCCTTTATGTGTTAACTATTCACAGTGCCAGCCTAGAGAGATGACCCTTTCAAAAGGCCCAATGGGCTTAACGACAACCCATTCGCTTTAACAACGCAGCATTCTTGCAAGACGTGATATCGACAAGTTGTAGGGCCCTCTGATGTCCCGCGAATCAGGTTGTCGTCCTTTTAATAGTTCACGACGTACGATCCAGGACGGAAAAATAGAGCAAAAGAAGAAAAGTGGCCTAAAACTAATGAAAATGTTTGATTTTGTGCTACAAAAAGGGGCACAGCGAGCATGCTGGCTATCCCCGTCGTAGAGCTCTCAGAGAGCTTTGCAACGGTATGTTGTACACTGCGTAACTCCTTACGGATCAAAAGTTATGGCCACCGAATTGATGGAGACCTAGTCACAAACCCTACACCCTCGGTTTGTGGGCCCAGCCTCTACAAGAAGCGAAGTTGTCTTGCCCAATGTTACGTGGGATTCAGTAATAGAGATTTGGTGGATAAAGTATCTTGGCAACCCTAACCAGGTCAAAAAAAATTGAAAAGGGTGTGCAACACGAGGACTTCCCAGGGGGTCATCCATCCTAGTACTACTCTCGCCCAAGCAAGCTTAACTTCGGAGTTCTGATGTGATCCGGTGCATTAGTGCTGGTATGATCGCACCCATCATGTTGAGAGCACAATTCCTTTATGTGTTAACTATTCAGAGTCCCAGCTTAGAGAGATGGCCCATTCAAAAGGCCCAATGGGATTAACGACAACCCATCCCCTTCAACAACGTAGCATGCTTGAAAGACGTGATATCGACACGTTGTGGAGCCCTCTGATGTCCTACGAGTCAGGTTGTCGTCCTTTAAACAGTTCACGACGTACGATCCGAGACCGAAAAAAAGAGCAAAAGAAGAAAAGTGGCTTGAAATTGATGAAAACATACGATTTTGGCCTCAAAAAATGGGCACAGCGAGCAAGCTGGCTGCCCCCGTCGTAGAGTTCTCAGAGAGCTTTGCAACGGTATGTTGTGCACCGCATAACTCCTTACGGATCAAAATATATGGGCACCGGAGCGACGGAAACCTGGTCACAAACCCTACGACCTCGGTTTCCGGGCCCAGCCTCTACGAGAAGCGAAGTTGTCTTGCCCAATGTTCCGTGGGATTTAGTAATCGAGATTTGGTGGATAAAGTATCTTGGCAACCCAAACCAGGGCAAAAAAAATTGAAAAGGCGGTGCAACACGAGGACTTCCAGGGGTCACCCATCCTAGTACTACTTTCGCCCAAGCACGCTTAACTTCAGAGTTCTGATGGGATCCGGTGCATTAGTGCTGGCATGATTGCACCCATCATGTTGAGGGCACAATTCTTTTATGTGTTAACTGTTCATAGTTCCAGCCTAGAGAGATGGCCTATTCAAATGGCCCAATGGGCTTAACGATAACCCATCCGTTTCAACAACGCAGCATGCTTGCAAGACGTGATATCGACACGTTGTAGGGCCCTCTAATTGCCCGCGAGACAGGTTGTCATCCTTTTAACAATTCACGACTTACGATCCGGGACGGAAAAAAAGAGCAAAAGAAGAAAAGTGGCTTGAAACTGATGAAAACATTCGATTTTGGGCTCCAAAAATGGGCACAGTGAGCAAGCTGGCTACCCTCGTCGTAGAGCTCTCAGAGAGCTTTGCATCGGTGTGCTGTGCGCCGCGTAACTCTTTACAGATCAAAAGTAGTAGGCACTGGAGCGACGAAGACCTGATCACAAACCCTACGCCCTCGATTTGCGGGCCCAGCCTCTACAAGAAGTGAAGTTGTCTTGCCCAATGTTCCGTGGGATTCAGTAATAGAGATTTGGTGGATAAAGTATCTTGGCGACCCTAACAAGGGCAAAAAAAATTGAAAAGGGGGTGCAACACGAGGACTTCCCAGGGGGTCACCCATCCTAGTACTACTCTTGCCCAAGCACGCTTAACTTCGTAGTTCTGATGGGATCCTGTGCATTAGTCCTGGTATGATCGCACTTTTCATGTTGGGGGCACAATTCCTTTATATGTTAACTGTTCAGAGTCCCAGCTTAGAGAGATGGCCCAGTCAAAAGGCCCAATGGGATTAACGACAACCCATCCGCTTCAACAACGTAGCATGCTTGCAAGACGTGATATCGACACGTTGTAGGGCCCTCTGATTTCCCGCGAGTTAGTTTGTTGTCCTTTTAACAGTTCACGACGTAACATCCGGGACGAAAAAACAGAGCAAAAGAAGAAAAGTGGCCTGAACCTAATGAAAATGTTAGATTTTGGGCTCCAAAAAGGGACCAGCAAGCATACTTGCTGCCCCTGTCGTAGAGCTCTCAGAGAGCTTTGCAACGGTATGCTGTGTGCCGCGTAACTTCTTACGGATCAAAAGTTATGGGCACCGGAGCGACGTATACCTGGTCACAAACCCTACGCTCTCGGTTTGCGGGCCCAGCCTCTACGTGAAACGAAGTTGTCTTGCCCAGTGTTCCGTGGGATTCAGTAATAGAGATTTGGTAGATAAAGTATCTTGGCAACACTAACCAGGGCAAAAAAAATTGAAAATGGGGTGCAACACGAGGACTTCCCAGGTGGTCACCCATCCTAGTACTACTCTCGCCCAAGCACGGTTAACTTCGGAGTTCTGATGAGATCCGGTGCATTAGTGCTGGTATGATCACACCCGTCATGTTGAGTGCAAAATTCCTTTATGTGTTAACTGTTCAGAGTCCCAGCTTAGAGTGATGGCCCATTCAAAAGGCCCAATAGGCTTAACGACAACCAATCCGCTTCAACAACGCAGCATGCTTGCAAGACGTGATATCGACACGTTGTACGCCCCTCTGATGTCCCGCGAGTTAGGTTGTCGTCCTTTTAACAGTTAACTACTTACGATCTGGGACAGAAAAACAGAGCAAAAGAAGAAAAGTGGCCTGAAACTAATGAAAATATTCGATTTTGTGCCCCAAAAAGGGGCACAGCGAGCATACTGGCTGGCCCCGTCGTAGAGCTCTCAGAGAGCTTTGCAACAGTATGTTGTACGCCGCGTAACTACTTGCGGATCAAAAGTTATGGGCACCGGAGGGACGGAGACCTGGTCACAAACCCTACGCCCTCGGTTTGCAGGCCCAACCTCTACAAGAAGCGAAGTTGTCTTGCCCAATGTTCCGTGGGATTCAGTAATAGAGATTTGGTGGATAAAGTATCTTGGCAACCCTAACCAGGGCAAAAAAAATTGAAAAGGGTGTGCAACACGAGGACTTCCCTGGGGGTCACCCATCCTAGTACTACTCTCCCCCAAGCACGCTTAACTTCGAAGTTCTGATGGGATCCGGTGCATCAGTGCTGGTATGATCGCACCCGTCATGTTGAGGGCACAATTCCATTATGTGTTAACTGTTCAGAGCCCAGCTTAGAGAGATGGCCCATTCAAAAGGCCCAATGGGCTTAACGGCAACCCATCCCCTTCAACAACGCAGCATGCTTGCAAGACGTGATATTGACACGTTGTAGGGCCCTCTGATGTCCCGCGAATCAGGTTTTTGTCCTTTGAACAATTCACGACGTACGATCCGAGACGGAAAAAAAGAGCAAAAGAAGAAAAGTGGCTTGAAACTGATGAAAACGTTCCATTTCGGGCTCCAAAAAGGGGTACAGCGAGCAAGCTGGCTGCCCTCATCCTAGAGCTCTCAGTGAGCTCTGCATCGGTATGCTGTGCGCCGCGTAACTCCTTACGGATCAAAAGTTATGGGCACCGGAGCGACGGATACTTGGTCACAAACCCTACGCCCACGGTTTGCGGGCCCAGCTTCTACAAGAAACGAAGTTTTCTTGCCCAATGTTCCGTGGGATTCGGTAATAGAAATTTGGTGGATAAAGTATCTTGGTAACCCTAACCAAGGCAAAAAAAATTGAAAAGCGGGTGCAACACGAGGACTTCCCGGGGGGTCACCCATCCTAGTACTACTCTCGTCTAAACACGCTTAACTTCGAAGTTCTGATGCGATCCGGTGCATTAGTACTGGTATGATCGCACCCATCATGTTGAGGGCACAATTCCTTTATTTGTTAACGGTTCACAGTTCCAGCCAAGTGAGATGGCCCATTGAAAAGGCCTAACGGGCTTAACGACAGCCCATCCACTTCAACAACGCAGCATGCTTGCAAGACGTGATATTGACACGTTGTAGGGCCCTCTGTTTTCCCGCGAGTTAGGTTGTCATCCTTTTAACAGTTCACGACATACTATCCGGGACAGAAAGGCATAGCAAAAGAAGAAAAATGGCCTGAAACTGATGAAAACGTTCAATTTTGGGATCCAAAAACGGGCAAAGCGAGCAAGCTGGCTACCCCCATCGTACAGCTCTCAGAGAGCTTTGCAACGCTATGTTGTGCGCCGTGTAACTTCTTACGGATCAAAAGTTATGGGCACTGGAGCGACGGAGACTTGGTCACAAACCCTACGCCCTTGGTTTGCGGGCCCAGCCTCTACTAGAATCAAAGTTGTCTTGACCAATGTTCCGTGTGATTCAGTAATAGAGATTTGGTGGATAAAGTATCTTGGCAACCCTAACCAGGGCAAAAAAAATTGAAAAGGGGGTGCAACACGAGGACTTCCTAAGGGGTCACCCATCCTATTACTACTCTCGCCCAAGCACGCTTAACTTCGGAGTTCTGATCGGATCCGGTGCATTAGTGCTGGTATGATCGCACCCATCATGTTGAGGGCACAATTCCTTTATGTGTTAACGGTTCACAGTTCCAGCCTAGTGAGATGGCCCATTGAAAATGCCCAATGGGCTTAACGAAAACCCAACCGCTTCAACAACGCAGCATCCTCGCGGGACTTGATATCAACACGTTGTAGGGCCCTCTGATGTCCCGCGAGTCAGGTTGTCGTCCTTTTAACAGTTCACGACGTACGATCCGGGATGAAAAAATAGAGCAAAAGAATAAAAGTGGCCTGAAATTGATGAAAATGTTCTATTTTGGGCTCCAAAAAGGGGCAAAGCGAGCAAGCTAGCTGCCCCCATCTTAGTGCTCTCGAAGAGCTTGGCAACGATATGCTGTGCGCCGCATAACTCCTTACGGATCAAATCTTATAGGCACCGGAGCGACGGAAACCTGGTCACAAGCCCTACGCCCTTCGGTTTGCGGGCCCAGCCTCTAGGTGAAGCGAAGTTGTCTTGCCCAAAGTTCCGTGGGATTCGAAAATAGAAATTTGGTGGATAAAGTATCTTCGCAACCCTAACCTGGGCAAAAAAAATTGAAAAGGGGGTGCAACAAGAGGACTTCCCAGGGGGTCACCCATCCAAGTACTACTCTCGTCCAAGTACGCTTAACTTCGGAGTTATGATGGGATCCGGTGCATTAGTGCTAGTATGATCGCACCAGTCATGTTGAGGGCACAATTCCTTTATGTGTTAACTGTTCACAGTCCCAGCCTAGAGAGATGGCCCCATTCAAAAGGCCCAATGGGCTTAACGACAACCCATCCGCTTCAACAACGCAGCATGCTTGTAAGACGTGATATCGACACGTTATAGTGCCCTCTGATGTCCGGCGAGTCAGGTCGTCATTCTTTTAACAATTCACGACGTATGATTCGGGACGGAAAAACAGAGCAAAAGAAGAAAAGTGGCATGAAACTGATGAAAACGTTCGAATATGGGCTCCAAAAACGGGCACAGTGAACAAGCTGGCTGCCCCCGTCGTAGAGCTCATAGAGTGCTTTGCAACGGTATGCTGTGCGCCGCGTAACTCCTTACGGATCAAAAGTTATGGGCACTGAAGCGACGGAGACCTGGTCACAAACTCTACGCCCTCGGTTTGCGGGCCCAGCATCTATGTGAAGCGAAGTTGTCTTGCCCAATGTTCCGTGGGATTCAGCAATATAGATTTGGTGGATAAAGTATCTTGGCAACCCTAACCAGGGCAAAAAAAATTGAAAAGGGGGAGCAACAAGAGCACTTCCCAAAGGGTCACCCATCCTAGTACTACTCTCGCCCAAGCACGCTTAACTTCGTAGTTTTGGTGGGATCCGATGCATTAGTGCTGGTATGATCGCACCCGTCATGTTGAGGGCACAATTCCTTTATGTGTTAACTGTTCACTGTCCCAGCTTAGAGAGATGGCCCATTCAAAAGTCCCAATGAGCTTAACGACAACCCATCCGCTTCAACAATGCAGCATGCTTGCAAGACGTGATATCGACACGTTGTAGGGCCCTCTGATGAGCCGCGAGTCAGGTTGTCATCCTTTTAACAATTCACGACGTACGATCCGGGATGGAAAAATAGAGCAAAAGAATAAAAGTGGCCTGAAACTGACGAAAACATTCAATTTTGGCTCCAAAAACGGGAACAGCGAGCACGCTGGCTGCCCCCGTCGTAGGGCTCTCGGTGAGATTTGCAACGGTATGTTGTGCGCAGCGTAACTCCTTACGGATCAAAAGTTATGGGCACCGGAGCGATAGAGACCTGGTCACAAACCCTATGCCCTCGGTTTGCGGGCCCAGCCTCTACGTGAAGCGAAGTTGTCTTGTCCAATGTTTCGTGGGATTCAATAATAGAGATTTGGTGGATAAAGTATCTTGGCAACCCTAACCAAGAAAAAAAAATTGAAAAGCGGGTGCAACATGATGACTTCCCATGGGGTCACCCATCCTAGTACTACTCTTGCCCAAGCACGCTTAACTTTAGAGTTCTGATGGGATCCGGTGCATTAGTGCCGTATGATCGCACCCGTCATGTTGAGGGCACAATTCCTTTATGTGTTAACTGTTCACAGTCCCAGCCTAGAGAGATGGCCTAATCAAAAGGCCCAATGGGCTTAACAACAACCCATCCGATTCAACAACGCAGCATTCTTACAAGACATGATATCGACACGTTGTAGGACCCTCTGATGTCCCGCGAGTCAGGTTGTCGTCCTTTTAATAGTTAACGACGTACGATCCGGGACAAAAAAGTAGAGCAAAAGAAGAAAAGTGGCCTGAAACTGATGAAAACTTTCGATTTTGGGCTCCAAAAATGGGCACAACGAGCATGCTGCTGCCCCCGTCGTAGAGCTCTCAGAGAGCTTTGCAACGGTATGTTGTGCGCCACGTAACTCATTAAGGATCAAAAGTTATGGGCACCAGAGCGACGGAGACATTGTCACAAACCCTACGCCCTTGGTTTGTGGGCCCAACCTCTACGTGAAACAAAGTTGTCTTGCCCATTGTTCCCTGGGATTCAGTAATTGAGATTTGGTGGATAAAGTATCTTGGCAACCCTAACCAGGGCAAAAAAAATTGAAAAGGGGGTGCAACACGAGGACTTCCCAGGGGTCATCCATCCTAGTACTACTCTCACCCAAGCACGCTTAACTTCGGAGTTCTGATGGTATCCGGTGCATTAGTGCTTGTATGATCGCACCCGTCATGTTGAGGGCATAATTCCTATATGTGTTAACGGTTCACACTCCCAGCCTAGAGAGATGGCCCATTCAAAAAGCCCAATGGGCTTAACGAAAAACCATCAGCTTCAACAACGCAGCATCCTCGCAAGACGTGATATCGACACGTTGTAGGGCATTTTGATGTCCCGCGAGTCAGGTTGTCGTCCTTTTAACAGTTCACGACGTACGATTCGGGATGGAGAAACAGAGCAAAAGAAGAAAAGTGGACCGAAACTGATGAAAAAGTTCGATTTTGGGCACCAAGAAGGGGCACAGCGTGGAACCTGCGTGCCCCTGTCGTAGAGCTCTTAGAGAGCCTTGCAACGGTATCGTTCGCGCTTCGTACCTCCTTACAAATCAAAAGTCATGGGCCCCAGAGCGACGGAGACCTGGTCACAAACCCTACGCCTTCAGTTTGCGGGCCCAGCCTCTACAAGAAGCAAAGTTGTCTTGCCCAATGTTCCGTGGGATTTAGTAATAGAGATTTCGTTGATAAAGTATCTTAGCAACCCTAACCAGGGCAAAAAAAGTTGAAAAGGGGGTGCAACACGAGGACTTCCCAGGTGGTCACCCATCCTAGTACTACTCTCGCCCAAGCACGCTTAACCTCGGAGTTCTTATGGGATCCGGTGCATTAGAGCTGGTATGATAGCACCCGTCATGTTGAGGGCACAATTCCTTTATGTGTTTACTGTTCACAGTCCCAGCCTAGAGAGATGGCCCATTCAAAAGGCCCAATGGGCTTAACGACAACCCATCCGCTTCAATAACGAAGCATACTTTCAAGACGTGATATCGACAAGTTGTAGGGCCCTTTGATGTCCCGCGAATCAGGTTGTCATCCTTTTAACAGTTCACAACGTATGATCCGGGACGGAAAAACAGAGCAAAAGAAGAAAAGTGGCCTGAAACTGATGAAAACATTTGATTTAGGGCTCCAAAAATGGGTACAGCAAGCATGCTAGCTGCCCCCGTCGTAGAGCTCTTGGAGAGCTTTGCAACGGTTTGCTGTGCGCCGTGTAACTCCTTATGGATCAAAAGTTCTGGGCACCGGAGCGACGGAGACCTGGTCACAAACCCTACGCCCTCGGTTTGCGGGCCCAGCCTCTACGTGTATCGAAGTTGTCTTGCCCAATGTTCCGTGGGATTCAGTAATAGAGATTTGGTGGATAAAGTATCTTGGCAACCCTAACCAGGGCAATAAAAATTGAAAAGGGGGTGCAACACGAGGACTTCCCAGGGGGTCACCCATCCTAGTACTACTCTCGCCCAAGCACGCTTAACTACGGAGTTCTGATGGGATCCGATGCATTAGTGCTGGTATGAACGCACCTGTGAGGCCCGACCCCGAATAACATGCTTTACCTTGATTTGCGTGCCTTAGACCTAGAACTGTATGACTGACCTTGGATTACGTGCCTTGTCTTGATTTTTGTGCATGCCTCTTTATACGTGCCTTAACCTAGAATTGTGTGCCCTAATCCTCAATATACATGCGATACCTAGATAAACGTGCCATGACCTTAATTTATGTGCGAGACCTTGATTTGCGTGTGTCTCTTCGTTTCGTGTGCATTAACCTTGAACTGCGTGCTTTAACCTAGATTTAAGATCGTGTCTTAAATTACGTGCATTGCATTGAATTACGTGACTTATTTCGGTCTACGTTCATTCACCTAGGGTTGCGTGTGTTAGCATTAGAATCTGTGCACTTATTTTGAAGTATGTGCCTTAGTCTTGAAATACGTGATGTACTTCGTAGTTCGTGTCTACCTCGTAATTCGTGCCCTAGATCTAGGAATCCATGCCACCACGTTAATCAAGAAAAAATCCTATACAAAGCACTAGACACTAAAATAATCCTACAAAATCCACTAACCAATATTATATTCCTAATTCAAATTCTCTACAAACTCTACTAACAATAAAATAATACTAAACTATTCCTACATTTTCCACTATCTATTATTCTATTCATAATTCAACTTATCAACAAACATTCCTATATTTTATTCTACCTAGATTCCCTCATTCCCCAACATTCCTATGACAATTCTAATGACACAAATGCATAAAAAAAATTAGTCCTAGACAAACACTGACAAAACACTTAACACAATGCATAAAAAATTGCTCAAATTCTCCTCAAATCTCCACCATTTTCGACCAAGTGCTCCATGCCCATGCTATCCATTTCAAAATACTCCTTGAAGACACAAAAAGACTGAAAATGGGTTGCCCAAGGCCGACCATATGCTTAGAACAATGCAAAACATCACTCTTTGTCATTCTTTGTCATATTCTTTCATTTCTCCTTCTTTTCTCTCACTTCCCTCTCATTTTCTCTCTCCATTTCGGTTTTGGCTGAGTTCTCTCCACCTCCTAGCTCATCTTCTTCATCATATGGTGCAACAAGACAAGCAACCATCAAAGAAACTCAAGTGAACAAGCTAAGATGCGAAAACTACACATGCATGTCCTTTGAAGACTTCTATTCGGCCCTAGGTAAGTTTCTTGGCTTCCATTTCTTTTCTTCTTGTTCTAACCTCATGCATGTGCTAAGAGATTGATCACTAGGCTAGGAAAAATAGAGAAACCAAGTTGGAATCTCGGCTAAGCAAGAAGAAGAAGAGATTTGAGCTTCAACAAGTTTTTGTGCATCTTTGGGTTGATTGCAAAGGTGAGGGCTAAAACCTTTTGAAAATCTTTCAAAAATTCACATGCATGCTCATAAATGTATGTCTTTGCTTCTGTACTTGAGTTATATGGTTGTTCATAAGCTTAAACAACCATGCATGGCAAGATCTTGGCTTCAAAGTGATGCTAGGTGAAGTCGGATTGTTGACAGCTCTCTGACCAGTCTGTTTCGAGGTACGTTTAGCTAGGAAAATGATGTTAAAAATGATTTAAAATTGGTAGGTGACTAGTTTGGACAGTTTTGAACATTTTTCCCAGAAACAGGCCGAAGCTAATTTTGAATCTAAGGTCCTCAAAATAGCAAATCTTTAAAATGTGTCCAAATCTGGAAATCAGGAAAAAAGAAGCAGGTTTTGGTAGATGCACTGACCTTGTAGAACGAACCATATTTGACTTAGTAAATGATGTCCAAAATGCATGAAATTTGTTGTGCTGCTAGATTTTTCAGTTCTGGACAATTTTGTCAGAAATGGGCCAAGGCTAAAACTGACACTAAGGACCACAAAAACATCAATTTCTGAAAAGTGTGCAAATCTGGACAGTTTTGTGCTACTTCACTGTTTCGGCTATAACTAATGATTCCGAACTCCAATTGATGCAAGGTTTATTTCTGATTTTAGTTAACTTCTCAAGATTTAATTTGACATCTTATTCAATAGATTTGGAGACTGTTTGATTATTCTATTGATTGTGAGATAACAGCCTATTCCAGTAAGGGTTTCACTTAGTTATATGCTTGGAAAATTGTTGTAACCTCTCTTGTGGTACTAATTGCTTGGACTTGTGGTGTTGGGATGTTGTGTGGACTGTTTTGAGTACTTGAGGATGTTTCAATTGAATGATTCATGACTTGAGAATGATTTTGAGTGGACTTAGGGTTTAATCACACGGTTAAGCATGAAACGGAAACCCTAATGACTAGGTAGTCTTGCTAAGTGTTGATCATTTGGATATTGTGTGGAAATTATATGCTTAGTGGGCTGCCCGTAAATTTCTTATAACTTCAAATGTGATTTTGACCATTGCATGTTGACAAATAAGCTTTTCTTGCACCCGAACCCATGTTGGTGTCATTGCATGTTGAATAATCTTATCACTTGATCATGTGAACTTCGTAATGAGTTATATGGCCTGTTTTACATGTGTTACATGGCTTCCCGTTTAATTTTCATATAACTCTATATGCCTTTCAAGTGAAATTTCCTGTCTTATCGTGCCCTGCTTGTTTACCTGATTACTTGGTCAATGTGCAATCTTATGACTATTCGGAGGCAACCTACTTTGTTGTCCTCCTACTGTGATATATTACCTGTCATAAATGTGCATTGCATACAAGGTTACAACCTTTCCTGTTGGCATGGTAGCGATCACGCACACCGGGCGGCATCGGACTTGCCGGTGTACCCGTGACTACCATGGTCCCATTCCCTCTCTCGCTTGGGGGCTAGACTTCCTCGGAGAGTTGGGTCGTAGGATTTCGGGGTACATCCGGAGTACACCCACCTGGCGTGTTTTGGGGTTATTTGAAGTCGACCGCAACATCTGATTCTGAAACTGATCTGAGAGCAAAAGCTCACCGTATCCTTTTACTGTGTGTATAAGTACTCTCGCTTGGTTCCTAGGGAACCTCGGGGAGGAAAGACTCGTATTTCTGTTTCTGTACTTATATTATTGTTATATTCATGCTTGCAAAAGGATTTTCATATGTTGAACCAGAAAATGAGTTTCAAAACGTATTTCTCGTTCCCCCTCGCTGAGTTCATAAGGACTCACCCTCTTTTTCATTACAGGTGAAGAAGAACAGGTACAGGTACCCGAGGACAACGTGCCTATCGATGATTCCTTGGAGTGATTGCCTGTCCTATGTGTTTTGTGTGTTTGTGGCCATTTGTGAACTCCATGCTACTTGAAGACTATTTCTTTCATGTTGCTTAACGTTGTAATGTAAAAGACCCCCGTTATAATTTGGGGTCTAATTTTGGGTTGTACTTATATTAAGTAGACCGATGCTAGACATGACACTATTATGATCGTTTTGCTATTATTACTGCTAGTATCTATCATACGTTATGACGTATTAGTTAAGGACTAAGTAAATGAATTTATCTAATCTTAAACAGGCGCTCGCTATTAAGTTAAGGTCAACATGTATATTTTGTAACGAGGACAAACAAACAAACGAGACATAGAATCATACTAGGTTATAAATCAAAAGAGACATCAAGATAACCAATAGGCATTTCAATTGACGATAAATAGCAATCTTAGTTGGAAATGAATTTGAGATAGTAAATTTTGAGGCGTTTTAGAGAATTAGGCCAAACCAAAGAGCCCAATTACAGCCGTTATGCTGCCGGTTTTCCGGAAAACTTTGGAGTTTAGACTAAAATGATAAGTGTTAAATATTCCTAAATAGTTAAGTATGTGACATATTCTGAACGTTTAGATCAAACCCTAGTCTAACCTTACAGGCCGGGTTGGGGCGTGACAGCACCCGTCTTGTTGAGGGCACAATTCCTATATGTGTTAACGGTTCACAGTCCCAGCCTAGAGAGATAGCCCATTCAAAAGGCCCAATGGGCTTAACGACAACCCATGCGCTTCAACAATGTAGCATCCTCGCAAGACGTGATATCAACATGTTGTAGGGCCCTCTTATGTCCCGCGAGTCAGGTTGTCGTCCTTTTAACAGTTCACGACGTACGATCCGGGATAGAAAGACATAGCAAAAGAAGAAAAGCGGCCTGAAACTGATGAAAACGTTCGATTTTGGGCTCTAAAAATGGGCACAGCGAGCAAGCTGGTTGCCCTCGTCGTAGAGCTCTCAGAGTGCTTTGTAACGGTATGTTGTGCGCCGCATAACTCCTTACGGATCAAAAGTTAAGGGCACCGGAGCGACGGAGACCTGGTCACAAACCCTATACCCTCGGTTTACAGGCCCAGCCGCTACGTGAAGCGAAGTTGTCTTGCCCAATGTTCTGTGGGATTCAGTAATAGAGATTTGGTCGATAAAGAATCCTGGAAACCCTAACTAGGGTAAAAAAAATTGAAAAGGGGGTGCAACACGAGGACTTCCCAGGGGGTCACCCATCCTAGTACTACTCTCGCCCAAGCACGCTTAACTTCGGAGTTCTGATGGGATCCGGTGCATTAGTGCTGATATGATCGCACCCATCATGTTAAGGGCATAATTCCAATATATGTTAACGGTTCACAGTCCCAGCCTAGAGAGATGGCCCATTCAAAAAGCCCAATGGGCTTAACGACAACCCATCCACTTCAACAACGCAGCATCCTCGCGAGACGTGATATCGACACATTGTACGGCCCTTTGATGTCCCGCGAGTCAGGTTGTCATCCTTTTAACAGTTCACGACGTACGATCCGGGATGGAAAAACTGAGCAAAAGAAGAAAAGTGGACTGAAACTAATGAAAACGTTCGATTTTGGGCTCCAAAAAGGGCACAACGAGTAAGCTGGCTGCCCCCGTCGTAGAGCTCTCAGAGAATTTTGCAACGGTATGCTGTGCGCCGCGTAACTCCTTACCATTCAAAAGTTATGGCCACCGGAGCGACGGAGACGTGGGCACAAACCCTACGCCTTCGATTTGCGGGCCCAGCCTCTACAAGAAGCGAAGTTGTCTTGCCCAATGTTCCGTGGGATTCAGTAATAGCGATTTGGTGGATAAAGTATCTTCGCAAATCTAACCAGGGCAACAAAAAGTTGAAAAGGGGGTGCAACACGAGGACTTACTAGGGGGTCACCCATCCTAGTACTACCCTCGCCCAAGCACGCTTAACTTCAGAGTTCTGATGGGATCCGGTGCATTAGTGCTGGTATGATCGCACCCGTCATGTTGAGGGCACAATTCCTTTATGTGTTAACTTTTTATACTCCTAGCTTAGAGAGATGGCCCATTCAAAAGGCCCAATGGGCTTAACAGCAACCCAACCGCTTCAACAACGCAACATGCTTGCAAGACGTGATATCGACACGTTGTAGGGCCCTCTGATGTCCCGCGAGTCAGGTTGTCGTCCTTTTAATAGTTGACTACGTACGATCCGGGACGGAAAAACAGAGCAAAAGAAGAAAAGTGGCTTGAAACGGATGGAAACGTTCAATTTTAGGTTCCAAAAATGGGCACAGTGAGAAAGCTGGCTGCCCCCGTCGTGGGGCTCCCAGAGAGCTTTGCAACGGTATGTTGTGCGCCACGTGACTCCTTAAGGATCAAAAGTTATGGGCACCGGAGTGACGGAGACCTGGTCACAAACTCTACGCCCTCGGTTTGCGGGCCTAGCCTCTACGTGAAGCGAAGTTGTCTTGGCCATTGTTCCGTGGGATTCAGTAATAGAGATTTGGTGATAAAGTATCTTGGCAACACTAACCAGGGCCAACAAAATTGAAAAGGGGGTGCAACACGAGGACTTCCCAGGGGGTGACCCATCCTAGTACTACTCCCGCCCAAGCACGCTTAACTTCGGAGTTCTGAGGGGATCCGGTGCATTAGTGCTGCTATGATCGCACCCGTCATGTTGAGGGCACAATTCCTATATGGGTTAACAGTTCGCAATCCCAGCCAAGAGAGATGGCCCATTCAAAAGGCCCAATGGGCTTAACGACAACCCATCTGCTTCAACAACGCAGCATGCTTGCAAGACATGATATCGACACGTTGTAGGGCCCTCTGATGTCCCGTGAGTCAGGTTGTCGTCCTTTTAACAGTTCACAACGTATGATTCGGGACGGAAAAACAGAGCAAAAGAAGAAAAGTGTCATGAAACTGATGAAAACGTTCAATTTTGGGCTCCAAAAATGGGCACAGTGAGCATGCTGGTTGTCCCCGTCATAGAGCTCTCAAAGATCTTTGCAACGGTATGCTGTGCACCGCGTAACTCCTTAGGGATCAAAAGTTATGGGCACCGGAGCGACGGAGACCTGGTCACAAACCCTACGCCCTCGGTTTGCGGGCCCAACCTCTACCTGAAACGAAGTTGTCTTGCCCAATGTTCCGTGGGATTCAGTAATAGAGATTTGGTGGATAAAGTACCTTGGCAACCATAACCAGGGCAAAAAAAATTGACAAGGTGGTGCAACACGAGGACTTCCGAGGGGGTCACCCATCCTAGTACTTCTCTCGCCCAAGCACGCTTAACTTCGGAGTTTAGAAGTGATCCGGTGCATTAGAGCTGGTATGATTGCACCCGTCATGTTGAGGGCACGATTCCTATATGTGTTAACGGTTCACAGTCCCAGCCTAGAGAGATGGCCCATTCAAAAGTCCCAATGGGCTTAACGACAACCCATCCGCTTCAACGACGCAGCATCCTCGCAAGATGTGATATCAACACGTTGTAGGGCCCTGTGATGTCCCGCAAGTCAGGTTGTAGTCCTTTTACCAGTTCACGACGTGTGATCAGGGACGGAAAAACAGAGCAAAAGAAGAAAAGTGGCCTGAAATTGATGAAAACTTTCGATTTTGGGATCCAAAAACGGGCACAGCAAGCAAGGTGGTTGCCCCTGTCATAGAACTCTCAGAGAGCTTTGCAACGATACGTTGTGCACCGCGCAACTCCTTACGGATCAAAAGTTATGGGCACCAGAGCGACGGAGACGTGGTCATAAACCCTACGCCCTCGGTTTGCGGGCCCAGCCTCTACGTGAAGCGAATTTGTCTTGCCCAATGTTCTGTGGGATTCAGTAATAGAGATTTGTTGGATAAAGTATCTTGGCAACCTTAACCAGGGCAAAATAAATTGAAAAAGGGGTGCAACACGAGGACTTCCCAGGGGGTCACCCATCGTAGTACTACTCTCGCCCAAGCACGCTTAATTTCGGAGTTCTGATGGGATCCGGCACATTTGTGCAGCTATGATCGCACCCGTCATGTTGAGGGCACAATTCCTATATGTGTTAACGGTTCACAGTCCCAGCCTATAGAGATGGCCCACTCAAAAGGCCCAATGGGCTTAACGACAACGCATCTGCTTCAACAACGCAGCATCCTCGCAAGACGTGATATCGACATGTTGTAGGGCCCTCTGATGTCCCGCGAGTCATGTTTTCGTCCTTTTAACAGTTCACGACGTATGATTCGGGATGGAAAAACAGAGCAAAAGAAGATAAGTGTCCTGAAAATGATGAAAACGTTCGATTTTGGGCTCCAAAAATGGGCACAGTGAGCATGCTGGCTGCCCTCGTCGTAGAGCTCTCAGAGAGCTTTGCAACGGTATGCTGTGCACTGCGAAACTCCTTACGGATCAAAAGTTATGGGCACCAGAGCGACAGAGACCTGGTCACAAACCCTTCGCCCTCGGTTTGCGAGCCCAGCCTCGACGTGAAACGAAGTTGTCTTGCCCAATGTTCCGTGGGACTCAGTAATAGAGATTTGGTGGATAAAGTACCTTGGCAACCATAACCAGGGAAAAAAAAATTGAAAAGGGGGTGCAACACGAGGACGTCCGAGGGGGTCACCCATCCTAGTACTACTCTCGCCCAAGCACGCATAACTTCGGAGTTCTGATGGGATCCGGTGCATTAGTGCTGGTATGATCGCATCCGTCATGTTGAGGGCACAATTCCTATATGTGTTAACGGTTCATAGTCCCAGCCTAGAGAGATAGCCCTTTCAAAAGGCCCAATGGGCTTAACGACAACCCATCCGCTTCAACAACGCAACATCCTCGCAAGACGTGATATCAACACGTTGTAGGGCCCTCTGATGTCCAGCAAGTTAGGTTGTCGTCCTTTTAACAGTTCACAACGTATGATCCGGGACTGAAAAACTGAGCAAAAGAAGGAAAGTGGCCTGAAACTGATGAAAACGTTCAATTTTAGGCTCCATAAATGGGCACAGCGAGCAAGCTGGCTGCCCTCGTCGTAGAGCTCTCAGAGAGCTTTGCAACGGTATGTTGTTCACCGCGTAACTCCTAACGGATCAAAAGTTATGGGCACCGAAGCGACGGAGACCTAGTCACTAACCCTACGCCCTCGGTTTGTGGGCCCAGCCTCTATATGAAGCGAAGTTGTCTTGCCCAATGTTCCGTGGGATTCAGTAATAGAGATTTGGTGGATAAAGTATCTTGGCAACCCTAACCAGGGCGAAAAAAATTGAAAAGGGGGTGCAACACGAGGACTTCCGAGGGGGTCAATCATCCTAGTACTACTCACGTCCAAGCACGCTTAACTTCGGAGTTCTGATGGGATCTGGTGCATTAGTGCTGGTATGATTGCACCCGTCATGTTGAGGGCACAATTCCTTTATGTGTTAACTGTTCACAGTCCCAGCCTAGAGAGATGGCCCATTCAAAAGGCCCAATGGGCTTAACGACAACCCACCCGCTTCAACAACGCAGCAACCTCGCAAGACGTAATATCGACACATTATTGGGCCATCTGATATCCCGCGAGTCAGGTTGTTGTCCTTTTAACAGTTCACGACGTACGATCCGGGACGGAAAAACATGGAAAAAGGAGAAAAGCGGCCTGAAACTGATGAAAACGTTCGATTTTTGGCTCCATAAATGGGCAAAGCAAGCAAGTTGGTTGCCCCCGTCATAGAGCTCTTAGAGAGCTTTGCAACGGTATGTTGTGCGCCGCGTAACTCCTTACGGATCAAAAGTTATGGACACCGGAGCGACGGAGACCAGGTCACAAACCCTATGCCCTCGGTTTGCGGGCCCAGCCTCTACATGAAGCGAAGTTATCTTGCCCAAAGTTCCGTGGGATTCAGTAATAGAGATTTGGTTGATAAAGTATCTTGGCAACCCTAACCAGGGCAAAAAAAATTGAAAAGGGGGTGCAATACGAGGACGTTCGAGGGGGTCACCCATCCTAGTACTACTCTCACCCAAGCACGCTTAACTTCGGAGTTCTTATGGGATCCGGGGCATTGGTACTGGTATGATCGCACCCATTAAGTTGAGGGCACAATTCCTTTATGTGTTAACTGTTCACCGTCCCAGCCTAGAGAGATGGCCCATTCAAAAGGACCAATGGTCTTAACGACAACCCATCAGCTTCAACAACGCAACATCCTTGCAAGACGTGGTATCAACACGTTGTAGGGCCCTCTGATGTCCCGCGAGTGAGGTTGTCGTCATTTTAACAGTTCACGACGAACGATCCGGGACGGAAAAAAAGAGCAAAAGAAGAAAAGTGGCTTGAAACTGATGAAATCGTTCGATTCTGGGCTCCAAAAATAGGCACAGCGAGCAAGCTAGCTGCCCCCGTCGTAGAGCTCTCAGAGAGCTTTGCAACGTTAAGCTATGCACCGCGTAACTTCTTACGGATCAAAAGTTATGGGCACCGGAGCGACGAAGACCTGGTCACAAACCCTACGCCCTCGGTTTACGAGCCCGACCTCTACGTGAAGCGAAGTTGTCTTGCCCAATGTTCCGTGGGATTCAGTAATAGAGATTTGGTGGATAGAGTATCTTGGCAACCCTAACCATGGCAAAAAAAAATTGAAAATGGGGTGCAACATGTGGACTTCCCAGGGGGTCACCCCTCCTAGTACTACTCTCGCCCAAGCACGCTTAACTTCGGAGTTCTGAGGGGATCCGGTGCATTAGTGCTGGTATGATAGCACCCGTCAAGTTGAGGGCACAACTCCTTTTTGTGTTAACTGTTCACAATCCCAGCCTAGAAAGATGTCCCATTCAAAAGGCCCAATGGGCTTAACGACAACACATCTACTTCAACAACACAGCATGCTTGCAAGACGTGATATCAACACGTTGTAGGGCCCTCTGATGTCCCGCGAGTCAGGTTGTCGTCATTTTAACAGTTCACGACGAATGATCCGGGATGGAAAAAAAGAGCAAAAGAAGATAAGTGGCTTGAAACTTATGAAAACGTTCGATTTTGGGCTCCAAATACGGGCACGGTGAGCAAGTTGGCTGCCCCCGTCGTAGAGCTCTCAAAGTGCTTTGCAACGTTATGCTGTGCGCCGCGTAACTCCTTATGGATCAAAAGTAATCGGCACCGGAGCGACGGAGACCTTGTCACAAACCCTACGCCCTCAGTTTGCGGGCCCAGCCTCTACGTGAAGCGAAGTTGTCTTGCCCAATGTTTCGTGGGATTCAGTAATAGAGATTTGGTGGATAAAGTATCTTGGCAACCCTAACTTGGGCAAAAAAAATTGAAAAGGGGGTGCAACACGAGGACTTCCTAGGGGGTCACCCATCCTAGTACTACTCTCCCCCAAGCATGCTTAACTTCGGGGTTCTGATAGGATCTGGTGCATTAGTGCTGGTATGATCGTACCCGTCATGTTGAGGGCACAACTCCTTTATGTGTTAACTGTTCGCAATCCCAGCCTAGAGAGATGGCCCATTCAAAAGGCCCAATGGGCTTAACGATAACACATCTACTTCAAGAACACAGCATGCTTGCAAGACGGGATATCAACACGTTGTAGGGCCCTCTGATGTCCCGCGAGTCAGGTTGTCGTCATTTTAACAGTTCACGATATACGATCCGGGACGGAAAAAAAAGAGCAAAAGAAGATAAGTGGCCTGAAACTGATGAAAACATTCGATTTTGGGCTCCAAAAAAGGGCAAAGTGAGCAAGCTGGTTGCCCCTGTCGTAGAGCTCTCAGAGATCTTTGCAACGGTATGCGGTGCGCCGCGTAACTCCTTACGGATCAAAAGTTATAGGCACCGGAGCGACGGAAACCTGGTCACAAACCCTACGCCCTCGGTTTGCGGGCCCAGCCTCTACATGAAACGAAGTTGTCTTGCCCAATGTTCCGTGGGATTCAGCAATAGAGATTTGGTGGATAAAGTATCTTGGCAACCTTAACCAGGGCAAAAAAAATTGAAAACGGGGTGCAACACGAGGACTTCCCAGGTTGTCAACCATCCTAGTACTACTCTCGCCCAAGCACGCTTAACTTCGGAGTTCTGATGGGATCCAGTGCATTAGTGCTGGTATGATCGCACCCGTCATGTTGAGGGCACAACTCCTTTTTGTGTTAACTGTTCACAGTCCCAGCTTAGAGACATGGCCCATTCAAAAGGCCCAATGGGTTTAACGACAACCCATCCGCTTCAACAACGCAGCATGCTTGCAAGACGTGATATCGACACGTTGTAAGGCCCTCTGATGTCCCGCGAATTAGGTTGTCGTCCTTTTAACAGTTCACGACGTACGATCCGGGACAGAAAAACAGAGCAAAAGAAGAAAAGATGCCTGAAATTGATGAAAATGTTCGATTTTGGACTCCAAAAATGGGCAAAGCGAGCAAGCTGGCTACCCCCGTCGTAGAGCTCTCAATGAGCTTTGCAACGGTATGCTGTGCGCCGCGTAACTCCTTACGGATCAAAAGTTATGGGCACCAGAGCGACGGAGACCTGTTCACAAACCCTACGCCCTCGGTTTGCGGGCCTAGCCTCTACATGAAGCGAAGTTGTCTTGCCCAATGTTCTGTGGGATTCAGCAATAGAGATTTGGTGGATAAAGTATCTTGGCAACCTTAACCAGGGCAAAAAAAATTGAAAAGAGGGTGCAACACGAGGACTTCCCAGGTGGTCACCCATCCTAGTACTACTCTCGCCCAAGCACGCTTAAGTTCGGAGTTCTGATGGGATCCGGTGCATTAGTGCTGGTATGATCGCACCCGTCATGTTGAGGGCACAACTCCTTTTTGTGTTAACTGTTCACAATCCCAGCCTAGAGAGATGGCCCATTCAAAAGGCCCAATGGGCTTAACGACAACACATCTACTTCAACAACACAGCATGCTTGCAGGACGTGATATCAACACGTTGTTGGGCCCTCTGATGTCACGCGAGTCAGGTTGTCGTCATTTTAACAGTTCACGACAAACGATCCGGGACGGAAAAAAAGAGCAAAAGAAGATAAGTGGCTTGAAACTGATGAAAACGTTCGATTTTGGGCTCCAAATACGGGCAGAGTGAGCAAGCTGGCTGCCCCCGTCGTAGAGCTCTCAAAGTGCTTTGCAACGTTATGCTGTGCGCCGCGTAACTCCTTACGGATCAAAAGTAATCGGCACCGGAGCGACGGAGACCTTGTCACAAACCCTACGCCCTCAGTTTGCGGGCCCAGCCTCTACGTAAAGCGAAGTTCTCTTGCCCAATGTTTCGTGGGATTCAGTAATAGAGATTTGGTGGATAAAGTATCTTGGCAACCCTAACCAGGGCAAAAAAAATTGAAAAGGGGGTACAATACGAGGACTTCCCAGGGGGTCACCTGTGACGCCCGAGAATTTGCCATGTATTTAATTACTGTTGCATCCCTTATTTGCGCATTTACTTCTATGCCTTATTAACTGACTTGTGACTACTATTCACTCCGTTTTTAAAATGCTTTCTATTAGTTAATTAGCATTTTTATTAAATCATATTAATTGTAAAAGTAATGGGAAAAATGTGCATTTGAGCTTAAGGCGTTAGGAAGGCTCGTTTAGAAAATGACTTTAGTAATTGAATGAATAGTGTTACGTAACTAACTTAGGTAATTAATTAGCTAGCATATATTTTACCACCTTAGGCTCGTTTCTAAACTTTCAACGCACATTTTAGAAGCCATTTAATTACCCAACATGACCCCACCCCAAGTCCTACCTTATATAACATAACACAAGCACATTATAACACAAAAACAAAAAAATTCAGCTTGTGAACAGTGCCCATACCCGACAGCCTTCCTTGTGCATTTGGAGGAGATTTTGCTCATCAAATCATCAATTCAAGCCAAGCCAAGCCTCGAACAACTAGTGTAGGGTGTTTGCAAGGTTCCTAGGTGCTCCTACGCGTAGTGGTGAGGGATTTCATGGCTTGTTTTTGCATTTTTAAATAATTGCTCATTTCTTGAATCGTTGGAAATATGATTAAATGCCATTGTAAATGTTATCTATGCTAATATACTATCTATATGAATGCTAGAGAACACTTTTGAACCGTCGTTTCGCAATTTAAACGGTTAGAATCGTTAGTTTGATTTCTAGGGTGAATAGTGACGTTTTTTCTAGGGTTTTGTGTAATTGCTCGAATTGGCTTGAATTAATGCTTCTAATTGATGCCTTAGGTGCTAGTGAAGATAATTAAATAACCCCGTACACTTGCATTGCCCTTAAATTGCCTAAAAATGGAAAATAGCCGACTTTAAGTTGGGGCTTTCGGGGTTAATGCGATTCCGGGTGGATTCGGGCTTCAATTCTAGTTTACTTAGGCTACCTAGGTGCTATAGATGCCTTGATATCCCTTGTTTGAAGCCCGGACAATGTAGGTGTGGTTTAAAGCCAAAAGAGGGAAATTGGGGCTTTCGGGGTAAACGCGGGCATTTGATTGAGTTCGCGGGTTGAAAGGGTACCTTGGGGGTTAGTTAGAAGGTTGGGAGAGTTTCTTTTGAAAATGAAATCATTAACTTTGGTTTAGAAGAGAAATAGATCGAAAAACAAAGGGGTTTAGGTGCAATTTAAGTTGTCTCACACTTCTAAACCCATGTCAGGGCTTCTTAAGTGTTTATATATGATTTTAAATTGATTTGGAGCTTTTGGAATGATTCTATGCCTATATGGTATAAGTTCATTTGTAAACTGCTTATTAGCTTATATCCTTGCTTCTATCCTAATTGTATCGAGGTCAACCTACTTTGTTGATCCTCATATGTGTTAATGCTTATATTATTGTTGTTAACTTGCCATCGTTGAGTGCATTGCATAGTGGTTGCGCAACCATAGTGTCGGGGCGGATGTGTTGAATATCGGCTGGGCGGCAGAGGGCTTGCCGGTGGATATTCAAACTCCGTACCCTATTCCCTCATTCGCCTGGTCCGGAGATTGCCAGGGGATGTTGGGTCGTAGGTTTCGGGGTACATCCGGAGTACACCCACTGGAGTGATTGGGGTTATGCCGGCTTATCGTGATCGTGCTCGTGGTTCATGGATCGTGATTGAAGACCAGTGAAGATTGGTGTATAGGGGATTGTTGAAATGTATCCTTTTAATTGTGTGGTTATTTAAGTTTTCATTGATTCTTAAATTGATAAAGTGTTATTGTTGTGTAATTGTATTATCTGTTGCATTGTACGCCCCGGGACTATATCCCTCACTGGGCAACAGTGGTTGCTCATACCTCGATATCTGTTTCAGGAGACGCTGAGGGTGATCCCCAGCTTGTTGATTTAGTTGAGGAAGAAGAAGTTCAGATCGAGCCTTTACCTTAGTTGCTGTGTCTGATAACTTGAGGTGGTTAACGATTTTGTTGCTTTGTGAAAGACTCATCTGATTACTTTATGTACCATTTTGTAGCCCAAGGGCTTTGTATATGCTTGTTGTATAAGTTGAAGATTAGATGGATGGGTTGTAGCTTTGAAAGTCTACAAACTGTAATAACTTTTATTCTTGTCTTATTTCCTTGCATGCTTGGGAGTGGATAGTTGATGTAGAATGCTTTATCCCTTAAGTTGCTTTATTGATTTCCTAGAATGTTATGATTATAAGACTATGCTGTCAACTAGTTCTCGCATGCTTGTGTGTTTTGGAATTATTGTGCACTATAAGGCTCGGATGGCCTTATAGCTTTGTTGTTTAATTGAGAAAAGCTGTATTGTATTGTTGGGACCTTGTTTAAGTGTTTACAGGTTTTCAGAATGTCCACGGTACAGGGGAGACTCTGTCCGTGTGTCGGGTCCGGACTTAACCTTTAGCTTGGGGGTTGGGTCGGGGCGTGACATTTAAGTGGTATCAGAGCTATAGATTGCATGAAGCCGGGTTAAATTTCTCGGTCTGTGGGTAGAGATTTGTTATGTGACTTTGTGAATACATGAGTCCTTGATTTTGATTGACCTAAGTGAAATTTGAATAAGGAATGAACATGCTAGCATGGAAATAGAATATCAAGAGTTTAGAATGTCAAGTATGATCTAGTGATTTATGTTTACTTCAAGAATGTGGAATATTTATTTGAACTTCTATGCACTTGACTTTATGTGAATCTAATTGGACTTTTCTTTATGTGTTTACTTATAAATTGCATATATACATATATATACCTGTCATAATACTTTGCATTCTAGCTATTCGAGATGGGGCCTCGCCGTCGTGTTGATAATCCGAATGTTGGTGGAGAACCCGAGGGGGTACAAGGGCAAGAAGCTGAGGTGGCCGAAAATGCACCGCAGGTTCAAGAGCCGAGCACTGCACAGATCTTGGCCACGATGGCCACAGCTATGAATACTATTGCCCAGTTTGTTACACAACAGGGTCAGCCAGGGGTCGTTGCAGGTAATCAGGCTGCGAGAGCCGGAGGTAGTGGTCCTACCGGAGGGAATCTGTATGATCGGTTTATACATCATGGGGCCTATACTTTCTTTGGGGAGGCGGACGATATGAAAGCTGAAATGTGTCTAAGAAAGTTAGAGATAGTGCCAGCGATTTTGGAGTGCCATGACGACAGGAAGATTACTTATGCTACTTTCCTTGTCGAGGGTGATGCTGAAGATTGGTGATATACCATCAGTGAGAAATGGGTAGCTGAGGGAGGTCATCATTCGTGGGCCGACTTTGTCCGAGAATTTCGAGACAAGTATATATCGGTAGTTGCCCGCGAGAGGCGACAGACTGAGTTCATAAACTTGAGGCAGGGAAGTATGACGGTAGATCAATACGAGGCTACTTTTACCCGGCTTTCCCGTTATGCACCAGCTTTAATTCAGCCGGAGGACATGAAGATTCAGAGGTTCATCATGGGTTTGAGGAGAGATATTATGCTGAACTTGTCTTCAAATGATTTTCCTAACTATGCTGCAGTAGTCCGAGCTGCCTCGAGATATGAGAAACGGAAAGCCGATGTATTAGCCGAGACCAGTCAATCGAGTAAACGGTTTCAGTCTCAGAGTCAAGGGTACCAGGGGCAGGCTGTATCAGTTGGGCAGAGTTCGCAGCCGAGACAGACTCAGAGTTACACAGGGCCTACTCAGACTCAGGCACGACCAGTTCAGAGTCAGACTCAGAGTCAGTTCCGTCCAGCAGTTTCCCGTTCGCAGCAGGGTAGTTCAGCTACCTCTACTTACAGAGCTCCTTCGGGAGGCACTGTTGCAAGACGTCACCAGCAGTGCAGCTTCTGTCAGCGTCAGGGTCACACTGAGGATGTTTGTTGGAAGAAACATAACAAGTGTACAGGTTGCGGCAGTGATCAGCACAGGGTTAAAGACTGTCAGAAATTTAAGAACCCTAGGGGTCAGACATCAGCTCAGAACTCTCAGACCAGGGCCCCAGCTGCAGCACCACCACCACGAGGCCAGGCCCGAGTATTTGCTTTGGATGCCGAGGAGCTTCCGGACACTACCGCTGTGGTAGAAGGTATTTTTCTTCTTAATGATCAATCAGTTAAGGTTTTAATTGATTCCGGGGCTTCGCATTCTTTTATTACTCCTACTTGTGCACAAAATGCTAAATTGAAACATGATAAACTGTTGCATGAGATTGTGGTTTATACTCCTATGGGTCCGAAGTTTGTTACTAGATCTATTTGCAGAGCATGTAGCATATTTATTGAAGGTCGTGTTTTTCCTGCTGATTTGATTATCCTACCCTTCAATGACTTTGAAATTATATTGGGGATGGACTGGTTAAGTAAATATTATGCCCAGCTTGATTGTAGAAAGAAGATTGTGTATCTAGAGATGCCTGACCAACCCGTACTTAAAATAGTTGGTAGTAGAAAATCTACGGGAACTCCTATTATTTCTTCTATTAGGGCATCTAAATTATTGAGCAAGGGTTGTGAGGCTTATCTTGCTTATTTGATTAATCAACCTGGGGATCAACTGAAATTGAATGATGTACCTATCGTGAGAGAGTTTCCGGGGGTCTTTCCTGAGGAATTACCTGGGTTACCGCCTGATAGAGAGATAGAGTTCATGATTGATTTATTGCCGGGGACTTCACCTATCTCTAGGACTCCGTACAGAATGGCTCCACCTGAGTTGCAGGAATTGAAAGTTCAATTGCAGGGCTTGCTTGAGAAGGGATTCATTCAGCCGAGTTCTTCACCGTGGGGTGCGCCAGTTCTCTTCGTTAAAAAGAAAGACGGATCTCTTCGCCTATGCATCGATTACCGGGGTCTTAATCAGGTAACCATCAAAAATAAATATCCTTTGCCTTTAATCGAAGAGTTGTTTGATCAGTTGCAAGGCGCCAGGGTATTCTCTAAATTTGATCTGAGGCAGGGCTATTATCAACTGAGGATTAAGAAAGATGATGTTCCTAAAACTGCCTTCAGAACTCGATATGGCCATTATGAGTTTGTTGTCTTGCCGTTTGGTCTTACTAATGCTCCCGCCGCATTCATGGATTTAATGCAGAGGGTATTCCGTCCTTATCTGGATCAATTTGTAGTCATATTTATTGATGATATCCTTGTCTATTCTAAATCTGAGGCGGAACATGAACAACATCTCAGAATTGTGTTGCAAACTCTTCAGGAGCATCGGTTATTTGCAAAGTTTAGCAAGTGTGAATTCTGGCTTAAGCAAGTTGCTTTTCTTGGCCATATTATCTCGCAGGATGGTATTTCTGTTGATCCAGCGAAGATCGAAGTTGTGTTATCTTGGAAACGACCTGAAACTGTCACGGAAATTCGTAGCTTCCTTGGTTTAGCTGGGTATTATCGGAGGTTTGTAAAGGATTTCTCTAAGATTGCAGGGCCTTTAACTCAGCTTACTCAGAAGAAAACAGTATTTGACTGGAATGATAAATGTGAGGCCAGCTTCCAGGAATTGAAGAAGAGATTGACTACAGCTCCTATTCTTGCTTTACCTGAGGGTTATGATAATCTGGTGATCTACAGTGATGCTTCGAAGGAAGGTCTGGGTTGTGTATTGATGCAGAATGGCAGGGTTATTGCTTATGCTTCCAGGAAACTGAAGCCTTATGAACTCAACTATCCGACTCATGATCTTGAGCTTGCAGCTATCATTCTTGCGTTAAAGAAATGGCGCCATTATCTCTGGGGCAACAAGTTTGAAATCTTTACAGATCATAAGAGCTTGAAATATCTGTTTTCACAGAAAGAGTTGAACATGAGGCAGAGGCGTTGGCTGGAATTACTTGAGGACTATAACTGCACTATTAACTATCTTCCAGGTAAGGCCAATATTGTTGCTGATGCTTTGAGCCGAAAGGCTACTGTTGCTAGCTTGATTATCAAGAATTGGGAATTCATGGAAGAATTGTGCTTATGGAAGCCTAGTACTTCAAATTCTGGTATTCAATTTGCAAGTTTGCAGATTCAATCTCTGTTGTTATCCAGGATTCGAGAAGCTCAACAGGCTGATCTTCAATTGTTGAAAGTCTTAGAGAATTCTAAAGGGGGAGAGTCGGATTTCAAACTGCACAACGATGGTATTCTCAAATTCAAAGGTAGAATCTGTATTCCGAATGATCCAACTCTGAAGAAGGATATTCTTGCTGAGGCACACAGTTCTAGATATACTATCCATCCAGGCAGTACGAAAATGTATAAAGATTTGAAGCAGAATTTCTGGTGGAATAATATGAAGAGAGAAATTGCTGACTATGTTGCCCGATGTCTTACCTGTCAGAAAGTTAAAGCAGAACATCAGAGACCTGCAGGGTTGTTGCAGCCCTTGGCTATTCCTGTTTGGAAATGGGATCATATTACTATGGATTTCGTATCCGATTTACCGAGGTCTTCGAGGGGTAACGACTCAGTCTGGGTTATTGTGGATAGACTGACCAAGACTTCTCATTTTATAGCTAAAAAGAAGTCTGATTCTCTTGATAAACTGGTAGAGTTGTTTGTTGAGAACGTGGTCCGACTTCATGGAATTCCAAAGAGTATTGTGTCGGATAGAGATCCCAGATTCACATCTCAGTTCTGGCAGAAGATTCAGAAAGCTTTGGGCACGAATTTGAATTTCAGTACAGCTTATCATCCTCAGACAGATGGTCAATCCGAGAGAACTATCTTGATCCTTGAGGATATGTTGCGGGCTTGTATTCTGGACTTCGGTAAAAGTTGGGAGAAATATTTGCCACTAGCAGAGTTCGCCTACAACAATAGTTATCAAGCTACTATTGGTATGGCACCTTATGAGGCACTGTATGGGCGTAAATGTCGGTCTCCACTTTACTGGGATCATGTTGGTGAGATGAAGACTATCGACCCTACTCTTTTACCTGAAATGAACAAGATGATTGATCAGGTACAGCTTATCAGAAAAAGAATGCTTACAGCACAGAGTCGGCAAAAGAGTTATGCAGATAGACGACGTCGTGATCTGAAATTTACTGTAGGGGATCGAGTATTTCTGAAAATTTCTCCTCGCAAGGGTTTGATTCGGCATGGTAAAGGAGGTAAACTCAGTCCTCGATATGTGGGACCATTTGAGATAACTGAAACTGTTGGTGATTTGGCCTACCGTCTAGCTTTACCTCCCAGTCTGGGCCGAATTCATGACGTATTTCATGTTTCCATGCTTCGGAAGTATCAGCCAGATCCCTCTCACATACTTGAACCGGAACCGCTAGAGATCAGTGAAACTTTGACCTACACAGAGAAACCTCTTCGAATTGTTGATCAGAAAGTTCAGGAGCTGAGGACTAAAAGCATTCCGATGGTTAAAGTTCTGTGGGATCATCACGGAGTAGAGGATGCGACATGGGAAAGAGAGGATCAGATGCGGGATCGGTATCCGGAGTTATTCGCCGAATCATGTAAGAATTGCGTGGGCGCAATTAGTTTAAGGGGGAGAGGATGTGACGCCCGAGAATTTGCCATGTATTTAATTACTGTTGCATCCCTTGTTTGCGCATTTACTTCTATGCCTTATTAACTGACTTGTGACTACTATTCACTCCGTTTTTAAAATGCTTTCTATTAGTTAACTAGCATTTTTATTAAATCATATTAATTGTAAAAGTAATGGGAAAAATGTGCAGTTGAGCTTAAGGCGTTAGGAAGGCTCGTTTAGAAAATGACTTTAGTAATTGAATGAATAGTGTTACGTAACTAACTTAGGTAATTAATTAGCTAGCATATATTTTACCACCTTAGGCTCGTTTCTAAACTTTCAACGCACATTTTAGAAGCCATTTAATTACCCAACATGACCCCACCCCAAGTCCTACCTTATATAACATAACACAAGCACATTATAACACAAAAACAAAAAAATTCAGCTTGTGAACAGTGCCCATACCCGACAGCCTTCCTTGTGTATTTGGAGGAGATTTTGCTCATCAAATCATCAATTCAAGGCAAGGCAAACCTCCGACAACTAGTGTAGGGTGTTTGCAAGGTTCCTAGGTGCTCCTACGCGTAGTGGTGAGGGATTTCATGGCTTGTTTTTGCATTTTTAAATAATTGCTCATTTCTTGAATCGTTGGAAATATGATTAAATGCCATTGTAAATGTTATCTATGCTAATATACTATCTATATGAATGCTAGAGAACACTTTTGAACCGTCGTTTCGCAATTTAAACGGTTAGAATCGTTAGTTTGATTTCTAGGGTGAATAGTGACATTTTTTCTAGGGTTTTGTGTAATTGCTCGAATTGGCTTGAATTAATGCTTCTAATTGATGCCTTAGGTGCTAGTGAAGATAATTAAATAACCCCGTACACTTGCATTGCCCTTAAATTGCCTAAAAATGGAAAATAGCCGACTTTAAGTTGGGGCTTTCGGGGTTAATGCGATTCCGGGTGGATTCGGGCTTCAATTCTAGTTTACTTAGGCTACCTAGGTGCTATAGATGCCTTGATATCCCTTGTTTGAAGCCCGGACAATGTAGGTGTGGTTTAAAGCCAAAAGAGGGAAATTGGGGCTTTCGGGGTAAACGCGGGCATTTGATTGAGTTCGCGGGTTGAAAGGGTACCTTGGGGGTTAGTTAGAAGGTTGGGAGAGTTTCTTTTGAAAATGAAATCATTAACTTTGGTTTAGAAGAGAAATAGATCGAAAAACAAAGGGGTTTAGGTGCAATTTAAGTTGTCTCACACTTCTAAACCCATGTCAGGGCTTCTTAAGTGTTTATATATGATTTTAAATTGATTTGGAGCTTTTGGAATGATTCTATGCTTATATGGTATAAGTTCATTTGTAAACTGCTTATTAGCTTCTATCCTTGCTTCTATCCTAATTGTATCGAGGTCAACCTACTTTGTTGATCCTCATATGTGTTAATGCTTATATTATTGTTGTTAACTTGCCATCGTTGAGTGCATTGCATAGTGGTTGCGCAACCATAGTGTCGGGGCGGATGTGTTGAATATCGGCTGGGCGGCAGAGGGCTTGCCGGTGGATATTCAAACTCCGTACCCTATTCCCTCATTCGCCTGGTCCGGAGATTGCCAGGGGATGTTGGGTCGTAGGTTTCGGGGTACATCCGGAGTACACCCACTGGAGTGATTGGGGTTATGCCGGCTTATCGTGATCGTGCTCGTGGTTCATGGATCGTGATTGAAGACCAGTGAAGATTGGTGTATAGGGGATTGTTGAAATGTATCCTTTTAATTGTGTGGTTATTTAAGTTTTCATTGATTCTTAAATTGATAAAGTGTTATTGTTGTGTAATTGTATTATCTGTTGCATTGTACGCCCCGGGACTATATCCCTCACTGGGCAACAGTGGTTGCTCATACCTCGATATCTGTTTCAGGAGACGCTGAGGGTGATCCCCAGCTTGTTGATTTAGTTGAGGAAGAAGAAGTTCAGATCGAGCCTTTACCTTAGTTGCTGTGTCTGATAACTTGAGGTGGTTAACGATTTTGTTGCTTTGTGAAAGACTCATCTGATTACTTTATGTACCATTTTGTAGCCCAAGGGCTTTGTATATGCTTGTTGTATAAGTTGAAGATTAGATGGATGGGTTGTAGCTTTGAAAGTCTACGAACTGTAATAACTTTTATTCTTGTCTTATTTCCTTGCATGCTTGGGAGTGGATAGTTGATGTAGAATGCTTTATCCCTTAAGTTGCTTTATTGATTTCCTAGAATGTTATGATTATAAGACTATGCTGTCAACTAGTTCTCGCATGCTTGTGTGTTTTGGAATTATTGTGCACTATAAGGCTTGGATGGCCTTATAGCTTTGTTGTTTAATTGAGAAAAGCTGTATTGTATTGTTGGGACCTTGTTTAAGTGTTTACAGGTTTTCAGAATGTCCATGGCACAGGAGAGACTCTGTCCGTGTGTCGGGTCCGGACTTAACCTTTAGCTTGGGGGTTGGGTCGGGGCGTGACATCACCCATCCTAGTACTACTCTCGCCCAAGCACGCTGAACTTCGGAGTTCTGATGGGATCCGGTGCATTAGTGCTGGTATGATTGCACCCGTCATGTTGAGGGCACAATTCCTTTATGTGTTAACTATTCACAGTCCCAGCCTAGAGAGATGGTGTGAGGCCCGACCTCGAATAACGTATGTTACCCTGATTTGCGTGCCATAGACCAAGAATGATATGACTGACCTTGGATTACGTGCCCTGTCTTGGTTTTTGTGCATGTCTCGTTATACGTGCCCTAACCTAGAATTGTGTGCCTTAATCCTCGATATACGTGCGATACCTAGATAAACATGCCATGACCTTAATTTACGTGCGAGACCTTGATTTGCGTGTGTCTCTTCGTTTCGTGTGCATTAACCTTGAATTGCGTGCTTTTACCTAGGTTTAAGAGTCGTGTCTTGAATTACGTGCATTGCATTGAATTACGTGCTTTATTTTGGTCTACGTTCATTCACCTAGGGTTGCGTGCGTTAGCATTAGAATCCGTGCACTTATCTTGAAGTATGTGCCTTAGTCTTGAAATACGTGTTGTACCTTGTAGTTTGTGTCCTATCTCGTAGTTTGTGCCTACCTCGTAATTCGTGCCCTAGATCTAGGAATCCGTTCCACCACGTTAATCAAGAAAGAATCCTACACAAAGCACTAGACAGTAAAATAATTCTACACAATCCACTAACCAATATTATATTCATAATTCAAATTCTCTACAAACTCCACTAACAATAAAATAATACTAAACTATTCCTACATTTTCCACTATCTATTATTCTATTCATAATTCAACTCATCAACAAACATTCCTATATTTTATTCTACCTAGATTCCCTCATTCCCCAACATTCTTATGACAATTCTAATGACACAAATGCATAAAGAATTATTCCTAGACAAACTATGACAAACACTTAGCACAATGCATAAAAAAAATGCTCAAAACCACCTAATTCCTCTACCTTGCTCAACCAAACCACCCTTGCCCATGCTAAACATTTTAAAATCACACATTGAAGACACAAAAATCAGAATTTAATGGCCCAAGGCCGACCACATCTTATAGGATGCAAAGGCTTTCATTTTTTTGTCATTTCTTCTTTCCTCTCACATTTTCTTTCTCTCCCTCTCATTCTTCTCTCTCCATCTCGGTTTTGGGCTGAGTTTCTTCATCCCTTAGCTCATCTTCATCATCCTGTGGTGCATCAAGACAAACAACAAGCAAAGGAACTCAACCAAGATAGCTAAGTTGCAAGAAAACTCACATGCAAGCTCTTGAGTCTTCATTTCGGCCTTGGTGAGTTTACTAGGTTCCATTTCTTTTCTTCTTGTTCTAACCTCATGAATGTACTAAGAGATTGATCACTAGGCTAGGAAAAATAGAGAAAACCAAGTTGGAATCTCGGCTAAGCAAGAAGAAGAAGAGATTTGAGCTTCAACAAGTTTTTGTGCATCTTTTGGGTTGATTGCTAAGGTGAGGGCTAAAACCTTTTGAAAATCCTTCAAAAATTCACATGCATGCTCATGAATGTATGTCTTTGCTTCTGTACTTGACTTATATGGTCGTTCATAAGCTTAAACAACCATGCATGGCAAGATCTTGGCTTGAAAGTGATGCTAGATGAAGTCGGATTGTTGACAGCTCTCTGACTAGTCTGTTGCGAGGTACGTTTTGCTAGGAAAATGATGTTGAAAATGTTTGAAAATTGGTAGGTGACTAGTTTGGACATTTTTGAAATTTTTTTGAAGAAATAGGACGAAGCTAATTTTGACTCTAAGGTCCTAAAAATGGAAAATATTTAAAATGTGTCCAAATCTGGAAATCTGGAAAAATGAAGCAGGTTTTGGCAGATGCACTGACCTTGTGGCACGAACCATATTTGACTTAGTAAATGATGTCCAAAATGCATGAAATTTGGTGTACGGATATAGTTTTCAGTTCTGAACATTTTTGTCAGAAATAGACTAAGGCTAAATCGGACCCTAAGGACCTCAAAAACGTCAATTACTGAAAAGTGGGCAAATCTGGACAGTTTTGTGCTATTCCACAGTTTCGGCTATATCTAATGATCCCGAACTCCAATTGATGCAAGGTTTCTTTCTGATTTTAGTTAACTTCTTAAGATTTAATTTGAAATCTTATTCACTAGATTTGGAGATTGTTTGATTATCCTATTCATTGTGAGAAAACAGCTTATTGCAGTAAGGGTTTCACTTAGTTATATGCTTGGAATATTATTATAACCTCTCTTGTGGTACTAATTGCTTGGAATTGTGGTGTTGGGATGTTGTGTGGACTGTTTTGAGTACTTGAGGATGTTTGAATTGAATGATGCATGACTTGAGTATAATTTTGAGTTGACTTAGGGTTTAATCACACGGTTAAGCATGAAACGGAAACCCTAATGACTAGGTAGTCTTGCTAAGTGTTGATCATTTGGATATTATGTGGGAATTATGTGCTTAGTGGGCTGCCCGTAAATGTGTTATAACTTCAAAAGTGATTTTGACCATTGCATGTTGACAAATAAGCTTTTCTTGCACCCGAACCCACGTTGATGTCATTGCATATTGAATAATCTTATCACTTGATCACGTGGGCTCCTTAATGAGTTATATGGCCTGTTTTACATGTGTTACATGGCTGCCTGTTTAATTTTCATATAACTCTATATGCCTTTCAAGTGAAATTTCCTGTCTTATCGTGCCCTGCTTGTTTACCTGTCAATGTGCAATCTTATGACTGTCCGGAGGCAACCTACTTTGTTGTCCTCCTACTGTGATATATTAAATGTCATAAATGTGCATTGCATACAAGGTTGCAACCTTTCATTTCGGCATGGTAGCAATCACGCACACTGGGCGCCATCGGGCTTGCCGGTGCACCCGTGACTACCATGGTCCCATTCCCTCTCTCGCTTGGGGGCTAGACTTCCTCGGAGATTTGGGTCGTAGGATTTTGGGGTATATCCAGAGTACACCCACCTGGCATGTTTTGGGGTTATTTGAAGTCGGCCGCAACATCTGATTCTGAAATTGATTTGAGAGCAAAAGCTCACTGTATCCTTTTTACTATGTGTATAAGTACTCTTGCTTGGTTCCTAGAGAACCTCGGGGAGGAAAGACTCGTATTTCTATTTATGTACTTGTATTATTGTTATATTCATGCTTGCAAAAGGATTTCACAAGTTGAACAGGAAAATGAGTTTCAAAACCTATTTCTCGTTCCCCCTCGCTGAGTTCATAAGGACTCACCCTCTTTTATCATCTCAGGTGAAGAAGATCCAAAACAGGTACCCGAGGACGGTGTGCCTAACGATGAATCTTTGAAGTGATTGCCTGTCTAGTTTGCTTTGCGTGATTGTGGCTACTTGTGAACTCTGTGCTACTTGAAGACTATTTCTTTCATGTTGCTTGCTATATCTAATATAAAAGACCCCCGTTGTAATTTGGGATCTAATTTTGGTTTGTATTGGTATTAAGTAGACTGATGCTAGACACTACTATGATTATTTTTGGCTATTATTACCGCTAGTATCTATCATAGGTTATGACGTACTAGTTAGAGACTAAGTAAATGAACTTATCCAATCTTAAACAGGTACTCGCTATTAAGCTAAGATCAACAGGTACTCTTGTAACGATGATAAACAAACCAACGAGACATAGTATCATGCTAGGTTATAAATCGAACGAGACATCGAGATAACCAATAGGCATTTCAATTAATGTTAAATAGTAATCTTAGTTGGAAATGAATTTAAGATAGTAAACTTTGAGGCGTTTAGAGAATTAGGTCAAACCAAAGAGCACAATTACAGCCGTTATGCTGCCGGTTTACCGAAAAATTTATGGAGTTCAGGCTAAAACGTTAAGTGTTAAAACCCTTTTGAACGATTAAGTACGTGATATGACTTGAATGTTTAGATCACACCCTAGTCTAACCTTCATAGGTCGGGTTGAGGCATGACAGATGGCCCATTCAAAAGGCCCAATGGGCTTAACGATAACCCATCCGCTTCAACAACGCATCATTCTTGCAAGACGTGATATCGACACGTTGTAGGGCCCTCTGATGTCCCACGAGTAAGGTTGTCATCCTTTTAACAGTTCACGACGTACGATCCGGGATGGAAAAACAGAGCAAAAGAAGAAAAGTGGCCTGAAACTGATGAAAACGTTCAATTTGGGGTTCCAAAAATGGGCACAACGAGCAAGCTAGCTGCCCCCGTCATAGAGCTCTCAGAGAGATTTGCAACGGTATGCTGTGCGCCGCGTAACACCTTACGGATCAAAAGTTATGGGCACTGGAGCTATGAAGACCTGGTCACAAACCCTACGCCCTCGGTTTGCATGCCCAGCCTCTACGTGAAGCGAAGTTGTCTTGCCCAATGTTCCGTGGGATTCAGTAATATAGATTTGGTGGATAAAGTATCTTGGCAACCCTAACCAGGGCAAAAAAAATTGAAAAAGGGGTGCAACACGAGGACTTCCCAGGGGGTCACCCATCCTAGTACTACTCTCGCCCAAGCACGCTTAACTTCGGAGTTCTGATGGGATCCGGTGCATTAGTGCTGGTATGATCGCACTCGTCATGTTGAGGGCACAATTCCTATATTTGTTAACGCTTCATAGTCCCAGCCAAGAGAGATGGCCCATTCAAAAGGCCTAATGGGCTTAACGACAACCCATCCACTTCAACAACGCAGCATCCTCGCAAGACGTTATATCGACAAGTTGTAGGGCCCTCTGATGTCCCGCGAGTCAGGTTGTCGTCCTTTTAATAGTTCACAACATATGATCCGGGATGGAAAAATATAGCAAAAGAAGAAAAGTGGCCTGAAACTGATGAAAACGTTCAATTTTGGGCTCCAAAAATGGGCAAAGCCAACAAGCTGGCTGCCCCCGTCGTAGAGCTCTCAGAGAGCTTTGCAACGGTATGCTATGCGTCGCATAACTCCGTACGGATCAAAAGTTATGGGCACCGGAGCGACGGAGACCTGGTCATAAACCCTACGCCCTCGGTTTATCGGGCCCAGCCTCTACGTGAAGCAAAGTTGTCTTGCCCAATGTTCCGTGTGATTCAGTAAAAGAGATTTGGTGGATAAAGTATCTTGGAAACCCTAACCAGGGCAAAAAAAATATGAAAAGAGGAGTGCAACACGAGGACTTCCCAGGGGGTCCCCGATCATAGTACTACTCTCGCCCAAGCACACTTAACTTCGGAGTTCTGATGGGCTCCAGTGCATTAGTGCTGGTATGATCGCACCCATCATGTTGAGGGCACATATCCTATATGTGTTTACGGTTCACAGTCCCAGCCTAGAGACTTGGCCCATTCAAAAGGCCCAATGGACTTAACGACAACCCATCCGCTTCAACAATGCAGCATCCTCGCAAGATGTTATATCGTCATGTTGTAGGGCCCTCTGACGTCCCGCGAGTCAAGTTGTCGTCCTTTTAACAGTTCATAACGTATGATCCGGGATGGAAAAATAGAGCAAAAGAACAAAAGTGGCCTGAAACTGATGAAAACGTTCGATTTTGGGCTCCAAAAATGGGCACAACGAGCAAGCTGGCTGCCCCCGTCGTAGAGCTCTCAGAGAGCTTTGCAACGGTATGCTGTACGCCGCGTAACTCCTTACGGATCAAAAGTTATGGGCACCGGAGCGACGGAAACCTAGTCACAAACCCAACGCCCTCGGTTTGCGGGCCCAGCCTCTACGTGAAGCGAAGTTGTCTTGCCCAATGTTCTGTGGGATTCGGTAATAAAGATTTGGTGGATAAAGTATCTTGGCAACCCTAACAAGGGAAAAAAAAATTGAAAAGGGGGTACAACACGAGGACTTCTCAGGGGGTCACCCATCCTAGTACTACTCTCGCCTAAGCACGCTTAACTTGGGAGTTCTGATGGGATTCGGTGCATAGTGCAGGTATGATCCCACCCGTCATCTTGAGGGCACAATTCCATTATGTGTTAACTGTTCACAGTCCCAGCCTAGAGAGATGGCCAATTCAAAATTCCCAATGGGCTTAACGACATCCCATCCGCTTCCACAACGCAGCATGCTTACAAGACGTGATATCGACTCGTTGTAGGGCCCTCTGATGTTCCGCGAGTCAGGTTGTCGTCCTTTTACCAGTTCACGACGTACGATCTGGGACAGAAAAACAGAGCAAAAGATGAAATGTGGCCTGAAACTGATGAAAATGTTCGATTTTGGGCTCCAAAAATGGGCATAGCGAGCATGATATCTTCCCCCGTCGTAGAGGTCTCGGAGAGCTTTGCAACGGTATGTTGTGCGCCGCGTAACTCATTACGGATCAAAAGTTATGGGCACCGGAGCGATGGAGACCTGGTGACAAACCCTACGCCCTCGGTTTGCGGGCCCAGCCTTTACGTGGAACGAAGGTGTCTTGCCCAATTTTCCGTGGGATTCAATAATAGAATTGTGGTGGATAAAGTATCTTAGCAACCCTAACCGAAGGAAAAAAAATTGAAAAGAGTGGTGCAACACGAGGACTTCCCAGGGGGTCACCCATCCTACTACTACTCTCGCCCAATCACGCTTAACTTCAGAGTTCTGATGGGATCCGGTGCATTAGTGCTGGTATGATTGCACCCGTCATGTTGAGGGCACAATTCCTATATGTGTTAACGGTTCACAGTCCCAGCCTAGAGAGATGGGCCATTCAAAAGGCCCAATGGGCTTAACGACAACCCATCAGCTTCAACAACACAACATCCTCACAAGACGTTATATCGATAATTTGTAGGGCCCTCTGAAGTCCCGCGAGTCAGGTTGTCGTCCTTTTAACAGTTCACAACGTATGACCCGAGATGAAAAAACAGAGCAAAAGAAGAAAAGTGGCCTGAAACTGATAAAAACGTTGGATTTTGGGTTCCAAAAATGGGAATAGGGAGGAAGCTGGCTGCCCCCGTCGTAGAGCTCTCAGAGAGCTTTGTAACGGTATGCTGTGCGCAGCGTACCTCCTTACGGATCAAAATTTATGGGCACCGGAGCGACGGAGACCTGGTAACAAACCCTACGCCCTCGGTTTGTGGGCCCAGCCTCTGCGTGAAGCGAATTTGTCTTGCTCAATGTTCCGTGGGATTCAATAATAGAGATTTGGTGAAAAAAGTATCTTGGCAACCCTAACCAGGGCAAAAAAAATTGAAAAGGGGGTGCAACACGAGGACTTCCCAGGGGGTCACCCATCCAAGTACTAGTCTCTCCCAAGAACGCTTAACTTCGGAGTTCTGATGGGAGCCGGTGCATTAGTGCTGGTATGATCGCACCCGTCATGTTGAGGGCACAATTCCTTTATGTGTTAACTGTTCACAGTCCCAGTATAGAGAGATGGCCTATTCAAAAGGCCCAATGGGCTTAACGACAACCCATCCGCTTGAAGAATGCAGCATGCTTGCAAGATGTGATATCGACACGTTGTAGGGCCCTCTGATGTCCCGCGACTCAGGTTGTCGTCCTTTTAACAGTTCACGACGTACGATTCATCACGGAAAAACAGAGCAAAAGAAGAAAAGTGGCCTGAAACTGATGAAAACGTTTGATTTTGGGCTCCAAAAATGAGCAAAGCAAGCATGCTGGCTGCCCCCGTCGTAGAGCTCTCAGAGAGCTTTGCAACGACATGTTGTGCGCCGCGTAACTCCTTACGGCTCAAAAGTTATGGGCAACAGAGCGACGGAGACCTGGTCACAAACCCTACGCCTTCGGTTTGCGGGCCCAGCCTCTACGTGAAGCGAAGTTGTCTTGCCCAATGTTCCGTGGGATTCAGTAATAGAGATTTGGTGGATAAAGTATATTGGCAACCCTAACCAGGGCAACAAAATTTGAAAAGGGGTGCAGCACGAGGACTTCCCAGGGGGTCACCCATCCTAGTACTACTCTCGGCCAAGCGCGTTTAACTTCGGAGTTCTGATGGGATCCGGTGCACTAGTGTTGGTATGATCGCACTCGTCATGTTGAGGGCACAATTCCTAGATGTGTTAACGGTCCACATTCCCAGCCTAGAGAGATGGCCCATTCAAAAGGACCAATGGACTTAACGATAACCCATCCGCTTCAACAACGCAGCATCCTCGCAAGATGTTATATCGACACGTTGTAGGGTCCTCTGACGTCCGGCGAGTTAGGTTGTCGTCCTTTGAACAGTTCACAACGTATGATCCGGAACGGAAAAATAGAGCAAAAGAAGAAAAGTGGTCTAAAACTGATGAAAACGTTCGATTTTGGGCTCCAAAAAGGGCACAGCGAACAAGCTGGCTACCCCCGTCGTAGAGCTCTTAGAGAGCTTTGCGACGGTATGATGTGCGCCGCGTAACTTCTTACGGATCAAAAGTTATGGGCACCGAAGCGCCGGAGACCTGGTCACAAACCCTACACCCTCGGTTTATCGGGCCCAGCCTCTACGTGAAGCAAAGTTGTCTTGTCCAATGTTCCGTGGGATTCAGTAAAAGAGATTTGGTGGATAAAGTATCTTGGCAACCCTAACAAGGGCAAAAAAAATTGAAAAGGGGGTGCAACAAGAGGACTTCCCAGGCGGTCACCCATCCTAGTACTACTCTCGCCCAAGCACGCTTAACTTCGGAGTTCTGATGGGATCCGGTGCATTAGTGCTGGTATGATCGCACCCGTCATGTTGAGGGCACAATTCCTATATGTGTTAACAGTTCACAAACCCAGCCTAGAGAGATGGCCCATTCAAAAGGCCCAATGGGCTTAACGACAACCCATCTGGTTGAACTACGCAGCATCCTCGCAAGATGTTATATCGACACATTTTTGGGCCCTCTGATATCCCGCGAGTCAGGTTGTCGTCCTTTTAACAATTCACAACGTGTGATCCGGGATGAAAAAATAGAGCAAAAGAAGAAAAGTGGCCTGGACCTGATCAAAACGTTCGATTTTGGGCTCCAAAAATGGGCACAGCCAGCAAGCTGGCAGCCTGCGTAGTAGAGCTCTCAGAGAGCTTTTCAACTGTATGTTGTGCGCCGCGTAACTCCATACGGATCAAAAGTTATGGGCACCGGAGCGACGGAGACCTGGTCATAAACCCTACGCCATCGGTTTGCGGGCCCAGCCTCTACGTGAAGCGAAGTTTTCTTGTCCAATGTTCCGTGGTATTCAGTAATAGAGATTTGGTAGATAAAGTGTCTTGGAAACCCTAACCAGGGCAAAAAAAATTGAAAAGGGGGTGCAACACGAGGACTTCCCAAGGGGTCAACCATCCTAGTACTACTCTCGCCCAACCACGCTTAACTTCAGAGTTCTAATGGGATCCGGTGCATTAATGCTGGTATGATTGCACCCGTCATGTTGAGGGCACAATTCCTATATGTGTTAATGGTTCACAGTGCCAGCCTAGAGAGATGGCCCATTCAAAAGGCCCAATGGGCTTAACGACAACCCATCCGCTTCAACAACACAGCAACCTCGCAAGACGTGATATCAACACATTGTAGGGCCCTCTGACACCCCGCGAGTCAGGTTGTCGTCCTTTTAACAATTCACAACGAATGATCCGGGATGGAAAAACAGAGCAAAATAAGAAAAGTGCCTTGAAACTGATGAAAACGTTCGATTTTGGGCTCCAAAAATGGGCAGAGCTAGCAAGTTTGATGCCCCCGTCGTAGAGGTCTCAGAGAGCTTTGCAACGGTATGTTGTGCGCCGCGTAACTCCTTACGGATCAAAAGTTATCGGCACCGGAGCGACGGAGACCTTGTCACAAACCCTACGCCCTCGATTTATCGGGCCCAGCTTCTACGTGAAGCAAAGTTGTCTTGCCCAATGTTCCGTGGGATTCAGTAAAAGAGATTTGGTGGATAAAGTATCTTGGCAACCCTAACCAGGGAAAAAAAAATTGAAAAGGGTGTGCAACACGTGGACTTCCCAGGGGGTCACCCATCCTAGTACTACTCTCGCCCAAGCAGGCTGAACTTCGGAGTTCTGATGGGATCCAGTGCATTAGTGCTGGTATGATCGCACCCGTCATGTTGAGGGCACAATTCCTATATGTGTTAACGGTTCACAGTCCTAGCTTAGAGAGATGGCCCATTCAAACGGCCCAATGGGCTTAACAACAACCCATCCGCTTCAACAACACAGCAACCTCGCAAGACGTTATATCGACACGTTATTGGGCCGTCTGACGTCCCGCGAGTCAGGTTGTCGTCCTTTTAACAGTTCACAACGTATGATCCGGGACGGAAAAACAGTGCAAAAGAAGAAAAGTGGCCTGAAACTGATGAAAATGTTAGATTTTGGGCTCCATAAACGGGCACAGCGAGGAAGCTGGTTGCCCCTGTCGTAGAGGTCTCAGAGAGCTTTGCAACGGTATGCTGTGCACCGCGTAACTCCTCACGGAACAAAAGTTATGGGCATCGGAGCGACGGAGACCTGGTCACAAACCCTACGCCCTCGGTTTGCGGGCCCAGCTTCTACGTGAAGCGAAGTTTTCTTGTCCAATGTTCCGTGGTATTCAGTAATAGAGATTTGGTAGATAAAGTATCTTGGAAACCCTAACCAGGGCAAAAAAAATTGAAAAGGTGGTGCAACACGAGGACTTCCCAAGGGTTCACCCATCCTAGCACTACTCTAGCCCAAGCACGCTTAACTTCGGAGTTCTAATGGGATCCGATGCATTAATGCTGCTATGATCGCACCCGTCATGTTGAGGGCACAATTCCTATATGTGTTAACGGTTCACAGTCACAGCCTAGAGAGATGGCCCATTCAAAAGGTCCAATGGGCTTAACGACAACCCATGCGCTTCAACAACGCAGCATCCTTGCAAGACGTGATATCAACACATTGTAGGACCCTCTTATGTCCCGCAACTCATGTTGTCGTCCTTTTAACAGTTCACGACGTACGATCCTGGACAGAAAAATAGAGCAAAAGAAGAAAAGCAGCCTGAAACTGATGAAAATGTTCGATTTTGGGCACCAAAAATGTGCACAGCGAGCATGGTGGCTGCCCCAGTCGTAGAGCTCTTAGAGAGCTTTGCAACGGTATGCTGTGCGCCGCGTAACTCCTTACGGATAAAAAGTTATGGGCACCGGAGCAATGGATACCTGGTCACAAGCCCTACGCCCTCGGTTTGCGGGCCCAGCCTCTGCGTGAAACGAAGTTGTCTTGCCCAATGTTTCGTGGGATTCAGTAATAGAGATTTGGTGGATAAATTATCTTGGCAAACCTAACCAGGGCAAAAAAAATTGAAAAGGGGGTGTAACACGAGGACTTCCCAGGTGGTCACCCATCCTAGTGCTACTCTCGCCCAAGCACGCTTAACTTCGGAGTTCTGATGGGATCCGGTGCATTAGTGTTGGTATGATCGCACCCATCATGTTGAGGGCACAATTCCTATATGTGTTAATAGTTCACAGTAAGAATATAACCAATTTCCCAGAAACGTCTTAACAACAATCAAGTAGAAAGACAACACTACTCGTTATAACAATTCAATATAACACTTACAAGATAATTGTCCCACCGTGCGCTCTCAAGATTAGAGCTTCAATGGCTTCTGGACTTACAAGAAGAATACAAGAAAGAAAGACTAACTTAGGATTGTGTTTGGAGTTGTGTTGTGGATGAAAATGATGAACTAATGCATGCCTATTTATAGAATTCAGCTAGCCCGCTATAGGAGACTTTCCTATCAAACATTTCAATCTTGGTTGGCTTTACCAACCATGTTCAAAGTATTAGCCACCCATATTTATCACATGGGTGGCTACAATTAACCACATGGGTGGCTAGCATCCAAGACAACTTCTAGGAAGTTTCCTTTGGCCAAATTGGCTAACTTTAGCACTGCATCATCCCGACGTCATCTTAGGTAATTCCAAATTTCTGAACTTCTTTCTTGTAGCCATCGCGGTCTATTTTGACCTTATCGACGTTTATGTCGGAATCATTAATTTATGCTATCATATAATTAACGATACTTATTATGAAGAGGTGGATATTGACATATATCAACACCCCCCCCTCAATGTTCACCTCAAGTTGACTAAACTATTGGGCCAACACCCAATGTTTGAAGATGCTTGCTCAATTGGACGCTCCCTAACACTTTAGTGAAGATATCTGCACAATTATCTTCTGTAGGGCAGTACTCCATGTAGATTTCACCTTCCTCGATCAGTTCCCTCACATAGTGATACTGAATCTCTATGTGTTTTGTTCTAGCATGAAATACCGGATTCTTTGACATGGCTATACAACTCTGACTGTCACATTTCAACATTGTTGCTTCCTCTATTGGAATGCCAATATCAGTCATGATGCGTCGTAGCCAAACAGCTTCACAGGATGCTACACAAGCAGCCTTGTATTCTGCCTCCGTTGATGAAAGTGCAACGGTGGGTTGCTTCTTACTAGCCCATGAGATGACTCCACCACCGAATGTGAATACGTAACCTGTAACATATTTTCTTGAGTCAATATCACCAGCCTAGTCTGAGTTACAGTACCCAGATAAAGTATCTCCAGACTTGTATGATATCCCATATTCCAACGTGCCTTTGAGATATTTGAGGATCCGCATCCCTGCTTGCCAGTGACTTTGTTTCGGTTTATTTGAAAACCGACTTAGAACTCCCACAGGATAACTAATATAAGGTCTTGTGTTACAAAGGAAGATTAAACTTCCCACCAACCTTCTGTAGAGCTTGTTATCAACTTGTTTTGAAGGATCGTCAATTGATAACTTTGTATTCACTTCCATCGAGGTGACAACTGGTTTGCACTTAAACATACCAAATGCAGTCAGAAGCTCACGAACATATCGTTGCTGTGAGATGAAGATAGTATGAGGTTTTTGTCATACCTCGATTCCCAAGCAATAATGAAAAAGACCAAGATTTGTCATTTCAAATTCTTGGCTCAACCATTCTTGCGTATTTCGAATATTATCTTCATGGTTACCAGTGATTACAAGATCATCCACATATATGACTACAATTACCTTCTTTCCTTGTTCACTTAGAACATACAAGTTGGCCTCTGATTTGCTTCTACAGAAACCAGGCTGCATGAAGAAAGAGTCTATACTTTTGTACCAAACTCGTGGTGCTTGCTTTAACCCATATAAAGCCTTTTTTCAATTTGCAGACTTTTTCTTCTTCACCTGGTATTTGAAAGCCAGGGGGTTGTGCAACGTAGACTTCTTCTTCAAGTTGCCCATTAAGAAAAGCTGACTTGACATCCATTTGACGTACAATCCATTCATAATGCGCGGCAGCTGCAACAACTAGCCTGATTGTTGACATTTTTGCTGTTGGAGCAAAGGTTTCATATACATCGAAACCTTCGACTTGCAAAAATCCTTGTGCTACAAGGCGTGCCTTGTATTTTTCAAGACTTCCATCTGCCTTGTACTTCACTTTCCAGATCCATTTGGTGCCGATAATTTTTCTGTTCGGTGGCTTTTCAACGATCTCCCAAGTATCATTTTTCATGATACTATCATACTCGGCTTGCATAGCTGCTCTCCAATTTGGATCTGACATGGCTTCCTCCACAGTTACCGGTTCTTTTACCGTCTTGATGATTTGGGTCATCAAAGCCATGTTTACTAGTTGTTGTCCTGATCTGTTCTGCTCCTCTATTCTCTTTGATCATCTTAGTCCATCAGGACGTGGACTATCATCAGTAATTCCTGGATTTCTTCCATCAAAGAGCTGTTGGAACCACTTCGGTTGTGGCTTCCTTGTGGGTACAACAGGTTGGTCTTCAGTCTCCTCATCATTAGAGACTTCTTCATTGTTCAACGGTTGTTGTTCAGGCACTTGGTGGATTACTTCATCGGTTGATGACGAAATGGCAGGACTGCTATCCTCCATCGAGTGTGGTCTTTCATTAAACACCACATCTCGGCTTATGATCACCTTCTTGGCCTCTACATCATAGAGTCTGTATGCTTTAGACTCTTCACTATATCCCAAGAAAATGCCCTTCTTGCTCTTGTCATCCAATTTCTTTTGATTTTCATTTGGAATGTGTACAAAACACTCACACCCAAATTTTCTTAAATGAGACACAGAAGGTTTCGTACCATAATAAGCCTCATTAGGAGTCTTATCGTTGAGTGCCCTGGTTGAGCACCGATTGAGGATGTATACCGCTGTGTTGACTGCTTCAGCCCAGAATGTGTCAGGTAGGCCAGCACCTTTCAACATGCATCGAGCCATTTCTACAATTGTTTGATTTCTTCGTTCCACAACTCCATTTTGTTGTGGTGTGTATGGAGCAGTCAATTGGCGCTTAATCCCAAGCTTGTTGCAGTAGTTGGTGAACTCTGTAGAACAGAATTCCCCCCCACGATCGGTACGAAGTTTCTTCAACTGAGTTGTGTTCTCATTTGTTATAAGTTTGTGCCACACTTTAAACTTTTCAAGAGCATCAGCCTTGTCCCGAAGGAAGTACACCCACATCTTCCTACTATAATCATCGACTAACAGCATAAAGTAGGAAGATCCTCCCAACGCCGTTGTAGTCATTTTTCCGCAGAGGCCAGCATATACCAACTCTAGAGGAGCCTTTGATCGGTTATGACTCTCTTTGGGAAATGACTGTCTATGTTGCTTGCCCAGCATACAAGCTTCACATGGTCCTTCAATTTCTTCAATTGAAGGCAAGTCGGCCACCATCTTCTTCTTTTGCATTTCCTTTAACACAGGATAGGAAATGCACCCGAACCTTTCATGCCAAAGTGACTTGTTTTGGCATCCACGACAGTAGAAAGAGAGCTGATTCATAAAGGTTATTTTTGCGAATACCTTTACTTACGATATTTTGATCCTTGTCAAGAATCAAAGCTTCCATCTTCTTGAACCGCACTTGTAGATCATTATCTGTAATAGCAGCTACAGATAGCAAATTTCTGGTGATCTGGGGTACAAAGAGTACGTTGGACAGCTTCTTGCTTCCTCCATCTTTAGACACGAGCGAGATGGTTCCAGTGCCCTCAATGGGACACCTCGCATTATTCCCGACGAAAACATTCATTGGTTCTTGTAGAGGTTTTATGGAGTCATATAACTCCTTCTTGCTGGTCATGTGCCGGGAAGCTCCACTATCTAACACCCATGCACTTGTTTGATGTACATGTGCGCTAGTACACATTTCCTCCGATACATCTGTTACCGTAAACAGATGCACTTCCGTTTCAGCCGTATTGGCAGATTCTTTATTTCTCCAATTTGGCTTTAAAGTTCCGTTCTTCTCGTCATGGATTCGTTTCCTACAATCTTTGACAACATGACCTTTCTTATTGCAGTAGTAGCACGATCCAGAGAATGTCTTCTTCTTTGCTTTCTTCTTTTCTTCTTGGTTACTCCTCGCCTTGGCTGCAAAGGCAGAGTCAAGTTAATTTTCTCTGCTCCTCAGCCTCATCTCCTCCTCCATCAACATGGCAGTGAATTCTTCAAACGTCAAAGGAGGAATGCGAACTTGTGTATTGAGTGCTGTCACAAGACAGTCAAATTTTGGAGGCAACACTCTAATGCACCTTCGAGCTAGTTCCTCGGTTGATTTGGCAATACCAACTGCAACCATTTGATCACATAGGTTTTTCATCCTACTGATAAATGACTCAGCTGCTTCATCTTTACTTAATCTCTCAGCAGCTAACTGATTCTCCAAGTTCTGAATGCGAGTCTGGTTCCTTGTTTCATACTAATTTTTCAGTATGTTCCAAGCTTCAGATGCCTTGGTTGTGTGTTGAATAAGAGTGAGGACGGAATCCTGAACACTTGTGACAATTGCACAGAGTGCATCAGCATTTCGTCTCCTCCATTCTTTGACAAGCTGAGGATCTGGAGGTGTGACTTTTTTTGTGTCATCTTCAGCACGGACTGCAACTGGTTCTGCATCTGTGCCTAACACTGTATCAAGGAGTTCGTAGGAGTTCAAAACTGTAGTGATTTTGAACTTCCACAAAAGATAGTTCGTGCCATCAAGCTTTCCTTCTGTGAAGGTAGGGGGACGGATACGAATTGTCGGTACTAAACCGGAACTAGAACTGGTAGAAGAAGAACTAGCACCTTGAGTAGTCATAGTTGTTGAACTTTACTAGACAAGATTGTTGTTAAGAGCCCCTTAAGCTCTTGATACCATGTAAGAATATAACCAATTTCCCAGAAACGTCTTAACAACAATCAAGTAGAAAGACAACACTACTCGTTATAACAATTCAATATAACACTTACAAGATAATTGTCCCACCGTGCGCTCTCAAGATTAGAGCTTCAATGACTTCTGGACTTACAACAAGAAAGACTAACTTAGGATTGTGTTTGGAGTTGTGTTGTAGATGAAAATGATGAACTAATGCATGCCTATTTATAGAATTCAGCTAGCCCGCCATAGGAGACTTTCCTATCAAACATTTCAATCTTGGTTGGCTTTACCAACCATGTTCAAAGTATTAGCCACCCATATTTATCACATGGGTGGCTACAATTAACCACATGGGTAGCTAGCATCCAAGTCAACTTCTAGGAAGTTTCCTTTGGTCAAATTGGCTAACTTTAGCATTGCATCATCCCGACGTCATCTTAGGTAATTCTAAATTCCTGAACTTCTTTCTTGTAGCCATCGCGATCTCTTTTGACCTCATCGATGTTTAAGTCGGAATCATTAATTTATGCTACCATATAATTAATGATACTTATTATGAATAGGTGGATATTGACATATATCAACATCACAGTCCCAGCCTAGAGAGATGACCCATTCAAAAGGCCCAATGGGCTTAACGACAACCCATCCGCTTCAACAACGCAGTGTCCTCGCAAGACGTGATATCAACACATTGTAGGGCACTCAGACATCCCGCGAGTCAGGTTGTCGTCCTTTGAACAATTCACAACGTATGATCCGGGACGGAAAAACATAGCAAAAGAAGAAAAGTACCTTGAAACTGATGAAAACGTTCGTTTTTGGTCTCCAAAAATGCGCACAGCAAGCTAGCTCGCTCCAGCCGTCGTAGAGGTCTCAGAGAGCTTTGCAACAGTGTGCTATGCGCCGCGAAACTCCTTACGGATCAAAAGTTATGGGCACCGGAGCGACGGAGACCTTGTCACAAACCCTACGCCCTCGATTTTTCGGGCCCAACCTCTATGTGAAACGAAGTTGTCTTGCCCAATGTTCTGTGGGATCAGTAAAAGAGATTTGGTGGATAAAGTATCTTGGCAACCCTAACCAAGGTAAAAAAAAATTGAAAAGGGGGTGCAACACGAGGACTTCCCACGGGGTGACCCATCCTAGTATTACTCTCGCCCAAGCATGCTTAACTTCGGAGTTCTTATGGGATCTGGTGCATTAGTGGTGGTATGATCGCACCCGACATGTTGAGGGCACAATTCTTATATGTGTTAACGGTTCACAGTGCCAGCCTAGAGAGATGGCCCATTCAAAAGGCCCAATGGGCTTAACGACAACCTATCCTCTTCAACAACGCAGCAACCTCGGAAGACGTTATATCCACACTTTGTAAGGCCCTCTGACGTCCCGCGAGTTAGGTTGTCATCCTTTTAACAGTTCACAACGTATGATCCAGGACGGAAAAACAGAGCTAAAGAAGAAAAGTGGCCTGAAACTGATGAAAACGTTAGATTTTGGGCTCCATAAATGGGCAAAATGAGCAAGCTGATTGCCCCCGTCGTAGAGGTCTCAGAGAGCTTTGCAACGGTATGCTGTGCGCCGCGTAACTCCTCACGGATAAAAAGTTATGGGCATCGGAGCGACGGAGACCTGGTCACAAACCCTACGCCCTCGGTTTGCGGGCCCGGCCTCTACTTGAAGCGAAGTTGTCTTGCCCAATGTTCCGTGGGATTCAGTAATAGAGATTTGGTAGATAAAGTATCTTGGCAACCCTAACCAGGGCAAAAAAAATTGAAAAAGGGGTGCAACACGAGGACTTCCGATGGGGTCAGCCACGGTGCTACTACTCTCGTCGAAGCAGCGTTAAGTTCGGAGTTGTGATGGGATGGGGTGGATTAGTGGTGGTATGATCGCACGGGTCATGTTGAGGGCACAATTCGTATATGTGTTAACGGTTCACAGTCTCAGCCTAGAGAGATGGCCCATTCAAAAGGCCCAAAGGGCTTAACGAGAACCCATCCGCTTCAACAACGTAGCATCCTCGCAAGACGTGATATCAACACATTGTAAGGCCCTCTGATGTCCCGCGAGTCAGGTTGTCGTCCTTTTAACAGTTCACGACATACGATCCTGGACGAAAAAACAAAGCAAAAGAAGAAAAGCGGCCAAAAACTGATGAAAACGTTCGATTTTGGCCTCCAAAAATGGGCACAGCGAGCAAGTTTGCTGCCCCCGTTGTAGAGCTCTCAGAGAGCTTTGTAACGGTATGCTATATGCCGCGTAACTCCTTACAGATCAAAAGTTATGGGCACCGGAGCGACGAAAACCTGGTCACAAACCCTACGCCCTCATTTTGCGGGCCCAGCCTCTACGTGAAGCGAAGTTGTCTTGCCCAATGTTCCGTGGGATTTAGTAATAGAGATTTGGTGGATAAAGTATCTTGGCAACCCTAACTAGGGCAAAAAAAATTGAAAAGGGGTGGAACACGAGGACTTCCCAAGTGGTCACCCATCCTAGTACAACTCTCGCCCAAGCACGCTTAACTTTGGAGTTCTGATGGGATCCGGTGCATTAGTGCTGGTATGATTGCACCCGTCATGTTGAGGGCACAATTCCTTCATGTGTTAACTGTTCATAATCCCAGCCTAGAGAGATGACCCATTCAAAAGGCCCAATGGGCTTAACGACAACCCATCTGCTACAATAACGCAGCATGCTTGCAAGACGTGATATCTACACATTGTAGGGCCCTCTGATGTCCCGCAAGTTAGATTGTCGTCTTTTTAACAGTTCACGACGTACGATCCGGGATGGAAAAACAGAGCAAGAGAAGAAAAGTGGCCTAAAAATGATGAAAACGTTCGATTTTGGGCTCCAAAAATGGGCAAAGCGAGCATGCTAGTTGCCTCCATCGTAGAGCTCCTAGAGAGCTTTACAACGGTATGCTGTGCGCCGCGTAACTCATTACGGATCAAAATTTATGGGCACCGGAGCGACGGAGACCTGGTCACAAACCCTACGCCCTTGGTTTGCGGGCCCAGCCACTACGTGAAACAAAGTTGTCTTGCACAATGTTCCGTGGGATTTAGTAATAGAGATTTGGTGGATAAAGTATCTTGACAACCATAACCAGGGAAAAAAAAATTGTAAAGGGGGTGCAACACGAGGACTCCCTAGGGGGTCACCCATTTTAGTACTACTCTCGCCCAAACACGCTTAACTTCAGACTTCTGATGGGATCCGGTGCATTAGTGCTGGTATGTTCGCACCCGTCATGTTGATGGCACAATTCCTATATGTGTTAAGGGTTCACAGTCCCAGCCTAGAGAGATGGGCCATTCAAAAGGCCTAATGGGCTTAACGACTATCCATCCGCTTCAACAACGCAGCATCCTCGCAAGACGTTATATCGACATATTGTAGGGCCCTCTGATGTCTCGCGAGTTAGGTTGTCGTCCTTTTAACAGTTCACGACGTACGATACGAGACGAAAAATAGGGCAAAAGATGAAAAGTGGCCTGAAACTGATGAAAATGTTTGATTTTGGGCTCCAAAAATGGGCACAGGGAGCAAGCTGGTTGCCCCCGTCGTAGAGCTCTCAGAGAGCTTTGCATCGGTATGTTGTGCGCCGCGTAACTCCTTACGGATAAAAAGTTAAGGGCACCGGAGCGACGGAGACCTGGTCACAAACCCTACGCCCACGGTTTGCGGGCCCAGCCTCTACATGAAGCGAAGTTGTCTTGTCCTTTGTTCCGTGGGATTTAGTAATAGAGATTTGGTGGATAAAGTATCTTGGCAACCCTAACCAGGGCAAATAAAACTGAAAAGTGGGTACAACACAAGTGCTTCCCAGGGGGTCAACCATCCTAGTACTACTTTCACCCAAGCGCGCTTAACTTCGGAGTTCTGATGGGATCCGGTGCATTAGTGCTGGTATGATCGCACCCATCATGTTGAGGGCACAATTCCTATATGTGTTAACGGTTCACAATCCCAGCCTGGGGAGATGGCCCATTCAAAAGGCCCAATGGGCTTAACGACAACCCATCCACTTCAACAACGCAGCAACCTCGCAAGACGTTATATCGACTCGTTGTAGGGCCCTCTGACGTCCGGCGAGTCAGGTTGTCGTAATTCGAACAGTTCACAACGTATGATCCGCGACGAAAAAACAGAGCAAAAGAAGAAAAGTGGCCTGAAACTGATGAAAATGTTCGACTTTGGGCTCCAAAATGGGCATAGCGAGCAAGCTGGCTGCCCCCGTCGTAGAGCTCTCAGAGAGCTTTGCAACGGTATGCTGTGCGCCGCGTAACTCCTTACGGATCAAACGTTATGGGCGCCGGAGCGACAGAGACCTGGTCACAAACCCTACGCCCTCGGTTTATTGGGCCCAGCCTCTACGTGAAGTGAACTTGTCTTGCCCAATGTTCCGTGGGACTCAGTAATAGAGATTTGATGGATAAAGTAACTTGGCAACCTTAAACATGGCAAAAACAATTGAAAAGGGGGTGCAACACGAATACTTCCGAGGGAGTCACCCATCCTAATACTACTCTCGCACAAGCACGCTTAACTTCGGAGTTCTGATGGGATCCGGTGCATTAGTGCTGGTATGATCGCACCCGTCATGTTGAGGGCACAATTCCTTTATGTGTTAACTGATCGCTACTTGGTGTGTGTTATAAATATGTGCAAAATAACCAAGTTTTAATAACCCGCAAGTGCACGGATCTTGTAGTGTAGTGTGCAAAGAGTGCGGAATCGTATCCACAGGGAAGCTCGTTAGTTAAGTTAGTGAAGTAGTGTGAAAATGCTAAAGCGCTTAAGTAACAGTTCGCAAATGGTTTGAAGTAATGTGCGAGAATGTAAACTAAACTATAACTAACAAACTTGCCTAAGTTAAGCTAAATAACAGCTAAATACGGAAGAATATCTAGAGATCATATATGTAAATAAGACAATTAATGTAGGCTCGGCATCTGGATTGTCAAATTCTATACAAGAGGTTAACCTACAAGCATTAACCTAGTCAATTATCTTAGTCTATTAAAATCCCGATTACTAATTCTGATGTAGATGCCGTTCCATCTACGAGCATATAGCCATGGTATGGATCTGTCCTTGCAATGTGGTGTAAAAGGTTTGTTTCAACATGAGTAATCAACATCTCCTTACTAGTCTAGAAACTATGGTCTACTTAAAAGCATTACCTATAATTTCTTGGAATCTTTAAGGTCGTCAAGCTATTGATTCACTATTAAAGCATGGATATATGACACGAAAATAAAGCAATCATATCATCTACTTAAAAGCATTATGTATGAAAGACAATACTTAATTAATACAAGTCATATATTGCATTAAAACTAAATTATCCGAATCCGAGACCATATATTAAAAGACCATTATTTACAATATCCTACCCTAGATAAGAATTCTACTCAGACATAATAAATACGAGTTTATACAAATAAAAGAGAGTCAAGAAAGGCTCCCCCGTATTGACGAACGCGTATTTCTGAACTCCAGGTCTGAACAGAAATTCTATAGCTATTCGGGCAGAGCTTCCCCCCGAATAAGAGCTATTTTTGAGCAAAGGCTCAAAAATGAATGTTAGGATGTCCGCTGTACAGTAGCTATTCAGGCAGAATGCCCCTGAATAAGAGCCACTAGGCAGGACTTCCTCCGTATATAGCTATTTAGGCAAAATCCTAAATAAGAACTATAAAATTAACTTGACAAAAATTGAAAATATTGGAAAAATATCCAAAGCTCTCAAAAATTGTAAGAAAAAATGAAGAGGCTTGATGTCTATTTATAGGAAAATTTAGCTACTATTCACGCGGGTACTATTCACTCGACTACTATTCCCGTGGTTACTATTCACGTGATTACTATTCACGTGACTAATATTCACATATTCTGCACGCAGTTCTACTGTTCACGCGTTGAGCATCACTATTCACGTATTGACTGATACTATTTACGCGTTGACCAAAAAGTTGACCAATGCTATTCCAAGTTTATTCGGCGTTCTGAGTCCGTTTCCGCATTCCGTTTGGTCAAATTCTTCCTCTACGGGCTTCAATTCTTGGTCAATACTTGAGCTTGTCTTTGACTTTGACCAGTTCGTTGACCGCAGCATCTTCAGGCGTTTTTCACTGTTTTGACCCTCCAAACGATGGAATTTGGCTAAAATCACGCCACCCACAGGACATAGTCCTGTGTTTTACTCAGACTGTTGTTTCTACCCAAAAAACGGATATGGTTTGCCAAAAACGGACATAGGTTACTATTTGAGATCATCTGGGTCAATGCTCTGAATCCAATTTCGTGCTAGTTTCAGCCAAATTTCTTCTCTATGAGCTTCATTCTTCAACTGCTTCTCGTGCTTCCGCATTCTTGACTTCTTGACTTACAATTTGGATTATTTTGGGTCTGATTTTCCACTTTTCTGTGTTATCCTACATTGCATCGAAAATATCAAAGTATTGCAATAATTCCCAAATTAAGATGCAAATATAGTACAAATATCAAGGTTTGAGTGCTGCAAATACAGTCACATCAACATCCCCAAACCTAAACCTTGCTTGCCCTCAAGCAAGACTATCTTTAAAATAGATGTGGAAATAGATTTTGCAGTAATTTTAGAAGTCAAAAACAGATGAAGTAATCTATCCTATCTTTTTGTCAAACACTTTCCAAATCTGAAACATGAGAAATGCAATCTACTATCTTAAACATATTCAGCAATTAATGACAAACATGATAAGAGAACTTTGTACATAGTTTTCACAAATAGGTACTCTTATTGGAAATCGACTATTGATTGCTTCGGAGTATATATTTAGAAGTAAACTAAGCAAATTAAGTTCGTTCAATTCCCAACTTTCAAGTTATGCAAACAGATTGAACCTTGATATTCTTACCTACATTTGTAATCAAACTCTTGATCATGCCTTAACCCTTTAACATTTGCCAGAAATATAAAAGTACAACTAATAATACCTCTATATAGTGTTCAGTTTCCTTTGCTTTCTGAATATCCCATGTAGCGGGCTTTAAGGCCAACAATCCCCCGCCATTATGACTGAGGTTGCCAGGTTTCAAAGGGACCCCTACGTGCCTTAATCACCCAAGATATCTAGGCTCGAAACTTTACACTATAGCACATATCCCAAATTACAATGTCTAGGATAGTGGTGCTTAGAGATTTACAACATATTTACACCAAAATTTTATTCAACAGTAAAGGTATGTACAACTCTTTTTTGTTTTTTCTTTTTTTCATTGTTTTTTTTTTTTTTTTCTTTTTCTATCTTTTTTCTTTTTTTCTCAGAGTGTACATACAGACAGAGTTACATAACATACTGTACAGACATGGCATAAGGGTTCAGGTTTCAATCACAAGGAGTTCTCATAACAAACGGTAATCCTATCTTAGTCCTTTCATAATCACAAACCTATCAATTGAAGAACAGAAGAACAGCTAGGTTTACTCATGAATACAGTAATCCAAAGTTTTTCTTATAGAGTTTCCTCAGAGTTTTTCACAATACATAGCTAACAAAACAGGTTCTCAAATCATCTAAATCATCATTTTTAAATAGGTAAGGTATCAGACTACTCTTCTCATAAACAAAAATGGTGTATTTCTTGCATATTTTGAAAAAGGTTTTCATGAATGTACGCACCCCCACACCAAAACTTTGCTTGTCCTCGAGCAAATAGCAATGTAAAAGAGTGAGAGTGTAATATGCAAGTAATAACATAATGACAAATGCTACATCCCCAAACCTATGGTTTTCTTACTCTACAACGCATGTTGATCAGGTATAAAGGGAAATATAGTAAAGAAAGATATCACCTGATGTGAAGCATTTTTATGTTGATGTCAAAGCTTTTCCACTAACTTTTGTCAAAAGATGTATCATTCTGCAATTAAAGATTAGTGGAAAAAGCATTTTACAGATTATCATCAACACAACAAAAATAGTTAGTTATACTAAATAGACAAAACAAATATATAGGGGAGAAACCAAAAAGAAATATGGTCACGGAAAATAACTAACACATAAAGCAAATAAATAAACTACCCAGACCATTTAGACTCTTTTCTGGGGTTCTAGAGTTTGATACTACTGAACAGACTAGCTCTTCCAGAGGTTCCTGAGCTCACGACATCTAGTGCTTTCCTTCGGCACATTTAAGGCCAAAGCCAGTTCCACAGGGTCAAGGATAGAACAGTGGGGTTTTACGTTACAGACGTTACGTCTGGTGTATGCTCACACTCCTAACTACCTTATCAAGTAATGCCCAACAGACCCAAACTACATAAAGCTGGTGGAGTAGCTCACACAATAAGACAGAGTTGCACAATTAAGCCAACCGCACACAGAAACGTACAGTGACAACTAGTAAAACAACACTGGTACCTCTATGAATGTTCCTCAAGGCTTAAAACCCAAACTACCTAAAGCTGGAGAAAGATTCAAAGAGTACATGTAAACGACATAAATTAAACAAATATTTACACAAAAGAGTACTAGGTTGCCTCCTAGTAGCGCTAAGTTTAACGTCTTCAGCCAGACGGTTGTACTGAGTTTAATGCCATCAGCTAGGCAGATTCTGTTTTATGGAAGATATACAAGGTCCAGAAGTTCAACAGATTCAACTTCATGAGGGACCACCTTAGGATCGAAAGCATGTTTCAATCGTTGTCCATTGACTGTGAGAATACGCCCATCTGTGGGATGTTTAATCAAGATAACTCCAGATGGATATGCTTCAAGCACTTCATAAGGACCATCCCACTTTGTTCTCAATTTTCCTGGGAAGAACTTCAACCTAGAATTAAACAGCCACACTTTATCAGAAGGAGAAAAAGTCTTTCTTAGAATAGATCTATCATGAATCTTCTTCATTTTCTCTTTGTAGAGTTTGGCATTCTCATAAGCTTCGAAGCGAAGCTCTTCCAATTCACTCAACGCCAACTTCCTACCTTCACCCGCCTGTTGCATGTCAAAGTTCAGGGCCTTAATAGCCCAATAGGCTTTGTGCTCTAGTTCAACAGGGAGGTGGCAAGCTTTACCGTATACCAATCTATACGGGGACATGCCGATGGGAGTTTTGAAAGCAGTACGGTAGGCCCATAATGCATCATGCAGACGAATTGACCAATCTTTGCGATCGGGCCTAACCGTTTTCTGAAGAATTGACTTGATTTCTCTATTCGACACCTCTACTTGACCACTTGTTTGTGGGTGGTAAGGCGTTGCTATCTTGTGGTGGACTGAGTATTTTCTTAGAAGGGCTTCTAGTGTCCTATGACGAAAATGCTGTCCTCCATCACTTATAAGTACATGTGACACCTCGAATCGAGAAAAGATATTCTTTTTAATGAACTTAACCACGACTTTATGGTCATTGGTTCGGGTTGCTACTGCCTCTTCCCACTTGGACACATAGTCCACACCAACAAGAATACAAGTATAACCTGAGGAAGGAGGAAAAGGACCCATTAAGTCTATACCCCATACATCAAATATTTCGCATATGAGAATGGGCGTAAGGGGCATCATGTCCCTTCTTGAGATAAAGCCAGCTTGTTGACATTGGGGGCAATTTTTACAAATTTGCTGGGCATCTTTGAAAAGAGTGGGCCAGAAGAACCCACTTTGAAGGACTTTGGCAGGTATTCTCTTTCCTCCAAAATGGCTACCACATGCTTCAGAGTGGCAAAATTGGAGTATATTTGTGAATTCGTCTTCGGGTATACATCGTCTGATTACTTGATCAGCACATATCTTGAAAAGGTAAGGGTCTTCCCAAAAGAAATACCTTACTTGGGCCATGAATCGATCTTTCTCTCTTTTTCCCCAATGTGGAGGTAGTTGCTTAGCTGCTAAAAAATTGACAATGTTGGCATACCACGGAGTTCGTTGAGAGATGGAAAATAGTTGTTCATCAGGAAACACATCTCGAAATGGAAGAGGATTTATTGGTGATTGAGACATAAGTCGTGAAAGATGATCAGCCACAGAATTGTCACTACCTCGTTTATCTTTGATTTCAATGTTAAACTCCTGAAGTAGGAGTATCCAACGGATTAAGCGAGGTTTTGAATCCTTCTTGGTGAGCAAATATTTCAAGGCAGCATGATCAGTAAAAACAACCACTTTTGATCCCAAGACATAAGTCCTAAACTTGTCAAGTGCAAAAACCACCGCTAACAATTCTTTCTCAGTTGTTGTGTAGTTCTTTTGTGTATCATCCAAAGTTTTGCTAGCATAGTAGATTACGTATGGCAACTTGCCTCTACGTTGTCCTAGAACTGCTCCAACAGCATAGTCGGAGGCATCACACATGATTTCAAATGACAGATTGTAGTCAGGAGTTTGAATGATGGGTGCAGATGATAGCAAAGACTTAAGCTTCTCAAAGGCCTTAATACATTCATCATCAACTTTAAAGGGGGCATCATGTACTAAGAGCCTTGTAAGAGGTCTGGCAATTTGACTAAAGTCTTTGATGAAACGCCTATAAAAACCAGCGTGCCCTAAGAAAGATCTAACATCCCTCACAGTTTTGGGAATAGGGAGCTTTTCTATTATCTCTACTTTAGCTGGATCAACATGGATCCCATCTCTAGAAACTACATGACCAAGAACTATCCCTTGTTGAACCATGAAATGGCTCTTTTCCCAACTTAAGACCAGATTCATTTGTACACATCGATCTAAGACCAAAGAAAGGTGATTAAGACACTCATTAAAGTCTGCTCCAAAAACTGAGAAGTCATCCATAAAGACTTCTAGGAATTTCTCAATCATATCAGAAAATATGGCCATCATACACCGTTGAAATGTGGCTGGTGCATTACATAACCCAAAAGGCATGCGGCGGTAAGCGAATGTTCCGTAAGGACAAGTGAAAGTGGTCTTCTCCTGATCTCTTGGAAACATAGGAATTTGATTGTAACCAGAGTATCCATCTAAGAAACAATAGTACCCCCGTCCAGCTACTCTATCCAGGATTTGATCAAGGAAGGGTAAAGGAAAGTGGTCTTTCCTTGTCTTGGAGTTGAGCTTTCTGTAATCAATGCATACACGCCAGCCAGTGGTAGTGCGTGTAGGAATGAGCTCGCCTTTATCATTTGAGATCACAGTAATCCCAGATTTCTTTGGTACAATTTGTACCGGACTCACCCAAGGGCTATCAGAGATTGGGTAGATCATACCAGCATCAAGTAACTTGATTATCTCTTTATGGACAACATCACCAATTTTTGGGTTCAGTCTCCTTTGAAATTCTCGAGAAGGAGTAACTCCTTCTTCGAGGTGAATCTTATGCATGCACACAGAGGGATCAATTCCTCTTAAATCAGCAATTGTCCATCCTATCGCCTTCTTATGAGTACCTAGGACTTCTAAGAGTTTACCTTCTTGCTCGATGGTTAAATCTGAAGCAATGATGACTGGAAGGGTCTTATCAGGGCCTAAGTAGGCATACTTAAGGTGCTCGGGCAATGTTTTGAGTTCCAAAACTGGTGGAGACTCAATTGTTGGACTATCAGAAGCTGTAGAGAGAGGGTTTGTTATTGGATCAGTCTCTCCCGAATCATTCACAAGCGACGTGGAGGCGACCATTTCTGGTGAAATATCGCAATCATACAAGAGTCGTTCAAGCTCTGCTATTTCCTCATCAGGGGTCAAAAGTGCGTGGGCATATTCATCTATACAAGAATCAATGGTTTCCAAATGAAAGCATTCTTCCTCCTCATCCTTGTTCATCTTATTGGCTGCATCAGCAACCCTCAATTTTGTTCTCATGTTCCCAAAAGTTAGTTCAATCATACCCGTTCTACAATAGATAACAGCATCAGCTGTTGCTAGAAATGGTCTGCCTAGTAGAACGGGAGTAATATTCTTGTTATCATGACCTAAGTCCATGTCTAACACAATAAAGTCAACTGGGAACAAAAATTCTCCTACTCTGACTAGGACATCCTCTACAATACCTCGAGGTTTCCTCTCAGATCTATCTGCCAACTGGAGGGTTACATTTGTTGGGGTTAACTCTCCAAGACCTAGCCTTTGGTAAACTGTGTGAGGAATAAGGTTAACACTAGACCCTAAATCAAGCAAGGCGTTTTCTATACGTTGGTCTTGAATGTAACATGGAATAGTGAAAGCTCCTGGGTCACTGCATTTCTGAGGCAACCCTCTAGTGCAGATGCTACTAACCTTTTCAGTAAGACGGACTGTCTTAGGAATGTAGTTGGTCCGTCTCTTTTTCACACACAAATCCTTCAGAAATTTGGCATAGGCAGGGATTTGTTGGATTACCTCTACTAAAGGCAGATTGATCTTAATATCTTTCAGATGCTCTAAGACCTTGAGTTGTGTAGGATCAACACTCGGCTTCGGACGAGACAGAGCTGTTGGGAAAGGTACTTTGGATGAAGGTTCAACTAAAGGTTCTACTGTTGGATTTTCATTCCTACAGGAGTCATCTACATCATTGCTTAAAACCTCGATCGCAGGTTCCTCTGTCTCCTCAGGAACATCCCTATCATTTTTGCTAACCTCCTTGTCTATCACTTTCCCACTCCTAAGGGTAGTTACAGCCTTAGCCTGTTCGTGGGCGGTCTCAGTTTGGACATTACTACATTGTCCTCGTGGATTTTCCACGGTTTGAGACGGGAGTTTTCCTTCATCTCTCCTGCTTATATTTTGGGCCAGCTGCCCAATTTGTCCTTCAAGTTTAACAATGGACTGTTGTTGAACTTGGACTAATTGTAAGAGTTTATCAAACTTGTCATCAGATGATGACTGTGCAGGAGGAAGAGCAGGAAAGTTGTTCCGTTGTGTTCGGAACGGATCTTTTTGGACTTGGTAAAAACCAGGAGGGTTAGAATTTTGAGGCCTTTGATATTGCTGCTGAGGGAAACGAGGCTCAAAATTTCCTTGTTGTTTCTGATATTGTTGTTGAGGAAACTGAGTCTCATGATTCCCTTGTCGCCATGAAAATGCGGGATTGTCTCGCCAGCCAGGATTATACGTGTTAGAATACGGATTGTAATTCCTTGTATATCCTTGGGTGGCGCAGACTTGTTCTTGCATGAATTCAGGAAATTGTGAACCGATTAGACAGTCTAGAGTAGAGTGATCTACTGCAGAACATACGGTACAAACTTTCGTGATCTGAGGAGCTGAAGAAGAAGAAGACCCTAGAGAGATGAATTTTTCTAATTGTTGTGCTAGGGCATCTACTTTGTCAGTCAATTGGGAATTGGAGCTAGAGTTAACTTCAAACAATGCCCTCTTTTGGGGATTATGGGTGCTCTTACTCTCTCTGTCATCAGCAGTGTTTTGGAGAGAGTCTTCAGCAATATTTTCTATTCTTTTCCAAGCTTCATCCGCTGTAAGGTTATAAAAACCCCCATTGCTCATTGCATTAACTATCATCTTATTATGAGGGGTAAGACCTTTGAAGAAATAATGCAAGAGTTCGGGACGATCAAATCCATGATGAGGACACAGATTCTTAAGATCGTTAAACTTTTCCCATGATTCATGAAATGGCTCAAAGTCTGACTGTGCGAATGTCATGATGTTTGTTCGCAGAGTAGTAGTCTTAGCCATTGGGAAGAACCTATGTAAGAATTTCCGAATAAGTTCTCCCCAAGAAGTGATCACTCCTGCGTCTAGATGATTTAGCCACTGTTTGGCTTTATCTTTCAATGAAAAGGGAAACAGACGCAGGTGAATATTTTCACGACTCACATTAGGAATATGAAGCGTTGTGCATGCTTCGATGAATTGCACGATGTGAGCGTGAGGATTTTCATTGCTTTTTCCATAGAAGGAAGGAAGCATAGAAATAGTCCCTGTTTTGAGTTCAAAATTTATATTACCAAGAGCCGGTGGGGCTATGGCAAATTCAGGGTCAAAATCGCCCGGTGAAAAATGTTGACGTAAAGTCATCGGTTGGTTCACAGGTTGATTAACAGGCTGAGCTATAGGAAGAGGCAGGATATTTCCTTCTTGTTCTGCCATCGGGACTTGGACTCTCCTTCGCGGAGTTTTCTGGGGCTCGGGATCAAAATGGGCAAGTTCGGGATTTAAGGAACGACGCCCGTGCATACAAAATAAACTAAAGCTAATTGCAATAAGTAACTACAGAAAATAAACTGAGTACTTAAAATAAAGACAGAAAATAAACTAAGTATATGTGTAATCTATTTTAACAAATTATAATAAAAATAGTTTATGTGCAAATATAATACAGACAATATACAAAATTTATAAACTTTAATACCAAATGAAACTATATGCAATATATTTCTAATATACTTTACAAGTAGCAATAAAATTTATACAATTTAAAACGAAAATAAACAAAATAAACAATAATTACAACACTTAAAACAAGTTCACAAATAATTCAAAAACTAAACTAGGCCGTGCTTCCCCGGCAACGGCGCCAAAAACTTGATCGCTACTTGGTGTGTGTTATAAATATGTGCAAAATAACCAAGTTTTAATAACCCGCAAGTGCACGGGTCTTGTAGTGTAGTGTGCAAAGAGTGCGGAATCGTATCCACAGGGAAGCTCGTTAGTTAAGTTAGTGAAGTAGTGTGAAAATGCTAAAGCGCTTAAGTAACAGTTCGGAAATGGTTTGAAGTAAAGTGCGAGAATGTAAACTAAACTCTAACTAACAAAATTGCCTAAGTTAAGCTAAATAATAGCTAAATACGGAAGAATATCTAGGGATCAAATATGTAAATAAGGCAATTAATGTAGGCTCGGCATCCGGATTCTCAAATTCTATACAAGAGGTTAAGCTACAAGCATTAACCTAGTCAATTATCTTAGTCTATTAAAATCCCGATTACTAACTCTGATGTAGGTGCCGTTCCATCTACGAGCGTATAGCCATAGTATGGATCTGTCCTTGCAACCTGGTGTAAAAGGTCTGTTTCAACATACGTAATCATCATCTCCTTACTAGTCTAGAAACTATGGTCTACTTAAAAGCATTACCTATAATTTCTTGGAATCTTTAAGGTCGTCAAGCTATTGATTCACTATTAAAGCATGGATATATGACACGAAAATAAAGCAATCATATCATCTACTTAAAAGCATTATGTATGAAAGACAATACTTAATTAATACAAGTCATATATTGCATTAAAACTAAATTATCCGAATCCGAGACCATATATTAAAAGACCATTATTTACAATATCCTACCCTAGATAAGAATTCTACTCAGACATAATAAATACGAGTTTATACAAATAAAAGAGAGTCAAGAAAGGCTCCCCCGTATTGACGAACGCGTATTTCTGAACTCCAGGTCTGAACAGAAATTCTATAGCTATTCGGGCAGAGCTTCCCCCCGAATAAGAGCTATTTTTGAGCAAAGGCTCAAAAATGAATGTTAGGATGTCCGCTGTACAGTAGCTATTCAGGCAGAATGCCCCTGAATAAGAGCCACTAGGCAGGACTTCCTCCGTATATAGCTATTTAGGCAAAATCCTAAATAAGAACTATAAAATTAACTTGACAAAAATTGAAAATATTGGAAAAATATCCAAAGCTCTCAAAAATTGTAAGAAAAAATGAAGAGGCTTGATGTCTATTTATAGGAAAATTTAGCTACTATTCACGCGGGTACTATTCACTCGACTACTATTCCCGCGGTTACTATTCACATGATTACTATTCACGCGACTACTATTCACGTATTCTGCATGCAGTTTTGCTGTTCACGCGTTGACCATCACTATTCACGCGTTGACCGCTACTATTCATGCGTTGACCAAAAAGTTGACCAATGCTATTCCAAGTTTATTCGGCGTTCTGAGTCCGTTTCCGTATTCTGTTTGGTCAAATTCTTCCTCTACGGGCTTCAATTCTTGGTCAACACTTGAGCTTGTCTTTGACTTTGACCAGTTCGTTGACCGCAGCATCTTCAGGCGTTTTTCACTGTTTTGACCCTCCAAACGATGGAATTTGGCTAAAATCACGCCACCCACAGGACATAGTCCTGTGTTTTGCTCAGACTGTTGTTTCTACCCAAAAAGCGGATATGGTTTGCCAATAACGGACATAGGTTACTATTTGAGATCATCTGGGTCAATGCTCTGAATCCAATTTCGTGCTAGTTTCAGCCAAATTTCTTCTCTATGAGCTTCATTCTTCAACTGCTTCTCGTGCTTCCGCATTCTTGACTTCTTGACTTGCAATTTGGATTATTTTGGGTCTGATTTTCCACTTTTCTGTGTTATCCTACATTGCATCGAAAATATCAAAGTATTGCAATAATTCCCAAATTAAGATGCAAATATAGTACAAATATCAAGGTTTGAGTGCTGCAAATACAGTCACATCATTAACTATTCACAGTCCCAGCCTAGAGAGATGGCCCATTCAAAAAGCCCAATGGGCTTAACGACAACCCATCCGCTTCAACAATGCAGCATGCTTGCAAGACGTGATATCGACAAATTGTAGGGCCCTCTGATGACCCGCGAGTCAGGTTGTCGTCCTTTTGACAGCTCACGACGTACGATTCGGGACGGAAAAACATAGCAAAAAAAGAAAAGTGACTGGAAATGGATGAAAACGTTCGATTTTGGGCTCCATAAACATGAACAGCGAGCAAGCTGGCTGCCCCCGTCGTAAAGCTCTCAGAGAGCTTCGGAACGGTATGCTGTGCGCCACGTAACTCCTTATGGATCAAAAGTTATGGGCACCAGAGCGACAGAGACCTGGTCAAAAAGCATACGCCCTCAGTTTGCTGGCCCAGCCTCTACGTGAAGCGAAGTTGTCTTGCCCAATGTTCCGTGGGATTCAGTAATAGAGATTTGGTGGATAAAGTATCTTGGCAATCCTAACCCGGGCAAAAAAAATTGAAAAGGAGGTGCAACACGAGGACTTCCCATGGGGTCACCTATCCTAGTACTACTCTCGACCAAGCGCGCTTAACTTCGGAGTTTTGATGGGATCCGTTGCATTAGTACTCATATGATCACACCTGTCATGTTGAGGGCACAATTCCTATATGTGTTAACGGTTCACAATCCCAGCCTAGAGAGATGGCCCATTCAAAAGGCCCAATGGGCTTAACGACAAGCCATCTGCTTCAACAATGCAGGATCCTCGCAAGACATTATATCGACACGTTGTGGGGCCCTCTGACATCCCGCGAGTCAGGTTGTCGTCCTTTGACCAGTTCACAACGTATGATCCGGGACGGAAAAATAGAGCAAAAGAAGAAAAGTGGCCTGAAATGGAGGAAAACTTTCGATTTTGGGCACCAAAAACGGACACAGCCAACATGCTGGCTATCCCCGTCGGAGAGCACTGAGTGAGCTTTGCAATGGTATGTTGTACGCCACGTAACTCCTTACGGATCAAAAGTTATGGGCTCCGGAGCGACAGAGACCTGGTCACAAACCCTACGCCCTCGGTTTATTGGGCCTGGCTTCTACGTGAAGCGAACTTGTCTTGCCCAATCTTCCGTGGGACTCGGTAATAGAGATTTGATGGATAAAGTAACTTGGCAACCCTAAACATGGCAAAAACAAGTGAACAGGGGGTGCAACATGAGGACTTCCCAGGGGGTCACCCATCCTAGTACTACTCTCCCCCAAGCACGCTTAACTTCGGAGTTTTGATGGGATCCGGTGCATTAGTGCTGGTATGATCGCACCCGTCATGTTGAGGGCACAATTCCTTTATGTGTTAACTGTTCACAGTCCCAGCCTAGAGAGATGGCCAATTCAAAAGGCCCAATGGGCTTAACGACAACCCATCCGCTTCAACAATGCAGCATGCTTGCAAGACGTGATATCGACACGTTGTAGGGCCCTCTGATGTCTCGCGAGTCAGGTTGTTGGTCTTTTTACAGTTCACGACATACGATTCGAGATGAAAAAACAGAGCAAAAGTAGAAAAGTGACTGAAAATGGATGAAAACGTTCGATTTTGGGCTCCATAAACATGAACAGCAAGCAAGCTGGCTGCCCCCGTCGTAAAGCACTCAGAGAGCTTCGGAACGGTATACTATGCGCTACGTAACTCCTTATGGATCAAAAGTTATGAGCACCGGAGCGACGGAGACCTGGTCAAAAACCCTACGCCCTCGGTTTGCGGGGCCAGCCTCTACGTGAAGCGAAGTTGTCTTGCCCAATGTTCCGTGGGATTCAGTAATAGAGATTTGGTGGATAAAGTATCTTGGCAACCCTAACCCGGGCAAAAAAAATTGAAAAGGAGGTGCAACACGAGGACTTCCCACGGGGTCACCTATCCTAGTACTACTCTCGACCAAGCGCGCTTAACTTCGGAGTTCTGATGGGATCCGGTGCATTAGTACTGGTATGATCACACCTGTCATGTTGAGGGCACAATTCCTATATTTGTTAACGGTTCACAATCCCAGCCTAGAGAGATGGCCTATTCAAAAGGCCCAATGGGCTTAACGACAAGCCATCTGCTTCAACAATGCAGGATCCTCGCAAGACATTATATCGACACGTTGTGGGGCCCTCTGACGTCCAGCGAGTCAGGTTGTCGTCCTTTGAACAGTTCACAACGTATGATCCGGGATGGAAAAATAGAGTAAAAGAAGAAAAGTGGCCTGAAACGGAGGAAAACTTTCGATTTTGGGCACCAAAAATGGACACAGCCAACATGCTGGCTGTCTCCGTCGGAGAGCACTGAGTGAGCTTTGCAATGGTATGCTGTGCGCCACGTAACGCCTTACGGATCAAAAGTTATGGGCACCAGAGCGACAAAGACCTGGTCACAAACCCTACGCCCTCGGTTTATTGGGCCCGGCTTCTACGTGAAGCGAACTTGTCTTGCCCAATGTTCCGTGGGACTCAGTAATAGAGATTTGATGGATAAAGTAACTTGGCAACCCTAAACATGGCAAAAACAATTGAAAAGCGGGTGCAACACGAGGACTTCCCACGGGGTCACCCATCCTAGTACTACTCTCGCCCAAGCATACTTGACTTCAGAGTTCAGATGGGATCCTGTGCACTAGAGCTGGTATGATCGGACCCGTCATGTTGCGGGCACAATTCCTTTATGTGTTTACTGTTCACAGTCCAAGCCTTGAGAGATAGCCCATTCAAAAGGCCCAATGGGCTTAACGACAACCCATCCGCTTCAACAATGTAGCATGCTTGCAAGACGTGATATCAACAAATTGTAAGGCCCTCTGATGTCCCGCGAGTCAGGTTTTCATCCTTTTGACAGTTCACGACGTACGATTCGGGACCAAAAAACATAGCAAAAGAAGAAAAGTGACTGGAAATGGATGAAAACGTTCAATTTTGGGCTCCATAAACATGAACAGCGAGCAAGCTGGTTGCCCCCGTCGTAAAGCTCTCAGAGAGCTTCGGAACGGTATACTGTGCGCCACGTAACTCCATACGGATCAAAAGTTATGGGCACCGGAGCGACGGAGACCTAGTCACAAACCCTACGCCCTCGGTTTGCAGGCCCAGCCTCTACGTGAAGCGAAGTTGTCTTGCCTAATGTTCCGTGGGATTCAGTAATAGAGATTTGGTGGATAAAGTATCTTGGCAACCCTAACCCGGGCAAAAAAAATTGAAAAGGAGGTGCAACACTGGGACTTCGCAAGGGGTCACCCATCCGAGTACTAATCTCGCCCAAGCACGCTCAACTTCGGAGATCTTATGGGATCCAGTGCATTAGTGCTGGTATGATCGCACCCGTCATGTTGAGGGCACAATTCCTATATGTGTTAACGGTTCACAGTCCCAGCCTAGAGAGATGGCCTATTCAAAAGGCCCAATGGGCTTAACGACAAGCCATCTGCTTCAACAATGCAGGATCCTCGCAAGACTTTATATCGACAAGTTGTCGGGCCCTCTGACGTACAGTGAGTCTGGTTGTCGTCCTTTGAACAGTTCACAACGTATGATCCGGGATGGAAAAATAGAGTAAAAGAAGAAAAGTGGCCTGAAACGGAGGAAAACTTTCGATTTTGGGCACCAAAAATGGACACAGCCAACATGCTGGCTGTCCCCGTCGGAGAGCACTGAGTGAGCTTTGCAATGGTATGCTGTGCGCCACGTAACGCCTTACGGATCAAAAGTTATGGGCACCAGAGCGACAAAGACCTGGTCACAAACCCTACGCCCTCGGTTTATTGGGCCCGGCTTCTACGTGAAGCGAACTTGTCTTGCCCAATGTTCCGTGGGACTCAGTAATAGAGATTTGATGGATAAAGTAACTTGGCAACCCTAAACATGGCAAAAACAATTGAAAAGCGGGTGCAACACGAGGACTTCCCACGGGGTCACCCATCCTAGTACTATTCTCGCCCAAGCACGCTTAACTTCAGAGTTCAGATGGGATCCTGTGCACTAGAGCTGGTATGATCGTACCCGTCATGTTGAGGGCACAATTCCTTTATGTGTTAACTGTTCACAGTCCCAGCCTAGAGAGATGGCCCATTCAAAAGGCCCAATGGGCTTAACGACAACCCATCCGCTTCAACAATGTAGCATGCTTGCAAGACGTGATATCGACAAATTGTAAGGCCCTCTGATGTCCCGCGAGTCAGGTTTTCATCCTTTTGACAGTTCACGACGTACGATTCGGGACCAAAAAACATAGCAAAAGAAGAAAAGTGACTGGAAATGGATGAAAACGTTCAATTTTGGGCTCCATAAACATGAACAGCGAGCAAACTGGTTGCCCTTGTCGTAGAACTCTCAGAGAGCTTCAGAACGGTATGTTGTGCTCTATGTAACTCCTTATGGATCAAAAGTTATGGGCACCGGAGTGACGGAGACGTAGTCACAAGCCCTACGCCCTCGGTTTGCAGGCCCCAGCCTCTACGTGAAGCGAAGTTGTCTTGCCCAATGTTCCGTGGGATTCAGTAATAGAGATTTGGTGGATAAAGTATCTTGGCAACCCTAACCCGGGCAAAAAAAAATTGAAAAGGAGGTGCAACATGAGGACTTCCCACGGGGTCACCTATCCTAGTACTACTCTCGACCAAGCGTGCTTAACTTCGGAGTTCTGATGGGATCCGGTGCATTAGTACTGGTATGATCACACCTGTCATGTTGAGGGCACAATTCCTATATGTGTTAACGGTTCACAATCCCAGCCTAGAGAGATGGCCCATTCAAAAGGCCCAATGGGCTTAACGACAAGCCATCTGCTTCAACAATGCAGCATGCTCGCAAGACATTATAACGACACGTTGTAGGGCCCTCTGACGTCCCGCGAGTCAGGTTGTCGTCCTTTGAAAAGTTCACAACGTATGATATGGTACTGAAAAACAGAGCAAAAGAAGAAAAGTGGCCTGAAACGGAGGAAAACTTTCAATTTTGGGCACCAAAAACGGATACAGCCAACATGCTGGCTATCCTCGTCGGAGAGCACTGAGTGAGCTTTGCAATGGTATGCTGTGCGCCACGTAACTCCTTACGGATCAAAAGTAATGGGCACCGGAGCGACAGAGACTTGGTCACAAACCCTACGCCCTCGGTTTATTGGGCCCGGCTTCTACGTGAAGCGAACTTGTCTTGCCCAATGTTCCGTGGGACTCAGTAATAGAGATTTTATGGATAAAGTAACTTAGCAACCCTAAACATGGCAAAAACAATTGAAAAGGGGGTGCAACACGAGGACTTCCCAGGGGGTCACCCATCCTAGTACTACTCTCGCCCAAGCACGCTTAACTTCGGAGTTCTGATGGGATCCGGTGCATTAGTGTTGGTATGATCGCACCCGTCATGTTGAGGGCACAATTCCTTTATGTGTTAACTGTTCACAGTCCCAGCCTAGAGAGATGGCCCATTCAAAAGGCCCAATGGGCTTAACGACAACCCATCCGCTTCAACAATGCAGTATGCTTGCAAGACGTGATATCGACAAATTGTAGGGCCCTCTGATGTCCCGCGAGTCAGGTTGTCGTCCTTTTGACATTTCACGACGTACGATTCGGGACGGAAAAATAGAGCAAAAGAAGAAAAGTGACTGGAAATGGATGAAAACGTTCGATTTTGGGCTCCATAAACATGAACAGCGAGCAAGCTGGCTGCCCCCGTCATAAAGCTCTCAGAGAGCTTCGGAACGGTATGCTGTGCGCCACGTAACTCCTTATGGATCAAAAGTTATGGGCACCGGAGCGACGGAGACCTGGTCAAAAACCCTACGCCCTCGGTTTTCTGGCCCAGCCTCTACGTGAAGCGAAGTTGTCTTGCCCAATGTTCCGTGGGATTCAGTAATAGAGATTTGGTGGATAAAGTATCTTCGCAACCCTAACCCGGGCAAAAAAAATTGAAAAGGAGGTGCAACACGAGGACTTCCCACGGGGTCACCTATCCTAGTACTACTCTCGACCAAGCGTGCTTAACTTCGGAGTTCTGATGGGATCCGGTGCATTAGTACTGGTATGATTACACCTGTCATGTTGAGGACAAAATTCCTATATGTGTTAACGGTTCACAATCCCAGCCTAGAGAGATGGCCCATTCAAAAGGCCCAATGGGCTTAACGACAAGCCATCTGCTTCAGCAATGCAGGATCCTCGCAAGACTTTATATCGACAAGTTGTCGGGCCCTCTGACGTACAGTGAGTCTGGTTGTCGTCCTTTGAACAGTTCACAACGTATGATCCGGGATGGAAAAACAGAGCAAAAGAAGAAAAGTGGCCTGAAACGGAGGAAAACTTTCGATTTTGGGAACCAAAAACGGACACAGCCAACATGCTGGCCGTCCCCGTCGAAGAGCACTGAGTGAGCTTTGCAATGGTATGCTGTGCGCCACGTAACTCCTTACGGATCAAAAGTTATGGGCACCGGAGCGACAGAGACCTGGTCACAAACCCTACGCCCTCGGTTTATTGGGTCCGGCTTCTACGTGAAGTGAACTTGTCTTGCCCAATGTTCCGTGGGACTCAGTAATAGAGATTTGATGGATAAAGTAACTTTGCAACCCTAACCAGGGCAAAAAAAATTGAAAAGGGGGTGCAACAAGAGGACTTCCCAGGGGGTCACCCATCCTAGCACTACTCTCGCCCAAGCACGCTTAACTTCGGAGTTCTGATGGGATCCGGCGCATTAGTGTTGGTATGATCGCACCCGTCATGCTGAGGGTACAATTCCTTTTTGTGTTAACTGTTCACAGTCCCAGCCTAGAGAGATGGCCATTCAAAAGGCCCAATGGGCTTATCGATAACCCATCCGCTTCAACAATGCAGTATCCTCGCAAGACATTATATCGACACGTTGTGGGGCCCTTTGACCTCCCGCGAGTCAGGTTGTCATCCTTTTAACAGTTCACAACGTATGATCTGGGACAAAAAAGCAGAGCAAAAGAAGAAAAGTGGCCTGAAACTGGTGGAAACGTTCAATTTTGGGCTCCAAAAATGGGAACATCGAGCAAGCTGGCTGCCCCCGTCGTAAAGCTCTCAGATTGTTTTGCAACGGTATGCTGTGCGCCGCGTAACTCTTTACGGATCAAAAGTTATGGGCACCGGAGCGTCGGAGACCTGGTCACAAACCCTACGCCCTCGGTTTGCGGGCCCAGCCTCTACGTGAAGCGAAGTTTTCTTCCCAATGTTCCGTGGGATTCAGAAATAGAGATTTGGAGGATAAATTATCTTGGCAACCCTAACCCGGGCAAAAAATATTGAAAATGACGTGCAACACGAGGACTTCCCAGGGGGTCACATATCCTAGTACTACTCTCGCCCAAGCGCTCTTAACTTCAGTGTTCTGATGGGATCCAGTGCATTAGTACTAGTATGTTCACACCTATCATGTTGAGGGCACAATTCCTATATGTGTTAACGGTTCACAATCCCAGCCTAGAGAGATGGCCCATTCAAAAGGCCCAATGGGCTTAACGACAAGCCATCCGCTTCAACAATGCAGGATCCTCGCAAGACATTATATCGACACGTTGAGCGGCCCTCTGACATCCCGCGAGTCGGGTTGTCGTCCTATGAACAGTTCACAACGTATGATCCGGGACGGAAAAAAAAAGCAAAAGAAGAAAAGTGGCCTGAAACTGATGAAAACGTTCGATTTTAGGCACCAAAAATGGACACCGCCAGCAAGCTGGTTGTTCCCGTCGGAGAGCACTGAGTGAGCTTTGCAATGGTATGCTGTGCGCCGCGTAACTCCTTATGGATCAAAAGTTATGGGTAGCGGAGCGACGGAGACTTGGTCACAAACCCTACGCCCTCGGTTTATCGGGCCCAGCCTCTACGTGAAGCGAAGTTGTCTTGCCCATTTTTACTTGGGACTCTGTAATAGAGATTTGGTGGTTAAAGTATCTTGGCAACCCTAACCAGGGCAAAAAAAATTGAAAAAGTGGTGCAACACGAGGACATCCCAGGGGGTCACCCATCCTAGTACTACTCTCGCCAAGAACGTTTAACTTCGGTGTTATGTTGGGATCCGGTACATTAGTGTTGGTATGATCGCACCCATCATGTTGAGGGCACAATTCCTATATGTGTTAACGGTTCACAATCCCAGCCTAGAGAGATGGCCCATTCAAAAGGCCCAATGGGCTTAACGACAAGCCATCCGCTTCAACAATGCAGGATCCTCGCAAGACATTATATCGACACGTTGAGCGGCCCTCTGACATCCCGCGAGTTAGGTTGTCGTCCTATGAACAGTTCACAACGTATGATCCGGGACGGAAAAAAAGAGCAAAAGAAGAAAAGTGGCCTGAAACTGATGAAAACGTTCGATTTTAGGCACCAAAAATGGACACCGCCAGCAAGCTGGTTGTTCCCGTCGGAGAGCGCTGAGTGAGCTTTGCAATGGTATGCTGTGCGCCGCGTAGCTCCTTACGGATCAAAAGTTATGGGTAGCGGAGCGACGGAGACTTGGTCACAAACCCTACGCCCTCGGTTTATCGGGCCCAGCCTCTACGTGAAGCGAAGTTGTCTTGCCCATTGTTACTTGGGACTCTGTAATAGAGATTTGGTGGTTAAAGTATCTTGGCAACCCTAACCAGGGCAAAAAAAATTGAAAAAGTGGTGCAACACGAGGACATCCCAGGGGGTCACCCATCCTAGTACTACTCTCGCCAAGAACGTTTAACTTCGGTGTTCTGTTGGGATCCGGTACATTAATGCTGGTATGATCGCACCCGTCATGTTGAGGGTACAATTCCTTTATGTGTTAGCTGTTCACAGTTCCAGCCTAGAGAGATGACCCATTCAAAAGGCCCAATGGTCTTAACGACAACCCATACTCTTCAACAATGCAGCATGCTTGCAAGACGTGATATCGACACGTTGTAGGGCCCTTTGATGTCCCGCGAGTCAGGTTGTCGTCCTTTTAACAGTTCACGATGTACGATCCTGGACGGAAAAACAAAGCAAAAGAAGAAAAGCGACCTGAAACTGATGAAAACGTTCGATTTTGGGCTCCAAAAATGCGTACAGCAAGCAAGCTGGCTGCCCCCGTCTTAGAGCACTCAGAGAGCATTGCAACGGTATGCTGTGCGCCACGTAACTCCTCACGGATCAAAAGTTATGGGCACCGGAGCGACGGAGACCTGGTCACAAACCCTACGCCCTCAGTTTATCGGGCCCAGCCTCTACGTGAAGCGAAGTTGTCTAGCCCAATGTTCTGTGGGACTCAGTAATAGAGATTTGCTGGATAAAGTATCTTAGCAACCCTAACCACGGCAAAAAAAATTGAAAAGGGGGTGCAACACGAGGACTGCACAGGGGGTCACCCAACCTAGTACTACTCTCGCCCAAGCACGCTTAACTTCGCAGTTCTGATGGGATCCGGTGCATTAGTGCTTGTATGATCGCACCCGTGATGTTGAGGGCAGAATTCCTTTATGTGTTAACGGTTCACAGTCCCAGCATAGAAAGAAGGCCCATTCAGAAGGCCCAATGGGCTTAACGACAACCCATCTGCTTCAACAATGTAGCATGCTTACAAGACGTGATATCAATACGTTGTAGGGCCCTCTGATGTCCCGCGAGTTAGGTTGTCTTCCTTTTAACAGTTCACGACGTACAATTCGGGACGGAAAAATAGAGCAAAAGAAGAAAAGTGGCACGAAACTGATGAAAATATTCAATTTTGGGCTCCAAAAATGGGCACAGCGAGCTAGCTGTTGCCCCATCGTAGAGCACTCGGAGCGCTTTGCAACGGTATGTTGTGCGCCGTGTAACTCCTTACGGATCAAAAGTTATGGGCACCGGAGTGACGGAGGTTTGGTCACAGTCCCTACGCCCTCAGTTTGCGGGCCCAGCCTCTACATGAAGTGAAGTTGTCTTGCCCAATGTTCCGTGGGATTCAGTAATAGAGATTTGGTGGATAAAGTATCTTGGCAACCCTAACCAGGGCAAAAAAAATTGAAAAAGAGGTGCAACACGAGGACTTCCCAAGGGGTCACCCATCCTAGTAATACTCTCGCCCAAGCACGCTTAACTTCGGAGTTCTGATGGGATCGGGTGCATTAGTGCTGGTATGATCGCACCCGTCATGTTGAGAGCACAATTCCTTTATGTGGTAACGGTTCACAATCCTAGCATAGGGAGATGCCCCATTCAGAAGGCCCAATAGGCTTAACGACAACCCATCTGCTTCAACAACGCAGCATCCTAGCAAGATGTTATATCCACACGTTGTAGGGCCCTCTGACGTCCCGCGAGTCAGGTTGTCGTCCTTTGAACAGTTCACAACGTATGATCCGGTATGGAAAAACAGCGCAAAAGATAAAAAGTGGCCTGAAACTGATGAAAACGTTCAATTTTGGGCCCAAAAAATGGGCACAGCGAACGAGCTGGCTGCCCTCGTCATAGAGCTCTCAGAGAGCTTTGCATCGGTATGCTGTGCACCGCGTAACTCCTTACGTATCAAAATTTATGGGCACCGGAGCGACGGAGACCTGGTCACAAACCCTACGCCCTCGGTTTATCGGGCCCAGCCTCTGCGTGAAGCGAAATTGTCTTGCCCAATTTTCTGTGGCATTCAGTAAAAGAGATTTGATGGATAAAGTACCTTGGCAACCCAAACCGGGGCAAAAAAAAGTGAAATGGTGGTGCAACACGAGGTCTTCCCAAGGGGTCACGCATCCTAGTACAACTCTCGCCCAAGCACACTTTACTTCGGAGTTCTGATTGGATCCGGTACATTAGTGCTAGTATGATCGCACCCGCCTTGTTGAGGGGACAATTCCTTTATTTGTTAATGGTTCACAGTCCCAGCCTAGAAAGATGGCCCATTCAAAAGGCCCAATGGGCTTAACGACAACCCATCTGCTTCAACAATGCAGCATGCTTTCATGACGTGATATCGACACGTTGTAGGGCCCTCTAACGTCCCGCGAGTAAGGTTGTCGTCCTTTTAACAGCTCACGACGTATGATCCGGGACCAAAAAAATTAGCAAAAGAAGAAAAGTGGCCTGAAACTGATGAAAATGTTCGATTTTGGGCTCCAAAAACAAACACAACGAACGCGCTGGCTGCCCCCGTCGTAGAGCTCTCAAAGAGCTTTGCAACGGTATGCTGTACTCCGCGTAACTCCGTACGGAACAAAAGTTATAGGGACCGGAGCGATGGAGACAGGGTCACAAACCCTACGCCCTCGGTTTGCGGGCCCAGCCTCTACGTGAAACGAATTTGTCTTGCCCAATGTTCCGTGGGATTCAGTAATAGAGATTTGGTGGATAAAGTATCTTGGCAACCCTAACCAGGGCAAAAATAATTGAAAAGGGGGTGCAGCACGAGGACTTCCCAGGGGGTTACCTATCCTAGCACTACTCTCGCACAAGCACGCTTAACTTCGGAGTTCTGATGGGATCCGGTGCATTAGTGCTGGTTTGATCGCACCCGTCATGTTGATGGCACAATTCCTTTATGTGTTAAATGTTCACAGTCCCAGCCTAGAGAGATGGCCCATTCAAAAGGACCAATGGGCTTAACGACAACCCATCCACTTCAACAAAGCAGCATGCTTGTAGGACGTGACATCGACACATTGTAGGGCCGTCTGATGTCCTGTGAGTCAGGTTGTCGTCCTTTTAGCAGTTCACGACCTACGATTCGGGACGAAAAAACTGAGCAAAAGAAGAAAAGTGGCCTAAAATTGATGAAAATGTTCAATTTTGGGCTCCAAAAACAGGCACAGCGAGCAAGCAGGTTGCCCCTATCGTAGAGCTATCAGAGAGTTTTGTAACGGTATGCTGTGCACCGCGTAACTCCTTACGGATCAAAAGTTATGGGCACCAGACCGACGGAAACCTGGCCACAAACCCTACGCCCTCGATTTTCGGGCCCAACCTCTACATGAAGCGAAGTTGTCTTGCCCAATGTTCCGTGGGATTCAGTAATAGAGATTTGGTGGATAAAGTATCTTGGCAACCCTAACCAGGGCAAAAAAAATTGAAAAGAGGGTGCAACACGAGGGATGCCGAGGGGGTCACCCGTCCTAGTACTACTCTCGCCCAAGCACACTTAACTTCGGAGTTCTGATATGATCCGGTGAATTTGTGGTGGTATGATCGCACCCGTCATGTTGAGGGCACAATTCCTATATGTGTAACGGTTCATAGTCCCAGCCTAGGGAAATGGCCCTTTCAAAAGGCCCAATGGGCTTAACAACAACCCATCCGCTTCAACAACGTAGCATCCTCGCAAGACGTTATATCGACACGTTGTAGGGCCCTCTGATGTCCCGCGAGTCAGGTTGTCGTCCTTTTAACAGTTCACGACGTATGATCCGAGACGGAAAAATATAGAAAAAGAAGAAAAGTGGACTGAAACTGATGAAAACGTTCAATTTTGGGCTCCAAAAAGGGGCACAACGAGCAAGCAGGCTCCCCCTTCATAGATCTCTCAGAGTGCTTTGCAACAGTATGCTGTGCGCCGCGTAACTCCTTACGGATCAAAAGTTATGGGCACCGGAGCGACGGAGACCTAGTCACAAACCCTATGCCCTCGGTTTGCGGGCCCAGCCTCTACATGAAACGAAGTTGTCTTCCCTTATGTTCTGTGGGATTCAGTAATAGAGATTCGGTGGATAAAATATCTTGGCAACCCTAACCAGGGCAAAAAAAACTAAAAAGGGGGTGCAACACGAGGACTTCCTAGGGGGTCACCTATCCTAGTACTACTCTCGCCCAAGCGCGCTTAACTTCGGCGTTCTGATGGGATCCGGTGCATTAGTGCTAGTATGATCGCACCCTTCATGTTGAGGACACAATTCCTACATTTGTTAACGGTTCACAATCCCAGCCTAGAGAGTTGGCCCATTCAGAAGGACGAATGGAATTAACGACAACCCATCCACTTCAACAACGCAGCATCCTCGCAAGATGTTATATCGACACGTTGTAGGGCCCTCTGATATCCCGCGAGTCAGGCTGTCGTCCTTTGAACAATTCACAACGTATGATCCGGGATGAAAAAATAGAGCAAAAGAAGAAAAGTGGCCTGGAATAGATCAAAACGTTCGATTTTTGGATCCAAAAATGGGCAAAGCAAGCAAGCAAGCTACCCCCGCCGTAGAGCACTCAGAGAGCTTTGCAACGGTATGTTGTGCGCCACGTAACTCCTTACGGATCAAAAGTTATGGACACCGGAGCGACGGAGACCTGGTCACAAACCCTACGCCCTCGGTTTATCGGGCCCAGCCTCTACGTGAAGCGAAGTTGTCTTGCCCATTATTCCATGGGACTCAATAATAGAGATTTGGTGGTTAAAGTATCTTGGCAACCCTAACCAGGGCAAAAAAAATTGAAAAGGGGGTGCAACACGAGGACTTCCCAGGGGGTCACCCATCCTAGTACTACTCTCGCCCAAGCACGCTTAACTTCGGAGTTCTGATGGGATCCGGTGCATTAGTTCTGGTATGATTGCACCTGTCATGTTGAGGGCACAATTCCTATATGTGTTGACGGTTCACAGTCCCAGCCTAGAGAGATGGCCCATTCAAAAGGCCCAATGGGCTTAACGACAACCCATCCGGTTCAACAGCGCGGCATCCTCGCAAGACGTTATAACGACACGTTGTAGGGCCCTCTGACGTCCCGCGAGTCAGGTTGTCATCCTTTTAACAATTCACAACGTTTGATCCGGGACGGAAAAATAGAGCAAAAGAATAAAAGTGGCCAGAAACTGATGAAAATGTTGGATTTTGGCTCCAAAAAAGGTACAGCGAGCAAGCTAGCTGCCCCCGTCGCAGAGGTCTCAGAGAGCTTTGCAACGGTATGCTGTGCGCCGCGTAACTCCTTATGAATCAAAAGTTATGGGCACCGGAGCAACGGGGACCTGGTCACAAACCCTACGCCCCCGATTTTCGGGCCCAACCTCTACATGAAGCGAAGTTGTCTTGCCCAATGTTCCGTGGGATTCAGTAATAGAGATTTTGTGGATAACGTATCTTGGCAACCCTAACCAGGGCAAAAAAAATTGAAAAGGGGGTGCAACACGAAAGATTCCGAGGGGGTCACCCATCGTAGCACTACTCTCGCCCAAGCACGCTTAACTTCGGAGTTCTGATGTGATCCGGTGCATTTGTGCTGGTATGATCACACCTGTCATGTTGAGGGCACAATTCCTATATCTGTTAACGGTTCATAGTCCCAGCCTAGAGAGATGGCCTATTCAAAAGGCCCAGTGGGCTTAACGGCAACCCATCCGCTTCAACAACGCAGCATCCTCGCAAGACATTATAACGACACGTTGTAGGGCCCTCTGACGTCCCGCGAGTCAAGTTGTCGTCCTTTGAATAGTTCGCAACGTATGATCCGGGATGAAAAAACAGGGCAAAAGAACAAAAGTGCCCTGAAAATGATGAAAACATTCGATTTTGGGCTCCAAAAATGGGCACAGCGAGCAAGCAAGCTGCCCCCGTCGTTGTGCAAAATAAACTGAAAAGGGGGTGCAACATGAGGACTTCCCAGGGGGTCACCTATCCTAGTACTACTCTCGCCCAAGCACACTTAGCTTCGGAGTTCTGATGGGATCCGTTGCATTAGTGCTGGTATGATCGCACCCGTCATGTTGAGGGCATAAATCATTTATGTGTTGACTGTTCACTATCCCAGCCAAGAGAGATTGCCCATTGAAAAGGCCCAATGGGCTTAATGACAACCCATCCGCTTCAACAATGCAGCATGCTTGCAAGACGTGATATTGACACGTTGTAGGGCCCTCTGATGTCCTGCGAGTCAGGTTATCGTCCTTTTAATAGTTCACGACGTACGATCCCAGACGGAAAAACAGTGCAAAAGAAGAAAAGTGTCTTGAAACTGATGAAAATGTTCGATTTGGGCTCTAAAAATGGGCAAAGCGAGCAAGCTGGCTGCCCCCGTCGGAGAGCACTCATAGAGCTTTGCAACGGCATGCTGTGCGCCGCGTAACTCCTTACGGATCAAAAGTTATAGGCACCGGAGCGACGGAGACCTGGTCACAAACCCTACGCCCTTGGTTTATCGGGCCTAGCCTCTACGTGAAGCGAAGTTGTCTTGCTCAATGTTCTGTGGGACTCAGAAATAGAGATTTGGTGGATAAAGTGTCTTGGCAACCCTAACCAGGGAAAAAAAAATTGAAAAAGGGGGTGCAACACGAGGACTTCCCAGGGGGTTACCCATCCTAGTACTACTCTCGCCCAAACATGCTTAACTTCGGAGTTCTGATGGGATCCGGTGCATTAGTGCTGGTATGATCGCACCCGACATGTTGAGGGCACAATTCCTTTATGTGTTAACAGTTCACAGTCCCAGCCTAGAGAGATGGCCCATTCAAAAGGCCCAATGGGCTTAACGACAACCCATCCGCTTCAACAACGTCGCATCCTCCCAAGACGTGATATCGACACATTGTAGGGCCCTTTGACGTCCCGCGAGTCAGGTTGTCGTCCTTTGAACAGTTGACAGCGTACGATCCTGGATGAAAAAACAGAGCAAAACAAGTAAAGTGGCATGAAACTGATGAAAACATCGATTTTGATCTCCAAAAATGGGTACACCGAGCAAGCTGGCTGCCCTAGTCGTAGAGCTCTCAGAGAGCTTTGCAACGGTATGCTGTGCGCCTCGTAACTCCTGAAGGATCAAAAGTTACGGACACCGGAGCGACGGAGACTTGGTCACAAACCCTACACCCTCGGTTTGCGGGCCCAGCCTCTACGTGAAGCGAAGTTGTCTTGCCCAATGTTATGTGGGATTCAGTAATAGAGATTTGGTGGATAAAGTATTTTGGCAACCCTAACCAGGGCAAAAAAAATTGAAAAGGGGGTGCAACACGAGGACTTCCCAGGGGGTCACCCATCCTACTACTACTCTAGCCCAAGCACGCTTAACTTCGGAGTTCTTATGGGATCCGGTGCATTAGTGCTGGTATGATCGCACCCATCATGTTGAGGGCACAATTCCTATATATGTTAACGGTTCACAATCCCAGCCTAGAGAGATGGCCCATTCAAAAGGCCCAATGGGCTTAACGACAACCCATCCGCTTCAACAACGCAGCATCTTCGCAAGACGTTATATCGACACGTTGTAGGGCCCTCTGATGTCCCGTGAGTCTAGTTCTCGTCCTTTTAACGGTAAACAACGTATGATCCGGGATGAAAAAATAGAGCAAAAGAAGAAAAGTGGCCTGAAACTGATGAAAACTTCGATTTTGATCTCCAAAAATGGGTACAGCGAGCAAGCTGGCTGCCCTCGTCGAAGAGTTCTCAGAGAGCTTTTCAACTGTATGCTGTGCGCCGCGTAACTCCTTACGGATCAAAAGTTATGGGCACCGGAGCGACGGAGACCTGGTCACAAACCCTATGCCCTCGGTTTGCGGGCCCAGCTTCTTCGTGAAGCGAAGTTGTCTTGCCCTATGTTCCGTGGGATTCAGTAATAGAGATTTGGTTGATAAAGTATCTTGGCAACCCTAACCAGGGCAAAAAAAACTAAAAAGGGGGTCCAACACGAGGACTTCCCAGGGGGTCACCCATCCTAGTACTACTCTAGCACAAGAGCGCTTAACTTCGGAGTTTTGATCAAATCCAGTGCATTAGTGCTGGTATGATCGCACCCGTCATGTTGAGGGCACAATTCCTATATGTGTTAACGGTTCACAATCCCATCCTAGAGAGATGGCCCATTCAAAAGGCCCAATGGGCTTAACGATAACCCATCTGCTTCAACAACGTAGCATCCTTGCAAGACGTTATATCGACACGTTGTAGGGCCCTCTGACGTTCCGCGACTCAGGTTGTCGTCCTTTGAACAGTTCACAACATATGATCCGAGACAGAAAAACATAGCAAAAGAAGAAAAGTGTCATGAAACTAATGAAAACGTTCAATTTTGGGCTCCAAAAATGGGCACAGCGAGCAAGCTGGCTGCCCCCATCGTAGGGCTCTTTGAGAGATTTGTAACGGTAGGCTGTGCACCGCATAACTCCTTACGGATCAAAAGTTATGGGCACCGAAACGGCGGAGATCTGGTAAAAATCCCTACGGCCTCGGTTTGCGAGCCCAGCCGCTACGTGAAACGAAGTTGTCTTGCCCAATGTTCCGTGGGTTTCAGTAATAGAGATTTGGTGGATAAAGTATCTTGGCAACCCTAACCAGGGCAAAAAAAATTGAAAAGGGGGTGCAACACGAGGACTTCGCAGGGGGTCACCCATCCTAGTACTACTCTCACCCAAGCACGCTTAACTTCCGAGTTCTGATGGGATCCGGTGTATTAGTGCTGGTATGATTGCACCCGTCATGTTGAGGGCACAATTCCTATATGTGTTAACGGTTCACAGTCCCAGCCTAGAGAGATGGCCCATTCTAAAGGCCCAATGGGCTTAACGACAACCCATCCGTTTCAACAAAGCAGTAGCCTCGGAAGACGTGATATCAACACGTTGTAGGGCCCTCTGATGTCCCGCGAGTCAGGTTGTCGTCCTTTTAACAGTTCACGACATACGATCCGGGACGTAAAAACAGAGCAAAAGAAGAAAAGTGGCCTGAAACTGATGAAAACGTTTGATTTTGGGCTCCAAAAAGGGCAGAACGAGCTTGCTGGCTGCCCCCGTCGTGGAGCTCTCATAGAGCTTTGCAACGATATGATGTACGCCGCGTAACTCCTTACGGATCAAAAGTTATGGGCACCGGAGCGACGGAAAGATGGTCATAAACCCTACGCCCTCAGTTTGCAGGCCCAGCCTCTACGTGAAGCGAAGTTGTCTTGCCCAATGTTCCGTGGGATTCAGTAATAGAGATTTGGTGTATAAAGTATCTTGGTAACCCTAACTAGGGCAAAAAAAAATTGAAAAAGGGGTGCAACACGAGGACTTCCCAAGTGGTCACCCACCCTAGTACTACTCTTGCCCAAGCGTGCTTAACTTTGGAGTTCTGATGGGATCCGATGCATTAGTGGTGGTATGATCGCAACCGTCATGTTACGGGCCCAATTCCTTTATGTGTTAACTGTTCACAGTGCCAGCCTAGAGAGATGGCCCATTCAAAAGGCGCAATGGGCTTAACGAAAACCCATCCGCTTCAACAACCCAGCATGCTTGCAAGACGTGATATTGACACGTTGTACGGCCCTCTGATGTCCCGCGAGTCAGGTTGTCGTCCTTTTAACAGTAAACGACGTGCGATCCGGGACGGAAAAACAGAGCAAAAGAAGAAAAGTGGCCTGAAACTAATGAAAACGTTCAATTTTTGGCCCCAAAAATGGGCACGGTGAGCATGCTGGCTGCCCCCGTCGTAGAGCTCTCTGAGAGCTTTGCAACGGTATGCTGTTCGCCGCGTAACTCACTACGGATCAAAAGTTATGGGCATCGGAGCGACGGGGACCTGGTCACAAACCCTACGCCCTCGGTTTGCGGTCCCAGCCTCTACATGAAACGAAGTTGTCTTGCCCAATGTTTTGTGGGATTCAGTAATAGAGATTTGGTGGATAAAGTATCTTGGCACCCAAACCAGGGCAAAAAAAATTGAAAAGGGGGTGCAACACGAGGACTTCCAAGGGGGTCACCTATCCTAGTACTACTCTCGTCCAAGCACGCTTAAATTCGGAGTTCTGATGGGATCCGGTGCATTAGTGCTGGTGTGATCGCACCCGTCATTATGAGGGCACAATTCCTATATGTGTTAACGGTTCACAATCCAAGCCTAGAGAGATGGCCCATTCAAAAGGCCCAATGGGCTTAACGGTAACCCATCCGCTTCAACAACGCAGCTTCCTCACAAGACATTATATCGACACGTTTTAGGGCCCTCTGATGTCCCGTGAGTCAGGTTGTCGTCCTTTTAACGGTTCACAACGTATGATCCGGGACGAAAAAACATAGTCAAACAAGAAAAGTGGCCTCAAACTGATGAAAACGTTCGATTTTGGGCTCCAAAAATGGGCACAGTGAGCAAGCTGGCTGCCCCGGTCATAGAGCTCTTAGAGAGCTTCGCAACGGTATGCTGTGCGTCGCGTAAGTCCTTACGGATCAAAAGTTATGGGCACCGGAGCGATAGAGACCTGGTCACAAACCCTACGCCCTCGGTTTGCGGGCCCAGCCTCTACGTGAAACGAAGTTGTCTTGCCCAATGTTCCGTGGGATTCAGTAATAGAGATATGTTGGATAAAGTATCTTGGCAACCCTAACCAGGGAAAAAAAATTGAAAAATGGGTGCAACACGAGTACTTCCCAGGGGGTCACCCATCCTAGTACTACTCTTGCCCAAGCACGCTTAACTTCGGATTTCTGATGGGATCCGGTGCATCAGTGCTTGTATGATTGCAACCGTCATGTTGAGGGCTCAATTCCTATATGTGTTAACAGTTTACAGTCCCAGCCTACAGAGATGGCCCATTCAAAAGGCCCAATGGGCTTAACGACAACCCATCCGGTTCAACAATGTAGCATGCTTACAAGACGTGATATCGACACGTTGTAGGGCCCTCTGATGTCCCGCGAGTCAAGTTGTCATCCTTTTAATAGTTCACGACGTACGATTCGGGATGAAGAAACAGAGCAAAGGAAGAAAAGTGGCCTGATACTGATGAAAACTTTCGATTTTGGTCTCCAAAAATGGCACAACGAGCAAGTTGGTTGCCGCCATCGTAGAGCTCTAGGAGAGCTTTGCAACGGTATGCTGTACGCCACGTAACTCCTTACGGATCAAAAGTTATGGGCACCTATACGACGGAGACTTGGTCATAAACCCTACGCCTTCGGTTTGCGGGCCCAGCCTCTACGTGAAGCGAAGTTGTCTTGCCCAATGTTCCGTGGGATTCAGTAATAGAGATTTGGTGGATAAAGTATCTTGGCAACCCTAACCAGGGCAAAAAAATTTGAAAAGGAGGTGCAACACGAGGACTTCCCAGGGGGTCACCCATCCTAGTACTAGTCTCGTCCAAGCACGCTTAACTTCGGAGTTCTGATGGGATCCAGCGCATTAGTGCTGGTATGATCAAACCCGTCATGTTGAGGGCTCAATTCCTATATGTGTTAACAATTCACAGTCCCAGCCTACAGAGATGGCCCATTGAAAAGGCCCAATGGGCTTAACGACAACCCATCCGCTTTAACAACGCAGAATCCTCGAAAGATGTGATATCAACACGTTAAAGGGCCCTCTGATATCCCGCGAGTCAGGTTGTCATCTTTTTAACAGTTCACGACGTACGATCTGGTATGGAAAAATAGGGCAAAAGAAGAAAAGTGGCCTGAAATAGATGAAAACGTTTGATTTTGGGCTCATAAAACGGGCAAAGCGAACAAGCTGGCTGCCCCCATCGTAGAGCTCTCAGAGAGCTTTGCAACAGTATGCTGTGTGCCGCGTAACTCCTTACGAATCAAAAGTTATGGGCACCGGAGCGACGGAGACCTGGTCACAAACCCTAAGCCCTTGGTTTGCGGGCCCAGCCTCTACGTGAAGCGAAGTTGTCTCACCCAATGTTCTGTGGGATTCAGTAATAGAGATTTGGTGGAGAAAGTGTCTTGGCAACCCTAACCAGGGCAAAAAAATTTGAAAAGGGGGTACAACACGAGGACTTCCCAGGGGGTCACCCATCCTAGTACTAGTCTCGCCCAAGCACGCTTAACTTCGGAGTTCTAATGGGATCCGGTGCATTAGTGTTGGGATGACCGCACCCGTCATGTTGAGGGCACAATTCCTTTATGTGTTAACTGTTCACAGTCGTAGCCTAGAGAGATGGCTCATTCAAAAGGCCAAATGGGCCTAACGACAACCCATCTGCTTAAACAACGCAGCATGCTTGCAAAACATGATATCGACACGTTGTAGGGCCCTCTGATGTCCCGCGAGTCAAGTTGTCGTCCTTTTAACAGTTCACAACGTACGATCCGGGACGGAAAAACAGAGCAAAAGAAGAAAAGTGGCCAGAAACTGTTGAAAACATTCGATATTGGGCACAAAAAACTGACACAGCGAGCATGCTGGCTGCCACCGTCGTAGAGTTCTCAGAGAGCTTTGCAATGGTATGCTGTGCGCCGTGTAACTCCTTACGGATTAAAAGTTATGGGCACCGGAGCGACGGAGACCTGGTCACAAACCCTATGCCCTCGGTTTATGGTCCCAGCCACTACGTGGAACGAAGTTGTCTTGCCCAATGTTCCGTGGGATTCAGTAATAGAGATTTGGTGTATAAAGTGTCTTGGCAACCCTAACCAGGGAAAAAAAATTGAAAAGGGGGTGCAACACGAGGACTTCCCAGGGGGTCACCCATCCTAGTACTACTCTCGCCCGAGCACGCTTAACTTTTGAGTTCTGAGGCGATCCGCTGCACTAGTGTTGGGATGATCGCACCCGGCAAGTTGAGGGCACAATTCCTTTATGTGTTAACTGTTCACAGTCGCAGCCTAGAGAGATGGCTCATTCAAAAGGCCCAATGGGCTTAACGACAACCCATCCGGTTCAACAACGCAGCATGCTTGCAAGATGTGATATCGACACGTTGTAGGGCCCTCTGATGTCCCGCGAGTCTGGTTGTCATCCTTTTAACAATTCACGACGTACGATCCGGGACGGAAAAACAGTGCAAAAGAAGAAAAGTGGCCTGAAACTGATGAAAACGTTCGATTTTGGGCTCCAAAAATGGGAACAGCGAGCATGCTGGCTGCCACAGTCGTAGAGCTCTCAGAGAGTTTTGCAACGGTATGCTGTGCACCGCAGAACTCCTTACAGATCAAAAGTTATGGGCACCGGAGCGACAGAGACCTGGTCACAAACCCTACGTCCTCGGTTTATGGTCCCAGCCACTACGTGGAACGAAGTTGTCTTGCCCAATGTTCCGTGGGATTCAGTAATAGAGATTTGGTGGATAAAGTATCTTGTCAACCCTAACAAGGGCAAAAAAAATTGAAAAGGGGGTGCAACACGAGGACTTCCTAGGGCGTCACCCATCCTAGTACTACTCTCACCCGAGCACGCTTAACTTCGGAGTTCTGATGGGATCCGGTGCATTAGTGCTAGTATGATCGCGCCCGTCATGTTGAGGGCACAATTCCTATGTGTTAACGGTTCATAGACCCAGCCTAGAGAGATGGCCCATTCAAAAGGCCTAATAGGCTTAACGACAACCCATCCTCTGCAACAACGCAGCATCCTCGCAAGACGTGATATCCACACATTGTAGGGCCCTCTGATGTCCCGCGAGTCAAGTTGTCATCCTTTTAACAGTTCACTACGTACGATACGGACCAAAAAAACATAGCAAAAGAAGAAAAGTGGCTTGAAACTAATGAAAACGTTCGATTTTGGTCTCCAAAAAGGGCACAGCGAGCATGCAGGCTGCCCCCGTCACAGTGGTCTCAGAGAGCTTTGCAACGGTATGATGTGCGCCGCGTAACTCCTTACGGATCAAAAGTTATGGGCACCGGAGCGACGGAGACCAGGTCACAAACTCTACGCCCTCGGTTTATTGGCCCCAGCCTCTACGTGAAGCGAAGTTGTTTTTCCCAATGTTCCGTGTGATTCAGTAATAGAGATTTGGTGGATAAAGAATCTTGGCGACCCTAACAAGGGGAAAAAAAATTGAAAAGGGGGTGCAACACGAGGACTTCCCAGGGGGTCACCCATCCTAGTACTACTCTCGCCCAAGCACGCTTAACTTCGGAGTTCTGATGGGATCCGTTGCATTAGTGCTGGTATGAACACACCCATCATGTTGAGGGCACAATTCCTTTTTGTGTTAACTGTTCACAGTCCCAACCTAGAGAGATGGCTCATTCAAAAGGCCCAATGGGCCTAACGACAACCCATCCGCTTAAACAACGTAGCATGCTTGCAAGAGTTGATATCGACACGTTGTAGGGCCCTCTGATGTCCCGCGAGTCTGGTTGTCATCCTTTTAACAATTCACGACGTACGATACGGGACGGAAAAACAGGGCAAAAGAAGAAAAGTGTCCTGAAACTGATGAAAACGTTCGATTTTGGGCTCCAAAAATGGGCACAGCGAGCAATCTGGCTGCCCCCGTCGTAGAGCTCTCAGAGAGCTTTGCAACGGTATGCTTTGCACCGCGTAACTCCTTACGGATCAAAAGTTATGGGCACCGGAGCGACGAAGACCTGGTCAAAAACCCTACGCCCTCGGTTTACGGGCCCAACCTCTACGTGAAAGGAAGTTGTCTTGCCCAATGTTCCGTGGTATTCGGTAATAGAGATTTGGTGGATAAAGTATCTTGGCAACCCTAACCAGGGCAAAAAAAAATTGAAAAGGGGGTGCAACACGAGGACTTCCCAGGGGGTCATCCATCCTAGTACTACTCTCGCCCAAGCACGCTTAACTTCGGAGTTATGATGGGATCCGGTGCAATAGTGTGGGTATGATCGCACCTATCATATTGAGGGTGCAATTGCTTTATGTGTTAATTGTTCACAGTCCCAGCCTAGAGAGATGGCCCATTCAAAAGGCCCAATGGGCTTAACCACAACCCATCCGCTTCAACAACGCAGCATGCTTGCAAGATGTGATATCGACACATTGTAGGGCCCTCTGATGTCCCGCGAGTTAGGTTGTCGCCCTTTTAACAGTTCACGACGTATGATCCGGGATGAAAAAATAGAGTAAAAGAATAAAAGTGGCTAGAAACTGATGAAAACGTTCGATTATGGGCTCGAAAAAAGGCACAGCGAGCATGCTGGCTGCCCTCGTCGTAGAGCTCTCAGAGAGCTTTGCAACGGTATGCTGTGCACCGCGTAACTCCTTACGGATCAAAAGTTATGGGCACCGGAGCGACAGAGACCTGGTCATAAACACTACGCCCTCGGTTTGCGGGCCCAGGCCCTACGTGAAGCGAAGTTGTCTTGCCCAATGTTCCATGGGATTCAGAAATAGAGATTTGGAGGATAAAGTATTTTGGCAACCCTCACCAAGGCAAAAAAAATTGAAAAGGGGGTGCAACACAAGGACTTCACAGGGGGTCACCTATCCTAGTACTACTCTCGCCCAAGCACGCTTAAATTCAGAGTTTTGATGGGATACGGTGCATTAGTGCTGGTATGATCGCACCCGTCATGTTGAGGGCACAATTCCTTTATGTGTTAACTGTTCACAGTCCCAGCCTAGAGAGATGGCCCATTCAAAAGGCCCAATGGAATTAATGACAACCCATCCGCTTCAATAATGCAGCATGCTTGCAAGACGTGATATCGACAAGTTGTAGGGCCATCTGATGTCCCGCGAGTCAGGTTGTCGTCCTTTTAACAGTTCATGATGTACGATCCAGGACGGAAAAACAGAGCAAAAGAAGAAAAGTGGCCTGAAATTGATGAAAACGTTCAATTTTGGTCTCCAAAAACGGGCACAGCGAGCAAGCTGGCTGCCCCCGTCGTAGAGCTCTCAGAGAGCTTTGCAACGGTATGCTGTGCACCGCGTAACTCCTTACGGATCAAAAGTTATGGTCACCGGAGCGATGGAGACTTGGTCATAAACCTTACACCCCTTGTTTGCGTGCCCAGCCTCTACGTGAAGCGAAGTTGTCTTGCCCAATGTTCCGTGGGATTCAGTAATATAGATTTGGTGGATAAAGTATTTTGGCAACCCTAACCAGGGCAAAAAAAATTGAAAGGGGGGTGCAACACGAGGAATTCCCAAGCGGTCAGCCATCCCTGTACTACTCTTGCCCAAGCACGCTTAAATTCGGAGTTCTGCTGGGATTCGGTGCATTAGTGCAGGTATGATCACACCCGTCATGTTGATGCCACAATTCCTTTATGTGTTAACTATTCACAGTCCCAACCAAGAGAGATGGCCCATTCAAAAGGCCCAATGGGCATAACGGCAACCCATCTGCTTCAACAACGTAGCATGTTTGCAAGGCGTGATATCGACACATTGTAGGGCCCTCCAATGTCCCGCGAGTCAGGTTGTCATCCTTTTAACAGTTCACGACGTACGATTCGGGACGGAAAAACATAGCAAAAGAAGAAAAGTGGCCTAAAACTGGCGAAAACGTTCGATTTTGGGCACCAAAAATGGGCACAGCGAGCAAGCTTACTGACCTCGTCGTAGAGCTCTCAGATAGCTTTGCAACGGTATGCTGTGCGCCGCGTAACTCTTTACGGATCAAAAGTTATGGGCACCAGAGCGACGGAGACCTAGTCACAAGCCCTACGACATCGGTTTGCGGGCCCAGCCTCTATGTGAAGCGAAGTTGTCCTACCCAATGTTCCGTGGGATTCGGTAATAGAAATTTGGTGGATAAAGTATCTTGGCAACCCTTACCAGGGCAAAAAAAATTGAAAAGGGGGTGCAACACGAGGACTTCCCAGGGGGTCACCCATCCTAGTACCACTCTTGCCCAAGCACACTTAACTTCGGAGTTCTGATGGGATCCGGTGCATTAGTGCTGGTATGATCGCACCCGTCAAGTTGAGGGCACAATTGCTATATGTGTTAACGGTTCACAGTCCCAGCCTAGAGAGATGGCCCATTCAAAAGGCCCAATGGGCTTAACGACAAGCCATCCGCTTCAACAATGCAGCATGTTTGAAAGACGTGGTATCGACACATTGTAGGGACCTCTGATGTCCCGCGAGTCAGGTTGTCGTCATTTTAACAGTTCACGACGTACGATTCGGGGCGGAAAAAACAGAGCAAAAGAAGAAAAGTTGCCTGAAACTGATGAAAACTTTCGATTTTGGGCTCCAAAAATGGGCACAGCGATCATGCTGGCTGCCCCCGTCGTAGAGCTCTCAGAGAGCTTTGCAACGGTATGTTGTGCGCCACGTAACTCCTTACGGATCAAAACTTATGGGCACCGGAACGACGGAGACCTGGCCACAGACCCTACGCCCTCAGTTTGCAGGCCCAGCCTCTACGTGAAGCGAAGTTGTCTCGCCCAATGTTCCGTGGGATTCAGTAATAGAGATTTGGTGGATAAAGTATCTTGTCAACCCTAACCAGGGCAAAAAAAATTGAAAATGGGAGGTACAACACGAGGACTTCCCAAGGGGTCACCCATTCTAGTAGTACTCTCGCCCAAGCACGCTTAACTTCGGAGTTCTGATGGGATTCGGTACATTAGTGCGAGTATGATTGCACCCGTCATGTTGAGGGCTCAATTCCTATATGTCTTAACGGTTCACAGTCCCAACCTACAGAGATGGCCCATTCAAAAGGCTTAATGGGCTTAACGACAACCCATCCGCTTTAACAACGCAGAATCCACGAAAGATGTGATATCAACACGTTGTAGGGCCCTCTGATGTCCCACGAGTCAGGCAGTCGTCTTTTTAACAGTTCACGACGTACGATCCGGGATGAAAAAACAGAGCAAAAGAAGAAAAGTGGCCTGAAACTGACGAAAACGTTCGATTTTGGGCCCCAAAAACGGGCACAGCGAGCATGCTGGCTGCCCCCGTCATAGAGCTCAGAGAGCTTTGCAACGGTATGCTGTGCGCCGCATAACTCCTTACGAATCAAAAGTTATGGGTACCAGAGAGACCGAGACCTCGTCACAAACCCTACGCCCTCGGTTTGTGGGCCCAGCCTCTACGTGAAGCGAAGTCGTCTTGCCCAATTTTTTGTGGGATTCAGTAACAGAGATTTGGTGGATAAAGTATCTTGGCAACCCTAACCAGGGCAAAAAAAATAGAAAATGGGGTGCAACACGAGGACTTCCCAGGGGGTCTCCGATCTTAGTACTACTCTCGCCCAAGCATGCTAAACTTCGGAGTTCTGATGGGATACAGTGCATTAATGCTGGTATGACCGCACCGGTCATGTTGAGGGCACAATTCCTATATGTGTTAACGGTTCACAGTCCCAGCCTAGTGAGACTGCCCATTCAAAAGGCCCAATGGGCTTAACGATAACCCATCCGCTTCAACAACGCAGCATCCTCGCAAGACGTTATATTAAAACGTTGTAGGGCCCTCTGACATCCCGCGAGTCAGGTTGTCGTCCTTTTAATAGTTCACGACGCATGATCAGGGATGGAAAAATAAAGCAAAAGAAGAAAAGTGGCCTAAAACTAATGAAAACGTCCGATTTTGGGCTCCAAAAATGGGCACTGCGAGCAAGCTGGCTGCCCTCGTCGTAGAGCTCTCAGAGAGCTTTGCAACGGTTTGCTGTGCGCCGTGTTAACTGTTCACAATCCGAGACGAGAGAGATGGCCCATTCAAAAGTCCCAATGGGCTTAACGACAACCCATCTGCTTCAACAACGTAGCATCCTCGCAAGATGTGATATCAACACGTTGTAGGGCACTCTGATGTCCCGCGAGTCAGGTTGTCTTCCTTTTAACAGGGCCCAGCCTCTACGTGAAGCGAAGTTGTCTTGCCCAATCTTCCGTGGGATTCTGTAATAGGGATTTGGTGGATGAAGTATCTTGGCAACCCTAACTAGGGCAAAAAAAATAGAAAAGGGTGTGCAACACGAGGACTTCCCAAGTGGTCACCCATCCTAGTACTACTCTCGCCCAAGCACGCTTAACTTTAGAGTTCTGATTGGATCCGGTGCATTAGTACTGGTATGATCGCACCCGTCATGCTGAGGGCACAATTCCTTTACGTGTTAACTGTTCACAATCCATTACGAGAGAGATGGCCCATTCGAAAGGCCCAATAGGCATATAGACAACCCATCCGCTTCAACAACGCAGCATGCTTTCAAGACGTGATATCGACACGTTGTTGGGCCCTCTGATGTCCCGCGAGTCAGGATATCGTCTTTTTTTACAATTCACGACGTACGATCCGGGACAAAAAAACAGGGCAAAAGAAGAAAAGTGGCCTGAAACTGATGAAAACGTTCGTCACAAACACGACGCCCTCGGTTTGCGGGCCCAGCCTCTACGTGAAGCGAAGTTGTCTTGCCCTATGTTCCGTGAGATTCAGTAATAGGGATTTGGTGGATAAAGTATCTTGGCAACCCTAACCAGGGTAAAAAAAACTGAAAAGGGGTGCAACACGAGGACTTCCCAGGGCGTCACCCATCCTAGTACTACTCTCGCCCAAGCGCGCTTAACTTCGTAGTTCTGATGGGATCCGGTGCATTAGTGCTGGTATGATCGCACCCATCATGTTGAGGGCACAATTCCTATATGTGTTAACGGTTCACAATCCCAGCCTAGAGAGATGACCCATTCAAAAGGCCCAATGGGCTTAACGACAGCCCATCCGCTTCAACAACGCAGCATCCGCGCAAGACGTTATATCGACACGTTATAGGGCCCTCTGGCGTCCCGCGAGTCAGGTTCTTGTTCTTTGAACAGTTCTCAACGTAAGATCCGGGACGGAAAAACAGAGTAAAAGAAGAAAAGTGGCCTGAAACTGGTGAAAACGTTTGATTTTGGGCTCTTAAAACAGGCACAGAGAGCAAGATGGCTGCCCTCAACGTAGAGCTCTCAGAGTGCTTTGCAACGGTATGCTGTGCGCCGCGTAACTCCTTACGGATCAAAAGTTATCGGCACCGGAGCGACGGTAACCTGGTCACAAACCCTACGCCCTCGGTTTGTGGACCCAGCCTCTACGTGAAACGAAGTTGTCTTGCCCAATGTTCCGTGGGATTCAGTAATAGAGATTTGGTGGATAAAGTATCTTGGCAACCCTAACCAGGGCAAAAAAAATTGAAAAGGCGGTGCAACACGAGTACTTCCCAGGGGGTCACCCATCCTAGTACTACTCTCGCCCAAACACGCTTAACGTCGAAGTTCTGATGGGATCCGGTGCATTAGTGCTGGTATGATTGCACCCGTCAAGTTGAGGGCACAATTCCTATATGTGTTAACGGTTCACAGTCCCATCCTTGAGAGATAGCCCATTCAAAAGGCCCAATGGGCTTAACGACAACCCATCCGCTTCAACAATGCAGCATGCTCACAAGACGTGTTAACAACACGTTGTAGGGCCCTCTGATGTCCCGCGAGTCAAGTTGTCATCCTTTTAATAGTTCACGACGTACAATTCGGGACGGAAAAACAGAGCAAAAGAAGAAAAGTGGCCTGAAACTACTGAAAACGTTCAATTTTGGTCTCCAAAAATGGGCACAGCAAGCAAGCTGGCTGCCTCCATCGTAGAGCTCTCAGAGAGCTTTGCAACGGTATGCTGTGCACCACTTAACTCCTTAAAGATCAAAAGTTATGGGCACCGGAGCGACGGAGACCTGGTAACAAACCCTACGCCGTCGGTTTGCAGGCCCAGCCTCTACGTGAAGCGAAGTTGTCTTGCCCTATGTTCCGTGAGATTCAATAATGGAAATTTGGTGGATAAAGTATTTTGGCAACCCTAACCAGGGCAAAAAAAATTGAAAAGGGGGTGCAACACGAGGACTTCCCAATGGGGCACCAATCCTAGTACTACTCTCGCCCAAGCACGCTTAACTTCGCAGGTCTGGAGGGATCCGGTGCATTAGTGCGGGTATGATAGCACCCGTCATGTTGAGGGTACAATTCCTTTATGTGTTAACTGTTCACAATCCCAGCCTAGAGAGATGGCCCATTCAAAAGGCCCAATGGGCTTAACGACAACCCATCCGCTTCAACAACGCAGCATGTTTGCAAGGCGCGATATAGAGACATTGTAGGACCCTCTGATGTCCCGCGAGCCAGGTTGTCGTCCTTTGAACAGTTCACGACGTATGATCCGGGACAAAAAAAAATAGTGCAAAAGAAGAAAAGCGGCCTGAAACTAATGAAAACGTTCGATTATGGGCTTCAAAAACGGGCATAACTGAGCATGTTTGCTGCCACCGTCGTAGAGCTCTCGGAGAGCTTTTCAACGGTATGCTGTGCGCCGTGTAACTCCTTACGGATCAAAAGTTATGGGCACCAAAACGACAGAGACCTGGTCCCAAGCCCCACGCCCTCGATTTGTGGGCCCAACCTCTACGTGAAGCGAAGTTGTCTTGCCCTATTTTCCGTGAGATTCAGTAATAGAGATTTGGTGGATAAAGTATCTTGGCAACCCTAACCAGGGCAAAAAAAACTTAAAAGTGGGTGCAACACGAGGACTTCCCAGGGGATCACCTATCCTAGTACTACTCTCGCCCAAGCATACTTAACTTCGGAGTTCTGATGGAATCCGGTGCATTAGTACTGGTATGATCGCACCCGTCATGTTGAGGGCCCAATTCCTATATGTGTTAACGGTTCACAGTCCCAGCCTAGAGAGATGGCCCATTCAAACGGCTCAATGGGCTTAACGACAACCCATCAGCTTCAACAACGCAGCATCCTCGCAGGACGTGATATCGACATGTTGGAGGTCCCTTTGATGTCCCGCGAGTCAGGTTCTTGTCCTTTGAACAGTTCACAACGTATGATCCGGAACGGAAAAACAGAGCAAAAGAAGACAAGTGGCCTAAAACTGATGAAGACGTTCGATTTTGGGCTCCAAAAAGGGCACAGAGAGCAAGCTGGCTGCCCCCATCGTAGGGCACTCAGAGAGCATTGCAACGGTATGCTGTACGCCGCGTAACTCATTACGGATCAATAGTTATGGACACCGGAGCGACGGAGACCTGGTCACAAACCCTACGCCATCGGTTTGTTGGCCCAGCCTCTACGTGAAACGAAGTTGTCCTGCCCAATGTTTTGTGGGATTCAGCAATATAGATTTGGTGGATAAAGTATCTTGGCAACCCTAACCAGGGAAAAAAAAATTGAAAAGGGGGTGCAACACGAGGACTTCCCAGGGGGTCACCCATCCTAGTACTAATCTTGCCCAAGCACGCTTAACTTCGGAGTTCTGATGGGATCCGGTGCATTAGTGCTGGGATGATCGCACCCATCAAGTTGAGGGCACAATTCCTATATGTGTTAACAGTTCACAGTCCCAGCCTAGAGAGATGACCTATTAAAAAGGCCTAATGGGCATAACGACAACCCATCCGCTTCAACAACGTAGCATCCTCGCAAGACGTAATGTCGCCGTGTTGTAGGGCCCTCTAATATCCCGCGATAAAGGTTGTCATCCTTTTAACAGCTCACGACGTACGATCCGGGACGGAAAAACAGAGCAAAAGAATAAAAGTGTCCAAAAACTTATGAAAACGTTCAATTTTGTTCTCCAAAAATGGGCAAAGCGAGCAAGCTGGCTGCCCCCGTCGTAGAGCTCTCAGAGAGCATTACAACGGTATGCTGTACGCCACGTAACTCCTTACGTATCAAAAGTTATGGGCACCGGAGCGACGGAGACATGGTCACAAACCCTACGCCCTCGGTTTGTGGGCCCAGCCTCTACGTGAAGCGAAGGTGGCTTGCCCAATGTTCCGTGGGAGTCAGTAATAGAGATTTGGTAGATAAAGTATCTTGGCAACCCGAACCAAGGCAAAAAAAATTGAAAATGAGGTGCAACACGAGGACTTCCCCGGGGGTCACCCATCCTAGTACTACTCTCGCCCAAGCACGCTTAACTTCGGAGTTCTGATGGGATCCGATGCATTAGTGCTTGTATGATCGCACCCATCATGTTGAGGGCACAATTCCTATATGTGTTAATGGTTCACAATCCCATCCTAGATAGGTGGCCTATTCAAAAGGCCCAATGGTCTTAATGCCAACTCATCCGCTTCAACAACGCAGCATCCTCGCATGACGTTATATCGACACATTGTAGGGCCCTCTGACGTCCCACGAGTCAGGTTGTTGTCCTTTTAAAACTTTACAACGTATGATCCGGGATGGAAAAATAGACCAAAAGAAGAAAAGTGGCCTGAAACTAATGAATACGTTCGATTTTTGTCTCCAAAAAGGGCACAGTGAGCAAGCTGGCTGCCCCTGTCGTAGAGCTCTCAGACAGCTTTGTAACGGTATGCTATGCACTGCGTAACTCCTTATGGATCAAAAGTTATGGGCACCGGAGTGACGGAGACCTGGTCACAAACTCTACGCCCTCGGTTTGCGGGACCAGCCTCTACGTGAAACGAAGTTGTCTTGCCCAGTGTTTCGTGGGATTCAGTAATAGAGATTTGGTGGATAAAGTATCTTGGTAACCCTAACCAGGGCAAAAAAAATAGAAAAGGGGGTGCAACACGAGGACTTCTTATGGGGTCACCCATCCTAGTACTACTCTCGCCCAAGCACGCTTAACTTCGGAGTTCGGATGGGATCCGGTGCATTAGTGCTGGTATGATCGCACCCGTCATGTTGAGGACATAATACCTATATGTGTTAACTGTTCACAGTCCCAGTCGAGAGAGATGGCCCATTCGAAAGGCCCCATTGGCTTAATGACAACCCATCCGCTTCAACAACGCAGCATGCTTGCAAGACGTGATATCGACACGTTGTAGGGCATTCTGATGTCCAGCGAGTCAGGTTGTAGTCCTTTTAACAGTTCACGACGTATGATCTGGGATGAAAAAACAGAGCAAAAGAAGAAAAGTGGCCTGAAACTGATGAAAACGTTCGATTTTGGAATCCAAAAAGGGGCATAGCGAGCATGCTGGCTACCGCCATCGTGGAGCTCTCAGAGGGCTTTGCAACGGTATGCTGGGTGCCACGTAACTCCTTACGGATCAAAAGTTATGGGCACCGGAGCGACGGAGACCTGGTCACAAACCCTACGCCCTCGGTTTACGGGACCAGCCTCTACGTGAAGCGAAGTTGTCTTGCCCAATGTTCCGTGGGATTAAGTAATAGAGATTTGGTGGATAAAGTATCTTGACAACCCTAACCAGGGCAAAAAATATTGAAAAAGAGGTGCAACTCGAGGACTTCCTAGGGGGTCACCCATCCTAGTACTACTCTCGCCCAAACACGCTTAACTTCGGAGTTCGGATGGGATCCGGTGCATTAGTGCTGGTATGATCGCACCCGTCATGTTGAGGACATAATACCTATATGTGTTAACGGTTCACAGTCCCAGCCTAGAGAGATGGCCAATTCAAAAGGCCCAATGGGCTTAACGATAACCCAACCGGTTCAACAACGCAGCATCCTCACAAGACGTTATATCGACACATTGTAGGGCCCTCTAATTTCCCACGAGTCAAGTTGTCGTCCTTTTAACAGTTCACGACCTACGATCCGGGACAGAAAAACAGAGCAAAAGAATAAAAGTGGCCTGAAACTGATGAAAAAGTTCAATTTTGGACTCAAAAAATAGGCACAGCGAGCAAGCTGGCTGCCCCCGTAGTAGAGCTCTCAGAGAGCTTTGCAACGGTATGCTGTGCGCCGCGTAACTCCTTACGGATAAAAAGTTATGGGCCCTGGAGCGACGGAGACCTGGTCACAAACCCTACGCCCGCGGTTTGCGGGCCCAGCCCCTTCGTGAAGCGAAGTTGTGTTGCCCAATGTTCCATGGGATTCAGTAATAGAGATTTGGTAGATAAAGTATCTTGCAACCCTAACCAGGGCAAAAAAAATTGAAAAGTGGGTGCAACACGAGGACTTCCGAGGGGGTCACCCATCCTAGTGCTACTCTCGCCCAAGCACGCTTAACTTCGGAGTTCTTATGGGATCCGGTGCATTAGTGCTGGTATGAACGCACCCATCATGTTGAGGGCACAATTCCTTTATGTGTTAAGTGTTCACAATCCCAGCCTAGAGAGATGGCCCATTCAAAAGGCCCAATAGGCTTAACGACGACCCATCCGCTTCAACAACACAGCATGCTTGCAAGACGTGATATCCACACATTCTAGCCCCCTCTGATCTCCCGCGAGTCAGGTTGTCATCCTTTTAACAGTTCACGACGTACGATCCGGGACTGAAAAACAGAGCAAAAGATGAAAAGTGGCCTGAAACTGATGAAAATGTTCGATTTTGGGCACCAAAAAGGGGCACAGCGAGCATGCTAGCTGCCCCCGTCGTAGAGCTCCTAGAGAGATTTACAACGGTATGCTGTTCGCCGCGTAACTCATTGCGGATCAAAAGTTATGGGCACCGGAGCGACGGAGACCTAGTCACAAACCCTACGTCCTTGGTTTATCGGGCCCAGCCTCTACATGAAGCGAAGTTGTCTTACACAATGTTCCGTGGGATTTAGTAATAGAGATTTGGTGGATAAAGTATCTTGGAAACCCTAACCAGGGCAAAAAAAATTGAAAAGGGGGTGCAACACGAGGACTTCATAGGGGATCACCCATCCTAGTACTATTCTCACCCAAGCACACTTAACTTCGGAGTTCTTATGGGATCCAATGCATTAGTGCTGGTATCATCGCACCCATCATGTTGATGGCACAATTCCTATATGTCTTAACGGTTCACAGTCCCAGCCTAGCGAGATGGCCCATTCAAAAGGTCCAATGGGCTTAACGACAACCCATCCACTTCAACAACGCAGCATCCTCGCAAGACGTGATATCAACACATTGTAGGGCCCTCTGATGTCCCACGAGTCAGGTTGTCGTCGTTTTAACAGTTCATGACGTACGATCCGGGACGAAAAAACAAAGCAAAAGAAGAAATGTGGTCTGAAACTGATGAAAACGTTCGATTTTAGGCTCCAGTAACGGGCACAGCGAGCAAGCTGGCTGCCCCGTCGTAGAGCTCTCTGAGAGCTTTGCAACGGTATTTTGTGCGCAACGTAACTTCTTACGGATCAAAAGTTATGGGCACCGGAGCGACGGAGACCTGGTCACAAACCCTATGCCCAAGGTTTATCGGGCCCAGCGTCTACGTGAAGTGAAGTTGTCTTGCCCAATTTTCCGTGGGATTTAGTAATAGAGATTTGGTGGATAAAGTATCTTGGCAACCATAACCAGGGCAAAAAAAATTGAAAAGGGTGTGCAACACGAGGACTTCCCAGGAGGTCATCCATCCTAGTACTACTCTCGCCCAAGCACGCTTAACTTCGGAGTTCTGATGGGATCCGGTGCAATAGTGCGGGTATGATCGCACCTGTCATGTTGAGGGCGCAATTCCTTTATGTGTTAATTGTTCACAGTCCCAGCCTAGAGAGATGGCCCATTCAAAAGGCCCAATGAGCTTAACCACAACCCATCCGCTTCAACAACGCAGCATGCTTGCAAGACGTGATATCGACACGTTGTAGGGCCCTCTGATGTCCCGCGAGTTAGGTTGTCGCCCTTTTAACAGTTCACGACGTATGATCCGGGACGAAAAAATAGAGAAAAAGAAGAAAAGTAGCTAGAAACTGATGAAAACGTTCAATTTTGGGCTCAAAAAAGGGCACAGCGAGCATGCTGGCTGTCCCCATCGAAGAGCTCTCAGAGAGCTTTACAACGGTATGCTGTGCACCGCGTAACTCCTTACGGATCAAAAGTTATGGGCACCGGAGCGACAGAGACCTTGTCATAAACCCTACGCCCTCGGTTTACGGGCCCAGGCCAGACGTGAAGCGAAGTTGTCTTGCCCAATGTTCCATGGGATTCAGAAATAGAGATTTGGTGGATAAAGTATTTTGGCAACCCTAACTAGGGCAAAAAAAATTGAAAAGGGGGTGCAACACGAGGACTTCACAGGGGGTCACCCATCCTAGTACTACTCTCGCCCAAGCACGCTTAAATTCGGAGTTCTGATGGGATACGGTGCATTAGTACTGGTATGATCGCACCCGCCATTTTGAGGGCACAATTCCTTTATGTGTTAACTGTTCACAGTCCCAGCCTAGAGAGATGGCCCATTCAAAAGGCCCAATGGAATTAACGACAACCCATCCGCTTCAACAATGCAGCATGCTTGCAAGACGTGATATCGACTCGTTGTAGGGCCCTCTGATATCTCGTGACTCAGGTTGTCGTCCTTTTAACAGTTCACGACGTACGATTCGGGACGGAAAAACATAGCAAAAGAATAAAAGTGGCATGAAACTAATGAAAACATTCGATTTTGGGCTCCAAAAATAGGCATAGCGAGCAAACTAGCAGCCTCCGACGTAGAGCTCTCTGAGAGCTTTGCAACGGTATGTTGTGTGCCGCGTAACTCCTTACGGATCAAAAGTTATGGGCACCGGAGCGACGGTGACCTGGTCACAAACCGTACGCCCTCGGTTTGTAGGCCCAGCCTCTACAAGAAGCGAAGTTGTCTTGCCCAATGTTCCGTGGGATTCAGTAATATAGATTTGGTGGATAAAGTATTTTGGCAACCCTAACCAGGGCAAAAAAAATTGAAAAGAGGGGTGCAACACGAGGACTTCCTAGGGGGTCACCCATCCTATTACAACTCTCGCCCATGCACGCTTAACTTTAGAGTTCTGATGGGATCTGGTGCATTAGTGCTGGTATGATCGCACCCGCCATGTTGATGGCACAAATCCCTTATGTGTTTACTGTTCATAGTCCCAACCCCGAGAGATGGCCCATTCAAAAGGCCCAATGGGCTTAACGACAACGCATCTGCTTCAACAATGCAGCATGTTTGAAAGACGTGATATCAACACGTTGTAGGGACCTCTGATGTCCCGCGAGTCAGGTTGTCGTCATTTTAACAGTTCACGACGTACGATTCGGGACAGAAAAAATAGAGCAAAAGAAGAATAGTTGCCTGAAACTGATGAAAACTTTTGAGTTTGGGCTCCAAAAACGGGCACAGCGATCATGCTGGCTGCCCCCGACGTAGAGCTCTCAGAGAGCTTTGCAACGGTATGCTGTGCGCCACGTAACTCCCTACGGATCAAAAGTTATGTGCACCGGAACGACGAAGACCTGGTCACAGACCCTACGCCCTCAGTTTGCAGGCCCAGCCTCTACGTGAAGTGAAGTTGTCCTGCCCAATGATCCGTAGGATTCGGTAATAGAGATTTGGTGGATAAAGTATCTTGGCAACCCTAACCAAGGCAAAAAAAATTGAAAAGGCGGTACAACACGAGGACTTCCCAAGGAGTCACCCATCCTAGTACTACTCTTGCCCAAGCACGCTTAACTTCGGAGTTCTGATGGGATCCGGTGCATTGGTGCTGGTATGATCGCACCCGTCATGTTGAGGGCACAATTCCTATATGTCTTAACGGTTCACAATCCCAACCTACAGAGATGGCCCATTCAAAAGGCATAATGGGCTTAACGACAACCCATCCGCTTTAACAACGCAGAATCCACGAAAGATGTGATATCACCACGTTGTAGGGCCCTCTGATGTCCCGCGAGTCAGGCAGTCGTCTTTTTAACAGTTCACGACGTACGATCCGAGATGAAAAAACAGCACAAAAGAAGAAAAGTGGCCTGAAACTGATGAAAACGTTCGATTTTGGGCGCCAAAAATGGGCACAGCGATCATGCTGGCTGCCCCCGTCATAGAGCTCTCAGAGAGTTTCGTAACGGTATGTTGTGCATCGCGTTACTCCTTACGAATCAAAAGTTATGGCTACCAGAGCGACGGAGACCTGGTCACAAACCCTAAACCCTCGGTTTGTGGGACCAGCCTCTACATGAAGCCAAGTTGTCTAGCCCAATGTTCCGTGGGATTCGGTAAAAGAGATTTGGTCGATAAAGTATCTTGGCAACCCTAACCAGGGCAAAAAAAATGGAAGAGGGGGTGCAACACGAGGACTTCCCAGGGGGTCACCCATCCTAGTACTACTCTCGCCCAAGCACGCTTAACTTCGGAGTTCTGATGGGATACAGTGCATTAATGCTGGTATGACCGCACCGGTCATGTTGGGGGCACATTTCCTATATGTGTTAACGGTTCAAAGTCCCAGCCTAGTGAGACTGCCCATTCAAACGGTCCAATGGGCTTAACGACAACCCATCATCTTCAACAACGCAGCATCCTCGCAAGACGTTATATCAAAACGTTGTAGGGCCCTCTGACCTCCTGCGAGTCAGGTTGTCGTCCTTTTAACAGTTCGCAATGCATGATCAGGGATGGAAAAACAAAGCAAAAGAAGAAAAGTGGCGTAAAACTAATGAAAATGTCCTATTTTGGGCTCCAAAAATGGGCACTGCGAGCAAGCTGGCTGCCCTCGTCGTAGAGCTGTCAGAGAGCTTTGCAACGGTTTGTTGTGCGCCCCGTAACTCCTTATGGATGAAAAGTTATAGGCGCCGAAGCGATGGAGACTTGGTCACAAACCCTACGCCCTCGGTTTACGGGCCCAGCCTCTACGTGAAGCGAAGTTGTCTTGCCCAATGTTCCGTGGGATTTAGTAACAGAGATTTGGTGGATAAACTATCTTGGCAACCCTAAGCAGGGCAAAAAAAATTGAAAAGGTGGGACAACACGAGGACTTCCCCGGGGGTCACCCATCCTAGTACTACTCTCGCCCAAACACGCTTAACTTTGTAGTTCTGATGGGATCCGGAGCATTAGTGCTGGTATGATTGCACCCGTCATGTTAAGGGCACAATTCCTTTATGTGTTAACTGTTCACAATCCCAGACGAGAGAGATGGCCCATTCGAAAGTCCCAATGGGCTTAACGACAACCCATCAGCTTCAACAATGTAGCATCCTCGCAAGATGTGATATCAACACGTTGTAGGGCACTCTGATGTCCCGCGAGTCAGGTTGTCGTCCTTTTAACAGGGCCCAGCCTCTACGTGAAGCGAAGTTGTCTTGCCCAATGTTTCGTGGGATTCGGTAATAGAGATTTGGTGGATAAAGTATCTTGGCAAACCTAATCAGGGCAAAAAAATTAGAAAAGGGGGGGCAACACGAGGACTTCCCAGGTGGTCACCCATCCTAGTACTACTCTCGCCCAAGCACGATAAACTTTGGAGTTCTGATGGGATCCGATGCATTAGTACTGGTATGATCGCACCCGTCATGTTGAGGGCACAATTCCTATATGTGTTAACGGTTCACAGTCCCCAACGAGAGAGATGGCCCATTCGAAAGGCCCAATAGGCTTAACGACAACCCATCCACTTCAACAACGTAGCATGCTTTCAAGATGTGATATCGACACGTTGTAGGGCCCTCTGATGTCCCGCGAGTCAGGATATCGTCCTTTTTTACAGTTCACGACGTACGATCCGAGACAGAAAAACCGAGCAAAAGAAGAAAAGTGGCCTAAAACTGATGAAAACGTTCGATTTTGGGCTCCAAATAGGGCATAGCAAGCAAGCTCGCTGCCCCGTTCGTGGAGCTATCAGAGAGCTTTGCAACGGTATGCTGTGCACAGCGTAACTCCTTACGGATCAAAAGTTAAGGGCACCGGAGTGACGGAGACCTGGTCACAAACTCTACGCCCTCGGTTTGCGGGCCCAGCCTTCACGTGAAGCGAAGTTGTCTTGCCCTATGTTCCGTGAGATTCAGTAATAGGGATTTGGTGGATAAAGTATCTTGGCAACCCTAACCAGGGCAAAAAAAACTGAAAAGTGGGTGCAACACGAGGCCTTCCCAGGGGGTCACCCATCCTAGTACTACTCTCGCCCAAGCGCGCTTAACTTCGGAGTTCTGATGGGATCCGGTGCATTAGTGGTGGTATGATAGCACCCGTCATGTTGAGGGCACAATTCCTATATGTGTTAAGGGTTCACAGTCCCAGCCTAGAGAGATGGCCCATTCAAAAGGCCCATTGGGCTTAACGACAACCCTTCCGCTTCAACAACGCAGCATCCTCGCAAGACGTTATATCGACACGTTGTAGGGCCCTCTGACGTCCCGCGAGTCAGGTTGTTGTCCTTTGAACAATTCACAACGAATGATCCAGGACGGAAAAACAGAGAAAAAGACGAAATGTAGCCTGAAACTGATGAAAACATTCGATTTTGGGCTCCAAAAATGGGCAAAGCGAGCAAGCTGGCTGCCCCCATCGTAGAGCTCTCAGAGAGCTTTGCAACGGTATGCGGTGCGCAGCGTAACTCCTTGCGGAGCAAAAGTTATGGGCACCGGAGCGACGGAGACCTGCTCACAAACCCTACGCCCTCGGTTTGTGGACCCATCCTCTACGTGAAACGAAGTTGTCTTGCCCAATGTTCCGTGGTTTCAGTAATAGAGATTTGGTGGATAAAGTATCTTGGCAACCCAAACCAGGGCAAACAAATTTGAAAAGGGGGTGCAACACGAGGACTTCCCAAGGGGTCACCATCCTAGTACAAATCTTGCCCAAGCACGCTTAACTTCGGAGTTCTGATGGGATCCGATGCATTAGTGCTGGTATGATCGCACATGTCAAGTTGAGGTCACAATTCCTATATGTGTTAATGGTTCACAGTCCCATCCTTGAGAGATAGCCCATTCAAAAGGCCCAATGGGCTTAACGACAACCCATCTGCTTCAACAATGCAGCATGCTTGCAAGATGTGTTATCGACAAATTGTAGGGCCCTCTGATGTCCCGCGATTCAAGTTGTTGTCCTTTTAACAGTTCACGACGTACGATTCGGGACGGAAAAACAGAGCAAAAGAAGAAAAGTGGCCTGAAACTGATGAAAACGTTCAATTTTGGTCTCCAAAAATGGGCACAGCAAGCAAGCTGGCTGCCTCCGTCGTAGAGCTCTCAGAGATCTTTGCAACGGTATGCTGTGCGCCGCTTAACTCCTTAAAGATCAAAAGTTATGGGCACCAGGGCGACGGAGACCTGGTAACAAACCCTACGCCCTCGGTTTGCGGGCCCAGCCTCTACGTGAAGCGAAGTTGTCTTGCCCTATGTTCCATGAGATTCAGTAATAGAAACTTGGTGGATAAAGTATCTTGGCAACCCAAACCAGGGCAAACAAAATTGAAAAGGGGGTGCAACACGAGGACTTCCCAAGGGGTCACCATCCTAGTACAAATCTTGCCCAAGCACGCTTAACTTTGGAGTTCTGATGGGATCCGATGCATTAGTGCTGGTATGATCGCACATGTCAAGTTGAGGTCACAATTCCTATATGTGTTAACGGTTCACAGTCCCATCCTTGAGAGATAGCCCATTCAAAAGGCCCAATGGGCTTAACGACAACCCATCTGCTTCAACAATGCAGCATGCTTGCAAGATGTGTTATCGACAAATTGTAGGGCCCTCTGATGTCCCGCGATTCAAGTTGTCGTCCTTTTAAAAGTTCACGACGTACGATTCGGGACGAAAAAACAGAGCAAAAGTAGAAAAGTGGCCTGAAACTGATGAAAACGTTCTATTTTGAACTCCAAAAATGGGCAGAGCGAGCATGCAGGCTGCCCCCGTCGGAGAGCTCTCAGAGAGCTTTGCAACGGTATGCTGTGCGCCGCTTAACTCCTTACAGCTCAAAAGGTATGGGCACCAGGGCGACGGAGACCTGGTAACAAACCCTACGCCCTCGGTTTGCGGGCCCAGCCTCTACGTGAAGCGAAGTTGTCTTGCCCTATGTTCCGTGAGATTCAGTAATAGAAATTTGGTGGATAAAGTATCTTGGCAACCCAAACCAGGGCAAACAAAATTGAAAAGGGGGTGCAACACGAGGACTTCCCAAGGGGTCACCATCCTAGTACAAATCTTGCCCAAGCACGCTTAACTTCGGAGTTCTGATGGGATCCGATGCATTAGTGCTGGTATGATCGCACATGTCAAGTTGAGGTCACAATTCCTATATGTGTTAACGGTTCACAGTCCCATCCTTGAGAGATAGCCCATTCAAAAGGCCCAATGGGCTTAACGACAACCCATCTGCTTCAACAATGCAGCATGCTTGCAAGATGTGTTATCGACAAATTGTAGGGCCCTCTGATGTCCCGCGATTCAAGTTGTCGTCCTTTTAACAGTTCACGACGTACGATTCGGGACGGAAAAACAGAGCAAAAGAAGAAAAGTGGCCTGAAACTGATGAAAACGTTCTATTTTGGCCTCCAAAAATAGGCACCGCAAGCAAGCTGGCTGCCCCCGTAGTAGAGCTCTCAGAGAGCTTTGCAACGGTATGCTGTGCGCCGCTTAACTCCTTAAAGATCAAAAGTTATGGGCACCAGGGCGACGGAGACCTGGTAACAAACCCTACGCCCTCGGTTTGCGGGCCCAGCCTCTACGTGAAGCGAAGTTGTCTTGCCCTATGTTCCGTGAGATTCAGTAATAGAAATTTGGTGGATAAAGTATCTTGGCAACCCAAACCAGGGCAAACAAAATTGAAAAGGGGGTGCAACACGAGGACTTCCCAAGGGGTCACCATCCTAGTACAAATCTTGCCCAAGCACGCTTAACTTCGGAGTTCTGATGGGATCCGATGCATTAGTGCTGGTATGATCGCACATGTCAAGTTGAGGTCACAATTCCTATATGTGTTAACGGTTCACAGTCCCATCCTTGAGAGATAGCCCATTCAAAAGGCCCAATGGGCTTAACGACAACCCATCTGCTTCAACAATGCAGCATGCTTGCAAGATGTGTTATCGACAAATTGTAGGGCCCTCTGATGTCCCGCGATTCAAGTTGTCGTCCTTTTAACAGTTCACGACGTACGATTCGGGACGGAAAAACAGAGCAAAAGAAGAAAAGTGGCCTGAAACTGATGAAAACGTTCTATTTTGGCCTCCAAAAATAGGCACCGCAAGCAAGCTGGCTGCCCCCGTAGTAGAGCTCTCAGAGAGCTTTGCAACGGTATGCTGTGCGCCGCGAACTCCTTACGGATCAAAAGTTATGGGCACCAGGGCGACGGAGACCTGGTAACAAACCCTACGCCCTCGGTTTGCGGGCCCAGCCTCTACGTGAAGCGAAGTTGTCTTGCCCTATGTTCCGTGAGATTCAGTAATAGAAATTTGGTGGATAAAGTATTTTGGCAACCCTAACCAGGGTAAAAAAATTTGAAAAGCGGGTGCAACACGAGGACTTTCCAGGGGGTCACCCATCCTAGTACTACTCTCGCCCAAGCACTCTTAAATTCGGAGTTCTGATGGGATCCGGTGCATTAGTGCTGGTATGATCGCACCCGTCATGTTGAGGGCACAATTCCTTTATGTGTTAACTGTTCACAGTCCTAGCCTAGAGAGATGGCCCATTCAAAAGGCCCAATGGGCTTAACGACAACCCATCCGCTTCAACAACGCAGCATGTTTGCAAGGCGTGATATCGACACGTTGTAGGGCCCTCTGATGTCCCGCGAGTCAGGTTGTCGTCCTTTGAACAGTTCACGACGTATGATCCGGGACGAAAAAATAGAGCAAAAGAAAAAAAGTGGCTTGAAACTGATGAAAACGTTCGATTTTGGGCTCCAGAAAGGGCACAGCGAGCATCCTTGCGGCCCCCGATGTAGAGCTCTCAGAGAGCTTTGCAACGGTATGCTGTGCGCCGCGTAACTCCTTACGGATCAAAAGTTATGGGCACCGGAGCGACAGAGACCTAGTGACAAACCCTACGCCCTCGGTTTGCGGGCCCAGCCTCTACGTGAAATGAAGTTGTCTTGCCCAATGTTCTGTGGGATTCAGTAATAGAGATTTGGTGGATAAAATATCTTGGCAACCCTAACCAGGGCAAAAAAATTGAAAGGGGGGTACAACACGAGGACTTCCCAGGGGGCCACCCATCCTAGTACTACTCTCGCCCAAGCACGCTTAACTTCGGAGTTCTGATGGAATCTGGTGCATTAGTGCTGGTATGATCGCACTCGTCATGTTGAGGGCACAATTCCTATATGTATTAACGGTTCGCAATCCCAGGCAAGAGAGATGGCCCATTCAAAAGGCCGAAAGGGCTTAACGAGAACCCATCCGCTTCAACAACGCAGCATCCTCGCAAGACGTTATATCGACACATTGTAGGGCCCTCTGACGTCTCGAGAGTTAGGTTGTCGTCCTTTGAACAGTTCACAACGTATGATCCGGGACGGAAAAACAGAGTAAAAGAAGAAAATTGGTCTAAAACTGATGAAAACATTCGATTTTGGGCTCCAAAAATGGGCACAGCGAGCAAGCTAGCCGCCCCCATCGTAGAGCTCTCATAGAGCTTTGCAACGGTATGCTGTGCGCCGCGTAACTCCTTACGAATCAAAAGTTATGGGCACCGGAGCGACGGAGAGCTGGTAACAAACACTACGCCCTCGGTTTGCGGTCTCAGCCTCTATGTGAAGCTAAGTTGTCTTGCCCAATGTTCCGTGGGATTCGGTAATAGAGATTTGGTCGATAAAGTATTTTGGCAACCATAACCAAGGCAAAAAAAACTGAAAAGGGGGTGCAACATGAGGACTTCCCAGGGGGTCACCCATCCTAGTGCTACTCTCGACCAGCGGGCTTGACTTCGGAGTTCTGATGGGATCCGGTGCATTAGTGCTGGTATGATCACACCCGTCATGTTGAGGGTACAATTCCTATATGTGTTATCGATTCACAATCCCAGCCTAGAGTGATGGCCCATTCAAAAGGCCCAATGGGCTTAACGACAACCCATCCACTTCAACAACGCAGCATCCTCACAAGACGTTATATCGACATGTTGGAGGTCCCTTTGACGTCCCGCGAGTCAGGTTGTTGTCCTTTGAACAGTTCACAACGTATGATCCGGGACGGAAAAACAGAGGAACAGAAGAAAGTGGCCTGAAACTGATGAAAACGTTCGATTTTGGGCTCCAAAAACGGGCACAGAGAGCAAGCTGGCTGCCTCCGTCGTAGAGATCTCAAAGAGCATTGCAACGGTATGTTGTGCGCCGCGTAACTCCTTACGGATCAATAGTTATGGGCACCGGAGCGAGGGAGACCTGGTCACAACCCCTTCGCCCTCGGTTTGAGGGCCCACCCTCTACGTGAAACGGAGTTTTCTTGTCCAATGTTCCATGGGATTCGGTAATAGAAATTTGGTGGATAAAGTATCTTGGCAACCCTAACTAGGGCCAAAAAAATTTAAAAGGGGGTGCAACATGAGGACTTCCCAGGGGGTCACCCATCCTAGTACTAATCTTGCCCATGGACGCTTAACTTTGAAGTTCTGATGGGATCCGGTGCATTAGTGCTGGTATGATCGCACCATCAAGTTGAGGGCACAATTCCTATATGTGTTAACGGTTCACAGTCCCAGCCTAGAGAGATGGCCTATTAAAAAGGCCCAATGGGCTTAACGACAACACATCCGCTTCAACAATGCAGCATCCTCGCAAGACTTTATATCGACATGTTGTAGGGCCCTCTGACGTCCCGCGAGTCAGGTTGTTGTCCTTTTAACAGTTCACGACGTATGATCCGGGATGGAAAAACAGAGCAAAAGAAAAAAAATGGCCTGAAACTGATGAAAGCGTTCGATTTTGGGCACCAAAAATGGGCACGACGAGCAAGCTGGCTGCCCCCGTTGTACAGCACTCAGAGAGCTTTGCAACGGTATGCTGTGCGCCGCGTAACTCCTTATGGATCAAAAGATATAGGCACCGGAGTGACAGAGACTTGGTCACAAACCCTACGCCCTCGGTTTGCGGGCCCAGCCTCAACGTGAAGCGAAGTTGTCTTGCCCAATGTTCCGTGGGATTCAGTAATAGATATTTGGTGGATAAAGTATCTTCGCAACCCTAACCAGGCAAAAAAAATTGAAAAGGGGGTGCAACACTAGTACTTCCCCGGGGGTCACCCATCCTAGTACTACTCTCGCCCAAACACGCTTAACTTCGGAGTTCTGATGGGATCCGGTGCATTAGTGCTGGTATGATCGCACCTGTCATGTTGAGGGCACAATTCCTTTATGTGTTAAATGTTCACAATCCCAGACGAGAGAGATGGCCCATTCGAAATGCCCAATGGGCTTAACGACAACCCATCCGCTTCAACAACACAGCATGCTTGCAAGACGTGATATCGACACATTGTAGCGCCCTCTGAGGTCCCACGAGTCAGGTTGTCGTCCTTTTAACAGTTCACGACGTACGATCTGGGACGGAAAAACAGAGCAAAAGAAGACAACTGGCCTAAAACTGTTGAAAACGTTCGATTTTGGGCTCCAAAAATGGGCACATCGAGCATGCACTCTGCCCCCATCGTTGAGCTCTCAGTGAGCTTTGCAACGGTATGCTGTGCGCCGTGTAACTCTTTATGGATCAAAAGTTATGGGCACTGGAGCGACGGAGACCTGGTCACAAACCCTACGCCCTAGATTTGCGGGCCCAGCCTCTACGTGTTACGAAGTTTTCTTGCCCAATGTTCCATGGGATTCTGTAATAGAGATTTGGTGGAAAAAGTATCTTGGCAACCCTAACCAGGGCAAAAAAAATTGAAAAGGGGGTGCAACACGAGGACTTCCAAGGGGGTTACCCATCCTAGTGCTACTCTCGCCCGAGCATGCTTAACTTCGGACTTCTGATGGGATCCGGTGCATTAGTGCTAGTATGATCGCACTCGTCATGTTGATTGCACAATTCCTATATGTGTTAATAGTTCACAGCACCAGCCTAGAGAGATGGCCTACTCAAAAGGCCTAATGGGCTTAACGACAACCCATCCGCTTCAACAACGCAGCATCCTCGCAAGACGTGATATCCACACATTGTAGGGCCCGCTGATGTCCTGCTAGTCTTGTTGTCGTCCTTTTAACAGTTCACGACGTACGATCCGGGATGGAAAAATAGAGCAAAAGAAGAAAAGTGGCCTGAAACTGATGAAAACGTTCGATTTTGGTCTCCAAAAATTGGCAAAGCGAGCACGCTGGCTTCCCCCATCGTAGAGCTCTTAGAGAGCTTTGCAACGGTATGTTGTGCGCCGCGTAACTCGTTACAGATCAAAAGATATGGGGACCGGAGCGACGGAGACCTGGTAACAAACCCTATGCTCTTGGTTTGCGGGCCCAGCCTCTACGTGAAGCGAAGTTGTCTTGCCCAATGTTCCGTGGGATTCAGTAATAGAGATTTGGTGGATAAAGTATCTTGGCAACCCTAACCAGGGCAAAAAAAATTGAAAAGGGGGTGCAACACGAGGACTTCATAGCGGGTCACCCATCCTAGTACTACTCTCGCCCAAGCACGCTTAACTTTGGAGTTCTGATGGGATCCGGTGCATTAGTGCTGGTATGATTGCACATGTCATGTTGAGGGCACAATTCCTATATGTGTTAATTGTTCATAGTCCCAGCCTAGAGAGATGGCCCATTCAAAAGGACCAAGGGGCTTAACCACAACCCATCCGCTTCAACAACGTAGCATGCTTGCAAGACGTGATACCGACACGTTGTAGGGCCCTCTGATGTCCCGCGAGTTATGTTGTCGCCCTTTTAACAGTTCACGATGTACGATCCGGGACAAAAAAATAGAGCAAAAGAAGAAAAGTGGCCTAAAACTGATGAAAACGTTCGATTTTGGGCTCCAAAAATGGGCAAAGCAAGTATGCTTGCTACCCCTGTCGTAGAGCTTTCATAGAGCTTTGCAACGATATGCTGTGCGCCGCGTAACTCCTTACGGATCAAAAGTTATGGGCATCGTAGCGAAGGAGACCTGGTCACAAACCCCACGCCCCCGGTTTGCGGGCCCAGCCTCTACGTTAAATGAAGTTGTCTTCCCCAATGTTACGTGGGATTCAGTAATAGAGATTTGGTGGATAAAGTATCTTGGGAACCCTAACCAGGACAAAAAAAATTGAAAAGGGGGTACAACACGAGGACTTCCCCGGGGGTCACCCATCCTAGTACTACTCTCGCCCAAGCACGCTTAACTTCGGAGTTCTGATGGGATTCGGTGCATTAGTGTTGGTATGATCACACCCGTCATGTCGAGGGCAAAATTCCTATATGTTTTAACGGTTCACAGTCCCAACCTAGAGAGATGGCCCATTGAAAAGGCCCAATGGGCTTAACGACAACCCATCCGATTCAACAATACAGCATCCTCGCAAGACGTTATATCGACATGTTGTAGGGCCCTCTGATTTCCCGCGAGTCAGGTTGCGTCCTTTTAACAGTTCACAACGTATGATCCGGGATGAAAAGAATGAGCAAAAGAAGAAAAGTGGCTTGAAACTGATGAAAACGTCCGATTTTGGGCTCCAAAAATGGTCAAAGCAATCAAGCTGGCTGCCCCAGTCGTAGAGCTCTCAGAGAGCTTTGCAACGGTATGCTGTGCCCCGTGTAACTCCTTACGGATCAAAAGTTATGGGCACCGGAGCGACGGAGACCTGGTCACAAACCCTACGCCCTCGGTTTGCGGGCCCAGCCCCTACTTGAAGCGATGTTGTCTTGCCCAATGTTCCATGGGATTCAGTAATAGAGATTTGGTGGATAAAGTATTTTGGCAACCCTAACCAGGGCAAAAAAAATTGAAACGGTGGTGCAACACGAGGACTTCACAGGGGGTCACCCATCCTAGTACTACTCTCACCAAAGCACACTTAAATTCGGAGTTCTGATGGGATACGGTGCATTAGTGCTGGTATGATCGCACCCGTCATTTTGAGGGCACAATTCCTTTATGTGTTAACTGTTCACAGTCCCAGCCTAGAGAGATGGCCTATTCAAAAGGCCCAATGGGCTTAACGACAACCCATCCGCTTCAACAACGCAGCATGCTTGCAAGACGTGATATCGACACGTTGTAAGGCCCTCTGATGTCCCTCGAGTTAGGTTGTCGCCCTTTTAACAGTTCACGATGTACGATCCAAGACGGAAAAACAGAGCAAAAGAAGAAAAGTGGCCTGAAACTGATGAAAACGTTCGATTTTGGGCTCCAAAAATGGGCACAACAAGCATACTGGCTACGCCTGTCGTAGCGCTCCCTGAGAGCTTTGCAACGGTATGTTGTGCGCCGCGTAACTCCTTACGGATCAAAAGTTATAGGCACCGGAGCGACGGAGACTTGGTAACAAACCCTATGCCCTCGGTTTGCAGTCCCAGCCTCTACGTGAAGCGAAGTTGTCTTGCCCAATGTTCCGTGGGACTCAGTAATAGAGATTTGGTGGATAAAGTATCTTCGCAACCCTAACCAAGGCAAAAAAAATTGAAAAGGAGGTGCAACACGAAGACTTCCCAGGGGGTCACCCATCCTATTATTACTCTCGCCCTAGCACGCTTAACTTCGAAGTTCTGATAGGATCCAGTGCATTAGTGCTGGTATGATCACTCCCGTCATGATCAGGGCACAATTCATATGTGTTAACTGTTCACAGTCCCAACCTAGAGAGATGGCCCATTCAAAACGCCCAATGGGCTTGACAACAACCCTTTCGCTTCAACAACGCAGCATCCTCGCAAGACGTGATATCGACACGTTGTAGGGCCCTCTGATGTCTAGCGAGTCAGGTTGTCATCCTTTTAACAGTTCACGACGTATGATCCGAAATGGAAAAACAGAGCAAAAGAAGAAAAGTGGCCTGAAATTGATGAAAACGTTCGATTTTGGGCTCCAAAAATGGGCACAACGAGCAAGCTAGCTGCCCCCGTCGTAGAGCTCTCAGAGAGCATTGCAACGGTATGCTATGCGCCGCGTAACTCCTTACAGATCAAAAGTTATGGGCACCGGAGCGACGGAGACCTGGTCACAAACCCTACGCCCTCGGTTTATCGGTCCCAGCCTCTACGTGAAGCGAAGTTGTCTTGCCCAATGTTCCGTGGGATTCAGTAATAGAGATTTCGTGGATAAAGTATCATGGCAACCCTAACCAGGGCAAAAAAAATTGAAAAGGGGGTGCAACACGAGGACTTCCCAGCGGGTCAACCATCCTAGTACTACTGTCGCCCAAGCACGCTTAACATCGGAGTTCTGAAGGGATTCGGTGCATTAGTGCTGGTATGACCGCACACGTCATGTTGATGGCAAATTCCTATATGTGTTAACGGTTCACAGTCGCAGCCTAGAGAGATGGCCCATTCAAGAGGCCCAATGGGCTTAACAACAACCTATCCCCTTCAACAACGCAGCATCCTCGCAAGACGTTATATTGACACGTTGTCGGGCCCTCTGACGTCCCGCGAGTCAGGTTGTTGTCCTTTTAACAGTTCACAACGTATGATCCGGGATGGAAAATCGGAGCAAAAGAAGAAAAGTGGCCTGAAACTGATGAAAACGTTCGATTTTGGGCTCCAAAAACGGGCACAACGAGCAAGCTGGCTGCCGCCGTCGTAGAGCTCTCAGAGTGCTTTGCAACAGTATGATGTGCGCCGTGTAACTCCTTACGGTTCAAAAGTTATGGGCACCGAAGCGACGGAGACCTGGTCACAAACCCTAAGCCCTCAGTTTGCTAGCCCAGCCTCTACGTGAAACGAAGTTGTCTTGCCCAATGTTCCGTGGGATTCAGTAATAGAGATTTGGTGGATAAAGTATCTTGGCAACCCTAACCAGGGCAAAAATAATTGAAAAGGGGGTGCAACACGAGGACTTCCTAGGGTGTCACCCATCCTAGTACTACTCTCGCCCAAGCACGCTTAACTTCGGAGTTCTGATGGGATCCGGTGGATTAGTGTTGGTATGACCGCACCCGTCAAGTTGAGGGAACAATTCCTATATGTGTTACGGTTCACAGTCGCAGCCTAGAGAGATGGCCCATTCAAAAGGCCCAATGGGCTTAACAACAACCTATCCGCTTCAACAACGCAGCATGCTCGCAAGATGTTATAACGACACGTTGTAGGGCCCTCTGACGTCCCGCGAGTCAGGTTTTCGTCCTTTTAATAGTTCACAACGTATGATCCGGGATGGAAAAACAGAGCAAAAGAAGAAAAGTGGCCTGAACCTGATAAAAACGTTCGATTTTGGGCTCCAAAAAGGGCACACGAGCATTCTGGTTGCCCCCGTCGTAGAGCTCTCAGAGAGCTTTGCAACGGTATGCTGTGCGCCGCGTAACTCCTTACGGGTCAAAAGTTATGGGCACTTGAGCGACGGAGACCTGGTCACAAACCCTACGCCCACGGTTTGCGGGCCCAGCTTCTACGTGAAACGAAGTTGTCTTGCCCAATGTTCCGTGGGTTTCAGTAATAGAGATTTGGTGTATAAAGTATCTTGGCAACCCTAACCAGGGCAAAAAAAATTGAAAAGGGGTGCAACACGAGGACTTCCAGGGGGTCACCCATCCTAGTACTACTCTCGCCCAAGCACGCTTAACTTCGGAGTTCTGATGGGATCCGGTGCATTAGTACTGCAATGATCGCACCCGTCATGTTGAGGGCACAATACCTTTATATGTTAATTGTTCACAGTCCCAGCCTAGAGAGATCGCCCATTCAAAAGGCCCAATGGGCTTAACGACAACCCATCCGCTTCAACAACGCAGCATGCATGCAAGACGTGATATCGACACGTTGTAGGGCCCTCTGATGTCCTGCGAGTTAGGTTGTCGCCCTTTTAACAGTTCACGACGTACGATCCGGGATGAAAAAATAGAGCAAAAGAAGAAAAGTGGCCTGAAACTGATGAAAACGTTTGATTTTGGGCTCCAAAAAGGGCACAGCGAGCAAGCTAGCTGCCCCAGTTGTAGAGCTCTCAGAGAGCTTTGCAACGGTATGCTGTGCGCCGCGTAACTCCTTACGAATCAAAAGTTATGGGCACCGGAGCGACGGAGACCTGGTCACAAACCCTACACCCTCAGTTTGCGGGACAAGCCCCTACGTGAAGCGAAGTTGTCTTGCCCAATGTTCCATGGGATTCAGTAATAGAGATATGGTGGATAAAGTATTTTGGCAACCCTAACCAGGGCAAAAAAAATTGAAAAGGTGGTGCAACACAAGGACTTCACAAGGGGTCACCCATCCTAGTACTACTCTCGCCCAAGCACGCCTAACTTCGGAGTTCTGATGAGATCCGGTGCATTAGTGCTGGTATGAACGCACCCATCATGTTGAGGGCACAATTCCTTTATGTGTTAACTGTTCACAGTCCCAGCCTAGAGATATGGCCGATTCAAAAAGACCAATGGGCTTAACGACAACCCATCCGCTTCAACAACGCATCATTCTTGCAAGACGTGATATCGACACATTGTAGGGCCCTCTGATGTCCCGCGAGTCAGGTTGTCGTCCTTTTAACAGTTCACGACATACGATTCGGGACGAAAAAACAGAGCAAAAGAATAAAAATAGCCTGAGACTGATGAAAACGTTCGATTTTGGGCTCCATAAAAGGGTACAGCGAGCATACTGGCTGCCCCCGTCGTAGTGCTCCCAGAGAGCTTTGCAACGGTATGTTGTGCGCCACGTAACTCCTTACGGATCAAAAGTTATGGGCACCGGAGCGACGGAGACTTGGTGGATAAAGTATCTTGGCAATCCTAACCAGGGCAAAAAAAATTGAAAATGAGGTGCAACACGAGGACTTCCCAGTGGGTCACCCATCCTAGTACTACTCTTGCCCAAGCACGCTTAACTTCGGAGTTCTGATGGGATCCGTTGCATTAGTGCTGGTATGATCGCTCCCGTCATGTTGAGGGCACAATTCCAATATGTGTTAATGGTTCATAGTCCCAGCCAAATAGATGGCCCATTCAAAAGGCCCAATGGGCTTAACGACAACCCATCCGCTTCAACAACGCAGCATGCTTGCAAGACGTGATATCGACACGTTGTAAGGCCCTCTGATGTCCGGCTAGTCAGGTTGTCGTCCTTTTAACAGTTCATGACGTATGATCCGGGACGTAAAAACAGAGCAAAAGAAGAAAAGTGGCATGAAACTGATAAAAACGTTCAATTTTGGGCTCCAAAAAGGGCACAGCGGGCAAGCTGGCTGCCCCCTTAGTAGAGCTCTAAGAAAGCTTTGCAACGGTATGCTGTGCGCCGTGTAACTACTTACGGATCAAAAGTTATGGGCATCGGAGCAACGGTGACCTGGTCACAAACCCTACGCCCTCGGTTTGCGGGCCCAGCCTCTACGTGAAGCGAAGTTGTCTTGCCCAATGCTCCATGGGATTCAGTAATAGAGATTTGGTAGATAAAGTATCTTGGCAACCATAACCAGGGCAAAAAAAATTGAAAAGGGGGTGCAACACGAGGACTTCCCATGGGGTCACCCATCCTAGTACTACTCTCGCCCAAGCACGCTAAACTTCGGAGTTCGGATGGGATCCGGTGCATTAGTGCTGGTATGATCGCACCCGTCAAGTTGAGGGCACAATTCCTATATGTGTTAACGGTTCACAATCCCAGCCTAGAAAGATGGCCCATTCAAAAGGCCCAATGGGTTAACGACAACAATCCACTTTAACAACGCAGCATCCTCGCAAGACGTTATATCGACACGTTGTAGGGCCCTCCGACAACCCACGAGTCAGGTTGTCGTCCTTTGAACAGTTCACAACGTATGATCTGGGACGGAAAAATAGAGCAAAAGAAGAGAAGTGGCCTGAAACTGATGAAAACATTCGATTTTGGGCTCCAAAAATGGGCACAGCGAGCAAGCTGGGTGCCCCCATCGTAGAGCTCTCAGAGAGCTTTGCAATGGTATGCTGTGCGCCGGGTAACACCATACGGATCAAAAGTTATTGGCAGCGGAGCGATGGAGACCGGGTCACAAGCCCTACGTCCTCGGTTTGCCGGCTCAACCTCTACATGAAGCAAAGTTGTCTTGCCCAATGTTCCGTGGGATTCAGTAATAGAGATTTGGTGGATAAAGAATCTTGGCAACCCTAACCAGGGCAAAAAAAATTGAAAATGGGGTGCAACACGAGGACTTCCAAGGGGGTCACCCATCCTTGTACTACTCTCGCCCAAACACGCTTAACTTCAGAGTTCTGATGGGATCCGGTGCATTAGTGCCGGTATGATCGCACCCGTCAAGTTGAGGGCACAATTCCTATATGTGTTAACGGTTCACAATCCCAGCCTAGAAAGATGGCCCATTCAAAAGGCCCAATGGGCTTAACGACAACCAATCCGCTTTAACAACGCAGCATCCTTGCAAGACGTTATATCAACACGTTGTAGTGCCCTCTGATGTCCCACGAGTCAGGTTTTCGTCCTTTGAACAGTTCACAACGTATGATCTGGGACGGAAAAACAGAGCAAAAGAAGAAAAGTGGTCCTGAAACTGATGAAAATGTTCGATTTTGGGCTCCAAAAACGGGCACCGTGAGCAAGCTGGCTGCCCCGTCGTAGAGCTCTCTGAGTGCTTTGCAACGGTATGTTGTGTGCAGCGTAACTCCTTACGGATCAAAAGTTATGATCAACGGAGCGACGGAGACCTGGTACCAAACCCTGCGCCCTCGGTTTATCTGGCCCAGCCTCTACGTGAAGCGAAGTTGTCTTGCCCAATGTTCCGTGGGATTCAGTAATAGAGATTTGGTGCATAAAGTATCTTGGCAACCCTAACCATGCCAATAAAAATTGAAAAGGGGGTGCAACACGAGGAGTTCCCAGAGGGTCACCCATCTAAGTACTACTCTCGCCCAAGCACGCTTAACTTCGGAGTTCTGATGGGATCCGATGCATTAGTGCTGGTATGATTGCACTCGTCATGTTGAGGATACAATTCCTTTATGTGTTAACTGTTCACAGTCCCAGCCTAGAGAAGGCCCATTCAAAAGGCCCAATGGGCTTAACGACAACCCATCCGCTTCAACAACGCAGCATCCTCGCGAGACGTGATATCGACACATTGTTAGGCACTCTGATGTACCGCGAGTCAGGTTATCGTCCTTTTAACAGCTCACGACGTACGATACGGGACGAAAAAACAGGGCAAAAGAAGAAAAGTGGCCTGAAACTATTGAAAACGTTCGATTTTGGGCTCCAAAATGGGGCACAATGAGCAAGATGTCTACCCCCATCGTAGAGCTCACAGAGAGCTTTGCAACGGTATGCTGTACGCCACGTAACTCCTTACGGATCAAAAGTTATGGGCACCGGAGCGACAGAGACCTGGTCACAAGCCCTACGCCCTTTGTTTGCGGGCCCAGCCTCCACGTGAAGCGAAGTTATCTTGCCCAATGTTCCATGGGATTCAATAATAGAGATTTGGTGGATAAAGTATCTTGGCAACCCTAACCAGGGCAAAAAAAATTGAAAATGGGGTGCAACACAAGGACTTCCCAAGGGGTCACCCATCCTAGTACTACTCTAGCCCAAGCACGCTTAACTTCAGAGTTCTGATGGGATCCAGTGCATTAGTGTGGGTATGATCGCACCCGTCAAGTTGAGGGCACAATTCCTATATGTGTTAACGGTTCAAAATCCGAACCTAGAAAGATGGCCCATTCAAAAGGCCCAATGGGCTTAACGACAACCAATCCGCTTTAACAACGCAGCATCATCGCAAGACGTTATATCAACACATTGTAGGGCCCTCTGACGTCCCACGAGTCAGGTTGTCGTCCTTTGAACAGTTCACAACGTATGATACGGGACGGAAATACAGAGCAAAAGAAGAAAAGTGGCCTAAAACTGATGAAAACGTTTGATTTTGAGCTCCAAAAATGGGCACAGTGAGCAAGCTGCCTGCCCCCATCATAGAGCTCTCTGAGAGCTTTGCAACGGTATGCTGTCCGCAGCGTAACTCCTTACGGAACAAAAGTTATGGGCACCGGAGCGACGGAGACCTGGTCACAAACCTTGCGCTCTCGGTTTATCGGGCCCAGCCTCTACGTGAAGCGAAGTTGTCTTGCCCAATGTTCCGTGGGATTCAGTAATAGAGATTCGGTGGATTAAGTATCTTGGCAACCCTAACCAGGGCAAAAAGAATTGAAAAGGGGTTGCAATACGAGGACTTCCCAGGTGGTCAACAATCCTAGTATTACTCTCGCCTAAGCACGCTTAACTTCGGAGTTCTGATAGGATCCGGTACATTAGTGCTGGTATTATCGCACCTGTCAAGTTGAGGGCACAATTAATATATGTGTTAACGGTTCACAGTCCCAGCCTAGAGAGACGGCCCATTCAAAAGGCCCAATGGGCTTAACGACAACCCATCCGCTTCAACAATGCAGCATGCTTGCATGACGTGATATCGACACGTTGTAGGGTCCTCTGATGTCCCGCGAGTCAGGTTGTCGTCCTTTTAATAGTTCACGACGTATGATGCGGGACGGAAAAACAGAGCAAAAAAGAAAAGTGGCCTGAAACTGATGAAAACTTCGACTTTGGGCTCCAAAATTGGGCACAGCGAGCATGCTGGCTGCCCCCGTCGTAGAGCACTTAGAGAGCTTTGCAACGGTATGCTGTGCGCCGCGTAACTCCTTACGGATCAAAAGTTATTGTCACCGAAACGACGGAGACCTGGTCACAAACCCTACGGACTCGGTTTGTGGGCCCAGCCAGTACGTGATTCGAAGTTGCCTTGCCGAATGTTCCGTGGGATTCAGTAATAGAGATTTGGTGGATACAGTATCTTGGCAACCCTAACCAGAGCAAAAAAAATTGAAAAGGTAGTGCAACACGAGGACTTCCCTGGGGGTCACCCAACCTAGTACTACTCTCGCCCAAGCACGCTTAACTTCGGAGTTCTGATGGGATCCGGTTTATTAGTGCTGGTATGATCGCACCCGTCATGTTGAGGGCAGAAAGCCCTTATGTGTTAACTGTTCACAGTCCCAGCCTAGAGAGACGGCCCATTCAAAAGGCCCAATGGGCATAACAACAACCCATCCACTTCACCAACGAAGCATGCTTGCAAGACATGATATCGACACGTTGTAGGGCCCGCTGATGTCCCGCGAGTCAGGTTTTCATCCTTTTAACAGTTCACGACGTACGATCCGAGATGAAAAAATAGAGCAAAAGAAGAAAAGTAGCCTGAAACTAATGAAAACGTTCAATTTCGGGCTCCAAAAATGGGCACAACGGGCATGTTGGCTGCCCCCGTCGTAGAGCTCTCAGAGAGCTTTGCAACAGTATGCTGTGCGCTGCGTAACTCCTTACGGATCAAAAGTTATGGGTACAGGAGCGACGGAGAGCTGGTCACAAACCCTACGCCCTTGATTTACGGGCCCAGCCTCTGCGTGAAGCGATGTTGTCTTGCCCAATGTTCCGTGGGACTCAGTAATAGAGATTTGGTGGATAAAGTATCTTGGCAAACCTAACCAGGGCAAAAAAAATTGAAAAGGGGGTTCAACACGAAGACTTCCCAGGGGGTCTCCCATCAAAGTACTACTCTCGCCCAAGCATGCTTAACTTCGGAGTTCTGATGGGATCCGGTGCATTAGTGCTGGTATGATCGCTCCCGTCATGTTGAGGGCACAATTCCTATATGTGTTAACAGTTCACAGTCCCAACCTAGATAGATGGCCCATTCAAAAGGCCCAATTGGCTTAACGACAACCCATCCGCTTCAACAACGTAGCATGCTTGCAAGTCGTGATATCGACACGTTGTAGGGCCCTCTGATGTCCCTTGAGTCAGGTTTTCATCCTTTTAACAGTTCACGACGTACGATCCGGGACGCAAAAACAGAGCAAAAGAAGAAAAGTGGCCTGAAATTGATGAAAACGTTCCATTTTGCTCTCCAAAAATGGGCCCAGCGAGCAAGCTAGCTGCCCCTGTCGTACAGCTCTCAGAGAGCTTTGCAACGGTAAGCTGTGCGCCGCGTAACTCCTTACGGATCAAAAGTTATGGGCACCGGAGCGACGGAGACCTGGTCACAAACCCTACGCCCTCGGTTTATCGGGCCCAGCCACTACGTGAAGCGAAGTTGTCTTGCCAAATATTCCGTGGGATTCAGTATTAGAGATTTGCTAGATAAAGTATCTTGGCAACCGTAACCAGGGCAAAAAAAATTGAAAATGGGGTGCAACACGAGGACTTCCCAAGGGGTCACCCATCCTAGCACTATTCTCGCCCAAGCACGCTTAACTTCAGAGTTCTAACGGGATCTGGTGCATTAGTGCTGGTATGATCGCACCCGTCATGTTGAGGGCACAATTCCTTTATGTGTTAATTGTTCTCAGTCCCAGCCTAGAGATATGGCCCATTCAAAAGGCCCAATGGGCGTAACGACAAACCATCTACTTCAACAACGCAGCATGCTTGCAAGACGTGATATCGACACGTTGCAGGGCCCTCTTATGTCCCGCGAGTCAGGTTGTCGTCCTTTTAACAGTTCAGGACGTACGATCCGGGATGGAAAAATAGAGCAAAAGAAGAAAAGTGGCCTGAAATTGATGAAAACGTTTGATTTTAAGCTCCAAAATGGGCACAGCGAGCTTGCTGGCTGCCCACGTCGTAGAGCTCTCAAAGAGCTTTGCAACGGTATGTTGTGCGCTCGTAACTCCTTACGGATCAAAAGTTATGGGCACCGGAGCGACGGAGACCTGGTCACAAACCCTACGCCCTCAGTTTGCTGGCCCAGCCTCTACGTGAACCGAAGTTGTCTTCTCCAATATTTCGTGGGATTGAGTAATAGAGATTTGGTGGATAAAGTATCTTGGCAACCCTGACCAGGGCAAAAAAAATTGAAAAGGGGGTGCAACACGAGGACTTCACAGGGGGTCACACATCCTAGTACTACTCTCGCCCAAGCACGCTTAACTTCGGAGTTCTGATGAGATCCGGTGCATTAGTGCTGGTATGAACGCACCTATTATGTTGACGGCACAATTCATTTATGTGTTAATTGTTCACAGTCCCAGCCTAGAGAGATGGCCCATTCAAAAGGCCCAATAGGCTCAACGACCACCCATCCGCTTCGACAACGCAGCATGCTTGCAAGACGTGATATTGACACTTTTTAGGGCCCTCTGATGTCCCGCGAGTCAGGTTGTCGTCCTTTTAACAGTACACGACATACTATCCGGGGCGAAAAAATAGAGCAAAAGAAGAAAAGTGGCCTGAAATTGATGAAAACGTTCGGTTTTGGGCTCCAAAAACGGGCACAGCGAGCATACAGGCTGCCCCCGTCGTAGAGCTCCCAGAGAGCTTCGCAACGGTATGTTGTGCACCGCGTAACTCCTTGCAGATCAAAAGTTATGGGCACCGGGGCGACGGAGACCTGGTCACAAACCTTCGACCTCGGTTTGCCGGCCCAGCCTCTACGTGAAGCGAAGTTGTCTTGCCTAATGTTTCGTGGGATTCAGTAATAGAGGTTTGGTGGATAAAGTATCTTGGCAACCCTAAGCAAGGCAAAAAATATTGAAAAGGAGGTGCAACACGAGGACTTCCCATGGGGTCACCCATCCTAGTACTACTCTCGCCCAAGCATGCTTAACTTCGAAGTTCTGATTGGATCCGGTCCATTAGTGCAGGTATGATTGCTCCCGTCATGTTGAGGGCAAAATTCCTATATGTGTTAACAGTTCACAGTCCCAACCTAGATAGATGGCCCATTCAAACGGCCCAAAGGGCTTAACGACAACCCATCCGCTTTAACAACGTAACATGCTTGCAAGACGTGATATCGACATGTTGTAGGGCGCTCTAATATCCCTTGAGTCAGGTTGTCATCCTTTTAACAGTTCACGATGTACGATCCGGGACGAAAAAACAGAGCAAAAGAAGAAAAGTGGCATGAAATTGATGAAAACGTTCGATTTTCGTCTCCAAAAAAGGGCACAGCCAGCAAGCTGACTGCCCCCGTCGTAGAGCTCTTAGAGAGCTTTGCAACGGTATGTTGGGCGCCGCGTAACTCCTTACAGATCAAAAGTTATGGGCACCGGAGAGACGGAGCCCTGGTCACAAACCCTACGCCCTCGGTTTGCGGGCCCATCCTATACGTGAAGCGAAGTTGTCTTGCTCGATGTTCCATGGGATTCGGTAATAGGGATTTGGTGGATAAAGTATCTTGGCAACCCTAACCATGGCAAAAAAAAAATGATAAGGGGGTGCAACACGAGGACTTCCCAGGGGGTCACCCATCCTAGCACTACTCTCGCCCAAGCCCGCTTAACTTCGGAGTTTAGATGTGATCCGGTGCATTAGTACTGGTATGATCGCAACCGTCATGTTGAGGGGAAAATTCCTATATGTGTTATCGGTTCACAATCCCAGCCTAGAGGGACGGCCCATTCAAAAGGCCCAATGGGCTTTACGACAACCCATCCGCTTCAACAACGCAACATCCTCGCAAGACGTCATATCAACACGTTGTAGGGCCCTCTGATGTCCCGCGAGTCAGTTTTTCATCCTTTTAACAGTTCACGACGTACGATCCGGGAATGAAAAACAAAGCAAAAGAAGAAAAGTGGCTTGAAACTAATGAAAACATTCGATTTTTGGCTACAATAACGGGCACAGCGAGCAAGCTGGCTGTCCCGTCGTAGAGCTCTCAGAGAGCTTTGCAACGGTATGTTGTGCGCAGCGTAACTCCTTACGGATCAAAAGCTATAGGCACCGGAGCGACAGAGACCTGGTCACAAACCATACGCCCTCGGTTTATTGGGCCCAGCCTCTACGTGAAGTGAAGTTGTCTTGCCCAATGTTACGTGGGATTCAGCAACAGATATTTGGTGGATAAAGTATCTTGGCAACCCTAACCAGGGCAATAAAAATTGAAAAGGGGGTGCAACACGAGGACTTCCCATGTGGTCACCCATCCTAGTACTACTCTCGCCCAAGCACGCTTAACTTCGGAGTTATGATGGTATCCGGTGCATTAGTGCTGGTATGATTGCACCCGTCATGTTGAGGGCACAATTACTTTATGTGTTAATTGTTCACAGTCCTAGCCTAGAGAAATGGCCCATTCAAAAGGCCCAATGGGCTTAACCACAACCCATCCGCTTCAACAATGCAGCATGCTTGCAATACGTGATATCGACACGTTGTAGGGACTTCTGATGCCCCGCGAGTTAGGTTGTCGCCTTTTAATAGTTCACGACGTACGATCCGGGATGAAAAAACATAGCAAAAGAAGAAAAGTGGCCGGAAACTGATGAAAACGTTTGATTTTGGGATCCAAAAAGGGCACACGAGCATGCTGGCTGCCCCCGTCGTAGAGGTCTCAGAGAGCTTTGCAACGGTATGATGTGCGCCGCGTAACTCCTTACGGATCAAAGGTTATGGGCACCTAAGCGACGGAGACCTGGTCACAAACCCTACGCCCTTGGTTTGCTGGCCCGACCTCTACGTGAAGCGAAGTTGTCTTGCCCAATGTTCCGTGGGATTCGGTAATAAAGATTTGGTTGATAATGTATCTTGGCAACCATAACCAGGGCAAAAAAAATTGAAAATGGGGTGCAACACGAGGACTTCCCAGGGGCTCATCCATCCAAGTACTACTCTCGCCCAAGCACACTTAACTTCGGAGTTCTGAAGGGATCCGGTGCATTAGTGCTGGTATGATCGCATCCATCATATTGAGGGCACAATTCCTATATTGTTAATGGTTCACAGTGCCAGCCTAGAGAGATGGCCCATTCAAAAGGCCCAATGGGCTTAACCATAACCCATCCGCTTCAACAACGCAGCATGCTTGCAAGACGTGATATCGACACGTTGTAGGGCCCTCTGATGTCCTGCGAGTTAGGTTGTCGCCCTTTTAACAGTTCACGACGTACGATCCGGGACCAAAAAACAAAGCAAAAGAAGAAAAGTGGCCTGAAACTGATGAAAACGTTCGATTTTGGGCTCCAAAAAAGGCACAGCGAGCATGCTGGATGCCCACGTCGTAGAGCTCTCAGAGAGCTTTGCAGCGGTATGCTGTGCGCCGCGCAACCCGTTACGGATCAAAAGTTATAGGCACCGGAGCGACGGAGACTTGGTCACAAGCCCTACGCCCTCGGATTGCGAGCCCAGCCTCTACGTGAAACGAAGTTGTCTTGCCCAATGTTCCGTGGGATTCAGTAATAGAGATTTGGCGGATAAAGTATCTTGGCGACCCTAAACAAGGCAAAAAAAATTGAAAAGGGGGTGCAACACGAGGACTTCCTAGGGGGTCACCCATCCTAGTACTACTATCGCCCAAGCATGCTTAACTTCGGAGTTCTGATGGGATCCGGTACATTAGTGCTGGTATGATCGCACCCGTCATGTTGAGGGCACAATTCCTATATGTGTTAACAGTTCATAAACCCAGCCTAGAGAGATGGCCCATTCAAAAGGCCCAATGGGCTTAACGACAACCCATCTGCTTCAACAACGCAGCATCCTCGCAAGATGTTATATCGACACGTTGTAGGGCCCTCTGATATCCCGCGAGTCAGGCTGTCGTCCTTTGAACAATTCACAACGTATGATCCGGGATGAAAAAATAGAGCAAAAGAAGAAAAGTGGCCTGAAACTGATGAAAACGTTCAATTTTGGGCTCAAAAAATGGACACAGCGAGCAAGCTAGCTGCCCCAGTCGTAGAGCTCTCAGAGAGATTTGCAACAGTATGCTGTGCGCCGTGTACCTCCAAACGGATCAAAAGTTATGGGCACCGGAGCGACGGAGACCTGGTCACAAACCCTACGCCCTCGGTTTGCGGGCCCAGCCCCTACGTGAAGCGAAGTTGTCTTGCCCAATGTTCCATGGGATTCAGTAATAGAGATATGGTGGATAAAGTATTTTGGCAACCCTAACCAGGGCAAAAAAAATTGAAAAGGTGGTGCAACACGAGGACTTCACAGGGGGTCACCCATCCTAGTACTACTCTCGCCCAAGCATGCTTAACTTCGGAGTTCTGATGAGATCCGGTGCATTAGTGCTGGTATGAACGCACCCATCATGTTGAGGGCACAATTCCTTTATGTGTTAACTGTTCAGAGTCCCAGCCTAGAGAGATGGCCGATTCAAAAAGCCCAATGGGCTTAACGACAACCCATCCGCTTTAACAACGCAGCATGCTTGCAAGACGTGATATCGACACATTGTTGGGCCCTCTGATGTCCCGCGAGTCTGGTTGTCATCCCTTTAACAGTTCACGACGTAAGATCCGGGATGAAAAAGTAGAGCAAAAGAAGAAAAGAGGCCTGAAACTGATGAAAATGTTCGATTTTGGGCTCCAAAAAAGGGTACAACGAGCATACTGGCTGCCCCCATCGTAGCGCTCCCAGAGAGCTTTGCAACGGTATGTTGTGCGCCACATAACTCCTTACAGATCAAAAGTTATGGGCAACGGAGCGACGGAGACTTGGTCATAAACCCTACGCCCTCGGTTTGCGGGCCCAGCCTCTACGTGAAGCGAAGTTGTCTTGCCATATGTTCCGTGGGATTCAGTAATAGAGATTTGGTGGATAAAGCATCTTGGCAATCCTAACCAGGGAAAAAAAATTGAAAATGAGGTGCAACACGAGGACTTCCCAATGGATCACCCATCCTAGTACTACTCTTGCCCAAGCACGCTTAACTTCGGAGTTCTGATGGGATTCGTTGCATTAGTGCTGGTATTATCGCTCCCATCATGTTGAGGGCACAATTCCTTTATGTGTTAACGGTTCACAGTCCCAGCCAAATAGATGGCCCATTCAAAAAGCCCAATGGGCTTAACGACAACCCATCTGCTTCAACAACGCAGCATGCTTGCAAGACGTGATATCGACACGTTGTAGGGCCCTCTGATGTCCTGCGAGTCAGGTTGTCGTCCTTTTAACAGTTCACGACGTACGATCCGGGACGAAAAAACAGAGCAAAAGAAGAAATGTGGCCTGAAACAGATGAAAACTTTCGATTTTGGGCTTCAAAAACGAACATAGTGAGCATGCTGGCTGCCCCCGTCGTAGAGCTCTCAAAGAACTTTGCAACGGTATGTTGTGCGCCGCGTAACTCCTTACGGTTCAAAAGTTATGGGCACCGGAGCGACGGAGGCCTGGTCACAAATCCTACGCCCTCGGTTTGCGGGCCCAGCCTCTACGTGAGGCGAAGTTGTCTTGCCCAATATTCCGTGGGATTCAGAAATAGAAATTTGGTGGATAAAGTATCTTGACAACCCAAATCGGGGCAAAAAAAATTGAAAAGGTGGTGCAACACGAGGACTTCCCAGGGTGTCACCCATCCTAGTACTACTCTCGCCCAAGCACGCTTAACTTCAGAGTTATGATGGGATCCGGTTCATTAGTGCTGGTATGATCACACCCGTCATGTTGAAGGCACAATTCCTATATGTGTTAACGGTTCACAGTCGCAGCCTTGAGAGATGGCCCATTCAAAAGGCCCAATGGGCTTAATGACAACCCATCCGCTTCAGCAATGCAGCATCCTCGCAAGACGTGATATCAACACATTGTAGGGCCCTCTGATGTGCCGCGAGTACGGTTGTCTTCCTTTTAACAGTTCACGACGTACGATCCGGGATGGAAAAACAGAGCAAAAGAAGTAAAGTGGCCTGAAATTGATGAAAACGTTCGATTTTGGGCTCCAAAAGCGGGCACAGCGAGCAAGTTGGCTGCCCCCGTCGATGAGCTCTCAGAGAGCTTTGTAACGGTATGCTGTGCACTGCGTAACTCCTTACGGATCAAAAGTTATGTGCACCGGAGTGACGGAGACCTGGTCACAAACCCTAAGCCCTCGGTTTACGGGCCCAGTCTCTACGTGAAGCGAAATTGTCTTGCCCAATGTTCAGTGAGATTTAGTAATAGAGATTTGGTGGATAAAGTATCTTGGCAACCCTAACCAGGGCAAAAAAAATTGAAAAGGGGGTGCAACACGAGGACTTCCCAGGGGGTCACCCATCCTGGTACTACTCTCGCCCAAGCGCGCTAAACTTCGGAGTTCTGATGGGATCCAATGCATTAGTGCTGGTATGATCGCACCCGTCAAGTTGAGGGCACAATTCCTATATGTGTTAACGGTTCACAATCCCAGCCTAGAAAGATGGCCCATTCAAAAGGCCCAATGGGCTTAACGACAACAATCCACTTTAACAACGCAACTTCCTCGCAAGATGTTATATCGACATGTTGTAGGGCCCTCTAACGTCCCATGAGTCAGGTTGTCGTCCTTTGAACAGTTCACAACGTATGATCTGGGACGGAAAAATAAAGCAAAAGAAGAAAAGTGGCCTGAAACTGATGAAAATGTTCGATTTTGGGCTCCAAAAATGGGCACTGTGAGCAAGCTGGCTGCCCCGTCGTAGAGATCTCTGAGTGCTTTGCAACGGTATGTTATGCGCAGCGTAACTCCTTACGGATCAAAAGTTAAGGGCACCGGAGCGACGGACACCTGGTCACAAACCCTGCGCCCTAAGTTTATCGGGCCCAGCCTCTACGTGAAGCGAAGTTGTCTTGCCCAATGTTCCGTGGGATTCAGTAATAGAGATTTGGTGCATAAAGTATCTTGGCAACCCTAACCAGGGCAAAAAAAATTGAAAAGGGGGTGGAACGCGAGGACTTCCCAGAGGGTCACCTATCTAAGTACTACTCTCGCCCAAGCACGCTTAACTTCGGAGTTCTGATGGGATCCGATGCATTAGTGCTGGTATGATCGCACCCGTCATGTTGAGGGCACAATTCCTTTATGTGTTAACTGTTCACAGTCCTAGCCTAGAGATGGCCCATTCAAAAGGCCCAATGGGCTTAACGACAACCCATCCGCTTCAACAACGCAGCATCCTCGCAAGACGTGATATCAACACGTTGTAGGGCCCTCTGATGTCCCGCCAGTCAGGTTGTCGTCCTTTTAAAAGTTCACGACGTACGATCCGGGACGGAAAAACAGAGCAAAAGAAGAAAAGTGGACTGAAATTGATGAAAACGTTCGATTTTGTGCTCCAAAAAGGGGCACAGCGAGCAAGCTAGTTGCCCACGTCGTAGAGCTCTCAGAGAGCTTTGCAACGGTATGTTGTGCGCCGTGTAACTCCTTACAGATCAAAAGTTATGGGCACCGGAACGACGAAGACCTGGTCACAAACCCTACGCCCTCTATTTGCGGGCCCAGCCTCTACGTGAAGTGAAGTTGTCTTGCCCAATGTTCCATGGGATTCAATAATACAGATTTGGTGGATAAAGTATCTTGGCAACCCTAACCAGGGCAAAAAAAATTGAAAAGGGGGTGCAACACAAGGACTTCCCAGGGGGTCACCCATCCTAGTACTACTCTCGCCCAAGCGCGCTGAACTTCAGAGTTCTGATGGGATTCGGTACATTAGTGCTGGTATGATCGCACCCGTCAAGTTGAGGGCACAATTCCTATATGTGTTAACGGTTCACAATCCCAACCTAGAAATTTGGCCCATTCAAAAGGCCCAATGGGCTTAACGACAACCAATCCGCTTTAACAACGCAGCATCCTCGCAAGACGTTATATCAACACGTTGTAGGGCCCTCTGACGTGCCACGAGTCAGGTTGTCGTCCTTTGAACAGTTCACAACGTATGATCCGGGACGGAAAACAGAGTTAAAGAAGAAAAGTGGCATGAAACTGATGAAAACGTTTGATTTTGGGCTCCAAAAACGAGCACAGTGAGCAAGCTGCCTGCCCCTTCGTAGAGCTCTCATAGAGCTTTGCAATGGTATGTTGTGCGCCGCGTAACTCCTTGCGGATCAAAAGTTATGGGCACCGGAGCGACGGAGACCTTGTCACAAACCCTGCACCCTCAGTTTATTGGGCCCAGCCTCTACGTGAAGCGAAGTTGTCTTGCCCAATTTTCCGTGGGATTCAGTAATAGAGATTTGGTGGATAAAGTATCTTGGCAACCCTAACCAGGGCAAAAAAAATTGAATAGGGGGTGCAACACGAGGACTTCCTAGGTGGTCAACAATCCTAGTACTACTCTCGCCCAACCACGCTTAACTTCGGAGTTCTGATGGGATCCGGTACATTAGTGCTGGTATGATCGCACCCGTCAAGTTGAGGGAACAATTAATATATGTGTTAACGGTTCACAGTCCCAGCCTAGAGAGATGGCCCATTCAAAAGGCCCAATGGGCTTAACGACAAGCCATCCGCTTCAACAATGCAGCATGCCTGTAAGACTTGATATCGACACGTTGTAGGGCCCTCTGATGTCCCGCGAGTCAGGTTGTCGTCCTTTTAATATTTCACGACGTATGATCCGGGATGGAAAAACAGAGGAAAAGTAGAAAAGTGGCCTGAAACAGATGAAAACTTCAATTTTGGGCTTAAAAAATGGGCACAGCGAGTATGCTGGCTGTTCCCGTCATAGATCTCTTTGAGAGCTTTGCAACGGTATGCTGTGGGCCGCGTAACTCCTTACGGATCAAAAGTTATGGTCACCGGAACGACGGAGACCTAGTCACAGACCCTACGCCCTTGGTTTGTGGGCCCAGCCTCTACGTGAAGCGAAGTTGTCCTGCCGAATGTTTCGTGGGATTCAGTAATAGAGATTTGGTGGATAAAGTATCTTGGCAAACCTAACCAGGGCAAAAAAATTGAAAAGGGGGTGCAACACGAGGACTTCCCAGGGGGTCACCCATCCTAGTATTACTCTCACCCAAGCACGCTTCACTTCGGAGTTCTGATGCGATCCGGTGTATTAGTGCTGGTATGATCGCACCCGTCATGTTGAGGGCACAATTCCTCTATGTGTCAATTGTTCACAGTCCCAGCCTATAGAGATGGCCCATTCAAAAGGCCCAATGGGCTTAACGACAACCCATCCGCTTCAACAACGCAGCAGGCTTGCAAGACGTTATATCGACATGTTGTAGGGCACTCTGATGTCCTGCGAGTTAGGTTGTCATCCTTTTAACAGTTCACGACGTACGATCCAGGATGAAAAAATAGAGCAAAAGAACAAAAGTGGCCTGAAACTGATGAAAACGTTCGATTTTGGTTTCGAAAAATAGGCACAGCGAGCAAGCTGGATGCCCCCATCGTAGAGCTCTCAGAGTGCTTTGCAACGGTATGCTGTGCACCGCGTAACTCCTTACGGATCAAAAGTAATGGGCACCGGATCGACGGAGACCTGGTCACAAACCCTACGCCCTCGGTTTGCGGGCCCGGCCTCTACGTGAAGCGAAGTTGTCTTGCCCAATGTTCCGTGGGATTCGGTAATAGAGATTTGGTGGATAAAGTATTTTGGCAACCCTAACCAAGGCAAAAAAAATTGAAAAGGAGGTGCAACACGAGGACTTCCCAGGGGGTCACCCATCCTAGTACTACTCTCGCTCAATCACGCTTAACTTCGGAGTTCTGATAGGATCCGGTGCATTAGTGCAGGTATGATCGCTCCCGTCATGTTGAGGGCACAATTCCTATATGTGTTAACAGTTCACAGTCCCAACCTAGATAGATGGCCCATTCAAAAGGCCCAATTGGCTTAACGACAACCCATCCGCTTCAACAACGTAGCATGCTTGCAAGACGTGATATCGACACGTTGTAGGGCCCTCTGATGTCCCTTGAGTCAGGTTGTCATCCTTTTAAAAGTTCACGACGTACGATCCGGGACGCAAAAACAGAGTAAAAGAAGAAAAGTGGCATGAAATTGATAAAAGCGTTCAATTTTTCTCTCCAAAAAGGGCACAGCGAGCAAGCAGGCTGCCCCCGTCGTAGAGCTCTTAGAGAGATTTACAACGGTATGCTGTGCGCCGTTTATCTCCTTACGGATCAAAAGTTATGGGCACCGGAGCGACGGAGACCTGGTCACAAACCCTACGCCCTCGGTTTATCGGGCCCAACCTCTACGTGAAGCGAAGTTGTCTTTCCCAATGTTCCGTGGGATTCAGTAATAGAGATTTGGTGGATAAAGTATCTTGGCAACCCTAACCAGGGCAAAAAGAATTGAAAAGGGGGTGCAACACAAGGACTTTCCAGGGGGTCAACCATCCTAGTACTACTCTCGCCCAAGCACGCTTATCTTCGGAGTTCTTATGGGATCCGGTACATTAGTGCTGGTATGATCGCACCCGTCATGTTGAGGGCACAATTCCTATGTGTGTTAACGGTTCACAGTCCCAGCCTAGAGAAATGGCCCATTCAAAAGGCCCAAGGGCTTAACGGCAACCCATCCATTTCAACAACGCATCATCCTCGCAAGACGTGAAATCAACACGTTGTAGGGCCCTCTGATGTAACGCGAGTCTGGTTGTCATCCTTTTAACAGTTCACGACGTACGATCCGAGACGAAAAAACAGAGCAATAGAAGAAAAGTGGGCTGAAATTGATGAAAACGTTCGATTTTGGGCTCCAATAACGGGCACAGCGAGCAAGCTGGCTATCCCGTCGTAGAGCACTCAGAGAGCTTTGCAACGCTATGTTGTGCGCAGCGTAACACCTTACGGATCAAAAGTTATGGGCACCGGAGCGACGGAGACCTGGTCACAAACCCTACGCCCTCGGTTTATCGGGCCCAGCCTCTACGTGAATCGAAGTTGTCTTGCCCAATGTTCTGTGGGATTCAGTAACAGAAATTTGGTGGAAAAAGTATCTTGGCAACCCTAACCAGGGCAATAAAAATTGAAAACGGGAAGCCACACAAGGACTTCCAAGGGGAGCACCCATCCTAGGACTACTCTCGCCCAAGCACGGTTTACTTCGGAGTTCTGATGGGATCCGGTGCATTAGTGCTGGTATGATCGCACCCGTCATGTTAAGGGCACAATACCTTTATGGGTTAATTGTTCATAGTCCCAGCCTAGAGAGATCGTTCATTCAAAAGGCCCAATGGGCTTAACCATAACCCATCCGCTTCAACAATGCACCATGCTTGCAAGACGAGATAACGATACGTTGTAGGGCCCTCTGATGTCCCGCGAGTCAGGTTGTCGTCCTTTTAACTGTTCACGACGTACAATCCCGGACGGAAAAACAGAGCAAAATAAGAAAAGTGGCCTGAAACTGATGAAAACGTTCAATTTTGGGCTCCAAAAAGGGCAAAGCGAGCAAGCTGGCTGCCCCCATCGTAGAGCTCTCGGAGAGCTTTGCAACGGTATGCTGTACGCCGCGTAACTCCTTACTGATCAAAAGTTATGGCCACCGGAGCGACGGAGACCTGGTCACAAACCCTACGCACTCAGTTTGGGGGTCCAGCCTCTACGTGAAACGAAGTTGTCTTGCCAAATGTTCCGTGGGATTCAGTAATAGTGATTTGGTGGATAAAGTATCTTGGAAACCTTAACCAGGGCAAAAAAAATTGAAAAGGGGGTGCAACACGAGGACTTCCCAGGGGGTCACCCATCCTAGTACTACTCTCGCCCAAGCACGCTTAACTTCGGAGTTCAGATGGGGTCCGGTGCATTAGTGCTGGTATGATCGCACCCGTCATGTTGAGGGCACAATTCCTATATGTGTTAACGGTTCAAAGTCCCAGCCTAGAGAGATGGCCCATTCAAAAGGCCCAATGGGCTTAACCACAACCCATTCGCTTCAACAACGCAGCATCCTCGCAAGACGTTATATCGACAAGTTGTAGGGCCCTCTGATTTCTCGCAAGTCAGGTTGTCGTCCTTTTAACAGTTCACAACGTATGATCCGGGATGAAAAAACAGAGCCAAAGAAGAAATGTGGTCTGAAACTGATGAAAATGTTCGATTTAGGGGTCCAAAAATGGGCACAGCGAGCAAGCTAGCTGCCCAGTTGTAGAGCTCTCAAAGAGCTTTGCAACGGTATGCTGTGCGCCGTGTAACTCCTTACGGATAAAAAGTTATGGGCACCGGAGCGACGGAGACTTGGTCACAAACCCTACGCCCTCGGTTTGCGGGCCTAGCTCCTACGTGAAGCGCAGTTGTCTTGCCCAATGTTCCATGGGATTCAGTAATAGAGATATGGTGAATAAAGTTTTTTGCCAACCCTAATCAGGGCAAAAAAATTTGAAAAGGTGGTGCAACACGAGGACATCACAGGGGGTCACCCATCCTAGTACTACTCTCGCCCAAGCACGCTTAACTTCGGAGTTCTGATGAGATCTGGTGCATTAGTGCTGGTATGAACGCACCCATCATGTTGAGGTCACAATTCCTTTATGTGCAAACTGTTCACAGTCCCAGCCTAGAGATATGGCCCATTCAAAAGGCCTAATGGGCTTAACGACAACCCATCCGCTTCAACAATACAGCATGCTTGCAAGACGTGATATCGACATGTTGTAGGGCCCTCTGATGTCCCGCGAGTCAGGTTATCGTCCTTTTAATAGTTCATGACGTATGATCCGGGACGGATAAACAGAGCAAAAGAATAAAAGTGGCCTGAAACTGATGAAAACGTTCGATTTTGGGATCCAAAAACGGGCACAGCAGCATACTGGCTGCCCCCGTCGTAGCGCTCCCAGAGAGCTTTGCAACGGTATGTTGTGCGCTACGTAACTCCTTACTGATCAAAAGTTATGGGCACCGGAGCGATGGAGACTTTGTCACAAACCCTACGAACTCGGTTTGCGGGCCCAGCCTCTCCGTGAAGCGAAGTTGTCTTGCCATATGTTCCGTGGGATTCAGTAATAGAGATTTGGTAGATAAAGTATCTTGGCAACCCTAACCAAGGCAAGAAAAATTGAAAATGAGGTGCAACATGGGGACTTCCCAGTGGGTCACCTATCCTAGTACTACTCTCGCCCAAGCACGCTTAACTTTGGAGTTCTGATGGGATCCGTTGCATTAGTGCTGGTATGATCGCTCCCGTCATGTTGAGGGCACAATTCCAATATGTGTTAACGGTTCACAGTCCCAGCCTAGATAGATGGCCATTCAAAAGGCCGAATGGGCTTAACGACAACCCATCCGCTTCAACAACGCAGCATGCTTGCAAGACGTGATATCGACACGTTGTAGGGGCTTCTGATGTCCCGTGAGTCTCGTTGTCATCCTTTTAATAGTTCACGACGTACGATCCGGGATGAAAAAACAGACCAAAAGATGAAAAGTGGTCTGAAACCGATGAAAACATTCGATTTTGAGCTCCAAATACGGGCACAGCGAGCAAACTGGCTGCCCCCGTCAAAGAGCTCTCAGAGAGCTTTGCAACGGTATGCTATGCACTGCGTAACTCCTTACGGATCAAAAGTTATGAGCACCGGAGCGACGGAGACCTGGTCACAAACCCTAAGCCCTTGGTTTACGGGCCCAGTCTCTACGTGAAGCGAAGTTGTCTTGCCCAAAGTTCTATGCGATTCAGTAATAGAGATTTGGTGGATAAAGTATCTTGGCAACCCTAACCAGGGCAAAAAAAATTGAAAAGGGGTGCAACACGAGGACTTCCCAGGGGGTCACCCATCCTAGTACTACTCTCGCCCAAGCATGCTTAACTTCAGAGTTCTAATGGGATCCGGTGCATTAGTGATGGTATGATTGCTCACGTCATGTTAAGGACACAATTCCTTTCTGTGCTAACTGTTCACAGTCGCAGCCTAGAGAGATGGCCCATTCAAAAGGCCCAATGGGTTTAACGACAACCCATCTGCTTCAACAACGCAGCATGCTTGCAAGACGTGATATCGACACTTTGTGGGGCCCTATGATGTCCCACAAGTCAGGTTGTCATCCTTTTAACGGCACACGACGTACGATCCGGGACAGAAAAACAGAGCAAAAGAAGAAATGTGGCTTGAAACTGATGAAAACGTTCGATTTTGGGCTCCAAAAAGGGGGACAATGAGCAGGCTGGCTTCCCCCGTCGTAGAGCTCTCAGAGAGCTTTGCAACGGTATGCTGTGCGCCGCGTAACTCCTCACAAATCAAAAGTTATGGGCACCGGAGCGACGGAGACCTGGTCACAAACCCTACGCCCTCGGTTTATCGGGCCCAACCTCTACGTGAAGCGAAGTTGTCTTGTCCAATGTTTCGTGGGATTCAGTAAGAGAGATTTGGTGGATAAAGTATCTTGGCAACCCTAACCTGGGCAAAAAAAATTGAAAAGGGGGTGCAACATGAGGACTTCCCAAGGGGTCACCCATCCTTGTACTACTCTCGCCCAAGAACGCTTAACTTCGGAGTTCTGATGGGATCCGGTGCATTAGTGCTGGTATGATCGCACCCGTCTTGTTGAGGGCACAATTCCTTTATGTGTTAATTGTACACAGTCCCGGCCCAGAGAGATGGCCCATTCAAAAGGCCCAATGGGCTTAACCACAACCCATCCACTTCAACAACACAGCATGCTTGCAAGACGTGATATCGACACGTTGTAGGGCCTTCTGATGTCCCGCGAGTTAGGTTGTCATCCTTTTAACAGCTCACGACGTATGATCTGGGACCCAAAAACATAGAAAAAGAAGAAAAATGGCCTGAAACAGATGAAAACGTTCGATTTTGAGCTCCAAAAACGGGCACAGCGAGTAAGCTGGCTGCCCCAGTCGTAGGGCTCTCAGAGAGCTTTTCAACGGTATGATGTGCACCTCATAACTCCTTAAGGATCAAAAGTTACGTGCACCGGAGCGACGGAGACCTGGTCACAAACCCTATGCCCTCGGTTTGCGGGCCCAGCCTCTACGAGAAACGAAGTTGTCTTGCCCAATGTTCCGTGGGATTCAGTAATAGAGATTTGGTGGATAAAGTATCTTGGCAACCCCAACCAGGGCAAAAAAAATTGAAAATGGGGTGCAACACGAGGACTTCCCAAGGGGTTACCCATCCTAGTACTACTCTCGCCCAAGCACGCTTAACTTCGTAGTTCTGATGGGATCCGGTGCATTAGTGCGGGTATGATGGCACCCGTCATGTTGAGGGCTCAATTCCTATATGTGTTAACGGTTCACAATCCTAGCGTAGAAAGAAGGCCCATTCAAAAGGCCCAATGGGCTTAACGACAACCAATCCGTTTTAACAACGCAGCATTCTCGCAAGACATTATATCGACACGTTGTAGGGCCCTCTAACATCTCGCAAGTCAGGTTGTCGTCCTTTGAACAGTTCACAACGTATGATCCGGGATGAAAAAATAGAGCAAAAGAAGAAAAGTGGCCTGAAACTAATGAAAACATTCGATTTTGGCCTCCAAAAATGGGCACAGCGAGCAAGCTGGCTGCCCCGTCGTAGAGCTCTCAGAGAGCTTTGCAATGGTATGCTATGCACCGCGTAACTCCTTACGGATCGAAAGTTATGGACACCGGAGCGACGGAGACCTGGTCACAAACCATACGCCCTCGGTTTATTGGGCCCAGCCTCTATGTGAAGCGATGTTGTCTTTCCCAATGTTCCTTGGGATTCATTAATAGAGATTTGGTGGAAAAAGTATCTTGGCAACCCTAACCAGGGTAAAAAAAATAGAAAAGGGGGTGCAACACGAGGACTTCCCAGGGGGTCACCAATCCTAGTACTACTCTCACCCAAGCACGCTTAACATCAGAGTTCTGATGGGATACGGTGCATTAGTTCTGGTATGATCGTACCCGTCATGTTGAAGGCACAATTCCTTTATGTGTTAACTGTTCACAGTACCAGCCTAGAGAAAGCCCATTCAAAAGGCCCAATGGGCTTAACGACAACCCCTCTGCTTCAACAACGTAGCATGCTTGCAAGACGTGATATCGACAAGTTGTAGGGCCCTCTGATGTCCTGCGAGTTAGGTTGTCGTCCTTTTAACAGTTCACGACGTACGATCCGGGACGGAAAAATAGAGCTAAAGAAAAAAAGTGGCCTGAAACTGATGAAAACGTTCAATTTTGGGCTCCGAAAAGGGCACAATGAGCATGCTGGCTACCCCCATCGTAGAGCTCTCAGAGAGCTTTGCAACGGTATGCTGTGTACCGCATAACTCCTTACGGATCAAAAGTTATGGGCACCGGAGCGACGGAGACCAGGTCACAAACCCTAAGCCCTCGGTTTGCGGGCCTAGCCTCTACGTGAAGCGAAGTTGTCTTGCCCAATGTTCCATGCGATTCAGTAATAGAGATTTGGTGGATAAACTATCTTGGCAACCCTAACCAGGGCAAAAAAAATTGAAAAGGGGGTGCAACACGAGGACTTCCCAAAGGGTCACCCATCCTAGTACTATCGTCGCCTAAGCACGCTTAACTTCGGAGTTCTGATGGGATCTGGTGCATTAGTGCTGGTATGATTGCACCCGTCATGTTGAGGGCACAATGTGTTAACTGTTCACAGTCGAAGCCTAGAGAGATGGCCCATTCAAAAGGCCCAATGGGCTTAACGACAACCCATCCGCTTCAACAACGCAGCATGCTTCCAAGACATGATATCGACACGTTGTAGGGCCCTCTGATGTCCCGCGAGTCAGGTTATCGTCCTTTTACTAGTTCACGACGTACGATCCGGGATAGAAAAACATAGAAAACGAAGAAAAGTGGCCTGAAATTGATGAAAACGTTCGATTTTGGGCCCAAAAATGGGCACAACGAGCAAGCTGGCTACCCCCATCGTAGAGCTCTCAGCGAGCTTTGCAACGGTATATTGTGCGTCGTGTAACTCCTTACGCATCAAAAGTTATGAGCACCAGAGCAACGGAGACCTGGTCACAAACCATACGCCTTCGGTTTGCGGGCGCAGCCTCTACGTGAAGGGAAGTTGTCATGCCCAATGTTCTGTAGGATTCAATAATAGAGATTTGGTGGATAAAGTATCTTGGCTACCCTAACCAGGGCAAAAAAAATTGAAAAGGGGGTGCAACACGAGGACTTCCCAAGGGGTCACCTATCCTAGTACTACTCTGGCCCAAGCACGATAAAATTTAGAGTTCTGATGGGATCCGGCGCATTAGTACTGGTATGATCACACCCGTCATGTTGAGGGCATAATGTGTTAACTGTTCACTGTCGCAGCCTAGAGAGATGGCCCATTCAAAAGGCCCAATGGGCTTAACGACAACCATCCGCTTCAACAACGTAGCATTCTTGCAAGACGTGATATCGACATGTTGTAGGGCCCTTTGATGTCCCGCGAGTCAGGTTGTTGTCCTTTTAACAGTTCACGACGTACGATCCAGGACGGAAAAACAGAGCAAAAGAAGAAAAGTGACCTGATACTGATGAAAACGTTCGATTTTGGGGTCCAAAAATGGGCAGAAGGAGCATGCTAGCTGCCGCCGTCATAGAGCTCTCAGAGAGCTTTGCAACGGTATGCTGTGTGCCGCGTAACTCCTTACAGATAAAAATTTATGGGCACCGGAGCGATGGAGACCTAGTCACAAACCCTACGCCATCGGCTTGCGGGCCCAACCTCTACGTGAAGCGAAGTTGTCTTGCCCAATGTTCCATGGGATTCAGTAATACAGATTTGGTGGATAAAGTATCTTGGCAACCCTAACCAAGGCAAAAAAAATTGAAAATGTGGTGCAACAGAAGGACTTCCCAGGGGGTCAGCCATCCTAGTACTACTCTCGCCCAAGCACACTTAACTTCGGAGTTCTGATGGGATCCGGTGCATTATTGCTAGTATGATCGCACCCATCATGTTGAGGGCACAATTCCTTTATGTGTTAACTGTTAATAGCCCCAGCCTAGAGAGATGGCCCATTCAAAAGGCCCAATGGGCTTAACGACAACCCTTCTGCTTCAACAACGCAGCATGCTTGCAAGACGTGATATCAACACGTTGTAGGGCCCTCTGATGTCCCGCGAGTCATGTTGTCGCCCTTTTAACAGCTCACGACGTACGATCCGGGATGGAAAAACAGAGCAAAAGAAGAAAAATGGACTGAAACTGATGAAAACGTTCGATTTTGGGCTCAAAAAATGGGCATAGCGAGCATGCTGGCTACCCCTGTCATAGAGCTCTCAGAGAGCTTTGCAACGGTATGTTGTGCGCCGCGTAACTCCTTACGGATCAAAAGTTATGGGCACTGGAGCGACGGAGACCTGGTCACAAACCCTATTCCCTCGGTTTGCGGGCCCAGCCTCTACGTGAGCGAAGTTGTCTTGCCCAATGTTCCGTGGGATTCAGTAATAGATATTTGGTCGATAAAGTATCTTGGCAACCCTAACTAGGGCAAAAAAAATTGAAAAGGGGGTGCAACACGAGGACTTCCCAAGGGGTCATCCATCCTAGTACTACTCTCGCCCAAGCACGCTTAACTTCGGAGTTCTGATGGGATCCGGTGCGTTAGTGCTGGTATGATCGTACCCATCATGTTGAGGGCACAATGTGTTGACTGTTCACAGTCGCAGCCTAGAGAGATTGCCCATTCAAAAGGCCCAATGGGCTTAACGACAACCAATCCGCTTCAACAACGCAGCATTCTTGCAAGACGTGATATGGACACGTTGTTGGGCCCTCTGATGTCCCGCGAGTCAGGTTGTCATCCTTTTAACAGTTCACGATGTACGATCCGGGATAGAAAATCAGAGCAAAGGAAGAAAAGTTGCCTGAAACTGATGAAAACGTTCGATTTTGGGGTCCAAAAATGGGCACAACGAGCATGCTAGCTTCCCCCGTCGTAGAGCTCTCATAGAGCTTTGCAACGCTATGCTGTGCGCCGCGTTACTCCTTACGGATCAAAAGGTATGGGCACCAGAGAGACGGAGACCTGATCACAAACCCTACGCCCTCGGCTTGCAGGCCCAGCCTCTACGTGAAGCGATGTTGTCTTGCCCAATGTTCCGTGGGATTCAGTAATAGAGCTTTGGTGGTTAAAGTATCTTGGCCACGCTACCCAGGGCAAAAAAAAATTGAAAAGGGCGTGCAACACGAGGACTTCCCAAGGGGTCACCCATCCTAGTACTACTCTCGCCCAAGCACGCTTAACTTTGGAGTTCTGATGGGATCCGGTGCATTAATGCAGGTATGATCGCACCCGTCATGTTGAGGGCATAATTCATTTATGTGTTAACTGTTTACAGTCCCAACCTAGAGAGATGGCTCATTCGGAAGGCCCAATGGGCTTAACGACAACCCATCTGCTTCAACAACGCAGCATTCTTCCAAGACGTGATATCGACACGTTTTAGGGCCCTCTGATGTCCCGCGAGTCAGGTTGTCGTCCTTTTAACAATTCACGATGTACGATCCGGGACGGAAAAACATAGCAAAAGAAGAAAAGTGGCCCGAAATTGATGAAAATGTTCGATTTTGGGCTCCAAAAAGGGCACAGCGAGCAAGCTGGCTGCCCCCGTCGTAGAGCTCTCAGAGACCTTTGCAACGGTATATTGTGCGTCGCGTAACTCCTTACGGATCAAAAGTTATGGGCACCGGAGCGATGGAGACCTGGTCACAAACCCTACGCCTTCGGTTTGCGGGCGCAGCCTCTACGTGAAGCGAAGTTGTCTTGCCCAATGTTCCGTGGGATTCAGTAATAGAGATTTGGTGGATAACGTATCTTGGCAACCCTAACCAGGGCAAAATAAATTAAAAAGGAGGTGCAACACGAAGACTTCCCAGGGGGTCACCCATCTTAGTACTACTCTCGCCCAAGCACGCTTAACTTCAGAGTTCTGATGGGATCCGGTGCATTAGTGCTGGTATGATCACACCCGTCATGTTGAGGGCACAATTCCTATATGTGTTAAAGGTTCACAGTCCCAGCCTAGAGTGATGGCCCATTCAAAAGGCCCAATGGGCTTAACGACATCCATCCGCTTCAACAACGCAGCATCCTCGTAAGACGTGATATCAACACGTTGTAGGGCCCTCTGATGTCCCACGAGTCAGGTTGTCGTCCTTTTAACAGTTCACGACGTACAATCCGGGACGGAAAAATAGAGCTAAAGAAGAAAAGTTGTGAGGCCTGACCTCGATTTGTGTGCGAAACATAGCTTCGTGTGCCCTAACCTTGATTTGCGTGCCATGACCTAGGTTTAAGAATTGTGTTCATTTTATGTGCCATACATTGAATTACGTGCATTCATTTAGGGTTGCGTGCATTTACATGAAAAACGTGCGTTCATCTCGTAGTTCGTGTCCTACCTCATAGTGCGTGCCATAGACCTAGGAAAGCGTGCCTTCACGCTAATCAAGAAAGCATCTTACACGGAGCACTAGACTATTAAACAATCCTACAAAATCCACTTTCAATATAATAATCCTAATTCAACTCACTAGAAGACGAAATAGCACCAAACACTAGACATTCTTTATTCTTTATTCTCACCCAAAACCAATGCACCTCAAATTTCACCCTTATTATAATCTAAAATGCATTAAATAGAATCTGAATTTTCGGCAATTGCAAGCCCTTTGGCCGGTCATACCATGTTCTTGAGCAAAAAATTTGAGCAACATAATTTATTCATGCATGCTTGACACAAGTCTTCGCATTGTCATACCTTTTGCTTGCATCAAAGCCACACTTTGCTAAACACTAAGCCACCATCTCGGCCACATCACCATTTTCCACTAACAATTCAAACAACACACTAAAGACAACACAAAAATCAGAATTTTGCAAGGCCAATAGCCGACCAAGTGCTCAAACATTCATTTCTCTTTCATTTCTCTTTCTTTTCTCTCAATTCCATCTCATTTCTCTCTCTCTCTCGGCCCTAGCTGCACATTACTACCTCCATAGCTTCTCTTCCTCACAACATAGTTAATCAAGTCAAGCAACCATCAAGAAAGTCGAAGCAAGCTAGCTAGAGTTCAAAAATTCTCATGCATGTGGACCTGCCCAGATCACAAAAGGGTCGTGATGCCGTTTGGGTTATAGTGGATAGATTGACTAAGTCGGCGCACTTTTTACCGATGAACAAGGAGGATAATCCTGAGCAATTGGGAGATATGTATGTGGCGGAGATTGTAAGATTGCACGGGATACCTGTGAGTATTGTATCGGATAGGGATCCTCGTTTTACTTCCCGATCTTGGAAGAGATTGCAAGAAGCTTTGGGAACGAAATTGAGTTTTAGCACAGCTTATCACCCTCAGACGGATGGTCAATCGGAGAGAACTATTCAGATTCTGGAGGATATGCTGAGGACGTGTGTTTTAGACTTCGGGAAAGGTTGGGAGAAATATTTATCTCTAGCAGAGTTCGCCTACAACAATAGTTATCAGGCCACTATCGGGATGGCCCCATTTGAGGCGCTGTATGGATGTAAGTGTCGATCCCCGATTTACTGGGATGAAGTAGGTGAGACGAAGACTTTTGACCCGACCCTTTTACCTGAACTGATGAAGACTGTTGATAACATCCACCTCATTCGGAAACGGATGCTTACCTTCCAGAGCAAGCAGAAGAGTTATGCAGACCGCCGAAGACGGAGCCTAGAGTTTGAGGTCGGCGACAAGGTGTTCTTGAAGATATCACCCCGGAGGGGACTAATTAAGCATAGCAAGGGTGGAAAGTTGAGCCTGAGATTTGTAGGATCATTTGAGATAGTTGAGAAGTTTGGCAAGTTGGCGTATCGCCTAGCGCTACCCCAGAACCTCTCCAATGTTCACGACGTCTTTCATGTTTCGATGCTGCGGAAGTATCATCCTGACCCGTCGCATATCTTGGAACCAGAGTCGTTGCAGCTGCGGGAGAACTTGTCTTACGAGGAGAAGCCCATTCGGATCCTAGGCCAGCAGGATCGAGAGTTGCGCAACAAAACTATACCTATGGTGAAAGTGTTGTGGGATTATCATGGAGTCGAAGAAGCAACTTGGGAAAGACGAGACCAGATGGAGCAGCAGTATCCAGCATTATTTCAAGGTAATATTGAATTTCAGGACGAAATTCTTTTAAGGAGCGGAGGATGTGAGGCCCGACCCCGATTTGCGTGCGAAACCTAGCTTCATGTGCCCTAACTTAGATTTGCGTGCCATGACCTAGGTTTAAGAATTGTGTTCATTATTTGTGCCATACATTGAATTACGTGCATTCATTTAGGGTTGCGTGCATTTACTTGAAAAAAAAACGTGCGTTCGTCTCGTAGTTTATATCCTACCTCGTAGTGCGTGCCATAGACCTAGGAAAGCGTGCCTTCACGCTAATCAAGAAAGCATCTTACACGGAGCACTAGACTATTAAACAATCCTACAAAATCCACTATCAATATAATAATCCTAATTCAACTCACTAGAAGACGAAATAGCACCAAACACTAAACATTCTTTATTCTTTATTCTTACCCAAAACCAATGCACCTCAAATTTCACCCTTATTATAATCTAAAATGCATTAAATAAAATCTGAATTTTCAGCAATTGCAAGCCCTTTGGCCGGCCATACCATGTTCTTGAGCAAAAAATTTGAGCAACATAATTTATTCATGCATGCTTGAGACAAGTCTTCACATTGTCATACCTTTTGCTTGCATCAAAGCCACACTTTGCTAAACACTAAGCCACCATCTCAGCCACATCACCATTTTCCACTAACAATTCAAACAACACACCAAAGACAACACAAAAATCAGAATTTTGCAAGGCCAATAGCCGACCAAGTGCTCAAACATTCATTTCTCTTTCTTTTCTCTCAATTCCCTCTCATTTCTCTCTCTCTCTCAGACCTAGCTGCACATTACTACCTCCATAGCTTCTCCTCCTCACAACATAGTTAATCAAGTCAAGCAACCATCAAGAAAGTCGAAGCAAGCTAGCTAGAGTTCAAAAATTCTCATGCATGTGCTTTGAAGACTTCTAATCGGCCTAGGTGAGCTTCTTGACATCCATTTCTTTTCTTCATGTTTTAACCTCATGCATGTGCTAAGAGATTGATCATTAAGCTAGGAAAAATAGAGAAAAACTAGTGGGGATTTCGGCTAAGCAAGGGAAAGGAGAAGATTTGAGCTTCAACAAGGGTTTTGAGCATCTTTTGGTTGATTGCTAAGGTGAGGGTTAAAACCTTTTGAAAACTCTTCAAAAATTCACATGCATGCTCATAAATGTGTGTATTTGCTTCTGTACTTGAGCTATATGGTCGTTCATAAGCTTAAACAACCATGCATGGCAAGATCTTGGCTTGAAATTGATGCTAGGTGAAGTCGAGATTGTTGACAGCTCTCTGACCAGTCTGTTCGAGGTCAGTTTAGCTAGGCCAATGATGTTGAAAATGCTTGAAAATTGGTAGGTGAGTAGTTTGTACAGTTTTGAAGATTTTTCCCAGAAATAGGCCAAAGCTAATTTTGACTCTAAGGTCCTAAAAATGGCAAATCTTTAAAATGTGACCAAATCTGGAAATCTGGAAAAATGAAGCAGGTTTTGGCAGATGCACTGATCTTGTGGAACGAACCATATTTTACTTAGTAAATGATGTCTAAAATGCATGAAATTTGGTTTGATGCTATATGTTTCAGTTCTGGACAATTTTGTCAGAAATGGACCAAGGCTAAAACTGACCCTAAGGACCTCAAAAACGTCAAGTATGGAAATGTGTGCAAATCTGGACAATTTTGTGCTACCTCACTGTTTCGGCTATAACTAACGATTCTGAACTCCAATTGATGCAAGGTTTGTTTCTGATTTTATTTAACTGCTTAAGTTTTAATTTGACATCTTATTCACTGAATTTGGAGATTGTTTGATTATCCTATTGATTGTGATAAAACAGCCTATTGCAGTAAAGGTTTCATTTAGCTACATGCTTGGAAAATTGTTGTAACCTCTCTTGGGGTACTAATTGTGTGGAAATGTGGTGTTGGGATGTTATGTGGACTGTTTTGAGCACTTGAGGATGTTGAATTAAATGATGCATGACTTGAGAATGATCTTGAGTGGACTTATGGTTTTAATCACACGATTAAGCATGAAACGGAAACCCTAATGGCTAGGTAGTCTTGCTAAGTGTTGATCATTTGGATATTGTGTGGAATTATATGCTTAGTGGGCTGCCCGTAATTGTATTATAACTTTTAATGGGATTTTGACCATTGCATGTTGACAATTAAGCTTTCCTTGCATCCGAACCCATGAGGATATCATTGCATGTTGAATAATCTTATCACTTGATCACGTGGACTTCTTAATGAGTTATATGGCCTGTTTTACATGTGTTACATGGCTGCCCGTTTAATTTTCATATAACTCTATATGCCTTTCAAGTGAAATTTCCTGTCTTATCGTGCCCTGCTTGTTTATCTGTTAATGTGCAATCTTATGACTGTCCGGAGGCAACCTACTTTGTTGTCCTCCTACTGTGATATATTTCCTGTCATGAATGTGCATTGCATACAAGGTTGCAACCTTTCCTGTTGGCATGGTAGCGATCACGCACACCAGGCGGCATCGGGCTTGCCTGTGCACCCGTGACTACCATGGTCCCATTCCCTCTCTTGCTTGGGGGCTAGACTTCCTCGGAGAGTTGGGTCGTAGGATTTCGGGGTACATCCGGAGTACACCCACCAGGCGTGCTTGGGGAATGATTTGAAGTCGGCCGCAACAACTGATCCTGGAACTGATCTGAGAGCAAAAGCTCACTGTATCCTTTTTAATATGTGTATAAGTATTATCGCTTGGTTCCTAGAGAACCTCGGGGAGGAAAGACCGGTATTCCTGTTCTGTACTTATATTTTTGTTATATTCATGTCTGAAAAAGGGATTTTCATAAGTTGAACTGGAAAATGAGTTTCAAACTTATTTCTCGTTCCCCCTCGCTGAGTTCATAAGGACTCACCCTCTTTTATCATCTTAGGTGAAGAAGAACAGGTACAGGAACCCGAGGACAATGTGCCTAATGATGAACCCCTAGAGTGATTACCTGTCTTGTTTGCTTTGTTTGATTATGGCTACTTGTGATCTTTGTGTTACTTGAAGACTATTTCCTTTTATGTTGCTTGATGTCGTGATGTAAAAGACCCCCATTGTAATTTGGGGTCTAATTTTGGTTTGTACTTATATTAAGTAGACTGATGCTAGACATAACACTACTATGATCGTTTTGATCTTATTACCGCTAGTATCTATCTTAGGTCATGATGCTTTAGCTAAGAACTAAGTCAATGAATTTATCCAATCTTAAACAGGTATATTTTGAAATGAGGTCAAACAAACAAACGAGACATAGTATCATGCTAGGTTATAAAACAAACGGGACGTCGAAATAACCAATAGGCAATTCAATGGATGGTAAAATAGTACTCTTGGTTGGAAATGGAATTGAGATGGTAAATTTTGAGGTGTTTAGAGAACTAGGTCAAACCAAAGAGCCCAATTACAGCCGTTATGCTGCCGGTTTTTCGAAAAAATTTTGGAGTGTAGGGTAAAACGTTAAGTGCTAAACCTCCTTGAACGACTAAGTACTTGAAAGGACTTGAATGTTTAGATCATACCCTAGTCTAACATTTATAGGCCGGGTTGGGGCGTGACACCTTAGAAGAAATGGTATCAGAGCTTAGATTGCTTAAGCCAGGTTTAACTCTCGGACCGTGGGTAGAGCCCTAAGATAATTAGGATGACTTGTTTATGTGTTGTTGTGTGATAAATGTGCCTTCTATGTTCTATGTGCTTAAGTGATTTACATGCCTTAAATGTTTTTAGAATTGTACCTATATTATGTTGCATATCTTATGCATTAGATTCTTAATTATCTTATTACAATAAATTGTGCCTATAGATGGCTGGCCCTAGTACCCGTACTACTAATAGGAGCGGTGAACCTCAAGAGACCGGGTATACCTAGCAGACTAATCCCGGTATAGCTATGTTTAATATGATGGCAAATGCCATGGATCGTGTATCACGTGTGATGGAGCGTCAAGATGCTCGTGAAGCCAACGACATCAACAACAGGAATGAGGGTAACCATGGGAGACATAGCAGAATGAGGGAATTCCTTGACTTTCGCCCGTCTAAATTCTACGGGGAAGCTGATGATGAGAAAGCAGAGGCTTGGCTGTCCGAAATCGAGAGGATTTTCAGGCCACTTGATTATACAGATGAAGAGAAGGTGGAGTTTACTGTATTTCTGTTGCACGGGGATGCCAAGCATTGGTGGCACACTGTAGAGGCACTGTGGGAGACTGATCAGACACCACGCTTGTGGGGTAATTTCGTTAAGGCATTTAAGGAGAAATATGTACCTGCAGTTTCCAGGCAGAGGCGGATCGAGGAGTTCATGCACTTGACTCAGGGTAACATGACGGTGCCCCAGTACGAGGCCCGTTTTGATCGACTGTCCGGTTATGCTCAATATATGGTTTGTACTCCGGAGGCGAAAATGTGGAAATTTACTGTTGGATTGAGGCCAGAGATTCAGGACCAGTTAGCTTCTCATGACTTCGATACTTATTCTGCTCTCTTTTCTGCTGCCTCTCGAGTTGAGAAGAGGAAACTAGATGGAGCCGGTTCGAGTCAGCCAAACAAGAAACCATTTCAGCCTCCAGGTCAGCAGAGGAAATTCTAGAGTGAGGGACGTAATCAGGGCCAGAGCCAAAACAGACCAGGGAATAACCGTGGCCCGACGAAAGCGCCATCAGCCTCTTCCGCCCACGAATCCACAGGTAGTTCACCTGCTACTCAGTCTGTCAGCTGTTCTTATTGTGACAGGAAGGGGCATACCGAGGCCTAGTGTTGGAGGAAGTCGGGATGTTGTATGAGGTGCGGCAGTGATCAGCATCAGATCAAGGATTGGCCTAAATGTCAGGCAGGGCAGAATCAGGGTAAACCAACTAGTAGAGGCAAGACTCCAGTTCCTAGGGTCCAGGCTCGAGCCTATGTTATTGAGTGCGAGGAGATTCCGGATGAGACCGCTGTTGTTGAAGGTACATTCTTCATATTGAATCAACCTATTAAGGTGTTAATTGATCCGGGTGCTACTCATTCATTTATTACTCCCTTATGTGTGGAACGTGTGAAATTGAAAGTTGTATGTTTGCCATATGAAGTAGAAGTTGGTACTCCAATGGGTTCTAAACTTGTAACTAGTTCAACTTGTAAAGCATGTAAAATCAAAATTAAGGATAGGGAATTCTCAGCCAATCTTATTGTATTACCTTTTCGAGATTATGAGGTCATTTTAGGGATAGACTGGCTGGCAAAACATCATGTCCAACTGGATTGCCGGGCGAAGATTATAACGTTCCGGGTACCTGACCAACCAATACTGGAGATTATGGGCCGAAGAGATTTCACCGGGAGTTCTATCATTTCATCTACAAAAGCAGTGAAGTCCTTGAGGAAAGGGTGCAACGGATACTTGGCTTACCTTATCAACAAGCCGTCGGATAAAGCTAAATTGGAGGAGATGCCTGTGATCAAGGACTATGCAGATGTGTTCCCAGAAGAATTACCCGGTTTACCCCCGAATTGGGAAATCGAGTTTGTTATTGAGTTGCTGCCTGGCGCCCAGCCGATATCTAAAGCTCCTTATCGCATGGCACCGGCCGAGCTAGAAGAATTGAAGGACCAATTGCAAGGATTGTTGAAGAAGGGGTTTGTTCAACTGAGTTCTTCACCGTGGGATGCACCAGTCCTGTTTGTGAAGAAGAAAGACGGAACGTTGAGGCTATGTATTGACTACCGAGGTTTGAACCAAGTGACTGTCAAGAATAAATACCCACTTCCCCTGATTGACGAGTTATTTGATCAATTGCAAGGAGCCAAAGTGTATTCAAAACTCGACTTGAGGCAAGGGTATTATCAGTTACGGATCAAGAAGGAAGATGTGCCTAAAACGGCTTTCAGGACAAGATATGGACATTATGAATATGTAGTGATGCCTTTTGGACTAACTAATGCCCCTGTAGCTTTTATGGATTTGATGCATAGGGTGTTTCAACCCTACTTGGACCAATTTGTGGTGATCTTCATTGATGATATTTTGGTATACTCGAAATCGGAAGCGGAGCATGAGCAACATCTTCGGTTGGTACTGCAGAAACTTCGAGAGCACCAATTGTATGCAAAGTTTAGCAAGTGTGAATTTTGGTTGCAACAGATTGCATTTTTTGGGGCATATCATATCCCAAGAGGGAATAGCGGTGGATCTAGCAAAGATTGATGCAGTGATGTCTTGGAAGAAGCCAGAAAATGTTACGGAGGTTCGGAGTTTTCTTGGTCTAGCCGGCTATTATCGCAGGTTTGTAAAGGATTTCTCTAAGATTGCAGGACCGCTTACAAAGCTCACTCAAAAGAAAACCAAGTTCATGTGGGATGATAAGTGTGAGAACAGCTTCCAAGAGTTGAAGAAAAGATTAACTACCACACCAGTTCTTGCATTGCCTGAAGGGAGTCAAGGTTTTGTAATCTATAGTGATGCTTCGAAAGAAGGACTGGGATGCGTATTGATGCAAAATGGAAGAGTGATTGCATATGCTTCTAGGAAGCCAAAGCCGTACGAGATGAATTACCCGATGCATGATTTGGAGTTAGCGGCTATTGTGTTTGCACTCAAGAAATGGAGGCATTATCTGTGGGGTAACAAGTTTGAGGTATTTACTGATCATAAGAGCTTGAAATACTTGTTCTCTCAAAAGCAGTTGAATATGAGGCAAAGGCGGTGGATGGAGCTTTTGGACGATTATAACTGCTCAAGTAATTATGTGCCCGGTAAGGCGAACGTGATTGTAGATGCCTTAAGCAGAAAGGCAAGCATGGCAAAACTGGAGGTCAAGGTGCAGGAGTTGTTGGAGGAAGCATTTCTGTGGAAACCCCAATTGACTCAGAAAGGGTTACTTTTTGCCACTACCCAAGTTCAATCAACCTTGTTGTCTGAATTACGAGAGGCTCAACAGAAGGACCAACAATTTCAGAAGATTAAGGAAAGCAACGCAGATTTCAAGTTTCATGATGATGGTGTTTGGAGGTTTAGGAACCAGATTTGTGTTCCCAATGACCCAAAGCTGAAAAAGAAGATTCTTGAGGAAGCCCATAATTCAAGATATACTATTCACCTCGGCGGAACAAAGATGTATCGGGATTTGAAGCAACACTATTGGTGGAATAACATGAAAAGAGAAATTGTGGAGTTTGTAGCACGGTGTTTGACTTGCCAGAGAGTCAAAGCAGAACATCAACGACCCGCAGGTCTACTTCAGCCGTTGGAGATTCCTCAATGGAAATGGGAACATATAACTATGGATTTTGTTATGGACCTGGCCAGATCACAAAAGGGTCGTGACGCCGTTTGGGTTATAGTGGATAGATTGACTAAGTCGGCGCACTTTTTACCGATGAACAAGGAGGATAATCCTGAGCAATTGGGAGATATGTATGTGGCGGAGATTGTAAGATTGCACGGGATACCTGTGAGTATTGTATCGGATAGGGGTCCTCGTTTTACTTCCCGATTTTGGAAGAGATTGCTAGAAGCTTTGGGAACGAAATTGAGTTTTAGCACGGCTTATCACCCTCAGACGGATGGTCAATCGGAGAGAACTATTCAGATTCTGGAGGATATGCTGAGGATGTGTGTTTTAGACTTCGGGAAAGGTTGGGAGAAATATTTATCTCTAGCAGAGTTCGCCTACAACAATAGTTATCAGGCCACTATCGGGATGGCCCCATTTGAGGGGCTGTATGGATGTAAGTGTCGATCCCCGATTTACTGGGATGAAGTAGGTGAGACGAAGACTTTTGACCCGACCCTTTTACCTGAACTGATGAAGACTGTTGATAACATCCACCTCATTTGGAAACGGATGCTTACCTTCCAGAGCAAGCAGAAGAGTTATGCAGACCGCCGAAGACGGAGCCTAGAGTTTGAGGTCGGCGACAAGGTATTCTTGAAGATATCACCCCGGAGGGGACTAATTAAGCATGGCAAGGGTGGAAAGTTGAGCCCGAGATTTGTAGGACCATTTGAGATAGTTGAAAAGGTTGGCAAGTTGGCGTATCGCCTAGCGCTACCCCAGAACCTCTCCAATGTTCACGACGTCTTTCATGTTTCGATGCTGCGGAAGTATCATCTTGACCCGTCGCATATCTTGGAACCAGAGTCGTTGCAGCTGCGGGAGAACTTGTCTTACGAGGAGAAGCCCATTCAGATCCTAGACCAACAGGATCGAGAGTTGCGCAACAAAACTATACCTATGGTGAAAGTGTTGTGGGATTATCATGGAGTCGAAGAAGCAACTTGGGAAAGGCGAGACCAGATGGAACAGTAGTATCCAGCATTATTTCAAGGTAATATTGAATTTCGGGACGAAATTCTTTTAAGGAGGGCAGGATGTGAGGCCCGACCCCGATTTGCGTGCGAAACCTAGCTTCATGTGCCCTAACCTAGATTTGCGTGCCATGACCTAGGTTTAAGAATTGTGTTCATTTTATGTGCCATACATTGAAGTACGTGCATTCATTTAGGGTTGCGTGCATTTACTTGAAAAAAAACGTGCGTTCGTCTCGTAGTTTGTGTCCAACCTTGTAGTACGTGCCATAGACCTAGGAAAGCGTGCTTTCACGCTAATCAAGAAAGCATCTTACACGGAGCACTAGACTATTAAACAATCCTACAAAATCCACTATCAATATAATAATCCTAATTCAACTCACTAGAAGACGAAATAGCACCAAACACTAAACATTCTTTATTCTTTATTCTTACCCAAAACCAATGCACCTCAAATTTCACCCTTATTATAATCTAAAATGCATTAAATAAAATCTGAATTTTCAGCAATTGCAAGCCCTTTGGCCGGCCATACCATGTTCTTGAGCAAAAAATTTGAGCAACATGATTTATTCATGCATGCTTGAGACAAGTCTTCACATTGTCATACCTTTTGCTTGCATCAAAGCCACACTTTGCTAAACACTAAGCCACCATCTCAGCCACATCACCATTTTCCACTAACAATTCAAACAACACACCAAAGACAACACAAAAATCAGAATTTTGCAAGGCCAATAGCCGACCAAGTGCTCAAACATTCATTTCTCTTTCTTTTCTCTCAATTCCCTCTCATTTCTCTCTCTCTCTCAGCCCTAGCTGCACATTACTACCTCCATAGCTTCTCTTCCTCATAACATAGTTAATCAAGTCAAGCAACCATCAAGAAAGTCGAAGCAAGCTAGCTAGAGTTGAAAAATTCTCATGCATGTGCTTTGAAGACTTCTAATCGGCCTAGGTGAGCTTCTTGACATCCATTTATTTTCTTCATGTTTTAACCTCATGCATGTGCTAAGAGATTGATCATTAAGCTAGGAAAAATAGAGAAAAACTAGTGGGGATTTCGGCTAAGCAAGGGAAAGGAGAATATTTGAGCTTCAACAAGGGTTTTGAGCATCTTTTGGTTGATTGCTAAGGTGAGGGTTAAATCCTTTTGAAATCTCTTCAAAAATTCACATGCATGCTCATAAATGTGTGTATTGGCTTCTGTAATTGAGCTATATGTTCGTTCATAAGCTTAAACAACCATGCATGGCAAG